>CM020215.1:211934044-213338477 GCA_009819775.1 Phoenicopterus ruber ruber
TTACTCCTACCCATTACAAACAAGCCTATTATAAAAAAAGACAAATTGTTATATAATTTGAAATGTTGTATAAAAATAGCTTTCCTATTACATTTCATTTTTAGGACAGTATACCAACCTTAGGATGCAAAAGCAAGCAACATACAAGGTCCCATTTGCTGTGAGAAAGGAAGTTGATTGCAAGATCTCAGGTAGCAGTTTGTGCAAGTAATAGTCAAGTTTTCGTTTCCTGAGAATAGCTGCAATCTGAGGGAGGAGGGAAGAAAAAAGAAAAGAGGGAGGACAAACTTTAATTCAGTTAGGCTCTTTTTTGCACATTGTAAAGAAAAATAAAAAAGGAAAATGAGACATGCCCATTTAAGTAGTAAATCAAAGCCTCTTAAATTTGCTGGTTTTATGAACAATACCACAAAGATTTCCTTTGAACTTGTTCCAGCTGTTACAATATTTATACCAGGAAATACATCAAGCAATCCTAAATGGGAAGTATAGGAGGAATTTTATTACCTTATTACCATTGGCCATAATAGTCAGAAACGTTGTCTGCCAGATATCAGAACTTTTAAGATGTGATAAATTTACACTGAATTTTGTCTTCCAGACAATTGGACTATCACATAATTAAGGTCAGAATATCAGTAAAGTAATCCAAATACAGGCCTTACACAGTGCCTATGAAGTGATGACTTATTTCTAAAGGTTTTCTACTCCAATTAACCAACTGCAAGTCCTCCAAAAAAAGGTTCACCATCTGCTGGAAGAACAACACATTCCTGACAAATTTTATAGAAATGGTATGTTATGTCTAAAAAACTGCCTAGAGCAGAAGACAGGCTGGATCTAAAAAATAAATCTTCTTTTTGGTCAGTTTAATGTATGTCCCATGTTTTATAACAAACAGTTACTTAATGACTCAAACACTGACGGTCCTCAAACTCTTTTCTGTCCACAGAAATTCTGCAGCTGTCTAACGGGAAGGTGTAGAGAATCAGTCGCTTCTCAGAGGTACACAGGGGTAAGACAAGAGGCAACAGAGAAGTTCAAGTATAAGAAACTCAGATTAGACCTAAGGAAGAAAAATTTTCACTTGAGGGTGGCTGAATATTGGAGCAGGTTGCCCAAAGCAATTGTGGACTGTCCATCACTGGAGATCCTCGAAACTCAACTATCTATCTTTATCTGCACTGATCTCCCAGGGAGTCTCAAAACTGGTAGGAGCTTTCGGTCAATGCTTAAAATTAGAGAAGTTCCAAAGAGAGTGAGCTTCATACCGCTGGTGCTGAAGAGAAAAACAAAAGACGTCCTGTCGAATTGGTATTGGAAACACCTCTCAAAGTCTCAGTTCCTCAATTTAAAAACATGGGAGAGGAAGCTGTTCTTCTGAAACACTGTCCACTAGTACTGAATAGCGAGTAGATGTTTTAGATTCAGAGATGGGCCAAGGATTCTGCTAAAACTAACCACAGGAAAGTTCTGCCAAAATCCATGTCATGGTTTAACCCCAGCTGGCCACTAAGCCCCACACAGCCGCTCGCTCACTCCCCCTCCCGGTGGGATGGGGGAGAGAATCAGAAGAGTAACAATGAGAAACTCCTGGGCTGAGATAAAGACAGTTTAATAGGGAAAGCAAAAGCCGTGCGCGCAAGCAGAGCAAAACAAGAAATTCATTCACTCCTTCCCATGGGCGTGCAGGTGTGCAGCCATCTCCAGGACAGCAGGGCTCCATCACATGTAACGGTGACTTGGGAAGACAAACGCCATCACTCCAAACATTCCCCCCTTCCTTCTTCTTTCCCCTAGCTTTACATGCTGAGCATGACGTCACATGAGATGGCATATCCCTCGGGTCAGTTGGGGTCAGCTGTCCCAGCTGTGTCCCCTCCCAACTCCTTGTGCCCCCCCAGCCTCCTCGCTGGTGGGGTGGGGTGAGGAGCAGAAAAGGCCTTGACTCTGTGTCAGCCCTGCTCAGCAGTAACGAAAACATCCCTGTGTTACCAACACTGCAGCACAAATCCAAACCACAGCCCCATGCCAGCGACTGTGAAGAAAATTAACTCTACCCCAGCCAAAACCAGCACAATCTGTCTCCAAAATGAAGCTCGAACTAAAGATTAAGGAGAAATGCATGCATTAACAGACTTCCGAAAATAGATTTACACATTACTTAATCAAGTGTCAAGACTGCTTAAACCATAAGGGATTAGGCAATAATGCAATACAGATAATCCTTCTGTTGAAGGAAAGCCTTAACATAGTCTAAACGCCGGATCACTAGTTGCCACCTCCTCAGCTATTTCTGCGTATTGTACGAAGGTCATGAACATTTAGAACAAAATAATGAGTTTTTTTGTTTTAAGAACACAGACCTTACACCCGAAGTGTGAAGTGTTGCTTCCTCAGACCAGTGTCAAAAATGCAACAGGAAAAGATTGGTATCTTACAAATGAGTGTCACATCAAAGACAAAAATTTATTTCTGTAGCTTCTCCACCAAGTTTTAGACCAATATAAACTTCTGCTTTTGCTTCTCTTTACTATTCTTCTCCCAAGTGAAAAATAGAAAAGAACTAGGAACAACGACACACAAACCAGTCCAAAGAAACACTGCTTACCATAACTGAAAGAGCTGTATGTGTAAGGGCAATGGAGCTTGATGTATGCCCACCAAAAAAAACAAACCAAAAAACAAAAACCACCACCAAAACCAAATAATGCTTATCATTTTCAAAGTGCTTGATAGACATCAACTAAGCTAAATATTGTGTACAGCTGAAAACAGGCAAGAGCAGACTATGAAGCAGGCTCTCCTCCATCACCAATGGTGTGATTACATGGAAAAAATACCAGACATACTTCTGGACATCACCTTGCTCTCCCTTTCAGTTCCACACACTTCAGAAAAGAACTATTAAAGTTGAGGTTGGCAAGACAGAAAGATTATGAAATCTGTCAGACTGTAGCAGTTCATGGTTCCCACTGGGATACACTTCACTCAAGTGAGCTGGGAGAACACTGTGATGAAGGCCAAATTCTTACAATAAATGCACTGCTCAAGGCTTAGCAGCGGACATTGGTAGCGGATAGCAGCATGGAAGGAGAAGGCATCAGGACATCCAGTAGATACTCCCTTGGCAAACTATTAATCTCCATGAAGACACTAACAGATGTAGCAGAAGGTCTGTAAGTTACCTCAGACTTCCTGTAGAGTCAGACAGGCAGAAACCAACATCTCATTAACATTATGGGCTCAGCTCTGCAGCTATAAAAGGAGCATACGAATCCTAGGACATCTTTATTTAGGCACCTCAGGGTGGGCTGTATCAGGACTTCAGTGTTGATAGGTGTAAAAGTTAGTTTGGGGTGTTATTCACTACAAGAACAAAGGACTGCAATTCTGAGTCAGCTCACTGATCCACACAGTTGACTATCGACTATCCAGGAATGGCCAAAACCAGCTCCATACCTCCCATTACTCGTCACCCTTCTCCATAACTTCTTAGTTTCACTCTTCTCAAGATGGAGTGACAAGAATTTTACAAAATAAAATTCTTCAGTGCTTACAATTATTGTAGATTTTCAGCTTTAGTAAGATAGTACGGCATGTCTGCAACACGAGTGGAGCACTGCTGCGTGAGATAATGCCACAAGTGTTTGCTGCTATACGAAACCCAGACACAATGCTGCCTCCCCTCAATCTCATGCTGCCCGTGCTGCCTCATCTCACCACCTAACCCAGCAGGTTCCCTAATCCAGGCAACAGAAGCAACACACTTCTCACACCACTCTAAGACCATGATTTCATGGAAGAGAAAAGCACAATCCACTTCCAATACTGCCTCTTCCTCTACTTTATTTGTGAAGCCATGGTGTTTCTCCTGCCTATTACCCTTTATGAGAAGGCGAAGACTGGCCAAAAAATGTCTGGAACCAGGGAGAGCAGACTCCACCGAACACCGGTGGATTATGACCCAGGTTTCACACTCATGACTTCTCCAGGCAGACCACAGCAATGCAGCTTTACCTACCTCAGGGCGAAGACTGCTCCAGCATCTCCTTTGACTAACAGCAGCTGAGGAACACATCAGATCTGCTGCAACTTCCTACTCTGGCTTTCTATAAAACACTGAGTCGCTCTTAAAATCTCTTATTTTCAAGGCATCTAATGACCTAGCCTCAGGATATTTAGAAGGACTACACAACTCTCTGGGATAAAGACTGTCATTAACAACTCCACCCTTCAATGGAACTTACATTTAACCAAGACAACCCTTTCCTGTACAGTACCACCTTTCCTTTAAAAAAAAAAAAACAAACCAACATCAGTAAGACTGCGGAATAAAGTTTCACAGATACTAAGAGCTATCACTGACTGCTCCATTTTCCATTCCAGATAGAAGGCACATGGCTTTCACTTCTCATTTACATATATACTGTATATCATCCATAAAAAAAAAAAACCACAAAACTGTAAAATCAAAATGTCACCCTGTACACGCATCTCTCTAGGGAAGAGACTACGAAGGGAATAAAAGACCTAATATAATCAGTGTCCACAATATATCCAATATACCATAAAAACTCTATCACGTAAACCAACATGCTTGTCACTGACAGTTAAAGAAACAATTAGATAATGGCACTTTCTCAAGCAGATTTGCTCTCTGTAGCTAAAGAATATCCAGGTTTGAAATATTTACCTAATGTTAAAGATTCATTTATTCATCAAGAAAAATTCCAACCCTATTAAGAATTAAGCATTTGAGTCAGGGTAGAGTATAACCACTTCTTGTGACTTAATTTGCAAGAATTCCAGGATACCTGGAAAGTAATAAAGAAAACCCACATTTCAAAAACTGAAACTGACGTTTTCCTCTCACCACAATTTAAGTTTTCTTACACTGTGACGTTTTACGCACTAAAAAGAAACTTTATGCAGAAGTACAGCCTGCAGATGCAGTCTTTATTTGGCCTATGTAAGCATTAAACAGACGTAAGTACTCACTATCCACAGTCCATACAAACAGCTGAGCTGTCTGCCTCTAACAGCCTTTGCAGCCCTTCCTGCCATTTAACTCTGCTTTCTTCTCTCTCAAACCCAGCAGAGCTGAAGCCACCAGAGCTCTAGAAATAGGAAAGTCCAGCTTTGCTAACATTTTTACATTCTCATCTTCTAATACAGCCAACTAATAAATCCCGTCTTTCCCAATCTCCTGTAAAAAACACTTTTCTAGATGCCCAAACACTCAACAACTAAGAGCAAAAGGGAATTTAAAACAAATCATGCACTGCCACAGGGCAGATGGCCCAAGAATGCGCAAAGTTTTTAGAACTTTCTAATTTCCTTCTATTCGCATCCACAAGTTCTAGCTCTTGATCTCCCCTCAGTCTAACACAGTCTGCAGAAAATACAGATATACTGCAGAAGAAACGAATTGCAGTTAGAGGAAAGAAAAGGATCGGGGGGGGGGGGGGGGAACGGATGAAGCAAAAAGAAAAAGAATCCTAGATGTTTCATCATTAAAAACATAAACAGCAGAGCTAGAAAAAAGATAACAGAGAGAACATTTCAGGAAAAAAGCTGAAAAGAACAG
Source organism: Phoenicopterus ruber ruber (assembly GCA_009819775.1). Taxonomy (NCBI): domain Eukaryota; kingdom Metazoa; phylum Chordata; class Aves; order Phoenicopteriformes; family Phoenicopteridae; genus Phoenicopterus; species Phoenicopterus ruber. The sequence goes on from CM020215.1 coordinate 211,939,635, forward strand.
ATTTAATTCTAAAAAAAAAATCAGGTATGTTAAAATATTAAGAAATAAGTAGTCAGAAAATTTTGAAGCATTCAAATACCATAACACAGGCATTAAAGCATGTTTTAATATTTTAAAAGCCTATTGCTATGTTTCCAGTGATTTGCAAATCCGTAAGACAAAATTCCAAGCCTCTCCTACATATAAGAGTAGACTTCTGTTATTTAAATGACAGCAGAGTAACACATATGTAACTGTATGCTGAAATTTTAAGAAAGTAAAAAATCTCATAGCAACAAGCCTAAAGAATTAGCAGCACAAGTGGAGATAGCTTAAGAAAATTATATTTATTGCTGTATTTGCTTCATCTGTGCACAAGTTGTACTTCACAACTAAAACCCAGAAGAGATTATTAAATTACGTAGTCTGTGTATCACTGGATATTATGGTTATGAGGGTAAGCACATGTGCATCTGGATGAAATTTACATAGATCACAACACTGCAGTCCTCAGACAACCAATCTTTTGCATGCTACAGTCAGACAAGACAAACACATGACTCTTTAATACCACCTCCAAGTGAGGGAGGAATTGATTTGATGAAATATACCCGATTGTCCTTGCGTGACATCTGTGCCCTACACACACACAGGAGGAAGGCGCGGGGGGGGGATTAAACACCTGCCAGCCTGACTTCCAGAGAAAATACTTCTGGCCCTAAACACGGTTAGTTTGGTACTAAGAATGTAGTCAGGTAAAGACTCCTCGGGGAAAGAAGATTTCCTTTCCACACCTGAAGACTGATCCAGCCCTGCCTGGCGTCCCATTACCACCTGTGGGAAAACTGAAAACAGAAAGATTCTGACTTATTTTTAAGAAAAATAACTCCTTTCCTCACTTCTGCACACAAGTGTTTAAAACTTGAAACCCAAAATTCAATTATGCTTTAATGCAGGCCTGGCAGCGTTAGAAGGCTTTTGAAGGCAACCCCACACCCTCATTACTTATCAACAAAGGGAATGAACAGCAGGAGGTTTAGATTGGATATTCATAAAAACTTCTTCACCGAAAGGGTTGCCGGGCATTGGAACAGGCTGCCCAGGGAGGTGGTGGAGTCCCCATCCCTGGAGGTATTCAAAAGACGTTTAGATGAGGCCCTAAGGGATACGATTTAGTGGGGGACTTGGTGATGCTAGGTTAATGGTTGGACCCGATGATCTTGGAGGTCTCTTCCAACCAGAACAATTCCATGATTCTATGATTAATACACAACAGATACCACAGCAAAAGACACGACCACAAACCCGTCCTCCAAAATCCTTGAATATACAAGCACCAGAACGATTCCCTAAACAGCTGATTATCTTTTATGCACCTAGGCCAGCCTGGAAAATTTGTCCTTCTCCTGTTCATCAACCCAATGTAAACTGACCACAGATCTACTCTCCAATGGTAATCACCCCATTTCCCTACAGTTTAAAACAAGCTCCGATTTAACTCTAAAACACTTTGGCCATTACCATCTTGAAACAGATAGACAGAAAATGTTTATACATATGAAAAACTCTATTTAATGCATTCAAAAAAAAATGTTATGAAATTGTATTTCGCATAGGTGGAAAAACCATGAGAGACAGGCTACTACATCTCTAAGACTGTTTTCCTGTGAATAAAATGAGGGTAGAAGGAAGAAAGGTGGTTTTTAGACCTTTATGTACAGTACAATACGGAGGTGAGTTGGAAGGAGGAGATCACCCCTCAAATCAAATGCAAACACTCTCGAAATAATACACTAGTCACTCTAAGAATAAACATTGTTAATGAGTTGAACTCTAAGGCCTACTGTATTATATGTGTGAAGTATTAAAAAAAAGCCTACCCAGTAAAAATAAAGAAATAGAAAAAATCTTTTCTAGCATTAACTACAGAATTCACACAACTGCATTTTGAGTGTCCAACATGAAAACGTAATCATGAAAAACCAGTCCACCAGATTCAGGATACCATCAGTTTGTGGAAGAGTATACCTGAAGTCCTTTCTTTTTTTAATTTAGTCTTCATATACAAATTTTAAGCCCTACAGAACTAAGAAATCAGAATTGACTTACTCTGTCTTAACCATGGAAAGAACATATGCATTTCCAACACCATCCTTAAAACACAGCTACATAGTCTAGTGCAAGACGTTGAGCTAGGCTCTCAACGTGTTCGAGCAGAAAAGGAACACAAGACTCAAAAACAAGTTTTCCCGTGATCAGAGGCACCAGTCAGGCCTGATTATTTTAACGATGTGTCATGTAACGCCAACAAGTAATCATCATCCAACCACAATAACCTGAGCTTCAACTCCAGTATCCTCAGTCTTCCCCTACGTCCCTGAACCACGGATTCCACAGGAGGCATCGTGCACAAAGGATGGTTGGACTTAATGAACGTGCTAATTGGCTGACCAACGTACACAGTCTGACAGGCTACATGGCAGGCTAAAAAAACACAGACCTTGCACCAACTCTGCCGTCGTGTGTACAACATCATTTTTTCTCTCCCTCCTCCATCAAAGCACCATTTCCTGAGTTTGTACAAAGTGTAGGTCTTTAAGAACACTACCCCTCCATCCAATTTTAGCGAAATTAGCCAACACTGATTGATGGAAACTGAAAAAAAGCACTATCATCTCTCTCTCATTCCTTCACAATATCCAACTAAGATCAAGTACATCATAACAAACTTTTATTTAAAAAAAAGGAAAACAAAAAAGAAAAAAAGAAAGAAAAAAAGCTACAGAAATATTCAGACACCTAGCCAAATCTCCAGGAAGGCAGAGTTCAATGACATTTATAACAGTGACTATCTGGCACGTTTAGGCACCTTTAAAATGCAAATTTAGAGATAATCAATAATGCTGTGTAGATGGTTTATATAATACATACCCTGCAAGTCATTAAAAAGACAAGGCAAATTTTATAACTTAACTCACGGGTGCATGCTAAAAGCAAAGCAATCCTCAGTATTTAAACCAGTTAAGAAAATACCTGATTACTCAAGTAGCAGGCAGAGCTACAGACTGATGTCAGATTTCTTTCATAATTATATTCACTTATTTATATGTTCTTTTATAGCTGTTTGCAATTTTGAATGACTTTTACAAGAACATTATTCCTTTGCTTTATAAAAATTATTTTTAAGCACTTTGGAGTAACTTAATCTCAAAATGCCCTCAGGTAACACTTGGGTTTTGAAAGACACTGTTGTTCAAATCAGCAATTTGTTTCTCACGCCTCCTCTTAAACATTCAGATTTGTTGTTCCTCAATTAGCTGGTCCTTCCCTGATTTCACAGATTACAAAACCTGGCTTCCAGATTTTTTCATTTCATAAGTCAGTTCCTGCAATACTCCGAGGAAGAGCGTGTGCCTCCTGCTCTCCGACTTCCTCTGTCCCTTGTGAGATGTTATATGTGGATCACCATCAGGGGGGTGGGTTGTTTTGCTTTGGCTGTTTTAAAATTTCCCGTATCATCCACCCAACTAAAAAAAGAAATGAACAGTACTCATGTACGCTTCGAATGACATCTAAATTACCTTCACTCCTGGCATCACTCTCATTCCATGACGACTTATCTTTGCCACTTGTTTCCCTTGTACTTAAATGAGTAGAGGGCTATTTTCCATTCCCCTTGAAACGTCTAACTCAGTATAATTTTCAATGATTTTCCTCCTACCCTGAAATTCCTGCACTCTACTATACAGTTGTACCAACTTAAGAGAAAAGATTTACACCTCCTTGATAAACAGCCCCTTTAACGATTTTTGCTAGTTCCCAGTATTTGTAGTGTCTTTACCAAGATCTTTGCTCAGTCAGTCAAGGCTGGGGCTTTCCCTGGTTTCCACCATTACTGCGATGCAGGCTCCAGGTTACTCCTTGTATCTTGGAGCATAAATTCTTCAGTCCAGCTGAATTCATTTTAAATGAATTCTTTTAAAATTCTCACTATCTCAGCAAAAGACTATTTTTGTTTATTTTCAGCTTATGGAAGAATTTTACTGGTGTGGCCCAAAAGCCACCTGAACAGAGCAGAATGATCACAGCCTAGAATGAAGATGTCACAACCAGGTTCTTACTTTAGTAACATTTGAGATAATTTTAGTCATATTTAACCCAGCTTCCAGAGGAATCTGAAGGCAAGAACACACTGACCTACGTGTCATTCACAACACAGCACAGAGATAGGGGACACTACACAGTACTAAGATGATCAGATATCCCAGCACAACGCAATCACACACCACCATCACAGCAACTCCAGGTACCGAGTCCTGAGAGACAGGAGTTTCTTGATGGCCCCCCCCAGAGATCCAAGCTGGCATACAGAAGCACATTCAAGGGTAACACTTAACATCCTTCTTAGCTTCCCCATCCTACTTTCAAATACACTGTGGTTTGCAGCACAAACAAAAAAATCACATTTTAATACGCTCAGGAATTCTGGACTATTTTAGAACACCTTCTGGCCAGCACAGCCTCCCCGCACACCTCAGAAAGAGGACACATGATGACTATGTCTACACTGGCAGATAAGACAGGCTGTTTTAGTGTTAGCTGGCTCCCCGGCTTTGCTCAGGATCGGTTCAAACAGCTCTCCCTAAGAGAAACCGCACGTGAAGCGAGCCTGAAGCAGCGGCGGCACGGCCAGTGTGCACCATCCATCCCTGGGGCCGACCCCCAGCCCTATCCTACAGCAACGTAAATACAGCCAGGAAAGCGACACGACACTCTCACTTCATTCTGTCTCACCCCGATCTTTGGCTGATGGTCCTGTCTTGCATCCAACAGTTTTTAAAATAATTCATTAGCCCAATAATTAGGTTTGTTCTCATGATTACCTCTAGTCAACTGGTGATTTATCTGTGAAGAGACCTGCCAGCTACCATGTGCAAGACTACCTGGCCCACGCTGTACTAGTACCAATGTCCCTCCCACATTTAGACAGGAAGAAAAAATACCTTATACTTGTACAATTGCTGATAGCATTTGTGTCTTTTAACAATATTATATTCAATGCTGCCCTAAGGAGCTTACAAAATAAATAATACAGATTAAGAAAAAGAATACAGACACTCAGGGGTCAAAGAGGGCCAAAGAAGATATCAGCACTGGAATCATAAGCAGGAAAACAAACCTTTTGAAACAGAAGGAGAAATAAGCAATTGGCATTTTCTGCAGAACCTGAAGGCCGTTACAAGCACAGGAGGAAGCAGACGTGGCACGAATATGAAAAACATAAAAAATGAGATCAAAATGAGTATGAAAAGAGTATCAAAAGTGAGACTAAAATGAGTATGAAAATGGTATGAGAAGAAATTAAGTGAAAGAAGTCAATAAAATGAGCCCCAAGGATCATTAAAAGATGTACTGGAAAAGCAGACTCTATTACACTTGTTCTGCTAAATAACTGGCTGAACTGTCCCCTGGTCCAGAGGACACGTTGAACAGACCCGCTGGCATCCACACGGCTTTAAGCCTGGTGCTCCCCTCCTCTATGCCAGCAGGTCTGTCCTGGAGAGAGGCATTTGGAGTCAGTGCCAGGAGTAAACTAGCAGTCAGCGTGAACCACGAAGGGGCCAGTGCTCAGGCTGTTCCCTGGCTGTGTCATTTAGCTGCAGAGGCACAGCGAGTGAAGGGCGGGCAGCAGATGTAGGGTGGGAAGGGGCCAGTGCTGGGGAGGAAGGGCAGGAGAGATGCTGGTGGGGAGGGGAAGGCCTGTGCTCGAGAGGGGAAGGGCAGGACAGAGGTCAGGTTGGAGAGGCCAGGAGGGAGCCTGGCTTAAATGCAGTGAAGAAAACAGATGATCAGACTAGGAGAAAGAAAAGGTGAAAGACACAAATGACTCTTGTCATCCCACACGCAAAAAGTCAGAAGAATTAGCTTAACTGCAAAGTAGCAAACAGATGATTTTTACCTTATTTAGATTAAGAGGAAATGCTACCACCAGATCTGATTACCTCGGATATACTACAAAGACTTCACACTAATGACTGAGCACGTTCATCTACTGCAAAACATGCACCATCATCAAACAAGTGCCTAAAACCTACAAACCCTCAGGAAACAGAGGACTTTGCTCTAACACATATGAGGAATAGCAGATTTCCCATGTGAAATCAACAGAAATCCCGGAAAGCAGAAGCTGAGGCAATTCAAATCCAGTATTCCAGCCTCTCATTTCCCTTCCCCCAGCTTTATGCAATTTCGCTGCAAAATCATTCTCTTCTCCCCACCTCTGAAGAATCCAGACTTCTGGAAATTCACAATTTTGAAAATACAAGGCTACACCTTCACATTTTCTTTAGCCTTGACTGATCTAAAACAGAAGCACAGATAGAACAAAGTACAACAAACTCTGATGAAGGACTTTTTCAGCAAAGTTTTCTTAAGATATCAAGGCAGGCAGTTTCTAAAAAGTGCAATTATAAGGTTTACGGGAGATTGTTTAGGGTTTCTTTTGGGGGTGTAGGTGTTTAGCAATTTTTAACTTTTTTCTTTTTTTTTTTTCTGTAAAAGTGGGTCTCAGAAGACTTGCACATTGGGACACTCAGTTTGTGAAATACAAGCAGCCTTAATTATGAAATAGGCATTCTTGTCAGCCACTTCGTATGGGGAGGGACAATTCAATTTAGATATAAAACCTACTTTTGCTAAAGCAATCCATTTGTACTGGAGCAAAAATAGACAGTGAAAATATGGTATCTGAAGATTATATTTTTTCCAACAAAAAAAAAAAATACTCAAGCACAGTTATTTAAAAGAAAAAAAAAAACAAACAACAGTACAGGACTACTTAAAAGCAAAGAGTCTTTACAGCCATTTACTGAAAAGCAGTATTTTACTCATCAAATACCAGCACCACTTAATTTGGCTCCATCAGTCTCCCATTGACTGAAGAGTAGTAAAACATTTAAGAGATGTAGAGTGTAGATGTTACGAGTTTGGACTCTGGATTATAACTGTCCCTGACCATGTTCTCTCACAGAACGACCTCTGGCAATTTGTTCTCATCTGTTCATTCTCATTCATTTCCACACAAGCTTTTGTGAGAGGAAACTCTTTCATCTATTTTCCTTCGTTATTAGCTTGTGGCAACAGGACGAACAAACAAGCAGAAGCCATTTTACAGGCTTGACATAGAAAAATGAAGTGCAATCTTTTGTTGCTGAGCTGTACAAAGGCCTAGGACTAAGTAGGACCAGGAACATTCTGAACACAACTATAAAGTAACTTAAGTTCATCCCCTTATGTGAATCTCAGAATACAGAAAAGGACCAAACGTTTGTGCTGTCCAACTGTGACATTTCATTTACAAATACAAGGTTTTCAAGCACAGCTTTAAGTCCAGCAAAGAGTGATGACTCTCTTACTTCAGGAGTGTTCCTTCCCTGCCAAGCTACTTAATGTGCAAGGCTCCTGCTTCCTCCTCTGCAGTCCCCACTGCACCCTTTCACTCTTTACCTCACGCTGGCTGTGGTGCTCATCAAACCTTGCTTAATAAATCAATTCAATTCATTACTGCAGCTGAAAATTACCGCAGCTAAAAGTAGGGTAGTAACCTCTTCTGGGTTAGTGAATGAATCGAATCTACTCAAGGAGAGATAAGGCCCAAGACCACACAAAGAAAGGGGTACAGTTCTGTGTCTGGCAGCAAAGGAAGGCAAGTGCTTCCTCCCTCTTTAGGTAGCAGCAAAATTTTAGAGCAGCTCAGCTTCAGATTACCCTGGTAAGTCAAATTAAACACTGTTAACAAAAAACTAAGAAAATTAAAAACTGTAAAGAAGGCAGTGTAAGAACTGATGCAGATGTTTTGCAGTATAGCATGGCGTTGGTTGAGAAGGTTCCCACCCCACCCTGGATTTGTGACAGGACTAACTGTTTATGGGGTGTGCTGGTTTTGGCTGGGGTAGAGTTAATTTTCTTCACAGTCGCTGGCATGGGGCTGTGGTTTGGATTTGTGCTGAAACAGTATTGATAACACAGGGGTGGTTTCATTGTTGCTGAGCAGGGCTGACACAGAGTCAAGGCCTTTGCTGCTCCTCACCCCACCCCACCAGCGAGGAGCTGGGGGGGCACAAGGAGTTGGGAGGGGACACAGCTGGGACAGCTGACCCCAACTGACCCAAGGGATATTCCATACCATATGACGTCATGCTCAGCATATAAAGCTGGGGGAAAGAAGAAGGAAGGGGGGGACATTTGGAGTGATGGCGTTTGTCTTCCCAAGTCACCGTTACATGTGATGGAGCCCTGCTGTCCTGGAGATGGCTGAACACCTGCCTGCCCATGGGAAGGAGTGAATGAATTCCTTGCTTTGCTTTGCTTGCGCGCACGGCTTTTGCTTTCCCTATTAAACTGTCTTTATCTCAGCCCACGAGTTTTCTCATTGTTACTCTTCTGATTCTCTCCCCCATCCCACTGCGGGGGGAGTGAGCGAGCGGCTTTGTGGGGCTTAGTTGCTGGCTGGGGTTAAACCACAACAGGGGCCACAATGTAAAACAGATCAGGAAAACATTTCAGATTTTTGGATTGTTTTTTTCTTTTCAAAGAAATGAAAAGGGGGAGCTTTCCCCCTAACCTGTGACTACACAACTGAGTGAAGTGTAACATAGCTATGAGCAAGAATCTCTTTACCAGGCTTGGCTGCTGGAGAACTTTGATTCAATTACAGAGCTGTTTAAGTTGCTTTATCTTTAGCCAGACCTGAGAGATCACCACTACACCTCTCATGGCTCATTTCAGGCCCATTCTCTGCTGGTACAAGTATTCATACATCAACACAGCAAACTAGATCAGAAAACAGATACGAAGAAGAAATCGGGGGGTGGGGGGGGGTATTCTTCTCTGTATTAGTTGCCTGATCCAGCTCACTGTACGCTTACACAAACAGCTGCCACTTCCGTTGGTGTCAGTTCAGAGTGAAAATGTTCACTGTCAGACATGACAACTCCTTAGGTCTGCACTTCCACCCAACAGTTACTAACTTTTATCATGTAATTGGATATTGTCACAATTTTCACTCAAGGAATACTTCAATGGGAGCTGAAACAAATTATGTCAGGACTGCTGCAGTGCTACTCCTTCCCTTCATTACATATCTTGATAATTTTGTTGTACCAGCACTGGTACAGAGTTGGATGTACAGACTCAATGACTTGTTTTTCTTTCTTTAAGACTTAGCTTGGGACCAGCTCGGTAACTACTCAATCCTCTAAGCACCACTACAGGAGAAACACAGAAGTGGGGACAGAAGGAAGTGCTCACCTGCAGCGATTCCAGCTTAGATCAGCTTTCAGGATACGTTTACACAGATGGATGCAAACAGATCCCAACTCCTCTACCTACACCCTAATTTGCTGGAAGCAAGCCAGCTGCAACTGAGGTGATATAACCAAGTCTAACTGCACGCTCAAGCTAAGATACCTCACCTGTAGAATACTCTCTGAATACTTAGACTCCTTTAGCCTTAATGTATTTTTTTAGCCTTGCTTCATTATACAATGGAATATCCTTGATCCTAAGGCACTGATTACCAAGGTGTCTCCAACAGCAACACACGCATGCATTACACTTGCTACTGCCAGAGATACAATGCTAGCCTCCCAGGCAAATACTAAGTCTTTTTATTCGGGTCTCATAGGTACTGGAAAATGATGAAAATGCGATGTTCAGGCTGTGCCCATGCCCTCCTACCCCACCAGCTTCACCCCTCTCACAGCATCTGTTATGCCACCAGACCCCACCACCCCCCATGCTCTTCTCCTCCCCTGCTAGGGTCAGATTCGATACACACACACCCCCTCAAACATCAGGCTCTCCTCCCCATAAAACACTCATGCCCTCCAGCCCTCAAACCAAGCTGCCCCCCTCACCACCCCTCTCCTCCCCAGTACCAGACTCCCCCACACACAGGCTTCTTGCTCTTCTCCCCCCTCACCCAGGGTCAGGCTGCCCCTTGACATCTCTCCTGCCCTTCCTCTCCCGACATACCCCTCTCCCCCCACCCCAGACCAGACCAGCCTCCCTCCCTTGATATGCCTCATGCCCTCCCCCCACTCTGCCATCCCTTGTGCCCTCCCCACACACCCCTCATGCTCTTCCCCCTCACCTCAGGCCAGGCTTCCCCCCCATACTCCTTGCACCCCAGGCCAGGCTCCCCCCACCCCGATACCCCTCATGGCCTTGCACCCAAAACCAAGGCCAGACCCCCCCCCTCTCTGATACCCCTTGTGCCCTTCCCCCAGGCCAGGCCCCCCACCATAGCCCTCACGCCCTTGCCCCCCCAGACCAGACCCTCCCCTCATGCCCACCCCAGGCCAGGCTCCCCCCACAGGCCCCTCACGCCCCCCCCCGCAGACCCACCAGGTAGAGGGTGCCGTAGATGCGGAGGGACTCGGCCAGCGCCCCCTGCGTGACGTGCAGGACGGCCAAGGAGCACCGCGGGTGCCAGGTGTGCCCGATCTCGTAGCAGTTGTGGGGGATGGACTTGCTCAGCGCCGCCATCTTTGCCGCGCGCGAGGAGGGGGCGCGCGCGGCCGCCGCGTCACCGCCGATGCAGGAGAAAGGTCGCGCGGGGCGCTGGCGGCGGCGAGGTTACTCTCGGGCAGCCGCTCTCCACCCCCCTCCCCCCTCCGCGCGGCTCGCGTGAGGCCCGCAGCCAATCCGCGGCCGCCGGGGGGCGGGGAGCGGCGGGGGCGGGGTGGCGCGAGCCGCGCCGCGGGGCGCGAGCTGCACGGGGCCTGGGGAGCGCGCGGTGCTGCTCGTGACCCCGTCCCCCGCGTGTCCCCGTCCCCGCGGCTCGGGCAGCGCCGCGGTCCCGGCCGGGGCTCCCGGCCTCCCCGGGCCCTGCCCCGCCGCCGCCGCTGAGGCCGGACAGAGCAGAGGCCGGGCCGGCACCGCTGCCCGGAGGGGGCCGCGGGTCACGCACGTAGGGAGAAACCGCCCGGGACACCCTCCGTGAGGCGGAGCGGCTGCGGGGCACGGCGCTGGCGGTTGCAGGTCCCAGCGCTGCGGCAGCAGGCGGGAACGCCGGCCGAGGGCTGCCCACCGGCTGGGAGACCTGAGCAGCAGCGCTGCGCCGGGGCTCGAAGCCTCGGTGCGCCCACGGCCCGAGTGGAGGGTGGGTTTGGGCCCCGCATCTCCCGATGCAGCCGCGCGGGAGCGAGGCAACTAAAGTCATGGAGGGAGTGAGAGCGATGGCATTGCGAGGAGAAGCTGACAAGAGGTTGATTCGCTCTGGTTTGGAAAGAAGAGGGGTAGGGTACGATGGAGTTGTACAAAACCGTGAAGGCAGTGACTGATGACACGGTTATAGTTCAGCTGCAAAACTGGCATCTGGTGCCAGCTTGAAATTTTGATTATTTTGGGACTAAATGGGCTGGGTGTGTCAGGACCTGGGGATTTTACTTAGGTCTTTGTTAAGCAACAGTTTGCGAACACTCCGTCCTGATGGAGCGAGTACACTCTGTACCTTTTGCGCAGCGGTCAAGTCAGGAGAGGTTATTTCAAGACCTAGATGGGAGATACATCCCGAGGCAAATAGGAAGATGAGCAAACCTGCAGTCAAATAAAGCCTTGGAACAGATCCACGGCAAGAGAATTCCTCCCCCTTACAGCCTGCCTCCAAATTCTCCTCCTGCAGAGCCTGCGGTTCCCCTCGTTGATCAGACTTGAGGCCAGTCTGTACCACTCCCAACAAGATAGAGCAAATTCGCCATTAATTTTGCAAAAAACCTCTACCGTTCCTTCCAAGGAGCCTGCTACGGGTGCAAGAGCATACTTGCATTTTAAATTTAGCAGCCCGTAGATGGGTAAGTTGGACGGTTCACAGAACTTGGAGCCGCTGAGAGACTATTTGCAGACTCCCAGCAAATCTACAGTGGAAGATTTTGGGCCTAAATAGTTCAATTATGCTATTTCGGTCAAGCACGCTTGACCGACCAACCCTGTGTTAGGTAGAACTCTGTCTATGACAGTCGGTGTTCAAAATCTGGTAGGAGACCCTAGAGATGATAACTTTAAATTCAGCTTTAGCGCTGAGGTACAGCTCCCCTGCAGCTGCGGTTGCGTGGCTGACGAAGGGAGGGAGTATTGCTGTGTGCTGACCCTCGTAGGGAAGCGGCGTTGGCAAGATAACCTGCTGCAATCTTGTCTGGACTTTGGCTTGGACCCAGTACCTCGCTTGCAGTTTTTGTATTACTCTGTTAAAGAACTGCTTGTGGGCAGAAAAGGCAATTATTGCCTAAGATATGGATTCTGGCTCCCTTGCTTGCATGTTTTGGCTTTGATACTACTCTGGGCTTAAGGCTTGCATGCTGCCTTGTATTTGTGGGCAGCGAACTATGGCACATACAACATTAATAATTGCACAAGCTAATAATTTCACTTCTGACACACATTTTTGCAGACAATCCCGATTTTGTAGGACTTGGCCTGGTCAAGTTAAGGAAAACTGTTAAAGAAAGACCCAACAAGATAGCCTGTTCATTTGTGCTGCAACCCTGATCTGACTGAAGAGCTGCCTGCTCAGAACTGGGGGCTTTTGCACCTCTCCCGTCGGGTCAGCCGAGGAAGACTCTGACGATGCACTAATAAAGAAGGCGGCACAGCCCTGACCTTGCTCCAGGCCCTTTTCCATGGGGTTGCAATGCTCTGTTCTGGGAAGAAGCCCTAGGGGTAAAGCAGCACGGGAATACCGCTGATAGCCCAGTTGGCATTGGATGCCAGCCTGGGCTACTCTGTCCTGGAAGAAACTTACCCTTGATTGGAACTGGGACAAAATAGTCTTGGCAAAGGAAAGAGTCACATGAATTAAAAAGTGTTAAGGACCTTTACTTTTGCTCCCGTAAGTACCGAGGGTTTTCAGCTCTCCTTGTTGCATGAACAAGGCTGTATACTGGGAATAGCAGGCTGTCTCTATAATGTTACTTAAGCAAACGGCAGTGATAAATCCCGTGGCGTAAGGCCAGGTGACGTGGCACACGCTGTTCAGGACTTGCCTTGTATATCCAGGTGCCTCGGAGAGAATTGCTCTCTCCAAGTAGTCCCAAAAACAAAGCCAGGGAGGGAGCTAATTGCTAAGCAGCGTGAATGGTGGGGGGAGTTGAGAGTGCTCAGCTTACTCCCCGGTCCTCATTAATGTAGCAGTATCAGATATACCAATGTGTCTGAATAAAAATTTAGGCTGCCAAAAACGTCAAGTAGACATGTGAGCCTCGTTAGACTAGGACAGCTACGATATCCCGGTCTCCGTGCCTTGTGCCACCAAAGGGAGCGATGCAGCAGCATCTCACTGCATTTAGACTCTGCTCCAGTTGCCCACGTACCCGTTTGCAGCGAGGTTAACAAAATGCAGCTTGCAGCACGAGTCCAGGGCCAGACTCAGTCTTTAGCAAGAGATCTTAACTGACGGACAGCACTGCAATCCTCCAGTTTACCTATACTGATGATGACCGATTGTATTAGGGAATCAGCTGGCTTGGGTAGCAATTGCCGAATGAAGAAAAGTAGTGCCTGCCTTTCCAGGGTTTAGTGGGTCTCACAGTCTGGGAACATTCTCTGCTGCAGTCTTCAGCATCTGCTAAACCTGGTATCTGCAAGTAAATCACATATCTCAGCCCATGAGAGTAGCTGGAGATGTGGAGATTTTCTCTTGCCTTCGCAGTGAGCAGGTATCAGCGTTACGAGGTGTAGCTGGGAATCCAAGGCAGAGCATTTAACTCATTAGCACAAAATCAGGCAGAAAAAAAGAAACCGAGGAAAAAAGCCAAACGGGGAATTTCACATTGCAGGAGACTTTGCCTTCCAAATGCATTGGGATCTGGGAAATCTTCCTTCTAAACATTTTTAAATATCAGAACAATCTGGAAACATTTTAACTTGGAAGAAATGCAGTGCTTTGCCCTCTCCATTCCCTCATGCTGCTTTCCAACTTGTGTGCTTTTTTTTTGCCATGTATTTGTTTTCTCCCTTGGGACAGGGGATCCAGCTTTTCCCTGCTGCTCGTGCAGTTTTCAGTGCCTGAACTTCGCTCCTGGAAGTAGCGTCTCTTGTCCGATAAGAACTGCTCTTTCCAGCAGAAAGGGTTTTTTGCACTGACTTATTTTCCTTCTTTTCCCATTCTTCCACTCTCATTGTTTTTCTCTTTCAGTTTGTTCTCCTGGCATCTGTGCGGTTGTCTCATGCCTCCATCATAAAGTTCATGAAATGATTGAAAAAGGGACTGAAAAATACTCTGCTGCTAAAAAAGCTAGGGATTAAATTCATCCTTCTGCTCAGGTCAGCGGAGGTAATGTCTACATGCAGACATCTGCTGCCTTCCTGCATAGGACCTTGGAGATGTTGCGATGTTGTCTCTTCTCCAGGGAGCAGTCAGAATATGGCCAGGAAAAAAAAGGAGCAAATTTCAGGAGAGAGATGAAGACTTTTGAGAAAGGAGGTCTGGAGTTTGATGCCATCGGTGATGTACCTAGGGATAGTCAGCTCCACCAATCTCCATTTCTTCTCAAAAGCCAGGACAAATGGTAGGTACAGCATATAATTAGTGTTGTAGAAATAAACACAAGCTTGTAACATACATCACTAATGCTTGAAATGGCTGTCCAGAGCGGGAGCGAATGGCCATTAATTGAGCTGGTTTTACTTTCCTCTAAGGAAGGACGGACCCTTTAAGAACTACTTTCACCCTTGTCTCTGAAACTACTTACACTTTAAACTTAACTCATTTTGCATTATTTGAAGAGGGATTCTCTTCTGGCTTACAGTCATGAATGCTACTTGTTCGGTTTTTAGCAGGGAATAATCTCAAAATACCCTTGTGTTTGCTGATATTTCAAGGTAAAGGAATTAACTGGAAGTTTTCCCATTTTCCAAATGTAATCTGTTCCAAAATAAATATGGGATGGGCTGTGGGATAATACCCTGTGAACATTTTAATACACATAATAATATTCTCCAGTTTATACAACTTGGATTTTTTCCAAACATAAATGTTGCAGTCTTTCTTACAGACGTACCAAGGATTACATCAAGAAAACAAAATTATAATGTTCACCACGCTGACTCTGCAGGCCAAACCAAGCGATGACATCCTGAGCCATATTCATGCTGCTGGCATCCCTAGAATTGTACTTCAACTGTATTTAGCCTATGGTGCTGCTGTTCCTGGAGACAGTGATTTCTTCTTTCTAAATCAGGTGACAGAATTGGTCGTTAAAGACTAAATTAAGCCACTGGGTTCACTAGAAAAGGAGTAAGAGGCAGTGCATGTGGACAGCATCCCAGGAGCAGCCCAGAACAGCAGCTGTGACCCCGCTGCTTCTCTGCTTCTTTGCTGCTTTCCAGGGAAGTGCTTTCTGTAGTTCTGGAAAGAATGCAAAATCACATCTTGCATCATCCGGGTACCTCGGCGTACTCCTGTGCTTGACACTCCCTCACCTGGATAATAAAGGCTAGTTCCCTACCTTCCTTTGACTGAAACCGCTACAACCCACCTTTACACCACCCAGATGCAACAAAATCTTTTCTGGTGGAAAAGTTGTGTGCTATCAAAAGGTACACCTGCCCACGCTCTGCAGTCGCAGCGCTGTCTCTGCCACTCGGGTCCTTCCTCTGCCATCCTCCTGTCTCGATGTTTATCAAATGCAGCAGTCAGGAAAGACCTGTCCCACGTAGCTTCCACGTCCTTCATTTCTGCCTGCCAGGTGGAGGCAGCAGCCTTCGGACGTGCGGGTGATGTTCACCTTTCCGTGACTGTGGGTGGGAAAGACGAGAGCAGGCTGGGCTTGCACGCTGCTGCACACACGAGGCTCTGAGGCAGCGTTAGATGGGTTTCCACTCCTGAAGAGGTCCAAGAAGTGGAGTAGAGCTCTGGACCTCTATTGTCTATGCCACCTGATTGCTAATTCACTCTCTGGCTCTTTTTTGGGCCTTTTGAATGAGATCTGAGATAAATATGCTATAGAGAGGTCTGGCCGTGAGTAGGGTAGGTACCAGCCAGTCATCACCATTTGCCCGCAGGAGCAGCAGTCGGGGGTTCTTCAGCAGCGTTGATGCAAAGGGTCTTTCACAAAGTAGGAGACAAAAAGGAGGCAGGAATGAATGATGCAATCCTCAAGTAAAAAAATTTTGTTTGCCCCTCCTCTTCACCCATTTCCATCTTATTTGAGGTCATTATGGCAACATTACTTATGCTTCAAACAAGATTTTTTTCGAAGTCATGAATAGCTTCATGAACTTAAGAAAAGACTCAGAAGGAGACATTTTTAATGTGTTTGAAGTTCCTAGCATACTTAAAGTTTCTGTAATAAAACTGTCAGTCCATAAAGTTGGGGTGGTAAGTCCACAGATAGAAATGCAGTTATTCTAAAGCATCTGAGCACCCAACAGCTCCTTTGAAAAGTAATGATAGTTTCTAGGAACTCAGCACTTTTGAAAAGGCTTTCAATTTAAGCCTGAATTTTTCCAGAGGAATAATGAACAGTAAATTTCAGTGACTTAGTTTTCAAATGCTCATGATGAAACAGCCTCAGGACTCTGATCACTCCTGCTGCCAGCACTCGGACGTCACAGCTGTAGAATTCAACAGCCTAAGCAGCAGCTGCTGAATCGCTGCGTTTCGCAGGTCTGTGCTTTCCAGCAGACTGGCAGTGATTTTAGGTTACCCTGCGATGCTGGGCCGATAAACTACATCGCCCTTCAGCAGGACTATGGATGTCCAAAGCTGTGAGCAGGGTGAATGGCTCGGAGGAGGCTCTTTGAGGCAAGCTGCTCCCTTTGCCTTTATTTCCAGCAGCGTGGCTGAGCAGCCACCCTTTGCTGCGAGGCGTCTTGAAAGCGCTTCAAATTGCAAGTGAAAGAAACAACGCACCCGTGATGACCATTAGCTTTTGAAATACTGGGCTTAGGCGGGCAGATGTGGCTTTAGACATCCACGTTGGGACCTCCTGTCAAAAAATCAAGGCAGTATAAAAATCAGTTGCGGATTTGATGGGGCTGCAAAGATACTGGGAGTAACAACAGACTCTGCTTTTGGTTTCTCTCTGCCGGACCGAGCTTTGAATGTACATGAAAAAGAATCAAGGAAAGAAGCTGAAGCAAACTAGTTAAAACTGTCAAAAGAACCATTTTTAAACATAGAAGCATTCAGAGAACAAAACCTCCTTTTCAGCACCCCTGGCTCATTCCTAGGGGCCATTTCTTACATTTCTGCTAAATCGGTTGAGAAAGTCACTAAAGCATAGCAACATTGCAGTGTCCCTAGGAAAAAAAAAGCACCAAAAAGCCTTGAGAAAACTCTGAATCGCGCAGAAAGCAAGAACAAATGTTTTATATATGTGGTATTGTTAAAACTCCCAAGTGGCGTAAATATAATAAACAATAGTGAAGAATGGGATTTTTCTGTTTGTTTCCCCACACTCGAGATGACCTAACCTACCTCAGGCATGGTTCCACTTTGGGACTTGTGAGTTATTTGATCGGTCCAAACTTGTGAAAATAAACACTATTATTCTACTGTTCTACATTGTGCATTCTTTTGTTCTCTGTAAATAGACTGAGAACTAGCAAATGAAAGTAAATTATAATAAAATACAAATCAAAATAAAAACTGCCGATAAACCAAAAACAACACATGGGAAAAAAAATGTAATAAACACAAAAAATAATGAAATGGTATACTCATCACTGAGCACAGCTCTGTGCGCTCCAGATGACTTTGTCAGCGGTTTATGGTTGAGTTCTGATCTCATTTACAGACGTCTCCTGCAGAGACTTCCCTCATACTAACTCTGGCATGGCCGAGAGGAAAATCTAACATCTTAAGGTCCGTATTTTCAGAGAACCCTGTGGGAGTTAGTTAGATGTTCAGATCTCACTGAATTTCAGGGCAGGTTGGACACCTAACTTTGTGTCTCTGAAAAAATCCCGTCCTTAAAGTAACAGGTTATTTCTTTGGCCCTCCCAATATTGTCTTCCAGAGAATAGTTTCCAGTGTTTTGTCTAGTTGTAAGTAAATGCCGTGGGGTTATCTTGGCATCTGAGTACCCAGCTAGAAGAGATGAACTTGAGTGTATATTCTTTATTAGGAATAGGTTTGCTGTTTGGGCCCTAAGCCCAAGCCCCCATCTCTGCCTCCGTGTAGCAGTAATATCTCAAAGGCATGTTTTGCAGATCATTTAATATTTGTCCAGCTTTGTGCACATCATGTGTTAAGAATTACTGTTGTTTGTAACATAAATGATAGGGCTTTCACCACTCCCTGGGAGAGGTCATTTTGCAGCCTGATGTATGTCACTGTCAGAAAGCTTCTCTTGGTATTTTCACAGTGGTTTTTAGCATCGGAAGGTTTTGAAGATAGGGAGCAGAATACTTACTGAGTTGGCTGGAGTTCGGTATGCGTGTGCATATGCATGTGCATAGAGATGAGGTAACTGGTCAGACATGGTATCATTTTACATTCCCCTCCCACACCAGGAAAGCACCTTCCTTCTACATCCTATTTATAGAAAATAAAAGGATTTTACTTGATTTTTTTTTTTTTTTTTTGAGGTGTAATGGTAATGTTTTATACAGCTCTCTGGTCAAAAATCCCAGGGGAAACTGATACAGCCCTGGCTGGTTTAGTACACTGCCCCTAAAAACAAGGCACTAAGGATGGTTAATGACCTGATGTCCATGGATATGCAATTTATGTCTCAGCACCACAAAGCAGCATTAACCCAAATGATATGTTTCAAATAAGTTCCCTCATATCAGAACTTTAGTAAACTTTACATGGGAATTCACAATGTGTGTAAGAAATTATACCTCCTCCTGGCACTCCCACCCCCACTGAACTGCATCCGCCTCTGTTTAGGGAGAAAGATTTTATGTTTTATTGCAGAAAAGCATATTTTCAGATGATTTTCTAGACACAAGGAAGAAGTTTTTCACAATGAGGGTGGTGAAGCACTGGCACAGGTTGCCCAGAGAGGTGGGAGATGCCCCATCCCTGGAAACATTCCAGGTCAGGCTGGACGGGGCTCTGGGCAACCTGATCGAGTTGAGGATGTCCCTGCTCATTGCAGGGGGGTTGGACTAGATGACCTTTAAAGGTCTCTTCCAACCCAAACTATTCTATGATTCTATGATGAAGTGAAATTTTAAGTTAACTAAATAGCCCAGGTTGAAAGAGTATACAGCTTTTACCACTGTACGGAGCAGCTATAATTATTGATGATCAAAAAAAGAGATATATAGGTTTACAGTTCAGCTCACCAGAAGCTCATTGTCTCAAAACAAATGTCATTTAACATCCAGCATCTCAGTTTGTTTTAGCTGAAGAAAATAAACCCCAGGGCCATCTCGTATCAGTACCACTTTCTAGAAGGACTTTTGAAAATTCTCTCTTCCCATTTGTCTGCATAACAAATGATCTCTTGAAATGTTGGCGTTTTACTTACTGAAATCATGTTCTTGGGACCCAGTTCATCCTTTCATAATTCAGAGCCTGGAGTGGCACGGCATTACACTCTATGTGCAAGTCTTAAAATAAAGGTTTTAAAATGATCCTCTGGTCAGGCTGAAACCAACAACTTTATATTCTATGGTTATGCATTGTTGCCCAAGGGCTCTTGCATAAATTCTCCCTTAGTGTCCACCTTCTTATTACACATGAGCCTATGTTAATTCCTCTTAACTTTACCCAACTACCTGGAGCAGCTAAGGAATGAGATGGACTGAGAGCTAAGGAATGAGAGCTCCTTTGATAGTCAAGGGAGAGTGGAGCATCTCCAGTGCTGCCGCATTAGCTCTGAACTGGACTCTCAAGTACCTTCTCTGTCTGCCTTGACTACGCAGGATTCAATGGCAGACTAAGCTGGCAATGGCAAAACCTATCAAAAACCTCACCCTTGGCTGCACAACCCCTACAGCAGATGCGCAGGAAGGAGAGGCAAGGTTTGGGGCAGCATGGAGAGCATCACTGGCCTTTGCAGTGGTTGTCCTCCGTTGCAGTGGTCTTGGTGTGGCGGCAAAGTGCAACCATGAGAGCCTTTCCTGCAAGATTAAAATAAAGTGGGATCAATCAAGGTCTTAGCCTGAGGAACGGGCTGCACTGGAGGAGCAGATATAGTGGCTTTTGTGTAAACTGGGAGCCTGACTCTTCACTGCTTTGCACCTTGTCTTCAGAGCAAAGGGGTTTGTCCGCTGGCCTTCTTTCCAGCTGATTCCTCCCTGTCTGCAGTGATTTTATGTCATAAACTGAGTAACAACCTCTCAACACGGCACTATGCCCAGCTGTGGCCTGAAATTTTCATATTTGGGAAATAATTTGCTTTAGTTTTGCTCAGGGAATATTTGGGTTAAGTGGCAGCTTTCTTATGTTTTTAATGCACATTTTTAGGAGTTTTCTTTTTATATTTTTCATAGTTCCCCAAGGATGCGCGTATAGTGTCAACAGTAATGAATGACATGAACTTCTACCATAAGGAACTGAAATATCATGGTAATCTAGTTTTCATGGTAATTTGGCCCCATGGAAGTCTCTCCAAGGAATAAAAATGCCTGAGAAAAATGGAATTCACATAAACTCTCGTTATTTTCTAAGTTCATCTATATGTCTATGGGGAACTAGATGAATTGTCAGCCTCCAAATATAAATTATGCTGCTGAAGAATGAAAGATCAGTACATACTCAAATGCTTGATCCAGCAATAACAAAAATAAAAGCCTGCATTTGTTCCATTGATAACAGAACCTCAGTACAGGGCTAAAACACCGTCACGATCAGCACGGCAGAAAAGAATCAGGGTGCGGTTCCTTGACGGTTGAAGCCAATCTAAGCTGATCTGTTTTCTTTTGTGGTCACACCACCCCTCCTCGTCACCACAGGACTATTTATTTTATTTTGTTAGTCTTCTGACAATTAGTACCTGGACCTACCCTGCCAGGGATTCAGAGGAAGAGCGTATATGCACATAGGATAAGGTGGGTTGCACTCCACGTAATCGCCTGTATGCATGCAAGGAACACAAGGCAAATGTAAAATGGCAGCAAAGCCTCCTGCACAAGAATGAATGACATTATGTATGCTCAGACTAATTTTGAAAGTCCTTTAGTGTGTGTAACAGTAATCCATATGATTAATTTGCCAACTTGGATAGAAATTAAGAAACCTGTTTGCCGAAGACTTGCCAAACCAGTCCTTCTCACTGTCTGGAATGAAGTTGATGTGTTTGTCTTCATATGAAAGTAGTACTGCTTTAACTATGTAGGAATAGGTAAAGAAAAACGAAAACTATGAATGTCATATACAGATGGTTTATGGAAGAGCAGCTCTGCCTGCGTGAGAAAGGAGGATAAACTATGCTGAAAGAGGGAGTAAAATAAAGCAGGTACCTTTTGCAATTACATCCATGCTATATGTATAAGTATATTAGCCAAAACTCATCTCCTTAAATGAAATAATTATACCAGCTCCCAAACTGAGTGCATACTGTGATCATTTAAAGAGAAAACAACCATTAATAAATTTAAAAAAAAAAAAAAGAACAAAAAAAACAAACAGAAGAATTGCAGGGGAGACTGGAATTCGGAAATAATTAGCGCTCAGTACTATATTTTAAATGGCCCACAAAGTGAAGAATAGTGCCCCTGTAAATTGGGCAGTCCAACTAGAACTGGAAGAGTCCAATATTGCTGCCTATTTAAACGTCTCTGCAATTCTGTAAGGACCTGAAGGCAGTTGTGTGTATAACTTAAAGCCACTTTACTGGCACGCGAAGGGGCTCCTGGTGAGACTCGTGCCAAGAGCCCCTATCAATCAGCAAGGGGACGGGTTTCGCTGCGTTACCCCGTCCCCCTCCGTGCGTGCGCAGACGCTGCGAAAGCGGCGTGAACGCAGCGAACGTCACCTCCCGGCAGACGTCGAGTTTCTTTCCCAGGAGAGTGACCCCCGCCTGCCCGCCACGATACAAAGAGGGGGTTTTTTGTTTCCAGCCGTGCCCTGCAAGTCAGCACTGGCTGTTACGTACTTAAACACAGCGTGTCAGCTCACGTGGGCTTTTAATGGGGAAAATAGTACATTTTAAGAGTTGTGGCCAGATTCATCAGCACGCTTGACAGCTCTGTGCTGCTCCAATGACACGGAACAACCTTAAGCCTGCGATAACTGATTGATTAAACCAGCTTGTCGCGGTATCGCTAGAGCAGTGCGAACCAGCCAAAGCGTATCGGCAAATGCGCTTTCTCAGCTCCTATTTTAAGGGGTTTATATCTCAGCCTAGCGTGGTTTCCAAAGTTTAAAAAATCAATTAAATTGATGTATTTAATTATTTAATTGCCACGTTTAAAAGCTTGGTATTTACTTCTTGGGTAATAAATTAATTAATTTAAATGTTTAAAAGCTTAATATTTACTTCTTGGGTAATACACTTGAGGAGGAAGCCCTATAGGATGCTTTCAAAAAAATCTGTAGTACCTCTGTCCGCAGGCAGGTTTGTGTGATGTGAGTGACAGCTGGACGTGAAGACCAGGACCGGGTGCAACCTGGGCGAGCGAGGAGCGGTAATTTAACTCAGCATGCCGTGCGAGGCCGAAAGAGTCCTTCTTAAATCATGTCCAGTGAAATTTGCTCTACAGAACGTGCTAAATGCCACCAAGAGCCAAGTACAACGTTGCTTATGGGGAGCAAATATATCGGAAACAACCTCTGATGCTGCCGTAGAGTTAAAGCAAAACAGGACGCAGATAGATTTAGTGGGGAAGATGACTCTGCAAAAAGGAAACTAAAATGTATTAAAAGGAAACTAAAACATATCTATAAAGCAAGACTTGTGACCTCTCAGAGTCAGAGAACTCAGCCTGTCATTTTCTACCATGGTTAAATCACGCCTTGTGAACGATCGGTCTATTATTTCCAAAACTTTCAGGCTAATTTGCTATTGCGAAATGAAATTTCTTCAAACGAGACAAAAAGTGCATTCCTCCTTCACTCTGCACATGCCAAATCTGAAGTTATAAAACCAAGCTGTTTTGGAGTTATCTGAGCATAAAAAAAAAAGGGGCCTCTGAACAATTTTCTGAGAAGAAAACTGTTCATCATTTTCCAGAAAAAAAAAAATATCCCTTGGGCTAAGGTCAAGTGTGGGAAATTTCAAGGCAAAATGTGAATCTCTGAGCATTACAGAAGCAATGAGGAGTAGCAGTTCAAACCGAAAGTCGTTTGGGGAGGCAGAAGCACTGACTCCAAAGTTCAGGCTGAATTTTGCCTCCACCGTGGGTCTGATTTTCAAATCACAGCCTGCTAAATTTCCCAAAAGGAACAGATTTTCTTGAAAGTGGGCATGCTGGATCTCTGCAGCAGAGCTGTCCCGAGAAGTCTGGTAAAATCAGGCAAGGGAGGAGGGCTGGTTGTTTGGGGTACGTTTGTATTTTAGTACAACATTTTATAAATGTAGCTACATTCTGAAAAAATCATTGTGCAAATGTTTGTGTCTCACCGGATCCTGGCAGTGACTTTGCCTCGCAGCTTCTTGTCCGTTCTGCTAATCTGGCTGAGGAGATACATCCATCTCTGAATTATTTCAGGAAAGGGGCTTTAGGAAAACTGTTTTAAAAAAAAAAAAAACAAAAAAAAAAGAAAGTTATTCTTAAGCCTAGAAAGAAAAATACCTGTGTGAAAAAATACTAGCACCTAGATAAAGTGACCTTTATGTGGGCATCTTTCATCTTTTGAAAGTGGCGGCCAGCTGTGCTCTCAGTGCCCCATGGAACGTTGTGTGTGATACATCTGCGCCTTCTGGATTTCTAACCACACAGATAATCTGAAGAATCCTCTTGCGTTGTCAAACGTTTCGATGCTATCTAAATGCAAAGGGCTTCTCAAAATGATGCATGTTAAGTAGCGCTGAAATTTCCTGTTTACAATGCTATAAAACCAAATTCTGAGGTCCCTGTGCAGACCAAAATATTGACTTTCAGGGGTCATGGAGCAACTATTGACCCATGTTGGCATGCGAGGAATTACACATGTGAATCCAGATATGGGATCTATGTGTCACAGCTTGGCTGCACCAAAGTACATTAAAGTTAGTTACAGTCATGTCTGCATGAGAACAGAGATTAACAGCCTCTCGGGAGACCTGCCCTCTGGACTCCGTTGCTGGTGCTGCCTGGGTCTCCCTTGGCAGAGCGGGAGGGCTCACGTGGAGACACCAAGGGTAGAAACCTGCACAAAGTGTCCTGAGAGCATCAGGAGCCAAATCCCACTGGATCAGGCCCAGAAGGATGCCGCAATGCACCATGGCAGGTAAATTTGCACATACTATGGACTTTATTTTAAGGTCTGGGACACATTCTGCCCCATTGAATCATAGAATCGTTTAGGTTGGAAGAGACCTTTAAGATCATCGAGTCAGTGAATCAGAGTGCCACTCTGTGCGCTACCTCGTACTGGTATTATAGATGAATATTTCATACATTTAAAAAAGCCATATGTATGTGTGTATGTATTTGCATATGGGTATGCGCATAATATACACATGCAGCTCTCTGCCCTGGGTTTTTTCCTGAGGTCACGTAGAGCCACATTGACTTGAAGTGTCATGACAAAACAAACCATTTCTTTCCTGATTGTTACTGGGCAATTGAAGTGCTGATTATAATGGATAAATACAGCAGGATAAATGCAAATAGGGGAATAGACATTTTTCCTGCTTTAAAAGGGACAGCCTCGCAAAGTGCAGAAGTAGGGGAGAGAATTCGTATTAAGCATGTGAATAGTAATTACAAATCAATTTTAATTATATTACTAGATGCCTGAAAAGCCATCACTGGATAAAGAAAGTGATCTGCCTTGATAAAAAATTCAGCTAGCTTTATAGATGGAAAAATTAAAGAAACAATCTTTAATAAAATTTAAAAAATTATAAAGTTAATAAAATTTAAGAAGACCATAAATGTCAAACAGTAGAAAGGAGACATTGATTTGAATGAATATAAATCCAAAAGGAATTACAAGAATGTGATAAAACCAGCAAAACCAAAAAATTAATGGACAGGCAGTCAAAGACAAAAGTGTTTTATGTAAACTGTGCCAAAGAGAAAGTCACTAAAGACTTTCACAAGACTGACACAAAGAGAAAGTACTGGTACGTTACTCAATGGAAGTTTTGGAATTGTCAATCAACAAAGCAGGTGACAGAAGTGCCCGACAGATATTTTTGTTGTATGTTGGAAAATATATATGAGATGAGTTGCGTGACACAACAGAGAGAACTAACAGTGATTAATGCAATCTTACCATCTCAATGGTAACAGAAGAAAACATCCAAAACAGCTCTAAAAGTTACACGTTTTAAAAACCTGCACGTTTAGATAACTGGTATCCAAGAACAAGGGGCAACGGGCACAAACTGGAACACGGGAAGTTCCGCCTGAACATAAGGAAAAACGTCTTCGCTGTGAGGGTGCCAGAGCCCTGGCACAGGCTGCCCAGGGAGGGTGTGGAGTCTCCTTCCCTGGAGAGATTCAAACCCGCCTGGACGCGGCCCTGTGCAGCCTGCGCTGGGTGACCCTGCTCTGGCAGGGGGTTGGACTAGATGACCTCCAGAGGTCCCTTCCAACCCCTACCAGTCTGTGATTCTGTAACTTTAAAAGAACTCTCTGGGATGGCACTATCAACCTCCTCTGCTGCCGAGTCCCAGGGGACCAGCAGAAGGCAGGGACTGCTCTCATCCAGAATTAGACACCTCTCGGGGAGCTGTCACCTCCGGGCCAGTCATCCCAGGTTCTCCCTACGGTCAGTTGAGAAGTAGAGGCCTTTTCAGAATGAAATTAATCTCACCAAAAGTTGACATCTATATTTGGTTAAAGCAATCACATCCTAACGTGGTATCCACTTTTGAAAACAATCAGGAGGGTGCCCAAGGTTTCTTAGGTCTGCCCACAAGGCATCAGTCCTGGCTCTCGGTGGGGTGCCCTGGGGTAGGTCGTGTCCTTGGGGGTGTAAGCAGGGTGATCTTGCGTAGGAATGAAGAGGGTGTTTTACCTGCGCATTTGACATGAGTGTCATGCCCACGGGACAGCCGAGCCATGTTCTGATGCTACAGTTCAGGCAAACGTTGATGCACTGAAAATGTTCAGAGAAGAGTTATGAACCTTCTCAGATTCCCTGTGAGACGATATAAGGCTCTGAGAGATGCTGGTAAGCATTATTTATTTTTGTAATGTAAAAATATGCCCCTAGCTTTAATAAATATGCAAAAAAACACATACAAACTTAAGGGGGAAATAGTAATAACAAGATAATTATAAATTACAAGTAGGATTTTGTATTCATGTAATTCCTATTAAGTGAGTTGCCTTCTGCAAATGTCTGCCTGTCCTACTTGACTCTAAAGGGACTGGGGGTGCTTAGGCAACTAATTCCGATCTATCCATCAAGACTGTAAAGGATGGTGTCGGCTAAAAGTGCCTTTCAAACAGCAGGGTCAAATCTTGCTCCTTTAAAATTAAAAGAATGATTAAAGAATTGGAAAAGACGCCTTACAGGAAGAAACTCAGGAAGTTCCATCCATTTTGCTTACTACAAAAAGGTGAAAGGATGATTTAATCACAGCCTGACATTACCTGCAGGGACCATCTCGGTGATGACTTCTCAACCTGGCCAGTAAAGATAGAACAAAAGTCAGTGGCTGGGTGCTGAAGATAACTCAGACTGGAAGCCAAATATAATTATTGGGGTCCACAATAAATAATAATTGTCCAGGTGGCTGCTGATCCTTTAACGAAGGCAACCTCAAAATTGAAATCAGATTTATTAAAAAAAAATATGCTGTAAATCAAGCAATAATCGAGGAAGGAACATGGCTTGTGCTGTGCCGGATTCAGGCCAGCGTCTCACACTGCCCAGCAATCTAAGAATCTATAAACCCACTATCCTGGAGGTTTCTCACTTCAATCTGTTTAAAGAAACTATTATGTACATGTTTATCATGGTGACATTTAATCACTGTTAATATATGCATAAGGTTCAAAGCGGGGTAATTACCATTTTTTCCAACTCCGACCTCTCGTATGATTTGCCACCGCCTCTCCCAGCACTCTTGTTTTGAAAACTAATTCCCATTATCTAAAAGGCTTTCCAAAGCAAACACAGCAGTGTAGCGCTTTCGAATATTTATTTTGTGTTCTCAAAGAAAAGGCAATAGCAGTAGGGTTTTTTGTGAGGGGGGAAGAGTTCTTCTTCTAAAAAGATACTTGTGTCCACTGTGACTTTAAAATGTCCCCCTGCCCCTTTACTGAGTCCGAGGACCATGTCCACAGGCAGAAGGTTTTGCTGCGTAACTGCTGAACATGCAGTAGGTGATTTTTTTTCATGGGAATTAGGCAAAGGTCTTGCTCTGGTAGCAGCAAACTCTGCTTCAGTGCCTGACTGCAGCAGGAGACTGCAAATGAAAAGGGGTTTCATATACTAAGACAAAAATTCATCATTTTCAAGGTTACCGTGATCCTCCCTCTAGTCTTCTTTCCTACATACTTTGGACAAAAAAACCCAAAAACTTCTCTGCCTCCCGCTTTCGGGTGTTTGACTGTATGGAGAGCGCCCATCACCCATTCCCCACGCTTGCCTGATGTAGATGGTCAACCCGGTGGGCTGGGAGCAGCTCGGCGGACATGTGCAGCACACCCGTGTGCGTTCCCAGCGTTATCATCCACCCAGATTAGCAGCCGAGCGCTGCTGGTTACGGACGGCAACGCTTGCGCGTAAGTATGGGCCTTGCAAGATACGGGTTGAGCTGCTGACTCCGTCGTAGACTCCTTGCCTGACCTTGGGACCGTAGCACTGTCTGCCTCTGTGTTTAAAAAGTTAAGATAATATTACTTGTCTGCCTCGCGGGGATTTTGTAAGGTTACAGGCACTGTTTATTGGAGCTAGCTCTAAAGTATTAACAATGATGAGAGCTATGTAAATATCTATTCTCATGAAATCTCAATTAAAACACTGTCCATCTTGCTAGAGGAAAGCACACGTAAAGCCCGTCAGCCCCTACAACATCACGGAACAGCTCACACACGTTTCCTGCATCTCAGAGGTGAAAAAAACCCGACGGCGATGGAGCCGCGGAGGGGAAACCCGCAGTGACTGAGCACAGGGCACTTCATAGCATGGGTTTGCCTGTGATTTACAGTCTTGTGCCTGGGAAGGAGCCTAGTTAAGGGCTGCCTTGGTCTGTTAGTCTTAGTCTTAGTCCAGAGGTGCACCCGGGAGACGTCGGGGAGAAGTGAAGGCCCCGAGGTGCGTACGGAGGCGTAGCTGCCCGCGACGGACATGCTCAGGAGCACACACACATGCCACACGCTGTACACACACAGTAAGAGGTCACTTAACCGGGGCTTTACAAACATTTTCAAAGTGCTTTACAAACAATTCATTAATAGATGACATATTTTTGCTAAAGGCACAACCAGCTTAACCAGATTTTATTAGATGTAAATAATACCAAGAGAATTTAAACGCGAGCCTCAGTTGTCTGTTCTTAGTCCCTCCTCCCGCCGACACGTTAAAGGTCTGCTTAATCACCCAGCCCTTTCCCCTCCAAATTCACGAATGCTTCATCCACACTTACTTATTTTACGGAGATTTATACAAATGCCGGGAGGTACCTAGCAGTGCCCTCCAGGTTTCTTGGCCCCAGTGAAAAAGCAAACAACGCTAAAACCCAGATGTCACCCGGCGGCCAGCGGTGCGATTTAACTCGTTAGGAAGAAAAGGCGGCAGCTTAGAAAACCACCCTGGACATTTTTAACCTGACCGTGAAGAAGCTGAGCACCCTTGGCTGAAGAAAGGCCAGAAGTGAGGGCAGGGCTGGGGCACGATGGGCCCCGACACACGTGCGGGGGTCTCAGCCCACCCTGTCCCTGGGGAGCTGGACCTGGGTGCCACGAGGAGCCCCCTGTCCCAGCACCCATGCTGGGGAGGCATGGTGGGGACACTGGGACGGTGGGGGTGTCTGCCAGTGGCGCCAGGCATGCGGGAGGGAGGGAAGGGGGTACCTGTTGTGGGGAGAGGGGGCACGGGCAGGGCTCCCCGGGGTGTTTCTGAGGGACAAGGATGGGGGGTGCAGGTAGGGGGTCCCCAGGGAGGAGAAGAGAGGGGGCCCTTGCGAGGGGTGGCGGGATGCAGGCGGGGAGAAGAGCGCTTCTCGGGGGTGGGGGTGCGGGTCGGGGCTCCCCAGGGAGCGGGCACTCCTCGATGCCGGGGTGGGGGGCGCAGGTAGGACCCCCCCGAGGCGCGGCGGGCCGGGCTGCCGGGGCGGGGGCGGCGGCGCGGGGAGGGCGCGGGGAGGCGCCGTCCCTCCCCTGGGCAGTTTCTCGGCGAGGCTGTTTAATAGCGGAGCCGCCCCCGGCCCCTCCCCGTTGGAGCCGGCCCGTGCGGCGCGGCACGGCACGGCACGGCACGGCACGGCGCGGCGCGGCCGGGGCCGGGGCCGGAGCCGCGGCCGGGGCCGGGGCAGGTGGGGCGCTGCTCGGGCATGGCGGGGGGCGGCGGGGGGGCGGCCGGCCGCGCCCGGCTGCTGGCCGTGCTGCTGGCGGGGCTGCTCGGCGGGGCGCGGGGCTTCGGCGACGAGGAGGAGCGGCGCTGCGACGCCATCCGCATCGCCATGTGCCAGAACCTGGGCTACAATGTCACCAAGATGCCCAACCTGGTGGGACACGAGCTGCAGGCGGACGCGGAGCTGCAGCTCACCACCTTCACCCCCCTCATCCAGTACGGCTGCTCCAGCCAGCTCCAGGTGGGTCGGGGCCCCGGGGGTTCCCTGTATGCGTGGCCGGGGCGAGGGGGGGCTGTGCAGTGCCCGGACCGGCTGCCACCCCCCCATCCCCATCCTCATTCCCCATCCCCTCGGCTCAGTCCAAAACCAACCCGAAAGTCCGGCCCGCCTTGCAGTGCCGCTCCTCGCTGGCAGCGGAGAGCGCGGCTCATCGCGGGCGGAGGTGCGGAGGGCCGCGGAGGGCTGCGGAGGGCCGCGCAGCCCCGGGGAGCCGGCGGGGCGGGTGTCCCGGCGGGTTGGCCCGGCTGCCGGCGGCGGGGAGCGGCGCGGCGCCCTCCGCCGCTCCCGGCTGGGACAGCGGGGGCTCCCGGGGCTTCGGCCGGCCGTTCCCCGCCGTCCCTGGTGTACCCGGGGTGCTGCGACCCTCGCAAACGCGGCGGCGGGGGAGCTGGCGGTGGTGGCTGCTGCGGACCCCCGGGAGCCCGCCGCAGGAGTTCCTTTCCCAGGCGCACGGCGAGATCCTTGTCCTCCCCACGGGCATGGATTTCATCAAACAAAAACCAGCTTGTTTCTTGGGGCAGGGTTCCCGAATTAGCACGCAATCCCGCTCACGTTGTCGCGTCGCGGAATTGCGATTATTCAACAGCCGAGAAAACGACAATGTTTTATTACTGTTGTAAATACGTACGTGATCTTATGGTAAAAGGAAAAGACATTCTTCTATGAGGATCGCGAACCAAAGCAATTCAATAAATGCCTTTTCTTCTGTTTGTTTGTTAGCTGTAATACCCAGGCAGTGCCTAGAACAAATATATGTATTTGTTTAAACCGCTTTAATTTGGTTTTTTGCTTTTCTAAATTGCACCCTTGAGGTTTAGATCTGGCTAAATCCCACTGGCTTTATTGAAACTGATGGGCTAAATTTACATGGAGCTAATCTAGGGAGTATAATGTTCGGGCTTTGGCTTCAGACCACATGTGAACTGAAAGAAGACAACATTTTTAGGGTTTCTTTTTTTTCTACTTTGTTTTTATTGTTCTTGATTTATTTGTTTTATGCTGCTTCCTGTTTTTTAAGGCAAAGGACCAAATATTACTGCTAAAAAGGCAAAAAAAAGAAAACGTGTTATATTTTGACCTGTGTAATTTTCCCCCAACGCACTTACGATTTCTGTTTCTTCCAGTTCTTCCTTTGTTCGGTCTATGTCCCGATGTGCACGGAGAAGATTAACATCCCCATAGGTCCCTGCGGTGGCATGTGCCTCTCCGTCAAAAGAAGATGCGAACCCGTTTTAAAAGAATTTGGATTTGCCTGGCCGGACAGCCTAAACTGCAGCAAATTCCCACCCCAGAATGATCACAACCACATGTGCATGGAGGGCCCAGGAGACGAAGAGGTTCCCCTCCATAGCAAGACCTCCTTGCAGCCCGGAGAAGAGTGCCACAGCATGGGATCTAACTCGGATCAGTACATCTGGGTGAAGAGAAGCTTGAACTGTGTCCTGAAGTGCGGCTACGACGCTGGTCTCTACAGCAGGTCAGCTAAGGAATTCACAGATATCTGGATGGCCGTGTGGGCCAGTCTTTGCTTCATCTCAACTGCCTTCACAGTCCTGACCTTCCTGATTGATTCATCCAGATTTTCCTACCCGGAGCGCCCAATCATATTTTTGAGCATGTGCTACAATATTTATAGCATTGCTTATATTGTGAGGCTAACTGTGGGCCGGGAAAGGATATCCTGTGATTTTGAAGAGGCAGCAGAACCTGTTCTTATCCAAGAAGGTCTTAAGAACACAGGATGTGCTATAATTTTCTTGCTGATGTATTTTTTCGGGATGGCTAGCTCCATCTGGTGGGTTATTCTCACATTGACGTGGTTTCTGGCTGCAGGACTCAAGTGGGGCCATGAAGCTATAGAAATGCACAGCTCTTACTTCCATATTGCAGCCTGGGCTATCCCCGCCGTGAAGACCATCGTCATTTTGATTATGAGACTAGTAGACGCAGACGAGCTCACCGGTCTGTGCTACGTTGGGAACCAGAACCTAGACGCGTTGACGGGCTTTGTCGTCGCTCCGCTTTTTACCTACCTGGTCATTGGGACTTTATTCATTGCAGCAGGACTAGTGGCCTTATTTAAAATCAGGTCTAATCTCCAGAAAGATGGAACTAAAACTGACAAACTGGAAAGGCTGATGGTCAAAATCGGTGTCTTTTCGGTGCTGTACACCGTCCCAGCAACGTGTGTCATCGCCTGTTACTTCTACGAAATCTCCAACTGGGCCGTTTTCCGCTATTCGGCAGATGATTCCAATATGGCAGTGGAGATGCTCAAAATCTTCATGTCCCTCCTGGTGGGTATTACATCGGGTATGTGGATCTGGTCAGCCAAAACTCTGCACACGTGGCAGAAGTGCTCCAACAGGCTGGTGAACTCAGGGAAAGTGAAACGGGAGAAGAGAGCAGATGGTTGGGTGAAACCTGGGAAAGGGAATGAGACCGTGGTATGAGAAAAGGACGGCACCTCGGTGGTCTGACTGCTCCCGTGAAGGACTGAGCGTGTGTAAGCGTTGCCGTGTAAATGTTGGGAGTAGAGTAAGGAGACGGTTACACAACCTGTCTCTGGGGGATGGAAGAAAAAGCCTTAAAGAATAAACAGCAAAAAGATCATGCTGCAGATACAATAGCCATAAACCATGCTGCCCAAAATAGGAAAGCCCAGGGAGGCTTTAAAAGCTGTGAAATATCCAAACACGTTATCTTCCTTTTTTTTTTAAAAGCAGGATGCAATATACTGAAGTCTTTAGAAGCTGAGGGACTGTAGCCCACAGCTGTGGGATGTCGTTTTCTTTTTGTCGTCTTATAACTGATGGGGGAAAGGCAGTCTGGGGCCAAATTCTGGGCTGATTTAGGGTCCAGTAGTCAGAAGACGGAGCACTCAGGACCTCGGTTAGACGTCTTCTTTCCGAGTTCAGCATCGTGAAGGAAGCGCTTGCCGAGGGTTGTGTCTTTATGCCCTGGGGAATTCTGTTGCTCCCATATGCTGCACAAGTCAGCCAAGGATCGGGTCCTCCAGCAAATGCCAAGTGGACTTTCCAGGTCTGATAGTTACCATAACGAGTAGGATTTAGTGAAGTATTAGTGAGGATGATTCTTTAAGTCATCTGATGGTCTAATAATAATTTTGACTCATTCTTTTTGCCATCTGGAACCTGGTCTGAATTGAGAGTTGACTCTGCCTTGAGCAGGAATTTGGACCTCCCTAGGTCCCTTCCCACCTGAATTATTCTGTGGTTCTATCAATATTTCTGATTTTTTAAAAGCTTTACTCAAGGCCATTGTCAGAAGTAGAGGAGTTAGTGGGAGCTGGGAAACTGCGTATGGTCCTCTGCATCAATTATTGTTACCCGTCTGCTTCCGTTCCTGTCCCTTCAGGTGCTCCTGCGATTTCCAGCAGACTACTTTATTCTGCTGCATTTAATAGCTTTAAATAAAGTCTTACATTATAGTGTTCCTTCCTCCAGGAAAGAGAAAAATGAGTTGAGGGTCTCTTCAAACAATGCCAGTTTTCTCCAAGTAAACTTATCTGTCTCTCTCTGGAGACCAATTGCATGAAGCAATTAAGTCTTAATATATTTCATTCAGTGCGATGGTATCTCTGCAGACGCCAGTCTGGGGAGAAGTGAAATGCTAAGTTCCTTGGCAACCTCATGTTCACACAGATCAGTTGTATAATTATGTGTGTCAGTTACAATTAAAAGAACATTCTCAGCCCATGACATCGCACTACAGCTGACTGCCTCGCAACGATGCTCCGATTGCTCACTGACAGCTATGGAGGTTTTTTTTTTAATACGTATTTACATGCAGAATGTGAGCAGGCATTCGGTCCTCAGGAACGACAGGAGACTTTTCCAGTTTTTGTAAAGGGATCCCAAGGGAAGAGATCCAACTTCTTGGTGAATAATGTTGTTTCATAGCAACTGTTGAGTTTTCTTACCCTTTTATTTGAGGAGGCATCGGCTTGTGCTCGTGGGGAGCTTGTACCTCGTGTCGGGGGCTGGTTTGGCTCGTAAGAAAGGTGATGCAAATAGAAATAGTCCAGAAGCACTTCAGAGAACACTGTTCTGATACTCAGTCCCTTTGAAGGACCTTCAGTTTTATTTGTGTGCCCTAAACTTTTGCTTCATTTGTTTGTGTGGAACCTGGTCAGCTGCGGAGCATCCCCCCGGTGCCCCGACTCGCGCGACCTTCGAGGGCAGCTGAGAACAGGCACTGCTTTATTGCAGTCCTCGCTTTTCACACAGGTGCCCCACGTGCTTCCCAAACCACAATTCATTCCAGCTCTGGCCGTGAGCACTAATCTGTCCCAGAAGCGTGTATTGTTTCAATGTCAATGTTGAAACATGTGCTAGAGCACATTTTTTTTTAAAAAAGAAACCCAAACCCCAAACAAACCCTAATTGCAGTCTTTGCGGTTGGGCTCCCTCTCCAGCAGAACAAGTGACAACTTGACACATTCTGCTCAAGACGCACGAGCATTGTCTTGGCCAACGCCGCATACCAGCCGAGCCTTTTCATCCTCTCCATAAAGTCTCTCGCTATTAGTGTTGTGTTTGGATCTGGTTATTCCTTTGTGGACAAGGAGCTCTGTAAGTAGGAAATCTTCAGATGGCCGAGTTTCTCCATCATGCGACCTTTCTCCTGGCGCAGCGAGCGATGTAAAGTCAGCAGCTATATGTTGACTTTCAAGGGATGAGGACGCAGTAGGAGCCTTGTCTTTTAACCGAGTATTGGGCTGTGCCAAGGCGTCACGTTCATTGAAGTGTCCACTCCGAAATGGTTTGGATACTCTCCTGGCTGATACGACCCATGTTTGACCTGGCTGATTCAATAAACGGCGTTTTTAACCATGTTATGTACACAGAAGTGAATGTTAAGTAGTACCTTGTTATCAGATCGCTGCATCGCCAACTGTGACCCCGCGGACTGGGGCAGACGGATGTCCTTGATGATTTGAGATGTTGGAAGTGAGTCGGATGATGACAGCACTGCGTAGCCTGTCAGGGACCTGGGGGGATGTTCCATTGAAGAGTGTGAGGCACTTAAATACTATGGGGAGGAGGTGGGCTGGGGAGAGACACCAGCTGCTGTTCCTGAAAGAACGTCTTTCCCAAGCAGTCGAGGGGACGCTGTACCAAACCAAAGCAAAATTAGCTGTTGCAGTGATGAAACTGTTCCATAAATGTCTTCATCCATGTGTACTTACCTTGCTCTGCTTCGGGGCTGTGAGAGTGGGAAGTCACAGCAGATACAGCCTAAAACCCAGCAGTTGCGAAGAGTGGGTATCTGCAACTCATATGTTCTCTCGTTTCAACGTTGTTATGAATTTAAAGCCAAAAAATGTGTGACTAATCCTGTCTCGGAAGTGCAGTTGCTGTGGTTATACAACTAGAAACTTCACAGCAGTTACCTTCCTCGCACAGTCCCTGCTCCCATCTCTCTCCCAGGCGTGGCCTCTTCTCACTGCAGGTTCCAGAAGCATCTGCCGGAGAAGTGTAAGCTTAGCTCTTATGTTAAACAGACAAGTTAGCTCCTTTTTCTGAATTTTAAGGAAATAGACACTGATTATTTTGGGGTGTACAGAAAATATATCTACTTCAATGTATGTACTGTAAATTTCTAATTTATCACTGTAAAAAAAAAAACAACTTTGCTATTTAATTTTTATATCAAAATAAAATTTTAACCTCTGTGGATAATTAAGGTATTCTTGGCAACCCTCACATTTTTGGTGAGTTTGTTTCTTAAATTGGCTTCATTGTTGGAAGTGCTTTTTGCCCTGATGGAAGAAGGGTTGAAATGCTCACGCTGCGGTGAAGGGATGCTCCGAATGGGTTAATCCAGCACAGTTTGGATCTAAACGTGGGTTGCAAGAAATAACGGAGAACAAAACATCGTTGGGCAACTGTGAAAGCACATGGATGCTTCAGGGCTTGCACGCGAGGTGGACAGAAACCCTTTCAAAGATGGCTTACAGGTCCCGGGCGCTGGCTGGGGATGCTGCTGCAGCTTTGGGCTTGTCTGAGCGTGTCCCCAAAACCGAACGGGAGTGCAGAGATGGAAACACAACCCTCCGCTGCTGTAGCACGGCTGTGATGTGGCTCCTGGGAGCGCAGACCCTCCCCTAAGGCTCCTTTTTATTTCATGTATTATGGAATACATGCATCCAAAGATGCACTGAGCATTCAGATCCGGGGCGTATGGTGGAGGAGGGCAGCGTAACCATCTGCCTGTTGAGTATATGAGAACTATTAGTGGCTTTTGGAAGGGGCAAATTCTGCTCTTAGTAACATGCTTCAAACGAGTTCACTCCTAGGGGTAATTCCGGCCCTTCAGAGAGCAGATTTGATTGATTGTCCACATTTTCTTGCAATTTTTTTTTTTTTTTTAAAGTTAAGCTGATTAATGCTCTGCTTATTTTTCATTCCTTTTATCATTTCTGTTCACAGTTAGGATGTGCAGTAGCAGCGAGGAGTTTCTTTTTGTATACGTCCCTCACCGGTTTCTCTGACACTGATAGTACAGTTTGTGATATTAGTCATCATCTAAACCCACTTAATCATCGCCATCGTGAAGCATTCTGTGTGCAGGATTACTTAATTAGCATAATATTATTCTAGTAAGAACCTAAATCAGACTAGAGTGGATAATAGTGAGGATGCGCTATAAAGAAGACAGTAGGAATTATCAGCTGTGTATCTGTAGCTAATCAAGTTTTGAAGAGCAGCATCTAAACCTGGTAATTAGAGTGATTTGCTCATGCCTTTGGCAGCTCATCACTGTAATGTTCTCAGGTTGGTGATTAATGAGATCTCTGACTTGGAACTTGTAATTAGGAGTCTTTAATATAGCTACAGTTAAACGTAGCAAACATAAAAGAAAAGAGCTGCTGGGGGAGGGTGGAGGATCTCTTCTTGTTGGGGCTG
Organism: Phoenicopterus ruber ruber; assembly: GCA_009819775.1. Classification (NCBI taxonomy): domain Eukaryota; kingdom Metazoa; phylum Chordata; class Aves; order Phoenicopteriformes; family Phoenicopteridae; genus Phoenicopterus; species Phoenicopterus ruber. The sequence continues at coordinate 211,976,404 of CM020215.1, forward strand.
TTCGCACCACCAGAGAACCTCAGACAGAGCATTCGAGATGGCCTTGGCTGCGCCAGGTCTCTCTGATGGCCACGTGCCCATATGCACGTCCCCCACATCAGGCATCTCGGAGCATCACCTGTGAAGTGACAGCGGATTGCTGCAGTGGCTCCCATCAGGGGACAGCCTCCCCGAGCCGCTGGGATGACAAATCAGCCCAGGTTTGCCTACGGAGGGGAGCAGGTGGTTGTATACAAAACTCACAAAAAGTAGCCTCTATCAGGAGGGGTTTTTTTGTTTGATTGGTTTTGTCTTGTTTTTTTAAAGCTGTCTTTAAAGAGAGCAAATGTTAAGGAGTTCGTAGTGAAGGAGACCAGAGTTCTGCTGCCAGAAATCAGGAGCATCCGAAGCTCCAGTCATGCGAAAATGCGGTATCGTGAGACCCCAGCTTCGGTGGTGGAGTTGCCACCACACCCGCTCCGACCTCAGCCACTCATTCCCATAACTGCGCCGCATTTCAGCTCCTCCTTCATTTTGCCAGTGCAACTATTTGTGGCACTGAGCGGCACAAAGCAGGTTAGCAAAAAGATCTGGGTTAAAAATGACCATCAGAGTTTTTGCTTCATTTTACGCTGGAGGTTTATTTTTAACTCGGATCATGTCAGTGACCCGGGTTATGTGGCAGCCCCGCCAGGAGCTGTACTGGCACAGCGAGGCAGCGTGAACCGCCGGGGGAGCAGGGCTCTGGCTCGCATGGCCTTGGCTCCCGAAGGCGGCACCCTGGGGGGCTGCTCCCCGAGCCCTCCTGCACCATCAGCCCCCTGAGGCCAGAGCTGCGTCTGCCTGCAGGGAGGCAGGAATGGGTGAGAGACAAGCGGCGACTACCCGACCGCTTCCAGCTTCCCCAGCCTCTGCCGAAAGAGCAAAGCCTTCGGTAGGGGTGTTGGTAGCTCCTCAAGTTTGATGCTTCGCCTGGGATGATCAAGTCCAGCTTTAACTGCTCAGCCGTAGGTGAAAGCCCCATGGCACAGCCCCATAGCAGCTCTGTCTCTGATGCTCCGTAGTGCCCTTTTCGACACGCTTGGACTAACTGGCTCATAATCTCAGCCAGGAGTTTGCAGCCTGTGCCTCAACCTAGGGCAGTTCAACTGACTGACACATATTAATGTAGTTTGAGTGCAAAGTGGAGCATCTCTTCATGCTTGCAAAGCCAACGCTGGCTGTGACAGTGCCAGGGCAGAGCACAGTCCAGGCTGGAACCGCATTGCGCCGCGTGCCCGCTGCACCTCGCCCAGAACGGACGAGAGGGTGGGTGCAGATCAGGCAGCTCCCAGCTGATGCTGCGCTGGTACAGTAGATCCCGTATCACTACTTTTTCCTGCAGCCGGGAAATGATTACTGGCCAGAAGTCCTGTGCATCCTGGCAGGCTCCAGCTGTTGTAACAGCTTTATGTTGTTAACAACCAGATGTTTTGTTTTACGCTCTGGGAACAGCCTACCAAACAGTCACCACGGGCCTGGAAGAGCACAAAGGTGGCTTAGAGGGTAGCGGCAGCAAACGAGGACTCACGTGCTAAGGTATCACTGAGAAACTGTTCTTCTGTTTTCCCATTTTTTGGGGGAGAGCAGGGACCTTCCGTGTGCCAGATATTAGGTACAACACCAGAGGAAACAGGTTAAATTCCGAACTCACATATTATTGCACTGCAAAGTTTGCTGTAATTTGTAACCTTTGATTTTGTTGCTGCATTTGCTTGCCAGAAGCAAAAGTGCTGATTAATTAGATCCACGTCAGCGGGATCAGGGAAGGGAGACTTAACTTTATTTTTGTCCATTTTAAAATCAATGACTTAAAACATTAAAAAAAAAAAAATATTACCCATGGCTTGTCGATACACTGGCGAGATAAAGATCTTCATTTTATATTTCCATCAGCGTTTAGCTAGTTTCCTGCCTGGTTCTCTCATTTCCTGAGCTTACTCTGAGGAAGGGAAAAACATCCTTCCTGCAAAAGAGATGCAAATCATTTGACAATCTGCTTCTACAATGTTAAGGTTTAAAACATCACTATGCAGAGACACAGTCTGCCATTAAACGTTTTAATGGGTGAAGTATTTTCTTCCGAAGCAACTCAGAGACACTCTCACTCAAGTACTTGGTAAGAGCCGATAAGCGGAGTGCCATGGAAAACCAGGAATTGAGTCTTTTCAGGGATTTTTCTTGCATTTTTGGGCCTTTTGCTTTGCAGCAAGGAGTGGCTGACATCTAGCGGCAGCTGCACCCTGGCCCCAGCCCCTCGCCGCCGCTCGCCGGCCCTGCTCCCCACTCGTGTCCAGGCCATTCCCGGAGGGTTGCTCAGGGCCGATTTACTTTTCATGGCTCTGCGGGGCTGGGATGCAAAGCGGGGAGCTGCTGCTGGACTGGGGCTCCTCACCTCCGCCTGCTCCCCAGCCCTGCCGGGCTGCACCCCGACCCATGACACATCGCTCCCAGGAGGGTTGGTACCTGGCCCACGTCACATCGCTCCCGAGAGGATTGGTACCTCTTCGGTAAGACCAGTGCCGCCATAGGCTTTCATAGAATCATGGAATCATAGAATAGTTTCCCATAGCCTTCCCATATCTATGAGGAGGTCATCAAGAAGACAGAGCCAGGCTGTTCACAATGGTTCATGGTGGGAGGGCAAGAGACAGTGGACATCAGCTGAAACAAGAGAGGGATGTCTCTAAGGTTTTCAAGGCATAGAATCATAGAATAGTTTGGGTTGGAAGGGACCTTTCAAGGCCATCTAGTCCAACCCCCCTGCCATGGGCAGGGACATCCTCAACTAGATCAGGTTGCCCAGAGCCCCGTCCAGCCTGACCTGGAATGTTTCCAGGGATGGGGCTTCTACCACCTCTCTGGGCAACCTGTGCCAGTGTTTCATCACCCTGGCTTTCCTCCAGGCTCCTAACATTGAACCTATTAAATGGGTGTTCAGAGGCAATGGGATGCAACAACAGGAGGTCCTTCCATCCCCTCCCTCCATCAAGGCTCCAAATCAGCATCCGGAAAGGTGAGGGCAAAGCAGGGCACGTACCTCAGCTGCTGGTGTGAAGACTTTGCCCATCAGCACGTCTGCTGGCCCTGGGCCATCAGTGACGGTTTGTACCAAGTGCATCAGCTAAGGAAATCACGAGCTCACCCTCCATTTAATATTAACCTCTCCTCGCTCGGCCCTGGGCTCGGGGCTGGCGTGGCTACAGCAGGTTGCTAACATTGCTCACAGAGGAAACCAAATGACCCGATAACATGGTAGTGTGGCAAAAGGGCCGAAGGGACATCTGTCTCCTGCTGCAGCAAGGGGAGCTGCGGGTAGCAGAAGCCAGCAGCACGTATACGCCAAAAAGGTCATTCAAAAGACTTAACACGATCTCTTCCTTGACCTCATGCTGGTTATGTTTAAAAGAAAAAGGACTGGGAGAGCCCAGCAGAGAGGAAAGCCTCCAGCGTGAGATGATAGCCTTTCTTCTTTCTGCTGCCATCTGGCAGCGGTGGGAAAAAGCTGGCAGGCGCCAGGCAGAAAGCAAAGTGCATTTGCAGAGTCACACGCGAGAGAATCACAATAAAACCGTAGCATCTTTTTGAAAGGTAAGGGGTGCGGGCCTGGAAATGGGGAAGAGGGGTTCTCAGCGGAGGAGGGAATACATACATATATATATATATAAAAAAAATGCTAAAAAAATCAGCTACAGAGGCCCCAGCGTATGAAAGTTATGACAAAAAATAATACCATTCCACTCACAAAACAATCATGTTTCTACAGCTGTGGACGGAGCAGAGCCAAAAGGAGTGAGGAGCCATCCCTGCTTCCCTGGAGAACGGTTTTATAACCAGAGCAGGGAAAGGGGCAGGTCTCATCCTGCAATACCAGTAATTCATCCCGTCAGCATCGGCAAAGCCGGCCCTCAGTTTGCCGTGGGATGAGTTGGGTTTCACTTCTGCGAGCTCACGAGGTCCCTCCCTCTCCAAAATGCCCCAGAGCAGTGTCTGCATCTGCCAGAGCCCTGCCAGCTTCGGGATGCACGGGGACGCTGCACAGGGCCGCATCCTTTCCTCCCCCTCTCTTTGGGATATCGGGTGCTTTTTCTTTTTTTGGCTGTGAAAAGTCAAGTCTAAGAGATGTGGCCACCAGCCCAGTCCTCCTCGCTTGTGTGGCCTTCCCAGTAGCTGTGCTCTGCAGCCCCACGACTCCCCCCGCAGCCTACGCTCCCGTCAGGAGTCCTGTCGGCAGTCCTGTTCCCAAATCTGCTCCCAAGCTGCTGTCTTGTGTCACGGAGGGGATGGCCTGGCTGTGGTGGACTAGGAGAGAGAGAGAGCAGGATCCAAGAGCTGCCATGGCTGCTGGGACATGAGGGATGAAAGGATGAGAGGAAACGGCCTCAAGTTGCGCCAGGGGAGGTTTAGATTGGATATTAGGAAACATTTCTTCCCCGAAAGGGTTGTCAGGCCCTGGAACAGGCTGACCAGGGCAGTGGTGGAGTCACCATCCCTGGAGGTATTGAAAAGACGTGTAGATGTGGCGCTTAGGGACATGGTTAGTGGTGGACTTGGCGGTGTTAGGTTAACGGTTGGACTCAATGGTCTTAAAGGTCTTTTCCAACCTAAATGATTCTATGATACTGCTTCAGTACCGGGCTACGCAGAGGAAGGCAGTGTATGGGTATGCAAGGAGGGCCCAGGACCTCCACACCTCCCCAGCTCTGCTACAGCAACTGAAGCAGGAGAGGCACAAGTTTTCAAAATGCTCAGCTTTGGAATCCTTTCCCTACAACCCAACTAACCTCCTAACAACTGAAGAAAGACCAAGAGGTTTGAGGATCTGTTGGCCCAAAGAGGCACACAGAGTGGGGGGAGCAGGAGAAAAATCTCTATGTGCATAGATTCACAGCAAAAATAAAACCTGACGCTTCTCAACCCGTTCCGTACTGCACCTCTTGGCTCATCACTGCTCATTTAAGGAAGGAAAGAGATTTCTTCCATGAGGAGAGAGGAAGAATCTGCCTTATTGAAAAGAAATGCTGCAAAGTCCTTTCTCCATCTAACTTGTATAGCTCACCTACAAATGTACACACAAACTTGACTAAGAGTGGTTTTTTAACTGATGCAGACATGCACATAGACAGCCTGTAGAAATTCCTATTGCAGATTCAGATTCTTAATCAAGAGAAAGCTGAGGTTAAAGAATTTACCTCCTGTTACAGAGGAAGTGATTGCTGAGCCTGGGACTAGAAGGCCAGGGTTTATGGACCTCAGGCTGCATCTCTTTCTGAAAAACACCCCCGTGTTCTTAATTTCTTGGAAGCTCTAGAGCAGGCAGATGTGGGGCTGCCACATGCCGGCCTCCACAGGAGACGGAGCTGTGCGGCGGTACCCACGGCAAGGAGCGGCTGGGATCTGAGGCTGCCTGTCCTGGCTAGCCAGGGCCCTTGGGGCAGGCTTTGGAGGAGTACAGATGTGTCCACCAAACCTCGGGTCTCCAGAGCCACGCCATGTTCTTGTGCTAATGTGTCGATTCCCCTGGATGCAGAAGAAAAAAGAAAAATCTAACAACACAGCAGAGGTTGGAAAACAAACTGAACTCGAGCCCCATAGAGCAGAGGAAGGAAGACACCAGAGAGATGCAGACCCGAACTGCATGGAAGGAGAGCTCAGAGGTGCCCCAGAGCGTGGGCAGACATGTGTCCCCGGGCCAGCCATGGCTGCTTGGCGCTCCCACGGGGCTGCCGGCACAGGGACGGCACGCGGCGCCTCAAAGGTGCGGGGTGTTTAAACCAATCTGGGCACCGCTGCCCCAAGCAGATGAGGCAGCACCCAGCTCTTGCGGAGCTGAAGGGTCAGCAGAGGCAAAAACTGGGAGTGAACGGTTTTCAATAAACGCAGCCGTTTGCAAAGTGCATGTCTGTCCACAGCTGATCACAGAATCATAGAGTTATTTAGGTTGGAAAAGACCCTTAAGAGCATTGAGTCCAACCGTAAACCTACCGCCCTTTAGCCCTTTTTTATTTATAGCTTAGTATGATCTAATCATGTCCACAAGTTAACAGGAACACTTTAAGCGGGCATTTGAACAGAACAAAATGAGCATTTCAGCTCAATCTGATACCGACTTGGAGGTACTTGCCAACTTCAAGCTGCTATCACAGGTTCCCGTTTGATACTTTAAACCTCCTGACATCTGCTGGAGGTGAGGGAAAGTGGTTTTGGCTGTGGCTAGAACGTACCATGTCATATGCATGAAGGTAATAGCTGTTTGTCTGGTGAATAAGCAGAAAAAATAATTACAATCCTTCTTGGCTGAGCTCAGTAACCAGTGACTTGGCCATAAGTAACCTTAGGAAGTGCTACGATCTGGTCACTGTATAAATTAAATTCCCTGAGGTCTGGGCTTGGTTCTGGGAGCTCTACCTGCAATCCAGCAAATCCAAATTTCCATAGTTATCACTTGTGATGTTCAGCTCAATGTGCATTTCATAAGGAAAATAGAGATGAGAAAGAAAGACCTTTTAAGGAAGTACCAAATTCTCAGGAACCAGCAGTAATGGAGAAAGGATTGGAAGGGATGTTTCCATGGCACGAGTGTGTGGCAACACCATACAAATCCCATTTCTTCTTGAAATGGAAACACACGAAGATAGATATATTAATTTCTGTCATTTTACTGAAGAGATGATTTTTTAAGATTAGGCTACATAACGTGAATATAACTTTAGTTGGATCAACTGTCTCACCAACTTCACTGAACAACTTTAACACAGCAACAGGAAAAAACGGATTTATCTTCAAAAACATTGGTTTTAACTCTTGATTCAAAGTATTTCAACCTAAATTTTATGGGAATAAATACCATTTGATTGATTGCTCCCAAAATATTGACTCTGGTCTGGAGTGTTTGCTCAGTGACCAGCCTCGGAGCACTCTGAAGTCCTGGGGGTATTGTTTACCCACTTGATGGATGCCAGACTGGCGAGCAGGAGGAAGGCTTCAATAAATCATTTCTGACATGAACCTTGCAGAAACAAATTCCCATGAGTATTTGTGTTAGTTCTGCCGGCAGTGCTTGTGCAAACATTGCAGGACAGAATTCACACCGCTATCTTTCTGTGACTAGTTTTGCAAACAAAAGTTCCTCATCGGCATTTCCAGGCAAAGTCAATGGGACAGGCAGGGATGAAGCAAAATGCACTTTATTTATTCAAACAACTGTTAGTGTGTCGTTAGCAAATACACATGAAACTTTTATAACAGATTTTGGGGTTGATAAAAAAAGAAAAGAAAACATGCACTGGATTAAGCAATGAAATACCGTTTTTATTTGTGTAAATAAGCAGAATGTTCCAAATGTCCAGTGCCTGGCATCTGTACTTTTTTGTATGCATTATTTTTAGCCACCTATGCCACAAATTTTTCCGTACAATTTGTTGTTCCCCATAGTGATTATGTGATTAAGACAGTATGGGTCAGACCTTCTCGATCTGTCATGAGAAATGGCTGGATATGGAAACCTGTTTCTGAGGACAGACACAGTAAGCTGGTAAGTAGCGAGCACAGGGTACATATGTACACACATATATATTTGTATTTTTAATTTAAAAGATCTCCTAATGATAACCTTGTGTAGAATTGCCATAATCTCTTCAAAACCGGCTTCAGCAAGGCCTGTAACTGCAAAAGCTCTGCACTGGAACATCGCTCTGCAAGGACACGGACCCGCTTGCATTTGTACTATGGGGATCTGCGGTGCTGGGCTGAGCAACGCTGCCTGAGGTCTGCCAGGCATGGGGACGTCATATCACCACCACGAAGGGCGGGCTGGGACCTGAAACCCCACTGATGTCCCACCAACTTCAGAGCTGGGCTCTTAACTGCTGTCTGTTTCTAAACAGAAAATCTTTTCTAACAGTGAGCCCTGAAAACTCATTTTTAGATCTGGAAGGCCAGCCGAGTGCTTCCCAGGCTCAGGAGTGTCATCCCCTTTGGATGTTCTAGAGACCCTACATGGAGCTCAGCCACTCTCCCATTCTCCATTACTTTGGGTGACAACAAGCAGGGTAGTCTTGCCTCTGTCACTAAATGAAGTAGGAGGCTCTGACCTCCTTTGGGGAGCAGGACTTTGGCCCTGTTCACTGCTCCCAGAAGGCTGGGGGTTAGAGTCTCCTGGTGCGTGATGTGAGAGGGCTGCTCAGTCCCACGTGGGCTGAGGGGGTGTCCAGGGGACCGAGGACATTCCTGCTGCGGCAGCGTTGCTCTCTACCCACACTCCCACATGGTCCTGCCAGGCACAGCCCACGCATGGGTGCGTCACCCAGGGTTTCTGCCTGCCGGACAACCTACCCAGGGACAGAGAAGGATGTCCCAAGGAAGCAGAAGCCAAAAGAAAAGCTTTCCAGCCTGCGTTGTCCAGCTGCTGTACCCTGCATGGCTAAATAACACTAGTCTGCCCAATCTGGGATGGACCTTTCCACCAAACGTATGTCAGAGCCAGGGAAAGCTTTATTTCTCTATAACCCACGATGTCGCTCCCTTTGAGTAAGAGGCAGAAGACATCTCCGACCTCAGCAGAGCCTCAGTGGACTGCAGCAAACGCTCATGAATAAACCACTGCACTTCCCTGACTGCCTCTGTGACTTTTGCCACATGTTAAGCCCTCAGCAAGGGGTTGGTTCAATGATTTCAGGGGTCCTTTTTCCACAAAGATAAATTAAAATTCTGCCTTTGACAAATTAATAGGAAAACTTCCCTGGTGTTTTTTTAGCAGGTGGTTCTTCCCACATCACAAGACTCAAAGTCCCTTGGAAACATGTTATTTTTACTTGGCAGAAAGGTGAAAACAACTGACTGAAACGTGAGAACCCAGCATGTGGGCTTGACAGACCACACTGCCCACTAACCCGTCATGGCTCATTCATCCAGGCAGTTGCAGTGAGACGGAAGGGAGTGGGTTTTTCCTTTCTGGGAATACCAAGCTGGAGAAAACAACCCCTCTGAGTCTGCGCTCACCATTCAGCCGTGGAGCCAGGGCAGCTCCATGCCTCCAGCCACCACTGGACTCCCTCCAGTATGTCCCACCTGGAGTGGGAGAGAGCCCAGCGAAGGTGCAAGGAACTGGAGCATCTATCCTATGAGGAAAGGCTGAGAGAGCTGGGACTGTTCAGCCTGGGGAAGAGAAGGCTCAGGGGGATCTCATCATGTCTATAAATACCTGGAGGGAGGGTGCAAAGAGGATGGAGTCAGGATCTTCTCAGTGGTGCCCAGTGTCAGGACCAGAGGCGATGGGCACAAACTGAAACACAGGAGGTTCCCTCTGAACATCAGGAAACACTTTTTTCCTGTGAGGGTGACCAAGCCACTGGCACAGGTTGCCCAGGGAGGTTGTGCAATCTCCATTCTTGGAGATATTCAAGATCCACCTGAACATGGCCCTGGGCAAGTGGCTTTAGGTGGCACTGCTTGAGCAAGAGGGTATTGGATGAGATGACCTCCAGAGGTCCCTTCCAACCTGAACCCGTCTGTGATTTTGTTATTCTGTGACTCCTGCCGAAGGCACGCCTGCAGCTCTGACAATGGGAGAAAAATCCCAGTTATATCCTGGAAACTGAATTTCCCGGTCATGAACACAGGACTTCCCCCGTATCCCCAAGTCAATCTTCTTGCCACCCTGTTGATAGGGAGCGTGCTCACCCAATCAAGGTGCAATAGCTGCAAATTCAAGTGGAGGTTCTCATTTCTGAGCAGCCCCTTTCCCTCGGTGGCCACAGACTGGTGTGTTCCCGAGTGCCACCTCCACCGTGCCCGTGCGAGCAAGCCTAGGAAAACAAGCCTGTTGTCGGCAGCAGCCTGCATCAGGTCTTGAAAATTTGTGGGGACCTGCAAACTGAAAAAAGGTTAAAGCCTGTGTTCCAGTTAGCATCCTTCAAGATCCTTTTGTCCGCACATTAATCCAGGAATAATGAATGAATTCTGCTGTCAGTTTAGCTAAGCGTAAGCTATGTTGTCCTATAGGCAGGGGCACACAGCTACCTTATCTCGTCGCCTCTGCAGAGGGAACCAAGAGGTGCATTTCCCCGAGTCCTAGGGCACTCAGACTTTTATTAAATGCTGCAAATGCTCCGTTTGACAGAATGTGTAGAAAGCTTTTCTGTTGAAACAACTGAAAAGGTTGCCCCTCAGGAGTGAAAGGACAGCCGTATCCCAAGGCACCGGCCTGGCCATTTGGAAGGAGGAAAGAATTTGTCAAAGTAAAGTATGAATGCCTGGAATTTCACCTGGTTTCAGCTCATGCTCGTGGTTTCAGGGTATGCAAGTGAAGTCTGCAAGCAGAGAGTGGCTGCTCTGAGATGCCACCCTGCCTCTTCACTTTCTGTATTCCTGGCTCGATGGCATTCAGCTCCAGCCACCCTCTGGGTCCTTGCTCTCTTGACACTTTTGAAATGACAAATGCAATTTAGACTGATTAGAAATAAAAATATTTTGATTTTCTGCTATGGAAAGGGCACTTTTAAGTCTTAAAAATGATCACAAAGATTTTTCAAGAGAAATTGTTATTCCTCCTGACACAGCTAAAAGAAAATGGTATTTGAAAAATTAGAATCTCTGGCATCTCTTGATTCAGGGTAGATTTAGAACTATTTTCTCCTGGTTTAAGTCTAAAGGATGAACATTTTGTAGATTTGTGCTGCTAATACCCTGCCCAAGGCACACAAAAGCTCAGCTGGTTACTGGTCAGTCAAAGGGAAAAGTGTGCTCGACCCTAAAACCCTCATCCGCTCCATTGACTTAACTGGGACCAGCTGATCGGTGAGCTGGCCTGTATTTGTCTACCTGTTCTGTTCCAGCAGCACAAATGCACTCAGTGCCTTGGCTCCGGGCAGATAAAGCAGCTTTGATAAGGGCTCTGTCATGTCAACGGCCCAGGGCGTACTTCGGCAAGCTGCCACGCTCACAACCCACTCATTTTATTTGCATTTTGCTCTGGATTGTGTGAATTATGCCTCAGCCAGTTCTTTCATTTGCTGGGGTTTTCACAATCCCCCTATGAAAGTTTGTGCCCAAGTTCTTCCTTCCTATTGCCCTCGTGCTTTTTAACTATGCTACTTTACACGATTTCTGGGCCTTTCAGGAGAGGGTTCTGATGCACCTTTTCACGGGGCCATCCTACGCAGAGAGTCAAAAGGAGATGCTTTAAAGGTTATTCAAGACTGTGATAATCTGTGATGTGAAGACTTCCATAGACCATCCCAACTGGGGCTTCCAAAGGCATCAGGCCCTTCTGCAACTGGAGGCTTAAGTCTTGCCCTTTGCTACGGAGGATCTGCCAGGCTTGCTCATCTCCTGCCAATACCTGACTGTTAATTTTTCTACTGGTCCAAAATTTGCCACCCCCAGCCCTCTTCCTATGCCTGCTCAGGCCTTGTAAATCTTTCACCACATTAACTCAGTGTCTACCATCTATTTACAAAGGTTTGTGACCTTTAACTGTAGTCAATCATTCCCCATGGTCTCATTTGTCTCTCCCCCCTGCAGCGCCTTCATCGCTCTGCCATTCCCTGTAAATGTTTTACCCAGCGCTTGCAGATCACCAGCTGCATCCCTGGAGGCATGCACAGCTCACTTGCAGTCCTGCTCTGGTTTAGACTTCCCAGATTTTCCAGGGTCTCACGCAGATCTCCTTGCCCTCCGATACATCAGCGCTTGCTCCTCATCTTCAGCGCAGCAGGTTATTGGCCGCGTTAGAAAGGCTCTGGACGTGAACTGTGGTACGTGTAAGTGCAAAGTGGGTAGTAGCTCATGTGGATGGAGGAGTGTAGATCCCTGACATGGAGTTCCGGGAGTGTGCCCTATTTAAACACACCCTCACACATATATATGCTTATATATCTGTATGTGGTCATAATGTTTGCATGCATTATTAGTACCTGGGTGTATTTTGCATACAAAGTTCAACAACAGTAATTTGAGGACACTCAGCTCTATCTCCCATCCTCCGTGTGAGTTTATCAGAACATTCTTGAAGTGTCCAAACAATCTTTAAAGTGAATTTTATAAATATCAAACTAAATTAAAAACTCAATAATGAATTTTAAATCTAAATCTTAAATGTATTTAAGTAAAGTGAATTTAAATTAAAAAAAGTTTGAAATAGCCCTATGGTAAGAAACACAGCTAGCCCTGGAGAGAACGCCCTGTCTCTGCACGTGGCTCACGTGCAGCTGTTCATACAGCCGTCATCGCTGGGGCAACAGGCAGGATCTCCACAGCACCTGCACCTAAAGCAGGGGTTTAAACCCAGTCTGGAGGCCTGCAAACTAGAAGTTTAATGGTTCACTTCTCAGCACTGCTGCATTTACGTCCCTTCTTACCTTAGGTTTTTTCCTGGTTTTTGAATGCTTGGATGGGGCTGGCAATAGGAATGCCTATCACTGCCCTCTCCAGTGGAGTTTGGAATATTAAAATTTATATTTTAGGAGGCTAATCAAGACCAGCAGCTCACCTTGTTGCTGGAAAAATTAGTGTAGTATTAGGGATAAGCCTCTGGAAAGTAAACCATCCACTGTGATAAACAAACTGTTTGCCTGGTCAAAAAAGCAAACCAACCAGTAAAAATTGACGCGTTTGTTGACCACATCTGCTGAGCCTTGGATTAAGTTACAGGTCAGAAGTACTATCACAGCAATCATTGCCCCGCAAAGCTGCAGGTGGACTGGAGAGACTTCAGGGCACATGGACACAGGAGCCAGGAACCAGGCAGAACTTCCCAAACTTGCTTAGACCAAGCCTGAGAACAAGTTTTTGACCCCCTTGCAAGTGAGAGGAAGGCCACGGGTTATTGCACAGAGGCAAGTGTGGATTTTAGAACCAAACCCAGCAACTATCATCATCATCTAAACGGGTTTCAAGGTGAGCGGTTGGGTTTCTGCGTGGTTGCACATGCCCGCTGCAGCGGGGCTGGCTCACGGCGGCTGTCGGAGAGGAGCAAAACCCACCGGTGTGGATCAGGAGGTGACACCAGGAAACGGGGTTCCTCAAAAGACTCGCAGGGAGTCCGAGCAGAGCAAAATCTTCCTTAAATGCGTAGAGATCCTTTGAAAATGTGTTCCGATGCTCCCACCGGTGCTCTTACAGAAACCTTGTGCCCTTTTCCTATCCCTGGTGGGGTCTGAAGACCTGCGAGGTGGCCTCCAAGGGCCCTCGCGAGTGTGACCACTAGGTGTCACGGCTGTCCCACAGAAGCCACGCTGGAAGCGGCGAGATGGTCCCTTGCCCTCCTCGGCTCCCAGAAGCCACCCAGTGCTCCGAAAACCCCGCGGAGGGGGCAGACCCAGGCCCCACGGAGCGGGAGCGGAGGTGGGGACTTCCCGGGGTGTCACCAGAGCCAGGTCTGTCTCCGGCACAGCACGCCGAGGGCCGGGAATCGGAGCTGCGGGACTGATTTTTCAGATTGGCTTGCAAAAGTGTATTCACAAGACAAAACGTCTCATAAACCAGGGTCCGTGTTCCCCAGCCATCTCAGTTCACCATCTGTGTACACGCTCCGGCACAATTTAGTATTTCTTTAACGTGGCTAACGGGCGTTGTACCCAGTACTTCGGGTTAAGTGTCACGTGTGTCTTCTACAACGGTGGTGTTAAGAGTCTCAAACCCTTTCCCTTTCTGTGGTGTATTTTCCCAGAATGCGTTTCCCTGGTTTATTTTTAAGCTCTGCTCCTCCACAAAAGGAAAAGTGGCAAATACTTTACATACTGTAATCTACACCCAGGTCATAAATTCGGTATTTCAGAGAAAACGACCTGCTTTCTTCCTGATCCTTAAAAGCATTACTACACGAGGTTTATCTAATATGTGGCTCCGTGACTGGTGTCACCGCCACAACTTTGAGTTTTTTGACAATGGGATGATCTACACGGCACCAGGCCTGCTGGAGTCAGACGGGGTACACCTTTCCCAAAGGGGGAAGAGGGTCTTTGCCCACGAACTAGCGGGGCTCATAGACAGGGCTTTAAACTAGAGTCGAAGGGGGAGGGGGATGTTACCAGGCTTGCCTGTGACAAGCCGGGGGATCACACGCCGCAGTTAGAGGGACGGGACACCAGTGAGGGCCCTCAGCCTATTGCTCCGAGATGTGCTGGCTACACTGCAGCACGCTTGAAGACTCATGGAGATGCGCCTGGGGATTCTGAGGTGATAGGAACCAACAGGGAAGCACCAGTGGAAGATCTTAAGGGAATTAAGGGATGTCCCTCCATGAAGGAGACACGGCCGACAGCCCAGCTGAAAGGCCTCTACACAAATGCCCGCAGCATGGGCAACAAACAGGAAGAGTTAGAAGCCACCGTGCTGCTGGAAGGCTATGACCTAGTAGCCATTACAGAAACTTGGTGGGACGAATCCCATGACTGGAGCACGGCTATCGATGGCTATCGGCTGTTCAGAAGGGACAGGCGAGGAAAGAGGGGCGGAGGCGTTGCCCTCTACATCAAGAAAGGGGTTGAGTGCGACTAGCTGTCTCTGAGCAATAACCATGAGCAGGTTGAAAGCTTATGGGTAAGAATCAGAGACCGAGGCAACAATGGGAACCTTGTGGTTGGGGTCTACTACAGGCCGCCTGACCAAGGGGAGCCTATTGACGAAGCCTTCTTGCTCCAGCTACGGGAGGCATCGCGCTCGCAGGCTCTCGTCCTGCTGGGGGACTTCAACCACCCCGACATCTGCTGGAAAAGCAGCACGGTGAGCTGTAGGCAATCCAGGAGACTCCTGGAGTGCGCAGAGGACAACTTCCTAAGCCAGGTAATAGCCCCACCAGAGGGGATGCTATACTGGACCTGATGGTCACCAACGCGAGTGAGCTAATAGGTGACGTCAAGATTGGAGGCAGCCTGGGCTGCAGTGATCATGCGCTGGTGGAGTTTACAATCCTGAGGGATATGGGTCACAGGAAGAGCAAAGTCAGGACCCTGAATTTTAGGAAAGCAAACTTGCAGCTCTTCAAGGAGTTAGTCAATAGGACCCCCTGGGAAACTGCCCTCAGGGACAAGGGGGCAGAACAGAGCTGGCAGATCTTTAAGGACACTTTCCACAGAGCCCAAGAGCTCTCGATCCCCAGGTGCAAGAAAACGAGCAAAGGTGGCAAGAGACCAGCATGGCTGAGTCGAGACCTGCTGGTCAAACTAAAAGGCAAAAAGGAAATGCATAGGCAGTGGAAGCAGGGACGGGTATCCTGGGAAGAGTATAGGGACGCTGCCCGGTTATGTAGGGACGGGGTCAGGAAGGCCAAGGCACGGCTAGAGCTGAACTTGGCAAGGGACACAAAGAATAATAAGAAGGCCTTCTATAGGTATGTCAACCAGAAAAGGAAGGTGAAAGAAAGCATACCCCCCCCTGAAGAGCAGGAGCGGCAAACTAGTGTCAACGGACGAGGAGAAGGCTGAGGTACTCAACGACTTCTTTGCCTCAGTCTTCACTGGCAACCTCTCCTCCCACACCTCTCGAGTGGATGGGCTGCAAGATGGGGACTGGGGGAGCAAAGTCCCTCCCACAGTAAGAGAAGATCAGGTTTGTGACTACCTGAGGAACCTGGATGTACATAAGTCTATGGGACCTGATGAGATGCATCCCAGAGTCCTGAAGGAATTGGCTGAGGTAGTTGCCAAGCCACTCTCCATGATATTTGAAAGGTCATGGCAGTCAGGCGAAGTCCCTGGGGACTGGAAAAAAGGAAATGTAGTGCCCATCTTTAAAAAGGGTAAGAAGGAGGACCCTGGGAACTACCGACCTGTCAGCCTCACCTCTGTGCCTGGGAAGATTATGGAACAGATCCTCCTAGAAACGATGCTGAGGCACATGGAGGACAGGGAGGTGATTGGAGACAGCCAGCATGGCTTCACCAAGGGCAAGTCCTGCCTGACCAACCTAGTGGCCTTCTACGATGGGGTGACTGCATCAGTGGACAAGGGCAAAGCAACCGATGTCATCTATCTGGACTTCTGTAAGGCCTTTGACACGGTCCCCCACAACATCCTTCTCTCGAAACTGGAGAGATATGGATTTGATGGGTGGACTGCTTGGTGGATGAGGAATTGGTTGAACGGTCGCATCCAGCGGGTAGTGGTCAATGGCTCAATGTCCAGATGGAGACCGGTGACAAGTGGTGTCCCTCAAGGGTCTGTATTGGGGCCGGTCCTTTTTAACATCTTCATTGATGACATAGACAGCGGGATCGAGTGCACCCTCAGCAAGTTCGCGGACGACACCAAGCTGAGTGGTGCAGTGGATACGCTTGAGGGTCGGGATGCCATCCAGAGGGACCTGGACAGGCTTGAGAGGTGGGCCCAGGCGAACCTTATGAGGTTCAACAAGGACAAATGCAGGGTCCTGCACCTGGGTCGGAGCAATCCCCGGTATCAGTACAGGCTGGGGGATGCAGGGATGGAGAGCAGCCCTGCCGAGAAGGACTTGGGGGTGCTGGTGGATGAAAGGCTGGACATGAGCCAACAATGTGCGCTGGCAGCCCAGAAGGCCAACCGTATCCTGGGCTGCATCAAAAGGAGCGTGGCCAGCAGGTCGAGAGAGGTGATTCTGCCCCTCTGCTCTGCCCTGGTGAGGCCCCAGCTGGAGTACTGCGTCCAGCTCTGGGCCCCTCAACATAAGAAGGACGTGGACCTGCTGGAGCGGGTCCAGAGGAGGGCCACAAGGATGATCAAGGGAATGGAGCACCTCTCCTACGAAGACAGGCTGAGGGAGTTGGGCCTGTTCAGCCTGGAGAAGAGAAGGCTCTGGGGAGACCTTATTGCAGCCTTTCAGTACTTGAAGGGGGCCTATAGGAAAAATGGGGAGAACCTTTTTATCAGGGCCTGTTGTGACAGGACAAGGGGTGATGGTTTTAAACTAAAGGAGGGGAGATTTAGGCTAGACATAAGGAAGAAGTTTTTCACAATGAGGATTGTGAAGCACTGGCACAGGTTGCCCAGAGAGGTAGTAGAAGCCCCATCCCTGGAAACATTCAAGGTCAGGCTGGATGGGGCTCTGAGCAACCTGATCTAGTGAGGTTGTCCCTGCTCATGGCAGGGGGGTTGGACTAGATGGCCTTGAAAGGTCCCTTCCAACCCAAACTGTTCTATGATTCTATTCTATGAATCCTTTTTTCTACTATGTTTATCACCAAGCCTTCGGCCAGGTTCATGCTGGAGCTTCTATACAGCTAGACTGCGTCTGTGAAAAAGGAAGCAGCTCAAACGCTTACTCTTTCTCTGAAGCCTCCTCTTCCTTGCTGACAAGCACCTCGCGGCTCTGCTGCTCTCATTTAGCACCGTCCACGTGCCCGCATCCAGCCAGCCCCTCTGTTTGCTTTCCCACCGCTGGAGCTGGAATTACCCGCCCAGGGAGGCTGTGTGGATCAGTGGCTTCCCATTGTGATCTGCTTCATTATTAAAGTTTCTTTTGCGTCTGTTTTCAAGATGGCATGTGGAAAATGCACACCACCTCCTCAGTAATGTGAATTAATATTAATTGAGCTCTTTGACAGATTCCATGCGAGCTGCTTTGCAAAGATGCTCCTGCAGCACATGTCGAGAGTCGTTAACACATCAGCTGCAGCACACCCAGCACTCTGAAAAAGATTTAGGAGGGACTAATCCCTCCGGTAGCGGAGTTACATCATGGGCAAATTGAGCCTCCATTGTCTAACATGAGACAGACTTGGCACCAGAGGAATAATGATGACAGTAGATGATGAGCATTATATAGGCAGAGCTTGACATGCCTGAGTATCGCTCGTCCCCATCCTCCCATCGTTTCAGAGGCAGCTCCTGAGCGCATTCGGTTGTCAGACACATGTTCAGAAAATTGAAGTCAACACAGGGAGCGCACTGTGGGGTCCTCCCAGCGTAAGCCCTTGGGCATCCTGGTAGCTTTTCTCTCTTCTGATTACGTACATCATTTCGGATGACAACTTCACGAAATGAAAGATAATTTTTATTTTCACTCCAAGAGTCACTAAATGGACTCGCTGCTATGGTTCACTGTGATTTGGCATGCAAGAACAGGAGCCGTGGAACAGAACAAGAGAGGAAGCCGTCATTTCATGATGCAAGCAGAGACTACACTCAGGTTCGATAATGTCTGCTCTCATTGATGGCATTTTGTCAGGAGTTTTGGTAGACAGCGAGAGGAGTTCTGGTGCCCTTACCACAGAGCTGAACACAGGTTTGGGTGTGATTCACGCTCCTGTTCAGGGGTGACCGCTGGCCAGTCACTTAATCTCTCTGCACCTCTGACCATCACTCCGCCTTTCCATCACGTTTTTGTCTGACGGTCTGTCTTTTCCTTTCTGCTTGTACAGTGCCTGGTACGGCAGGACAGTCTCAGCTGAGGCCACCAAGCGTGTCAGCGACCTGATAGAGAGTATAGCGAGCTTCTCTGATTCAGAAGCACTGGTGGGTGTTGGTCTCATGTAGGTGCCAGGATCCCGGGGCAGTATCTTTGTGTGAAATCAAGGGAGTTTGCAAATCTATTTGGATGACTTCACATGGGAAATGCACAGAAGTCAGCATTAAAGGGATATGAGAAATGAACAGAACTTGCTGTACTCCACTTAGGGAATAAATTGCCAGAAGCCTGCAATTAAACCTTGCAGACAGGAAGCCTCCCGGAGCAGGGTTACGTTCTATATGAAGTGCTTGGAGGCTAAAATTGAAGCCTGTCGAACTTTGCTGCAGAAATATACTTGTGTTTCTGTCTTTTTACTTATGAGTCACAGTAGTCCATTTTACTTATTTATCTGAGATGAACCTTTAATAAAAGATTTAAAAGGAGACGTGTGGCCACTGATGATGCTAAACATACCTGTCAACAAGAAAACCCAGTAAGACGTAGGTAGGTAGGTATTCAAAAGGCGTTTAGATGAGGCCCTAAGGGATATGATTTAGTGGGGGACTTGGTAGTGCTAGGTTAATGGTTGGACCCGATGATCTTGGAGGTCTCTTCCAACCAGAACAATTCTATGATTCTATGATTCTATGTTAGGGAAGGAATGTTTTTTGCATGTGGACTGTGTTTATTCATTTTGTGACAACGTAACTTAAACAGCATATGCTTACATCTTCAGAAATTATGAAATTTAGAAGGCAGCTGGTCCTAACACTAAGCAAACACAATGGAAAACACAACGTACAAATAACGCTCTAGCTCTGCACGGGGCGTTGTACTCCTGTGTGGGCAGCCAGTCCTCTCATGAATTTTTACCATTACCGGTCTTGAGTCCCAGTGCTATTTGCAGCCTGCAAAAACCTATCTGTCAAGATTCGGTGCCAAATATCACTAAGAACAAGCAAAGCCACTTGTGTAAAGGCTCAGGAACCCTCCGATTCAGCATAGGGAATACAATGAGATAATAGCCTGTGCTCTTCCTGGAAATCAGCTGTATGTTTCTGTTGCTAACATTTAGCCGCTTTAACAGCTGGTTTAGAAAATTGGATACCATTTCCCAAGCTGAGGACATGAAGAGAGCAAAACAGATTTTTTTTTCAGGCAGCACCCAGGGACAGAACTCAAACAAGTCAACAATTACCCAGTGCCTTTTAACCTGACTGGAAAAAGCTGCTTGTATGAACTTTTTTTTTGCATGTCTGGGATCAGATCCAGAAAACCTCTCAAGATTTTTAATAAACTTCTCAACTTCAGCATGGGGTCACTGGTCAAAACTGATTGACTTTTGACCCAGAACAACAGATTCCTCATACCATCGATCTGGGACATGAAGAGTATCTTGAAAGCTCCAACTCTGCCAAAGTCAGACCAAGAACTTGAATTTAGGTCGTTCCTTCCACTCTGAGGAAAGTGCACCAGTCCCACCGTTATTGATTATTCTGATGATCTATCTCACATTTTTCGTTACAAACTCCAGAAGATATTAATTTTATCCCTGATGAAGAACACAAAACATTTTAGTTCATCAGAATTCATAGAATGGGAATATAGTTGAGATGCTGACTCTGAATCTTTACTACTGAGTTCAGATGTTGAAATATTTGCTACAAAATGTATTTGCTGGAAATATATCCTGCAAAATCATACAGTCATAGAATAGTTTAGGTTGGAAGAGACCTTTAAGATCATCGAGTCCAACCGGTAACCTAACACTGCCAAGTCCACCACTAAACCACATCCCTAAGTGCCACATCTACACGTCTTTTAAATACCTCCAGGGATGGTGAGTCAACGACTTCCCTGGGCAGCCTGTTCCAGGGCCCGACAACCCCTTTGGTGAAGAAATGTTTCCGAATATCCAATCTAAACCTCCCCTGATGCAACTTGAGGCCATTTCCTCTTGTCCTATTAGTTGTTACTTGGGAGAAGAGACCGACCCCCACCTGGCTCCAACCTCCTTTCAGGTAGTTGTAGAGAGCGAGAAGGTCTCCCCTCGGCCTCCTTTTCTCCAGGCTAAACAACCCCAGTTCCCTCAGCCGCTCCTCATAGGACTTCAGCTCTAGACCCTTCCCCAGCTTCGTTGCCCTTCTCTGGACACACTCCAGCACCTCAATGACTTTCTTGTAGTGAGGGGCCCAAAACTGAACCCAGCACTTGAGGTGCAGCCTCACCAGGGCCGAGTACAGGGGAAATGCAAGCTTCCGTAGCTCCATAGCTGCCAGTCACACTGCAAGCCAGCCAGAATACTGTTTCATGCCCATAGCAGACATCAGCCAATCTTTGTCAGTGTTTTATCAACTAAGAGATTTCAGTCTCTGCAGATGGAAAGACCATACCATTGGAATTAGACAGGTAACACTGAAGTTGCTTTTGCGAAGCAAAGCTTCAAAGATAACTCTGAAGGACCAACCCAATCCATCACGGATGGATATTAATTATGATTGTAAAGACCACGATCCAGCAGGGATCCTGAAACGTACATTTCCAGTCTATGGCACTGTTGTACAATGTGCCGATTTAAGCACGAGGGACTGGCATACCATTTCCCTCGATCCTATTTATACCCCACAATTTTGCAACAAGTAGCTCTGTAAAATGCAACTAGTTCCCATCCATGTACCATTAAAGCAAACATACCGCAATACCGAAATACCAGACACAAATTGTCATAACCGACATCCACCCACAATCTTAAAAGCAGAAAAATGCAGCCCAAATAAATCATCCCCAGAATGTATGAAAAGTAAAATTGCCTACAAAATGAGGTCTAAGAGCATTTTTCAAAGCTGAACCCACATAATGTTTGGCTAGGGCCTCTTGACATAAGCATGCAAACATCTGGAGAGTCTGCCTCACAGCCTAATGTAACATGGATTGACCTCACCCCCTGTAAGCATGAGAGTTAGAATTAATATTTGAAGACCTACTGTTCGTGAGCAAAAAGCAACCTGGCAGGTCATGCTCGAGATACTTTGGTAGGACTTCTGGGATGGGACAAGCCTTGCCAAGGGAATAAGCTCTCAAGGCTTGAGATGGATGTACTTCTCGGGAGCTCCTCAAGAGAGAAGACCTATTTAATGAGATATCTGAGGTCAGAGCTGAAGGATAGCGTCGGATGAGAAAGAAGGCAGGCAACAGCAGAGATTTTACACCAGATCCCAACTCTATGGGTAATCATACAGAATCACAGAATCACAGACTGGTGGGGGTTGGAAGGGACCTCTGGAGATCATCTAGTCCAAAGCCCCTGCCAGAGCAGGGTCACCCAGCGCAGGCTGCACAGGGCTGCGTCCAGGAGGGGTTTGAATCTCTCCAGAGAAGGAGACTCCACACCCTCCCTGGGCAGCCTGTGCCAGGGCTCTGGCACCCTCACAGCGAAGAAGTTTTTCCTCATGTTCAGGCGGAACTTCCCGTGTTCCAGTTTGTGCCCGTTGCCCCTTGTCCTGTCGCTGGGCACCACTGAGAAGAGTCTGGCCCCATCCTCTTGACACCCGCCCTTGAGATAGTGATAAGCATTGATGAGATCAATGCTTATAAATAATCTTTTCATTACCTGGAGATCTCAGTTGCCCTTTGACAACCATGACCATAGAGGACGCTGGACAGAAACCTCTTTTCCAGGCAGTTCAGGCAGCGGTGATAGACGACTGGCTGTAGTAGAAATGGAAAATCGAAGCCTTTGGCAGGGTTTTGTATCTTCCTTCCATTATAACTATATTTTTATTAATTTAGCTGTATTGCCAGCTTATCTTATTTCCACAGTGCTCCTGAGAAAGTCACACAACAGACACAAGGACTATCAATCAAACCCAGTTCAAGGTGCATTGTACTCAGAGCAAACCCCTCTCATGCCAGTCTTTGTAAAGCCACTGTGGTAGAAGCACGTGCAGCACTTGGTGTAGCAGGATTTTCTGTCTTTCAGCCTTTAGAAGAAGCCAACACCGTTGGAAGAAAGCTGTTAACATGGAAGAGCGTGGGACAAAATTTAATCTCTAATGTAATTTCAGGGGAGTTTCACCAGAGATTTATCTGTCTGTACGCTTATTCTGGAAAAAAGTTCAGAGAGAACATTTGTATTCAGAGATGACATTCTCTGCCAAAACAGCCGTAGGTCGAGATATCGGCATCTCTGCAACTGTAACTCCAACTGTGTTCAGAAGAAGACTTATGTTTATATATACAAATGTATACATATAAATACATATTTTCCTCATGTATTTTTGAAATAAAGAAGAAAGAGTTCCCACATACACAGTAAAAGACCCAGGGAGTTAAAGGATTTCTGCAGCAGCTGTTTTTATTTATTTCTGTTATACCTTTGAAGGTGTTGGTTTCATCCTGAGCATTGGTGAAACTGTGAACTTTTTTGTAAGTTGGAGAAAACTCTTTTCCACCCAACTTTAAATACAGCTGATGATCCATACACCTAGTCATGCTATCCGTAGCAATGTGAAGGATGTCTGTATGGGAATGTGCTGGAGTCAGATTTAGGTTCAAATTCTGACTGTCACGGGAGCATCCGAGCTACACCCCGTGGGCAGGTACGAGGCCAGCTGTAAGCACAAACACCCAGCAATTTCCCCATCTGCTGCCCGTATGGGCTGAGTGACTGACATGTATCTACCGATACACAACCCGTCAGATAGGCTGGAGCATGCCCTGGCTCTTCTATACGTGAATCTGGGGCAGCCTTCGGACGTCCCTGGCAGCCTACAAAACGCTCTATAGAAGTGTCAGCTCAGGTAAGGTTTTCAAAATCTACACCTGTCTATCACCTATAAAATTGGGACAAAATAGCTCATTTTCTTCATTCTTGATGTTTGCAGACTGGAGGATTTTTGAGTCAGAGTTCACCTCTAACCATGGGGTATATCTAAGGCTGGCCAGGAAATGTTTTCCCTGCCCTGTGTGAAAAAACTCATGGTTCACAAATGTTTCCAATCTCTCATCCAGGCAAAACAAACACCTTTGGAAGCAGAGGGGAACCTTGACTGCAACAACAGCCTCAAGGCTTTGCGCTGCAGATGACACAAAACACAGATTAGAACTCCTTCCCCATGGGAAGATCATTTCTGTGAAAAACATGAGTCAAGGGAGACTCCTTAAAAGCACTGGCTCAGTTCTTGGAGCATTCAGTAAGGGGTGTCCTAGTTACCAGAGCTGCCTGCTCCTCTGCACCAGAAAGGAACGAAGGAGCTTCACGTTATAAGCGCTCTGAGCTTTCACCATTCATATGCCACTTCCCTTCAAACCTTGGAGAAAATTCATTTCATAGGAAGACTCGGGGCTTTTGCTCTGTCATGTTTCAGGTACCTTGAGGGAGGGAGGGAGGGAGCCGGCAGGAGCGAGATGCAGAAGCCACAAGCACGAGGAGCTTCATGGTGCAGCTCTCTCCCTTCTGTTTATCTCAATGGTACTTGAGTATATGATGAGCCTTGTTCTCTTGCCTGGGAGAAAAATCCACGTATGAAAAATCAATAAAGAAAAAAGCTTCTTACAGGGCAAAACTCAAGCTAGTCAGCAGAAGAGAGACTGCTGGCTTTAGCGGTCAGGCTGTCTTGGATATTTTTCATTAGATGTCATCTGTACTGTGCTATAGCATCTATACTATTCCCAGCTTTAGTGTAGTAATGATGGGGGCTTGGCAGAAACAGTATTAGGGGAATAGTGCCGGAGAAAACAAAGAAGTGTGATACACTTAACTTTTTTAATACACTTCTCCATGCAGGATTTGTTGGCCTCTCCAGGACCTATAGTTCACCTGAAATGAAAAGTCACATGCAGACATTCCTGATGTTTAGTGAACTCAGATCCTAATCTGGTTTTCGATTTTTTATCAAATTTTGACTACTCAGGAAAGATTTAATAATACTGTTTCTACTTTATCTTTCCTTGGTCCTTCTCCCAGTCTGTAGCAACAGCACTCACGATGGATAGAGGTATGATATAATCCTTTTTTTTCTGGAGGAAAAAAAGTTATCTGCAGCCCAAGTTATCCATCTGTATTTTATTTGAGCAAAGAGACAAACCAAGATAATTCATTTTCAGCCAAAATCAACAGCCTTGAAAAATACAGTCCTGTCCACCAGCTTAGTCATCCTGCATGTTGCCCATTTGATCGGGTTTAGAGCAAAACAAAGAACTAAAAAGAATAGTGTGTGTTGCGTTAGGATCTGTACCAAAGTCTGTAAGGGGAGCCAGAGAAAAAATGACTCACACACTGGGAAGAATTCCACCTGTTCCCATCCAAATTATGTTTCCCCGTCAGGCTGGAAGCAGCTGATGCACCGGTTCCCATGGGAATATTTTCATCTTGAACAACGTACACATTCAAAACCACTTCCTGAGTTTGACCTGTTTATGATAATGTTTGCATTAAATGCTGTCCTCTAACCAGCGCAGAGCCTGGTGCTGAGGGAGCACTTCTCCCCCCCAGACTTCAGCTCTGTTTTTTTAAGGAAATTAAGGGTAACTAATGTAAGAAAGGCATTACTATCACCAGGACTGGGAAAGCCATTGAAAAGCCCCCCTGCGAAAAGGGTTTTAGTGGGAAGCGGGAACAAGGGGAAAGAAATGAATTTGCTTGAAAAGATACGCTAAAGACCGTGAAATTCAAAAGAAAGCCATGCCACATAAAGAAAGGCCCACAGGATGGCTACAGTAATGGCCTAAAATGCACTACCTAGAGATATGTCATGAGTATTTCTTCCAGTAATTGAGAATCCGTTATTGAAAAGCTAGTCAATTATGCATAAAAGAATACATCAGTAGTTAAAAATTACACAGTCACTGGATCCCTATGCTGCATGGCCACAAAAATAAATAGAGATAGGAAGTGACCATAAGCAGGCAGATTTTACATGCACTTTTTCAAGCTGTTCCTCCAGATGCCTCAGAATCACAATTCTATAGATGCGAATCAGCCTTGATAGGGAGCAAGCCAAAATTATAAAATCACAGAATCGTTTAGGTTGGAAGAGACCTTTAAGATCATCGAGTCCAACTGTTAACCTAACACTGCCAAGTCCACCACTGAACCATGTCCCTAAGCGCCACATCTACACGTCTTTTCAATACCTCCAGGGATGGTGACTCCACCACTTCCCTGGGCAGCCTGTTCCAGTGCCCGACAACCCTTTTGGTGAAGAAATGTTTCCAAATATCCAATCTAAACCTCCCCTGGCGCAACTTGAGGCTGTTTTCTCTTGTCCTATTGCTTGTTACTTGGGAGGAGAGACCAACCCCCACCTCGCTACAACCTCCTTTCAGGGAGTTGTAGAGAGCGAGAAGGTCTCCCCTCAGCCTCCTTTTCTCCAGGCTAAACATCCCCAGTTCCCTCAGCCGCTCCTCATAGGACTTCAGCTCTAGACCCTTCCCCAGCCTCGTTGCCCGTCTCTGGACACGCTCCAGCACCTCAATGTCTTTCTTGGAGTGAGGGGCCCAAAACTGAACCCGGTACTCGAGGTGCAGCCTCACCAGGGCCGAGTACAAGGGGACGATCACTTCCCTACTCCTGCTGGCCACACTATTTCTGATACAAGCCAGGATGCCGTTGGCCTTCTTGGCCACCTGGGCACACTGCTGGCTCATATTCAGCCGGCCGTCAACCAACACCTCCAGGTCCTTTTCCGCCAGGCAGCTTTCCAGCCACTCCCCCCCAAGCCTGTAGCGTTGCCTGGGGTTGTTGTGTCCCAAGTGCAGGACCCGGCACTTGGCCTTGTTGAACCTCATACAATTGGCCTCGGCCCATCGATCCAGCCTGTCCAGGTCCCGCTGTAGCGCCTGCCTGCCCTCCAGCAGATCATCCTCCCGCCCAACTTGGTGTCATCTGCAAAAGTACTGAGGGTGCACTCGATTGCTCCATTGCATTCCTTTGCTTAGTGTCTGAGTGATGAACAATAGCAGTAACTTCCTTCTGCGTCACTCTTGATGAAGCAGTGTGAGTGAGAGAACTAGACATGAGGCTGGAATTTATGGAAATGTCTACGCAGACACATACAGGCAGATGTGAGCTTGTCTTGCTATGTTCTCAGCTAGCCAAATATCAACAAGATGGATGTGGTTTTGCTGCGCCAGATCTGTATCCATCTGTATGGACTTCTGTGATTATCTTCTCAGGTCTAGTGCTGATGTTGCCACTAATTTGTCTGTGACTGCATGATCATTTCTGCATTTCAGAGTATCTTCTACTTAAAAGATTTTTCAAGAGTGATGGTGTGTTGAGGGATCAGTCCTCAGTTTGTGAATCTATTCTTATACAGACGTTGGACTGGCTCTGAAGAGAATTGGGTCCATTCCCTAGCACAGCTGATATTGCTTCTGTTTTCAGGCATGCCATTTATTCTTCTATCTGCAAAACAAGGATAAATATTTCATCACTTGAAGCAGGGTTTATAGAAAACATCTGTCATGTGAGATGGGTTTGTGAACTAGGTTGTTATTACAGTCATTGTGAGCAAAGTAAGCACCTACAATGCAAGTGGTAAGACCTCCTACTAGCTTCAGCTTCTGTACAATTACTGTTGTTGTTACTATTGCATTGTCATTACTTAAAACTTCAAGAAAATGAAGAAAATGATCCCTAATGCAATGGAATGGAAAAATAAAGACTTTTTTTCTATTTTTGAATAATACAGAATCGTGCTATATTCTATTATTCCTCCATTTGCTGTTGATCGAAGGAAGGCGTTTCACTGCTTCAGTCCTAACAACTAGAACACTGCAGAATGTTCCTACATGGTTGTTCTTCAAATAAAACTCATTGTCTTTAAAAGTGAATCCAATGAGCCTTTAGGTTAAGGTCATGAATCTCTCCGTAGCATGTTCATAGCACAGATTTGAGCCAGATGTTTTACATTTTTCATGCCTGAGTCATGAGCTGAATGTCTGACTATTGACCCATGTTTTGGAGTGAAAACGTCAAGAAATCCTTTGCGGTAACTGTAGTTTCCTGTCAACTGGAAAAATGTTGGAAACTCATTCTCATGAACTTCTGTCCCTCACTGGCTGTATTTCCTGTCCAAGACCTTTCTAAGTGGGTTGGCATGATGACAAACTTTATCTGATATGCAATCGCTGATTAGAGAAAAAGGCAATGTATGTGGCAGCTTAGACAAACTATAAGGAAACTTTTTTCCTAACTCAGTTTTTTGAGGCAAGAAGGCATATGGCAAAAGAATATAATAATTGCAATTTGTGTATCATTGAGACTAGTGCCCTCAGAGCAGTTACTAGCTAACATTCATGATTTCATTTGTACTTGGCAACGTTCACATTTCAGATGTACTTGAGCAGATTGGGTTTTGTAGTGGTAAACAAGAAAAAAAAAAGCAACATCATGAGAGCTGGAAACAGCCTAGAAGGTTGAATATTTATATTGTCAGGACCTGGTGTGACCTTCATTAAAATCTACAGAAAGAAGGAAACTGAATTCAATATGAGATTGTTCAGGACTACAAGTGCTTTCTATAGTAGTGTGGTTTTAATTACAAGGCAATAAAAGACAGAGAGAAAAATTCTGAAGCCAGCAGTTGTGCCAGTCTGTCAGTGTTTGCCTG
The DNA here is from genome assembly GCA_009819775.1 of Phoenicopterus ruber ruber. NCBI lineage: Eukaryota > Metazoa > Chordata > Aves > Phoenicopteriformes > Phoenicopteridae > Phoenicopterus > Phoenicopterus ruber. The sequence continues at coordinate 212,004,399 of CM020215.1, forward strand.
AAATCTCCTGCCCCATCAGCATTTCTTGTGTGCTGGTTATGGCTGGGATAATTTTCTTCACAGTCGCTGGCATGGGGCTGTGGTTTGGATTTGTGCTGAAACAGTGTTGGTAACACAGTGGTGGTTTCGTTACTGCTGAGCAGGGCTGACACAGAGTCAAGGCCTTTGCTGCTCCTCACCCCACCCCACCAGCGAGGAGGCTGGGGGGGCACAAGGAGTTGGGAGGGGACACAGCTGGGACAGCTGACCCCAACTGACCCAAGGGATATTCCATACCATGTGATATCATGCTCAGCATATAAAAAGAGATAGGTGAGCTAATGTGCCTTGCTGAGGTGGATTGCTTCTTAACTCACCTGAAGATCATAGAATCATAGAATGGTTTGGGTTGGAAGGGACCTTTAAAGGTCATCTAGTCCAACCCCCCTGCAATGAGCAGGGACATCCTCAACTAGATCAGGTTGCCCAGAGCCCCGTCCAGCCTGACCTTGAATGTTTCCAGGGATGGGGCATCCACCACCTCTCTGGGCAACCCGTGCCTGTGCTTCACCACCCTCATTGTGAAAAACCTTCTTCCTTATGCCTAGCCTATATCTCCCCTCTTTTAGTTTAAAACCATTCCCCCTTGTCCTGTCACAGCAGGCCCTGCTAAAAAGTTTTTCCCCATCTCTCTTATAAGCCCCCTTTAATATTGAAAGGCTGCAATAAGGTCTCCCCAGAGTCTCTTCTCCAGGCTGAACAACCCCAACTCTCTCATCCTGTCTTCACAGGAGAGGTGCTCCAGCCCTCTGATCATTTTTGCAGCCCTCCTATGGACTCACTCCAGCAGGTCCCTGTCCTTCTTGTGTTGGGGGCTCCAGAGCTGGACGCAGCACTGCAGGTGGGGTCTCACCAGAGCCGAGTAGAGGGACAGAATCCCCTCTCTTGACCTGCTGGCCACGTGCCTTTAGATGTTGAGCTCTTTCAGAAAAGGAGATCTAGACTGAGGAGTTAGCCTTCTTTAGATGGATAACCAAGAAGCAACTAAGCTAGAGACAAGGTGGCAAGTTGATTATATAGTTTTATGGTTGATTTTTTGAGAGGGGAAAGATGGGGTTAAAAAAATCTGTACCAGGTCTGCAGTTCTGTGTAGTGTGTTTGCACAGAAAACTGCGTGAACCTATTTCATTGATGATCCCGGATTTAATGACAAGTGAAGGCTGGTCAGGCTCCTCGCTGATGACTCTTATGATAAGAATTTAGATCACTAGTTTTTGCAGTTTTTTCTCAGGAGAATCTTGCATTTAGCTTCCTGCATAAGGCACACTAGATCAGGCTCTGTGACACTCATGTGCAATGGTCATGATTTGAATTGGTCTCTTAGGAACCTTGAAAAGAAACCCCTGAAAGGAGAGGTGCTGCCAGGACATGTTTTGCTTTCTTATGAGGCATTTAATCAAAGTTCTGCTACATAGTAGACGTTATAATAGTGATGTAGCTGATTGCAAATCTACACAAGTCCTTGAAGGACCCCTCAGTTCTTCCTTTCCTCTTAAAACATCCAGCCAAAATCAATAAGAAATTATCTTTGTGATTTCTTATCATTAGATTGGTATTTCTTAAGTCAGATATTTACAGAACAAGACTTAGCCTATATGCTGAGGAACGATAAGGAAGAAACCCTCAGCCCTGGGCTCCATATGGCAGCCACTCAGAGCATACACTTCTCAAGGGGCTCATAGTGTTGTCCTAGTTTCGGCCAGGACGGAGCTAGTTTTGTCTCCAGCAGCTCCTGTGTTTTGGATTTAGTGTGAGAAGAATGGTGATAGCACACTGATGGTGCTGGTTGCTGCTGAACGACCAAGGACATTTTGCAGTTTCTCAGGTTTTGCTAATGTGCAGGTGCAAAAACCTGGGAGGGGTAGAGCCAGAATAGTTGATCCAAACTGGCCAAAGAGAGTATTCCATACCATAGACAGCATACCTGGTATGAGTGAGGGTTGGCCGGTGGGCCACTAGCCTTTAGCCCTTAACTTGCCTTAATCCTTAAGCTTCCCTTCGGGTTGCTTTTTGCTTCCCTGTTTTTTCTTTTTTTTTTTCATTCATTCAGGCCTTTTCGTTCGTTCGTTCGGCTGTTTGTTCCCTCGCCTGCTCTCTCTGGAACTTGCTGTTCTGGGATAGCTGGGGGGGATACCCCTGCTCCCTGACTGCTGCTCGGGACGGGCTGTATTGGTCGTTGGGTGGTGAGAAATTGTGCATCGTTTGCTTTATATGTTCTATTATACTTATATATATTATTATTATTATCATTATTAATATATTTTTATATTTTTCCTTTGCTGTCCTGATGAACTGTTTTTGTCTCAACCCGCGAGTTTTCCTTTCTCTCCGATTCTCCTCCCCACCCCAACAGGGAGGGGGGGGAGTGAGCGAGCGGCTGCGTGGTATTGGGTTACAATTTGGGGTTAAACCATGACAAGTGTCATGGCAAACTTCTTCATTCTGAGACATTCAAGAAGACAAATCAGAGACCACTGTTCCAGGGGACTTTTCTCCTGTGTATCTAGTCTCAATGTTGCTGTCGACACCTCTTTTTTTTTTCTGTCTCTCTTTGAGCTATAGAAAATTGATCAGCTGGTACTGCTGATTTTATTAGTTGCTGAAGCTTCCAAATTGGATTGTGTCTGAAAGGTTAAGCAGCTTCATGGAGGAAAGTACTAAATGTGAGGTGGCTGCGACCAGGTGCCAAGCCCAAATGCATAACTAACCCCTGCAGTTTGCTTGTGCATCCATTCTGTGTCTGGAGGAACGTGCACATAATAAGCCAGACTCTTCTACTCCTGCTTTAACTGGAGGTGACAAAGATGATAGTACTATGAATAAGAGGGGATGCAACATCACTGATTTTAGTGAGATTACATGAATTCTTGAAAAAGAAGGTGAAAAAGCTGACTTGAAAAAGCTAGCTGTAAAGTGAGGCTCCACAATTAGAATCATAGAATCATAGAATCATAGAATTGTTCTGGTTGGAAGAGACCTCCAAGATCATCAACCTATCACTACCAAGTCCCCCACTAAATCATATCCCTTAGGGCCTCGTCTAAACGTCTTTTGAATACCTCCAGGGATGGGGACTCCACCACCTCCCTGGGCAGCCTGTTCCAAAGCCCGACAACCCTTTCGGTGAAGAAATTTTTACGAATGTCCAATCTAAACCTCCCCTGGTGCAACTTGAGGCCATTTCCTCTTGTCCTGTCACCTGTTACTTGGGAGAAGAGACCGACCCCCATCTCTCTACAACCTCCCTTCAGGTAGTTGTAGAGAGCGAGAAGGTCTCCCCTCAGCCTCCTTTTCTCCAGACTAAACACCCCCAGTTCCCTCAGCCGCTCCTCATAGGACTTGTGTTCCAGGTTAGACATGAAGTTTCTCCATTAGAGATGTCTCCATTAGACATGAAGTGAGGCATCAGGAAAAACAGAGAAGTCATTGCCAATATCAGAACTATACGGTCAATATTGGAATAAGAGGACAAACAGCACAATATCATAGGAATCTACCAGCACTAGGTATTAGGTGGAAAGGAGGATCATGACATTCCAGCCCTTATTCCACAGTTCTGTGCATCATTGCAGCTCACTTACATCTTCTGCAAAGGCAAATGACGATAAAATGCCATTGTGATAATTCAGATTGATCTCTTAGCCCATAAGTGCTGCTTGGTTAACCCGAACTTCCCAGTCTGTTTGCTTTAGTTACCTGCTGCCTCTCATCCATGGATATGTACATGCAGCACTGCAGCTTAAGGCATAAACCTGGTGTGTATCATGCCGTGGTAGCTAAGGGGGCACTTCAAGAGTTACGACAAAGCATGAGAAAACGGCCCCTCGGTTGTCAAGTAGTAAATTTGCCATGTCGGGGCAAAGCTGCTTTTATTTTGGCTCGTAGAAGACATTTTAACTTGAATTGGGACAAGTTAATTGTCACCCCCTGACTGCTTCTGAATTCATGGCCAAGAGGCAAATTATTTGGGCCAGAAACAGTACCTTTTAATTAGGTATTTTGCAATGTCTAGCACAATAGATTAAGATCATTTAGGCACAAGCACAGTACAAATAATAAGTATAATGTAAAGAATAAATAAACATTCAAGACATAAAGCAGTATAAAATAAGACCTTCTATTTTCAAATCCTTTCACTAAGATAATAAAAATATGTGGGCATGAAAAAGATTTTATATAATAAGACATCATTTGTTTCATCAAGGAAAATTAGGCTATTCTTCCCAAACTGAAAGCACAAGTGATTCATAATTAATTCCGTATTATAGTCTTCCTTTAAATAAATGCAATTTCTTTTACCAGTTTATGTGAAAATAATTCAATGCTTGAATGATCTAGCAAGCGATGTTTCCCTTTGTGAAAAGCTTTTCCCTTCTCTCATCTGAAATAACGTGTTTACAAGTGATAATACAGAGAAATTCTTCTTTAATGGTGCTCGGAGCCCAGAGCACTAGCAATTAAAACAATCATAAAATGTAAACTCCATTCTTTGGTAAAAGCCTCAATTAATGCCCCCAGCAAGTGGTGTAAGACACAAGCTGTTCCCAAACTGACACCCACAATGTGCATTCCTAAAAAAAAGGAAGACAATTTTGTAGATAATAAACTTCCTCGTCACTTGAGAAAAAAAAATTTCCTTCCATTTGTGATACGTTACTCTGTGTGAACACAAACACTCTGACTGTGCACATACAACTTTCTCATCCTCTCTGTTGAGATGTGCTTAGAACCTTTTCACGCCGTGTGTCTATCCCCTCCCCATCCACTATATGGCAGGTTGTTTTTATACATTCACGTGTATGAATTTCATTATCATACAGGCTGTGAGCTCCTGTAACAACACGGCCATTTTAATCCCATTAGCAGGCTTGGCTCAGCTCTGATCCAAGTTCCAGCCTGCAAAAGAGACCGAACAACTTTGCAGGTATAAAGACAAGCCATGACAATCAGCGTGGAAAGATCATATTCAGGAAGAAAGAGCTCTCCAATGACCGGAGCTCGGCCAGTCCTTTGCTGGTGTAGAGCCAAATCTCAGACCTTTCATCTACTAATTTCTCATGTCCCCAAAAAGGGGATGTTGACAAAGATGGGGGTCGGACTCTTCTCCCCAGTAACAGATGACAGAACAAGAGGCAATGGCTCAAGTTGCACCAGGCGAGGTTCAGATTGGACATTCGTAAAAATTTCTTCACTGAAAGGGTTGTCGGGCACTGGAACAGGCTGCCCAGGGAGGTGGTGGAGTCCCCATCCCTGGAGGTATTGAAAAGATGTTTCGACGAGGCCCTAAGGGATATGATTTAGTGGGGGACTTGGTAGTGATAGGTTAATGGTTGGACCCGATGATCTTGGAGGTCTCTTCCAACCAGAACAATTCTATGATTCTATGAAAGTGAGTAGGAAGGTGAAGTAGAAGAATGGAAGGAAAGTTGAAAACCTCCAATTCCTCCAAACAGGTGTTCAGGACACACTGCAATCACACCTTTTCTAACATTTGTCACATAGCATTTGTCAACAAAGCAAAAATAATCATAGAATGGTTTGGATTGAAAGGCACCTTTAGAGGTCATCCAGTCCAACCCCCTGCAATGAGCAGGGACATCCTCAACTAGATCAGGTTGCCCAGAGCCCCATCCAGCCTGACCTTGAATGTTTCCAGGGATGGGGCTTCTACCACCTCTCTGGGCAACCTGTGCCAGGGCTTCACCACCCTCATTGTGAAAAACGTCCTCCTTATGTCTAGTCTGAATCTCCCCTCCTTTAGTTTAAAACCATCGCCCCTTGTCCTATCACTACAGGCTCTATTAAAAAGTTTGTCCCCATCTTTCTTATGAGCCCCCTTTAAGTACTGAAAGGCCACAAAAAGGTCTCCCCAGAGCCTTCTCTTCTCCAGGCAGCAATAATCTGGCAGTAGTAATGTGCTTTTCAGTGCAAGGGGTATAACTGTAAAGAGAGGATACGGTAACAGCACTTCAGCTGCCTGTGTAAGGGCAGGGTTGGCAGCAGAGGACATCTAGTGGTGTTCAGCTGCAAATTATAAGAATAAAGAAGAGTCTTTGTGCATTATTGTGCTTGCGGTGCTGGCTCCCGGGGTAAGGTTGCTGTGCTCCAGTGCTTCAGGAGCAGATGTGTGCCTTCAGGACGCATTTGTACCCCTGCTCTTTGCAACTCAACAAAATATATCTGCATTGCACAAAAATGAGGTATTTATGTATACAGGCTAGAAGCATATTTATATATTTTTATATATATATTTGGAGGAGGAAATCGACTACAACCTTGTCTTTTAATGCAGCTACGAACTAAGCTTGTTTGGGTGTGTAAAAATGATCACTTACAGCTTTTACTCACAAAAGTATAATGCTGGGGCGTATCAGAAAAACCTGAACTAAAACTAAATAGCTGCTAGCATCACATAAAGTGGTGTTACCCCTTGGGATGAGACACCGCTGCGAAAATTCAACGAATAGTCACATTCCCAGCAACATCACCATCCGATGCCTGTGTATCCCTTCATTCGCCACTCCATGTGACACTGCATGCTTACTCTAAGTCCACACAGAGAAAGTTTCTCCTAATGCCTTTGCCATATAGCTGGGGAAGGATGGCTAATTTTATTTGTTTACTTATTTATTAAAGAACGCAGTTGAAAAGGGAGGCGAGGAGAGCCAATGAAAGGACTGTCTTTTTTTGTTTAGCGACACAGCAAGCATACCTTTGGGATGGATTTTCAGCCCAGTACCCTCTCTGGCCCTGGTCCAGCAAAGCACTGAAGTCTAAGGTTGAAGGTAAACACGTACTTACACGCTTTGCTGGAGCAGGGCCAGAATGCCGGAGGACGTTGCGCAGTCAAATCTCAGGTGCGTTTGTACAATGAACAAAAATAACACTAAACAGTCACCAGAAGTTCCAACTGTGTTCTGAGAATTTATTTCTATACTCCTGGAAAATTAACTTGAGTGCTGAGCAGAAACCAATCAATAGGTGAAACCCAATGCATGTGGCAGACTGGTGAAGTTAATACTGTGAGTGTCACTGCAGTTTTGCACAGAATATCCAGCCTTGCAAACTAGAACTTTTTAAATTATCCTGTTCCAGAAGATAAGGCAATTTGATACTTACGTGATTGCCCAAATTGTCAAAAATTCTTATAAAAACATTTTTCTTGGAGTCATTGATTTTTCTTTTGTTTGCTACTTTTGAAAAAAAAAAAGAAAGAAGAAAAAATGTCCAATCCAAGTTGCATGTTCTACTGGTACTTCTTGAATGTTATGAGCAACACTTTGTTTGGGCTGAAATATTGACATACAATACTAAGAGAATCTCACATCAAGCTAAAAGGAAGTGCCAAACATGGGGAAACCCTAACCTCAAAATTTATGTTACGGAAATAACATTTTACTGGATCACTCTTTAAAGAACCCGTTATAGTGAAGTAGGAAAGTTTGCTGTTGCAGAGTAAGGGTAGGATTCAGCTCCAGACATATAGAGACGTGACTCAGCTATGTACCCCTAGGCATCCTGGGCATCTGATGGCAACTGAGATGCCTAGAGTATCCTTCCTGGCCTCCAGCTGCTGCTCCAGAAAAGTGTGGGATCCCCCTAGATCCTTCATCATAACAGTGACCCCGCATCTTCCTTAGAGACATAAGGATGAAATTTTTTACAGTGAGGGTGGTGAAACACTGGCACAGGTTGCCCAGAGAGGTGGGAGATGCCCCATCCCTGGAAACATTCCAGGTCAGGCTGGACGGGGCTCTGGGCAACCTGATCTAGTTGAGGATGTCCCTGCCCATGGCAGGGGGGTTGGACTAGATGGCCTTTAGAGGTCCCTTCCAACCCAAACTATTCTATGATTCTATGCCTTGAAAACCTTAGAGACATCCCTGTCTTGTTTCAGCTGATGTCCACTGTCTCTTGCCCTCCCACCATGAACCATTGTGAACAGCCTGGCTCTGTCTTCTTGATGACCTCCTCATAGATATGGGAAGGCTGCCGTTAGCTACAGTACTGCTGTATTGCATCCATACCTAGATATGGGAAGGCTGCTATTAGGTGCAAATCCTCTCTTCCCCAGGCTGATGAAGCCCATTTCCCTCTGCCTCCTGTCACAGGGTGTGTGCTCCATGCCCCTGATGATTTTGGTGGCCTTCCACTAGACTTGCTCAAGTTTATCAACACTTTTCTTTTGTTGGGGACCCAAAAACTGGTCACATCACAATATTCCATGTGTGGTCTAACAAGTGCTGGTCAGAGGGGAATAATCAATTCCCTCCAATATCTGGCCACACTCCTGTCAGCACAGCACAGTATCTTGCTAATTTTCCTTGCTGCCAGGGCACACTGATGGCTCACGTTCAGGTTGTTGTCTACCAGGACCTACCAGAAGAGCTCTTTCCCAGTCAGTCAGTGCCCAGCCTGCACCACAGCAATGACTTCTTCCTTCTGCGGGGCAGGACTCTGTATCTATCTCCATTCAATTTCATAAGGTTCTTGTTGACCCATTCCTCCAGCCTGTCCAGGTCCTTTTGAATGGCAGCCCTTCCCGCCAGTGTACCAACTGATCCTCCCCCTGTTCAGTGTCACCTGCAAAGTGGAACAGGTGCATTCTGTCTTCTCCTTCAGGTCATTGACAGCGATATTAAAAAAGGTACTCTCAAGATAAACATCTGACTAACTCCACTTGTAACCGGCTTCCAGGAAGAGTTAAACCCCTTAACCAAAGCTCTCTGAACCTGACAGCTCAGCTAGTTTTTCAGCCCCACATAGTAATCCACGTACTCAGACCTTAATAACCCAACTTGAAAAGAAGGATGTTTTGGCAGACTGTGTCATAAACCTTGCTAATGTCAAGGTAGACAACATCCATCATTCCTCCTTTATCCTCAGATCTAGGTGTGTCATCTTAGAAGCTAAAAGTGGTTTACACCAGGCAAATCCATGTTGGATATAAAATATATATGACCTGTCTCTACTATCTTAATCCAAGTAAACACTGAGTCACTTAGATGAATGAAGTATTATTACAACATGCTGAGTTCATCTTTTTCTTGATATGGACTTGGTACACAAGGGAAGAACTGACACAATGTCAGACTTTGGTGGTAGTGAGGCAATTTATTTCACTTGGAAGGCCGCCCTGAAGACTCTGAAGCACGGTTACAGTCTCTTCAGCTGAACATTTTTATCTCTGGATCTCACCAGTGGTGCTTTTTAATAGACCTGATATCATGTGATTTGAGACATTAATCCATAATTTCCTTTCCTTTTTAGCTCTTAAAAAAAAGGGGGGGGGAGGGGAGATAAATGGAGAGATGAGGCAAAGTGATGATCATTCCTTTATGTTTCTTGAGAGAAAGAAAGTACCACTTTTTGTTTGTTTTCTAACATAACTTCTGCATAGTAAGAATCAATGTAGGCATTGAGAACCCTGCTGTTGTCTTCCTGCCACTCATACACTCTCTCACAGGAAGACTCACCATCATACAAATAAGAGTAGTAAATTTTAACTCACAAGCACCAGTGTCAAACTTGGGAAAAAAAACTCCAAAACTCTGTTACCATTTCTGCCTTTCTGCCCTATACATGAAACCTTTACCATTCCTGTCTTCCTGTCCTTTACACTGCAGGAAGTTTCTGCTGCTTCAGTTGAGGCACAGCTGTAAATCTGCTACAAATGAGTTGAAACTTCTGCCCATTTGTTCAGGAATGAACAACAGGGGAATAGGACAGGACTCTCTTAATGTGGTTATGCTGCCGAGTGGAAAAGTTTCTACTTCCTCAAGACATGAGTTACACTCAGATTTTCCTTCACCCCACCCTTTTGTTTTGGCTTCGTCACCGGACCTACGCCCTCATTAACGGAGAGGAGGCCTGAATTAACCAGCCGCGCTCTGGGTTGACGGAAAACTTTGAAATAGAAAATATAGGAAAAGAGAGGGGGAGAAGGGGGGAAATCCTGAAAAATGCTAGCAAAGATGAACTCATCCTTGGTTGTGAATAACCAGTCCCTGGGCGGCAGGGCGGGAGCCCCTCAGCCCGGCGAGCGCAGCGGCGGTTCAGCACCCTGGCCAGCGCCCGCGGCGTCCCGCGTGGGCGCGTACGGGGCCCCGCGCTGCCGTGGGGCTGCTGCCGTGGGGCTGCTGCCGGGGGGCTGCGGCCGGGGGGCTGCGGCCGGGGGCTGGAGGCACGGCTGCGCTGTGGGGATCTCGGAAGGGAGCACCCCTCCAGGTGAGGCAAACCCTCCTTCGGTCTCACCCACAAAATCCACAGCGCCCTGGCCTTCAAGCGAAGGGCGGAGGGGATCTAGGGGTGTCTGTTGATGGGCCGGGGCCACACTTTTCGTGCTGGGGTGGAAGCGTTAGCCAGCTTTTTAAGCATTAATGCTTGAACCAGCTGCAAAGAGAGCTGTTTATGAGTCTCTAGCCCCAGTGGTTTCTCGGCTTGCATTGAAAGTGCCTGCAAAACTCTTAGGAAATGTCAGGTTACTTTGCTACGACATTTTGTACTTCTTTTTTTCTTCACTTCAGCTAACAGTGGCTTATTACTGTTTGCAATGCTTTTTCAAAAGAAAAACATATCCATGAGCAAAACAGTGGTGAACTTCTTAGGATGTGATCATAAAGAGATGCCAGGAGTTCATGACCTCCCAGAGCATTATGTGCTATTGAATGGGAGAGGAAGAAAGGGAAAAAGAAAGGTCTGCAACACAGGGGACATTAAGACCCCTGAAGGTTTACTTTGTTAAACTCACATGTGTACAGTCCTCGCTGGCTGTTTCCCACCTGGTGGTGGCCATCAGGTCTCAGATCCAGTTGCCCACTGGCTCCTTCCGTCCCTACAAGAAGTGCTTACTTTTATTTAACTTGCCAAGGAGTTAAGCTCCTTGTCTTTACATGGTCACTACTCTGAGAGCAGGTAAATCCTGCCCTGCCACCTGCGCCCAGAGCTTGGGTGTCCTGCTGTCCTCCCAATACTCTCTGAAAACCATCATCATTGGTGCCATGGGCTGACACAAGGTCTTCAATCCCCATCCTCTTCATAGATCTCATGGAGACATGACTCTCTCTTGCAAAGGCTTACCCATCCATCAGCTTTTGGAGTCCTCCAGGAATTCAGACCACTCTGGTCCTTCCTGTGTTATTACAATCCATCTTTGCAAAAGGTCCTCACCTTCCTCCATAAGCACAGCTGATGCTCTCCAGCTCTAGAGGTCTCCAGCTCTAGGAGACCCCACAACACTAGGGAGCTTGGGGCAGGAGGAGAAGGACATGACTGTCCATACCCCCCCACACACACCAGTGATTATGGGCAACAGGTGGAGAAAACATCTCCGGGGGAGGGATGGAGGTGAGGACCTGCCACCCTCACCCTGGACACAGCTGGAAATGATAACCCACCCAGCACCTCTGCCAGGGGGGCAGGGATGGGGACACCACAGCTGGAAATGATAACCCACCCATCACCCCCACCGGGGGGGCAGGGATGGGGACACGCCCCACCACCCCCTCTGTAACAGCAGCAGTGACAACACCCCCCACACCTGTGGGGCCCGGGGGGGTAACGACCGCCCAGCCAGTGCCCGTGGGGTGTCTGTGAGGACATGGAGGGGGACACACATCCCACCCAGCCGCCGCTCCCGGCCGCGGCGCCCCCGCAGTTCCCGCCTCCCCCGCGGGGCCCCGGCCGCGCTCACCGCAGCTCCCGCCACCGCCGCCGGCCCCGCTCCCCCGGGCGCCGCGGGCGCCCCCCGCCCGGAGCGGGCCATGCCGGCGGGGCGAGCCGGGGCCCTGCCGCCGCCACCGCCGCTGCTGCTGCTGCTGCTGCTGGCGCTGCCCGGCCCGGGGCCGGCGGGTGAGTGCGGGGGGACGAGGGAGGGCGGGAGGAGAGGGGCGGCGGGGCCGCGGAGGTCAGCCCCGACCCCCCAGTCCCGGCCAGGCGGGGTAGAGGTGCCGCAGCTGCCGGGAGGGAGGAGCCGGTGGGGTGGGGGGGTTTCAGCGGGGCAATTAGATGAGGCTAAAAAATAATAATGGACAGAATAATTAATGGAGGGTGCTGGGTTTTTTTTTTTCCCCTTTCTTTTCTGTTTTGTAAAAGTCGAAGCCTTTTCTGCTGGAGTAGCCTGAAAGAGGAACTTGGACGGCAGCAAATCGTTTGTGATTTGCATGTTTCCTTTGGAAATGCTCGTGTGTCCTTTGGCAAGGGCTTGATGCCTCACATTGATTTTCCCTTTTTACTCGTCTGGCCCTGACATACTTAAAGTAGGCGCTTAAATGATGCTTTAATGCATGAGTGCAAGAGCAGGCGCTCTCAGGTAGTCCCGGCTGCCCTCGCTGCCGCTCATTCCCCACAGTGAGTGTGGGCAACAGCTGGAGAAAAGCTGACAAGGAAATAAGCAGCAGGGGGTGAACCTGCCCTGGCCCCCAAACCTGCCCCGACCCCCCACACCAGCAGCCAGGGCTGTCCTGGGCTCAGCCCAGCACCCGGCCTGTGCCACAGCGGGTGTGAGGCCCCGGGACTCTCTGATCGCCGTTGCCATCCTCATCCTCAGCTGTTTAATTACAGCGCCGTAGTCGTAGCCTTATCTAAAGTTTTGTATTGAGCCGGAGAGCTGGGGGCTCGTGTCTCGCCCTCCCCAGCACTCCCGGGGTGGTACGTTCACTTCCACCTGTGCCCGCGCGCTACAGGGGCAGCTCCGTGGCTGCTGCACCCTCCTGTCCTCACCCTCAGGTACGTTGGACACACAGAGACTGCCTCGCCTGGGGGACAGGCCTCTTCTGGTGGCATCCTCCACACGTCCTGCCTTGGCAGAGGGGTTAGTGCTCTGACAGACAGCCATGGAGATGCAGGACACCTCTGGGGAGACCTTGGGTCTTGGTAACCGTTCTTCTCTGTCTTCTATTGTCGCTGTTTGAGCCTTTGTAGATGGAGAAGGAAATTCTAAGTTGGGCAAGAAAACACAGATAAATTGGTGCCAACAGGTTCAGTATGAACTTCTCTGTTCTCATCCCCTCTTCTGTGCCTCTAAGCCATTTGCAAAAGATGGGAGCATTGCTATAACCTTGCATTTCTCCCCCAACCCCATATGTTCTGCTACGAGGGTAGGAAAGCAACGTCATGGATCTCCACAGAAGGATTCTCCTTCTGATGCCCCACAACCGCAAGTACATATCTCAAACTGTCAAGGTCTTCCAGACAGGCTTCTGTGCTAGTTTCGAGTTAGATATCTCTCTCCTGCCGGTTTGGGTTTCTTCATCTATGGAAACAGGATATGTGATGTGATCTTTGGTGAGAAAAGCACAGCTGAAATGTCTTTATGTTCCTTATATATATTACCTAGAAAAATGCAGGAAAAAATAGCATGATTATTGTGAAATATAGCTGTGGGGGTTGGAGAGATTCTTACTTCTAATTTAGGAAGCATATAGAAAGATAAGAGCCAAATACTTATTTCCAGGGCTAAGATTTCAGTGGCCTGAAAGTGAAACTTCTCCCTAGCGCATTGAATTGTGGATTCTCAGTGCAAGGCATTACAGCTACCGTTCCAGCTGGAAAAGAACAAAAATATATATACAATACATCTCTTACAAGAAATGCTCGGTAACCTACCAAAAGGGTTAATGCTGATGGAAAGAAGAGAACTATAAGAGAGAAGAACAACCCACTTGGTCCCTTCTGCTACATGTTAAGCCATGGCTGAGCATCAGAAGTATTTCTACAGAATGAAATAGCTGGGGTTGCACCATGAGAACCGAGAAAAAGACCACCATTAGTGACATACTAGAATAAAGTAGAAACAGAGTAGAAAAAAAAGCAAAAAGAAGGAATAAATTCCCACGAAACACATTGCCATGGAGATCTCTCACGCTTTAAAGTAACAATCCAATCTTGTGTATGCTTGTGGACTTATTTTCTCAATTGATCATACTCTAAATTAATGTTCCTCTGCTGAGAACTTGGAAGAGATAAATGTGCCATTAGCAGATGTTGTAAGCAAAGTACAACCATAAGTAGTACATTATACACAGTTATCAGCCTGCCAAGATATATTATAACCTATTATAAGTCCACTGGACATGATAACAGCTCAGTGCAATCCACCTAATAAACCTAGTGTAAGAGAAGATCAGTTTAGCCCTTTACCGTTCTCTCTGCTGCCGATTGTAAGAAAGCACTTTGTGTTTTTTATATCGGGGGGCTGGTCAGAGCATTGTGCTTTGGGCAGGAAGAAATCAGCTGACATGTAAAAGGCTTTGGAAGGTGCTTTTGGAGAGTGGCTGATAGAGAAAAATCCTTTGGACCCTGTGGCTGGTGACAGTCAGGGACACACATCCTTTCTTGATGCTGTATGCACTGCTTGGATTATGAAACTGCCCGAGGGAAAGGTACAGAAGAGTTGTTGGTGCACCGGGAGCCCTCCCAGCACCCAGGAATTTGCACCTATGACTGAAGATGCTCTTAGTAGCATATGGTCAGAGAGCTGGAATTGAGAGCATCTATTCGTGAAAGCACCGCTGCTCAGCGCAACTCACAGAAACCATATGCGGCGCTGAAATAGGTCTTTTCTGAACTGATCCGTGCTGGAGGTGGTCCAGGCCCCGCTCATGCAGGGAACCGGAGTCCCAGTTATTACGTGCTGATCTGGCAGCAGGTTAAAGGCTCTTACTACTTTAGAAAAAAAATCCTGGTACATACTTTATAATAAACTACTCTGTCACAGTCCTCTTTTTTTGGCAAAGAGAGAGTTCAGGATGCTGCAGTTCATTCTAACGTAGTAGATATGAGCAGAGAGGACTACACTGATTTCTTGTACTCTTCCAAATCCGTGGTGACACGTTCAGTGATTTCGCTGGGGCCAGGATTTCACCCTGCTAATATTAACTAGATGACTCTTTCCGGACATGTGGGTACAGCTGGAAATACACAGCACAATTCAAGGGCATTTCTTCACCACCCAGGGAAGCACTGAGCAGCAATGGCACTACTCCGTTCATGGAGGGAGCTCCGCTGCCCGGGGCAAGGCTTCGCAGCTCAGTTACAGCATCCGAGTGACAAAGTTGTGCGGACCCTGGTGCCAGGGCCAGCTTGTCTGGACTGCCCGCCACGGCACACGGAGGTTTGGTGTGCTCAGTTTCTTAATCGGAGCTTTTTATGTAAAAACTTTTTACTCACCTATTTACACCACTGACTCATCACAGAAATAACTTTATATATTTATGTATTAGGTTTTTTACACATAACGAACTAGTTAGTTTACTCTGGCTGCAGATAGTGCTCTGTGAGCCCTAAGAACGATGAGTTTTCTTACATGTCATGGCTATGTGCTGACATCTTAAAAAATGGCAAAGTTTTTGGCATCCAGTAGTCATTTGCTGACGTGCATCTGGGAGACAAGAATCTCTCATTGCTTTTTAACCATATTTTGGGATTTCCAAGGTGTTTTATTAAACGTACAGTACCTTGAGTCAATCCTTAGTCGGTCTGACTCATGCAAATAAGTGGTGACAAGCTGAGCTCTCTCTTAGATATGCAAGCTAAGAGTGTAGCCATCTTCTGTTCCTACGTATAGCCCATCTCAGCTGTCACAACTTTTTATGTGTGATTTGTAACCCACAGGATTCCTTGCAATGAAAGGAGTACTGTCATTCCCATTTGAGAGTGACAGTCTTGGTACCTCGGTTTCCTCAGTGATGTGTCCGAGGTCATATTAGAAGTTTGTGGAGTATCAGGGTACCCCAACACTTCTAAATAAAAGAGGACCAGGAATCATGTTCAAGCACTGGGCACTTGGTCATCCACACTGCTTAGCTGGTAGCTCCACCCCCGGCTTGTCTTTGCTTTTCAAGGATGTCTTCTAAGCTGCCGCTTACTATGAAAAAGAATTGCAGCAGGATATCTTGATTTCATCACAGAGATATGTTTGATGTTTATTTTGATGACGACTGCAGATTCAGAAGTAAATTCAATATTTTCAAGAACCATGAAACTTTTAAAAAATATGAAAACATAGCTGAAAGTTTCGTAAGATACTGAAGGTTAATTACGTATAGTTATCTTCATGTTCCTTGTATCTTTTAAGAAAAAAATCATTCAGACTCAGCGATAGGCGTATGATCTTCAGTTTGTTTGCAGGGGAGGTAGGAAAAAGCTGGGTTTGGATAAAGAAGCTATCAAATAAACTAAATACTGGGCTAGGCCAAAAAAAAAAAAGGCTGAGTAAATAAAAGAAGCCAAGTACTAGCAGATGACTTACTTGGCTGGGAAGAAACCTAACTAGGCAGATATAACCTAACTAGGCAGATATGAGACAATGTTAGAGACTTCGGTTGAACAAGCAAATTTACAGTGCTTGACTTTACATAGATTAACTTGAGATAACTGCAAAGCCTCTGATCGTCCTCAGCCTGCTTTACTGTTTCTAACATCTGATTTCTAACATCTGAGAAGTAATTACTGGGAATCTCTGCTCCATCTGAATCATCACACGAGCCACATCTCTCCATATGAAAATCCTGCAGGTATGCACGACTCCTTTATAAATACCTGCTCTCCAGGATCTGAGGCCCAGGGACCTGCTGGCGTCCTGTAAAAAACAGCTCAGAGACACAGAATCACAGAACCACAGAATGGTTGGGGTTGGAAGGGACCTCTGGAGGTCATCTCATCCAACCTCCCTGCTCAAGTGGAGCCACCTTGAGCTAGTTGCCCAGGACCATGTCCAGCTGGGTTTTGAGTATCTCCAAGGATGAAGAGTTCACAGCACCTCTGGGCAACCTGTGCCAGGGCTTTGTCACCCTTGCAGAAAAAAGTGTTTCCTGATGTTCAGAGAGCACCTCCTGTCTTTCAGCTTGTGCCCATTGCCTCTGGTCCTGGCACTGGACATCACTAAAAGCCTGACTCAGTTGTCTTTGCACCTTCCCTTCAGGTGATGAGATCCCCCGAGCCTTCTATTCTCCAGGCTGAACAGTCCCAGCTCTCTCAGCCTTTCTTTATAGTAGAGATGCTCCAGTGCCTTCATCATCTTCATGTCGCTTGGTTGAGCTCTCTCTCCAGTACGCCCACATCTCTCTTGTACTGAGGAGCCCAGAACTGGATCCAGTACTCCAGGTGTGGCCTCACCAGTGCTGAGTAGAGAAGGCTCCACCTCTCTTGATCCGCTGGCAACACTTCTCCTAATGCAGCCCGGGATATCATTAGCCGCCTTTGTGGCAAGGGCCCGTTGCTGGCTCATGTTCAACCTGGTGTCCACCAAGACACCCCGTCCTTTTCTGCCAAGCTGCTTTCCAACTGGTCAGTCCCCAGCATGTACTGGTGCCTGGGGTTGTTCCTCTCCAGGCGCAGGACTTTCAATCCCCTTTGTTGAGCGGCATGCAAGACATGCAAGGACATACACATGAGGGAATCTAGCTGTGCTCAGCCCGAACAAAGGAGGCAATTTCCCTGCACTGGAGCAAGCTGAAATCTCGATCTCAGACTGAGGGCATGGCAATGCAGACAGGGCCCAGGCAATGTGAGCAAGGTTAAGGGACTAGAGGCACCGCAGAACCTCTGCGCTGTGCTCCATGGTGGTCCTATCTCTTCCTGTTTCATTCCCCAGTTTGGCTAAGGCTGGATACAGCCCTGTGGCATCTGTGAAATCAGGTTGGAGGATTCCAGCTACTCCTTTTCCCACTTCTACTTTAAAATGCCAAAGGAAGAACCAGTTTTGAGATATTTCAGTATTTCCTGCCTCATCCGGAAACTAGATATAAACAAGTAGTTCCACAAGCAGCAGAAGTGATGGTGCCTGGTTTCCCATGACCTTCTCTCTCCTGTTTGGATTATCCTGCATCCATGAATGTGAGCTTTCTTCCAAATATTTCCCATGGTGTGGATTCTATACTGCCATAGAAACCCTTCCATGAGCCCTTCCATCCATACGTGAAGAGGTGAGAGAGACACATAGGCTCATTCAAACTCCAGATAGTGGAGAATCACACTCACAATGATCATAAAATGAGCAACAAAGCAGTAGATGTTCCTACAAGTGCAAGCTGTGATAATAATGCTATTCAGATATTTTGCTTCCACTGATTCCCCGTAGGAGCAAAGGGACCCCTTGCTTCACTTTTTCATCCTTCATTGGCATGGATGCTCCTGGGGTTATACTAGACATGCCACAGCTTTAATCCTGTTTGGCAAATTTTACTTTTCTATCTGGAACTGGACCTGGAAAGAATAGTTTAGAAGCAGCATGTGAAAGGAAATATTTAGAAAAATATTACTGGAAAAAGTGTATCTTTGTTTAGGATTTAATAAATATGGGTGACAGATGCTAAGAATGACATATTGCACCAGGTGTTTTATGTACATTAGGAAAAGGAAGCATTAGGGTTATAGCACAGTGAATCTATTTGTTAACCTTTCTGGCAGGTGCTGAAGGGAGGACTTATGCATAAAAATGTGATTTCCATAAACTTTGGAGTATGTGAGAAAGATTAATCATCCTGCAAGCTTAGGTCAGATGCTCAGCTGATGTAAAATGATGTAATTCCACTGGACTCAGTGCAATTATGCTCATTTATACCAGCTAAGTATACCATACCTACCCCTATATTTAATTTGTTTTCCTAATTAGAATTGAGATCAGAAAATAAGCAGTGTTCAGCACTCCTTCAGGAGTTATTCCATTATTTTAATTGTTAGTTGGATGAAATACCAAAACCCTCATATCGTAAATTGAAATCTAGTATGTAACTGTACACAACTGTACAGGAGGAGGACTTATTCTTGAGAGTCTCAGTTTGTAATTTTTATTTTCAATCATTTTGAAATTAAAATGGATTATTAACAGCCTAAATGGCTCCCAATCAAAATATGCCAGGATTCAGCTTGGAGTAGGTTTGGTAGGATCAACATGATAATAACCTTCTCCGGGTCTTGGAAAAAATAATTAAACAGTTAGAAATAACTTCTAAATAATTATAAATCTCTAAATCAAAGCCAATCCCTTTAAAGTTTGCTAACGTGCCTTAGTGATGTTGTAAACTCAGATGACTTGCAAAGAATTTCAAGAGTAGTTTTAGAAGCGCTTGAGACTTTCAAAGCTGCCCGTGAAATATAGAGACAAAGAAAACTTTTCAAAGCCCTTGAGTGACTTCATCGTTCAAATGATATTCTCAAAAGTGGTTGAGTACCTAGGAGCCTAAAATAGACAGAAACTAGTAGAGCTTCTGTTGCTTAGTGATTTACCGCATCTGAGCTGGGCCCAGAAGGTGCCCATGCACTTGACCAGTCACTTGAACACGGTGGCTTAATCCGCCAGAGGCCGAATAACTTGATTAGTTAAGACTGTGTGACCATACATTGACTTCCATGGACATACTCCCAAGGCTATGATTTTGAAGTCAGTAGGGTATTTAGAAATGCAGATGCCATCAGAATTTACAAAGCCTGTTGCAGGTGTGCTCTGCAATCTGAATTCCCAGCAGAAAAATCTCTCTGAGCCATGCCAAAGGTGAAGGGACAGCAGCAGAAATAGATGTTACCACGAATGGGAATAAGAAGAAATTGTTTAAATCTCCCTGGTGTTGGAAGTCAGCTGCTGAGAAAGCAGGAGGCAGAAATAAGTTTTTATAGGAAGAAGAATCATAGAATCATAGAATAGTTTGGGTTGGAAGGGACCTTTCAAGGCCATCTAGTCCAACCCCCTGCAATGAGCAGGGACATCCTCAACTAGATCAGGTTGCCCAGAGCCCCGTCCAGCCTGACCTGGAATGTTTCCAGGGATGGGGCTTCTACCACCTCTCTGGGCAACCTGTGCCAGTGTTTCCCCACCCTCATTGTAAAAAACTTCTTCCTTATGTCTAGCCTGTATCTCCCCTCCTTTAGTTTAAAACCATTGCCCCTTGTGTTCTATTATAACTGGCCCTGCTAAAAAGTTTTTCCCCATCTTTCCTATAAGCCCCCTTTAGGTACTGAAAGGCTGCAATAAGGTCTCCCCGGAGCCTTCTCTTCTCCAGGCTGAACAGCCCAACTCTCTCAGCCTGTCTCCATAGGAGAGGTGCTCCAGCCCTCTGACCATTTTTGTGGCCACCTCTGGACTTGCTCCAGCAGGTCCATGTCCTTCTTGTGTTGGGGGCTCCAGGGCTGGACGCAGGACTTCAGGTGGGGTCTCACCTGGAGAGCAGACCAGAGGGGCAGAATCCCCTCCCGCGACCTGCTGGCAAGAAAGGATTGCGTTGAGATGGGGTATGGGGTGAGGGCTGCAAAGGGACTGGGAGCTGTTCCTGCTGCTTCTGGTATTGGAGTGGGAAAGGAAGGGCTGTCTCAACAGTTGCTTCATTTCTCTCAGTGTCCTCATGGTGATGCTGTAATTTAGAGATGGTTTCTGCAGATACAGCCTAGGGAAGAAAGTGAGCCTCTCTCTAATCTGCTGGCAGTGTGGTTTTAGCTGATCATGTTAAACTCAACATAATTTTTCTATTGATTCTACAAAATAACTTTCTGATTTCTGACAAAGAGCAGGTTTTCTCATCCTGTTCAGTGGAAAATGTCTGTTCCATCATTCACAGGCCACGAAGATGATCCCCAGAAATACCTCCACAGCAATAATTGGCCACTTCTTAATCTTACATACCTGAGAAGAAAAACTGGAAATCAGTCTTTTCAATTTGAAATGTTCTGTTTACTATTGTGTATGACAGCGATGATCTATCGTATCAGGCATTACCAGAAATTCCAAAGTTGTATTGGAAGTATAGTATCCTGTTCATCATTCCCCTAGTGATTTGTTTGCCCCAAGATGATTTCATTCATTGGAAGTTTGGCTTAATGATACTCACATACACTCTTCATCTTTGCACTAGAGATCACACTCCGAAGATATTTAGGAGCTTAAAAAGGCAGGTAGGACTTATGATCTTTCTCTAAGGTGCTTTTAAAAATCCCACTAGGCAAATCCATGTTTCTTCAGGCATACAGGTACAATAGAAAGTCTTGTCTGAGCCTGTAGACAAACAGGATCATGGAAAGTTGAGTTCATTAAAATGTGCTATCTACTGTAATCCACAGAGGCCAGTAAGGGACTGGTCTCAAAACACCTACTGACTGCAATATATAATACACTGGGTTTAGGTGACAAATATATTGAGATTTTCCTGCTTCCTTTGGGAACCTATGAGTCTAAACTACGTCAGAGGGGCTAATTATTTTTTCCTGTAATTCATCCTAAAGTTTCCTTTGCGTAACATCATCCTATTACTCATAGTCTTACCTCATGGCCCATGGTCCCTCTGAAATTTAAAATTACATATGCTTGTATGCAATACCCACACAGCTACTTTCTGTGTCCCCTAGCACTGTCATTAGATTATGTTATACTTGGCTAGATTTTGAAAATCTTTTTTTTCTAACATGATAATTGTTGTGTCATTAACGTGTGATTAATTGCTGGTTTACTCTAAATCTCGGCCAGTTCATTACTGGCTTTGTGTTGCTCAGTTGCCACCCACCCGAACAGTGTATTAACCCGGACTGCTCGCTAAGTCAGTGCTGCCACAGAGCTGCGATAGAAATCCATACAGTCTAAACAAACAAACATATAGCTGGTCTATATTGTATTTAAAAGGGGCAGATTAATCTATAGCCCTTCCTAGACTCCATTTGCCTGAGTTTTCTAGCATGACACCATTATCTTTCCTGTTGCATGGCATTTCTTTCCTTCACAACTGTATTAAATGTGAAATAGAAGCAGAGTCTTCACTGAAACAGAGTGACCAGGCTCTGCAGGATTTTACATTTGAAAGGAAATGGAAAAATAGCAGAAAACATCTATGAGTGCTTAAACCCCTCTATTTTGATATGGAGGGACACACAGAGAATAGAGCATCTTTCTCAGTTAAGAGGGCAGAGGGAGAAAACCTGCAGGAAAAAAGTACCCGGAGTCATTCTGCAGACGGGAACGGGTGGAAAAACAGGAGAGTTCCATTTAACTTGTGAAGAATTTTAGAAGTTTATTTTACATGTGGCTGGCAACTCTTGATACCATATAGCAGGGCTAATTCATGTACCTCCGGACCTCTTTCAAAGATTTTAAACTCCCAGAGCTAGAGCGCAGCCTTTTCTCCCCCCTCACCTGCTCAGCTCCAAGTGTCTTGCCCAGCAGGTGACATCTCTGTAATGGCAGGAGATGGAAGCCACTGCTGCTACTTTTCCTTCCGTAGGTTCAAGACTCTCCGCAGGGATCGCAGCCGGCGTGGAACAAGCTGTGCCACTGCCTGGGTGGGACCGCGGGGTGGTACCAGTGTGTGTGCTGGGGGGAGCTGGTGCAGGGGTGTTTCTCTGCATGGTGCCGGACAAGGCTGCCACATCACCTGCCTCACACTTCCAGTCTTCAGGCAAATGCTTAAAAAAATCCTGAGAACTTTTTTAAAAGATAAACTGTTACATCTTTATATTTGCCTCCTGGTTTCTGCACCTTTTTCTCCTCTCACTTTGCATTTCCAAGCCCTTTTGCAGGGGCAGGATGAGCACCGACCTACAACTAAAGCTGCGAAAATGACCGTGAGGTTCCAGCATGACCGCCAGCAGCGTGTGGAAGAGCAGCCCTACAGCCTGGTTCCGCAAAGCAGCCGGGAAATGTGACCTGCAGATTTTGGTAGTGTAAATCTCAGGACTATAACCCTGGCTGTAAGAGCCAAAAGCTGTGTTTACCAACTAAGCCACTTATGTTGTTAACTGTGCAGTAAAACGAACAAGAATCTCTTTCCTGGCCTCCGGAGGACTGTTAGCTGTCAGCTCCTGGGACTTCTGCAATGGCTGTCCAAGTGAGCACAAGCAGGGCTGTGTCTCGGTGCACTTGGCACCAAGGCTGCTCTTGGCGTTTTGACCAGCGTTCTGACCACCCCGGCTACTGCGGTACCTCATGATCCAGGATGAATTCTTTGCCAGTGACTTAGAGGAATGAGAATCGCTACTTGTTTGACAAGAAAGGATAATAATGGAGACGATAAATCAAGGGGAATTAGTGTATCAATTTGGACCATTAGAAGTTCTGTTACATTCATTTTTTTATCAAATACTTTCCGTTCCAGTGGACCACAAAGCTTCTTAATCAGCAAAAATAAGCACAGTAAACTTCCAAAAAACTGTAATCACAAGGGACATCCCCAAGATAAAAGTTATAATTTTAAAATGTTTTCTTATTTGTGTTCTTTAATAACTTGGATGACTAAAACTTGAGGAAATGTAAAGAGCCAAACTCCTTTTGGAAGTTCATAGTCCAGCCAATAAAATCCATCCGCACAGTGGAGATCTTATAAAATAAGTTTTATGAGGGAAGTCAGTCATTTTCAGTGGCACTCCTCTGGCAAAATTAGACAATACGTTATACTTTCTACAGTTTTGTGGGACAAATAAATGAGATTCAGAGCACAGTCTTCTGACCATTTTGAATCTGACCCAAACCCAAAGCCCTAGGAGAGGTCAAAACCTCACCTAAACCAAGATTTCGCTTTGGATCCAGACTTCATAAGAGAGGCGAAATGAGGACAGAAGCAAGTCCTTACGGAATATGAGGAGGTTAAGTCAGTGTTCACACTCCAGTGCACTGTAAGTCAAGAATATCTGAGATTTTAAAAAATGAACGCTAATTTGACGTCCTGCTAAACACCTTGGACAGTCACTTCAGCAGAGTTTCAACTCCTGTCTGAAACACAAGGAAACTGCGCAAAAGGCAGCAAAATACCCGCCCTGCTCCAGGCTGGAGGATGCAGCAGACACGATGTCGGCACTAGGACAGGGTCAGTAGATGTGGTTTCTCAGCAGACTATAGTCCTAGATTAGGAAACACATCTCAATATAAAAAGCTCACCAAACTCTTTAGGGTCAACTTGCTGGGAGTCTGGAAAAGGATGCAGGACTCAATGAAATAGGGATAAACTGCAACAGTGACCAAGAAATACATCTGAGGTTTTTCTCTTTTGGCTTTGCCCAGGGAACATTAATTATTACAAACAAAACAAAAATGAAACCTTAGCAGCCCAAAAAAGGGACTAAAAGAGTTTTGGTCTCTCTCTTCTTTAAATATCAGGAATATTTGTTGCATCTTTCAGTCACTTTGCTCACTGCAAGCTGATTCTTTACAATTCTTGCAATAAAGTGGCGAACAAAAGATTTTTATCCAGACGTTACTGTGGTGGGCTGACCCTGGCTGGACGCCCGGTGCCCAGCAAAGCCGCTCTGTCACTGCCCTCCTCAGCTGGGCAGGGGAGAGAAAATATAACGAAAGGCTCGTGGGTCAAGATAAGGACAGGGAGATCACTCAGCAATTACTGTCATGGGCAAAACAGACTTGACTTGGGGAAAATAATTTAATTTGTTACCAATCAAATCAGAGTAGGGTAATGAGAAATAAAACCAAATCTTAAAAACACCTTCCCCCCACTCCCCTCTTCTTCCCGGGCTCAACTTCACTCCCGATTTCTCTCCCTCCTCCCCCCGAGCGGCGCAGGGGGACGGGGAATGGGGGTGGTGGTCAGTTCATCACACGTTGTCTCTGCCGCTCCTTCCTCCGCAGGGGGAGGACTCCTCACACTCTGCCCCTGCTCCAGCATGGGGTCCCTCCCACGGGAGACAGTCCTCCACGGACTTCTCCAATGTGGGTCCTTCCCACGGGCTACAGTTCTTCACGAACTGCTCCAGCGTGGGTCCCTCCCACGGGGTGCAGTCCCTCAGGAACAGGCGGCTCCAGCGTGGGTCCCCGCGGGGTCACAAGTCCTGCCAGCAAACCTGCTCCAGCCTGGGCTCCTCTGTCTCCACGGGGCCACAGGCCCTGCCAGGAGCCTGCTCCAGCAAGGGCTTCCCACGGGGTCACAGCCTCCTTCGGGCATCCACCTGCCCCAGCATGGGGTCCTCCCCAGGCTGCGGGTGGAGATCTGCTCCCCCGTGGGCCTCCGTGGGCTGCAGGGGCACAGCCTGCCTCACCATGGTCTTCCCCATGGGCTGCAGGGGAATCTCTGCTCCAGCGCCTGGAGCACCTCCTCCCCCTCCTTCTCCACTGACCTCGGTGTCTGCAGAGTTGTTGCTCTCACATCTTCTCACTCCTCTCTCCAGCAGCAGTTGCTGTTGCGCAGGGTTTTTTTCCCCCTTCTTAACTCTGTTACCCCCGAGGCGCTACCACCGTCGCTGATGGGCTCGGCCTTGGCCAGCGGCGGGTCCGTGTTGGAGCCGGCTGGCATTGGCTCTGTCGGACATGGGGGAAGCTTCCAGCAGCTTCTCACAGAAGCCACCCCTGTAGCCCCCCGCTACCAAAACCTGGCCACGCAAACCCGATACAGTTACTTATAATCCAAATATACTTAGTGGAGAATCCATGGCTGGCTCTACTCAATGGTACCAAAAATGTCTGTTCTGGTGTGTGGACATACTTGAAAAATAAAACAGGATTTTGAAATATATTTACTGCAAAGATGGTCGAGTGCATTATTTTTAGATCCACAGTTCAATGTGGAACTCTTATGTCTAAGTACCGGACAGCAGAGTTAAATACAATTGATCCAGTGTTGTCAATTAGAGCATGCCCAGGCGTCCTTCCTTTTTGTCCCTTTCATGAGCAGCCCTAAAAAAAGTACCTCTTCATGCATTCTTTCATCAAATCTTTGAAAATCTGCTATAACTGTGAATAAAGAGCATGTCCTGTTCTGTAAGTCTCAGGCATTTTCCAGATCGCAATTTCTCTTCTTCCTACTGTTGTAAAACCACTTTTTAGCTCTTGTGTCTCTGTGTTAATAAGGATAGAATTTATCTTGCTTAGCTTCAGACAGCTATACTGTAGATGTTTACTTCTGAGCTAGTCATCTAGACTGACCTTGCTGCGCTTGCATCTGTCCAATTGTAAACATCCATCCTTCTCAGGATAAAGCGATTCCCACCTGACAAAGTACGTCTTTCCCTCTGCTCCTCGCCAGGATAACCTCGCTGACTCATTCCGATCTATATCTCATGCTGCAGACGTCTAAAGGGGGACAGATAAAGCCTGGCTCAGATGTCTGCTCGTTTCTTCGGTTGCTGTTGCTGTTTTCATAGAACTGATGTCCAAAGTCACTGA
The DNA here is from genome assembly GCA_009819775.1 of Phoenicopterus ruber ruber. Lineage (NCBI taxonomy): Eukaryota > Metazoa > Chordata > Aves > Phoenicopteriformes > Phoenicopteridae > Phoenicopterus > Phoenicopterus ruber. The sequence goes on from CM020215.1 coordinate 212,030,521, forward strand.
TTTTCTCCAGCTAAAGGAATTTTGTGCGCTGCTGGAGGTAGAGGACACCTGCCTCAGCTCTTAGGGAGGCTGAGCTCCACGTGAGCTCATTGCTATGTTATTCTTGTGCACCATCGTGACCGTCCTGGTTTGATATCAAGAGTCAGTGGAGCCTGTGACAGTGCCCCCCCCCCCCTCCCCCCCCCCCCCTTTTTTAATTGTATTTGCATCCAAAAAACAAGATGAAGAGAAACAACCCTCGTTCCACTGATAAATACTTCTGCTCGGGTTCTCTAATCTTTTTTTAGTGTTGAAACATTTTCATATGCCATAAGAACCTGTATTTAAAACGCTGTTTTCTCCGTCTTGACTCTCCTCTGGCTTGTACCTCGTGTCATTTTCATTAAGATATTTCTGATCTGATCTGGTTTTAAAGGTTTCTTTATCTTGAGTGTATGTGATAGAAAAGGATGCAAGGAGAAATCACGTTTCCCTTTTACACTGTTATTGAAAGAGCCAGACTGCTTTGGTAAAGCCACGCAGCGCGTGGGTGCTCACGGAACCCGAGATGGAGGGCAGAGGGAGCTTGTAAGCCTGTCGAGCTGGAAACATGAATCACAAAGACAAATGTAGAGTGAATAACTCACTTGGGGGCTTACATTTCCTAAGAGCCTCTGCACTTGCAATGCCATTGCTAGGTAACCCTTCAATTTATCTTTTAAAATGTGGTCCTAAAGGCGGTATTTGTCTCACCTGGACGTAGCCTTCTAAAAATCGTGTGCTTGCCTAGGCTGCTCAGTAACCGAGTAACGCTCTCTTTAGTTGCTAAAATGAGGGAGACCGGTGCCACCAGTGCCAGAGGCCCCGTGGCCAGCGGCTCTGGAGCAGGGGCAGGGCGCGAGCACAGGTCACGGTTTCGGGAGCACAGATTGCCCACGCAGGAGCGCAACACAACGTTGTTTCTTCCTTGCTTGTATTGGACGCTTTGGGGCATACATCTACAAGCTCGGAATGGCAGAAAAAGTAAAAGGAGCTTTATTAGCGAACTACTTTGCGTGCTAGGGTAAGCAGAATGATTATTACAGGGACTGGATAACTGAAAAAGTTTGCCAATTTGAAACTAGCTGAAAGCAGTCCCGGGTGCAAGACATGATGGTTGGGTACTGTGCCGTTGTGGACTATGTAGCCATCGTGCCCATGTTAGATATGTCCTGGAATACTTAACACCGGAGTTTCTGAAACTAGAACTTTTTGTTTCTGTGGTAGTGACGAAGGTGTAAGGACAGAAGTGGCACCTGTGCTGTGTTAATTGTTATGTCCTGGTAATTTTCAGAGAAGGCGCAGGAATGCAAAAGCAGGCTGCAGGCAGGCACGCAGCCAGCATTTACTTTTCTCCTGTTCTTTTTGCTTTGAGTCCTAATAAGAGAGGTGATTCCGTATTTTTTAACAGAAAACTAATATAACAACAATTGACTTTCTGAGTCACTTTATTTATTTATTTATTTATTTTCTCAGGGGATGAAAAGGGTAGGACTCTGAGGAAATAATTTCTGTCAAGAACAGGATGAAAAATGCTGTTGTTCATGTCAATTCTGCGATTCTAGACTTTAGCATGAACCCAGTTCTGTCCCCTCTGCTCGGTTTGAATACTTACGTGGAAATTAACGTTCTGGTATCTGCTCATTTTTCGATACATAGTGTGTGGTTTTGTAAAAATAATAGTGATTTGTCTATAGCATCAGGAAAAAAAAACACTGAAAAGAAAGGGAAGGTTTGTAAAACAGTTATGGGAGGGTCATGCCCTGCCAAATTGCTCCTTGAGGCAATTTTTCATTCCTGGAGATACAGGTCAAAGATGGACATCTTTGTGCTGGAAGGAAAATAATGTCAAATCTGGAAGCTATAGAGTGCCTTCTGGTTGTCATCCGCAGTCGGTGAGCCCTACAACACAGTGCAAGACATCAGCCCCGTACGTCTGTATATCTACTCTTGATTGTAGCATTTGACACAGGGAGTGAAGGAGCGAGCAGATCAGCCTGGAGGAGAATGCAGTGTGCCTTTTTGCTGCCACTGTGACTAACTCCCCTGAAAAATGCCCCATGGATAAGACACTGAAAGTACTTTGTTACACCACCTTTGGAAAATGCATATATTTGGTTAATCACCATTGATAGTAACATGTTGAATTACAGGGTGTCAAAGAAGCACTGAGGAAGGACCAAATAAACAAAAACATTATCACTGGAGACCTTAGCAATTTTAACTTCAGGATTTAAGCTGCTTAAATAACCTTATTTCATAAAATGCAAACATATCAATGCTTCCTGCTCAGATGGCAGCTGATGAGAAACAAGATTCTCCAGGCACTTTGTGTTTGCCTTGGTAGCAAAACAAAAATGCAAGGCAAGAGTCAGAGAAGGACGGCAGTCAGATTCGCTCTAAATGTCTTGCAAAATATGGTGCCTTTTTGAAGCCCCAAGTGCTGGAGCGGTAAGGCTACGTGACAATCTGAGTTTCCCTGTTTCATATCTGGGTCCTTGGATTTGAAAAGAAAAGCTTGAAAACACTGAATCTTCAGTTTCATGGACAAGTGAAAATAGCACATAAAGCAAAATAATTTAAAAAAAAAACAAACCAAAACAAAAAACCAACTTGAAATGCAATTTTTACTTTTAAAGTACCATAAAATTTTGGGCTGAAGTCACGGATTTTGAAAAGTTGCAATTAGCCATGTTTTAATAAAGCTTGAATCCAGTTGACTGCCCAGCTGTTTAATGAGTAACACTTACCATTTAAGCTGCACCAGGAGCAGGCTACCAAAAAATGCTCTAAGAATCGACTATTTTTTCTCATCTACGTACCATACCTTTCGCTCTCTTACTCCAAGATGATGCAAGCTACTGCTGGAGGCGCAGATGGAGATTCCTCTGCCTCTCTCCAGCACTGTTAGTTGGAGGTGGGAACACGCAAGCTGGAAAACTGGTTCTGACTCTCTATTTCCGCAGGTTTCTGCTTATCCACGGGCCCACGAGTGTCCCTGCAGAGCTTACACTTTTCTGGTGCTGCTTGGTCTTTTGAAGCTGGTAAATCTACGTGGTACTTACGTCTCTAAATGATTATTCTACAATTGCAGCCTGTTTGAGTGTAAGTAATCCTGTTACAAGTAAAATGGGGCCTTAAACCTGAAGATGAAGCCAAAAGGCAAAAAGAAGCCATATCAGACTCTTCAAAGACAACTGCTCTGCTCCAACAACCTTGTACACCAAATTCTTGTTTAATTTACAGAAACCCATGTTCCGTTTTGAATTCTTAGACTAACATCTTAAGTAAATAAGAGACATTTGGACAGTCCATTTCTTTTGTATACATTTCTCTTTTGGAAAGAGATTTTTTTGGCTTCAAAGAAGGCAGATTCATTCCTCCAGTTAGTTTAAAGAGATATTTCATGAAAGTTAGTGTTGCTTTGAAGGTACGTCAGGTTATTTTCTTCAATTCCTGAAGGTCATCACTCATGACAATCTACGGAGGTTTATTCAAAAGCACAGCCACTTCCCGAGATTTTCACATTCTCCTTGATTCAGATTTGAAAAAATAAAGTATTAAGCTGTATTTCTGGTTTTCTGAATATCCTGGACTAGGTCCATGGAAATGAGAGCCCTTGGGTCACAGATGGCCACAGAGAAAGGGCAGGAAAATCGCTGTTGCTGCCCTGTGTTCGTCCGGGCATCTTTGCTGTTTGCCTACCAGCCATTAAAATGCAATAATGCTTTTCACGAGTATAAAGCTGTGGCAACTTATTCAGAGTTATGGTTAAATTCCGGTTTGGCTAAATACATGGCAGAGCTTCTATTTTTGCTGTTGCTTCTTTAACAGCGGTGGAGTCTCAGTCTTACACAATACCATCTGCAAACCAACATGGTATCAGGCTCCAATGTAAAAATGCTTCATAGGTCTTCTAGCGCAATACAAGCACTAAGAGAAACGAGCAGTTGGGATAAGATGTTTAAAGTTTTTCACGAAAGCTTCAGATTTTACTCTCTTGAGTAAAAGGCAAAAGATTTGTAGACAGGCCAAGGTGAGGGGTCTGCATTTGCATTTCAGTGCTAATTGGAGTGATGAACCCACATGCTGCTTCTGCAGTAATGTGCTTAGATGATACAAGTCCCTAATTGCAGCATGGCGCAGCAAAATCCCTTTGTATTTCCTTAGTAGTAGCACCACCAGCCCGATGGTACGTGGGGCTTACACTTACATCTGTGTTCCACAAGCAGTTCTTCGTACTTCTTCCCCAGATATCTCCAGACTTTTCTTCCCCTTCTTTGTTTCCACTCTCACTTGATCATATCTCCTGCTTTCGGGCCTGCTGTGTTCACTTTCCCAGATCCAGCTGATTCACATCTGGGACAGAAACCTTTGTTGTTCTGTCTTTATGTTTGCAGAACACCTCGCACCCAATGGAGATACATAGAGAGCCGCCTTCTGCTAGCTGGATGGGATGAAGAAGCTCTGGGCAATCTGCTACCTGAAGTTACTCTATTTTGCTCCTCTAGCATGTTCTTACAGATCACACACATTGTGAAATTATTAATGACTGAGGACAGTCGTCTCCACAGGCCAAGAAGTGGTTTCATGCTGCTGTGCCGGATTTGATGAACAAGTGGCTGTGTTTGGCTCTGAGGAGCTGCAGGGTGAATTGCAGCGTTGGAGAGAGAAAATTGCAGGCAGAGACCTTTGAGAACAGCTGGAGATTTTACTGCTAATTGCCTGATCTAGTGAGATGTTCTTGGCCTGTAGCTTTGTGACAGAAGGAATGACAGTGTCTGATTACTGACCAGAAATACCTGAGCATCAAATCCACCTTATGCAAGGAGATGGAAGAATTGTAGGCCCTCTGTGTGGGAAGAGGTCTAGGAGGCACACCGGATTGTTTGCAAGGAGCTCCGCAATCTCAGTATGCACTCGCCAGGGCCATATACCCTTGGTGCATTCAAGGGGGAGATGATTCCTGGTCTGCACGTCACATCTGAGTAAAGAACATACCGTAGCCTATGTGTTTCCGCTTAGCACCGGGGGAATTTTGAACAGACTTTGTGTATCCTTAAAAATCTCCTGAAGCTCATATTCTAGTAATGAAAAATTAAATTATTTGTAGCAAAATGTGATTGTCAGACTTCACTTGACACACATCCCATTCCTTTGGGCATGCAAACCTGCTAGTTCAGTCCCGCACTACAGCGAGACCTTGCAGACATTTACCATCTCCCAGGGCTTCCTTTCTTATTTCTCCAGTCTGAGCAAGAGCAGAGAGCTGCAAAACCCATCTCTTTGATTAGGAGGATAAACTGGAACATTGTTTCTGGTAAGACTCAAGAAGGTGGCGGTCCAGGTCTAAAGACATCTGCCTGTCCTCAAAGAATGACCCCTGAGTCTAGCACAGTATGCGGTTGGGTAATGTATGTTACTTGTACGTTACTTGGTACTCATGCCACTCCAGAGCTCCAGTCTGAGCCAGCACCATATGAACGGTGCCCAAGGAAAGGGTTGGCATGAACACAACTTGTATTTCGGGTCTGCTTTGCAGAGCTGCAGTCCCAAATGGAAAAGCAAGCAGCGGGGAAGGGAGCAGCAATGAACCTGACCTCAGCATGCAGCCGAAAGCCAGACTTCTCGTGCGCCCAGTACTTGGTTTTTTGAACAAATGCATTTAATTGTCTTTAATTTGAACAACTGCCGATAGAATGTCTTTGTTTCTGCTTCTACGGTGAAGTACGACTTTGTGTATATTCTCTGTGTACAGAAAGGTTTCCAGACATAAAATGTTCAACTTGCATAGTACATTTGTCCTCAAACAGAAAAAAGCTAGAAAATCTACAGTCCTGGGCTAAGCACATAGGTCAAAATATATACAAATATAGCAGTATCTTTGTACGTACATTCAGCCGATCTATTATTTGAATTGCCATTCTTCCCGAGTTGTCTCAACATGTGAAACGATTCCCATCTGAAAGACAGACATACACCTCCAAAATGAGCCTGGTGGGCTTTCCATATCTATGCTTTCTCAGTCTCTAGCCCCATTTCTCCTTGTCTTACCCCTTCCCATCTTCACAATTTGAAGAACTATGAAAACTGTTGAAGAAATGAAATTCTGAACTGATGAAACTGACTGAATTATCTGACAAACTGTTGTAGAAACTTGCAAAGTCAGGGCCTACATCTCATTTTATCTAATAAATAAGGAGCAGCTGGCATTTCCATGGTGCAGGACAGATACTGTACTTTATGCTGCAGGACAAATTTGCACAATCTTTTCCTGGACACCATCTCCTCTTCCCACTGTCTGACCCCTACAAGGAGTGAACGTAGCTGGGCTGATGAACTCTGGAGCATGAGCTCTGCCCTTCATGATTACTGAATGTTATTTCATGGGGAACACCAGTGTTTTCTATATCCCAGAGAAAGCATATGTTACTAGTGTCAGTGACTCAGAATTTAAGCAGTGACTCACCACTAGTTTATTTTCAAGACAACATCCCAGAAACTTTTCCCTAGTGCTGGGGTATGAACTCTGTGTTTGTTACCACATGGCTATTTCAGCAAAGTCCCAGCGCTAAGGCCCAGCACCAGTTCTCGCAAAGCCAACGTGTGGGCTTTCACTTCATGGCTGGTTTGTAGTCAGGAAGATCTAAATATCAGGTCTGACTGGTGCTTTAAGCCACTAGAGAAGAGGCAAATCCTTAGGTTCATATGCTCCAGCTTTGCTCCACCAGCACGCCTGTGTGGGGTGATCACAGAGTTAGTTTTTTCCGCTTTGTAAAGAGCTAAGTACTGAATTTTTCCAGACTCAAGTCATTCAAGAAAATTTGTCCTGACAGAAGAGACATCTTTCGAGAGGGCAAGCACTTAACCTCAATCTGAGCTAGACTCCACCACACTTGGACTTGGAAATGACATTTTGATCCCACTCATTGCAGACAGTACACACAGTGAAGGAAGGACGTGTTATGAGGATGCCTTCAAATGCTGACCTCAACTTCTTTCCAAATCACTCCACATATTCATGAGGAAGGTCAATTTTAGTGTATTTGTTTGTATAAAAGAAAAAACTAGTGAAAATCCCATAAGCAATTCTGCATACATGTGCCCTGGCATGACGACAGGCTTTATCTGTGCCTCGGTAACACATCAAATACATTAAGGCAGTTTTGTCCTGAATATTTTTACAGCGTGAGAAGGCAAACAGCATAATTTGAGCAGGTGAGAAGGAGACAGTCAAAGCACACACAATTCTACATATGTGAACAGCCTGTTTTTTCAGAGTTGGCTGGTTTTATTCAGCTATAGGAAAGATGGGTAAATCAGGACATTTGTGGAATCCTCAATTTTAAATGCTGGAAACAAAGCAGGACTGCCCTCCACTCCGTCCAGGATGAGCTGGCTGATTTCTCACAAATGAGGGAGAATTAGGTCTTCAAGAGGAATTTCAGAGGGAGAAAGATTGTAAGTTTAGGGCTGAGTTCAGAGTCAGATGTAAAGCGTAAATAGGATCATGGGAAACGTAAACAAATACGGGATAAAGTTGGCTTTATCGGAAGCAACTTGATGAAGGACAAAAGCTGGCCAGACAGAGCAGAGCTATGAGGGTCCTTGGATGTGAGGACATGTAGCTGGAACTTACAGAATCATAGAATCATAGAATTTTTCTGGTTGGAAGAGACCTCCAAGATCATCGGGTCCAACCACTAACCTATCACTACCAAGCCCCCCACTAAATCATATCCCTTAGGGCCTCGTCTAAATGTCTTTTGAATACCTCCAGGGATGGGGACTCCACCACCTCCCTGGGCAGCCTGTTCCAATGCCCAACAACCCTTTCGGTGAAGAAATTTTTACGAATGTCCAATCTGAACCTCCCCTGGTGCAACTTGAGGCCATTTCCTCTTGTTCTGTTGTCTGTTACTAGGGAGAAGAGTCCGACCCCCATCTCTCTACAACCTCCTTTCAGGGAGTTGTAGAGAGCAAGAAGGTCTCCCCTCAGCCTCCTTTTCTCCAGGCTAAACATCCCCAGTTCCCTCAGCCGCTCCTCACAGCACTTGTGTTCTAGACCCTTCACCAGCTTCATTGCCCGTCTCTGGATGATCATAGAATCATAGAATTGTTCTGGTTGGAAGAGACCTCCAAGATCATCGGGTCCAACCATTAACCCAGCACTACCAAGTCCACCACTAAATCATATCCCTTGATGCAATAGAGAAGTGAAACCAGAGGTGCAGAGATGTCAACCTCTTTCTCCTGCGCAGTCTTGCTCCCCATCCCTGCCCGTAATGGTGAGACTTGCCCGTTTCCCTTCCTTGGTGGGTCAGTTTGCTGACAAAGGACAGCAGGGCCAGCGCTCTGGGTAGCCAACCCGGCAATCTCCCTGCCATTAAAGTTGGAGGCAGTGTAACTTAATAGGAAAAGTCAATACTGCAGAGAAAGAGCAAGCCTGAAGAGCCCTCTGTGTTCTCCTTTTGCAGAGGGACCGGCCCTGGCCACTGCTTGCAGCTGTGCGGGGAGGGTTAGCGTGCTATTAGCATACCATTTATTCGCTGAAAGAGAGGACTTGTATGCCAGCAGCAGCTCAGACAGACACGATCCCAGGGCAGTCGCATTCCCTCTTTCGGAGGCGTTGCCATGCGTACGTTTCTGCAGCCGCTGAGATGCAGAAGCAAACAGATGGGTTTGGGTGAAAAATGAACTTGTACTTGGAGCAGCTGAAAACGGTACAAAGGGAAACGAAGACCTCTCGGTGGCATTCACAGATGCCGCTCGCCCTTGTGTTACCACCTGAGTTCTTTGGCACTGCTTCACATTTTGCACCGACTTTGTTTCCTCAGTTAGTTGAATGCGAGGGCTGGGCTTGGTGTTCATGCTATTTCTTGTTCGCGTCGCAGGAGCAAGAAGCAGCCCCGTCCACAGACCCACCTTCCTCGTTCAGAGGCACTGGGCACCCATTTAATGAGTCCTTGTACAACCGAGCTCACGGTCTGTACACAAGGCAAGACAAAAGGGCAAGGAAAAACAAAATAGGTGAAAAGGACAAAGCAATAGTGAAATTATCATAAATTTAGCTAGCTACAACCATACTAAATGTAGCAAGAATCAAGGCTGGCATTCTTACAGCCTGGCTCTGCTGGGGAGTGTTTTGTCTGGCATCATAACAGAGGTGAGCTTTTAATTAGTATGATCTTGAAATCAGTGGGATATCGGCACAGTAGGAGCAGTGGCTGCGCTTCAAGACCTCCCATTTAAAGTAGCCTGACCACTGGAGAAAGAAGTCTTAGATGAGAAACACCAATAATAGCCACAGCATATTTCAGACTTCTAAAAACTTTCATCAGAATCGCTGTTCTACTCACAAGACAAAGAATGGAAAAATCTGGCCCCTATTAAAGAAAAGCTCTTGATTAAAATGGCGATTTTAGTGCAGCTTTCAAAGGAAAATCCTATTTAAAGCTCCCGTTTCCTCATTTTGATAGATTCCCCTGGGAAATGTACATAAGGATAACTCCTTTAGAAAACACAGTGTGCTGTCCTTTGAACTTAGATGAAATTCCCCGTGGAAAATATAACAGCTTGGTATTCTTTTTGCTAATAGAGTCAGCAGCGAGATACAGGTATGCAGAATGCACTACAGGGAGAGAGATTGAGAGGAAAAAAATAATCATCTGTGCCAAAGGAAAGGAAACAAGCCCAGGGTTAAAAATGACCAGGAAAAATGGAGTGTGTGCCTTGTTTCTGTTTGTACCCTGAGAGCAGGATTCCGCACTGTCAGGTCCTGCAAAATCATCCTACCTCTGCTGAGAGAATATGACTCTCCGTGCAAAAATCAGATGTATCGCTGCCTGTGCAGAGGGGTAAACGTGCTGCATCAAGCATGAGCTCTCTTTATGACGGTGATCAAACAATTTAAAAAATAATGCCAATGCGAGATGTGTATAAACTAGGGGTGAATTACACAGCAATGTCAATAAGCCAGGAACTGGGAAGGTAAACAGAAAGTAGGTTCAGATGTAGATTTTAGAGCAATCCGGTCACATTCCAAACCCCAGCACAGGATTTTATGGTAAGCACATCTGTGCTTAACATGCTCGTCACACTCCTGGCTGAGGACCCTGATGGGGGACAGTATTGCAGAGCCCTGAAGCAGGGGGTACCTGGCACTGATTTGGATATTGAGTAGCAACTCAGTGGACAAGAGTGACATTGTCTGTGCTGCCAGACAAGAGCATTGCGTTTGAGCCGTATTTTGGGGAAAAACTTGTATATTGATCATCAAGAAAAAAAACAGCTAAATAATGCCACTTGTCAGCAGTGGATGTCTAGTGACAGACCTTGTGCGTCCATAGTTCTAGAGGTTTTTGCTCGCATGTACCAAGTATCTAACCCCAGCGTAAGGGTCAGTGCCAAGGACAGTCCAAATGAATTGACTGAGCTAAATCAAGGTCAAAGTGTGTCAAACAACATCTTACCTCTCGGGAACAGAATTACTCCAAAACCATTGTCAGGGCCTCATGGCTCAGGTATTATAGCAACTTATCCTATTATTCACTGCATTGATTTTTTTTTTTTTTTTAATTCCTCTGCCACACATAAGGATGTTTCCACAGAACCAGGTTCAATAGCTGATTTATGTTTTCTTTTCCCAAGAATGAAAAACATCACGTGTGTGATTCATTTGACTAAATACAGCCATCTGTTTCCAAGCCAGTTGCCCTCTAACTTCCTTTAGACTCTCTGCAGAGAAAAAGCACTTTGAGGGAGAGCTTTGTCTCATGTTAAAGACAGCTAAAATTAGGCAAATTAATTGTGCCCTCAAAGAGCGTATTTCTTGCTTTTCCTTGCAAGCAAGCTGAGAGGCACTAGCTCAGATGTTCCCGTGTACATTGCAAATATCTAAACTTAACTGAGGTAAGTGCCAGCGTGTCCTGTTTTGTGCTTTTTTTTTTTTTCTTTAGCTTTTAAAGTACCACCAATGCTGTGGTTTTTGCTCAATTCCTGATGTAATTTCTGATTTGTGACTGCTTTGTCATTACTAGGTGAGACCACGGAGCTGCCTCCCTTCTCCACAGCAGGAGGACACCACTCCCTTCTGGAGGACACGGTGTCACCAGCTCTTAGCGCTACAGTCATTATCATCGTCACCATTATCATGTCAGGGAGCGCTTACTTGTGTTTCCTGAAATACATCTGCTCTGGATGCTGCAAAGCTGCCCAAGTGGTCCCAGCCAGAAGACTTGATCCTAGCAGGTCTGAAGAACAAGTCTAACCTCACCTCAGCTGTGGTAAGAAATATCCGTAACTAAGAAGAAATATCGGAAAGTAGAGGAGACATGCTGTTCAGCAAATAATAACAACTAACAGACCCCTACTTAATATCAGGGAGTTGCCATACTGTACTCTGTATCTTTAACTGATTCTTCCTAGGTATAGCGAATCTCCTCTGAAGTTTTCTGATGAAATGCTACTATAGGTCACACTTTCCAGTACTATTTGGCTCTCCTTGATTATAACTTTCACCCTCTCTGATAACATCTGGTTTACTGCATTTTTTCTTGACACTTCTCTGCTTTCACATTTGATAATGGGTTTGGGGTTCCAGAGTTCTGCCACTGCTGCCACGTGTTCTCTCTTGGAGAGAGAGGGAGCGAGCCCGGGACTGGATACCCTGGGAACGGTCTGAATTTGTCATCTTTTGAAATTGTAAAGACAAACTGGACACGCTTTTGGAGCTCCAAAGACAAGCCTTTGCTCTCCATATACAGAAATCCGAATGATACACTACAGCTTGCATTATATCAGAGGTCAAAATAGGTGATCTAGTGATCTTCTGACCTTCTGATCTTAAACTGATCTTCTGATCTTAAACTCTCTGCCAACAAGTACTCACATTTCTGTTGCTAACAGGTCTTTAAAGTCCATGTGTCGCTTTTTCTTTGCTGTTGAGACATTTCATTTTTGCCACGTAACCACGCTGCTATTTGGCATCTGTCAGAACCACAACTATAGTGACTGTTTAATAAAACCCTCAGCTGATATCGTTCTGGCCATGCAAGTGCTATTCTTCCAGTTGCACGTCCTATCCAGTGAGTGAAACATGTTTGAACCATGTTAGCTGTGGGGAAAAAGACAACATCTGGATGAAATACAAAAATGAATCTGAAGCTTTCTGACATCAGACGTTTTTACTCTTTCCTGGGATCAGCTGTGAAAAAGAGGTTCAGAAGAAAATATCAGTGGAATGGCTCTTCTTAGGTCATTTTGGCTGAAGCCGGACAGGGAAGAACTGAAAAGCGTTTTGGAAGATCTGATTGTGGGGTTTGCTGTGCAGCTCCCAAAACAAAAGAGGTACAGATAAATAAAGGTAAATGTCCACAGATGGTCTGTGTGAGACCCACCTGCATCAAGTCTTTGAAATGTCTGTTGTTTATCACTAACGCATTCACTGAGGCAAACTACAGCTATATTTGCCCTCTTACAAACGTACTTCTCCAGGAGACATTGCTTTTATGTCAGCCTCTCCTCTTCCCCCTTAAAACAAAACCTAAACACTTCTGGTCTTTGTTTTTGCAGCAAAAAGCTTGAAAATGGCATATTTGAAATGCCCGTGAGGAAAATTTGAAAAAGAAATGCTTGTTTTTACAAATCTGCCTGTGCGAGATGAGCCAATTCACATTTTTTTGCAGAGCTGGGTTGCCAGCACTTTATGCCAGGCAGGTTTTGGATCTGATCTGCGTCCCTTGGGCATCCAGCACTCCTAATCCAACAGCAAAAATGAAATACAAGAGCCAGGACCACTGTTACTCTGGGAGAGGGCCGACAAAAAGCAGTGCAGCTCTGCACTCAGACCTGGATATCATTGCACAAATAAAATCCATTATTCTTACTCAGATTTCACCTGCAATTGATCAGCAGTATTTATGCTTAAAACTGATATGCTTATCTTGCCAAGTCAAAGCCGTACATTGTGTTTTGCCTCTTCAATCTCCATGTATTTCAGTAGCTCTGTGTGTCTGTGTCACTAGTAAGTTAACTGAAGAGCTGATTTCTGTCAGATCAAAGACTGACCTTGACAAATCTACTTTACAGCTGTGCATACTGGTGAAGAAAACAAAATAAATAAATCTTGATCCCTCTTTCTTTGTATAAAATGATCGTTGTGTTTTCATCGGTGAAAGTTTCCGTGGCTTTCATTTCATACCAGATAGCTGTTTGTGAAAACCATCTAGCAAGTCTCAGCAGTCCACAGAAAGCCCATGAGCACTGCTGGTGGCTACCAATATATGCTGGTAGTTGTTGATATTTTGACAGCTGTATTGATAACATCATATTTTGTATTTTGTATTCTGTTTTCATTAAAACCTTTTCTCACATCTTAACTATTTCTGACTGATACCGCTAAATAAAGTCATCAAATGCATAACTCTGATTCTTCTTGATCATTGACGTGTTTGGGTTGATTACTTCTATTCTGGATACCTATGGTATCCTCCCTACAACTCCCTGAAAGGAGGTTGTGGAGAGGTGGGTGTCAGTCTCTTCTCCCAAGTAACAAGCAATAGGACAAGGGGAAATGGCCTCAAGTTGTGCCAGGGGAGGTTTAGATTGGATATTAGGAAACATTTCTTCACCAAAAGGGTTGTCAGGCCCTGGCACAGGCTGCCCAGGGAAGTGGTTGAGGCACCATCCCTGGAGGTATTCAAAAGACGTGTAGTTGTGGTGCTTAGGGACATGGTTTAGTGGTGGACTTGGCAGTGTTAGGTTAATGGTTGGACTCAATGATCTTAAAGGTCTTTTCCAACCTAAACGATTCTATGATTCTACGAATTGCTCTGGTCAGGTTTGTTTCGACACACAAACAACCTGCTACCAGGGCTCTTCTAGCTGGGAACAAGGATGTCCCTCTGTGTAAGCAGGACTTGAGAGACCTGGATTTCTTGCTCTTCCAAAGATCTTTTATATGAACACCTCAGAGCAGGTCGAACACCTCCAAGGACCTCTGCATGTCTGCCCAGCATCAGTGCAGCTTGGGGGACGCCACAGCAGCAATCCCCACGGAACCCACAACCACAGGCTACAGCTCTTTCCTCCACTGGGACCTGCTCCACTGGGCAAGTAATTGAATAGGAGTTAACCAAAGAAGGAACAGAAACAGCGTAGTGGTCAGGGTACTGCCCTGGGCATGGGCACTGCTCCCCGTCCCTGGGATTTGCTTCCGTGTTTGCCATTAACTTTCAGAAAAGAAGACATAACTGGGAGCAGACCAGGAACCACTATTCTCCCGGGTCAGCTGCCCGCTCAGCCAGAAAAATATGGGCCGGATTAATTTTTCATATTTTTATACAGCATGTGACAGCAGTGCTGAGCATCACAAAGGTTGGAAGGAGACTGAGGGGAGTTAGCAAAAAAGATTTGGGGATCAGAGCTGAAAAGCCTCAGTATCAGTGGCTTGCAGGGAAATCTAATCCCTTAATCCTCATTTTTTAAACCCATTTTGCAAAATGTGACTCTTCCTCCTTCGCTCACACTCCGTCCTCAGGAAGAAGGCCCTGGCAAAGGGGCTACATCAACAACAAAATCCTGTGAAGGTATCCACCAGAGGGAGTTACACGAATGCAACAAACCCAGACTGGACTATAAACGGTTATAACCAGGCTGGGAAGAGCTGCCTGTGCGCTCCCCAGGACGGGCAAGCTGCTCCCCGCAGCTGCTGGTAAGGAGCCTGGGCTGAATTCAGCAAAGTACTGACCCAAATCTGCATAATCTTAAGTGAATACTCAGTGAACTCTAAGGAATTGCTCTGTGCATTGCATTAAGCAAGTGTTTTATTAGAGTGGGGTCAAAATACTCAGCGCTTTGCAGGATCATATGAGGAAAAGACTCTGTTTACACCTCGGCTTTTATTTTTCCCTCACTGGTTCACTTGTTAGAAAGCAAGCTAAGCCAGGGCCAGCCCCGCTCCTGGGAGGCCTGGGGAGGAAGCCTTGGAAGCAAACCCAATTGCTTCCACTCAGGAAGAGTTTTTGACGAGGCCGCCTCCGACACGCCGCGACGGTGGCTGCAGAAACCGCTGCCCTCGCCGGATCCTGGGTCCCTCTCCCAAAGAGAAAAACAATGAAAGGATGACACCTCTCCATCCAAAATACAGCATAAATCTCCGGTTCAACATGAAGTCTACTTCTGAGACCTTTTTGTCCAAGTCATGTTGATACTATTTTCAGCAAAAGGGAACAGTGCGTACTATCCCTTTACCAAAAAAAAGTCAAATTCCTGCCTCCCTCTGCCCCAGGAAGCAGGCAAAGGATCACGGTGCTAGTAAGCCACCGTGGAAATATCCCAGATTAAAAATATAATTTTAGAGCTTTTTTTAAATTTTTTTTTTAAATGGATCTCCCGGGTATCCTACAGTCTTGAACAGCTCCTAAAAGAAATTTAAGAAAACACGCTCCACCCTGCTGGACACCTCAATCCAAATTCTGCTTGATATTAGAATAAAGGAGCACAAGGAGCTAATCCCAGCTACGCGCTTTGACACAACTCCTGGCTCAAGGCTAGCAGAGGCTGTGAGAAGATGTTAAATGAAGGTGATGCCTGCCTTGATGAGATTATTTTCTAATAGGGGAAAAAAAAAAAAAAGAAGGCATTGCAGTATTAGAAAAGGACTAGGCTGTTGTTTCTGTGACCGCAAGAACTGTCAGGGGAACAGAAGGAGATGCAGAGAGGGTTTCGCCTTAGGACATTCCTGAGCCTGAATTCCAGCCCCGAAAGCAGCCGGCCCCCAGCCCAGGGCACAGCCCTCTGTCACCTCTCCTCCCTCTGTAAACCAGGCGTCTTAATACCCCCACTTTTCACAGGAATGCTAAATAAAATGCCTTGCAGATGAAGTGCCTGTGTTGCTGTCACGCTGCCAATTCTCCTGCGCTGCGCAGATTCATATGGTAACAGGAGCCAAGGTCAGGGAAGCGTTAGTCAGTCTGAATTTGGCAAACGGGGGTGTCGGTGTCCGATAGCCCTCGCTTGCAGATTAGAGTAGCGTGAAATGCCCTGCCTAGGTTATCCTTGAAAATCACTTCAGCTCCTGCAGGAGATGACCGCTCAGTGCATTAGCAGGGTTGAAAGCAGAACAGTTACTTTCAACATACTTTGCTTCACCAGTCCTGATTTTCTGGGTTGTTAGTGTTGGTTTAAGCCTGTATGATTTGAATGTAGATAACCCCAGTCTTTTTAATGGGGTGCTACCAATCTGTTCATATTTAAGCTAATGTTCTTTTATCCCTTTCCTCTTTTCATTTCTTTCAAGCATATCCGAGGGGTGTCTACTGACAGGCCATTTTCAATGGTGGTTCTCTCACTGCGGAGGTCTTGTTGGTCCCATGCGAGCGTGTAGGTTTTCGTACAATGAATTACTGCAAAAAGACCGTGATTTAACACTCATCGAGCCTGTACATCCACGGGGCGCAGAGCAGCACAGAATACTACCTTGGCAAAGCAGGGCATCCACATCAGTGTAATTTCTTAACTGACAAGCCCTGCCATAAGCAAGGCTGATGAGCTTATGTGCAATGTCCTCTGCCCGCTGTGCTCCCAGTTTTGGAGCCAGCTTGCTGGGCCCCAGCTGTCAGGCACCGCGCTCCGCCGCTCTGTGCCATGAGGAGCTGCCGGCGAGTTCATCCTTCGCTGCTGGGTTGGAGAAAACATCTGGGATGACAGCAGGTAATCTCGGTCCTGTGACAGGAGACGAGCAGGTCAGGTCTATGAGGCTTGTTTTGATCATATCAAGAATGTCCTTTGCAAATCTAACATTTATTTCAAAAATATTTTCTCGATAGAAAGGCAAACATTAAGAATGAAGAAGAAAATGCCAAGTGGGTTCTCAATGCTGTTTGCCAGTCGCCTTTAGTCTGCTGTCACTCGTAGTCTAGGGGAAAGGCGAGTCTTTTGAAGCACTACTGATATTATTAGAAATCTAAATATTTGCACTGCCTCTCCGTGTCTCCATCAGCCTCACATAAGACACCAGCTTTTCTGTTAGCAGTCGTGAAGGCTGAAGTCCCGATGCCAGCCACGCTGCGCTCACCAGGAGGCTGGGACACAAAGAGGTGAGGACACAATATGGATCTAAGTCACCTCTTGACTTTCCTGCCCCTTTGCATAAAATATTGCAGTTAAACGGATGCTCAGGTTGTGGTGGTGAAAGCAGGGACCGCGTTGCCTTGCAGGGATGCGGTGCTTCAGCTCTGCTGTCTTTATAGCCCTTCCCTCCTCCTCCCAGCGCCTGTGCTCACTCTTGGGGCAAGTTTTCACCCCCTCTGCAAGAGTGGAAAAGCACAAAGTGAAATACCAAGATTGGGCCAGTGTCACTATTAACAGGACTTGGGAAAAATGCCGTTAAACGCGATCTAGAGCATTTTTTTCATTTAATTCTGTGGGACTCTGACAATAAATATATGTTTTCATAGGAGTTCCCTCTACTCTACATACCCTGACCCTTATTCAGTAAATTACATATGGTACAAGAGTGTGAAACAACCATCCCAAAAAGGAGGTATCTCCCAGCTCCACAGTCGTTCTGACAGAGGTCTGTTTTGCTCTATACAGGCAAATCAGCGTCCAAAAAGCAACATGTTTCTGGAGGGACAATATTAACAAAATGGAAGTGCGTGTGAGGAAAAGCCAAGACAAGGCCAGGAAGGCATTCAGCTGTCCGTAAACACTCCCTCTCCTTTATTCCATTCCATTCCACTCCCTTGTCCCTTTTTTCACTGGCACAGAGAAAAAAAAATCCTGATGAAGCCATAAATGACACACGGCATATTTAATTTTTGCAGTGAAACCAGTGTGAAACAGCATTGGGCTGAATTAAAGCCACACAAACCGGAGCTAAGTCAAAGCAGTTTGTGTAGAACCATCCCAGGACAGCCACAACATTGCTGAAGACTGCGATGGAAGCGGAGCCAGGAGTCACATGGAGATGAGTCCTTGCAAAGAGTCATTTCTAATACAATCAAAGTCAAAATACATTCCAAAATGAGATTGCTGTAAATAAAGGGAAATTTTATTCGTTCCAGATGGCATCATAACACTAAGTTTCAGAAAAGATCAAAGCCAACATGTTGAAGAAAATAACCACCCCTTTTGGCCCATCTTACAGAATGAGGTATTGGCATCAGACAGCCTCTCTGGATATGGAGATGGTTATTCACATACATGCTCCTTGCAAAATATGCAAAGAAAAAACCCCACAACAACAAAAAAACCAACCCAAACTGAAGAGAAGGGCCCTCCTGCCTGCCTTCTCCACATTTCTGTTATAGTCCGGTCTCGATGCATTTCACCAGGTGAGACCATGGGAATCTTTCTTTTCTTCCTGATGAATTTTGATTGTTTCAAACGTGAATAAGTCACAAAATTTCCATCTGAAAAATCAGCTGTACTGTGCACAGCTACTGGCAGGAATAGAAGACAGGGTTATCTGTGCCTTGATTATCTTTGAAGCAAGAGGACCAAGTTTATGAGAAAATCAAGGGTGGCTCCACTGAACCCAATAGCATAACTTTGATTAGCTACAGTGGGTTCAGGATTTCATCCCAAACATTCCTCCTGTAGTCTATAAACTGAACCTGAATCTGAAAGTCGGGTTTGGCTTTCTCTCACTTTTCCATCACCAATTATCTGTGTTTGGACTTTCATAAACAATTGTGTTTATAATCCATAAACCAGAAACGCACTTTAATGCTGTGAACTGTGTTGTCCCTGCAGAGCTCGCAAGAAGAAGCAGTGCAAGTTTATTTTAATCAATCAAGTCAGTTGGGAAGGTCCTGTGTATACACAGGAATTCAGTCTGCTGCATAAGCAAGGGCCACACATGTTTACGTGTTTCCATAGTCACTTAATAGCCACCACATACAAAATCTCCACCTGGATCCTAGACTTCATCCTGCTCCCCTGTTAAGACTTCCCGAGCTTTAGCTGACATCTTGGGTTCAACAGAGTAGTAGCTTTACTTAATTTGTCTCATTTTTTTGCTCAGTTCTGGGTATTTGTTTGGCTGGCTCAGTTTCTATCTGTACCTCTAATTCTCATAAATGTTTTAAGATAGCCCGTTCACAATTTCAAAGCGCTGGGTTCCTCTTTGCCTTGCCTTGGTCTGTCTGTGGCAAATTCCTGTTTATGAGCTGCCACGTGGCTTTTTGCTGATGCTTCTTTTCTTTCCGCAGCTGGGACTGCAGTGCCTCTTCCAGGACCAGCAAAAAACCTATTCAAACGTCTTCAGAAACTTTGCAGGTTATGGTTTCTAGTTTTATTAATTCCTTTGCTGTGTGTGGAAATTGTTGACTTCTCAGAGAATGAGAGTAGCAAAACTAACTGAAAACACATAATACTTCACCAGGAATGCACGGACTGCTCTAGTGGCATTAAAAAAACCCTTTTGTATGGCTGTGGCCTCTGTTAAGATTTGCACGCCCTTTCCAAGGGACTCTTCTGCTGGTCTGGGGTGCCCCAGGGCACTGGGCTGTAGCAGTGCTGCAGCAGGTCCCCAGCACTGTGGTGGTCCAGTGAGGTGCCACCTGAAACCATGGCTTCTGCCTGGAGGGTGTCAGGGAAATATTCACACCGGTTGTACCTCTCCTTCATATCAGCGTGACACCGGTGTCTGAGACCGTAAGTCCAGAGCCTTAGCCAACAAGTGATGACTCTACTACGCACCTCTCAGCATCGTTGCAAATCACCTTGCAGACAGCAATGGCTCAGATGAACCCAAGCAAGATCAAAGTGATGCTGGTCAAAAACGTGAAATGCTTTAGAGAGCTCACTGGGACACTGACCTCACATCGCTCCATAGCACACATCTCCCCACTGTCCCCATGTTGAAGAAATTTGGAGTCCTTCTTAGAACCCATTAAGGTTGGACTGGCCATAGGACAACATTCTCTAAAAGCACCTTAGTTCATCTCTGGCAAGCTAAGAAATGCCCTTATTTCCTCCTGGATGAAGCCTCGGTGACCCACGCCTTCATGACCTCCCATTCCCTATTTGAATCCGAATGTGATGACAATTCAAGTCCAGCTCAGTTTGCTTTCTCCATGCTTTGGCTTTCCATGAACATAGGTGTCTCCACTGGCTCCCAGGCAGCTTCTGGTGCCAGTGATCAAGCCCATTTTAGTGGTACTATCTCAGGAATAACATGAGCTAAAATAAAACTTAAGACAAAAGAAAGAAGCCTTTTTTTTTTTCTCACTGGAGTCTGGCTACTAGAGGAGATCAGACAATTTGAGTCCCTGAGCACCTTTAGGAAATTAGGTAAACCCTTCCTGCCTGGATCAGCTCTGTCAAAATGTGACTCAGTCTTTGTCACGGCAAGTAATTGTTGTTTCTGTCTCAGCTGCAAGGTCACCTCTGTATTAAAATATTTGCAGTTTACTTTTGATGAATATTCACCGTCTGAAGGCAAATGACGAAGGCATTCCATTTTCCTTCAAAACATTCATCATTTACACAGATCTGACTAGTCCTTCCTCTGGGACAATGTCACTTACATAAAGCTGAACTTCCTAAAAAAAGCTAAAACTAGCTACTAGGAAATAACCTGAATTTCCCTAAACACTAGGAAATGAGTGAAATGCCATTAAACATGGAAAAGAAGGACATTTAAGTTATTATTCTTTCCAAAGCTTTGTATTATAATTGTCACTCTTACAATAGCACCTATATTGAGCAATTCAGATAAGAACCCCCCTGAGATAAGCATTGTGCAAAGTCCTTATAGTACGAGGCAATCCCCATAATAGCAAGGAGATTAATGCTGAAGAGATTGAAGTATTTCATAGCTGAATGTCCTGTCGGTAAAGTCGGATAATAAGCCGTCTTTTCACACACCATTTGCCTTCAGCGAAGGAGAATAAATTAACCTGCACGGTGCACCGCACTAATGACGCCAGTATTCAGGCTAGGTCACTTTGGCTAAACCTGCGTGGGGGACCTCGGGCAGACACGAACTCGCTTGCCGGGGCGCAGGGCAGGCGGGACGTAAGCCAGCTCTGACCCGCGACCACGTTAGCACGGCGCTGAGGTTGCGTTCCGCTGCGCGGCTGGTGTCACCGAGGGCAGAGAGCAAAGAGCGAGGGGAAAGGATAATTCTGTAGGCAGAAGGAATTGAAGAAGAGAGTGTTTGAGTGACTTTCCTAAGGTCGCACAGAGGCACTGGCTGGGATGACAACAGGGCGGCAAAAAGCAGCAAGACAAACCTTTTCTGGAGGGTGAGCAACCCAACATTGCCTGACCTGGGCTTGGAAAACGTGTTGTACAGACAAAGCATTCTGGATCGATGGGCCGAGGCCAATTGTATGAGGTTCAACAAGGCCAAGTGCCGGGTCCTGCACTTGGGTCACAACAACCCCAGGCAACGCTACAGGCTTGGGGGGGAGTGGCTGGAAAGCTGCCCGGCGGAAAAGGACCTGGGGGTGTTGGTCGACAGCCGGCTGAATATGAGCCAGCAGTGTGCCCAGGTGGCCAAGAAGGCCAACGGCATCCTGGCTTGTATCAGAAATAGTGTGGCCAGCAGGAGTAGGGAGGTGATTGTCCCCCTGTACTCGGCCCTGGTGAGGCCGCACCTCGAGTGCTGGGTTCAGTTTTGGGCCCCTCACTGCAAGAAAGACATTGAGGTGCTGGAGCGTGTCCAGAGACGGGCAACGAAGCTGGGGAAGGGTCTGGAACACAAGTCCTATGAGGAGCGGCTGAGGGAACTGGGGATGTTTAGCCTGGAGAAAAGGAGGCTGAGGGGAGACCTTATTGCTCTCTACAACTACCTGAAAGGAGGTTGTAGAGAGATGGGGGTCAGTCTCTTCTCCCTAGTAACAGACAACAAAACAAGAGGAAATGGCCTCAAGTTGCGCCAGGGGAGGTTTAGATTGGACATTCGTAAAAACTTCTTTACCGAAAGGGTTGTCAGGCATTGGAACAGGCTGCCCAGGGAGGTGGTGGAGTCCCCATCTCTGGGGGTATTCAAAAGGCGTTTAGATGAGGCCCTAAGGGATATGATTTAGTGGGGGACTTGGTAGTGACAGGTCAATGGTTGGACCCGATGATCTCAGAGGTCTCTTCCAACCAGAACAATTCTATGATTCTATGATTCTATCTCTTTTTCTTTCTGATTGTGCTGGCTGCAACTTCACCAAGCTTGTGTTTTTCTTCATGAATTTCTTTATGATTTTCCCTATCCCACCGCCGGAGCCCGGGGTGAAGTGTTAGATACCAGAGGGGAAGGTGAGTGCACGCAGAAGGAATGCAAGTGTTGGAGGAAGCCGGGCTGCCAAACAGCATCTGCCTCTGCTGCTGAAGGCTACGTTGGTGCTGACACACTGCGTTATTTCTGCTGTGATATTACCCGGGTGTCTAATTAAAGACAAGGTTAAAGACACAGCCTGAGATTTAAAGTTGTGAATACTTACGAGAGGAGATTTCAGATTTTGCTTTAGTGTTTAAAAGGTCAGAAGCTTTATAGCTCCTGCTAATCTCCGCTGAGGTGCATCCCAAACACCCTCTCAGGTAGCACAAGCCTAGCTTTAGGACACTGGGGCAGCAGGGAAGCATTCCCCTGCCAGGGCTAATCAGAAAAGGTTGCACTAATGAGAGACTTACTCAGATTTTTCAGACTTAAAAATGGTTGGCAAAAACATTGGTTTTTTTTTTTTTAATATGGGGAATTAAACAGTTATTGCAACCAAGTCAGTGTGTTTTTTAATGCATGGAGTGCAGGGATAAATAATATTTTTCCATTAGGCTTTATTTGGAAATCAAAAGAAGTACAAAACCATACTTTAAATCTAGCTACTTATCCATGCCAAAGAGCATGAGTCACACATGATGGTATTCATGGAGAAGCCAGCAGAGCTTGGAGAAATATTTTGGTGTAGGGTTTCTGTTCCATATCCAGAACCAGACAAACCGAACTGTCTAGAGGGTGAAATCCGAGAATAACAGTGGTCAAGATTTTCAAACTCAGGTGCCTAAAAGATAATTCCATTCTGGGGGACTTTGATAAAAGATAATGACATTGCTTGAAATTTTGACTGCTCCAAGATTTCCCCAAGGTTAACAGTGGTGTGCACTGCAAAGGAAACTGGGGTGGGATTCAAGTACCTCCTTGTAGGTGTCTGCATGTGAACTAGGGGCTATGCTCTCATTATAGTAAATATGGATGGTGCCTCCAATAAAGTCATCGTCAATGGAGTCTGGAAATGACTCAGTTGACTAACTATCAGGTGAATCCTTCAGAGTGAACCAAATTATGCTGAAGGCTCCGTGGTGTGTATTAGCTGGATCTCCACTGACTATAAAGGGAGCATAGACACTTAGACCTCACGTACACACCAGCACTTATGTGTTTTAGTGTCTAACCGAATCCCGTACCAGATGTTAAAATATGGACCATCTGAGTAATTGTAGTCAAAATGTCTCAAGCTATGTCTAAACCAGTTGTGTCTCAGGTACACATGCTCTACACAGAGGTTACTCCTTTGTGCACACCACGGTCTTCCCCCTGCACATCTGTTTCTTCACAGCAAGGAAACCGAGGTTCTCAGAGTACCCCTGAATCAAACCCCAGCGGTGAACACCGTAGCTCAAAGCAAAATGCCAGAAGAGTTTCTAGCTCTGTCTGCATGGACAACACAACCCAGCCTCAAGCTGCAAGAACTACCTTACCATGCCTTGTATCTACAGGTAACAGGCTTAAAACCTGAGCTCGAAGTTTGGACTCTGACCATGGGAAAACAGAGTCAGCACTACCACTGACAACCCGGGCTATCTGCTTTGCACTGTGCTGGCGTGAAAGGTATTGAGATTCCTGACCAAAACCACTTTCTATCATGCTGTTTCCATGAAAGCCAGTCTTGGAAACCAAACATACACAAACACTGTCCTACCAGTCCTTGCAGCCTCCCCTGGCACATCTTAGAACTGGCCCAAGCTTCAAAATATTTTTAAGAACTATTCAGATTTTGTTTCTTTGTCTTTTTTTTTCCTTTTTTTTTTTTTTGTTATCCATTTTCGCAACCTTTTTTCAATGGGCGAATTGCAACAGAAGCCTGATCGCTAACTCTTGTTACAGGGACCTTTAAATCTCTGCAGGGTGACACTGGAAATCAAGGACTTCTTATGTTCATAAAGCGCCCTGTGATATCTAATCTATATAACAAAGGACAGGAAGGGAGGGAAAATCAGCACCGAAGTCCTCAGAGTTAAATGTCCGAAAGGGTGAGGAATGCTGACGGAGGGGGAGGCGGGTGCCTGCAGCCCAGTGAGCGAATGCAGCGACGCTGCAACTGCGCTTAAGCAAGGCTGTCCTGGTCATCAGAAACACCCAGAGCACTCGGCGTCACCCTCGCTGTAAAGGACATCAAAGAATATATAAAATGACGAGTGGGTTCAACAGAGCATACCCAGATAAAGTGTTGAAAAATGAAAGAAAATGAAGGGACTTGGGGGGACAACTGGCATTCAGGCTCCTTAGCTCTGATTCTTGCTCTGCCATTCCTGGGGTCCAGCTTCCCCAAGAGCCGGGGCGGAAGAGTTGAGCACTAAGGGGTACGTTCCCCCGCGCGCAGCCCAGCCACACCGACCTCGCGTTATCCCGCAGGCATGATCCAAGAAGGCACAGATTAAAGCCTGGAAATGTTTCCTGGGAAGGGGTGGGCCTCACCAAATGTACGGGACATTTTTATAACCCTGTCCCTCGGACTGAGACTGAGAAAACAACCACCAAGCCCATCACAAAGGGTTGCATTGCCAAGTAAGGCAGTTGAAACTAATGATATAAATACACTTTGAATAAGACATCTTTATCAAGAGAGGAAGTATTAAGAGCTACAGTGACCAGGCAACACGGGAGAAAGGAGGATAAAGAGGGACTGAGATAAGGTTAATGAAGAATGATAAATAGAGCCAAGTGGCTTTTTCCTGTTAAAAAAAATGCCCCTTCTACTTATCGAGCTCGAGGATGGAGAGGGGAGTTTCCTCAGCCGAGGAGCTGCACAAAGTGAGTCCCTGCAGCAAAAGGGAGCTGGCGTCACAGCAACCCAGACCCTCTCCCTTACAAACGCGGGGTGAAGCTCTGGTCCGGCCGCAGGTCAGCCTGCTCCCCGTGGGAAGCCCGCCGGGGATAACGTGGGTTATTCCCACGGGACATGGCGGTTCCCTCGCTGCACAGGCAGCCCAGGGCAGCCCCAGCGCGCAGGCAGCGCGTCGAGGGCTCAGCGCACGGCTGCTCCTGCCCTCCCTGACGCCGGGGAAAGCCAAACACAATCAGATGCAGGTTCAGCCCTGCGGAAACATATTTGATTGCCTAGATTTCCCTTTTTGTTATTCCAGAAAAGTTCCAAGAAGGATAATAAACTGAAAGGATTAATTAAAGAGCAAGAATTAATCGAAAACAGAGCAGTACCTTCTGGCTAACAGACCCTATTGCACTTGCAGCAAGAATTGTTTTCATCTCTCCATGGTGTGGTTTTAATTTCTAATCATTGAGCTCCCTACAGCCATTTGCGAGCAAACTTCCCTGGCTGTCACCCGACCTGAACCTCTCCACTGATGCCTTTCCAGTGGATGGAAAGCGCAGCACGCTCGGCAGCAGTGCCGGCGGATCAGGAAGAGCCCGTCCCAGTAACTGGCTGGCTCAAACAAAACTGAAGCCAGTGGAAAGAATCCAAATTACTTTCGAGGACGCTGGCTCAGGGCTTTTGAGATTTCGGGCCAAGATGACAGGGCTAGAAGTCATAGAAGCAGAGCAGGTGTGAAGGTCAGGGAGAGATTTATATGATAGCACCCCGTGCCTGTTGCACAGCCGAGCAGGGTCTGCCTACTGCCGCACGGTCTTGCTAATGAGTGAGCTTTTGCTACGCAGTGTCAGGACCCTGAGAATAATCATAGCCCTTAATTAACTGACCTGCCCGACCTGACCTCTCTGCACCCACGCTGTAAGTAGCCTTGTCTCCAGTCCTGCCTCTGGCCCCATCTCCACCTGCTCCTGACCAGGCTGCCTGGATGGACCCCAGACCTTGCCGTGTCTGATGGCCACTGGATGGTCAACAGAGCTGGTCACTGCTCTTGGCCCACCTGTGACTGCACCCTGTCGTGGATGGCACTGCCCACGCTGGGATCACCCTCAGCTTCCAGCTTGTCCTCCCTCGTGGAGCAGCCCCACTCTTATGGCTTCTGAGCAGGCACTTAAATATCATATACCTAGCATATACCCAGCCCACACATGAGGACCCCATGAGTAGCTAATGATGGCTCTTGCAGGCATCCCAAAATGCTTTCCATACTCTGCTTCCCTGACCTTCCCAGCTTTGGCAAGTGTGCAGCTTTTCTACGAGCAAGGCAGCCGGGCACAGGTCTCCTCACTGCAAGTCAAATCCAGTCGGCTGACCTTCAAGAACACCTTGAAGACATATGGATGTTCTCCAGATGAAAAGAGATTCAGTTTCCAGGCCAGCCAACTCAATACTCCATCCAGTTTTCAGTTCTGAAGTAATGGGTTAAGTCAAAGCTTGGGTTTACATACAGATATAATCAGGTTAAAAATGGAGTGTTATGTCATGGTAAATTGTATGTTATATACAAACTAAAAAAAAACCAACAAACCCCAGCTTCATATACACACATCCATACACTTTGATGGCTTCTTCTAGCTCAGCTCAGACAAAAAGACCGGGGCATTCTTATCATTCACTCTCAAAATCAGATTTGGGAACTTTGGATACGCCATTTATAGCCTAATTTATCCAGCCGTAAGGTAAGGTTGTCATGGCCCGTTTCTCAGAATTGCTCTCAGTCTCAGCATGTTACTGTTTACAAAGTATATGTACAATACAGATTGATACTCGCTTTGTTTGACATGCGGGTAGATCACCACATGAAAAACGTATCTGAATAGCAAAGCATTATTAATAATGACTTGCATTTTGATAAGGTTGAAAAAAATTGAGAAAGGGCTAGTGGCAATAAAAAGATGGGTGGGAAACTCTTAGTAGCTGCTCTTTGCAACAGGGAGATTTATAACCTCTCGCAGGAGCTGCAGAGGGACTTCCTAGCTCTTACCTCCAGACAACGAAACACGTCGTGCTGAAAAGTGGTAGTTGCTAAGAACATCTGAAACGAAATATTCCACATGGCATCCTTTGGCTTTCCACATGGAGCCTCTTTTGACCCCTAGAAGCTAGCCCCTCTCATCGCTTTTATCCCATGCAGCTATAAATGTTCCTCGCTACTTCACTTCATTAGCGTATACGTGTACGTGAGCTGAGACGCGGCTTCAAAGCAGCCGGTTCTTTACAAGCCGAGATGTGCGGCGCAGGCAGGCCTGTGCCTCACTGCACAGCTACCACATCACTCAGGATATCTGGTGATAATTTGTTCCAATAACATTTTAAGTGCTCTTTTTAACAATAATTGAATTTTGTGTTTTAATAAAAAAGGCAGATGTAGGCTGCAGCGGAACAATTCCCTGCATGAAATACCTTCTGAACTCCAGACAAACATGTTTTAATAGACTTGCCTTGCATATTATTTAACAAGGTTTTCAAATGTACAGATGCTATCCAGTTACCATCACTTTGCTGGCAGCTGCTTCACAGACCTTTTCTACAGTAAAAATAAGCTATCAAAAAATGACAGAACAGGAAAAATTTGGCCAAAATGATAGCATTTGGGAAAAGTACCATCTGCTCATTTAAAAGCAACAAGCGTTTAATATCCTGTAGTCACTCTTGTTTTTCAAGCTTTTTACGGTTCTGAAATATTTGCAGGACAAAGGTCCCAGAAGTCCCAGGCGAGGGGAGAGATCCGCTCCTGCAAAAACAAACCCAGAACTAAACAGCTCATTGATCAGCAAAGAAATGCCATTTGCTCCACTCTGCCACATGCAGTCCGTGGTTAAAGCTGCCTCCTTGCTCAGCAAAGCCCCCTTCCTTTGGACCCACCCCTCCTTAGACAGAAGAAGGGGGTTTAGCTTAAAATCCATGCAAAAAGTTTGGAAAACACTGACTTGTCTCACTTTGTGCTGTGCAAGGTTTTCACTGTAAAAAGAGCAGAGGGACCCAACAGATCTGAACATGTGGAAGTGCTTCTTTGTCGACCCGAAGGTTTTATGGAAGCTAAACCAGGCTTATTATTGAATTTCTTTTTGTATGCTGTAAATTACTAAAGAGAGGTCCCAGATTTCAAAATCTGGCCTGGATTTCAACCTCCCAAAGAGCTGGACTGATTGATTCTGTGGTTATAGTTCAACTGCTGTCAAGGAGCCAGTTGCAAAACTGGCATGTGGTTCCAGCCTCAGATTTTGATTATTTTTGGACCAAGAGCCATGTGTGTCTGGAGCTGGGATTTTACACTATGTCTCTATTAAGTAACATTTTGCAAATGCTCAGCCCAGAAGGAGACAGTACATTCCAAGGGGCACAGACTCTTTTAAAACAAATTGGTTTTTAAGTCTCAGGTTCCCATCTTCTGCATCATCAGGACCTGAGCAGCACTGAGAGCTGCCTGCAGCCCACAGCTCAAGCATAGCCCTTGATGGAGCGGTCACAGACCCCATCCGAGTCCTCTTCTCCCCCTGCCACCCTGCAAAACCTGAGCCATCACCAGCAAATTCAGCATGGGTATCCCAAGGATGCCGACATCCCAAGGATGCCCCTCTGCTCCGCTCTGGTGAGACCCCACCTGCAGTGCTGCCTCCAGCTCTGGAGCCCCCAGCACAAGAAAGACATGGACCTGCTGGAGCAGGTCCAGAGGAGGCCACAAAAATGGTCCGAGGGCTGGAGCACCTCTGCTATGAAGACAGGCTGAGGGAGTTGGGGTTGTTCAGCCTGGAGAAGAGAAGGCTCTGGGGAGACCTTATTGTGGCCTTCCAGTACCTAAAGGGGGCTTATAGGAAAGATGGGGAAAAACTTTTTAGCAGGGCCTGCTGTGATAGGACAAGGGGTAATGGTTTTAAACTAAAGGAGGGGACATTTAGGTTAGATATAAGGAAGAAGTTTTTTACAATGAGGGTGGTGAAGCACTGGCACAGGTTGCCCAGAGAGGTGGGAGATGCCCCATCCCTGGAAACATTCAAGGTCAGGCTGGACGAGGCTCTGAGCAACCTGATCGAGTTGAGGATGTCCCTGCTCATTGCAGGGGGTTGGACTGGAAGGCCTTTAAAGGTCCCTTCCAACCCAAACTATTCTATGATTCTATGCCTCCCAAAGTGGCCACATCGTGCCTCTAATGGCAAAAAGGACCACGGGACTGTGAACCTCTGTGTGCGATCCCACCACGGGGCTGTGACCAAACTAATGCTTCCAGCCTTGGTAGCAATGCCCAGCCCTGCCACTCTTCATCATGCCAGCCATGCTCCACGAGCTGAGCCTTAACAAGGGACTTTCCCAGCTTAAAACCCTCTGAGCAAAGCTATAGCGACAAGCTCTGGGTGGGAGTGATGGAAAGAGGGAAAGTGGGAAATCTGGTGACCTTCCAGGCATGGTGCCTTTTTGGCTGAACTGTGCGTGATGATGAGTGGATGAGGGGAATAACAGACCTGTGGGTTTTAATTAAGCAATAAAACCCCCTGTTCTTTGATCAAAGCAATGGGAAAGCCTCCACGTGGCATTTATTTATCTCTAGGTTAATCTGTCTTAAGGGTCTGAAAAACACATTGCATCTGCAGCAATCCTGACTATTTGGCCGTGTGAGCTTTGTCACTACACATGTCTGGAGCTCTTGAAAATACATTCAATAAGCATGAACTAATCCTCATACTAGCCTAGCAAGTGAGTGTGGGTGAGTATCTCATAAAATGGCTCGTGACCTCTTTGAATCATACCCCGAGGACAGGGTGGGTGCCTGTATTGTGCATTTTCTGCATATTCAACAGAATGAGGATTCGGGGGTTACCTATGTCCCTGTGACTCCCTCATGTCACGTGCACCGTTTATAAGGCAAAAGACAGAAACCAGTAAATGGTATTTCCCCAGAGAAGGGGAGGCGCAGACAAGAAAAAGCAGTTTCTCCCATGGTAGCGCAAGAGAAGAAATCTGTGTCCCGCCTTCCGGAGCTGTGCTCATCACCTGTCCCTGCTCCCTCTTACCACCAGTGAGGTCAGTGCGTCTAATCAAACTTGATCTGAATGAGTTATGATTCATATCTTACTTAAAGTGACTGTCGGAGTTAAGCAGCCTTTTAAACATGGAGTTCCTTGAAATACTGATACACACAAATGTTCCTCAATAAAGATTACTCTTCTGAAATTATTACCCATATTAATTACAATATGATTTCTTTCTCTTCCCCTCCCGCTTGCTATAAAGTGGTAACAGAGCTATAAGAAAGCGAAGTGCTTTTTAACTCTGGAGAGCAAACCGTCAACACAGCTGCAGTTTCATTTCCAGTTGCAGATGCTTTCTGGCTAATGAAGTTAGAGCCAGAAGAAATGCAGTTTGGCTTTGATGTTTTAAACAGTTTATGGTCCTGACTGTTGGAAGGGGGAAAAAAAAATAACCTTTTATTTGTACTTTGGGCAAATTAATTTTTGAAATGGCTGAAAGGCAGACAATGAGCCTTGCGCTATCATGCTTGCAGAGCTGCTTTTGAGATTGAAGCTCAACATAAAAACTCCTTGGACGGGAGCCTGAAGTGCTCCCTGGGGAATAATTGTGCAACAGCAGAGGGATGAACTAGATGATGAAATAAATCTTTTGTGCCATTACTGTCTGTGATTCTAAAGTTATTAGAGTGCTACTAAGGACATGATAGCAGGAGAGACTTTTAAGACTCTTGTAAGACTTGTGAGGAAAAAAAGCAAAAAACCCAGGAGCTGTAAAAGCCAGAGGCACTGCCCGGCCTGCCGGCACACTGTGCAGTTCAGGCAGTACAGCAACCCTGTGAATTTTTAGAATTCCCCCAAACCACTAGAAAAAGGACAGAACAGCCAAGTGACAGACTGCAAAGAGGGAAAAGGCTTGGGAGCTGCCATCAGAGTGGACATCGAGGTAGGAACCAGGAGCGACCAAGAGGGTGGAAAACAAATCTCCTGCCTAAAGGACAAAATCACCCAACGTGCTTGTGAAGGACAGGACACCTCTAGTCTGCTTGCTCCAGTTCATGTCATATTTTCAGTGATCAGAGCAGGTGGATGGAAAATTACCCATTGTCTGGAGGCAACTGAGTGTCTCCAGATGGCAAGGGGAGGAGACGGGGCAAGGAGAGTGTCCCTGCTCGAAGCTGAGGTCCTGCAGCTCCACAGGGAAACTGAGGGAGGCGAGAGGGGAAGGGGCAGGAAGGAAAAGGAAAGCATGACCAAGGACAACGTGTAGTTTGCTGCGGCTCAGAAAGCCCCTGAGTGAGCTGAAAACTTGCTTTCAGACATGCCACGAGGGTCAGCAGAGATGCAGGAGCCTTTTTTCATTGCCTGGTGTTCATGCTTTAATAAAACTTGCATTCAAAAGATCTTTTGGACCATTTTGGTGACCTTATTATAGGAAAACAGTTTGGGACTGCTCTGCAGCCCTATGCTCTCTCTCTGGCTCCTTTAGGAATCCCATTCAGCGTGCACCAGAGCATCTTGGTGTCATCTTCCTTCCTTATGATAGGCAAGGTAATCAAAAAGGTGGTATAAGTCTTGGTTTTTCAGAGGTAAGAAGAGGTGAATTACAGGCAACAGTGCACAATGAGTGAGAAGGAAATTCTCAGGGAAGAAAGTCATGGCAAAGGGAGATGTGGAAGCATGTGGAGAAAATGGCAGAGGGGAGTGGAGCTGTGCTCAGAGCTCAAGAGGAGCAAACCCGCAGAAAGCAGTGAAAAATAGCTAAGTGACTTTTGAGAGTCTTGGATGGGAAGGTGGTGTCTGTGGAAGTGAATAGGATCCTATTGCCCAAATTCCTGCAATAAGAGTCACCCAGATATCGCAAGTTTTCTGCACAGGAGGTTCCTCCAGCATGTTGAGAGTTGCAAAAAATCTGGCTCTGTATTTCCCCTAAATAGTCTCGCAACGCTGTGAAGAACAACCATGAACAACCTTTCATGTGATTTGGGTTTTTTTGAAGGTGGTGGTGGGGATGTTTCTCCACTCACAAACACAGCATCAAATCTTGCTCAGTAATGCAGCGCTATCCTGAAACACGTCTTTAATGTGAGGGCTTCGCAGGGCATTAAAACAGCACATGGCATCAGCTGGGGAGGAGCCTGTATGACAACACGCGCGTGGACTTTGTAAGGTGAAGGAGGAGATAAGAAGCCACGGAGGGAAAAGTTAGTGCTGTAAGCTGCCCAGCCAAAGCAGAACGTACCGTGGCTTTGAGATCTGTGCTATAATATCTTGCATGGCTTTGGAAAGGTCACACATAAAGGGAGAAAATGGTTGGTCGCTAAATGCTGCAGAAAGCATCTGAGAGAAAAGAAGCAGGCAGGAAGGGACAGAGGCCTTTCTTGTAAAGGTCCTAAGGATTTGGGACAGATGTGGGCACCTAAAACTGGCACCACAAAACCAGGAAAACCTCTTTGAAGGTCAAAGCAATTTTCCTGTTCCTGAAGCAATACAGAAGGGATTTGGTGGAAGGAGGCATGCCTTGTGGTGAATGTGGTGGCTTCTGCTGGCGTTTGATGTGGTCAGAGGATCAGAACACCCCCAAATGTGGAATGAGATATGAAGCACAGGTTCCCTGACTTCAAGGTGGTTTCCAGAGCAGGTGATGTGATATCAGGCCATGTGTCCAGAGTGATGTAGCCAGCGTTAAACAAACACTCCTTGCAAACAGAGGAAGGGGAGAAGATATTGAAAGTGGGAATGAAAAGTAAACTTATAAAATACAATGAAAAGATGCAAAGCCCTGTAAATGCGCAGAGCTAGGCATGGCCAATCAGGGACAACTTCAATTTCTTTTTTTTCAGTACTGCATTTAGTTATAGTTTCCTTAATTTATTTGGCAGGGGGCACAGTAAGTCAAGTGGCAAAAGGAAAGGAGTGACTGGGCTGGGGCCCATCCCTGGTCTGCCTGGTGATTAGGGCTTGCATTTTCCTTTGAGGACTTCCCAATCCTCCCTCACATCAACGGCTTTCACTGGATCCCAGAAAATCAGAACAATTCTCAGAGATGGGCAGAAGCCCTAAAGATGTGCTGTGGAGCTCACATCTGACTCAAATCCCTTTGAATTTTAAGAGGAAACAAAGTGTGTTCCAGGCTGACCTTCAAATCTATCTATAGTACTTTGATGTTGCTAAACCAGCGTCTGAGCACCATCCAAATTTAACAGTTTTAGCTGTCAGCTACCTTTCCAAAACAGGAAAGTTCTGCTCTCCTGTAACTGAGCTAAGAGCCCTCAGCTCCTTTTAGAGACAATAGAGAGAAACAATATTATTCAGTGATTCATCTGACCTATTTTAAACATCAACTTTAGAGAAACTTGAATCGTGACCTACAAAATGGCTTCTCCTCTCCATTGACTGTGAAGAAGTGTTTATCACATCATAGACATCTGCATTTACTCAGCCCAAATTGCATCCAGAGAAGCTAAAGCCCAGACTAATTCTCTTTATTTCACTGGAGTTTGACATTTAAATGTCTTCCAAATCTGTGCATGGTTACACAGACAGGGGAAGTAAATCCAGGGCTGAATTCCAGGCTAACCTCTGATCACTGGATTATCTTCCTTCTGGGTCTGGTATAAAATGAGAAATGGTTTGTTTTTAGCTTCTCTTTCAGTTACAACTAAATTCTCCAAACAGGCCAATATGGTTTGAGTTCTTCTGTTCAACAGAGTATAAAAACCCCCAGAAGGTCAAATCTCAGTATTTCCTCCATGTTAGAATTCTTGCTCAGAATTAAATTGTCTGATCATTTAAAACTTAATCCTAACTCTAATTGTCTCAAATTTACACCAGACCAAATCTATCTAAAATCACATCTGTCCAGACTATTTTGCTTCAGATATGTACATTTGAATCTTGTCAGAAAGCTCTACAGCTGTTGAGTTGTCATCCTCTGCTGTAGGTCAGATGAAGTTGTACAACAGGGTGAAAATGGTTTGTAGGATTTCTTTGTAGTGATATCATTCGGTTATTAAAGTTTGTAGTAAATGTCTCTTCTAACTAACTCAACTAAAACACCATACTTCCCAGGGAAAACAATCATCTTGCCTTTCTCTTCCCTTCATGTAAGCCTCTTTTCCTCCATGCCAATTTTCTCCCCTCTTCTACGAGAGCTTTTCTCCTTCACCAGGGAAGTGGAAAGGGGGTTTCCACTCACTTCTACCTGTAACTGAAGCACAATTCCCATAATGAAGAAACAGATGTCCAGTCCATCTTTCACATCGTTTTTGCTGCCTTAACACTTCTTCTCCAGTCATCCAACTCCATATGCAGCTCTTCCTGGCACCATCTTCAAAACACTTTGAGCAGCTCTAGAGCTCTTGACCTCTCCTGTCTCAGATCCTCTGCTCCCTAACTCCTGTCAGCCCTCAGCTACAAGTCTCTGAGGTCACTGACTCTGCCTGTTATTGAGGTTCCCTGCTACTTTATAAGATCCTGGTTAAAGGTCCTGAGATCTTGGCAAACTCAAGCTGTAAGGTAGTGATGTTCCTGATGTTCAGCTTTCTGCCGACACATTCTTGGAAACTTCACTCATTCCTGGCTTGAAACAAGGAGATGAAAGAGATTGTTGCACAGGTTAAAAAAAAAAAAAAGCAACATTTTGGGTAAAAAAAGGCCGTTCCAGTGCTGCTGGATTTGGAAGAGGAGCTTTTATTTTAGCAGACCAGGTGTTTGCAGCTTTTGTATTTCTCTTCTTGTTTTCTAAAAGTCTGCCCAAATCTGACCAATCTCAAAGCTCTCAGAAAAAAAAAAACCAAAACACAACAACTATATTTGCTCTACAGAAGCTTCTTCTGTGCAAATAGCTACTGTCTTTGAAGAGTCTGTCCTTACCGCGCACACTCAAACCTTTCATTTTTTTCCCATGTGCTGAAACCATTTACACTCATGAGAGCGCGGTGCTAACCAGGGCCTGGCGCTAACCTGACTGCAAAGGCTCTGAATCCACCAGACTTCTATGGCTGCTCCACTTGAAGACAGCGGGGACAAACATTGACTTTCCCAACGATGAAGAGCTGTGGCTGGCGCTGGAACCATAGAATCATAGAATCATAGAATTGTTCTGGTTGGAAGAGACCTCCAAGATCACCGGGTCCAACCATTAACCTATCACTACCAAGTCCCCCACTAAATCGTATCCCTTAGGGCCTCGTCTAAACGTCTTTTGAATACCTCCAGGGATGGGGACTCCACCACCTCCCTGGGCAGCCTGTTCCAATGCCCGACAACCCTTTCCGTGAAGAAATTTTTACGAATGTCCAATCTAAACCTCCCCTGGCGCAACTTGAGGCCATTTCCTCTTGTTCTGTCGTCTGTTACTAGGGAGAAGAGTCCGACCCCCATCTCTCTACAACCTCCTTTCAGGGAGTTGCAGAGAGCAATAAGGTCTCCCCTCAGCCTCCTTTTCTCCAGGCTAAACACCCCCAGTTCCCTCAGCCGCTCCTCATAGGACTTGTGTTCCAGACCCTTCCCCAGCCTCGTTGCCCGTCTCTGGACACGCTCCAGCACCTCAGTGTCTTTCTTGTAGTGAGGGGCCGAAAACCGAACACAGTACTCGAGGGTTGGGCCTTGGTGTCTGCTCTGCTCTGGATGACCCAGTCTCCCAGGAGCACCAAGAAAGAAGCATTTTAATTCATCATGGAAATGTTTAAGATAGGAGTAGAAAAAGGAAAGGATTGCCAGGCAGCTGGAAATTTGGGATTAGGAAGAAGTGACAGAGAAGTTGAGAAGGATCTAAATTTTCATGTGAGACTGTGACTTGGGGGATCTGGTTCGGGACAGGTAGCCAAAGGTACAGATGTGGAGTCAATGCAGAGGTGACATATAGGCTGAAGCAGGGAATGCGTGGACAGGATATCCTCCTCCCCGATCTCCGTGGGGAGATGAGGAGCCAGCTCAGACCACCGGTGACAGGAACCAGCCCAGGTGAAGGGGTGAGCTTAAAAAGAGAAAGAAAAGCCAGTAAAGAGGTAACTGGCTGTGGAAGGAGATGGGGATTGGACTAAGAAGCCCAGTGAGTGAGTCTGGGAGAAAGGTTTTGTATTCACTGTCTTGTCCAAGGAACTTGCAGCTTTGGTTAATGTTTCACATAGGCAGGGGAGGAGTATTTCCCACTGAAATAGCGCAGAGGTGGACAAGGGTCCTGGTTTGGCACATTCGCAGCAAACCTGTGTACCGTGACCTCATGATTTTAATCTTTAATGCTTTCTTTTTTGTGGCTGGACAGGCTTTTTACTGATTTATAGATCAGCTCCTCCCTATGATAGATAGCCTGTCTCCAGGCAGAGGCCCACTCTTACCAGCCTCCTGGTCTAACACTTTCATAGACACCTCTTGACTTTGACCTTACTAGAAAAAGCTCTTGGTGTTTGGACAGCCATCGGTCAAGAGAAAGGGCTGAACGTCACTTATCACCTTGTGGATAGACATGCTCTAGCAGCTGGCTCGTGCAAGACATAAATCCCATGCAGTTTAAGAGACCAGGGTCTTGTTTTCAACTTGCTGGTACCCAGATCACACGGTAGCTGGTGGATATTGCCATTTTTGACATGAAGACACTCCTTGAGCTTGACACTATGTTTGACACAAAACTATGATTTGTTTTTTTTTTTGGTGAGAAGGTTGCTCCCTCATCGTTTGCATCTTCTTGAGAATGGATCGCATCCAAACATGTTCTTATCTTCCTTCCCTTCCTAGGCTGGGCTTGCTCATGCCCATTGGTATTTGAAGTTATTCAACACTCCACAAGAAACGGAGCCAGCTTTGTTCCCAAGCTCCTATTACTCACCTTCTTTATCTCTTAGCTGAAAGCTTTAATGGATCTGTTTTGCTAGAGCATTTGAGGTTGGAGGCTATGAAGAACTTCAAAGGTATTTAATAGCAGCTTTGTCACTGATTTTGTAAAAAGACCACATAGTTTGATTAAAAGTAAACTGCTCACAATACTGCATGGAACTCTGCTGATCTATTTTTACTGCATCGCAAATAAAGCTGAGGAGAGGGGGAAATCCCACTGACTAAACAGGATGTGCGGGAAGGATGGAGCACGTCTCCATCCCGTATTACCCAGGTACTCATTAACTCTCTGATAACCAGTTTAGACAACACAAAGCGGAATGTCTCCAACACCAGATGGTAGTGATGAGGAAGAAAGAGGAGTGCAGCAGACAAGATAAAGCTTGGCAGGAAAATATACAGAGGAATTTCTGCTCGTTAGGGCAGAGATTGGAATCTGAGAGTCCTAAGTTTAACCATTCCTTTGTTGTCAGGAAGCGTCTGAGAAGTATAAGGACAAAGCTAACTCCCATCCCTGGCTACATAGCTGGCCCACCCTCAAAACCCCAACTATCTAGTGATGCAGTTTCTGATCTGGCTGATGGAGGGTCTGTGGTGTAAGACCATGGTCCACGCGTGCTGCTGACCAGTGTGGGTACCAGATGGATCCCTGTAGAACAGTTTTAAGTTTGCACTCTCCAAACAGTTCCAAAGTTCAGAAATGTGTCCCAGAGCATTACAATATAGCCTCATCCTTTTCCACAAAGAACACTCTATGATTTTTTTTTTTAATAAACAAAAGGCAAACTTAGGCAGTGGTAGTGTGAAAGGTTTACTCTTTAGAAATGATCAGTTACCTTCAATATTTTCCTGGGCGCATGAAAGTGAGCCATCGTAATGAGGAAAGCATTTTCCCAAACTAATGAACAGTCTCTCTTTGAGCGAAGCAAAAGAATTTTATTGACAAAGATCCTACATAGGCTTTCATACATTCACTGTGTAGATAGATAGACAGATATGTTTGGAATGCACCTCCTGATGAGATATCAAGGCTGTTATTAATTCTGCCTGTCATTTTTATTGAAAGCCAAACAAATTGCATGGAGTGTATGAAGAGCAAACGTAAACCTTCAGCGGCAAGTAGCACAAGAACCCCCAAGATCAAAGCAAGTCATGCTTTCTCTTTTACATGCCTTTTAATATAACATGTTCTGCCTTGCTAAGAACGTTTAGCAGGCACATATCATGCACTAAGCAGCAAAAATGTGTCCAGAACTCAGAAACTGCAGACTTTGATTTCCATGTTTATTAAAGAATATAGTAGCAACGGTACTTGGTCTCCTGTAAAGTGTTGTGAGACCTGAAGCCACCATATGTGTTAAATTCAGAGGGATCATGTGAAATAGTTCATTAAATCCTGCAGCCTGTTCCCATTTCATTTTCAACCTACAGGTCTTTCATAAAAGCAAGCGTGCATTGCTGGGCATACGGTTTCCTATGGCTCGTCCCTTCAGCAACAGGATTTCTGGAAAAATAATGTACTCGAAAGCAAGTGACTACAGTGAAGGTGCCAGTATTTGGTACAAACGTAACAAAAAGTCTCCCGGCGCATCAGTCCTGAGGCTGCAGTTCTCCCTCTATCACAAGGGAAGAAATTATTATGGAAATTTGGGAGCAGCTGACAACAGAGATGAGCAAAACAAAACCAAAACCCAAACCCAAATAACCCAAAAAGGAGCTAGGGAAGTACCTTAGTCAAACCTAGGAGCGATCAAACGGGATTTGCTCAGGTCAGATGGGTACATGACTCTGGCTGTTGCACCGTGATGGTGCAAACCCACAAACCCCAGCTTGGTGCCGACCAGCCAGGACTACCCGGGCTGCTCCTGCTGCTCTGTGGTGGGGGAAACAGGGGTCCTGGCAGCCCCCCACTCACGCCAGGTCACCCCTGCCCACTGGAGATCCCGCCGAGGCTGTGGCAGAGGCAAGGTGTGATGCAGGGAACCTGCCCCTCTCATCGGCGGCAGCTTCGAAATAGTGGGATTGTGTGACCCAGTACCGATGATATTTGTAACTTTGATTCCTGATTTAACTCTTGTGTTCAAATATGCGAAATATTTCATACCCCAAACAGAGGATTTCTACTAAAGCCTTCCATAAACTGACTTCATAGACTGTTTTTGTGATCTTTCCAGATTGCAAGAGTCAAAACTGGGAGGAAAAAGAGAGCAACGCTATTTTTTATGGGGCAAAAGAAAAGATTCTTCTATTTCCAGATGTCTCACAGCCCTTTCAAGTGTAGAGGAAGATATTATGACAGCAGATTTTATGATTCTTGGCTTCAGAATCACATCAAAATTGCGTTTTATCTGACATCAAAAGAATGAGCTGTTTTATCATCATGATGATGCTAAAGATCTTGCGTCTGCTCACATTAGTAACAATGCAAATAAGGCAGCTACAGAGAATAAAAAAACACAGTTGTGTCCTTAGGCTTTATTTGTGGATTATTGGCTTCTAAACAATCAGCTATATGAAGAAAGAGATCAATACTTTGTTTATGTTCTGGATTAGACCTTAGTAAAAATGAATGTATACAACTTTTTCTTAAGCTCAAACCCTAAATAATTTTGAGATTTTGTCCCATAAGACCTCCAATTATTTTGATAATACTACACTAAAAGCTATGTCCCAAAACTGTAATCTTAATTGAAGTATTTCTTTCTGGTGAACATAAAAATAAAGATTAAAGTGAGCGCGATGAAATAGGCCATCTATTTTGCACATAACTTATTGCAGATTCTTAGCATTGCTCAAGCAACGATTTAATTTATAGTAATTGGTTTTGGTGGACCTCATCTAACTGGATTTCAGCAACGCAATTGAAACGGTGCCATGTAGGGAATTATTAGCAAAAGGGCCTGGCTGAAGCAGAGACAAAAGGTGCTGAAAAGGGAACCGTCAGGGCAGAGGGAGGTTACAAGCACAGTTTCTCAAGCATCGCTCTTAGCCCGTCTTAACTAAATATATTCACCAGCAACATTTGCACAAGAAGCAGCAGCTCATTAATGAAATTTGCTGATAACACAAAGCTGGGAAGAGCAGCAGAATATCTCACAGGAAGGACTCAGGGAGCCGATTACCGAGAAATACCCTAAAGATATTTCATTATACAAACCTTAAGATCATGTACTTAAAAGGGGATTGCGTTTCCTGAATGAGGCCTGCTGGAGACAAGGAGACAGAAAGTCTGTTTTTATGGTGAAGCCTGGGAAATGTGAATTTCTAACGTGGATGTCTCCACAGTACCTACGAGCTTGAGTCCAGCCCAGGCAGTTAAGGTTCTTAGCACTGGCAACACCAGCAGTGGCCACAGGTACTTAGAAAAAATACGGGTATTTCTGGGTACCCATTCGTAAACAGTTATTTAGAATAAATAGAATCACAGAATAGTTTGCGTTGGAAGGGACCTTTTAAAGGTCATCTACTCCAATGAGCAGGGACATCCTCAACTCGATCAGGTTGCCCAGAGCCCCGTCCAGCCTGATCTGGAATGTTTCCAGAGATGGGGCATCTACCACCTCTCTGGGCAACCTGTGCCAGTGCTTCACCACCCTCATTGTGAAAAACTTCTTCCTTATGTCTAGTCTAAATCTCCCCTCCTTTAGTTTAAAACCATTACCCTTTGTCCTATCACAGCAGGCCCTGCTAAAAAGTTTTTCCCCATCTTTCTTACAGGCCCATTTCATTGGTACTGTGAACTGAACACATCTCACAGCTTCTTTCAGGTTATTTTCTCATTTTTTATTATTCTTCCTGCTAAGTAATGACTTCCCACAGGAGACAGGTGGCAGGTATTGAGTGGTTCATCCATAACGGTGAGAGTGTGGCAACCCCCCTCGTGCTCGGCTGTAGCCAGAGACATCTCTGGGCACGGGGAGGAGTCCTGCTGAGCAAAGCTGCTCTCCTTCCACCTGCGGAGCTCGCCCAGCCTAACCCTTTACTTCAGGGAAAAGACGTTTCAGAGTTATCCACGCGTCTGATGTGTTCCCAGCGTGAAGGGTTGCTTTTCCCCCTCCCACACGCTCTGGAAAAGTCTTTCCTGCCCTTTCACTGCCCACAAAGACCCCTCAGAAGGGCTGGCTGGAGAGAAGTGCTCCCACACGACTGGTGACATTTAAGCCGTGCGGCAGATCCCTTTGCGCACGGATCCCGCTCCCACCCAACACAATAGCAGACTTTGATGGGTGCAGGATGAAGCCCAGTGTGACATTTTCTTCCACCCCACGCTGCTTTGCTCAGTGAAGCTTTTGTGAGAAGGCGGAGGCCAGAAAGCCCCTGTCGCTCCACCTGTTTCTGTAGCCTCCGGTCCCACGGTCCGCAGGGCTGACCCTGCGCTGCAGTGGTGGCACCCCCTCGCGTGCTCCTTTCCCTACCAGCAACGAAACAAGCCCCTGTGTGCTCCATTCGGAACGAACAAGACTGCAATAAATCCAGGTAAAACACGATTTTTGGACAAGAGAATTTTGTTGAATGCTGTTGATAAGCCATAATATCATCTTCCAAGCAGGGACATCATCCTCCTTCCCACGGGGACCAGAACACCACCACTGAAGTTAACGGGGTCTGACTGGAAATTCATTAGAAAAATAGCCTTTTATAGCAATTCACAGAAACCGAAGCTTTGTTGAAACATCCTGATTTCAAGCAAGTCTTTATCTGAAAGGTTTCTTTGACCCAGGTGGAAATTTTTGATCTAAATGAAGGCAAGTGCCACCTGCCTGTCCCAGAACGACCAAAACAGCCAGGCCATTGGGTAGGCGCCCTCTTTGCAGCAGGAAAGCGCAAGCATACCAGTTGAATAGGTCTTCTGAAGAGCACCTTATCCCCTCATTTTTTAGGATCTCCATTCTTTTTCATCATGGGAAGTCTTCTTTTCCAAGGATGGGCAGGA
The DNA here is from genome assembly GCA_009819775.1 of Phoenicopterus ruber ruber. Classification (NCBI taxonomy): domain Eukaryota; kingdom Metazoa; phylum Chordata; class Aves; order Phoenicopteriformes; family Phoenicopteridae; genus Phoenicopterus; species Phoenicopterus ruber. The sequence goes on from CM020215.1 coordinate 212,072,385, forward strand.
ACAGAAACAGAAGGATGGAGACAGTGGGTAAATACCAAAAAGGAACTGTTTTCTAGCTAGCTGAGCTTTAAACTCATCTAAACTACCCCATTTAAACCTACCCCTTTCTGTATGATGGCAAATACAGTTCAACTTCAGCTCAGAAGTGGGACTTTATGTTAGACAAGCCTTTAATGAACTTTTGCAAATGTGAACATTTTTGTCCTCTTCTGACCTGCCCATAGCAGTAAGTACATCTGGCTTCACAGGTAAGGGGATGCAAAAAAAGAAAAAAAAATCTAAATCATCATTAAATTAACTTCTTCATGGATGCTACCTGTGGAAAATCACCAAATCTATGATAATGTGGCATAAAATAGTTACAGGAAATTGTTTAGGATAAGGTAGAAAAAGTTATTATACCTTATTACTGCTGTCACTCCAATAAGAGCTAACAACCTTCATACTCCCATCACATGTCAGTATTTCATGAACACCCTCTTTGTATTGGAGTTGGCCAGGCTTGCCAGAAAAATACTCTCTCCTCACCAAATCGGCATGAACGGTGATTTCCAAAACTGAAACGAATGTAAATGAGCAAATGTCAGTTAACATGTATCAGCTATTTTCATTATACATGCTATTTAAATGGAGTATTTTATATCATGATCACTTGTTTGGTGAAGTAATAGAAGTGTTTAACTTCTTGTAGATCTCTGCTGATGCATACTTATCTTTTAAATGGGATTTATTGTAAAAATATACACATTGTCCATAGAAAGTTTGCAGGTGAACATTCATTGTCTCCCCTTGAGCCACAATCACTTAATGATTAGGGATCTTTAGATAAGAAACAGTATGAGCCTGCTTCATGACTCAACCTATTCCCATTTAGTTCAAAATCAATCCACACCCAAAGCATCACTGATAATTTTATCCTGGGAATAATCAGTGTCGACAATAGTGTTTGGGGCACGCTAAGATGTTTCTCTTCTCTTGTTTAATCACTTACCTATAAAAGCCCGCACTACCTTTCACAGCAGGCACAAAGCACGTGCAACCTAATAGTCATCGTGTGAGACAGGAAAAAACATCTTCTGCGTGGAAAAGATCATGTTCCTAATCCTAATGTCACTGACACGCTTTTCTTGTGTACCTATAGACAAGTCACAGTCTAAACTTCTCGTATGTGCTGCACACCGGCTTCAGATTCGGTACTTATGCACTCATTTTAAAAGGCTTAATTTACTTCGGCACGTAAGTTTTTCTTCTATACCTAGTAGAATGGGGAATGGAAATGAATAGTATTATTCATAAAACCCCTACACAGATGCACACCCATACCCGTGCATATATACACAGCAACCGATTCACTAGGAATCTCGCTCCTGTGATACAAATCACATATTGCCCTTTCATCCCTTGCTGCTCCTCTCTGTCCACGCTTCCTTTTTACTCCAGGAAAGCAAAGAAGTTTTTACCCACCCGTCGTACTTTATCCACTCTTTGAAAGCTTCTCTTCTCAAGGCCTGCGCATATTGCGTTGGCACGCTACCAAAACCCGCTAACAAACAGCAGATTAAGTGGAAACACGGAAAAGAATTTCAAGCATGTATTATACTTGCTCGGAGTTCAGCGTGCAACTTTAAGACGAGGGCTGCCCTCTAAACAGGCAGGCCTGGGAATTCAGTTGCAAAACAATTACAGTTGCAAGGAAAATACCTTTCCTCTGAGAAAGAAACTTGATGATATTCCACAGTCTTCAGTAGGCTAAGTTCACTGTGTGCTCTGGAAGAGCTCGGCATGGTCTGTGCTTTCTTGCGACTTCAGTTTCCATCTCCAGCGCTGTTCTCCGAGGGATTTATATCACATTAACTAGAATTTTTCATATGTCAGCCTCTTAAAGATGCAGGAGCAGATCTTAATCCTTTCCATTCACAACCAAAACAGCCCTCTATACCCATCTGCTGTCCTGCTTAAGATACAAGAATAACGAGGCACGATTCAGTTCTGCAGATCACTGGCAGTCATCATCAGTTGGACAATGGAATTTCTGGTGTCGTGCCTGTATATAGCTTAGTTACCTGTGGGTTTTCGATGAGCTATTTTGGCTGCATGGCTATCTTTCTCACAGTATAAAGTTCTAGTTTTAAAAGAGCCCTATTTACAGCATCAAAGCAAATACCGCTCAGAATGCAATTTCCAAACCTGCCTCGCCATGGCCCAACCCCACTCTGCATGAATACGCTGGCACAATTACCCCCACCGCACGTGGGCGCAGGTGAAACGATGTTGAGCTTCAGCACAACAATTCTGCCCACGTTATCTGAGATTTCCTTTTCTTTCCAAAAACAACCTGGAACGTTTGCATAGGGTGTACAGTAGAGAGAGACTCTCCCACCCCTGATTACACTAAAATTGCTGCATGCATTTTTAAAAAAACCAACAAAACTTGCTCACATTAGCTCATTTGCCTTTTTGCACAACTCCGCTCTGCCAGTCACCGTGAGAGATGGACTCTCCCCTGTACTTGGCCCTGGTGAGGCCGCACCTCGAGTGCTGGGTTCAGTTTTGGGCCCCTCACTCCAAGAAAGACATTGAGGTGCTGGAGCGTGTCCAGAGACGGGCAACGAAGCTGGGGAAGGGTCTAGAGCACAAGTGCTGTGAGGAGCGGCTGAGGGAACTGGGGATGTTTAGCCTGGAGAAAAGGAGGCTGAGGGGAGACCTTCTCAGTCTCTACAACTCCCTGAAAGGGGAGGTTGGAGTGAGGTAGGGGTCGGTCTCTCCTCTCCAGTAACAAGCGATAGGACAAGAGGAAATGGCCTCAAGTTGCTCCAGGGGAGGTTTAGATTGGATTTTAGGAAAAATTTCTTCACCAAAAGGGTTGTCAGGCCCTGGAACAGGCTGCCCAGGGAAGTCGTTGACTCACCATCCCTGGAGGTATTGAAAAGACGTGTAGATGTGGTGCTTAGGGACATGGTTTAGTGGTGGACTTGGCAGTGTTGTTAGGTTAATGGTTGGACTTGATGATCTTTCCAACCTAAATGATTCTATGATTCTATGAAAAGATCTTAGTCTACAGACTGACAAAGCAGCTGAGAACATAGGACCAGTGGGTAGGAAATATGTCCAATACACCAGGACTGATGTTCTCAAGCCCACATGACATAGCGTGCACATCCAGAGATCAGGAAAGTTGTTTGGGTAGCAATTCCGAAATCAAAAAGTAGAACATTTCTGCACTCCAGTATTCGTCTAAAAACTGTGGGTCTCACTGTTGGCTTCAGAGGAACGTTTTTCTTACTGCATCAACTAAAAGAAGAAGAAGATGGACCTGATTTATGACTTTATACTGAATAGTTCAAATTCCTCCATAGTTTATCAACCCTGAAGTTAATAAAAACAATGTGACTTTTTAGTCTAATAGGTTATTTTCAGCTCTAACTAATCTGAGCTCATGACTGGCTTTGGAACTGCAACAATTATACAAAAGTTAAGATTGATTATTACCATCCAAAGACACAGAGTGATTAAGCCTACTGGAAAAAAAAAAAAAAAACAAACAAAACCCAAAAAACTTCTAACAAGTGGGGACAAAAGAATATTGAAGGAAAATAAACATCATTGAGGATATTAGTAAATCTGTTCTATATCTAAATGTCTTTACAAGTAAGTCACTGAAATGAGATTGAAAGTGCAACCCAAGTATAGTACAAATACAGGAATGTCTGCATTGAAATTCCATAACTTTTCTTTATTCACTGTGATACATTCAAACAAAAGTGCTCCAGATAACATCCATAGAGTAAAGGAAATTAAAATAAAAAGGCAGAAAAAGACCATCAGATACATATGGTGATTATTCATATTTCAAAGCATTAGTAACTGCTTGTATCTGAGTGCACCAAAAGCCCACATGAGGGTCCATGTTTTTGTACGCTGCACCTATAAAAATAATAATCATAGGCAGCTCTAGCAAAAAATGTTTTTGAGAACTAGAGCCAAAGCCATCACAAAGATAAAGCACCATCAGGCATATGTTTACAAATGCCACAGTAATTAGTGGAGTGTAAGAAAGGCTTAGCTGAACTAACATTTTCCTTGTATTTGGATAGCATAGGGAAGCTCTGCTTAGATGCGTTCCTTCCCAGCTCTGCCATTTCACACCAGGGACTTGCATTTGCTCCACACCACCAAGCACCATGGGCAGCTTGGTAAGCTTCGGGAGACAGTAAGAGATGGCAGGAAGAGAAACTGGAACTGGAGCCAGTGTCTATCCTCTCATTTAAAAACATAATATGGGCATGGCAGCATGTACTGAACCGTGTTACTGCAACACAGTGGCACAATGCACCTGAGAAACACTGTTTGCACAGACCACATTGACTTCCCAATGCTGTCTGCTGAGCTACAAGCATTTGGCTGCACCGATTTTACCTATAAAAGACAGTTCTTGTTTTAAACTCCAATTCTGCTATACTAAAAATGTAAGTCACTGTTATTTATAAGAGACAGCAGAGCATCACTTCATAGCAAACTCAGATTGCGCCCTATAATGTGGCTCTATTCCAGCCGCAGAATTACTGAACTGTGCATTTGCCAAGAATTATTTGCAACTCAACAATTTGATGGGGAGGAGGATTCCTACCCCAAACACCGCAAGAAACAGAAGTCAAGATGCCGTACAAATTACACTGTCAAAGGCATACGATAGAGAGACACTTATAAATCTAGGGTCCCTCTACCTGGTGTATTTTAGGTAGAACAGCACGGATCTTCAACCAAAGGGGGAAAACTCAGTAGAACCCTTGTCCTGCTCTCCCCTTTACCTGCTGACGGCCAGCAAGACCGAAGACAGGCTTCCCCTCTGAAAATCTGAGTTGCTGAGACAAGATTTTCCTTAAAAGATCTAAGTAGGTCATAACAGAAAACAAGCCTCTGTCCCCACACGCTTTCTGTAACAGCGTATTCATAGGGATCCTGCTAGGTGTAAGGCTACGCCCCAGCTGCTGTAAAGATTTAAGCCCATGTAGGATTTGTGTTTCCCAAAGCAGGATGCAATGGCACTGCTCCTATGGCCAACATCATCTTCACAGTCAAGTCCTTGTCACATCAAGGTCTGTTTGGTCAAAAAGCATTTTTCTTAACTATGTTACTAATAAAGTCTCAAATCACTCAGGTCGAAAGAAGGTTAGAAGTGTTATGCAGTTATTTACCCTTCATGCTATTTGCGTGGCATTCATCTCCCACAGCGCACGCCTTGCCCTTTTCACACTCCCTTTCTCATGCAGGAACACAAAGCTGTAACGTTTGGGTTGCAAACACCATTAAATGCCCCTCTTCAGCCCCCAACAGCATAAAATATTTTCTTTCAAAAGTTCAGATCAAAGCATTTCTACTAATCCTAGGATTTATTAAAACAAACATTGTAGGCATGAGATAGTCAACAGTGTCCCTTTTATAAGACTCTTTGGAGACGGTTCTGATTTCGTACTGTTTACTGATCCGCCCCTAATTAATCTTCAGTTGCTCAGCTGCAAATTCAGCAAGTCCACCTGCTCCTTCCCCACCCAGCAGTCGTTCCTTTCTCCCCGGTTTCGAGCTGTAATGACAGCACCACACAGCCCCTGTCCTAAGAACAAGGTGGCTTGCTTGAAAAGCTATATATCACATCCCGATGTTACAAGATCGTATCACACACATTCGCAGCAGAAGTCTAGCCTTTCCTCAGATGAGTAATTAAAACCAGTCATTAAGTGCTTTCAAGGAGTTTCATTGTCTTTATCCTTCCCTGCAGTCAAGGTAGTTGCCTTTGATCCAGTAACAGATCTGTGCGTATTTGAGTGGTGTGATGCGAACAGCTACATTGAAATCCTGCGGGGTGCCATTCATGTCCACCCACTGATGGCCTGAAAATATTCCAATAATTTTACGCTCCCATTTGTGATTCTGCCTCTTCCACATCCTCACGTACACCCCAGATCCGCTCGCACCCGGCTGGGCATCGCACTGCTGGTACAACAGGTCATAGGTTTCATCTTTGACATCACAGAAACGGTAAACCAGGTTTCCCGGACGATCATTGTCGTAGCCAGAGAAGTGAATCCTCCCTCCAGGCAAATGTCTTGCTGGTGGGCTCACACCTATCTTCATAAACTTTCTTTTATGAGGCTTCTTGAGCTCCAGCAGGGCATAGTCATAATCCATGCCAATGTCATTGGCATTGCCTTTGATCCATCCTTTGGGGACGTGTGTCCGTTTCACTCGGATCCACTGGAATTTCATTTTCTCAGGCATTGCTGAGTTGGTGATATTGGCCCCTTTGCTGCCGTCTTTCAGTTTGGGCTTTAGGAACCCCACCCGCAGTTTCTGAGCTCCTTTGACATAACTCTTGCCATCGTGGATACAATGAGCGGCAGTAAGAACATGCTTTTCAGCAACGAGCGTCCCCGTGCAACCTGTAGATAGCTTCACCGATGTGGAGAATGGGTAATTCAACAAGAAGTCCTTCCCAAAAATGCTAAACCTGCTGTCATAGCCATAGATCTGCCTCTTAGTTCGAGATTTGCCTTGAGACCCACCACCGCTGTTGCTCAGAATATATATGCCTACTTCAGTTTCAGTGAGGCTACCATTAGCATACAAAGTTTCATAGGACAGGTAGTTCTTCACTTCTTCGTAAGTTGGCAGCGGAGAACTTTTGTGGCACGTTGGGCCACAGGGAGATACCACTTCCAGTCTGGCTTCAGCATCAAACTGCGGTTTGTCCAAGTTAAGAGTAGACTGTGGCAGGATAACTGGAACTCTGTAAGACGGCCAAGTTGGCTTCCAGTGAGAACTGGAGGGCATCACATCGTTAGCAGCACACAAAAGGAGGATTAAAGTGGACAAGCCTGCCATTCTGAATGCCGGTCTGTGGAAAGCAAAAGGAAGTCCAGTTACTCACCCAAACACGTTGCAAGATTAATCTACCTTGCTAAGTAATGGCTTGCTAACCAAGTATAATAAAATAAGGGTCAAGCGATTTGAATGGAGCCAACTATCATTAAGTACTTCAGATTTCTCAGCGTTAAACTAATGCCTTAACCTGTATCTTGGAACAAGTGTCCCAGGTTAAGACTGAAACACGGGGCATTTAACCCTTAGGTGGGCTGAGCCATCAACTCCCACCTGACATCAGTGGGAAGTTACGGTATTTGTCTTCACACGGTGTAAAGAAAATTCAGACTGTGTAAATTCCCGCATTCAGAAACCATAGCTCCTACAAAGAGTAAATGTGTCTGTCTTCAGCTAGATTACATCATTCTCTGAAAGCTCCCACCTCCTCTCTGACTCCACTGAGAGAGGTCCTTAAATCACCTCACACCGGTTGCTGCCTTAGCCAGAGACATCAAGCTGACGGTGGGAACAGGCAGGTGGACAAAGAAGACAACCTGAACAGGAGCTGGGCTGCAGAACATGACCGCACGGGAGACTCGCTCCCCCTTGCAACTCATACCAGAGGAAGGTTTCTGCTCCACGTAGCGTTCGCTCTCCCCTAGGCTTACATGAGAAAGGGTGATATGATTACATGAGGGCAGCTAATGAAGTCAGTTTACAATTCTTGAGGGAATTTTCAGTTAACATACTGGCTTATTCCTTTATAAACTCAATTAATTAGAAATGCAAACCAACCCCCTCTGAGCCCAGGGAGGCAAACGGGATTGTAAATGTGTTTATGAACCACAGGCAGAGTGCCTCAGACTGCAGAGAACAGCGTGCACTAGTACTGTGTCAAGAAAATGTGTAACTTTAGTTTATTTGAAAATTAGCCATACAGCTGAATCGCTGCAGGAGGCATTGCGCCCTGGGCAGGAAGGCAGGCAGGATCTCCCTCATACAAAGATTATTCAAACAAAACTTCACAATTATGTTGAGCTTACACATATTTAAAACCCTGCTGAGGTTACACCGATCACAACTGCAGGATCATTCCTGAAATACCTCAAATGAGTAAATCAAAGCAAATCATGCAGGAGATGACCACAGCTATCTAAGAATAAAAAAGAAAAATCCTTCTCTCCAATGCTTTTTGTAGGAATATTCCATCCCTAAGCTGCACCAAAAAAGACTTCGGAAGCTACAGACTGCTAAAGTCTGAAGGTACCCAACTCAAACACTGGGCCTGGATTCTTCCGTTGTTGGTAGCATCCTCTTTGGGAATGGAGGCTATAATTAAAGCACACGATGTTCAAAATATCAGTTGACTCATGCAGGATATCAAAACATTTCCATTCCAAAAAACAGATGTAGATGAACAGAGCTGATGCTACTGATGCCCACAGAGGCACGTACTGACTCTTCCAGAAGTGACCAGACATTCTATGGGTAATTTTTTCTTTAACAAACAGGACATCTTTAAAGGGATGTATTTTTTTCTAGAAGGGTTAAGCTCTATAGAATGTGTTGCTTTATACCTAATGGGCAAGTCGTGTTGGAAAATACTGGCCATTTTAAACATGAATCAGAACTGCTTAATTTTGGATGTCCCAAAACTGGAAAATACTTGCTTATGTATTCAAGGAAAACCATCAGCTCCTCTGGCTCCTTCCATGGCAGAGATTAATATTTGGTGTGGCTGGGTTTTGCAAGCTATCAAATGAGAGAGTCTCACATTGGTGTAAGGATGGCCCAGGGAACACTTGCTGTATATCAAATATACTTGTTGTATAACAGTGATTAGGAAAACACAGAAAAAGAAGGTAACAGGCACAAATGATACCACTCCATCCCCACAAAGACAATATACATTAGCATAAGTCAATTGTTAACTGTCCTACTTGTGACAGTGAGGACTGTACACAGAAATGTTTATTGGTCTCCCAGTTAGAAGCGGAGAACAGACTAAATCACAGTTACACTGTGCATCTGGTAGCAGATCCCATTATTAAGAGCACATATTTATAAGCAGTCTGCTCTCATCTGGTTCACACCGAAGTTATTCCCACAAATTACATTTGAAGCTTTCCTGATAGATGGAATCTCCGTCTAAATTGCACCACTCATGCCACTTCTTGGATCTAAAAACCATTCATGCTAACTGAACCAATGCTGCCCGTTATTTAGCTGGCAGGGGGAAATTGTAAGTCTCTTGTCAGTTATTTGCACAAGCAGCAACATTCCCTTGTGAGTGTCAGCGCAGCGACCCGATGAAAGGACTGTGCCCAACAACTTCTCTGCTTCCTCCGAGAGCATCATCAGGGCTGAGAAGAGAAATTGCCTCTCCCTGCGGCCTGCCCTCCCTTACCTCCCTACCATCACCGCTGCAGCAACACCCACCCTGGAAAGGCAGCTGTAGACAGCAGAGGGCAGCCGCCCTATGAAGAGAACGAGCCAGGAGCTGGGACTCCAGCTGGTCCCCAAAAAAGGCTTGAGAAGATGGTATCTGCGTCTGTGCTGTGCTCTAACATCGTACTTACTCCACTTCATGCCTCTGAGCAAGCCTCCCACACCCCTCCCCTGCTGCTTCTGTGCTAGGATCACATTGCAGATACATGGGATAAAAAAGCCTTTTCATCAGCTACAGAACTCTTCTATTATTTCAATGTTATTAGAACTTAACAATAAAATACAGCTGTGAGTTTATACCTGACCATAGCAGCTAAACAGTGCTCACAAACCAAGGCATTTACTGAAGTCTTCGTAATTATGTCTTATCTGGAGTACTAAATCAGCTCTGGGCTGCAATAAATAGAATAAATATGTCTTACTTATAACAAGATGCCAAATTAGTGCATAGTACCTCTTTCTGTGTAGATCCTTCCTCTTTAAAAAATAAAATGGTTAAGCAGAAAAATGAAGGAATTGAAAAAGTAGTCCACATTTAAAGAGAGACCTACCAGTTAGCCTCTTCTTTCCTTTTCCTTTCTCTTTTCCTTTTTGCTTAAAACAAAACCAAAAAGCTGCAAAAAACAGAGTTGACACTCTCTATGTTCAGCTGCTTACTCGTGGGTGACCCTGAAAGATGTTCTCAAACAGAACGAACTGGTAAGAAGCGAGTACTTCCCTGAACGGCTACCACAACCCGATACTGAATGAATTACGACGTGCTGCTCTACTGCAGTACTGCTCTTCTGTTTCTATTTAAACTGTGTCATAAACTCCATCCACCCTTTGACTCGGTACAAAGCCCTGCTCTGATATCCAGCCTAGGAACCCCCTAGAAAGCGGTTTGTACATAATCACACTTGCTAATGGCATTAAAATTGTTTAGAGAATGGAAACAGTGACAGCTACCCCGGGGCTCCTCACGCCGCTGAAACACTTTACAGACACGTTTCCCCGCCTGCTATGGGCACTCACGCCTCGAGATAGATGTTGGTGAAAGAGAACTGCCTTGTTCAGGACGGACATGAATCATTTTCTAATAAGCAAGTAATTTTTCTGGAAGAGTTCACTACTTCAGGGGTGGTTCTTGTAATAGATGGTTAAATAACAATAAATCTTGGAACATACAGTATGAAAGCCCGTGAAGTGAACAGTCTCCATTACATTTTGAAATGAAGAAAGTTTTTCCACAGTGCTGGAAGCCAGAATGATTAACACGGCAAAAAAAAAGAAGAAAGAAAATGAAGAGAGTAAGAGAGAAAAACCTGCCTCAAACCAAATTATAAAGGTGAACTAAATCATTGTCACTGCCGTGCCAAAATACCTCGGCTGCTTTTCTTAGACACAGAACTTGTTAAAACACAGCAAAAATAATTGAGACGCACTTTAAGAATTACAGAAGCCTTACTGCCATTAAAATCTAACATCTCGATTAGCCTGCCTGCAATGCTGAGGGTGCTGCGAGAGTTACGCTGCCTTACCCGCTAGACCGAGGGCTGTAAGAAGAGATGTCTCGGAAAACTGAAACGAAGTTTGATGCTGGCAGGCCAAGGGTGTCTGTTAACATCTACAGCGGGCACAGCGGGTATTTTGACACGTGTGTCAGCGACACGCGCACACACAGAGGAAAGGGATCATATTGTGTGTTTACCACTTAGTCCAATTCCTATAGAATATTTTTACTGCCTCCTTTCACCCTCCTTTCTTTCCTCTTTCTCTCTCCCTGCATGCAAAGCAGCTTTGGTTTCACTGTACAAGAGCAAACTGTGTTACAGGCGGACAGTGATGGTCAACTTGAATCGCACGGTAAGCTGTAAGCAAGGACATGCATCCCCAGGGCTACCAAACCACCTGGGCGATGCACAGCGCACCGGAGCAGCCGCGCAAGCAGGGTCTCCGGCGGGACCTTACCGACCCCTCGGATCTCGCTCGGGGCAGGAGGCCAACAACAGCCGCAGGCTCCGGCAACCTCTTCACTGAAGAGATCGTGTAATGTATTTCTTAAAAAAACCCCAAAATACTGATGTTCTCGGTCACGGTGATGAATCCAAAGTACAGGACTGCTGCAGCTCAACTGGCAAGCTACTTTTGAAGTCTCCCGAGTGAGACCAAAGACGAATTTTTTATCAGCTATTTCCTCACCAGACGCCCCTTCAAAGTTAGTCGCCGACACGGGCGAGCAGCGGTGCTCCCCGCTCCGGCCGCCCCAGCGGCGGGGACCCGAGGCGGGGACCGGCGGGGAGAAGCCGCGTTATCCCTTTTGTCTGCCCGCCGCCGGCGAGGCGCCGCCGGGTGCGCTCCCGCTGATGCGAGCGGGGTTAAAAATTAAGCCCTGGGAGGAGGAATCGCCCCGAGCCGGGACAGCGGCTCCCGGAGCCCGGCTGGCGGCAGCGCCCGGCGGGGACGGCCGGTGCCCCCTCGGCTCCGCGCCCGCCGGCAGGTGAGGCGCTGGCCCCGCGGGGCGAGAACGGCCCTCGCCATCCTCCCCGCCGCCCCTTTGTCCCCCGGGGTGACCCGCACCCCGCGGCCACGGCACCCTCCCGGCCGGCGGGACCCGCTACCTACCAGCTCCCCGCGGCGGCGGCGGCGTCTCCGGGAGCCGTCAGGCAGGTGGCGGGGCCGGTCCCATCCCTCCCGCCGCCTCCGCGGGGCTCGGGGGCGCCTCCCCCCTCCCTCCCGCCGTGTGCCTTCTCTCAGAGGCGCGCTCCGAGCGGGGCGGAGCGGCGCGGGGCGGAGCGGCGCCTCCCGCAGGTGGCTCCCGCCGCCGCCGCCGGGCCCCGCTCCGCTCCGCAGCGCTCCCGGCGGCGCAGCCGCCCTCTGCCCGTCCCACCGCCCGCCCGCGGCCGCGGGGGGCCGCGCCCGAGGCCGAGGCCGTCCCTCGGCGCAGGCCTCCCCCCGCGGGCCGCCGCCCCAGTGCGCCCTGTGGGGCGTCACCCCCTGTTTTTGCCCTTTTACTGCTATTTTCATTTATTTCCTGAGGAAAACCATATTTTTTTCCTTATCCTTGTTTTTATTCGCAGTGTCCCGGCACTGCGGGTGGGAGGTTTCGGGGTGCAGTGGTGGCACCTCCGCGGCCTCGAGGGCCCCAGGCTCTTGGTCCCCAACGTCTGGGTTGCCAGCATGCCAGGTCCCTTCTCCATGGGTCCCCAGGCGTGGGGTGAACCCCTGGGGTCCCTCCTGCCATCGCAGGGCATAAGCTCCTGGAGCCTTGTGGTCTGTCACCTATGTTGCCTCATCAGGCAGCTATTTGAATTTAATTGTGGGACACATTCTTTGCATGGGTTTTAATTACTCATCCTTCTTGAATCTTTATAATGATACCTGGCAAGGAAAGAGGAAACCGGAGCCAAGAAGGGAAAAATCCTGCAATGTGTTTTAACTCTGCGAGAAAAATCCACAAAAGGTTTTGCCAAAATTCCCAGCTGATCACCATTACCCCAGAAAGGAACTATAAATTTCACAGGAATCAATTTATTTGCTGCCTTCTACTAACCTCTTCACCCCGCTGCTACCCTTACGAGGGACCAGGAGAGCTTGAAGCACAGCAAAAGCTCTGCCCCACGCACAGACCTTACGTGAGGAGCTGAGATGTTACAGGATCTTGCATTCTTAGACGTGATTTTTCTAATTTGCATTTACTCGGGCCTAGCACCAGCCCCATTTGGGTCTGCAGAAAGGTTTTAACAGATGGTTGGAAAAAGCAAGTGCTACAAAAACCTTAACTACTCAGACAAGTCTTTCTCAGCTATGGATGATTAGAGGAGAATTAGAACGTGAGGGAGAGGTCCCTAAGGGCAGAGGGCAAACGTCTCCAGCAGCAGCACAGCTAGAGAATACAGCTGGTGTCAGGGGGAAGCTGGGGCTGGTGACACCAGTTCGGCTGCTCTTGGGCCACCAGCAAATCATCATGGAACATCAAGGAAGATACCTGGAGCATCAGTAGGAGCTAACGAGTCAGACTCCATCAGCAATACCATACTGATCACAGATCCCTTCCTTACCTGGGCTCTGTGTTCACTCGCCTCCCAATTAGATACGCAGTCCCGCTGCTCGGGAAGCCTTGCCCTGTGCGCCTCTGCTGTTTTGCATGGATGGAGGAGTTGGCCCATGTCTTGTAGGGGTGAAAGCCTTGTGAGGTTTGGTTACATAGTGGGACTCAGGGCTGCAGCAGTGGTCCGGGCGGGCATGCAGCCTCTTCTGTCACAACTGCCATGTGTGCTCCAGGGCCTTCCCCGCTTCCCTCTCACAGGTCGTCCTGACTGCAGTAGGTCACCACACCAAACGAGGCCTCTTGATCACTTTTACTCTTCTGACAAATACAGATTGCCCAGCAGTCACTCCTAGAGGATTGCAAACCCTCCACTGAACAACTCTCTATATGTCCCTTTCCTGCTTTATCTCAAAAGTATCAGCCTTCCTGTATCACACTGCTGTTTTCAAGAGTCTCAGTGGCAGAAGGATTAAATATTAGCGTAATTGTTTCCTTCTTTGTATGTTTTCCCCAACTTTTTGTTTACAGTGACTGTGAATAAATTCTGACTGACTAAAGAAGGACTGTTTGATCTTCAGACACAAATTCAGATAGATTCAATCCTAGAAGATACGACACTGCTAGAAATGTTTACAGCAGACGGGGACAGAGATACAAGACACTGCTAAGATACGTATGGTGAGATTCACCTCACTTACCTGGATTTTGGGATGCCCTGAGCTATCCATGATACAATACAGGACTACAGACCTTCCCCGTCTGGAGCAGCAGCTGAAAGTCAGGGCTGGAAAAGATGAAGGCACCCCCTCCAAAAAAAGTGTCTATGTAAATGTCCATAGTTAGACACATCCCACCACACTTCTGATGGTTTCCTGGTGTATCTCTGTCTTCCTATGACTGACTGTTGTCTCTCCACTGATTAGGGGAAAGGATCGTCTTCTTTTTGTGTTATGTTTGTACAGCACCTGCCACCATGGGGAGCTGGTCCGTAGCTACCAGTCCATGGTGTTTCACTTATACAGATTATGAAACATTATGTGCCTCTACGTACAACACAGACAGACGAATAGGAGCCACAAGGCTTGGTGTCTACAGGACTCCTCCTGAGAGTGAAACCTTAAAGTGTTGGGCAAAACTTCTTTCATGTCAAAAGGAGTGGAGAAGAATGTTTAGTTTGAAATTTAGTTACAAGACATTTGGTTGCCATAAAAACATCTAGCTTTTTATTATTTTTAGGGCATACATTGAACCATAAACTCAGAAAAGGCAGTTTGCCTGGCCTATCTTAATGCCTGCTGAAAAAAAAAATGAACCACTCTCCAGTTCTCTCCAGCAGCTATAGGCAAAATCTAATGTTTTAACTTTCTAATTCAGAAGAGGGAAAAAAAACCCTATTATCCATTTTTTTTCCCTATGTGTGTAATTCTTAAGAAACAAGACCTCTGGTGAAACTGGGCTGCACAAGCTTTTTTAAAAAGAGAGTGAAGTCCAAGATCTGAGTGTTACTGTGAGCTGTTGTTGAGGCGAAGAGCAGTAAGTGACAACATACATAAGGGTGAAGAGGTATTAGCTGTACTATATTGTCAAGTGATAACACACACGCTGACTTTTCAGCACCTTGCGAGTAAGCTGAAAATGAAACAGTCTACAGGTGGGAGCCCTAATGAATGGCACTGTGAGGAGACAATTTCTCATGGTTGAAGAAATCTTTTATTCTGCAGGGAAGTGAAGTAACCTGGCATTATGGGCCTGTGCCAGATCCCGCCACAGACAATGGAGTGATTTCAGAGGCCACTGAGTCTGGAAGGAAGAATGACAACCCACAGTTGGCTCAAATGAGTCCTCCCATTGCTCACTGCTGATGTAATGCCACAGAAAAGGCCTTGGAGTTCCCCACTGCGGTGGCAGCTATCCACCGGGCTCCCTCTACCTTCCCTGGGACAGAGACCCCTGCTCACAGATGCCCTGTTTCCCAAAGCTCTTCCTAACTGCAGGAGGAAGAAGTCAAAGGCGAAGACACTCTGTCCCTTTGAAAACAGCCTCTTTTGAAGGCAAGGATGATGCAGACTGAGACTTTGGAGAAGCAAGTCCTGTCCTCATCTCTGCCCCCCCTTCATTGCAGGACCTCAGGAAGGCTCTGCTGCCCCGGTTCCCAGTCTGTGCAATGAGTGTGAGAGCATGTTCTACCTCAACGCAGTGTTATGATGATAAACACAGTGGTGGCTGGCCCGTGACTGGGGGCTGTGATGATGGGAAGGAAAGGCCAGACATTTGCCTCAGATACGTTGCACCATAAGATGATACCACCCAGCGAGAATGAACTTTTCTTCTCGGGTTTCCCAAGACTGTGGATGTAAGGGTGGTGGGGGAGGCACTTACTGCTAGTTCCCAGAAGCAAGATGGTTTTACTGTCAGCTCTTAAAGGAAGCATGTGAGGACTGAGAATCTGAGTTGTTTGCTTTATGAAAAAGATTGCCAAGTGGGAAAACTGACGGCTGAATGCATACAATGTCCTTCCTGTGTTGGTGAAAACCTTGTCACCACTGAGTGTGACGCAGCGGAGCAGGGTGGACGACTCAAGCCTTGGAGAGGATTCCTTTGCCCTAGGCATGACCACTCTAGGTTTCTTTTGCAGGCCTTCAGGGGCTACCTCAGAGGGCAATTTATTACATCCTAAAATAGAATATAAGGTAGGCCAGACAATCATCCTTAAAAGCACTCATTTCCTTCCATTGCCTCTTAGGAGGGGCTAAACCTAACTTTTTGATGCCTACAGTTACGTGAAGTGAATCCCACTCATTGTGTCCATCTTCTTCCTGGGTGAGTAGGGGTATTTGAGCATCTGGTTGCAATTCATCCTAACGGGGGAAGGTTTCTACTGCACAGTTCTGCCTGCAGACATAACTGTGCAAATAAAGAGCTTTGCCTGAGACAACTAAAGCTTTACAGAAAGTTTCTAAAATTATTGGAAAAGTAATCTGCTACTATATGGGAAACACAAGAGGTAACATTGGACTGAAAATACAGGACGTTTAGGAATAATTTTGTATCCCCCCCCGAATTCTCAATTGAAAGGCTTATTGGGGTTATCTATATCTGTCAGACAGGGCATGGGATTCTCTAAATATCTGCTTGAAATAGAGTATATTATGTAGAAAGTTTTGATCAAACTATGAGATGCATAGAAAGAAGAAAATGAGGAAGAACAGCTTGGTTCAAAATTCACAGCTATATATATTATATATGTTCTTAACTACACAGATCTTAGGAATTACTGCTATTCACATTACTGAAAACATTTCTGACAAGTGATATTTAAGCTAACAGTGCCCCTTTAATTTCATGACAGTGAAAACTTGTTGAAATAAAACAGGCATCTGGATTTGCTCCAACAAGACTGAGATTCTTGTAAGACATTGCGTCTTCACCATTTGGATAAACAGCATATCAATACAGTGAAGTAATCCTAAAATATCACCTTAAAAATAAAACATCCACTGCAACTGCGCTCCCTGAGAACTTCAGGAATTTCCTGAAAAAGGGAATCTTCAGTGTTATGCAAAATTGGATCACATTCATCACTACTGTTTTTGCTTTCGCGCTAGCCTGTGTCTATCTGCTGGGTTTAGATTCACTGCTCCGTCTGGCGGTTTTGAATCCACGACGTACTCATCTAAGAATACTGAGCTATAACATTTTATAAGTGCTGTATGTGACCATGAAGTTACTGTATAGTTAGAAGGTCACTGAGGTATTAATAGACCGCTTTTCAGCTCCCGTTGGAGATCACACTCCCCTTGTGCCCAGCTTCTTTAAAGAGAAGCCCGTGTTCAATGCACACAGCAAAGGAGAAGGTTCTCCTGCAGCGAGGGCCCACACCTGCAGAGCAGATGAGCTGGGCACAGTGTTTGGTCAAACCTTTCACCACCTGCCCGTCAGCCTTTGCAATGGTGTTGCTCGGCTAGTGCTGGGAAGGGCCTCTCCTAGCCCTGTTGTACAGCAAGAACTGGTAGGATTTCTAATAAGATGCTTGAGCTCAGACTTAGTTTGATGCCTGGTCATGTTGCATCCAGCATGAAGGCACCCTGAAGTTAGCAGTGTGGCTCCTAAGTGAGGGACCACGTCATATTTCAGGCTATGTTCTAGCTACGGTCTGTCTGGCAGCGCAGACAGAGCCGACGCAGTTAAACATTCCCTCAGGGAGACGAAGGGTTGAAGGTGGTCTTCTTCTTGGCAAGATCATCCTGCAATGGATGTAGGCCCTGCGGGGACACCTAAAGCAGGTGTATCTCCCCAGCTTAGGGAGACAAAGAAAAAGGAAAAATAGGCAGGGACTGAGACTATTTTAATGAGCGGTTCTGCCTTAATTTCTCTGTCAAATAAGCCTTTGCTGGTAGAATTTCTGTGGGTCCACATAACACCTGTGAGTCAGTGCTCCTAAGGGGAATGGACAAAGGGGTCCAGGGCATGCAGAAGGGCTGTTTAGCCATCACAGCCAGCTCATGGGACTGTCTGATAGGGGCCTCTGGTCTGAAACATGAAGAGGAGTCATATTCGAACCAGGAGAGGTCAGTTATGATTAGCTTGGGAACAAGTAAACAAGATTAACCTCAGCTAATTTTAGCCACCTAAAAATTATGCCAGCAGCCTAAGGAAGGCCATCTTTAAGTCTGTATTGGGTTTGCGTGGCCAGGTTTTGGTAGCCGGGGGGCTACAGGGGTGGCTTCTGTGAGAGGCTGCTGGAAGCTTCCCCCATGTCCGACAGAGCCAACGCCAGACGGCTCCAACACGGACCCGCCGCTGGCCAAGGCCGAGCCCATCAGCGACGGTGGCAGCGCCTCGGGGGTAACAGAGTTAAGAAGGGGAAAAAGTTGCTGTGCAAGAGCAATTGCAGTTGGAGAGAGGAGTGAGAAGATGTGAGCGCAACAACTCTGCAGGCACCAAGGTCAGGGAAGAAGGAGGGGGAGAAGGTGCTCCAGGCGCCGGAGCAGAGATTCCCCTGCAGCCCGTGGGGAAGACCATGGTGAGACAGGCTGTGCCCCTGCAGCCCATGGAGCTCCACAGTGGAGCAGATCTCCACCTGCAGCCCGTGGAGGACCCCACGCTGGGGCAGGTGGATGGCCGAAGGAGGCTGTGACTCCATGGGAAGCCCTTGCTGGAGCAGGCTCCTGGCAGGACCTGTGGCCCCGTGGAGACAGAGGAGCCCAGGCTGGAGCAGGTTTGCTGGCAGGACTTGTGACCCCGCGGGGACCCACGCTGGAGCAGTTTGTGAAGAACTGCAGCCCGTGGGAAGGACCCACATTGGAGAAGTCCATGGAGGACTGTCTCCCGTGGGAGGGACCCCACGCTGGGGCAGGGGCAGAGTGTGAGGAGTCCTCCCCCTGCGGAGGAAGGAGCAGCAGAGACAACGTGTGATGAACTGACCGCAACCCCCTTTCCCCGTCCCCCTGCGCCGCTCGGGGGGAGGAGGGAGAGAAACTGGGAGTGAAGTTGAGCCCGGCAAGAAGAGGGGAGTGGGGGGAAGGTGTTTTTAAGATTTGTTTTTATTTCTCATTGTCCTACTCTGATTTGATTGGCAATAAATTAAATTAATTCCCTGAAGTCGAGTCTGTTTTGCCTGTGACGGTAATTGCTGAGTGATCTCCCTGTCCTTATCTCGACCCACGAGCCTTTCGTTATATTTTCTCTCCCCTGCCCAGCTGAGGAGGGGAGTGACAGAGCGGCTTTGGTGGGCACCTGGCGTCCAGCCAGGGTCAACCCACCACAAAGTCAGAGGAGAGGAGGCATCTCCGGAGGGCAATCCATCCCACCCATGTTAGATGCTGTGGTTATTATGGAATGAACTGCAGTCTGGAATTATTTTCTCTTGGGTGTCAGTAGAGGCAGCCTAGACAGCTCATGTGGAGAGGACGTTTGGCTTTTAAAGTTAGATGGCAATACACCATTCAGAGTTAAGTGCTCCTCGTCAGAGAATTGCTCTTGGGCAGCTCCTGTTCACATCTTGTCAAGATGAGCTTGGCTTGTTTTCCAAATCTAGTGTATCCAGCTATGAAAACAGTGATGATTTTTCTCCCAAATAGGCAACCTGTTTCACTAACCTATGATCCTTTTCCTTCCCTTGTGGCAGATGACATCCTTCATTTGCAAGGTAATAATTGCGATTTTATGCTTCTCAGCTGTGACTGCAGCTGCAGTGCTGTATTTAGTTCTGGCTACCTAGTTCCATGTGAGACACAGACAAATTGGAGGCGATTAAGAAAAAAAAAATTATTAAAGGTAAATAAAGAAAACTTGTATAGTTTGTCATAGGATGAATCTAACAGTCTACACTTGCAGTGTAGAATATATAGGACCCTAAGGAGGAATTATTTTACATGACACTAAAGAGTATAATGACAAGAGTGTAATGCGATGAGATAAGAAAAGACGTATTTGGGCTAAATGTCACCAGAAAAATTTCTGACTGTGCGAACTGGTTGTGAAATAGTATCCCAGGGGATTTCCCCCCTCCCCCCAAGGACATATAAACTGTGTGAGGCAAAACATTAGGAAAGGGAACAATCCCAAATAACACGTAGCAGTTTAGGTAATCCAGTAGGTCTTTCCCAGCACTAATTACTACAATCTACAGTTCAAAGCCTAGAAGATAAGTAAATCATTTGATGATATGTCTTGCAGAGACACATCCCATAAGGAATATTTATAGCAAGTCTGGATTTCTTATAACTTACTTCCGACACAGTGTGCCTTTGAGTGCATTTCAAAACTCAAAGATGAGTGTCTAAAAACAGCCCTGTGCTGCTCCATACTCTGTACCAGGTACTTACTGGTGGTCTGTAAATATTTCCTCTCTCAAATGTACTCAGGGAAAAAGCCTGTTTCTGAAATGTCAGATCTATGCACTTGGTCTACACGCTTTCAGTTAAGTTGGGTTCCCTTCTGTACCAAGAAGAGAGATTTAAGTGAAAAAAATTAATTTTTCGTGACATGTTGTTGTGGTTTAACCCCAGCTGGCAACCAAGTACCACGCAGCCGCTCACTCACTCTCCCTCCCAGTGGGATGGGGAGGAGAATGGAAAAAAAGTAAAACTCGTGGGTTGAGATAAAGAGAGTTTAATAGGACAGCAAAGGAAGAAAGAATAATAATAATAATGATGATGATAATAATAATAGAATATACAAAACAAGTGATGCACAATGCAATTGCTCACCACCCGCTGATCGATGCCCAGCCAGTCCCCAAGCAGCGATCACGCCAGCCCAGCCAACTCCCCCCAGTTTCTATACTGAGCATGATGCCATATGGTATGGAATATCCCTGTGGCCAGGCTGGGCCAGCTGTCCTGGCTGTGCCCCCTCCCAGCTCCTTGTGCCCCTCCTCGCTGGCAGAGCAGGGGAAGCCGAAAAGTCCCTGACTTAGTGTAAGCACTACAACTACTTAGCAACAACTAAAACATCAGTGTGTTATCAACATTGTTCTCATCCTAAATCCAAAGCACAGCACTATACCAGCTACTAGGATGAAAATCAACTCTGTCCCAGCTGAAACCAGGACACATGCGTACAGCCCCACACAACCCAAATCAGATAAAGATACAGATATGACAGACCTGAGTCTAGGACCTCAACACCACACCAGGAGCTGAGTGATGCATCAAACCTGTAAATATCATTTGAAATTTAACGTAACTTTCTCATCCTCATCCTCATTGAAAATATGAACTAAGACAAGCAGGGTATAGGTGTCTGCCTACATTTAGCAACAGCCTAAGACAGTAAGTCTGAGGGGCATCCCATGTAACTCCATGGCATCGCTCCGTGGCCTCCTCGGCAGAGGACTTCCTGGGGCAGGAAAGGAGTGAGCCGTGTGCCCCACGCAGACATCCACTCAGATAGATACTCCCTGCATGGTAGTTCTGCCATGCTCGGGAGAAGTAAAGGTCCTGACGCTGCCCTCATCCTAGTGTATCAGCAGGAGGATCCCATATAACTACTGGTTGGAGAAGTGGAGCTGGGCCATGAGGAAAGACCCCAGGCAGAAGCACCAGCTTTTGCTGTACCTTAGGTGCTGCACAACACTTTGGTCTGTCTTCACTTGGTAGTCAAGTTACCCCCACGAAGAGGGGTTTATAGCTGGAATGCAGCACTGGGATCTAGCCGGACATCCTGCTCTACCCGCGGGACTTCTCTGCCCCGGTCACTCTTCTTGTTTGAGCTAGAAAAACATTTTAACGAACAGTCAGTCTTGAGCTAAAAATTATCGCAGTGTAGGTGTACATTACAGCCTTTGGTTCATCATTGTCTAGTTATTTCTATTTATACTTCAGCTGTTTATCAAGATGTGTTATGGTCAAAGGCCTCAAAAGTCTAGGTATACTGTATCAGTGCAATTACTGTTATTCTAAAGCTGCCAATTTCATCAAAAGCAGCGTTGTTCTTTGACAAAATCTGTTTCCATAAATCTTAATTATATTACTTTAATCCTTTGTGAAATGTATCATCAATCTGATTATGTGATCTGAGATTGGAATCAAGTAGAAAAGCCCACAGTTATCTGGGTAATTCCATATATCCTATTCAAATACTCATGTCACCTTCACTTTCTTCCAGACCTTTACAGTTTTCCTTCTGCTTTAGGACTAATTGAAAATTGACAATAATGGTCAAGAGAGCTTCTTGACAAGCTTTTGAAAACTCCTGATTTTAAAATGTCTAATTTTAGTAACAGCTGTAAGCACTGATACTTAACTCTTGGAATGATACTTCTGTTGGCTGGCAAAGCTAATATATATTTTCCATGTTGATTTTCAGTATAGGAAACTGTCATATGTAATTTTTAGAAAGTCCCACTGTCACTGTGGGAAATCCAGAATACATCATGCAGACTAAGTCACTTTCTCTATACATTGCAGAGAGATGTTTTAAGTAGATATTTATCCTGTGGTTCAAAAACGTTTAAGATAAATGGTTTCCCTTATCATTGACAGAAAGAGGTGATGCCATTTTTGACATACAGTTTCTGCTATTTTGAGATCACTACTTGCTTGCTTAGTTATAGCAAGTGATTTTAACTGTCTGGTCACAGAAATCCTGCCACTAACTTCAGTAATATCAGTTAGGTCAAACTGATGTTTATTAATGAACAGGCAAATTCCTCTTGTTTATTTTCCAGACTCCAAGTATTAGCCTCAGGAAAATGAAATATTTTCTTCTTTGTAAGTCTCTTGGTTGCTTTGCTGATTTCTTTTATGATGTTTTAATTTTGTGCTAGTGAGTGTGCTTTTGTTCTACCTTTTCACTCTGCTCTTTTTCTATCATCTATCAGGTTAATGCCCCAGCCCGGTCCCAGAGAAGTCTATATGCCTTTCTTTTGATTTGGACGCTACCTAAACTGTCCCATTTCCCTAGGAAAAGTAGGCCAACATTTATCAGAGCTTTAATTTGAACTATTTACCTTGCTCTTACCTAGCTTCTGCCTAGCATTTACCAGTACTGCCAGATCACTTGAGCATTCTTGTTAGCGGCTCCCTGCTGAGATCTCTGCTCTCAGTAGTACATGGGATGACCTGTCATTAGTACTCGTTTAGACCATCAGAAGTCATTAAATCTGTTTAGAGAACCATAGAATAATTTAGGTT
The DNA here is from genome assembly GCA_009819775.1 of Phoenicopterus ruber ruber. NCBI lineage: Eukaryota > Metazoa > Chordata > Aves > Phoenicopteriformes > Phoenicopteridae > Phoenicopterus > Phoenicopterus ruber. The sequence goes on from CM020215.1 coordinate 212,095,359, forward strand.
GCCTCTGGCGGTCTTCTAGTCCAAGTTCCTGCTCAAAGCAGGACCAAGTCCAAAGGTGAGCTTTAGATGCACCCCTTCAGTCCAGTAAAGCCCCTCTCTTGCAGAATATTGAATATTGAAGCAGGCCGTCCCCGTGAGCCGAAAGATGAGCCGGCGGGGAAGAAAACCGGCCTGGCTGAGCAGAGAGCTCCGGCTGGAACTTAGGAAAAAAAAGAGAGTCTACCACCTTTGGAGGAAGGGGCAGGCAACTCAGGAGGACTACAAGGATGTTGTGAGGTCATGCAGGGAGAAAATTAGAAGGGCCAAAGCCCAATTAGAACTTAGTCTGGCTACTGCCGTAAAAGACAACAAAAAGTCGTTCTACAAATACATTAACAATAAAAAGGGGGCTAAGGAGAATCTCCCTCCTCTATTGGATGCGGAGGGAAACTTAGTGTCAAGGGATGAGGAAAAGGCTGAGGTGCTAAATACCTTCTTTGCCTCAGTCTTCAACAGCAAGGGAAGTTGCTCTCTGGGCACCCAGCCCCCTGAGCAGGAAGACAGGGATGGGGAGCAGAATGTAAACCCCGAAGTCCAAGGGGAAATGGTCAGTGACCTGCTACGCCACCTAGACACGCACAAGTCTATGGGGCCGGATGGGATCCACCCAAGGGTGCTGAAAGAGCTGGCAGAAGTGCTCATCAAGCCACTCTCCATCATTTACCAGCAGTCCTGGCTAACTGGGGAGGTCCCAGTTGACTGGAAGCTGGCAAATGTGACGCCCATCTACAAGAAGGGCCGGAAGGAGGATCCGGGCAACTACAGGCCTGTCAGCCTGACCTCGGTGCCCGGGAAGGTTATGGAGCAGATCATCTTGAGTGCCATCACGCGGCACATACGGGACAACCGGGTGATCGGGCCCAGTCAGCACGGGTTTATGAAAGGCAGGTCCTGTCTGACCAACCTGATCTCCTTCTACGACATAGTGACCCGCTTAGTGGATGAGGGAAAGGCTGTGGACGTTGTGTACCTGGACTTTAGTAAAGCCTTTGACACCGTCTCCCACAGCATCCTCTTGGAGAAGTTGGCTACCCATGGCTTGGATGGGCATACTCTGCGCTGGGTAGGAAACTGGCTGGATGGCCGGGCCCAAAGAGTTGTGGTGAATGGAGTTCAATCCGGTTGGCGGCCGGTCACAAGTGGTGTTCCCCAGGGCTCAGTACTGGGGCCAGTTCTGTTCAATATCTTTATCAATGATCTGGACGAGGGGATCGAGTGCACCCTCAGTAAGTTTGCAGATGACACCAAGTTGGGAGGGAGTGTTGATCTGCTGGAGGGCAGGCAGGCGCTACAGCGGGACCTGGACAGGCTGGATCGATGGGCCGAGGCCAATGGTATGAGATTCAACAAGGCCAAGTGCCGGGTCCTGCACTTGGGACACAACAACCCCAGGCAGCGCTACAGGCCTGGGGGGGAGTGGCTGGAAAGCTGCCCGGCGGAAAAGGACCTGGGGGTGTTGGTTGACGGCCGGCTGAATATGAGCCAGCAGTGTGCCCAGGTGGCCAAGAAGGCCAATGGCATCCTGGCCTGTATCAGAAATAGTGTGGCCAGCAGGAGTAGGGAGGTGATTGTCCCCCTGTACTCGGCCCTGGTGAGGCCGCACCTCGAGTACTGTGTTCAGTTTTGGGCCCCTCACTACAAGAAAGACATTGAGGTGCTGGAGCGTGTCCAGAGACGGGCAACGAGGCTGGTGAAGGGTCTGGAACACAAGTCCTATGAGGAGCGGCTGAGGGAACTGGGGATGTTTAGCCTGGAGAAAAGGAGGCTGAGGGGAGACCTTCTCGCTCTCTACAACTCCCTGAAAGGAGGTTGTAGAGAGATGGGGGTCGGACTCTTCTCCCTAGTAACAGACAACAAAACAAGAGGAAATGGCCTCAAGTTGCACCAGGGGAGGTTTAGATTGGACATTCGTAAAAACTTCTTTACCGAAAGGGTTGTCAGGCATTGGAACAGGCTGCCCAGGGAGGTGGTGGAGTCCCCATCTCTGGGGGTATTCAAAAGGCGTTTAGATGAGGCCCTAAGGGATATGATTTAGTGGGGGACTTGGTAGTGATAGGTTAATGGTTGGACCCGGTGATCTTGGAGGTCTCTTCCAACCAGAACAATTCTATGATTCTATGATTCTATATTCATCAAGGACCATTCGCTGCCTTTGAACAGGTTGCAAGTTCTTTATGGGAACGTGTACAGCCTCACAGGTTGACACTTCCACAGTGATCTACCCCATACCCTCGGGTCCTTTCTAAACATCTTGTGCGTATATGGCTGAAGAAGACAATTAATAGCAAGTTTAGTGGTTATGTGCAAGAGTGGCTTGATTCTGTTCTCAAAAACAAGTGAAAAACAATGAAAATAAGCAACTTTTTTTCCCTCATTTTCTTCAAATGCCTTACAACACATATTTTCCTGCAATTTTTCATACGTTGTTTACCAGGTTTTATTTATTTATTTACTGTGTTGAAGCTGGGTTGGCAGACCTGTGGCGTACAGCAGGTTCGTTTCCTGAGAACTTACTCAAATTCCTTACTCTGACTGAAGAGTTGGGTTGGATAAAGTGAAATAGGGTGAAATGTAAGAGTTTGTGATATACGGGAGATTGACTTAGATAATACTGTGCATCTTTTACTGTATCAATTTGAAGCTATGAAAGGCATGGATTATAATAAACATGATGTCCTGATACAGGAGGTACAATATGTATGCGTGACTCAAAGTATTCTAACTTTACTCATTTGGAGACACACCATTAACGTATTTTAAAATAAATACTTAACAAGCACTTGTTAAATATTTCCTGCATTGCCAGCATGAAGAAATAAGGACACAATTCTCCATTGTACTGCAACAGGCATGATTATAAATGGCAAGGCAGTTTTAAAATAACAAATTCTCTATTAAGTTTCATTAAAAGCCAGCTGTTTGCTACCAGCAATGAACACAGAAGGGTCTGTGACAGCAACGCTCCAAGTTATACTTTGGCTAAGTGTACATTGCTTATAGTATTATGCTGGTAGCTGCTGACCTGTTCCATTATATGACTTTCAAACAAGCTCTCTTTTACCCTTGCTGTAAAGCGAAGCACATTTTTTTTCAAAGTTCTTAGTAAATAATCACCATTTACCAAAATAGAATGGAACAGAAATTCCTAACCGAGCCTGGGGGGCTGGACAAACGATCACAAATGTTTAAATATTTGATTGGAGAAAAGCCAAATTTTGAATGTCAGGGAGAGTGGCCAGTGCCAAGCATCCAGTTCTTCCACAGGACCTGAACGTTTGAGCTGGAGCTAATTGTTTACCCGGTCTGTCTGCCCCGGGCAAGCAAGCTCCTCGACGCTCGTTGCTGCGCGTCTGCCCGGATCCCCGTTCCTCAGCCTTTCTGTACTTATTAGGCTTACAGTAAGGGACGGCACCGAAGCAAACGCAGACGCTAACGAAGCCAGGGGAACGCCAGGCCTGGTCAGAATTAAATCAGTGTGTCGTGAATGCTCTCGTTCTGAATGTGAATGTGGAGTCTGGGGTTGTGAGGAGCAGAGGAGGGGGAGAAGTTGAGTCCCCTGTACGGAACTCAGCAGGGAGAGCTGACAGCTGACTGAGCCTGAATTAGGACCTGACGACCTGATCCTGCAGCAATATTCTCATTGAAACAAATGGGAGCTCTATCTGATTAAGAACAGTATTGTATTATAGTGCTACACGTATTATTTGTATTTCCCCAGAATCCACAATTCCTAACTCCGTTTGGAACTGCACTGTGCTATACACTGTAAAAAAGAAAAATAAAAGATGCTTTCTCGCCCTATTTTGCCTGACAAAAGGGGGAAGCTCCACGTGTCATCGTCTGGCCCTGGCAAAATGCTCCTCTGGCCGTCTTTTCTAACCCACTGAGGAAGACTTTAAAGTAGGTGCATCTGTGGATGGAGATGAAATCACAGAGGAGACAGGGCTCTGGGGGAGGCAGAGGACATCCTGGGGAGTTCCTGCACACTGATACACCGTCTGGGAGCCACGTAGGAGGAGCTGGAGGTGCGTGCAGCTGCAGAGCTACACCGTCCCTGCGTTACGGGGATGTGGTGGGATGTTTGCGTGGCTGGAGTGCATAGAGGCACTCGGACGGAGCTGTAATACGTGCATACTCGATCTTTAGGAGATACAGAGAAGATGGAAAGAAGGCTGTGCTCGGTGCAGAGGAGGTGCAGAGGAGAGCTCCAATGTGCAGGACGGGGGACTAGATATCTCCAGAGGTCCCCTACGAAATGAATTTCTCTACAATTCTCCATGACACATTTGCCATGGAGGATTATTCTTCAGCCTCACAGATCTCTCATCAGGAGGCCAGCCTACATTGTCCATTTTCCCTTGTCACCGTTTATTTCCCCTGCATTCTGCTTGGTAACTCTTTTTTCTCTCCCGGTCGCTTGCTGAAATTAGTGATAAAACTGGAATTACAAAGACACTGCCAAGAAGACAAGTTCCTGACATCCTCTGCTGAAAAATCACTTGTGTCTGGGAATATCAGTCAGTATTTTGTTCTCATTTTGGTAGACTCGCATTCAGTTGCTTCTTGCAAGCATTGCATTTACAGAGGACAACAGGGCAACCTAAGGAACTGTGGTTGGTTAAATGACAGAGGAGAGGCAGGACAGGTTTTCTGCACTAGAAATAGGCATTTTACTACAGTGAAGTACTAGAAGCCCAAAAGCCTGTTAAGGAGCAGTCACAGCACAAATTTAAAGCTGTGGGTCTCATGAAGGGATGGGCTGGGATAGAGGGGCCTGAGACAGAGTAGTGGGCTAAACGGAGGGAGTTAAACCCCCACTGACATCTCCAAGTCTCTTTGCCCTTAACTGGACTTTCCCTGAAATGCCCGATGACGTTTTGTCTTCCCCAACCCTCCGTGCCTCCCCTGGGCCATTCCCCCCGGAGCCATCAGAAGAGGGAGCGTTTGCCTGTGCTGCCCAGAAGCCTTTAATCGCTTCCATGCCCAGCTGCAGGCAGTGCCATTCGCCATCCCTACAGCAAATAGTAACTCGGAATAAAAATCCACTTTGAAAGCTGCTTTGCAAACCATTACTTGAAGGGATACTACTGTCAGAGCCATAACGTAAAGAAATGCCAAGTGACATTTTGAAAGCTTATATTTAAGCTTTTTCTTAAAATCTGTCAGAAGTGATTCTGACCAATCACTTTGCCTATTCGATTATATTAATTTATGGCAGGTGAAAACTAATGTCCAGTGATAGAAGCAGCGAATTGTTTTATTAGACTATGGTTTAAATGCAATGGATAGGAAGTATGTAGTACTATGCTTAACTGCTTTGAGTAGTTCCTGCAGCCTCCTCATTATTGGGATGCCAGAGCTGCTAGACCCTGTCAGAAACAGCCCTCTGGAATGTGAAGCAAAAGCCTGGTAGGGGTGGGAGGCAGTTGCTACCTTAATTCTGTCGTCATGTTTTCCAGTGATTTCCAAAGAAGAGATCCTTTGGTGTTTAACTGGGAAAGACTGCAGACTGGCAAAGTCTTTTTCACTTAGGGGTCCCTCTGTAGCCAGAAGAGAATTTTTTCCAGATGAAATTTTTCCAAGAAGCTGAATGCAGTCAACTTCAAACGCTCTACGGAGTTACAGAATCAGGCACTGCCCCTGTCTGCCAGCGTAACAAAGGGAATGGCATTAGCAAATGATCAAACGAGAGACATATAGGTAACTCTGCTGATACTTTATTTCTGCCATCTCTGATCTTCCCACTGTAAGATCCAGATCTTCGCATGGAGAAAAGAAGGATGCGCAACGCTGCCATAAGGGAATTAGGACCAAGTGACCTGCAGCTGAGAGATGCAGTTTGACGGAGCCCGGAGGGGTGCAGTGCAGGGAGCAGCCAGCACTCTGGGAGGAAAAAAGGAGTTGCTGGGATACAGCAATCAAACTAAAATCACAGGTGAACTTGAATGTCTCAAGGACAAGAAGCCAGTGGCCAGGCAGGGGTTCGTGCCAACCGTTCTAAAATGTCAGCATTTCTCTTGCTCCACGGCTCAGGGATAAATTATCTTTCTGGGTCAGGCAGCCTCAAAATATCCCTCTGGTGAAAACAGGTGATTCAAAACCTGGCAGCTCAGCTGGTTCCATGCCCTGTGTGTATACCCCTGCGAACCCGCTACAACACAAGGCGAGGGTGGAGGTATCTGCAGGGCTAATAGCAAGCAGGGAGACAAATACACAGCTTGTCTCGTCCAGAGATGAGGACGAGCTGTGGGCAGTGCTAATGAGGAGAGCAGCTGCCTCTACAGCCACCCCTAAGTAAATCCTCACTGCCAAAAGGCAGCTTATTCCTCCATCATCTTCTCCTCAAAGCTGGAGACTTTCTTTCTGGAAGTCTTCTTGCACTGTTCCTGGAAATGTATCACTGTGGAAAGTTTTTATCCACCTATTTGCTGGATTGTACCAAGCACACACATATATACGTATAAGTTAGCTGCATCTCTCACTAAACTGTGTTGACACTGTATAAGAGCAAACCAAAGGACATTTTGATTTAGTATCTGGATTTCAACAGAAAAAGAGCCCTACATTTATTTCATCTTTGTCTACTTATATGATAATGCAACGATAATTAAAGCATCTATGACTGCCTGAAAATATTCTGACAGCATATTTTTCCCGTTTCATCTACACTGAAAACTTCCTCTAGAACAGTGCTGCCTTTGATGATATTTTCGTCTGACTCCTTTGACTAATTTTTCATTTCACAACAACTTGTTGTCTCCAAACATATTTTATTCTATATTACATTATACTAATACTCCAAAAAGCTAAAGTCAGAACAGCATTCTTTGTCCTTACCATAATAGAACTGGCATTAAAATGTTGGCATTCCTTGTGGAATGGAAACTTGAGGTTTCAGCTAGATCTAATGGCATCTGTTTCACAGAAATGGAGAAAAGTATTCCCTTTATTATTTTAATATAGACTAAAACTTTAAGAGCAAGGACTCACACCTGTTTTGTAGAATCCAGCTGTATTCTCATAAAAGCAGGGAGACATGGTTGTGTCATAACATGATCTTAACCTCCATGAAAAATTTGGTTGGAAATCAGAAAATGTACTTCCAGCCAAAAGCCGTCAATAGAGATTCTGTCTCTGTTTGCTGCTCCGATTAATTTAAACTTCACATGTGTCATGGGGAGGAAAATGGAATACATTATCATTGACGAGCGAGGTTGGCAAGCTATCTCAGTAAGCTGGATGGAGCCAGGAACGATGTGCAGAGCTCCACTTACCACCCCTTTGCTTCACTGAGTGAACCTCCTCCTCATTTTCTGGGGGACTGTGGTGGAGGAATGATTCCGCCCAGTCTTTTTTATTTATAGCCATGAAAAAGCCAAAGTTTTTGCATTTTTGCATCGAATAAAATACAAATCACAATGAGGAACCCAGAACCACAGCACCTCTTAGTAGATAAGCATTTGCACAGTCTTTGTCAGTTGTGAGCTGGAAAGAAGAGACAGTTTTTTCCACGCCAAGTAAAGGTGAGGGAGGCCAGTAGTTTAGCTTGCATCACATATCTTTTCCACAGTCCCAAGCCAAACCACCGCTATGGATTTCCCCCCTCCCACTCACTGGACTTTCTAATGTGAGAAATATCTTCCCATGGAAGGCAGTGGTTACACGGTCACACGGGATCCTGCCTTACTCATACTGCTGGCTTCTGGCTCCATTTTATGGAACGGGGCAGAGATGCCAGCGTTACCCTCAGGCTGAGATCTCTCCTGTAAGCAGCAGCAGCAGAAGTCAGGAGGGAGTAGACAGGCTCCAAAAGACCCTCCCAGTCATCGTAGAAAGTGACTTTTATTTGACTAAACAGCAGGCAAACCTCCCATTGCGTATTATGGCACATGTACTGCCAGAAGAGCAGGGGATATAAACCTGAAGACCAAACCGCCCATGCTCCCTGAAGACCCTGAAATCTTTTTGTAAGACAAAGCTGTTCAGTTCTGAGCCTTAGACAAATTCCAATATCTAAGCACCATGTACTTATCTGCACCGCTTTGACAGTAACAGTTGGATACTTATCCATCAGTCTCTGACATTAACAGCTCTACCAGTGCTGTTTGAGTAGTTGCTCTGCTGAGCACCAACCTAGATGAGAGTATTTCAGTGCTAAGCAGAGTGTGCTTTCTTTAAGTATTAGATTTATAAAATGCCTTGAGAATGTCACACTATAAATTGCAAGCTTATTGAAGACCATAAGCATATCTGCCCAGAACCTGAAGGGTGAGGAAGAGGGCTTGGTGGACCCGGATAGCCTCAGCATCATCAGACCACGAGCAGCATGCTCACTGCTCTGGAGAGTGCTAAGAGGAGAAGCACAGCTCTGGGCCCTTTGATTGTCCCCCAGTTCATCTGAACAAGGTAGACATTTACATTCATAAAAATTTCTTCACGGAAAGGGTTGTCGGGCATTGGAACAGGCTGCCCAGGGAGGTGGTGGAGTCCCCATCCCTGGAGGTATTCAAAAGACGTTTAGACGAGGCCCTAAGGGATACGATTTAGTGGGGGACTTGGTAGTGCTAGGTTAATGGTTGGACCCGGTGATCTTGGAGGTCTCTTCCAACCAGAACAATTCTATGATTCTATGATTCTATGATAGGCGCCTGCACTGCATTTCTGCCCCAGAAGGTGGTCAGGAGCCTCAGTTACCTATGGCTTAAAGGGCTTGATGTGCTTTATGTGCAGTATCTAAGACTCTGCCATGGATGCGAATGGGCAGGTAGGACATGCTGTACAGAGCCGAGTAGAAAGGTCTAGAGAGCTCACTCAGACACTGGGAAGGAGGGCTTTCTACAAGGGCAGAGCTTTCTGCTGTGGCTGTAGAGGGAGATAGAAAAGCAAGATAATACCCTGAGATTAATGTGTGGAGCTCCTCTCCTCAGTTCCAGGCTGCTTTGCCTTTCCCTCACTCAGCACAACGACAGCATTTCCTTCAAAATGTGTCCCAGTGGAGACACAGCAGGAGAGTGAGTTGAAGCAATGCAAGTTGATGGCACCCTCACCTGCAGGAGCAAAGGCAGGGAAGCTAAACTACCAGGCAGAAGATGACCATCATCATTAGATGTCTTTTACCCCAAACCAAGGGTTGGTTGTTGATGAGAGTGCTGGAAATAAAGAGCTCTGGAGCCCTCAGCACAAGAAGGACATGGACCTGCTGGAGCGGGTCCAGAGGTGGCCACAAAAATGATCAGAGGGCTGGAGCACCTCTCCTATGAAGACAGGCTGAGAGAGTTGGGCTTGTTCAGCCTGGAGAAGAGAAGGCTCTGGGGAGACCTTATTGAGGCCTTTCAATACTTAAAGGGGGCCTATAAGAAAGATGGGGAAAAACATTTTAGCAGGGCCTGTTGTGATAGGACAAGGGGTGATGGTTTTAAACTAAAGGAGGAGGGATATAGGCTAGACATAAGGAAGAAGTTTTTCACCAGGAGCGTGGTGAAGCACTGGCACAGGTTGCCCAGAGAGGTGGGAGATGCCCCATCCCTGGAAACATTCAAGGTCAGGCTGGATGGGGCTCTGGGCAACCTGATCTAGTTGAGGTTGTCCCTGCTCATTGCAGGGGGTTGGACTAGATGGCCTTTAAAGGTCCCTTCCAACCCAAACTACTCTATGATTCTATGATTCTTTCTCTAAAAGCCTTTTCCACAGAAAAAATATGGATGGAATGAGGACTGTAGCCATTTGGAGAGGCCTTAGCTCCTATTTCCACTGTCCTGCCATGGCTCTAGAACTGCCTAAGGAGCAGGAGACAAGGAGAAGGCCAAAGACCATGCAGTTGGGCTACTAAATGTGCATGGTGGAGATTGCGAGTTCAAGTACAGCAAACATGGTCTGTAAGGTGCTCAGAGACAACCTCTACGAACTGGGACCAGAGAGACCATGCAGAGGTTGTACTACATGGAAAAACAGCAGTCTGAATCTTTCAGAGGTACGGAGGGGACAGTCACAACTCGGTGTGGGTCCAAGCTCTGCTGCCATTGAGGCTGGCAGAATTTTTAATCAATGTCTGTTGTCTGATAACTGTAGCTGTTTTTATTCTCACTGATTATGGGTCCCTTCCAACTTGAGATATTCTGTGATTCTATGATTAGGGAGAGCCACCCAGGACCTTGACAAGATGCCTTTTAACTCCACTATATATTAATCTTCTGCAGAAGGTGGTACAGACAAAAGGAGGATATGGGACAAAGCAGCATCAGAAAAGGAAAGTGGTAGGCCCCTGCTATTCAGGGTATTAAGCCTTTGGAAGCCCCTCTTTGAGATCTTGAAGGCAACTCAGGGCAGTGGGAGCAGCAGCAACTCTATCAGTGGGTTCCCTGGAAAGTCTGCGCAAAGTAGATACCAACAGAGAAAGTTAAGTTGCTCTTCATGGAGATAACTGTCCTGATCCACCTAATAGCTGTTTTTCGCTCCCATTCCCACTGGAATTGGCATCTAATGCCCAGACCACGCCTGATGAGTTGTAAAGAGGTATATGACAACACTAAGAGACATTTCCCTTCCTCATAGAGCCTCTAGATCCACCATCAAGTTCCCAGCCCCAAAACACTCTCTGTGGAGACTGGATGGACATAATGTGGAATAAATGAGTTTCAGGCTTCTGTCCCCCCACCTTGGGCCGCTCTGACTCACGGGAACCCACAGTATTACCTACAATACCATGGGGGGGGGGGGGGGGTGTTGTTTGTTTTCCACTGCATTGAAGCAGCAGTAATAACAGAGTGTCATGAGACCAGCACCAAACAGAAGAAATCCTGCCAAGTGAAGCTGTACTCACGTACAGCTCAAAAGCAGCAAGGGAAGGAACTGTCCAGAGACTACAACATTTACATGTTAGACGTTATGATTTAATACTTGTTTAAGTTAAACATTAATATGGGTAAAGCAACTTTCAAACCAGAGCCAGTGCAGAGTTGATCCAAATGTCAACAGGACAAAAGAATCTGGAGCAAAAATCTGAGCCAAACCACTGAAGCTGATAATGTCTGGCAAGAAAATTCACCTCAGAGAAGAGCTTGAGGACAACAAAACTCCATTAAAAAACACAAATCAGACCTCGCCCTTTGCTGACTGTCTCTCTGTCTTTATTCTGACCAGATGTAAAAGACTCATGGTCTTGGAGGCCTGGGATATCTTTTCTAAGAAGGCTCTGCAGGATCAGGATTGCTTCTGCACTTGGGGATTCAACTTCCAGACTGAGCTGCAGCTGACCCTGCCAACTGGAGGCACAAGGACAGAAACCTTTAAGTGACTCTGGCCCAAACTGTATTTACTGACAGAGAGCTGGTCTTGAGCTTTCCAGCTATTAATTGTACTTTTACAAATTAGAAAGGCTTCCTGTCATCCATCAGGGTACCCCTTCCCATTATTCTGGGCTAACAGTCTGTAAAATGAAATGGCAAACAGAACTTCATTAAAACAAAGTGAGACACTTTCTCGGCTGGCAGGTTTGGAAGAGTAGGAACCGAGCCCCAGGGGTTGCACTTCCAGCTTCATCTCTGACTAGCTATATGGGGAAAAAAAAAGGACAAAAAGTCCTTTCAGCTCTCTGTACCTCAGTTTACACATTCATCAAGCAGGGACACTACTACTCAGAGTTCTCTTGAGAACATTATGGAAATGAATTACAATTTATAAAGCATTCTGTGACCCTGGGTGGATGCAAAGTATTAAATTATTACAAAAACATCCACATTAGCTGTCAAAGCACTGAATATTTTTCTTACGGTGATTGGAGAACCAGGATAGGAATATTAAAAACAATATCAATCATTTAATTAATTTATCATCCAGCAGAGTACAAGGGAAAATACGTTGCTCTGGTCTCACCCCATACATCCACCTTGGCTACCCTTCCTTGCCCAGATTCCTCTGCCCTGACTGTACGCCTGCAGCCGAGGCAGCTGCTAGGAAGGTAACACCTAAGTCTCCCTCTGCAGAGAGACACAGACACCTTCGGGACTGATTCAGATCCTGGGTGGGCTGACTCAGACTCTGGAAGTGTCTTTATCTTTCCAGATCTCAGACTTGTTCTGTATTAGTAAGTTAAATGAGTCCAAGCTCTAGCCGTGAGGCCGGATGGCACCATGCAGCCGCCATCCAGGCGAGTAAATTTTCCTGCTCTCTGAATCAAGGTGCCTCTGTAGGCACCACCAGCTGGGAGCGGTCCCAGCCTGGTGGGTTCCCAGGTCATGACCAGGGACTGTTGGGACAGGGCTAGTACCCTCCGCTACACCAATGTCAGGGGCCCTCTGACAGCATAGCAGCAGTTCAAGTCCCTGTGCCCTGTAACATTCCTTGGCCTGTTTAATTTATTAGCGGAGGCGTAGCCTTAGATGTATGAGATAAGTGTCTGAAGTTAGCTGAGATCTGCTAGGACAACAAGGCTATGTGAGGGACGGGGTTAACTCTTTCTGTCCTGTAGCCGTGTGATGAACTGACTCATCAGAAAGGAGGGACAGCCCAACATCTAAGTTGACAAGGTAAGTCTATATATCCGAAACATTTCAGAGGAACTCCAGAGAACCTGCTTTTGGCGCTCAGTGCTCTTGGAAAGCAGCTGTTTATTTATGGATTTAAGCCGAGTGATTAAGCCCGTGCTGTGCTCACAGCCCTGCACTTGGGACCTTCCAGAGCCAAGCAAGGCTGGCTTGTTCTTGTTCTCAGCTGTGACCCGTCACCTGGGTCGGGGCTCCTCATCATGCTCTTCTGACAAGTGTTGCCTCTTGACTAGTTACTGACTGTTTCCACCCTCCTCTTCCCGATCATGATATCTGTAGGTCTGCTCCGTAAAATACTTCTCCCTGTATGCCAGCATCTTTGCATTTGCAGTGTTTCTCACCGAAGCATCTCCCAGCCTTTGCGCACAGCTGGAGAGCGCTGTGTGCACCGAATAGACAGGTAAAAGGAACCTGGGTACCCGGGACCTGTCCTTAGCCTGGCCGCGAGTCCGCGTGACAAACCCGGGAATGCAGGTCAGGACGTCTGAGTCGCAGCCTGAACCAGGAGACCAGAGTGCCTCACGGCTATCATCTGAGCTCTTCTGACCCCACTGCTGTAACCACCCCCTAATGAGGACCACATACATCCATCTCCACCAGGAGACATGGAAAATGAGGCAGGATTGCCCCCCTAATGCCATAGGGAGAAGAGTAGTTCCTGGAATATTTACCAAGCTACTAACCCCAAACTTTGGTTTTATATTCCAGATGACAGTTTTTCAGAGCTTTTCAGCCCCTCTTTTTACGGTGACAGCCATTTTACAGCCCCAGTCCTTGAGTCTGTCACTAGAAACCCACTATGCAAAGGCAGCGTGGCCAGCATCTGATGTCCCAGCATCCAAAAAGCAGCTGCTAGTGGCAGCAGAATAGAAACGAAGGAAAACCTGTGTATACAGTCCAAAGTGAAGGTACCTTTAGCATTGTAAATGGACATCTATTTACATGTATTAATATTTCTATGATGAACCATACCTAATACAGCTATTGCAGCTTCTAAGGATTAGGTGTGGTCTTCAAAGGCTTGCGGTTACAATTAGTCAGAGCTCAGGTAGATCGTATGAAGTAGGAGATGTGGGAGTATTCACATGTCTGAGCCTACCATGCTTAATCCTCAGCATTTAAAATACTGCTTTTAAATTGCCTTAAAATATTAACAAAAAGAACTAAAATTTTACATGCCAATTAAGAAAAACTGCTCTAGATTTGGCTTTTGAAGTGCTTTGATTTGATATGAATATAACTGTTTGGATTGCATGGATAGTAAAAGCACATGCCTCAGAGTGGCAGCTTTTATTCCTTTAGGGCAAGCAGCATCCCCTCAATGCAAAGGATTAAATAAAAATAAATTAAGAGACATACTACAGAGAAGGCTGGCTGTGTACTTTTCAACATGGACAAAGCAACCCTTCTCCCCACCGGTAGAAATTCACGCTAGTGCAGAGACCCAGCACAAAGCCTGGACGCCACTTAAACATCCTGCTGAGGGCTTAAGCGCTGGCTAGGCTTTGTGTAAGCCTCAGTAATGGATTGAATATCACCCTCAAGAAAGCACAGGGACAAACTGCATTTAGATTTTGCCTGGGTCTGATTCTGTATTTCCACAGCCCTTTTTTGGTGGGAATTTGGAGTCAGCATGAGACATAGGATGCGGCTTCACATTTCACTTCATACCTGAAACCGGCCTTTGCAATGAAAGGGGCATATGGATATATTATCCACGATAATATTTCTTCGATGTTAATGGACACTGCACATAAAATATCTGCAGACCAATTACCACTGATCAAAGGTAGTGCCACACATCTGAAGGAAACGGTGTGACGTGAGTCATTTTGGCTCGGGGTCTCCCATAGGGATTGTGCAATCCGTGTCCTCCTTCCCACGCTAAGAGGCATTGTGTCTGTACCGCGGAGCAAGCTGGGGCCGAACCATGCAAACAGACGTACGCACGCGGTCCCCTGGGCTCCTGCGACAGACTCCGCGTGGGATTCCAAGTGGGTTGCTAAGACTGGTTCTTCACTCAGGCATCATTCTATTTTTTCATATAATGGCTACATTTGTGTCCCGGATTCTGCCCTCAGGAAAGAGGGTGCAGATGTTGTTCACAGCTATTTTGAACTTCCCGTAATCTATTGGTATTTCCAGACAGGGCAATCATGTGCGTTGGCTGCTGTAAGAATCAGTGCCTCTTCGGGCTGGGTCTGCCCACGGTGCCATTTCTACACAGCTACTTCAGCCCTTTCTTCTTCGGCTGCTGCTTCTCATGGACTTTCACAAAAGGAAGCTCAAGTGGAAGTTGTTAAAACTCTCCGACTCGTCACACCACAGGCATGTTTGGAACAAGACCCTGAGTTGCATCCTGGAGGTAAGAGAAGGGACCCACAAGGCAAGCCATAGTATGTGTGCATGGGAGAGACTAAATGTCTTTTTGTTTATTTAGATTTAAATAAGAAAACATAAGAAAAAAAGGTTAAGCTGGGGATCACTTGAAGAATTCAGTTCAAAAATCATGACAGACATAATTTAGCAGTGTACTTCCCACAAGTATAAAGATGCCAGGCAGTAAAACTGCCTTACAAACCAAATCCACGTTTGTGCCGACGTACCAGCCCAGGAGCGAAGCAGTACAGCTTCGTTCAGCGCTCAGACCTGCCACTCTGGATGCAGCACCGGGCAAAAGCCAGCTGCCAGCTTCCGACTCCAAGCTTTGCCCTATTCAGATCAGGGAGCAAGTCAAGGAAATCAGAGGTCCTGAGAGATATTTTCACAGTCTTTCCATACCTTTTACCAAAAGTGTAACATGGCATGGCAGTTAGCACCAGGACTGCCATAGCAGAGCGGGCAGAGGGCCATCATGTCCAGCATCCTCTTCCCAAGAACCTGCAGCACCAGGTGTTGCCGGGGAGGATACCAGAAACCCTGTAAGAAGCAGTTCTGTGTATTCTGTTCCCAGAGGAACTTAGTACTTTGTCACTGCCAAAACACCTGATCTGGCTTTGGTTTTAGCTTTCGAAATATTTTCCCTGTTCCTCTGGATATTCTTATTAGCCATATAAATGCATTGGCCCTTTCAAGAATCCTGCTAAACTCTTGCTATTAATGGCTATGCCTAGACTAGTAAATTAAACAGGGCCATGACACTAGCTCTAACACTGGCGCGTGCTTGTCTGTATTGTTTCATGGTCCCTCGACATGGGTTAGCATCAGCTAGCAGACAGTACCTGAGCACGGCGTGGAGAACAGCACATTCTTGGGACCATTCCCAACAGGCAGGCTGGGTGTGGCCACCCTGGTTTTAGGGGGAAAAGAGTTTAGTCATGTGGATATGAATCGTAACATGCCCTTTGGCTTCATGCCAGGCAACTGGTCTGTTGCATTTAGTAGTACAGCTGTAGCCAGTGGGACTTTTTAATAACAAGCTCCGTGGCCCAATTAAGCAAACTGTGAAAAGCATCACTGGGTACCTTTTGAAGAAAGCCCATAATATGTAGGTAGCAGCCTGATCCCCTTCAGGGGAAGAACACATTTCCACAAAGGGCTTGGTGCTGTGTCAAAGCACAGACTGTGTCAGGAGGTTTTTGCCACACTTCCCAAACTTTATCAGCAACCTAAGATTAAACATGCACAAAGAAGGCTTAGCACTATCCCTCCCAAATACCTTTCCATGCCTGTGGGCATGTTCAAGGCTTGTTCAAGACAGTTTGGCTTGAATCTGATCAGTTATCTTCAAGGTAAACACAAAGAACTTCTAACCTGAGGTGCTTTTACGTGAGTAACCAGATGGGAGGGTTTGGATTGCCTAGGCCAGCCACCACCCTAAACAGGTCTTCAGATCGACAGTACGCAGATACTTTCACAGAGGCAAAGAAAACCTGGATGCTGGAAAGGATTTACCTGAGGTCAGCATTTTTTATTCCTTCTTGTTCAGCTGTTGAAGGCCACCGAACCCAGAAATCTGTGGGTACAGACTGGGCAGAAGGATACCTAAGGGTCAGTGGATTGATTGGTCAGCCAGGAAAAGGCGAAAAGGCAAATCAGCGTCACCATGGCTTGTAAAATCAAATATTGAGATAAAAACATGCATGGCTGAGTTTGGTAGAAATCTTGTACTTAATACACAGGAGAAAGTTCATAAACATCTTAGAGACAATTCTGTAATAGTTCTGTTTTGTTTCAATGTTGTATGTTTGCCATGTAAATGTCAGTTCTAGACAAGGGACAAGCAGAAATGATACACATTGCATTCCAGAAAGCATGGGCCTTACCCTTCGCCATGAGCAATTCTGGTAATGCTAAATCATTTGGGGAGGTGAAGACTCTGGCAGAAAGCTGTCTGAGCCATCAGTTCCTGCTGAATTCCAGCCCACGCGGAGATCCTGAGTGTCTAGCTACAACTGAATGGAGAGGGAAGGATCCTTGTTGGGAAAGAGAGGGAAACACAGAAAAGCTTCTGTGTTCAGCTACATGTACATGCTAGGCGTGTACAAAAAATTGCTTTTTGGACTGCAGACATTAAAGTCTAGGTTCGTAATGGACTTCAAGCACCACAATCTTTATTTAGGTACAGAAGTCCAACACTGGAGTGCCACTGGCAGCCTTGGAACCATGTCAGCTGCTGCCTAACACCACAGGAAAAGTCCTCATTAATGCTTAGGAAGAAATATTTTGGTGTACGAATAAAGCCTCCTCCATCCTGACACCACCTCATCGCTAGGAGTCTTTATTAAAGATGAAGTTCTGGTGGGACCCTCAGGATGGGCATTCCTCTCTTCTTCCCAGGGCTCAGAGCATATCCACCTGCTTGGTCTGGTACAAAAACCAGCCAGGACAGGACATCTGGGAAGTGCCTCTGTTTCACGTGCTGCCCCTTACATGTAACACCTTAGCATCACTCAGCTGGGACAGGAGGGAAGCTCCTGTTTAAACTCTTTCCCTGTCTGAATTCATCCAAATTCCAGGTGAGTAGTGTCCTCACCAGGGGCTGCCTTCAGTCACCCCAGCCTTTTGTAACTACTCCCACTTCATACAACCTATTATACCCAAAGCTGGCTCACACAATTCTGTCTGACCTTAAAAATACTTACTTATTTCATATAATGTGGAAGTAAGAAAGAGAGCTGAAGAAAGACCAGTTTCGTAATAACAAAGAAGATGATACTTGGAGCATTCATCAAAGGTAACAGCAGCTGGAGAGCAAGTCCCTACTGTGAGAAGGCCTTTGAGTAGAGACATCGTGGGTGCCAAGGGAGTCCCCTAACCACAGGGCTGTGGAAATTCCCCATTCGATATACTACCTTCTTCCTTTTCACAGCTTCAAAATGCTCCCTGTTCAGAAAACGGGCAGTCTAGGGAACTACGTGCTGCTACAGAGAGTATGAGGGGTAGCTTCTTCAGTGCTGAGCCACATCTATACGTTATCTTGAATCTAATCTCACTTTTCATAGAATCATAGAATATCTCAAGTTGGAAGGGACCCATAAGGATCATCAAGTCCAACTCCCTGCTCATCGCAGGATGACCGAAAACTAAACCATATGACTAGGAGCATCGTCCAGATGCTCCTTGAACTCTGACAGGCTTGGTGCCATGACCACCTCCCTGGGGAGCCTCTTCCAGTGACCGACCGCTCTCACAGTGAAGAAACTTTTCTTGTATTTCAGGCCCATGGTGTTCCCCTAGTTTCCCTTCCTTCTCTGTTGCTTCCGCTTATGAAAAATCAAGAGGTTTCAAGGTACCTCAGCATTAGTTTTCCTTTTACTGATATTCAGTAAATGTGCTTTGATGAGGGAAGGGTGACCTAGGTCCTTCGTTCAGTAATTTCTTAATCACTCTGAGTTACATCGGTCAATACTCCCAGCCTGGCCATGCAGTCCAGCCTGAACCCTGTTTGAAACTTCTGCATCCTAAACACTCTTGCACGTACTTTTCTAAGAACAGGAGGAAATTGTCCACACGGTCTCTGTTGGCCTTTGTAACACAAATATGAAAATACTTGCAGTCAAGTTAAGGAGTAGAAAATGCGTCCAAAACAGTATTGAGTAACCCTGCTCGAGGAGAGAAGTGTCTATAGAGTCAGTGGGAATTGATATAGATGTCTCAAAGGACATGGGAATACCAAGGACAAGGCAAACCAAAAAAGGCATAAGTAAATATTTAACTGAAGACTGCAAGAACTTTCCCTTTTAGGTAAATCACTCTTCATATCTGAGTTCATCCCAAGGTGAAAAGGACAAAAGGCAATTAAGTGGGCATCAACCAAGTAATTCCAGAAGCAAATAGTGTTGCTTATGCGAAAATCATTAACAAAGAGTGAAAGATAAGCACTTTGAAAGAGAACTGGATAACTGATGAGACCGTCTTACACAGAGATGAGAAGTGGATGTTCTGTTAACCACGTCTGGCTTGAAACAGTCTGCTCCCTCTGGCAGATCCTTCTGCAAGCCCTCTCAACAAAGAGGTAGAGATAGGTACGTTTGGAAGAAAGGGCCATAAGACATGCATGCAAATCCTATTCCTAGGGAGATTACAGTGACTTTTGCCTCCTGAAATCAGTGCAATTCCAGTTTGTTCTGAAGTACATGCATATATTTCCATATATACATGCAGTTCCATTGGGTTCCTCTGTTGCATTCACATCCAGGCCCTGACGAAGTAGCTGGATGCTCCCAGAAGAAGAAATGCAAAGCTGGACAGGTTGGTCCATGCCTTGCCTTGATCTAGCAACATCACAGGCAGGTAAGCAATGTCTTGTGTGCCCCTCTGGAAAAATCAGTGCTTAGCTTCATTAATCTACTAGGACAACTTAGGAAAAACGTGTCTGTTTTATTAACTTACCCTTGCAGGAGAGTTTGGTTAATGTATGGTAGGTACATAGTTCTTCCCAAAAGAGTTACCAGTAGGGGGGTAATAATTCAAGACTGCAGAAAGTCAAAAGGTGAAAAAGCTAAAAGCTGTATCTCTGTGTAAAATCTAAGCACCTCTGAAATCAATTGAAAGATTATTGCTGCCTTTGATAGGAACTGGAGTTGACCTTCTAGAGACCTAGTTCCTTTTAAAGCATTTCAGATGGCAAAAATCTTAATTTACCACTGCTGGTTTTAAAGCTTCACAAACGACACTTTTATAAGGACTTATTTCACTATAATGAAAAACTCTTCTACTTCACTTTAACATTAAGCATTGTGCAAACTCATTCTGGCTGAAAGGATGGTCATTTTTTATGTTGGATAGTTCTTATGACAAACAACTCAAATATGCTTCTGGAGCTCTGGGCTTATGGGACTTAAATCGTTAAAATATTTTTATGGGAAAAAAATACGAGTACAAATAAAAATGCTACGCTTTTGCTCTGAGGGAAAGGTCATTCAAGGGTACAGTATTCAGGGCACACTAAAACACTATTTAAGCATACGAAGGCCTCAGATGCACTATTTACACGTCCATATGCCAAACATCTGTGTGTGTGTTTGTGTGTGTAAAGTTTACATGTCCTCTATTGCATCTGGCCACATTTACTTTTGTACCCAACAGCCCAGTTTGAACTGGGACCCACTGGTTTTTTCATAGGTAAGGATCAAACTTCTTAAAAACAGAAAACAGAACGATGGAGCCTTTTTCACACCAGATGATGCTGTGTAAACACAAGGCTCGATTCAGCCATGAGAAGGATGAGTACTGCCAACTGGGTATCCTACACCTTTGGTGTCTCCCTAAATTCTGGGACAATGCAACAATTATTTTTAAAATTACCTCTGCATCATAATCTGAATGAATCTCTTAAAAAAAGGCCTAGTGAGACTTAGCTGCTTTTTATTAGGAAAAGACTCAGTGGTGAAATGATTTTATAAAAAATCTGTGGCCTCTGGACAACTTCAGCTGGTGTTGAAAATGGGCTCTATGATTCTCAAATGCTAGAGCAATGGGGGAAAAATGAGAAAATTATCGCAGGGGATAGAAGGTAGTTTGCTTAAGCCAGGGGGGGACTCTGAGTCTAAGAGTTTTTCCAAGAGAGCGTTGCAAAAGGCTTGAAACCTTTTGTGCTCATGGTCAGAATCTCCCTCACTAGCTAAAAAACCAAGGGGTGTGTTTTGGACAACCTCATTCAGTCACAGGTAATACAAAGATAATCTCATGAAGGGCTTTCCTGGCTCAGTAGGGTCCCGCACACTTTTACTCGTCCCTTCCTAACAGAGCGGTGAGTGGTGGTGCAGTACAGCAGCAATGCCGATGGCCGCTTGCTCGGTGACGCTGGGGTGGAGGGTGTCGCACGGGGTACGTGAATGCTAGGAAACGCCTGCTGGAATGGCTTAGCTGAACTCAAGTATCTGCCCAGATCACAAAAATAAGGGAGGTTTCTAAACTACTCAGAGCACAGACCATAAAGAGAAAGGTTTACAATCCCTAACTCCTCCTCCACTTAAGGGGCTTGTGATTTAAATACATGGCAAGTTTTATAATACATGGGGGATACCTTGTGATCTGGGCTTGGATTAAACAAAAAAAAGTGTAGCTATAGGTATGAAACTCAGTCCTCTCTCTTGTTCCCAAGGCAGTTTTATAATATTCATATTTCTTATTAATACAGGGTCCAAAGAAGGAAGGAAAAATGACTTTGGGAAGTTGCTCAGTGTGTGTTATAAGGAAAGCCCATGGAATATATGGGAAGTAACTGACCATAGACTATCAGTGCCAAAACCAAAACCACAGTGGTTTATATGACTATCTGAATAAAAGCAATATGGTTACTGGGCCTTTGCCATCTGTCAGCTAAGATGCACCTCAGGTTTGTCTTAAGCATGTCTGAATAGGTAACCAACACGCATTTGCTGAAACTCCCCTCATAGTGCCTTGGAAAGGATCCACCTTCGTGTTAGGGTCAGTTAACGCATTTTGTCTTGCAGATATGACAGGTGAAGTTGTTTTATGTTGGTGTGTACAGGAGCTCAGCTGAGGGGCAGTGACTCATTAAGCTGTAGTAACGCAGCCCGTTTGTTGCATTCCTGCACTCTCAGTCAGATGCCTGAAATGGCAGCCCCCCTGTTCCCCCCCGAACCCCAAAGCTCAAAGCCTCAGTTCTGTTCTACAGCATGAAACCACGTACTTTGGCCTCTGCGCAAGGATGCCCATATGACAGAGGCTTTAGTAATACCATCATCTTCATCTATCCTCCCCTTTCCCTGCTCTTTCCCTAGCATTAGGATGAAGCTACTTGATATATCTCAAGGGACATGGGAATACCTCGCTTACACTGGCTCTCTATATCAGCACTTTCCATGCCCTGTTCTTCTTTTAGGTGTTTCTATTCATCAGGGCAATGTATAGAAACTTACTTTCTGTACCTTCACCTTTCTCCTTTCCCTCTCCTTCCCTCCTTCTTGCCATCTGTCACCTTCCTCTTGTTGCTGTACCATTTCTCAATAGGTATCACGAGCATTTCTGTAGGACAAAGGCTCAGACTCAGTGTGCTGCTTGTTTCACGGTGCGTTCAGATAGTCGCGTTGGAGCCAGGAAACAGTAGGAAGGAGCAAGGCATGGAGAAAAGTAGAGGCAAGGAAAGCAACCGATGACTTTCAATGGTTCTGCCAAAAGATAGTCTATGCTGCACCAAGCTGTTTGCCTCTGTGTAAATCACATCTTAGGGTTTAAACCATGCAATGGACCTTCCTCCTTATAAGTAAGTGGCATACCAGCCCAGGAAACAGGCTGTTAAAATGCAATCTCAGTATCTGCTGGTTCCTTCATCCTGAAGTCTCTTAGAAGTTCACCTCTTAGAACAGATGTTGCCTTCAAGCTATAGTTACTTAAATTTCCACTGCATGAACAAACGTGTGGCTCAGAGCTCTACCCCAGAGAAAGCAGACACTGAACTAAAGGAGAATCGCCGATAGCTGTTGGTATCATGGGACTGCGTGATTCAGAGGTCAGGTTCCAGCGGCCTGGGCAAATGTGTGTAGCTACACGATTAATCGTAGGCCTATTTTACAATGAGTTCCAGTGTTTGGAAGCAGTGGAGCAAATCACTATTAGACCAAAGATTTTTTTCTTCAGTGAGATAAAAAAAGATCTGTTCTTAATTCTTATCTAACATACGAAAATCTTCAAGGGAATAAATAAGGAAGTCTGCTTCTGACAACTTATCTTACCAAGCCAAAAAATAGCCCATTTGTATGTGAATTGAAGGTATTGTAAGAGACTTTTCTATAGTCTGATGTTTACCTAGAGATGGGAAAGTGATCCAGATAATATAATTCATCAGTTTCCTAGGAGAATTCCTGATGGGTGCGTATTAGTGCTCCGTCCAGCCTAACTGAAACTCTGACAAGGGATGGAGTTTCCTCTGGTTCCTATAGGTAACAGTTTCTCAGCCTAGTAGTGCTTTTTGCATGACAGTTGTTTGTTCTGTTTTGTATTTGTGCATTTTATTATTATTTATTTTGTATTATTCACCATTAATCTATCCATTCATGGCTATACTCATACAGTGACAAGTGGTGTCCCTCAGGGGTCCGTACTGGGACGACTGCTATTTAACACCTTTGTCAGGGACATGGGCAGTGGGAAGGGGCGCACCCTCAGCAAGCTTGCTGACAACACCAAGCTGTGAGTGGTGTGGTTGATACTCTAGAGGGTTGGAATGCCATCCAGAGGGACCTTGACAGACTTGAGAGGTGGGCCCATGCGAACCTCATGAGGTTCAACAAGGCCAAGTGAAAGGTCCTGCACATGGGTCGGGGCAATCCCAAGCACAAATACAGGCTGGGCGATGAGTGGATCGAGAGCAGCCTTTTGGAGAAGGACTTGGGGTTACTAGTGGATGAAAAACTGAATATGAGCCAGCATGTGCACATGCAGCCCAGAAAGCCAACCGTATCCTGGGCTGCATCACAAGCAGCGTGGCCAGCAGGTCGAGGGAGGGGATTCTCCCCCTCGGCTCTGGTGAGACCACACCTGCAGTGCTGCGTCCAGCTCTGGGGCCCCCAACACAAGACAGACATGGACCTGATGGAGCAGGTCCAGAGGAGGGCCATGAAGATGGTCAGAGGGCTGGAGCACCTCTCCTACGAAGACAGGTTGAGAGAGTTGGGGTTGTTCAGCCTGGAGAAGAGAAGGCTCTGGGGAGACCTTATTGCAGCCTTCCAGTAGCTAAAGGGGGCCTACAGGAAAGATGAGGAGGGACTCTTTATCAGGGATTGTAGTGCTAGGACAAGGGGTAATGGCTTTAAACTGAAAGAGGGTAGATTTAGATCAGCTTTAAGGAAGAAATTCTTCCCTATGAGGGTGATGAGGCACTGGCACAGGTTGCCCAGAGAAGTTGTGTCTGCCCCATCCCTGGAAGTGTTCAAGGCCAGGTTGGATGGGGCTTGGAGCAACCTGGTCTAGTGGAAGGTGTCCCTGCCCATGGCAGGCGGGGTGGAACTAGATGGTCTTTAAGGTCCCTTCCAGCCCAAACCATGCTATGATTCTATGATTCATTCTATGATTCTATACTATTTTCCAGTAATACATTATGCAATGTATACAACATCTGGCATTGGGTATTTGTTCTCCCATCCCTTCCCTGCGGGTAGAGGCGAACACACTGCAGCACACTCCAGGGGGAGTTGGGACTGAATGTATTCGTGTTTTGGGGTTAGTTTTATTTTCTTATAAATGTTCATAATCCTGTGGATTTGTATGAGAAACATTTGTGGTTCTTTTTGTTTCATTATGTTGGATAATACCCGTTCAGCATACCTGCCTTTGTGGCATTCAGGCTTTGTCCAGTTAATGAGAAAAGCGTATCACCTGCAATCAGCAAACAAGGTTGGCTGGGGGTCCGAGAGGTGCTGGGGCTCCAGAGACCCATGTGCAAAGTCCAGTTCTGCCACAGCTTCTTCCTACATGGTCATGGGTGAATCTCTGTGTAACGGGACGGAAGAGCATCCTTCTCCCACGTGCTGCCTGTCTCACTTTATACCCCGTAAGCTTTCAGAGAACCTTGCTGCATATTTTTACAGCACCGAGCTTAAGTGCCAGTCTAAGCTCAGGCATTTGAGCTAGGTTATCCTCAAAACAGGACAGCAGCAAGACCTTTTGGTAGCCGGGGTTGACTCTTCCAACCTACTTGGGACCTTCCTTCTCCTGTCAGCAGTCACATCCTTCAGTAGCTGCTCCCGACCCACAGCCCTTCTTCTAAACCTTCCCAGGCTCCTCCCCACTCTGTGTAGAGCTCCATTAAGAGGATGTGGCTCTGCTTTAAGGAATTATTCCCATATGAATTTTGTGTCAGTCTCAAAGAAATCCTCTGCTCTCCCAGATGACACACACTCGTCTAACAAACTCAGGAGCAAAGCAAGCTCAGTGCAAGCTGAGCTCACAGATGCAAGGCCAGGTTACCTACACCGACCCCACATTTTTACTCCACGTAAGCGAGATGAAAACCTGTCCCAGTGACCAAGTAACCCAGACGAAAGGGTGGAGAGGCCAGGACAGTACGTACCTACTTCTCAGCCAGCTTTGTGGAGTAAACAAAAATGCCTTCTTCCATCTTGATTGTTTCTCACCGTTGGCCTTTTTACATCTATAAAAAGAGGTGTGATCTATCTTGCTGTATCTCTGCCAGGATTGTCGGCAATCCACCATCCAGCGTTGTTTGTCCGGATATAGCCTGTCAAAATGGAAGGAATGAGTCAGTGTTGGGCCGAGCAAGAACACCACGATTAACACCTATTTCATGTGTGTTCCTGCCTCCTTATCTTGCAGATGAGGGTTTTGAATTGTTGGGGTTTTCAGCACGCAGCCTCCTAGGTGTCCTATATACTGTCTTTTACCTGTGCATTAGTACTGATAGGATCCATACACATATATCCAGAGGTGCAGACTTGCCCTTTAGGATGGTTAGGACAATTCTCCTTGTTGGCACCTCTTCAAAGGCTGCTTCCCAGCTCCAGCTTTGGAAGACTGCTAAAGCTGGTGGTGGGAGAGACCCCGTGACACCCTCCTGCTGCGGTCGCAGGTTTGTTTTCAGAAGCTGAAAGGTGGTGTCCTGCCAAGTTGGATACCTCGCACCGGGAACGCAGATGTGATCGTGCCCGAGGGGATGCTTATGCGCTGCAAACTGTTTCCTATAGGTGGAGTGATTTGTTTAATGCTTTGTGGTGGCTCTTCGCATTTGCAGGTTAATTTGGTAGGTGCAGAATCACTCAGGGCAATCTGACAAACTCATTTCAAAACAAGTTATAGCATATAATAATAAGGAAAAAAATCGTCTTCAGCATTCAGACAGCGGAAGGAAAATTTCCTGTTAAAGGAAGCTATGAAGACAGTGGAATTGTTACAGGATTAATTAATGGAGATGTAAAGCAATATTTCAGATGTTTCTAATCATTCATCATCTCCCTCCGCTATCCCAGGGACTCAGAATGGGCAGACCCTGTGGTCACAGCTTTGTTTAGAGAAAAAAAAAATCTAGCACTTCAGGCTTTCTGCACTCCAAGAACCTTCCCTTCGCTTCCTTCAAAGCTCGTCTCAAAACCCACTCACTGGCAAAGCTGTTGCTCCCGCCCTCTGTTAACATCCAAAATCTTTCGCGTGGCAGAAGCATTCTCTATCTGATGCTAAGGAGTCTCTGTTATTGTGTGTTGCAGCTGTAAATGTCTTGGGCTTAGGCCCGTGAACACATTCTTGAGGGGCTGGTTGGGACGTGGGTTCACAGAGCATCGGTCACATGCTGGTAACTGCTGGAGCGCTCGCCCCTGCTCCATGGGAGACCTGGCCGGATTGCAGGGAGCTTGTTCCCCGGCGGCTGGGGACGAAGCGTGCAAAGGGCTGTAACCACAAAACAGCTGAAGTGTTAGAAGTTCACCGCGAGCAAAACTCCCAGTCAGTTGTTGATGTGACCGTATCCTGGTATTGTGCTCCCCAGCATAAATCTCAAATATTCAAGCAGGACTTTTATCAGACAAAGAAAATAACTTCCAATAATAGGTAAAACAATCCAGAGGCATCTAATCTTCTGGCATCAACCTTAAAAAGGAATAGTTCATTATAAACAAGACTGCATTTTGAAACTAACTTTGGACACAGAGAAGTGCCTCTGATGTAATTGTTCTGGGTGTGGATGTAAAATACCAGATCTGGCTTTGGTCCTTCCAACCCATTGAGTGTCTACACAAACGCACTTCCCATATAGTGTCTCTTCTGAGATGTGATTCATAGCGAGCTAAAAAAAGGTTCACGTGCAGGTAATGGCCGATATTTATTGGCGTGAGGAAAGAGGAGCTGAAAGGACTATTAAACCAAATCATAATAAACTATTCCTGCTGGTCAAGGCTCATTAAATTTTTTATTAGTCTTGCCTGCAATTTTCTGTATGTAGGTTTCACAGATGATCTTCAAGCTGAGCCAAAATATGTATTGTGAATTATTCTGACCTTGCTCAGAACAGCTTTATATGTTTGCATGCGTGCCTGTAAAAAATGCTTTCTCATAACCCATACCTGAGCATTGCCAGATGCATTTGCCACATTGTAAAATACAGAACGTCATTCACCTCCGGGAATTAAAGGCAGCGCTATTTAATGACAGGGACTGAACGTGCTGCCCTTGATCACAGTGGGCCATGCCCGAAGCGATCTGTTAAAAGGATTTTATACTACCAACAACAGCCCTAGATTAATCCAAACAAAAAAAAAAAAGAGGATGCAACATCACAAGGTTCCACACCAACCAAAGTCTAAACTCCGTACGCAGCAGGGACGTACCTTCTTGCGACAGTCCCTACATCAGTCCCGTGGCTGCCGTTGCTTTCTGTGCTGTACCTCGGTTTAGAGTCACCTCCTGTTCCTGTGTGCAGCTTCCCCAGCTTCTGGTACGGTGCCCCAAGGATTATTTCTATTCGTATCATCTGCTCCGCTTGCAGTCAGAAGATCTATGGCACTCAGCTCAACATAAAAGATGATTACACCCAAGAACCTATTGAAAATCCGAACGGGAATGATGGCCTTGGTCTCAGGGCACTCGGCTGGACAGGCGAAGCTCCTCTGTTTTGACACAGACTTTCCATGTGATCCTAAAAAAGTCCCTCTTTCGTTATGGTGCAGATCCCCTACTGAAAAATGGGAATTGCAGGAGACCAGAGCAAGAATTAGCAGGTTGAAGATGGGACGCGTTTTGACACCACCGTTACAGAGAGCTCCTCGGAAGGAACACATAGCTAATGCAAACAGGACCGTTTCATGCCCCAAGTTGTTCAATTACAAATCCTGGAAAGAGATACTGTGAAAAAGGGCCAAGTTCAATGTATATTTAATATTTCACTGCTGGTTTTTTTGGCAGCTGCTTTGGTGATCAATATACTGTAGAGCAGGACTGTCACTCCCCCTCAAAGTCGTTAGAGTAACGCATGACTCTGCAATCTCTCCAGCACGGCGTGTGCTGCATAGCTTATTAGCAATCATGTATAGTCCTTACTCTTGCCTCTCCAGAGTTAAAATTGAAATACATTTTCTCCTGATAAAGGTCAGGGAACCGGCTTATATGCAAACTTTCACATTGTGGTCTTTGGGGGATTCGACCAGTGCATAATATGAAGTTTAAATTTATTTGTTTGGAGGCAAACTGACTGAAATACTAATACATTTTGGTCTTAGTTATGTCGTTAAGTGTAAAACACTGGTAATTAATCTCTGCATTGGCAATCAGACCATGAGAGGAGCAGATATGGTGGTCCTTGACTACTGAAATTTGACCAATCATTGTAATTGCTGGAAAAAAACATGTGCAGAAAGAGAAATAGAGGTGAACGGGACTAACGAGGATTTACCCCCTCCCTCCACGTTTCTCTCCGCAGTGCCACAAACAGAGCCTACCGTGGTCTTCTTTCCAGGGCTCTTGTTTCTCAACCAAGGTATTGGACTGTCGTGTTCCAAAATGGGATATCGGTGGCAAACTGAAGGTCACAAATCAAGTAGGATATCAGAGCACTGCTGTCCACATTGGCTTAACTTTGGGAATTCTAGGACTCTGGAGGTGATTAGGACCTTAATAGCGCAGCTTCAGCTCTTCCACTGTGTCTGTTAGCTTTTCCCACACCTGGCACTACTTTTTGTGTCGTGCTGTTGCGTGGTGCTTACAGGGAAATGCCAACTGCTTGCAGCCAGGCAGATGGTTGGGAAAGGCATCTCATCTTGCTTTCATTGATTTTATGTCTACTTCATATAATTTACTCTTCTGTAATTACTTGACTTGAAACCGCTTGATTGTGCATTCATTAGAGCTATGTAATCCTGTGGTTTCCTATAAAATCGCTTTTCCTCCTTCAGTTGCTTCTGATTGCTTGTTACAACCACCTTCTGCAATCTTCCATAAATCAGGTGGCAAGGTTGGAAGGGGACAGGGATCATTTCTGACTTGGTCCTTCATAGGTCATTCCTACAATACACAGAGCACCCACGGGCTTAGGCTGAATGTCCCACCGCACAGAGAAATCTTCCCTGCCACAGTGCAAAGCATCGTAGCAGCTGTCCTACCTGAGCAGAATGAGCAAGAACAGAAAATACTGAGACATTTACACTCATTTCTTTGTCCTGTAAAAATAAGATTTTCACCTGCAGTTTGGCTGTATTGTGTCGTGAACTTGCACGTTCTCACGGGGGAGGCCAGCTCCAAACAGTGGGGTGAGAAATCCTTAAGCAAGCCCTAAATGCTGCAGCAAGGGGGGGACACTTGGGCGCTGTAGGCTCCACTGCAATTTTTGCAGAAGATCAGGAGGAGGCACGCATCCCATCTGCCTAATGGAAGCACCTAAGCTGTACCCTGAATTGTATCCAGCTAAGAAGCAATCTTTTAAAAGTCAGAACCCGCATGGTTTGCACGGTCAATGGAAAGAGGTAAGTGCCTTTGGAGACCTTCAGAGGCACCTAAATTGGGCACCTAAACTTAGACAGGCTTTCCCGCTGGCGGCCTTCAACAGCACCTAGCTCTCCATTGACTCTACAGGAAACCCAGCCTATAATGGACAAGAATTGTTGTACTAGGCTTTGGAAATGTAGGGTGTAAGATAGTTGCCTAAATTACCCAGACTAAACCCCATCCAGACTCTCAATAATCATGTAGATGTGGTGCTTAGGGACATGGTTTAGTGGTGGACTTGGCAGTGTTAGGTTAACGGTTGGACTCGATGATCTTAAAGGTCTCTTCCAACCTAAACGATTCTATGATTCTATTCTATGATTCTATGAGACCGAGGGCCAATTCTGCCCCAGGTAAGTATAATTTACAGTTCCTCCTCCCATCTGCATTATCTATTTTAAACTCTGCTGCAGTGCAGATGTAGCGTGCTGTTAATAGTTGATGCTCGACACCCGTAAGATGGCTGCGGATCAGCAGTGGGTGACTCCCACCGTTTCATTAATGAGGTCCGTTACAGTAATTCAGGATGATTATACACACCATGAGATCTTTATTATTATTTACTATTATCTCATATCATAAAGCTGCATCTAGAAATAGAAAATTTTTAGTTAAATAATTGTTTCAGATTTCTTCACAGTGTGAAAAATAAAAAAGCCATCTTTAAGTAGGACACGGAAACAATGATGGGTTCAAATGATTAACAGAACTAATAAGCAGAAATCTGTGTTTCTGATACTCTGCCATATCACTAGGCAAAATGTCACCAGGGTGTTTGATCCTGAATGCCTCAGTTTCTCTTTGAAAAAAAAAGCCTGTATCTCTCACAATGTTGTGAATCTTAATTGACTAATATGTTCAAAGCACTTTGTGTTGCTCAGATGAAAGACTTTTCTAAATGCAAAGTATTATTACATGTTAAGTTCATGTCTGGAGCAAATTTTTAAAACAAACCATATGAAAAGCAGAATTAAGAGTGGAAATGCTGATCCAGCCATTAAATACTTCACATCAGAGAGTGGGCAGAGGGTCTCCTTTTATGTTGTTTATTTCAAACAAACAACTCTGGGAATCTCCTGTGGAAATGAAATGCAAAAACCAAAGCCCTTTCATGGGTATTTTTGGTTTATCTCCACATGAATCTTAAACTCATCATGTGGAGAGAATGTGGAACACATTTTTTCCCCCGGTATACACTCACTTTCCCACAATGAATAAAATCCATTTTCTTGCACAGTTTGTCTCCTTGTTCACCCAAGGGTAACAAAATAACCCAGAAAGCAGGAACACCCTGTCCCTGAACCCTGTTGGAAAGTAGATAAATAAATAAAAGAAAAAAAAAGGATGACTCGGAGGGTTCCCAGGCAAACCTGCCATATTTAACATCGTGCATATAGTGACCACCGACACACGAGCCCCAGAGCTCCCAATTCCTCAGCTATTGCTCAGCAGTGAGTAACAAACCCTAACGCAGTGACTCACGCAGGCTCCGAAACGCAGCTGAGCGTGTGTCCATAAGCATCCAGGTCTCAGAAAATGTGAGTGGGAAGGGGACAATCCCTTGTGTCTGCCCGTATTGGAATGGAGGAGAAGCCTGGCACGCTGTAAGGGGGCTGTGCACGTCAGTGACAGCTGTTGGTACGCAGACTCTCACCGCCGAGGTTCCCAGCACATTCAGTACTCCAGAGGAATTCTGCTTCTGTATTTTGTCTTCTCTTCCACCCTCCTTCCAGCACACACACATAGACCTCACTCCTTTTCAGATTTAATCCTTCAGTTACCAAGACTTCACTGCTAGAGATACAACATGGAACAAGGAGTTCGCTGTCAGCTGGGACGCTTCTCGGGCTGCAGGAAAAGCTTCGTTTTTCCCAACGCATACTGATGTCAACACGCAGCGAAGGAGGCAGCCAGCTTCAGCCAGAGGCAGCTATTCTCTGCTGTAATTCCCTTTCTAAGCTGTAGTGAAGAAGGCATGCAAACCAGGCTTGTCACGAGTGGTCTCTAAGGATTAATCCTAATCAATTTTGCTTGTTTAAATATTAGACAGCAGCTCCAAGATACACTTTAGGATGAGAGGAGTCAGGCACTTCCCAGCTGGTGATTCGCTGCCCCTTAAACTCTTGGATTAGGATGGGAGAAAGTGCCGTCTGGAGACCTCTTTCTCTGTTTGCTCAAGATTAGACTCAAGATAAGGCTCTGTTCGCCCATCTTAAACTAGTCATCCCATTTTCAGTGGCTTAGCAACATCTAATGCCTTAGGAGCATTTTATATGGTTTGGAGCTTCAAAAGATCCTTCATTCATTTGCTTCTGTTGCACAAAGTTTTATTACACCACATTGGTAGCTTGACACTTAGCAGGCGATAGTTTGTCTTGTGATAAAGAGAGGGTATCGCTTTCTTCTTTTTTGTTCTGGCAGTTTGGTTTTGAAAATTTGTTCCAATAACACTCGGTTGCTCCCTGCTCTGAACCCTAATATATTCTCCTAATCAAATGTCAAAGGAGAGGAGCGGACATGGCCGTGTTGACATTCACAGCTGTGTTTCAGTGAAATACCCACTACTGCATAATTCGAACAAATACTCCACCCACATACTGCTGCTAGATGTGTGATTTATCCTGTGGAAATGTTTTGATCTTAGCAGGATTTTAGAGATGATCTATAATTTGTGCGTGCACTTTGAACTTGGCGTGTCTCTCTTCCCTTCTCCCCTCCTGTTCCTTCCATTGCTGGCCGTAGTGATGTTGGGATACAGACACAGAGTTTTACATCGATTTTGATACGAGGTTCGGACATGAAGTTATTTTGATATCAAGTTGCTTCTTCTGATTCTAGGGGAGTGTCTCCTCAGTTAAGAATGGCTCACTGCAATCTTTGCTGCTTGTGCATTTCTCTGCCTCGGTGATGAATTGCCTCCGCTCAGCCTTGGAGAACGAGCTTATTCATCAGCGTTGCACATGCCAATAGGTGTTAATGGCGTTGGTCTGAGCTCCCTAGGGATGGACCTTTGGCTTGCTGTATCCTGCCCGCCTGTTCTAGAAGTAACACGAATTAGTTCATCGTTTGAGATTCATTATGGCATAAATTAGCCATTTTGCACAGCTCACCATTACAATGATCTATGTTTTCCTCACGTAGTAGATGGCAATTCATAAAGCCTTGATTTTCACATGCAGCATTTTCCATGGGTTAAAAAGGCTTTTGGAAGCCTCCTAGACTTCTCCATGGACCCAACAGCCTGTACGGATGCGCTGGCAGCATTTGCACATTACAGCTACAAGTAGAGACTGTTCTTACTTTGCCTGGGAAGTCATTCATCCTCTTTGCAATGTCAAAATTCCCCACTGGGACCTAAAGAATGTCTATTTGCAAAAAAAACCCCAGCCCAAACGCATTTCTGCCTGGTGCAGTGTTGTGATTGCTGTTTTCTCTCTCTCCTTTAAAAAAATCTCTCTCGGACACACAGGTCTGGCAACTTGTGCTGCAGAAGTTTACAACGTCAGCGGGGCCAGCTGTCCGCCCCCTTTGCCAGAAGTTAATTTCTCAGAGCAGAGTCAGCAGAAGTGAAGATCCGCCCAGTCCCCAGCAGCTTCAGTGCAAAGTCGAGCTTCAGCTGGAGCTTGGCAGGCCACGATTTTTAATGATGGGCAGCAGTTCTGATTAGAAAAAGAATACATTGATTAAAATTCCTTTCTACAGTTGGCTCATGCATGCAGACTCCAGGACATAGAGTATGTTACCTAAACTGCGTTACATCTTCTCAGCAGAGCATCTGAGAGAGATTTCTCAGCAAACTATCTAGACTAATGGACTTTTAGCAGTGCAAGCTTTCCCGCACTTCTATTAAATGGCCTTTTAAAGTGTTAATTTCCTATTTTCTGGTTTTCTTGCCTCTGTAATAAATATGTACTTATAACTACAGGCACTCAGGAAAAATGCTGTGTGTTTGGAATGAAGTGACAAGTCAGTGATACAAGTCTGCTAAACTTCTGCTAGTGTAAATAAGAGGAATACTGATGTCAAAAAAAGCTACAATGATTTATATCAGTAGAAAATACAGGCCCATTGACTTCAAAAATGTTTGTCTTGATTTATTTTAAGAGGCATAAGAGACTCAAAGTCTCCTAAAATCAGACCCGAAGGCTTTTGAGAAGATTATCTTGGAGGTTACAGAATTGACTGAAGACTTGATGAACAGATAAAATTTTTGCAAACCTTTGTATTGCCAAAAAAAAGAAGAGCACTTAATGAGAAAACCAGCAAACATTTTTGCTTTACTTATGTAAATAGCATGCTTTTATGCTACGTGATTTAAGAAGCCTGTCACTTTTTTTTTTTCTTTTATCATTGCGTAGGACTCTGCAAAACATTTATGCTGACTTTACACATGGGTTTTTTAAATGGCAGCGAGACTGAGAGCTCCGCTCCAGGTACGAGAGCGTGCCAGCGGCCGAGTACATCTGTACCTATTCAACGCCGTAGCTGACCTTTCAAGCTGCTTCTCACTTTCAGCTGTTTACTTTCCTTATCAGTCCCGTATCTCACCAATATACCTCTGAAGAGCTCTGTCATGCGTGACTGGATGCACGGCAAAGTTCAGTAGGAGGCTGCTGCCCTCTGTGAACTGGTTATCGCTCGGAAACTTCGTGCCGGTGTTTCCCCTTTGCCAAAGAGTTTAAAGAAAGTGCGATTTCGGAGACAGCGCTAACGAGATGATTTCACTAGGAGGCCACGGTTGCAATTTCCCTTGATAGCTACTGATTGTTAATTGCAGAGCTGATATAATTATGCAGAGGCCAGCTGAGTTAAAGTGGATTTCTAACTGGGCCTTGTACCATACTGGTACCAGTTTCTCCAAGAGCCTGAGAAATCTTCAACAGATGAATTCTTCCAGTCTTTACTCTTACTACAGCTCATATTGGAGACCTGCCTGCTGAGGAAGATATCCTTTGGGACAGGGGTGAGTATAAAGAGTAATACATAAATATAACACTTGGAAAAATGCTCCACCTAACATTCAAAAGGCTTGTCTTCTAGGAATGAGATTCAAAAAATGAAGGGATGACAACTGCCTGGTTGTAGAGAGAAGGGTGAAGAAATGCTTTGCATGCAGGCATGCAGGTTTCTTCACAATATTTTCTCTTTCATGATATCCAGGTTTACTTGGCTCTGCGGGTATTTTCATAATGTTCATCTATGTGCAACCTGGTATTATTTTCTCATTTTGCAGTATTCAAAAATAGCTATTTTTAAAACTCACCTTTTCACATACATAAGGAAAACATTTTAAAATCACATTGGCAAAGAAGCCAATGAATACAACATTTATGAAATATAAATTATCATCTCTCATTAAAAGCTTCTCACAGCGTTTCTTCCTTTCATCATATAGACTTGTGCTGCCCTAGAAGGCTCAGGAATGTCAGAACATGACCTAAAATAATCAAGCTGATAAAGTCAAGTGCTAATTGCAGTTTTGCACAATCGAAAAAGATCATTCAGGAACATCTTATGCTTACTTTTGTGGCAGCGAGTCATTATTAAAACCTCCTTTGGCCAAGCTCTTTTGCAAATACTAGTATGATGATAAATATTTTATTGCTTTAAAGCCAGACGGGTCTGTTAAAATTTTGGTTTCCATGAATTGTTAAACAGCTGTACACGTAGCTCTTCCCGTGCCATGACAAACGTGAGACATGGAGAAGCAGGTTAACCCAACTGTCTGCGTATCTCAGGCTGAAGGTAACACAGATCACCGTAGCGTACGCTCACCGGTAAGGAACCCACCTCAAACTGCCTTCACGGCAGCAGAGAGGGGGGATGCGCACGGGTGGAGCAGCTGACATATAGTAATTTTACCCCTCGGTAACTTGTATAACAGCTCTTGTTCATGTGTCTGAGTCTTTGATCACCTCCTTGACTTCTTTTATATCACAAGGCATTATCAGGACATCTTGTCTTTTTTTTTGCGAGCTGCAAAGTCTCGCTCAGCATCATTTTAATGAATCCGTATTGTTAATGCAATCTTTCAATTGCACAAAGTTTTCTAGCAAAAATAAGGGTTCGGGTCAGACTTGTGGCACATTACTAGTTGAAAGGTCAGTTGTGCTCCTTCAAATAACAAACTGACTTCGAAGGAAAAAGATTATCCACCTCTTTTTTGTCTTCAAAACCTTCTGTTTAGACATGTATGATGTTACTCAAAAATAATATCATCATGCTAGATGTAAAAATGTACTCTTGCACTGTATAGAGAACTATTTTTGAATTTAAAATATGACTAAAATTTATAGCTGGACTACAGCAGTATCCAAGTCCTATTGAAGCCAACTGTAAAACCTATGCCCCCTTCTATGGGAGGAAGCTCAAAGCCCAAGCCTATGAAAAAAAAAAAAACAGTGGTAAAATAAATCAAAATTATATGCTTGTGTTTCACTATAAACTGATTCTGTTAGTAGAAATTGAGATGTTAAATAGCACCTTGTCTTTGCTGTGCTGCCCATTTCTCTTCAAGAATTTGGACACTGAGGATCACGCACGTGCACTACAGGGTTAATGTACTGCTTAGGACATCTGTAGTAAGATGGTAGGAAAACAAAAAAAAACCCCGACATTTGTATTAGAGAGGACAGGAGAATTTATTGACTGAAGTGTGTTTATCTTCATGCTCATTTTTCATTTTAAGAGGTGTAAGCATAAACCATCGTCATTATCACTTAAAACTAGCCAAAGCTAGGAAAGAGGTCCCAAGGTCTGATTAAGGCCTTAATTGCACAACTGCAGATGGTTTTTGTCTGGACAACAGCGAAGTCTCTCCCTGCTGAAGAATAACATCGTGAGAGTGTACGTCAGGGAAGTAAACTGTGACAAAGGGAGCCTAGTGATAGATGACAAAGTAAGCAAGGGACTGACAGCCAGGACGTATGGATCCTGTTCCCAGCTCCATCACTGTCTGAGTATGTGACCATGAACAAGAACCCTCTGCATATCCCTCCATCTGTAATGTGTATGAGAAAATACGGAGTTAGCACAGTGGCATTAGCCATGCTTATATTAAAAAAAAAAAAAGACAAGACTTCAAATTTTGTTGCATGGGACAGGCTGCACTAATAAAAAAATTTAGGACCAGAGGATTGTTATCCCATTGCAGGGATCTGCTGTTTTATGGTGGCACGCGATCATCCGCGGCGTTTTGTCTGTAACCTTAGGTCTTGTATTTGTTCGAGGTGAACAGAAGGTTTCTGGGGCTGCGGCATCTGGAGCAGGCTTTTGTGAATCCTTGTGGATTAAACATCAAGTATAGAATTGCTTGCAGTTGCAAAAGGCTGGTGTGATGATCCCTGTGGTGCCTTCAGATCCCATGGTCTGACCCAGTCTGATACCCTGTATATGTCATATAAATTGAGCCCATGACTTCTAACTGAGCTAAAGCATACCTTTATCTATAATGTATACATTTTACTATATATACGTCACTCTACAGATATTCTCTCTCCACAGATATATGCATTTATATACTTTCTATATAGCAATATGACCAAGAAGAGCAGTCTAAATGCTACAGCAGATGAAATGTTATATCACCTTCTATATGGGGAGCTCACCGTAGCTAGCTGTGATCCAGTTGGCCCCAGACTCTTCTATATCACTTATAGTTTTTCTTGCCACTGTTTGTTTGTTGTACAGAAGGGTCCCAATCAAAACTGACGGCCCCTGTTGTGTCAGGCTTCTTGTACCGTGATGAACTTAAATTAACAGTCTGCATGAATGGGTAGTATATAGTCTCTGCAAAACCTCATAAACCAGGAGACACACTGCTGCGCAATGCCAAGAATTCTCAAGGTACGCGGTTTGAAAACCACTACAATGTAAGGTTATAACTGCAGCTCAATTCATTTCCTGAGAGGAAAGATAATGCCAGAGAAGAATAGACACTATAAGGTCCTTCTTTATATGTCAGAGATTCATTCTCTAGTAAGTTTAGAGAGTATTTCATTGGCATTCTCTTAGATGCCAAACTGTTAAATGCAAGGCCACAGCACAAAGAGGTTTCTTAAATTACTGGAGGAATAAATTAGCTCTTATAACACGCTTTGAAACTTCAATTGCATTCTGTAGCAACCCGCAAATCCCCAAGTGTATATAGAATCCCACTCCACAAACCATTGTTTCCTTCCTGCTGCTGAAAAATAGCTTAAATAAAATCCTAAGAGTTCAATGCTGAATATAAGTGTGCATTTCATTGCTTTCATAGCTTTTTTTAAACACTCTCTCCATTTTTTTTAATCAAGAGTTTAACCATTGCTTCAATCAAATTTGCATTCAAGAGGGGCTTGCATGTTAGACAAAGTGCATTCATGTGCATCTGACAGCAAGCACTCTGCATCCTGGAGATAAAGAAGCTAAATCAGATCCAAGCTTTATTTTGCAGTGCCAGGTAAATTTTAGAAACCCAGAATTTGTAGTTTATTTCTCACTAAGTTGCAAAAATCAGTTTGATGGCTATTGGCAGCCAACAGGAGGTAAAAGATGAGAAGCTCCCTGGCAAGGCACTATTCAGCATCTGCACAACAGTAGGGAGACAATTCACGGCTGCAGAGAAAACCTTATTTTTACTTTTATAAATATACAATACATCCTTGCTCCAAGAAGCATATAAGCTAGAAATTTAAAATTAAGGAAATAAAGTATGTGAAAGAGTCCATACAGTAACAATAAAGTCAAAAGCATATATATGTTTATATATCTCTTTCTATATATATCTATCTTCCTGTGGTGGTGTGTGCATGAGCCAAAAATGCTCAAAATGCTGTGAGCTTGTTAAAAATAACCCTTTTTAAAACCTTGTCCTATATCCTCAGCGGTCAATCATGGGAGATCCTATATGCAGCCATTTCTGCAGCCCATTTAGAAATAAGATACTACAGATACAGCACATCCCTCGCTCCCCATCTTGCGCTTTTGGCCAGTCCATCGTGGAAGTAGCGTGTGGGAATTCCCACCTTTGCCATAGAATCATAGAATCGTTTAGGTTGGAAGAGACCTTTAAAATCATCGAGTGCAACCGTTAACCTAACACTGCCAAGTCCACCACTGAACCATGTCCCTAAGCACCACATCTACACGTCTTTTAAATACCTCCAGGGATGGTGCCTCAACCACTTCCCTGGACCGGTCGTGTAGCCCCAGGCAAGCGATGTCTGTCTCCTTGCCTACATTTGTCCCTCTTGCACATATAGACCATAAACTTCTAAGGGGGTACTGTGCAAGCTCCCTGACATATTTCCAGGCACTCTTGAAATCGAGATAATAATTCTATCAATTCAGGGCTAGGAAAAGAAAACAGACTTCTCTTTTGACAGGTCACACACAGCTTTATGGTTTTGTCATGACCCTTGATCCGGCACTGATGGCTAGAAGATAGATGTACAAAGTCAAGATTGATACGGCAGCTCTCTCCCAGGGACACAGTGGAAGTTGTGTCCCCAGCCAGAGGCTGAACCAACAACTCGGGAGCTTTCTCGATTTCAGATTGCTGCTTTGGGAGAGCGTTGTCCGACAGCCTCCAAAGCAAGCTATGAAGCCCCTTTACTTTGCTGTGCTTTGGAACAGTATCAGGCAGGAGGAGGTGATTTACTTCTGAGAAAACTGTGAAATCCTTTTGATGATAGTCAGTTAATTCAGCCAGCTCACTGTGTGCTAGTTTATGGGCATTCCTAGTTAAAAAAAGGTGTCCTGCTCATGTTCGTACAAAAAGAGGCCGTGATTCATGAGTTCTGAGAAGGCACCTCGAAGAACATTAAGAAGCAGAATAAAATTCCCATAGTGTTTAGAAAATTGGAGCCCAGCCCGAAGAGGTGTCACAGTTACCTTTGCTCACTCAGGTCCAAGGTCGGGAAACAGCAATTCCCCACACCATTCAGGAACAGACAAAGCTGTCAGCCTGGCCAGCAGTCCCGTGGCGTGGGAAAGGCCTTTTAATGTCTTATTTCCTCCTCCTTCAGCTTCCCTGTCTTTTATCAAGCGAGCATGGACCATAAATTTGTTCTTCATTATTGGTGTCTGCCTTCTGTGGTGGCTGTGCTGATGTCTGTGCTTTTGCATCTTGTCTTTAACAGTGCTTAGTTGTCTGCTTCTCCTCTGATGCAAAATTAAGCAAGGTCTACCAGAAGGTTTAGAGGATTAGGAGGCTGCAGGCTACACGGTTTGTAGGTACAGAAGCCAGCAATGTCCTGCCCTTTTCCCAGAGAGGGGAGTATTGTATCTTCAGTATTTGCTGCAGATGAGTTAATTTAAGCAATCAGTTCTGCAAAAGACGCAATAAAAGTTATTCTTGTTTGGGTTGACCTAAGGATTCTAATTTATTTCAGATGAAACTTTGGAACTTTTGTTGTTAAATGCATTATAGTTAGTAAATCAAACTCAAAAGTAAATTCACACAGTAAAAAATTCTTAGAAAATCTAAGCATTTTGTTTTCCTTATAATTGATTTTTAATTCAAAATTGAGATTAGTTTGGGTTTCAGCTTCACTGAAAAACTGGCACACTTCTGTAGAAATAAAAATATTCTGTGATAACACTCATTTTCCTCAGTATAACACCATTATTGTAAAAAAAAAAGTAAGTTTTCATTAGATCATATTCATACTTAACATTTTAGAGTTTTATAGGCCTTTGTGTATTTCCAAAAAGTTGGACATTTAGTCCATTGCAGGTCTGAAATCCTCCAAAATTATTTGTTCCACTTACTTACAATGACACAACAAGGGATTTTATCCAGCCCTGAAGTTTTCTTTCCCTCTCTCCATTCTTGTGGGGCGTGTGTATGTGTCCAGCTGTCACTAGGCACATGAGATATAATATTCAACATGCAAGGAAACCTTTTCTGTCTATAGATATTGGGTTAAAACCAACAAAATAGTTTGTGAAAAAATTGCATTGAATAATTTTCAGGTTGCCACGTAGATTGTTGGGAAATACTGTCTCTGTATCATTCAGAAGGGAGTTTCTCCTTTACGAAAGAGGCAGTCATGAAGCCCATGCATCACCTCCCAGGTATTTTCATAACGCCGTAGTGCACGATGGTTTCAACTCCGGACAATTCAAGATGCAAAAGCTTCTAGTTGGTGAACCAGTTCAAACAAAACTCACTGGCGCTCTTTCTGTGGTTCCTAGCAGTGACGAAAAGCACGTGGACCCCAAACAGACCTTCTGCACGTAGTCTAAAAGAGGTTATGTTAACACTTAGACATACGCAGTCAAATTAGACTGAAGTTGAGTTCTGCCCTTCTCTTGGAGCATTTTCAACACAAAATTGCGGGTTGCTTTTTCCGAGAAGAGGCACGCAGTATTTTACAAAACGGTCAAAGTGAACGGATTTATTTTGAGTTTTGTAAGTGGTGAATCTTTCCCCTAGAAAGCACTAGATGGTGGAATTAGGTCCTGTGGGTAGGAAGAGCTCGTCTAGATTCTCCGAGGCACAGTAAAGGCATTTGCTCTGAGCCTGGAGATGGACACCTATTGCTAGGAGAGCGAGTGCTACTGCCCGAGACACTTCTCAGCTGTGCAAAGCAACCTCATTGTGCAGGCTCTCAGCTTTGCACTTTTTCCTCTATTACATAAATCTCCTCAAACAGCTCAATGGTACACTTTTGCAAAGCAGTTCGGAAAGTTTCTCCTCTTTTTTTATCTTTGCTCACTAGGAGCGGCTCAAGAATCCGGAGATTTAGTGTTATGGACTCTCCTACAAACAGCAGTGTCAAATGTCCCGTTTGCCACGCACATGGCCACAACCACCAAAAAGACATTGCAAAATGAACAGCGAGTCTGCAGTGCGAGGGAGAATAACTCACTCAAATTTAGGCTAAGACCAATGTGGTGCTGGCTGGTGGGAGTAGGAAAACGCTGACAGGTTGGCAAGATATTCACTTTGTTTTTATGCAAATTGATCCTCACAAGAGCAAAATCTCAAGATTTTTCCAATTTATAGCTACGCAAAAAAGCAGTAAGAGTAGCAAATTCCTTCTTGTATCTTCCATGGACTAAGAATCTCCCCAATTATAATCTCGCCTCGGTGGTGCACATACTCCTTATCTCCACTGTCTGGGTCTCCCCAGTAGCATGTCTCCATTTGTGGCCAATTTCTGGTATTTGAAAGGAAAGGGGGAAGAAACTCAAAGACCAGACACACAACCTCACTCTCAGAATGTATCTGACCAGTCGGAAGGGGAAGGATTTTTCCCTGTGGTCCTAGTAGTTACTAAGTGGCCACAGTCTTCCAGCATGAGGTTTGAATATAATAATTGTCTTACGGCAGAGGTGTAAATATCCTGGGCACACCGAGGACAATGCATGAAGCCATATACCCTTAGGGGGAAATCAGAAGGGTAGAAGTGAGAAAACTTGTGGGTTGAGATAAAGACAGTTTAATAGGGAAACCAAAAGCCGCACACACAAGCAAAGCAAAACAAGGAATTCATTCACTCCTTCCCATGGGCAGGCAGGTGTTCAGCCATCTCCAGGACAGCAGGGCTCCATCATGTGTAATGGTGACTTGGGAAGACAAACGCCATC
Organism: Phoenicopterus ruber ruber; assembly: GCA_009819775.1. Taxonomy (NCBI): domain Eukaryota; kingdom Metazoa; phylum Chordata; class Aves; order Phoenicopteriformes; family Phoenicopteridae; genus Phoenicopterus; species Phoenicopterus ruber. Next base: position 212,137,406 of record CM020215.1, read on the forward strand.
AGTCCAAACATTCCCCCCTTCCTTCTTCTTCCCCCAGCTTTATATGCTGAGCATGACGTCATACGGTATGGAATATCCCCTGGGTCAGTTGGGGTCAGCTGTCCCAGCTGTGTCCCCTCCCAGCTCCTTGTGCCCCCCCAGCCTCCTCACTGGTGGGGTGGGGTGAGGAGCAGAAAAGGCCTTGACTCTGTGTCAGCCCTGCTCAGCAGTAACGAAAACATCCCTGTGTTATCAACACTGTTTCCAGCACAAATCCAAACCACAGCCCCATGCCAGCGACTGTGAAGAAAATTAACTCTATCCCAGCCAAAACCAGTACATAAGGTCATGGAGGGCCTATAAAATGCCAAGGCAAGAAAAGACAACCATATTCATCTGGTCAACATCTTTCACTCTGCAGTCCATTCTTTTCTGCACAGACTCTATCATTTATCCCCCAAAATATTAAAACATATTAAAAAACATGTCTGCAGACAGCAACACAAATGGCAGGAGAAGCTGGCGCGCGTCCCTCACCCAAAGCAGGCCTGAGCTTCGTGATGGGGACGCAGGTATGGGAGCAGTGTTGTTCTGAAGAGGGAACTGAACCCGAATCTTCTGCTCTTTCGGGGAGTAACCTGGCCACTGGGTTTTTATATGACAAGTGGTAGTAGTCATGATGATGTCACTATTTTAAGGGATGCAAGAGCCTCTTTTTTTGACGAAATGCATGGAGGGACCTGCCTTCTTCAGTGAACAGAATATATAATTACAATATATAAAAAATATATGTAATATACATAATATAGTATATAGATTATATATACAGCATAGTGCATATATAGCTATTATACATAGAACGTACAGATCATAGGTAAATCGAAGTGCCTAACTCCCCACAGCCGCTCACACTCCTGAAAAAGGAAGGCTGAAAGTCCTTTCAAGGTGCTTCCCAAGGAGTAGCTGCTCCCGCAGGAGCTTTCCCCCCCACCCCGCGTCCTGCCGAGGGTCCCGCACTTTGCCCAGGGCCCACGGCACCCAAACCAGGCGCGGCGGCTCCCACCCCGGCGCCAGGGCCGGGGCCGCCCCCGCTCTGCGCAGCACGGGCCGGGCTTTTCTCTCACGATGCCCCTTGTTAAGGTTCATGGAGAAAACACAAATTTGAAAGGAGAGACGGCCGCAACGCGGCGGCGGGGCGAGGGGCTCCCTCAGGCTCCGCCGTGGCGGGAAGGCGAAGCCCCGGCCGGGCAAACCCCCTCCCCTCAGGCCGCCGCCGGGGCCGGCCGCGCTGCGGAGGTGCCGCCGCAGGGTCCCGGGCGGCGGCGGGGCGGGCGGGCCCGCTGTCCCCGGCAGAGGCGGGGCCCCGGCGGGCACCCCCCTCCTCTCAGCCGCCGGCTGAGCCTTAACAGGTAACGGAGGAGGCGCGACCGCCGCGGGGTCGAGGCGGGTTCTGCTTCCTGGGTTTCCTTTCGCTTCGACGGGGACAGCCGCGCCGTGAGGGGCCGGGCCGGGCCGGGCGCACCTGGGCTGGGCCGGGCCCGCCCTCTCGCCGCGCCCTTCCCGCCCCGCCGGGCGCCCGTGTCCGCTAAGGCCGTCTCCGCCCGCTCCCGCAGGACCCGCGGCAGGGCGATGGTGCCGGTGTGCGGCGGGGCGGGCGGCCGCCTGCTGCGGATGGCAGGGGCTGGCTGGAGGCTGCTTCTCGTCAGCGTCACCCGGGGCCGCAGCTGCCAGGCGGGCGGGAGCCCGGGCCCCCACGGCAGGGCCCTGGCCGTCAAAAAGCGAGGCTACGACATCACCAGGAACCCCCACCTCAACAAGGTCGGTACCGCTGGGGATTTGTTTTCCAGGGGTGTGGGCGGGCTGGGTGCGAGGGAGGGGAGAGGGGCTCGGTGGCGGCTGGTGAGGCGGATGGGAGGTGGAGGAAGGTGCTTGACATGGATGTGTCCATCCCCAGGGTGCAGCCCCGCTCTGAAAGGGGGCGAAATGCTGGGGGGAGGTGGGGGGGCGGTCGCGGATTGACCTGAACAGAGCGCAGGGCAAGTTTTACAGGTGTTCACCTGCTGGTTCGGCATCGGTGGCCTCCTTCAGAGCCCGTCATCCGGCTTCCCTCTGTCCGCTGCAGCCGCCATGGTGGTGGCACTGGAAGAGCCGATGTAGGGCAGAAGTGCCTTTGGCTAGAACCTGAAGCCATTTGCCTGAAATCCTGAAAATACCTGGAGTATTGTGATGTACATTGTATTAAGCGTGTAGCAGTGGAACTGATCATTTACACTTTCATGTTAAAACAAGCACGTGAGGTGGTTGTTGTTGTAAAGCTTCCTTTCATAGCGTATCCTTAGCAATGTGTGTTCCGCTACCAAAGCAGTGTGTTTTGCTGGGATGAAGATGTATTCATTCTCCATGCTGTGGAAACCTCAACATTATTAAAAAAAAAAAAAAAAAAAAAAAAGCTTTAGGAGAAAGGTTTTCAACAAAGTCTGCAAGGTGTGTAAAATGAGACCCTGTAATTTAGCCCCACAATACTTTTCCATCCCTTGCCGTAATATGAAGGGAAAAAAAATTAGTCTGGATGCAAATTTTGGGGTCAAATATGTCAGATTCAGGAATGCTGGGTTCCAATTTCTTGTATTAATGTTGCTAGAAATAACTACAAATACATTAATTACCTTAAAAATAAGCAGATTTTAAACATTGATAGTTGATGGGGCTGTGACTATTTGTCATCTGCTTGGTCTGTGGTTACCTGGTTTATAAGCCTCCTGTGTTGTCTTCTGGACTGGAGACTCTTTGGATGACAACTTTTACTTTGTGTAGTACGTGGTGCACTGGGCTTGCATCTCCGGGTACCGTTTCAGTATCCGTAGAGGTGCACCCCTAAGGACCAAGGCACGCGATGACACAGGGTGTTACTGAATGCATAACAACTTTTGTAGGCAATCTGATTTGAATCGTTATACAGTGCATGTCTGTAAGTCTGAAGAGAAGAGGAATTGCCGACTATCTCATAAGGAACAGTAATTCATCAGCATTAAGTAGTTTTGATGGGTTTTTCTTCAACATCTGGCTTGTTGTCTTTGGTGTTCAGTGACAGTTACAAAGAGTGACATAGCTAATGTTTCTAGTAGTCTTACATATATCAGTTTGAACTGAAAAATTAATACTTTGACCTTTGCTTAGTGTAATAACACACAGACAGTTGAATCTGTCGCGTTTTACATTGATCTGGCTACTGCAGAAGTAGATTTTGAATGTCTCATTTGGTAGTTTTCAGAACTGAGGCTTTTGTAAAGTGTTTTCCCCCCTTCCAGTGACATAAAGTATTTTTCTTTAAGTCTAAATGGAATTTTAGTACATGCGGAGGGAAGGGAAGAAAACTGCTTCTGTTAGAGGTATAATATATTCTAGTGTGCCATGTTTAATTGGCCATGAGAAATCTCCCAGCCGGTCTCCAGCCTGGATGTTTGCTGTTTATGTTGTTATGTTCCTCTGTCGGTACAGACCTTACATTCATTGATAGAGTCATCTACAGAACGTCCAAGTGAGGCCAGAGATGGCTGACATCTGTGGTAAGAGATAAGGACTGCCTGTTTATGTACCTAGGTAACTAGTAACTAGTCATTAGTAAATGCTCAGGCTCTCTTTCCAAACTTTTCTAAACAGGCTTCTATTTCTCAGTTGCTCGTAACAGTTTGTTGTAGTTTCTAAGGAACTAACTGTATTCAATTGAAATGGGATATTTCTGACAGTTCATATGTTGTCAGCCTATGATTGATGGCCCTTTGGTCTGCTGTGCTGCAGTGGTATAGGTCAAAATTGGGGATCTCGATAGGTTTTTGTACTCTCATCACATAGCAATTACTGTTTACCCCTTTGGTAGCTAAATGCGGGCATGGGGTCATTGATGTTTTTCTGCAGTGGGTCTTACTTTAATCTAAGCTTTCATCTGACTGAAGGCTGCTCTGCAGGGGATAGTCCTTACATCTCTCCAAGAACCTCTGAAAAAGTTTTTCAGAAGTGAGGCTTTGGGCAGCAAATGTTTTGCTGCTTTATTCAATGCCCTGGCTGTTTTATAGCTTTTAGGTGAAGTTTAAAGTGACAGTCTAAAGCTATGAAGTGTGTGGTACTTATTCAATGAAGAAGACTACATCCTTCCAGCAGAATCACAGACAGGTTTATGGTCTGAGGTTATCGATCCAAGTCTTTGCTTGCTTACTAGGTTGAAGGTGTTTTGAAGAAGCAGCAGACTCGGAAGTCACTGGTGCCAGGTCCTCTGTAATACCCTAAGTATCAGTAAAAGCAGGCTGTCCTCTGAGAACGTCCTCTGTTTTCCAAATCTGCCTGAGAAGAAAAAAATAAATAGAAAAACTGGTGATGGATGTAAGAAATTTGCAGTTGTTTCTTTCCTTTGGTCATTGTTTACTATGTGAAGCTGGTTGGTTTTTCTGATGTAAAGGAATTGAATTCCTAAATATTGATCAAGGGTGCCAACACTGTATTAACTCATTTACAATCCATGCTTATCTCCAGTCCTTAAATTATTTGGCCAATCTATGCATTATGTATAAGAACTTGCTTGACTAGGCATTTTGGAGGAAATATAGAGGAAAAAGCTGTCTTGCAGTTAAGGCAAGACTGCAGTCCATCTTTGAGACTGGGTTTGATTATGGCCCAGACTTTCTGTGTGACATTGGGGAAGTCACATACAAGGAAATCTTGTAGCTTAAATCCTCGGACAGGAACTTTGAAGACAGAACTGGTTATGCTTCATCTATGCTCGTGAGACTGTAAGTGCACTGCATGTTTCTGTACTATTCAAATACTGCTCTTCCTTCTGTTGGGAAGTATTACAGCCCATGTCTGATCCAAGGGCAGGACTCAGGGAATGTCAGCATTCTTCTGAGGGGTACTTGTGGTCTTAAAAGGCAATAGCAGTTGTTCTCAGTTAACAGAACTGTCTCAGAAATAACAGGAGGATGAAGAAGAGCTTCTCACGTTTTCATGAAGTAGTTCTTTTCCTAACTTTGAATGCTGCAAAACTGGAAAACCTAAAAATTTTAACAATATCAGATAACCACAGAGAACCAGAGGGACCAGTCTGTGGCCATCCCAGTGCAAGCTGGATTCTGGGAGGATTTGTTAGAAGCTTTGGCCACATGTAAGTAAGTGACTTGCTGACAGGGCAGCAGCAGTGCCGGACTTGCTGAGAGACAAGTCTGTTCTACTGTGGAGCCTCAGCCTTGTGAAAACCTCAGACCCTGGGAGGAAAGATGGGGCATCTCTTACCCACTACCTTATTTATCAAAGTTGCCTTGTGTTTGGTGTGGTCAAGGCCACGTTGTGTCCTCTCTCCAACACTGCTGTCAGTTCTTAATATTTGTGCAATTCTGCTCATGATGGATGCGCTGTTCGTGATTCCCCGGTTCTTCCAGGGACTCTGTCAAATTCATGTGCTCTCTCTGTGTTTTAACACAGACTGAAATGGACTATTTCCAGTTTGACCACACACCTGTAGGACTTAAAAATCTTGTCTTGTCCAAAATCAACTGTAATTTTTGTTCGTGACATCTGCACTGTTCAATTGGAAGGTTGACGGCACTTCTTGCATTTTGCTGAAGTCCTAATTTTGAGATAAATCATGCCTCCTTGGAGGTCTGCCATCACAAACAGATGCAGAACTGGAGGTCACAGTTTGTTTTCAGAGTGGCAAGATATTGCTGTATTTGAAGGGTTGAGATAATACACTAAACTTTTCTGTGCAGGGATCAGACTTTGGGGTCTTCTGTGTACATCTGGATAATACCCTGTACTCTTTTGATGTGCACGTGTGCTTTCCATTGCTTTTCATGGAATGTGTCGTAATGAATTACCAAAAAAACCAGCAGCCCAACAAAACAAAATTACCAGTCTGGATCTGTAAGAATGAAACTTTAGAGAATTGCTGTAGGTTTCTGCAGCGGTTTTGGAATGTGCTGCTGTACACATCATTAAAATGCAGAAAGTCTGTTTGTCCTTCAGCTTTGCAGGGATCAGAACTGAGCTAACTGAGGGTTCTTTGAACACAGTGTCAGTAATTTGCCACTGCAGCTGAGAAAAAAAAAAAATGATACGGCCTTGCACATGGCTGTACTCGGCAGCTGTGGTGTAACAAGCCTAAAATTAGCTGGATTTGTAAAATGATTTCATTTAAACAAAATTAGTAATGAGCACAAGAGCAGTGTGTCTGAAATGGCAGTTGGCAAGATCAAATCAAGTCAGGATTCTGTTTTATCCACAAGGTTATATTCTTACATCTGGAGTTTCCAGTTGGCTTGCTTTAGGTCTGGATCAACATATAACTACTGAGGTACGCCCAGGGCTTTAAGTGGCTGTGTGGCTCCCAGCATTTGTTAACTTACCCTCTGATCATGTTTTGCAAAGTAAGAGTATGAGGTGGGCAAAGTTTGGAGGTTCCCCTCTTAGTTTTTCAGGAGCCTATAGCTATTCAAGCAAGTTTTAAAGGACAAGTTTTACACCGGACAAATTCATTTAAAAAAAAAAAAATCCACTGAGGGTTACTAAATACACTAAAACCACACCTGGCTTGGAAAGTCCCCAAACTGAAAATGATGAAATGACGGGAGTGTGCAGGGGGAGAGTATCCCATTTACCTGTGGCATTTACTCTTCTTAAGGGTTATGGCTGCTGCTGGAGACAGGACGCTCATGTAGGTGAACTGGCCTGATAGGACTCTCATGTTTCTAGGGACATCAAACAAGACACTTTCATGGGCAGACCTTGCAGCATATGGGCCACTTCAGACCCAAGCCAAACCATAGCTGAGAGCACGCTCTTTATCAAATCGTGCTCCAACTCTTCTGGAGTTGAAAAGTAAAGGAGCTGGAGCACTGTGCAGCGTGATAAGCCTTCGATGGTGTCCAGAGCAGAGAGGCTGTTTTCATGTTTTGACTTGTTCTTTATTCCATCAGTCACGCCTAGGTGTATCACCATTGACTTCACTAGAAGCAAACTCCGAGGAGATGAGCTTTGGCCCAATATTTTGGCAAATGTGGTGGTGCTCTGGAAATATGATTACTCAGATTTGTTTTGGCCTTCATCCTGGCACGTGGTGTCGAGCTTTTTTTTTTTTTTTTTTTTTTTGAGTCCAAAATATCTTTTGGCAATGGCATTTCCTAATGTTTTGGTACCAAAGAACTTGTTATGGCGTGGTCAGCAAACTAAGCCCAAACTAAATCTGTCAGTGCTTCTGGTAGCAGCAGCAGCCTGCGAAAGCCCCTTTGCTTCCCCAGCTTGGATTCACAGAATCACAGAATCCAGTCCCTCCGCCTTATCATAGCCAAACCAGGCGGCCGTCTGCCTTCCCGTCCCTCTGTGTAATCTCTTGCCAGCACTGTCGTTCTCCCCTTTGGGATAATACCAGTGATGCTTTGGGAGTAGAGCTCTTGTGGAAAGGCTTGGAAGTGCAGAGGAAGGCTGTTGCTGCCAATGTGAGAGGGGTGCTGATGCAGACCCTGCCTCTGTCTGTGTTGTACTAACCCTGTAATACGTTGTTGGTCCCTGTTTTGCCTTTAGCCCTTGTAAACGTATCAAGAGGTCTTGGAAGTATTGGTTGGGCAGCTTTTATAAGTGCTGAGTTTGTGCTTGCAGTCGCTGTAAGATACTGGTAAAAATAAACTGCATTTGGACCAAAATGCTTGTTTCTGTTTTATGTTTATGTTATAAAAATACCTTTAAAATTGCCTTTGAGTTGTGGAAGTTCATCAGTTTGGCAGCTGCCTATGTTGCTTTCTTTTTATCATGCCCTTTCTTTTAGAGAAGCCTTAGTCCTTACACCAGGCATGTTTTGGTAGCGCTGAGCCAAGACTGAATGTAGCTCTTGTTTCATAGGGTGGGCTAAGTTTTTTGGCACTTGAGTAAGGATTGCACTTAAGTAACACAAGCTGTTTGATAAATAGTATGAAAATTGATATTGTTGCAGTTAGAATGGATCAAGGGCTGAATGTAACCGCTTGTTCAGCGTTCCTATCCATTGCATCTAGAGAAATGTGTGGCAAACCACTAGTTGACTACTTCGGAAGCACTGTAGGTGTTGGTGGGAAGACCGAGCATGTTACGTGTGGGGCTGGTCCTGTAAACAGCCTTCACTCCGCTGACCTCAGCAGCCTTCAAGCCTTGCCCCATGTAAGTAGCGTGACATATAATGTCATTGATGTTAGAAACTGTGTGCTGCTGTATGTTGAGATGAGTCATTAGTGCTCATCAGAATTACTGATGATTTAACTGAAGCTGCTGAAAGGCAGTGCTAATTCACAAGATGAAGTGAAGAGCGATAGTTTGTGGCTTGGTTTTGGTTTCAGATGGATTTGCCATGCAGTAAGGTACCTACCAGAGATGGGTCTGGCAGCTTTGTAGCACTGCGTGGCAGAGTTTGACACCTGAATTTTTGGGTTTGGTGTGTCATAGATCTGGCACTTGCTGAACAAGACTGGACCTAGAGCAAATTCCATTTGACTTGATTTTGGATAAAGAGAATGTAAATTGAAGTTCTCTTTAGCTTCTATAGCAGCCACCTCCAGCAAAACACTCCCACTGCTGTTACTAGCATTCATTCAGAGCTGGGAAAGGAAAGGTGCGTCTTTAAGGAATAACTGCACTCCATTGATACCCCTTGCTGAAGGGGGAAGTCATGATTGTTTATAATATTTAGGGTCTTCCAGGGCTTTGGGATAGTTTTCTTTCTCTGACTTGCTGTAAGTGCTGCTGATTTACTTTCCTGCCCCCCCCCCCCCCCCCCCCCCCCCAACTTGCCTGGCTGATGGGAGGTATTGTGCAAACATCTGCTTTTGGCAGCTCTCCTGTTGTTTCAGCGTTTTACTCATTCTTCTCTTCAAAGAGCACCACTACCAGAACCTGCCCTGTGCGGAGAGCACACAGGCACTTCTAGCGCTGAACCCCGTGCAGAGTTAAGGCCTGGAGTTTGATGTTGGAGCTGCCGACGCACGTGCCTGCTGCAGCTGGAAGCTGGATGCTGCCCTGCACGGGAGAAGCCTTGCCTGTACCTGTCTCTGAATAAATGCCGTGCAGGAGTATAGATTGTCCTGGTTTGTTGTGTTGGGTTGGGGGGGGGGCATGTTTTGGTGTTGTTTGTTTGTTTGTTTTTTAGCAAGGGAGCAGGGAGCTAAGAGGCAAATGATTATTTTAATTATCCTTGGGATTCTGGATCCAGAAATATTCTTACATTGGCAAAACCTAGGAGACAAGTCAGGATGAAAAAACAAAGTTTTTGCTTTGCCTCTGACTGTTACTTATTTTTCTGTCTTTTTCTCTCTGACTTATCAGACCTACTACCAAGCCTTGAAAGGCCTATTGTAGCTTTCACCCAAATAAATTCTTTTGGGACAGACTTAGCTTTAGAGCTGTTGTGAGCAGGTCAGACAGGCCGTGATGCTTGGGGGAGAGTAAACACTGTGCTGTAATTCGCTCTCTTTCAATAGAAGGCTTAGCACAACAGCAAACTTGACTACTTTCAGCTTATAATGTGCTCTAGTAGATATGATGAGTGTGTTTTTAATTTTTAACCTCCGCTTTGAGGTCCAGGGGTGGCACTTGCTATCTGTCTCCCCAAAGAACGTGCCATTTTCATAAATGACTTGCGTATTTTCAGCCTAATACAATATCTTTCTTTTAAAAATGTTTTAAATGGCAAAGCTTTTTATAGTTCTGGAGCTGCCAAACACAAAACTCAGACATAAACTGAGCAGACTATAGTTCTGACAAAGAAAATAACGCCAACGCGAAAGTTTTCTGCATATCAACATTTTCTGCTTCACTTTGCAGCTCTCTTGTTGCACATGTATCCCTTTTCAACCCATGGAACCAAACCAGATTTTTAGTAAATTTCTGTCCTATATATTAAAAAAGATTAGCTCCACATCTCAGAGCAAATTTTTTCTGTGTGTCTAGCTTATAAAGTGATAAGTCTGTTTTGTAGTATGTCCATATGGATTAGCTCTGTTCAGCCTCGTAAAACATGTAGTTAAGGCTTTGTCGTGTTTCTCAACATAGGAAGGAATTAGTTATTTCGAATACAGCAGTGCTATATCCTTCTGGACAAGACATCTTGAACTTTAACTCTTTGACTTGGCTAATGGATTTGTCACTTCCCCAGTGGTTAAATTCATTATGGAAACTATTAAACTCTGTTTAATCTTCATTTGAAGGGTTTGATGTTAAACCTGCAGGTAATTTTAGCTGTGATTATTTGCAAATAAAAGAATGTATCATATGTGCCAAATCCTGCAATTTTTGGAAATGTCCGGATTATTAAGACTTTCTGTTGTCGGGATGGTCTAAGCATGTAAGCAGGGTGGGGGCTGGAGGGAGAGATAATGTGTTTTATTAGGCCAACTGATTTAGATGGGGGGGAAGAAGTAAACCCAAGGATTTTCATATTCATAGCCCTTCTTCTAGCAACTCAATTTTTTTTATCCCCAACTAGATCAGTTGGTGCAATAAAAACAAACAAACAAACAAAAACCAAAAAAACACCGAACACCACAACAATAGCAACAAAAAAAACCCCAAACAAAACCTCTCCCCATGAGCCGTTTCCTACCCCACAGGGAATTAGATGTCTTCATGTTGCTGTTTGTGTCTATAGCTTATTGCTGGGATAAAACAAGTGCTTCTGTAAATCCAATCCCTTGATCACAATTATTGGAGGGACAAGGCAAGGCCCTTCTCTCCCCTAATACTGTATGAAGTCTTCTAAATCTATCCATAAAATGAGCCAAATGAGGAAAAAAAAAAATTACTTGCTGAAGTGCTAAGTCTGAATACTGTGGAAAAAACTAAATATAATCTAAAAATGTATCTCCAATTGATTTGGATTTTTTTTTTTTTAAACAGACCCTCTTCAAAAGCAAAAAACAGCTGGGAGAGAAAACCATTTGTGCTAGTGCGATGTGCACCAAGTCTGAATTCTAGCAGACACTCTTGTAGGGAAGAGAAAAGGGTTGTACAATGGTTGCAGCAGCACGAAAGAGACTCGTAGTTGTACTAGAATAGTTTAGCACTTTAGGTGTTTTCTGGGTGAGAGATGCAGTTTGCGCAAGAGGACATGAAAGTGTTTGAAGTGATGTGGACGTTGGGAAGAAGAGTTGAAAGCTCTTCTCTCTTCCCCCAGTGCCTAGCAGATGGCTTGTCTTGATGGGTGAAAGTGATGGAAAGCAATGATAAATGTGACCATCACGTACCTGGAGTAGGTGCATCTACAGAAAACTTTCCCGGGGTAAGTTAGTGCTGATCCTAACGCAGAGTGGCTTGTGTTCTGCGCTGGCTGCTACTTTATACTCGCTAGTGACTTTGCTTACATTGGCATCTTACAAGCTTGTCAAGTAAATCACAGTCAAACACAAACTCATTTGCTCAAAGGTAACGAAAGAATTTTTTTCCCTCTCAAGTTTAGAGGATTTTCAGTGCATGTACCACTGGGACTTGTTTCTCATTGCACACGTGCAACAGATTCCTCTTAGGTTTGGTAAATTGCCCAGGTTGTGATACGCAGCAGTATTTATTAGAAGGAGACACGTGTGACGTGCCTTTCCCTCCACGTGCTGATGCCAGCAGCTTTTACTGGGTTATGTCTAGGTTGAAAAAAATGCTTGCAAGAGCACAGAGGTCTCCCTGAGCATTGCGCTCCAGTTTCTAAGAGGCAGCATAGGCTTAAACTGTTGGGAGGCTTTCCAGTGATTTCAGTGAACTTTGCATCAAGCCTTTTTTGAATATAGGAACGAGCAACTGCACCATTCAAGATGTGAGGTAATTTGATCCTGAAAGGATAAGATTAAAGATAGTATAGCGTGAAATTTTACCATCTTACTCTGTTGATAGATAGTAATTAAAATGGAAGAGTATGTGAAAATTTGTGCTTACAGAATCTCAAAGCAAAAATGGAATTTGCCAATATCATCCATCTCTACTGATACAGAATCACATGAAGGCTCCAGCTGCTTTGATAGTTACGTGTCCCAAAAATCAAAACTACTTTTTAGTACTCTCTATTTTAGCATTATCTGTTGAAGCTTGTTCATCTTCCTTATGAGCTTTGGAGCAACCAATTCAGTGATGCCTTTCCAATGCCAAAAGCTGTTCTCTGGCATGCAGGCAAGAAGAGACGGACTTCTTCACAAGAGCTGCTGGAGGAAAAAACTAGGGTACTAAGCGAGATACCACAGAGAGCTTGAAGCTGCCCTGGAGAGTTCTTGTAGTAGCTTAATAAAACCTGCAAAAGTGCCTTTGAATTGTGACCTTTCAAATGTCCACTGGTCAAGGGTAACTGGGATTATGAAACGAGAATGAATGCATGACCAATGCTTGCTGAAACTGGGCCACTCTCCCTAAGGGCAAGTAATTGGTTTGGATTTAGCATGTTAACTGTGTTTGAAGTTATAAGATAACAAAGTCATTTCTCATAGAAATAGAAAGAAGTGATGCAAAGGTGCTGGAAAGCAGCAGCAAGACTCTGGCTGCTGCTGGAAAATAGGTTTGGTGTTGGCCACTCTTTAAAAGTTAATTGTATTTTAAAGATAAGCTTTAATGGATTTGGCAGTGAGAGTGCAACTGTAACCAGATCATGTTGTTTTGTACAAGTGCCTTTCAGGTTTCTCTGCAAGGTCGAATGTCCTATTGAGTGGCAGCTGGAGTGCTTTGCTTGTGGGAATGTAACTGCTATTTGGTGGAGTTGCAAAACGAGTTTCCCACTGAAGCCAAACATAAAAGTGTGTGAGAGTCCAGCAGTTTCACTTCCTGCAAAGCTGGAAACCCTTGTAGCATTTATTAGGATTTTCTGCAGGGAAGGAGGTATATTAATCTTGTTTGACTTACAGAATCATAATGTTTGCACTGCAATTTGTAACACAGAGCAGGAAGTTTTCAGTTAGTATTTCCTGACAAATAGCAAATTCAGTTAAGTGGATGCTTTTAAGTTTTCTTTCTTTTTTTTCAGAGAATAAACAAAGCAACTCACAGGACCTTAAATGTTCCACAGTATTGGAGTAGGGAAGAAGAACAGTGAATGAGGTTACAGATCTATGAGGAAGAAATGAACAGCTGAAACTGTTCTCATTTTTATCAATGTCTGTGCTTGGCATCATCATTATTTAATCTCTGAACTGTAGTACTGTATCGAGTGTGCTTGTGGGAGGCATAAACCTCAGTCTTGTTGATAAAATAGTCACTTGGTTAGTTCACTGCTGGTTTTAATTTTCCTAGTGTTACAAAATGGCTCTCAAAGTCTGAGCTGATTGCAATGAACCCTGATTTGGGGCCCAACCCAAATTTCCTTGAAGTCTTGGGAGCCTCTTCCCTTTCAGATTCATAGTAATTTCATACTATGGGACATGCTTTATGTGTCTTGGAGAGGCTTAAAACTTAATTTTGAGGCAACATCGCTTTTTCCTATCCAGGCAGAAGAATGTTGCTAGGAGAGGTGAGGCACTTGGGCTGAGGAGCCTCTGGTATGTGAGAGTTTTCAGATCTGTGGTGTGGATGTATGCATGTGTTCGTGGCGGTGAGACCATCTGGGTACATGTTATTCTGTGCATTGCAGATATTCCCCATCTCCGTTCTGGGAGAGATGAGGCACTCCTGTCCCTTGAGTATAAGGAGATCCCACGGTGACCCGTTCACCCACAGACACCTGCACTGTAAATGTCTAAAGTAGCTGAGGTACATTCATGCTGTGAATGGACATGTACTGGACAGCTTGTGCCAGAGTTGCTACTCTCTTTGTCCCTGATGTTTCAGGTACTCTAGCAAATAATTTCGCCTCTGTGCTTCAGTGTGCCCGTCTCTTGCCCAGAGCATTGCTACATGGACCTCCTTTACGCAGTGGTCTTTGAAGACTGACTTAGTCTACCTATTTGTAGAACCTTGTAGGCAGAAGGATACCAAAGGACAAATAGTGCAACAGAATGAGCAGCCAGGTCTTTTGAACAAGTGCTTGTACTCCCTATTTTTGCTCACTGCTATTTTCCTGGATGTGGCTGGAGATCCTCTCTTTCCTCAAAAGAGATGGAGAGAGGGGCAGAGAGGAAAGATGAAAACAGGGAATAGAGGGGCAAGTACAGGAACTCTCTCCCGTGAGATGAGGAGGCAGCTTTATCCAGCCTGAATTCTGTTGCCTCAGCACTTACTTTAATATTAAAGATAATAAAGTTATCTCCGAGACATGTAGATGTGGCATTTAGGGACATGGTTTAGTGGTGGACTTGGCAGTGTTAGGTTAACGGTTGGACTCGATGATCTTAAAGGTCTCTTCCAACCTAAATGATTCTATCATTCTATAAAGCAGGCAGAGACATTAAGGGTTGCTGCTCCTGTGTGTAGCATGAGCGTGCAGAACACCCTGGCAGCTTGTAACTCAGTGCAGGAGATCCTCCATCTAGTTCAGGTACTGTCTTCACGCTTGCCCTTACCCATGCTCAGTATCTCCTGAGGTTTGGTCCAGCAGATAGTGAATATTTCATCTAAGCTGTTTGTAAGACCAAACTATCTGTTCTCCAAGGTTACCACAAAAGTCTGTCTCACTGGCATTCTTTAAAATATCATGCATTGAAAATGTCTCCTTTTTGCATGGCATTAATTTCTCAGAGTGCCATCATGTGTGCGTCCTGGTAATAGATACTGTGTGAGCACAAAAGGGAGACACCAGACACCTTCCTGGGATACTTCTAACTTTACTGTTAAATGCATAATTTAAGGTTTAAAAATATTGTGCCCTTGCGGCCAAGAAGGCCAATGGCATCCTGGGGTGCATTAAGAAGAGTGTGGCCAGCAGGTCGAGGGAGGTTCTCCTCCCCCTCTACTCTGCCCTAGTGAGGCCCCATCTGGAGTCCTGTGTCCAGTTCTGGGCTCCCCAGTTCAAGAAAGACGAGGAACTACTGGAGAGGGTCCAGCAGAGGGCTATGAAGATGATGAGGGGACTGGAGCATCTCTCCTATGAGGAAAGGCTGAGGGAGCTGGGGCTGTTCAGCCTGAGGAAGAGAAGACTGAGAGGGGACCTCACCAATGCTTATCAATATCTCAAGGGCAGGTGTCAAGAGGATGGGGCCAGACTCTTTTCAGCGGTGCCCAGCGACAGGACAAGGGGCAATGGGCACAAACTGGAACACGGGAAGTTCCGCCTGAACACGAGGAAAAACTTCTTCCCTGTGAGGGTGCCAGAGCCCTGGCACAGGCTGCCCAGGGAGGGTGTGGAGTCTCCTCTGGAGATATTCAAACCCACCTGGACGCGGCCCTGTGCAGCCTGCGCTGGGTGACCCTGCTCTGGCAGGGGGGTTGGACTAGATGATCTCCAGAGATCCCTTCCAACCCCTGCCATTCTGTGATTCTGTGATCACCTGGAAAGCAATATATAAAATATTCTGTATACCAAGAGCTTATGTTCTCCTATCGAGTGTTCATGTTTATTTCTAGGGTTCTTGTGTTTGTGGTCAGGATTTCCCTGAGAAGAAATATGAAGTGCCTCCATGGTGAGACTGATGTGCCAAAGGTGCGCTGGATTTACTGTGCCTTTGCATATTTCTGCAGCACGCTTAGGCTACTTCTGGGCGATGCATTTGCAGAGGTCTGACGTGTCCAGATGATGAGACTAACTTGCATCTGGGAGCTATGGGGTTGGTTCACACATACATTATGGCCATATGTCTGGGATTCCTGGGCATCCTGCATCTGCTTTGCATATAGTCTGTACATACGCAGAGAGGCTGATCATCTTTTGGATGCATTGGATTTACTGTCCCTTTGCAGAATAACTTTGTATGTAAGACTGTAGCTCTGAGGTGGCTTCTGGACTTTCAGAAATCCTGGGGCAATGACCAAAGTCCTTACATTTTTTTCCCCAATAAAAGATGTAGGTGGAAATAGAGAACATGCCTTGAGGTACTGGTACTTGAGAGAGTAGATCTCAAAGCTCATTCTTTAGGGAGGCGATCTATATACATTTTTGGTAATTCACCCGACAAATATGAGGTAAAGAAAAAAGATACTAGAAGTTGCAAGGTACTTGTTTCTTAATTTGTAGAGCAATACATAACTTCATTATCTAGAATGCACTACTTAGGTTTAGAATTTTATGCAACTTGAGCCTGAAGCGGAGAGACAGAGTACTTTTTCATGGCAGTGAGATCGTGCTTAGACATGTCATCCCTTGCTGTGGTTGCCAGATTGTGGCAAAATATAGGAACTATTGAGTTTGAACACAGAGACATGGAAAAAACATGAAAGCAACATGAATGGGAGAAATACTTGTGGTTTATTATTTCTTATTCCTCATTCTTGGAGACTTTCAGCACATAATATGACTTTCAAGGCATGTATCGTTCAGCTTCTGCTTTTCTTTAATGAGATTCATTCAGGCATTGAAGTTCAAGCTATTGGAGTCCTAACATACTTGCTGCATTACTCTAACACTTCTGAGCTCTGTTGTGTTTCTTGTCAAATAGCTGTGGAGGGCAGTTTCTGAATCAGTGATACGCATTCAAGAAAGGATCAGGCAGTCATGGGTATCATATTGGTGCAGTATATTTACATGGAATCACAGATGGTAGGGGTTGGAAGGCACCTCTGAAGATCATCTAGTCCAACCCCCCTGCCAGAGCAGGGTCACCCAGCGCAGGCTGCACAGGGCCGCGTCCAGGCGGGTTTGAATCTCTCCAGAGAAGGAGACTCCACACCCTCCCTGGGCAGCCTGTGCCAGGGCTCTGGCACCCTCACAGGGAAGAAGTTTTTCCTCCTGTTCAAGCGGAACTTCCCATGTTCCAGTTTGTGCCCATTGCCCCTTGTCCTGTCGCTGGGCACCACTGAAAAGAGTCTGGCCCCATCCTCTTGACACCCGCCCTTGAGATATTGATAAGCATTGGTGAGGTCCCCTCTCAGTCTTCTCTTCCTCAGGCTGAACAGCCCCAGCTCCCTCAGCCTTTCCCCACAGGAGAGATGCTCCAGTCCCCTCATCATCTTTGTAGCCTCCGCTGGACTCTCTCCAGTAGTTCCTCGTCTTTCTTCAACTGGGGAGCCCAGAACTGGACACAGGACTCCAGATGGGGCCTCCCTAGGGCAGAGTAGAGGGGGAGGAGAACCTCCCTCGACCTGCTGGCCACACTCTTCTTAATGCACCCCAGGATGCCATTGGCCTTCCTGGCCGCAAGGGCACGTTGCTGGCTCATGGTGAATTTGTTGCCTACCCGGACTCCCAGGTCCTTCTCCGCAGAGCTGCTTTCCAGGAGGTCAACCCCCAACCTGTACCGGTGTATGGGATTGTTCCTCCCCAGGTGCAGGACCCTGCACTTGCCCTTGTTGAACCTCATGAGGTTCCTCTCTGCCCAACGCTCCAGCCTGTCCAGGTCTCGCTGAATGGCAGCACAGCCTTCTGGTGTATCAGCCACTCCTCCCAGTTTCGTGTCATCAGCAAACCTGCTGAGGGTGCACTCTGTCCCTTCATCCAGGTCATTGATGAATAAATTGAACAAGATTGGACCCAGTACTGACCCCTGGGGAACACCCCTTGCTACAGGCCTCCAACTAGACTCTGCGCTGCTGATCACCACCCTCTGAGCTCTGCCATTCAGCCAGTTCTCAATCCACCTCACCATCCGTCCACTTGTCTAACCCACGCTTCCTGAGCTTACCTATGAGGACGTTATGGGAGACAGTGTCAAAAGCTTTGCTGAAGTCAAGGTAGACAACGTCTACCACTCTCCCCTCATCCACCCAGCCAGTCATACCATCATAGAAGGCTATCAGATTGGTCAAGCATGATTTTCCCTTGGTGAATCCATGCTGACTACTCCTGATCACCTTCTTTTCTTCTACATGCTTGGAGATGGCCTCCAGAATGAGTTGCTCCATCACCTTTCCAGGGATGGAGGTTAGGCTGACTGGCCTGTAGTTTCCTGGGTCCTCCTTTTTGAAGACTGGCGTGACATTGGCTTTCCTCCAGTCCTCAGGCACCTCTCCTGTTCTCCATGACCTTTCAAAGATGATGGAGAGTGGCTTGGCAATGACAGCTGCCAGCTCCCTCAGCACTCGTGGGTGCATCCCATCGGGGCCCATGGATTTGTGGGTGTCCAGTTTGCCCCACTGATCTCTAACCTGATCTTCCTCGGCCAAAGGAGTGCCATCCTTTCTCCAGGCTTCTTCTCTTGCCTCCAGGGTCTGGGATTCCTGAGGGCCAGCCTTAGCAGTAAAGACTGAAGAAAAGAAGGCATTCGGTAACTCTGCCTTCTCTGCATCCTTCGTGACCAGGGCACCCACCTCATTCAGCAGAGGGCCCACGTTTTCCTTAGTCTTCCGTTTGCTACCAATGTATTTGAAGAAGCCCTTCTTATTGCGCTTGACGTCCCTTGCTGGGTTAAATTCCACGTGGAGCTTAGCTTTCCTTGTAGCATCCCTGCATACCCGGACAGCATCCCTGTACTCCTCCCATGTGGCCTGTTCCTTTTTCCACATTCCATAGACTTCCTTCTTCCATTTGAGTTTAGTCAGTAGCTCATCCACGCAGGTCTCCTGCCTCCCTTACCCGATTTCTTACTCTTGAGGATGCACTGCTCTTGAGCTTGGAGGAAGTGATGCTTGAATAATGCCCAGCTCTCTTGGCCCCCCCTACCTTCTAGACCCCTAACCCACAGGATTCCTCCAAGCAGGTCCTTGAAGAGGGCAAAGTTAGCTCTTCTAAAGTCCAGGGCTGTAATCCTGCTTAGTGTCCTGCTTCCTCCACGCAGGATCCTGAACTCCACCATCTCGTGGTCACTGCAGCCAAGGCTGTCCCCAACCTTCACATCCCCAACCAGACCTTCCTTGTTAGTTAGTATGACGTCCAGCAGCACACCTCTCCTCGTCGGCTCCTCCACCACCTGCGTCAGAAAATGGTCATCAATGTTCTGCAGGAACCTCCTGGACTGTGCGTGCCTAGCTGTGTTGTCCCTCCAACAGATATCGGGGTGGTTGAAGACCCCCATGAGAACCAGGGCCTGTGATTATGAGGCTACTTTCAGCTGCCTGTAGAAGGCCTCATCGACTTCCTCATCCTGATGAGGTGGCCTGTAGTAAACACCCACAACAGTGTCCCCCATGTTAGCCTGTCCCTTAATCCTTACCCATAAGCTCTCGACCCGTTCTTCGTCCTCCCCTAGGCAGAGCTCGATACGCTCCAGTTGCTCTCTCACATAGAGAGACACTCCACCACCTCGCCTTGCTGGCCTGTCCTTCCTAAAACGTACATACCCATCCATGACAGCATTCCAGTCCTGCGAGCTGTCCCACCACGTCTCTGTAATTGCTATGAGATCGTGGCCCTGCGAGCGCACACAGATCTCTAGTTCTTCCTGTTTATTCCCCGTGCTGCGAGCGTTGGTGCACAGGCATTTCAGAGAGGTAGCTGCGTTTGCAGGTTTCCCTGGAGGGGTGCAGGAGGATCCATCATAGCCATACACACCCTTAGGGTGGTCGGCCTTCTGGTTCTCTTCTTGGGAGGCAGCTAAGGAACATTTGACTTTGCTCAGGTTGGCCTGGCTTACTCCACAGATGGATGCGCTGGCACAAGCATCGCCACTATGGACCCCTCCCCCCGAGTCCTTCAGATAAAGCCCACCTCACCAAGCTGGCCAACCTGCCACCAAAGATTGCCCTGCGCCTCTTAGACAGGTGGATCCCATCCCTCCCCAATAGGTTACAGTCACCAAAGAATGTCCTGTTGTCATAAAAGCCAAAACCCTCATGACGGCACCAGCCACGAAGCCAGGAGTTGATATGCATTATATGCCCATTTCTGGCAGCCCACTTTCCTCCCACTGGCAAAATGGAGGAAAATATAACTTGGGCACCAATATTTTTCACTTGCTCCCCCAGGGCTTTAAAGTATTCCTTGATTTTGCCCAGGTTCTGGCTTGAGGCGTCATTTGTGCCCACATGAAAGAGTAGCAGCGGATAGTAGCCCGTGCTCCTGACAAGTCGTGGCACCCTCTCAGCAACATCTCGGATCTTGGCTCCTGGAAGGCAGCACACCATATTTCACATTTAGTTTTGGAGTGTTCTCCTGAGACAGGGCAATGGAGTTATTCTCACTTCAGTGGGGAACTGAATTTAGCTTGCCCAAGGTGCTATGGGACATTTGTGGCAGACCAAGTAAGTGAACATGAGTCTCTCCAAAATGACTTAACCATTCAGCCCGCATACCTGTTTGCTCAGTTGTCTTATAGCATCTTCTATCTCTACCAGCAATGATCTCAACCACAGCCTATTAGAAACGCCTGTGATCTATCAGCTGCTATATCCCATACATGCCATCAAATATGCATTACTTTATAAAATGAAAAGCATTTTGTGAAATAGTTCCCAAAAGCTGTGTGCAAAGGAAGCAAGCGCTAATAAGCAGCTGTTCTAGGAAGACTTTTTTTTCATTCTGTTTACCAGAACTTGCTTCATTTTTTTCCATTAATATGCTTAATTAATCACTTAAAATTTCTGTCTTTATTATGTAACAGTTCAAAACTTCCATTTGCACTGTGTGTAATTACAGATGCCAACACCTGTAAACTTGAGGTAATTACCTTGTCTATATTATTAAAGTAATAACTCAAAGAGAGAACCAAAATAGGGTAAATATTTATGCTTAAAGCCAGTGGGCCAGAGATCTGGGTGTGATGTGTGTTCCCTCTGTGGCTGCTGCATAAGTATCTGATGGGATAGATGCTACAACCAGCGATTTCTTAGAAATCGAGAGATTATTGGCCTGACTTTCCTCTCATTTTATTTAATGACACCTTCCAGCAAACGTCTAGGATGAGATCCAAAGCAGATTGAGTTTGATGGGAAACAAATGAGTAATTACAGCCCTTTGCAGTAAAGTATTCAGAGTTATAGCCTTGTTGGCTTCATATTGTTTAAAACTGTGCTTTGCTGAACTGGGGCATAGGTTTTTGATTTAGTATCCCACTGCTGTAAGACTATGAGTGTCTTCTGGCCAAAGGCTATAT
The DNA here is from genome assembly GCA_009819775.1 of Phoenicopterus ruber ruber. Lineage (NCBI taxonomy): Eukaryota > Metazoa > Chordata > Aves > Phoenicopteriformes > Phoenicopteridae > Phoenicopterus > Phoenicopterus ruber. The sequence continues at coordinate 212,158,414 of CM020215.1, forward strand.
GAGGAGTGGCTTTATAGGAGCACAGCTGGGTTGTAAACAAATGGTGATACACTTCTGCTCTGCATTCAGAGGGAAGAGAAGCAAAAATAAAAAACAACAATATATCTGTATTATTGAGTACCAGACAGAAAAAATCAACTGCAAAACCAAAATGAACTTGCAGAATGAGGTTCAGACAGCTTATAATGTCTCCAGATGGTGTTTGCTTTATTAAATAAATAAGAAGAAAAACAGGTAATAAATACCCTACAAAGTGACACAGTCACTTCAGGTGTTAAAACTTCTGAGTGCTATAAATTTGCTCTCAGCTTCACACTGCTGAGGTGACATGAAATTTTTTCACTGATTCACTTTCTTCTTTCAATTTAAGAAAGGAGGAGCAGAAGAGTAGTGGATGAAAGAAAAGAAGAAAGTCCTGAAGCAGTATGACAGACCCTTATGTTAGTAGTGGTCTTAGATCCTACATTCTTTAATGCTAGTGTAGGAGTTTGACCTGTCCTTCCCATGTACTATGCAGTAACTGAGCAGTTTGGTTAAAGTATGATTGATTAAATAGACAGATGAAGGGTTTTTGGAGCTAGGGTCTGCCCCCAAGCCATGGGGCACAAACCTTTTCTCTTCCTGTAGGAGTGCAATAACCCACAAATAGTTAAATGTTAAATTTTGGTTCACCTTATCTTGATGCAAAAGTACTCTGATACATTTGCTATTCTGGTTCACAATTCCTTTGTCCCAAGTCCCTCATTCCTGGGTTTGGGAAGTTAGGGAAAACAAGCAAAGTGTAGCAGTAACAAAGAGCGTAGTTAGGATTGCCTGTAAGGTATGACCCTGTTGTGATAGGACAAGGGGTAATGCTTTAAACTAAAGGAGGGGAGATTTAGACTAGACATAAGGAAGAAGTTTTTCACAATGAGGGTGGTGAAGCACTGGCACAGGTTGCCCAGAGAGGTGGTAGATGCCCCATCTCTGGAAACATTCCAGGTCAGGCTGGACGGGGCTCTGGGCAACCTGATCTAGTTGAGGATGTCCCTGCTCATTGCAGGGGGGTTGGACTAGATGGCCTTTAAAGGTCCCTTCCAACCCAAACTATTCTATGATTCTATGACAAAAGGAATAAAACCCCACAGCCATGGCAAACTTGGTCTCTTCTGCATACCAGGCCCTTTGAAATCAAAAAGTCTGTGTATTTCTTGAAAAGAAAGCCGAGATCAGCAACATCATTGTGTAAATGTTTGGGTTTTGATCCTATAGGTCCTTAGATGCAGTGCTCAGTCAGGAAGTGGAATCCTATCTCCTTGATCCATATAGAAAGACTTATACCTGATAGCAAGTTCAGGATGATGCACAAATTGTGAGATCTGGTGGGAAAATTCAGTGGTAGAAAGATTTGTGAATAATCTGAATGTGGATGACCAGATCTGTGTAAAAAACCCCCATACTCCAAGGCATGAATTTTCAGTGAGGGCAAAAATAAATCCAGAGTGTTTGCTTCATGCTGAGTCTTAGCAATGCTGTTCCAAGATAAACATAGTTGAGAAGTTGGTGGTTTTTGGAAAAAACTAATTTTTTTTTTTTTATGTCTTTAAGTTATTCAGGTAACCTCAAGCTTTGTGGAACTGCTTTCTTTTGTCTGGGGAGAGAAAGGCTTGGAGAAGCATCAGGGCAACTTTTATGCAGAAATTTTGACTGAGGCCAGTGTAATGGAGTAGGGAGGTACCTGGTTCTATTCACTTGCATGTAACAGGAAGCTAATTTAAAATGTGCAACTGCAGGGGCACCCCTCTGCACCTATCACAACATTTTAATCTGAAGTAGGATTTTGATAAGTACAAAATATACATCCTCAACAGGATAGGATTTGAGCAACTTTAGTATAATGTGGATACTCATCAAAGTAGAACTTTACATGAAAAGTGTCTGAAACTGCCTTTTTTTTTTTTCCCCATAAACAAGCACATGCCTGTGCCTAGACCATGATTTTTGGCAGAATCTGGCCTCTTTATTATGAGTCCTAATTCACCCCTGCTATTCTCTGAAATGAAAACCTGATTCTCCTGCAGGAAGAGGCATTGCTACTGCCATCTGCAAAACATCAACATCTTCTACATCATGCTAAAATTGCTCTGACCTCTCAACGTATGATGGCTTTTAAAGAATGTTCAAAGGCATATCCTTATCTTATGTTAAACACTGAAGTTAAGAGACTGAATATGTCTTGTCATGTAACCAATTTGTTAGGCGGGCATCAGTTAATTTATGGTGCTTCTTAGCAGCCACTAATTCATACTTCAGTTCGTGTATTCTGGTGGTGGACAAATGACGTGTTTACCCACTTCGTATTAACCCGTTATTTTGTGCACTTCTGTATTTTACAATTAAAAACATTTCTGTGAAGCAGTAACAGCTTTCAAGTGCTGAGTTTTGAATAGTACATTCTAGATGTATTTGCACAAGCCATCTCTTTCAGAGCTCTCCTTTTATGAATACTGGATGTAAATCATAAACGGGAATGCTTGGGAAATGCATTCATAGCTTCAAGCCTGAAGCTGCTTTCTGTGGATAATCTGTAACACTTTTGAGAAGTGTGAAACATTGCATGCTTTTAATATAACCGTATTTTGAATATGACATACATGTCAAAAAGGGATTTTAATACAACAGCAGGAGGTTTTTTTACCATCAGGAGTGCAAGATAAGGAGATGAGAAGAAAAATCTCTGTCCTGTAATAAAATGAAGAGTGATAGCAAAAGCAATTTGGTATAGTGCTTGTGTCTATACTGTACTTGGGCTAGCTTGGAGAAACCCAGGTCCTCGTTCTGTCTGTCCATTTATCTTGGCAAACAGCCCAACTTCAGCTTGTTTGTGAAATTTAAAGGCCCTTGTGCAGACCCGTTCAGGAAGAAAAATGTGTGGTCTTGTCTGTTGGCATCAGGTCTCTGGAAAAAAAGGATGAGAGACAGAGACATCAGAACCTCACAGTGATCTGCTGCCCCACAGCAGATGGACATGTGCTTGAGTCTACTGTAAAGCACAGACTGTACTTTGGACCTTTCCCTAATTGTAGCAGCCTGATCACCCTGGAAATGCTCCTCAGAGGGCTTCTGAGGGTAAACAGGATGGGCAAGCGGTGAAACAGGCCTTGAACCTGGCTTTATAGAAGACATTGTAGAAGTAGGTGGTATTTCTGTTTACTGGTCTACATCTTTAAGCAAAAATAAACCTCTCAAAATGAATAAAACTGATCCTGTACAGTGGGGCAGGAAGTGAAATCTGCATAATGCAGGTTACAATATAAAATACCCTGTAGCTGCACCACAGGGTACTTTGCCTCCCCATTCTGTGTCAGTAGCTCTTTGAGTTTGCAGCAAATTGGTACAGATAAAGGTATCTTGTGCCATCCTGAAGTCAAGGAGAGGATGATGCTTTTAAACTTTACTGATAAATCTCAGGAGAGCAAAGGTAGAATGAACACATATGCCGCGCTCTTGCGCTTTGAGGACTTAAAAAGTGGTGAGAATTTACAGTGAAGTTTAAGAATTTTGAGATTTTCTATTAATCTGGCAACCTCTTCAGCTACCAGGGGAAGAAGAGAGAAACCCTTTTTTAATCCAGATGCTTTTTGCCACAAATAAATTCACTCATTGGATGTGAGCGTATACCTACTTTAATTGACCACAGTTTACTGAGCTTTCTGATACATCTTGAGGAAAATACCTGATTTGCATTGAGGATATTCCATTAGAAATACTTGTTTGTCTTCACTGTGCTTCATCAGACATCAGGGTTTGGAGGTATGATGGTGTTAAAAGAGGTGTTTGTAACCTTTTAACAATTTTCAGGGGTAGATATTGTAGATAATAACGTGTAAGCTCTTGGGGAAATGGTGGCCATAAGCTTTTTGAAAGCAGTTAGAGGTTTCTGTGTGTGTGGTATCAAGGAAGGTTGCAGCTTGACCTCTACAATCAAAATCAAATAGGATATATTACCCATCTCAACATCCAGGTAATCTGCCAGATCTCAACTGTTTTGTGATCACTAGGAGCCTTCCTTGGACTATTAATTGACAAGCACATCCTGACTCTTGTTTAAAACTGCAGCTGCTGAGCTGCTTTGCCGTGTGAACTAGTCTCAATGACATAATTAAATGTTTGCATTCATAATCTGGTTACGGTCTCTTAATACAGGCTTTATAGCACGAGTTCATTCCTGTCTCATGGGAACACTTAGTCAACACACTCCATGAATGGGGCTGCTTTGAATGTTGTGTTGTACTGGATTCCTGCCGATTTAAAAACTCAAGGAACCCTAAATGACATACATCAGATGTAGGCAGTATCTGTACTAACAAATTAAACATACCCAAGACCATTTTTTGCCACTGAGGCCAGCTGCAAGGTCTGCATGCACCGTAATAAACTCTTACCCTTCAAAACAGTGGGTCTCCTTACTGGGCATGGTCTGTGACCCATCATAACTCCCAAAAGGCTAATCCAGGAATCACCAGTCCTATGAATAGGACTGACTGCTGCAGAAGTTTTAAATCTGTTACTGGGACACATCATGGGGTTTCAGTTAAAATACAGTATTTGTAATTACAGCTTTCAATAATCAGCAGCTGTTATGTATTTCTTTCATTATTCCCCTACACTTGTTTTTAATATAAGTTGCTATGAAGCAGCAATTCTACTTTCTATATTAACAAAAGTACAATTTAGTTTTTGTTAGCAAAGTTTTCTTTAAATCTCAAAATACAGACTAGGTTTTAGTTCTGCAACTGATTTACAGCTTGCCTGTAGTCTTTCATTTCACCTTACTATTTCCATTTTTTCAGATAGGGAAGCTTTTCATTCATACTGGGTTTTTTTGAGAGGGTGTGTTGTGGTTGTTTTGTTGGTTTGGTGTTGTTTGGTTGTTTTGTTTTTTTGGTTGTTTGGTTGTTTTTTTTCCATCAGTGATGACCCCAGGGTCTCATTTCTTTTTTTACATGCTTTCTACTTAGGGACTGGTCTATGAATGCCCCTATGAGCCACTTCTGGATAGCAGTAGAATTTCTTAGTGGAGCAGAACCTATAAATAATTATGTTCTTAAAATACAAAATATGCAAATGCACTTCACATGGCCTTACTGTCCTTCATGATGTACCTTGTTGTGCTGTTATGTGTGTTTCTATTGCTTTGGAATAGGATGTATAAATTTAATTAAGAATTACGTTTTTCCTTTATTCTTTTTTTATGTGACAGCGTCTTGCTTTAGTAAAACTTACACAGTGGTGGTTAAAAGCTTAGAGTATGGAAAAGTACACTGACCCCTTTGAGCATCAGCACAGCTCTGCTTCGCCAGCCCTCTGTGCCTGCACCTTTTCAGTGTAAATCCAGAGTGGTCTGTATGACCGTGCATGCTGATTTTTACACTAGTCCACAGCAGAGTCCAAGAATTGAAGATCTTGTGTAACAAATAGGGATTTCCCACCCACATATTTTTAAGGAATTCTTTAAAAATTTTATTTCTTGTGGGCTACCTCAACGTTGGTGAATCATGCGGAACTAAACCCACAAATTATAGCTTGGTTAAGTGGTCTAGAGTAAACAAAAATTTCCAGTATTTGAAGAAGAATTTGTGACCCTGAAAGCTTGTCTGTTCTTTTTTCCTTTTCTGACTATATCGATTGGCATAGCCAAGCTCAAGGGGAATGACTGACATGTGCCAGGAGCTCATAATTTTTGATGCTGAGAATGGCAGGACATACGGTTAATCCAGAAATGGTTGAGGTATTTGCTGAGCATTTCCAAGTGCAAGGTTGTTCTTTGCCCCAGGACAGGACTTTTCCTGTGGATTAGTCTTTCACAATGGTTATTAGTATGAAAGCTGAGAAAGTAATTGCAGATAACTTTATACAATTATACTGATCTTTTTAGTTTTCAAACTTCATTATTTAGAATATTTCATTCTGTAATAATGTTTTTTAAATCTTGGATTCTTAATTGGTTTGCATTAACTAGTTACGGATGGAAATGCCCTCCTACCTGCAACATCTGTAAGGTTTGTGTGATTGAAAGGTACCTGCAAAAGGTTTCCATAGAGATATCTGGGTGTAGTACTTCATCAACCCCAGGATAAGTGATGACTTGTGTTTCAAATAGTAGTTCATCTTCTTTCCAAAAAAGATACTTGTCAAGGGAAGTATCTTGGATGGGGTACAGTAATCAGGTAATTGATATTCTGGAGTTAATGAGCCAAGGCTGAGAGAGTTGGGGTTGTTCAGCCTGGAGAAGAGAAGGCTCTGGGGAGACCTTATTGCAGCCTTTCAGTACTTAAAGGGGGCCTATAAGAAAGATGGGGAAAAACTTTTTAGCAGGGCCTGCTGTGATAGGACAAGGGGTAATGGTTTTAAACTAAAGGAGGGGAGATACAGGCTAGACATAAGGAAGAAATTTTTCTCAATGAGGGTGGTAACACACTGGAGCAGGTTTCCCAGAGAGGTGGGAGATGCCCCATCCCTGGAAACATTCAAGGTCAGGCTGGATGGGGCTCTGGGCAACCTGATCTAGTTGAGGATGTCCCTGCTCATTGCAGGGGGGTTGGACTAGATGACCTTCCCCTTCCATCCCAAACTATTCTATGATTCTATGATGTTCAGAGGGAGTTTGGAAAGTTAGGTCTATCTTGCTTCACAATTGTCCCTTCAGTGATTTGAGTTTGTTGAGTCATGCTCTATGCGGACATGCTAGGCTCTTGCTCATCTTACTGCAGAAGCAATCAACCTCAGCAAGGTCCTCAAATTGGACCATCAGGGACTGTAAGTTCTTAAACTGCTGCAGCAATTACCTTCAGGGCCTTGTGACACACATTCTACCCTCCAGCAAATGTTCATGCTTGAACACAAAGCTTTACCACCATAGCAGTTCACAGACCCTCAAATGACACTTTTCTGTGTTGTGGTGCAACCCCTTCTCTGTGCGTGTTTGGATTTTGAAAGGTTTTGCTGCATCTGTGAGCCCTGAAAGGGCTCCGCTCATTTGTAGAGTGTTGTCAAGTCTCCTTTCTACAAATAAAGGATGTGTTTCTGTATAAAAAGGGAAAAGATGTTTTAGGGTATTTTTTTGAGACAGATCTCATATTCATTAAACGCCAAGAAGAGCCTGCTGTCTTTATGCTTTGCAAGACTCAGTTCAGAAGTGTTGTCAGATGTTAGCGTAGGGTTTCAGACAGATCTGGCATGGGGATGGGGATCTGACTGAACGATGCACGCTTTTTCTGTGCTATGCTTCAGCACTTCAGAAAGGCATTCAGTTCTTAAATGTATTAAGCGTCTTTCAAGAAGCACTGCATTTTAATTTCTGGCTTCACAAGCTTGCGAGACATCAGTTTTGTCTTGACTGACAGTTTGACTGTTTATCCGAGGGAAACATGCATAAATCCTGTAAGTGCTGTTAGCTGGCTCCCTGTGAACATGTTAGCAGTAGAGAGTAGAGAGAGGATGTTTGTGCTTTGCTAGTCTTTTTAGTGGTAGTTCATGTAGTCAACCTCTTTTCTGTAAAGACCTTTCATGGCCAGAGCGTTCCCCCACTAGCAGAAGTTTGAGAGACATCCTGGTGTATTTAGGAGTTCTCTGTGTGTGAACATATAGAAAAAACCTCTGGAAGATGTAGCCGCTTTTTAATCTTGCTTTCTGTAGACTAAAATTTCCTTCTGAATAGCCTTGCATTAACAGTGGTGTTACATCCAAAGACTTTCAAATTGCAAAAACACTCTTTCATCTATTACTTTACAGCCTGTTCATCGAAAGCCATTCATACATGTTTCACTGTGTCGGAGGTGCTATTTCCATAGTGCTACCTATACCATTTTTGAGCTTATTTCAGCATTTTTGCCTTGCTGCTGTGGCTGGAGCTACGCGTATCTCAACTACAGAACATACTTGAGTCAGCGCAGGGCTTTTTGGCCAATAACTGATGGCTAGATGTTATTTGGCTCTGTCAGCAGGGTTTGGCTGGTCAAGCTGACTCTATCCTGTCCTCCCTCCACCCACCCTCTGATTTGTTTTCCCCTGTTCCACAGCTTGGAAAGGAAAAATCTGAAAGTGAAGAAATCTCAGAGATTCCACTACTTCATTCCCAGTCCTCTGCCACTAAGAAATCTAGTTCCCCCATGATTAATAACCACCTCAGTGCAAAGCTTACTGTAGAGAAAGTGCAATCTTGTGTTGGTGTTAAGAATCAATTCCATGGTGTGCAGTTACTTGAGTGGCTCCTGATGCTGTTTCAGTGCTTTATAAACTATTGGAACATACTTTTGCCTTTTTAAGGGATCTTGTTACAAGCCACTACTTGGTAGTTGCAGAATTTTGGTTTCTGCACAAACTGTGTGGTAAGATCCCCTGGCACACGCCTCGGCTCTGCGATGAATTGGCCTTGGAGCATCGATGCTAAAGACGCCTGCGGAGAACCCCACAGCAAGAAACAGTATGAAAAAACATGAGAAACGTGAACTAATTTGGGGTTTCTTTATATTCTGCCAACCAAATGGCTCGTCATATCCTACCTTCTCTTGTACCTCAGGTAGCTTGATAATTTTACTGCTTGGATATGTCTACGTGGCGTTAATTAGACCAGACCATTTATTCTAGTATCCTGTTCTCACAGTGGCCAACAGCACGTGCTTAGGGAAAAATGGGGACAGGCAAGCAAGCAGCGACAGTGCTTCCTGCCGCCAGGAGTTTGTGGCTCAGGGACCCACTGGCTTAAATCATGGCATTTAATAGCCTTCAAAATATCCCCCCCCCCCCCCCCCCCATTTGTTAAATGCTTTTAAACTCCATATTCTAAGAAGTAACACACAAGGCAAGGAGTTCTTTAAGATGACTGAGTGTTGTGTGAAGAAATATCTCATTTAATTTGAACCTGTGGTTTGGTGGTGGTGTTTGATCCCTTCCTGCTCTTCTATTAGAAGAGACTGTGAATAACCACACATTTCTCTGTCACTCCAGGAGAAATATGATTTCCAGCTACTTCTTAAGAGAGACATCTAGAGAATCTCAACGCCTGAGATGGTGATGGGATGAAGGCGTTATTGATGAAGGCCTTGTGGTGGTGGGATGAAGGCTCTGCAGTAGGACAACATGTACTTGCCTAATTAAATTTCTCAGATTTAGGGACCAATTACTAGGGCTAACTAGACGGAGTGGATATCTCTTCTTTATTGTCAAGTTTTCTGCTTTATGTAATACGTTAGTAATGCTCAGATGTTCATGACCTCCTGACTCTCAACACCATTTTTTCCAGTGTGTGTGGGGAAGAGGATAACAAGAGTCAGGAAATGTGTATTCCCTTTGAAGCAGTTTAGTTTTGAGTCACACCAAGGTTAAAAAACAACAAACAAACAAACAAAAAATACCCCCCCCCCACCCCCACACAAGATGATCACCAAAAATTAGCACATCTAAAATGAATGAATTTTTCAAGAGTAATTGGTTCTCAGCCAATTGCTTAAATTCTCATGGGAAATTAGTGGAAAATTTTAAAATAGAATGGAAACTTGATAGTGAAAAGACCTAGTGTGATGGAGTAGAGCTAGAAAATGAATTTGAAATGTGCAGTTATATGAAGTCAATTTTCTCATTTCATAAGAAAATAAGAATTCTAAAGCAATGTCTAGAATACAGCTCTACAATGGAAATTACTTCCATAAACTGAAGCTGTAACTTCAAGTGCATCACATAAGCACATATTCCACAGCCTCAAAACATATTTAATAAATTGATATGATAGAATTTCAGTACAAACAGCTCTGTGAAAGAGTAAACAACACAGTGATGGTGAAGCTGTAGAGATAAGCCTTAAGGGTCTTTACAGCAGTTTTTATGTACTGGATTTTTTTTTTTTTTTTTTTAAGTGTAAAATACATCTTTTCCTTAAGGAGACAGTCCTTGTCTATTTTATGTAATAATCCACTCTGAGCCTGTCTTTAATTTAAAATAAATTAATAGCGGTTATGCCACAGGCTGGGCTTGAAGTTTCCACATATTTTGAAGTCATCCGCTGCACAGCAGGCTCTGAGGATTCATTATCAGCTGGTAAGGGAATGAATGCACAACCAGCAGGTTCAACCTCGCAGCCTCAGCAGAAACTCCCTAGGATGTCCTGTGGAGCTGCAGGAGCAGACCCTAAAGCTCATTTATGCTCCCAATCCATCCACTGTGTCTTACTGGGCACTCATCTGCTTCAGTGAGGAGCATCTCTGAGCTGGGCTGGCTGTCTCACACTGGGCTTCGGTTCTGCAGAGAATGTGAAAGAAAATAAAACCGAAACCTGGAACCAAGGAAAAACAATTACTGATAGGGGAAATATGGAGACGGAAAGCCCTGTCCCTGCATTCAAAGTTGTGGGGAGGTTTCTGCCACCACAATGCTGGAGATGACACATGAGGATGACCTGAAGGCAGGAGGGGAGTCAGGGCAACTGTGGACTTAGCCTATTGTCCTCAGGGTGACCATGTGCCCATAAAGACGCCTGTGAGAACCAGTATGACCAGTAGTGCTCATCTGCTCTCTGGAGAGGTGCAGCTTTGGTAAAGCGTTCTTCAGCTTTGACTCTAAAATACATTTCTTTCCTGACTGCATCATTTGTAACTTTAATCTGTCAACATTTGCACCCCAGGTGCCTCAGAAGCCCTCCTGGCATGTGCTGCCAGGCTTCTTCTGCAGGAAGCCCCATGGGTCTGTGCAGTTTCATCTGTGTTGGCTGTTTGTCATCACCGTCATTGGGTTTTCTGTTTTGGATGTTTTGTTGTGTTTTTTTCTTTCAGAATGTAATTGGGGCCTGTGTTATGGTTGTCATAATTCACCTCACTTGCATCTGGGGAATTTGACCTGGAATTCTTTTTGCGGGTCTCTGTTGATTTGTGGTAGTGTGCAAGGAAGTGAGCTGAAACCCACTGAGAAGTTGGGAATCAGCTGAAAATTATTAGTCAGCTTTTCCAGTAGGGCTGGTAGTGCTGGACAAGTGGTCAACCCAATATCTTTGTGAATAGGAACAGCTAGAAACAGCCCTTCAGTTCATAGAATCATAGAATAGTTTGGGTTAGAAGGGACCTTTAGAGGTCACCTAGTCCAACCCCCCCTGCAGTGAGCAGGGACATCCTCAACTAGATCAGGTTGCCCAGAGCCCCATCCAGCCTGACCTGGAATGTTTCCAGGGATGGGGCATCTCCCACCTCTCTGGGCAGCCTGTGCCAGTGCTTCACCACCCTCACTGTGAAAAACTTCTTCCTTATGTTCAGTCTAAATCTCCCCTCTTTTAGTTTAAAACCATTCCCCCTTGTCCTGTCGCTGCAGGCACTCCTAAAAAGTATGTCCCCAAGGTTCAAAGGTGAGAACTTACTTGGGGGTTTCATTTATTTGCTGTTTAAAACTTTTTCCTTTACAAAAGTATCTTTCAAAATTTTTCAGTGGAAAACTTTTGTTCAAAGTTTTCCAGCTTTTGATTAAAATGAAATATTAAAACTCTGTTTTTTCATTTACTCTTTTTAAGAAAGTTTTACTTTTTGTCACTAAGTTCAATAAAAGGCTACCTGCTGGTTTTTACTTTTCTTCCCATTACCACATTGCAGGGTTTTTTATTTTAATAGCTCAAACTTAAGAAGCTAGAATAATGAAAAGGGAGTTTAAAATGTGGAAAGAGGAGGGAACTGAGTTATATATACATATATCTCAATCACAGAATCACAGAATGGTGGGGGTTGGAAGGGACCTCTGGAGATCATCTAGTCCAACCCCCTGCCAGAGCAGGGTCACCCAGCGCAGGCTGCACAGGGCCGCGTCCAGGCGGGTTTGAATCTCTCCAGAGAAGGAGACTCCACACCCTCCCTGGGCAGCCTGTGCCAGGGCTCTGGCACCTCACAGCAAAGGAGGTTTTCCTCGTGCTCAGGCGGAACTTCCCGTGTTCCAGTTTGTGCCCGTTGCCCCTTGTCCTGTTGCTGGGCACGACTGAAAAGAGACTATATCTTTTTTTTTCTTTTTTTCTAAAAGACAGAACAGGAGAGGAGGAAATAAGGTTTAAATAACAAAATCCAACCTCCTCCAAGGGTCCTACAGGCAGAGATAAACTCACTGAACACAACCAGCTGAGTTTTTTAGTAATCCATCTGAGAAGAAATGAGGCAAAAGGGGAATATACAAATGGAAAAATTCTTAACATAAATGTGCTCTTGTAATTATATTGTCTAGAGCTGTATAGCATATGTGACCTGGGGTCTCATTGTGCTAATTACGGTTAATTCAAACAGTGAGACACACCATTCTGCTGTTCTCCGCCACACAAGAGTAGCAGGGAATGGGAGAGGGAGCAATTAAAGATCAAGAGGCACTTGGCTTTTGTTCCTTCAGGCAGATGAATGAAGATGCAGAGCCTGGGTCAGTGAGTGTCCGTGCAGAACTTCGGCGGGATGAGAGGGTCTGGCATGCCTCATTCAGGTCACCATGCACAGCGTGCCAGGTGTCAACGACAATAAATATTTTGCTTGTCTCTGCTCCTGGTCATTTTGTTATTAAAGAACACACCAAAACTTGGTTTACTGTGGATATCCAAAACCATGTTCATTTTTCTACTGTTTTCATCCCTTTTATTCTGAAAAGTGAGTCTAAATGATGAGATCAATGTTGTGCTGTAGTCACATTTTTCTCTTTGCTCTGTCAAACCCACCTGGTTTTTACAGATGGATCCTGAGCAAGCTGGCCTGCCCTGAGCAGGGGTAGGACTAGATGACCTCTGGAGGTCCCTTTCTACCTAAATTAATCCGTGACTGTGTGACATACTCATGTAACTGAGGCAGATTCTACTTCAGTGAGTTGTATTACAGTATTTGGGGTTTTGCCTCCACGTCTGCCCTGGACAGCTAGAAGAGCAGCTCTGTCCTTGTGGTTGGAGTCAGGAGCTTAAGAGGTTGAAGACTCTGATTTCTAGCTATTAATTACTAGCTATTAAAAAAGGAAATGGGTTTGTTTCTTTTTATTTAGCTTGACATTAATTGATACTTTGTTGCTGCTTAAGGGATATAAAATGTAGGATTTTAATGTTCTGTAATGTTTATTTTTAAAGTGAGACCAAAATTAAACTACAACTTTTGGCAGAAAGCTTTTTTTTTTTTTCATCTGTGCCAAGGAGAACTGTTGTTTTATTTCTCCTTCCCTATTCCTTAGCACAGAGCTCTCAAAATTAAAAAACTTGCACATCCATACAGCATCTCTGAAGCAGTGAGAAGCAAGGACGTTGCTCTTGCTAGCTAGGTCTTCACAGATAACTTAAACCCTCTCTTGGACGGCAAGAAGTACTTTGACAACTTGTTTTCATACACAAAAGCCTCTGGTTCATTTATAACTTGAAGCCAGGACTTGACCTGTTTTCCACTAGAAGCATTTGGGCCATCGCTCAAGATGAGAGTCTGTGTGCTCGGTATAGGGCTATAGGCATGTGAAAAATTAATTCTGAGAATAGCATCTCCTGACAGTGCTTTCTTTATGTGAAAGCCAGGCAGACAGATAGCTGCTGCCATTTCATCTCTCACGGGCACTGATTTAAAATCCTTACAAATAGCAGTTCCACACAAAAATGAATCCCTATTTTGCAACAATTTTTCAGACTCTTTTTTTTAATTATTATTTTTAAAAGATTTGTATATAGGTGATTTCTTTGTTTCTTCAAAGGCCATCAGGAAGACCTGTCAGTGGCTTATTTTAGAGATAAGAGAGAGCAGAACAACTGCACTTCCAACATTTAGGTATCGCCTGCCATCTGGAAAGGCTTAATTCACAGTAAGGTGCAAGTCTGGACATGAATTTGTAGTGCTTGAGCTCACTCAAAAAACCCTCACACAATAGTTTAAAGGAGTTGTCGGGGATTCTATACAATCTGGATTAAAATTTCATGTCTAAATAGGAAGAATATAACATTGGATCCTTATTATTGGCTCTTCTACCAGGACCATGACTCCAGCTGCATATATGGAGATTACAGAGGCAGAAAATACTCTTGTATGTGGAAAATCCAGTTACCACCATATCTGTTGCTTCACGTCTTGTCTAATATTTGCCCAGCGGTGAAAATAGGGAGACACTGTCAGCGATTGTCTCCTGCAGCAGCTGATCAAGGTGTGCCACAAAAGAAAATACAACCCTTGCCTTGGCATTAAGCAAGGTGCCAGATTTGGCTGGAAATTTTGCAGTTTTAAGTGCTGCTCATACCAGTGACTACAAGGTATTTTAGGTGCAGTGTCCCTACAGAGATAAAAAGGCCAAACATCCACCACAGTTGTGCTCAGCTTCTATAAGATTAAGTATGTGTGTATGAAGAAGTTTGATAAAAGGATGTTAAAAAGGGCTTTTAAGAGAATTGAACGCTTACAGGAGGTATGGAGATGCTGAACACTACCACACCAGAATCACTAGTATGTATCACCTTTTAATAAGGGCTTAGAAAATGGTCAAAGGGAGCAGGTGTGGGCTAAACAGGAAAGTAAATTAGGTTATGAAAGCATGGGAAGGCAGCCTTTGAAAAGTCGAAAGCATATCCAAAGGATGAAAATGGAAAGGATCCTAATCTCTGACAGATGAGCTAGCTAAAGGACTCAAAACTACTACTAAATTCTTCAAACATATCAAGAGCAAAAAGCTGGCCAGAGAGTCTGTAGGGTCACTTTATGATCACAGTTTAAAAAGGAGCAGTTGGAGATGATGGACACCCTATTGCAGAGAAGCCAAATTAATTATTTGCATTGTTATTCAGTATGGAAGAAACAGGTGAGACAGCCATAGAGCATTTTGGGGTAAACTCAGGAAAGAATATATCCAATATTGAGGCTACTGTGGAAGAAGTTACAATACAGTAGATACTACAAACATGATGATGTTCACCTGGGAGCTCTAGGGGAACTCAAGCATTAAGTAGCTGCGTTGCTTACAGTAAAATATATTGTCACTTGAAACTTTCTCAGTATCTGAAGACTACAAGGTGGACAATGGATGTCTGCCTTAAAAATATTCTAAGGGAATGTGGGGAGCTGCAGGCTTGCAACATGAGCAAATTAGCAGAGACTCTCTAATAAAGGATAGAATGAGTAGATGCTTGGACAAATAGAATCTGCTGAGGAAGAATCCATATGGCTTCTCGAAACGCTTCCATAAACCTCTTGGTTTGTAAATCTCCGAAGGGATCAACAAATACATGGGTAATGTGGTTTGCTTGATATTGTCTGTATAGATTTTGATCAGTTTTTGATGCAGCCCTTGCCAAAGGCTTTTTAGGAGACAAAGCAGCTGTGATAGATAAGATCCTGGCATGGTTATATCAGTAATTAAAAGATAAGAAACAAAGGCTTGGAGTCAGTGGAGGGAGGTTACCAGTGAAGTCCCGGAGGAATCTGTGCTGAGATCTGTCCTGCTCAGCTTATTCATAAATGCCCTGCAGAAAGGGATGCCCTGGCAAAGGTCCAGAGAAGGGCATCAAGGATGATCAAAGATGTAGAAGGGCTTCCTTATAAGGAACAGTTGACCAGATCGGGACTATTTGGTTTCAAAAACTGCGAGTGGCACGGAAAGGATGGACTTTAGATGACTTCAGTTGTCCCAGCATGTATGAAATGTAGAATACCATTTTCATGGGTTATCTCTTGGAAGAAAATCCCCAGGAGTTAAACCAGATGAAAATGTCACAAGTTCCCTCTGAATTTCTTAGTACTTTCCTTAACTTTTCGGACCCTAAATTGAGATGTGAGCTTATTTGCTTGGTTTCAGTCTTTCTGTTTTCATTTTGGTTTTGAAGTCCTGGCCATCTCCAGCGCTTGCTGAAGTCATGTCTTCTCAGGTATCTAAAAATCAGACACAAAGTGCTTCAAAACAAGCATTCAAAAGCAGTGACAATAGTTTTCAAATTCTTCTAAGTGACTCTGAGTATTGCTTGGGGGTTTTTTGTTAAGACACACATTGTGTCTAAGCGAATGGGTCTAGAGAGACTTGAGAGTACCTGCTTGTGCTAGAAAACTGGCCAGAAATAATGTAGCTCCACTTCAGAAGCCTGTGGCCATGTTAGTCGCTGATGAAGTGGCCCACTGCTTCACTTCCAGAGCGGAGCAGGATTGGGTTTGTTTAGATTGGAATGCGAGAACAGTAAATTTGTACTCTTTTATGTATGTGTACGGTACAGCCCCCAGACCATTCGTAGTCTTCTGAAGGATGTTACAGACCTGCCAGGATAGAAGGAAGGTGAGGAAAGGCATTTTCTAAGTTTATCTGTATTGGGGGGAAAATAGTATTTATAGCAGTTTGCATTCACTGGGTAAATAAGGGATGATGAGATTAGAAGCAGCCAAAAATATTTTAGTGCGCGCTCTTTCAAGTTTGCTTTGTACCCCTCCTGCATTGTACATAATTGTTTTTCATGAATACATGTGAGAGTTAGATCAGCCAGGCCAAGCTTGGATCTGATATAAATAGACACAAAATTTTATTGCCTGTGGTCCTGAGTCCTTATTTTCACTTAGCCTGATTTTACCCCGTTGTTACGTTATTAATGTCAGTGGAGTTGCTCCAGGTATTGCTGATAAGTGATATCAAAATCAGACTTTCAATGAGAGCTAGTCGCACTATTTCAAGGGAAAACAGTTCCCATAACTGTTGCCAGAAGGAGAGCAGCGCTCATTTCCAAACCAGCCCAACTGTTGCTGACATTTATTTGCTAGGAGAGTTGTTGCAGAAGTATTGGGGTTTATGCTGATCAATAAAGGGACTCCCGTAAGCCATATGGGCCAAAGTATTAAAGCTGTTAACTTTTTCTCTGTGGATCACTTAAAAGACTTTGTTAAAGGGGAGTGGACATTAAATCACTGCCATGAACATAAAATCCTGTTGTGTTCACATGCGATACAATTAAAGGTTTCAGGCATTCCAATAAGGATCAGCCCACGCTGATCCGAATCACTGAACAGGAAATGCTGCTAGGCAAGATCCTGAGCTTAGCTGATTAATTTTAATTTATGTATTAAAGTGTTGATCTAGATAATGCAATAATTACAAATGCTTGTGTTTGAAGACCATGAAAATTGCTAAAAAATGAAATTCTGCAATCATCAGAATGTGAAGGTTGGTCATATTTGGCAAAGAAATGTTTGGTTTGTCCCAGAGCAATGCATTTGTAATTAAGATGCAAGTAAAGACTTTTGAGTAGACTTAGGTCTCTGAAGCACATACCAACTTTTAGACTCAATAATGCACTACCTCTGTTGCATGTGCAGTCACAGACATGGATATTTTTGCAAGATGCCCAGCAAAACCAGCCCAAAGTCCCGAATGCCCAAACCATCCTTTTTAAACTGTGTCCTTCGAATGACTTATTTCTTCCCAGGACATTTAGTTTAACCATATTAATTTCTGAATGATGGAATGAGACAGTGTTTTCTGGGTCAGTAGCTGATTTCACACTCCTGCTCTTTGCCTTCAGGCCATGGTTTCTCACCCACTAAAGAGACCTGAAGAAGTTTGTCTGTTGTCCCACCAGTCCCTAAATCAGCTGCTTCAGGAGGGCGTGAAGTGGATCTCCAGCTTTAGAGAACTAGTTAGCTTGTATCTGAGAGTATTTGTCACTTCACTCTGTTTAATGAATTGCTACTCCCGAAGATTCCCCACAACTGTCACATCACTGGGAAATTGTTTTATTGCCAGACAAAATTTAAAGGTAAGAATTGGATTTGGCCATTATCTTCAGAGAATAAAGATAATCATAAGTTATGATTGTACTACTTTGAACATCTACAAAAGAAAATCATAATGAAATGTATTTCTAGAGAGCATTAGGCAAATATCCTTCCTCTTCAGTGCCAATGTCTTGGCTCACTGCAGCTGACTTCTCTTCCAGCCACCTGAGGCTGGTTTGCCAAAGAGCTGACTCTCTTCTTTGTGGTACCCTTGGGTCATCAGGCTGAGCCTTGGCCTTCTGTAGATGGGATGATGTTTCCTCCTTTCTCTGTCCTTTTGGGCTTCTTGTTTCAGGCTTTTCAGTAGGAATTCTGCTTTAGGACTTGCATTAAATGCATGTTGAAAATGTCTCTCTTTTCCTCCCTTTGCATCTGGGCTTTGGGAGGACACCGTTCCTCCGTACTTCTTCTAGACTGGGCTTGTCTCTGTTTTCCTGACCTTGTGTAACTTACACTACCCTGTGCTCCTCAGTCACCATATCTTTTCTGGCTTTAAGCTGATTTTTCCTGTTTGCAGCCTTCAGAAAACCCAGGATGTTTAAATGCACACATATCTCATTGGATTTTTCATGTGGAGCTTGCTGCAAGCATTTCATACTTCACACACAGTACAGTAATGTATATGCTGGATTTGGCACTGAGTCCTGTCCTAAATTACTCCCCCCACCTGCCCACCCTCCCTTTGTGTTAGTTGGAGGATTTTGCTATTACAGCATCCATGGATTGCTTTGTTGCATCTGAGTGTGCTCTCCTTAAGGCGTAAGAAGATTATGTTCTGCCAGTTCCCCAGTTGTTTCCTTTTGAAGATGAAAATACAGACGCTCAGCATGCACTGCAAATGTTACATTTATATTAGAGTTGCATTCAAAATCTCTAAAAAGGCCGTTCCTGCAGGGACCTTAAAATCTAGAAGATTCACAGTGTCACTCTACTGCCCGTACTGTATCTCCCCTGTGATTTGTTGTCACTTTACTTTTCATCCACTCTGGCCATGTACATTTGATATGAAAATACAGGGGTTTTCTAATGTATGGGACACAGAAAGTTTAACTCCTTTAACAACAAAAGATCTAAAGACTATCTCTAATGTCTTCTAATTCTGGTTTTCATTTAAAGCCTGGGTATGTATCTTGCTAAAATGACTATTGCCATTGAGAGAAAAATGACTATTAGCCAACCATTTTTTCTGACTCTTAAAGAGTTTCGCAGTTAATGTATTTCCTACCTACATCCACATCAGCAGCTGTCTGTGTGCCTGTATGGAATTATGGAAGAAAAACTACTTGCACTAGTTAGAACCAGAGCGAGACGTAAACTGCGGCCTCACGTCAGCATGATTTCAGTTCTGCTGAAGTTATGGGAAGTTGGTGTGTGCTTCTACACAAGCGTGTTCTGACTTTGGGGCCATCCTACAGATAAATACCTGTTGTGTCTTCTGTGATCCTAATACAGCCAGGGAAACTCAACACAGAGCTGTGGAAGAAGTAATAGGAAGAGAGCGAAAAAGGAATTGCTGCAGCATGTCATAAACAGACAGCACTGCCCAGAGATTTAAAATGAGTGTTTGTTGTCTCCTTTCATCAACTTTTCATAAGACTGTTTACTTAAGAGCTCCTCAGCTATTGCCAGGAATGCAGTTATCCTATTTTAGGCTATATGTACTCAATAAACCTCTAAACTGTTCCCACAGTGGGTGAGAGAGGCTTTGAGCTGGTGGTGTGATGCTGCAGTGCTGTGGCCCACCAACCTCTGCAGGTATTTAAAAGAAACCTTTTTGCTCCAAGGTGCTCACCCTCTCTGAAGTAATGAGCAAACATTTAAATGTAGCTTTGTTGTTTGGTCATTTTTCTCTCACTTGTACAAACTGAACCTCCTAAAAGTACAAAAAGTCGACGCCTCCAGATAATCTACCAAAACCAGATGCAGAGGGAGAGGAGAGGTTTTGAAGCAGAGGGAGCAGGCGACAGACACGAGAGGCCATGGGGCAGATGGAAGGGAGGAACTGGTGGAAATTTAGCTCCATTTTATGTGTGTTGCCTGTCACCAATGCTTCTGCTGAATCATTGGGTCTTGTGTTTTTAACAAATTACCCACTGGTTATGTGTGTGAAAATACAGCAAATACAGTGAAAATACAGGAAAGAAGGATTTTATATAACCTGCTGCAGAAAAGTACTTGCTTATTCAGCCTGGTGAGCTATGGGGATCATCATAATGCCTTCACTGCTGTATCTGTGAATGCTTTTTGTATACTGCGTGGCCTCTACTTGGAATCTAAACAAACCAACTTAAACAGCCCTGTGAGTGAACTCGATTCAACCTTCCTGCCAGAAAGAGAGGCCTCTCTCATTAGCAATTTCAGATGGAACAACTTTCGTTTGTCTGGCCTATGTTCTTTGTAACGGGTCTTTATTTTTGTATGAATAGACTAAAAGGTGGAAAAATAGTAGCAGTTTGGGGGTGTGGGGGGAAAACCCAAACAACCGTCTTTGAACTGCTTGGCAGCCCAGCAGCCCAAGTCCGACTCCAAGCAGGGCTGAATTTGGCACCATCAGACACAGCTCCACCGCTGATGGGGCTGGATTTGTCCTGCCTGGAATTTGAGAAACAGGCTGTTTCTTGTGCTTTCTTCACTCTGCTGCTTATTAAGAATTTGACCTTTTGAGAGGTCAGTGTCTTGGTGCACCCTAGAGTCGTGTAGGTGAGTGGGTATTCGAGCTAAATCTTCAAATACAAGTCAGCCCCGGAGCTAGCTTAAGGAGCAACATCTTCTCTTTGGCGTATGGCTGACTTGCTGCCACTCCTCTGTGGCTTTCTGTGTTGCACTGTCACTCGTTTCTGTGAAGGCTTTTTGTTGGGACCTAAAAGCGCCTGTCTGATTTCAGCTCTGTTACATGTTCGGCTCATGTTGAAATCCGTGTGCGACTTTGCTTCACTTCATTCAAGTGTTTGTCTGACAGTTATTTAATTTTTCCCATTGTGAAACTACGTGAAACAGGGTCATCTGAAGCTATGAGCTTTTCCAGTGAGGTAGTAGTTTAAAACAAACAGATTTTTTTCTTAGACATCAGCTCACGACCTGATGTCAATGTGAAGGATTTAAGAAAGCCTGTTTTGGCTGGCATAGCAGGCTGTCCGTCTGTGCACATGCCTAAACCGATCTCCTGCTGGGGGTCGGGAAGGGAATTCCTCTATCAGGAGCAGCACACAAAGGGCCAGGAGCATTTCTGAAGAGGAGAAAAGCTCACATTCCTCCAGGGCATCAGCTACCTGCAGCTTCGAGGGGGACGTGTAACAGGGGACCTGCCAGCCCTTTGCTTGGGGGACCAGCTCGGTTCTGGCGTGTGGGTACCCATCCTTTTGCCTCTCTGTTCTCCGCAGCCTTTGTTACGCATCCTCCAGGAGGAAACCCTGACATCCAGTTCCTACCTGCTGTGTTAAAGCCCCTTCGTTTTATTTCTCTCGGGGTGAGTCGAGGGCACCGTGGTCTGTAGCTCCCCACAGTGGGAAATCCCTGGTAATGCTTTAGGCGTGAGTGAGTTTGCAGGGATGGAGGGGGGAGGCTGGGTTTGGTTTTTTTAACTATATCTCTGCACTTGGCCTGTTTCACCCTTTGCAGCAGGTAAAATATGTCCCAAGTAATGAGATTTTTTTTTGTCAGTTTGTCTGCAAGGTTCAAAGGAGCAGAAATGCTTGGTAGCTTTTGTCTCCCTTTTGGGAAAGAAAAATGCAGCCCTCAAATTCCTGTTGCTCTGCTGGTGAGTGAAATCTGTCCTGAACTGCCACGGTACATCACTAAGGTCAGGCAGGGGAACGTCTCTCATCTAGACAGAATACAAGCACACAGGCATCTGCAAGCCAAAGAATATCCTCAGCCATAAATGAGAAGGTGAGGGATTTAAAAGCAGATTCTGGTTTTATTTGGGCTGGTACTTTTGGATAAGGTTTGGCTCAAATGAGGTGGTTAACATTTCTCCCAGGTTTTGGTCTGTCTCTCTGCAGTGCAGTGTGTGCTCCTCAGATAAGCATGACTGGAGAGATGCTCCAGCTCCACTAGTTCCTCCTAGGAAGAAGCTAGGCCAATCTGCTTGGGATTTCCCTTGTAGTGTCCCAGCTGGCTCCTCAAATGGCCATGGGATTTGTTGATGACCACAAGAGAGAATGAGAAGATGATGGGAAGGAGGGTTGTGCCTTCGTCAAGTCCCACCTCCAGCTGCTGGAGGTGGGTGTTATATTAAGACTGGTCTTGAGTGCACTCAGTCTGTGTGGGGAGGGAATGCCCCTCATGGGACAGCCTGTAGCTGCAGCAGACCTTGTCTAGGACAAATTGTCCTCTGAGATTCAGACTCAGAAAGGTCCCTGTGGCTGGTTCCACAATGTACCAATCATGGGAAGGACACTGGTGAGCAATGGACCGTGGATGGACTCGTTGGGACTGTCCCGTGGATCTGGGTCACACTGAGGGGAATGAGCCACCCACCACTGTTGACCAAGTGCATTGAACTGGAGATTCAATTATTTCAATAAGCAGCCACTTACGTCTAGCATTTTCCAGGCTGAAGCAACACAGAATAAGACTTTTCATGGTCCATGCACTGGCTGTCTTACAAGTGGCTGTTAGACAAAAAAGGACAATCCCACGTCCATGTTCCAGTCTTGCATTTGCTCTTGAGGCTGAGATAGTCACAGAGAACAGAAGAGGATGTTCCTCCTGATCTTCACCCTATTATGTTACTGTGATTTGTTTATTTATTTTTTAATGTCTGTATCTGTGGATAATGCTTTAAAATGGGTTTGAATGTTTCTTCAGAAGTATGATTTACATCTTACGTTTGGTGCTAACAAGCTTAGTTTTCATCTGTGTGTGTGTTTGCTGCCACTTGCTATAGTTGCATTTCACGCAGATGAAATAACAAGTGTCTACACGGATCAATCTTCTGTTCAGAATCTGTTTTGATTCCAGTTCAATTCCTTGCGTGCCCCAGCACAGGGACTCCAGCCTTCCAGCCCTTCCTGTGCCGTGCAAAGAGAAGAGGTATCTCCTAGCCAGGAGAGGTCTCCGTGAAGGAAAGGAGATCTCTGTGTGGAAAACTGGAGAACCAGTGCACTAGTTTAGCACTGAAACCTTTGAACTGCACATGCAACAAGAAAATAGGAGTAGTCTGAAAACACCTTTCAGACCATTCCTGTTGGGCTATTTTTTCGTGTCAGTTGCAAACACAGACAGATGTTGTGTGCCTCCAGTCAATATTTCATTTTTTTCCCTTGTACCCATATATGTACTTTATAGAATGTTTTTGTGGTCAAGGAAGGAGGACAGTCTTTCATATGGGTACTGGGAATAACCCCCTAATGTCTTCCCTTCAGGTCGATCCTGGCCTGAAATAGCCTAAACTGTTTCTTGAATACATTTTGTAGTGTTTAATTCAGCTGTGATTTCTGCCCCATGTTTTTTTCACAAAAGCCATAAATTGAAGGAAATATAAGCACAATACATCCTTATTTCTGATTACATAAAATTTATTAAATCCAGCTATAAAAATTGCTGGTTTATATTATATGATAACTTTTGAAAAACAGATAGTGAAGAGCTCTAGAGAGCTCTTTGCAAAATTTATTTCTGAGAATGCTATCCAACTTGTTTCACTATAATCATATTCGAGTAGCATCAACAGGAGCAGCTAATGAGCTTCAGTGGGGACTGTGCTTCACACACTTGGGGTTTTCTGCCTTCAGTATTACACTGAGTGATTTCAAGAAGCAATATTATTTATAACCATAAAAAAAGCATGTAAAGTTTTAGTTTTAATATCCACCATCATTGCATCTGTGCATTTCAGCAGCATCCCTGTGCACTACAGCTGGGAATTGGCCCCAGGCACTGAAAACTCGATCATTTCCAGGCAGGTTGTGACACAGGTCTATGTCACTGCTCTAATTCTTGCCACAATTTTCCAAAGTTGTAAAAGTCAAATAATAAAAGTGCACTGGAAACTACGTTTTGCTACGGATGCAGATTATTAAGGGCTTTTCCAGGGGAGAGGGTTCGCGCAGCACTGAGTGTCCAACCATTCCTGTGTCGTGAAGTCAGTGCTGTAGTGGAGGGCTGCAATAACATCTTTGCTGCAAGCAGATTTACACAGATACACCCAGAACAAACATTTCCTGTCATTTTTTATCTCCTTTGTTAGATACAAACACATATATCTCCAAGGACAATCAAATGGGAACACTTTGAAATGAACCCAAGCAGTGAGCAAGTGCATTAACATGCAGGATCCCATTTTCGTTTTCTAATTAAACTCAATTGTGTTCTCTGACCTGCATTTTAAATACTGAATATTTAGTGAGATTCATACTTTTTTCCCCCTAGCCTGCCTCCTTTGGGGCTTTGTTCAGCATGTGAATAGCTCCATTAGGGAAATGTGAAAGCGCTGGACTATGCATTGAGTTGCTATTTTGACATTCCAGAGGGAGATGCTACTAAGCTGTAAATTACAGAATTGGACATCATTGGTTTGAATTCAGATCAGTTTGGCCTGAAAAGCTGGGTTTAGCTATTTGACCTGACCTGACCCGTTTCTGTGCTTTGTTCAATAAGGTACCTGAGTTGTTTGCAAATTTCTTCCTACTCTACTATGTACAGAAAACTGAAGTATTCAAATGTTTTAGCCCTTATCTCTTGCTTTGGTGAAATAAAAATCGTTTTGTGCCTCATCATAATATGAGATTTTTAAACATTTTTGTTGCTGCCGTTTCTTTTTTCTTTTTTCCAGCATGCCTCAGTTTCAGAAGTGGAGTTACAAAAAAAAATTTTCTGTATAAAACCCATGAAACTCTGGACATTGTTGAAGCTAACATTCAATACAATGATTAAAGCCAGTATTTACAGTTATCCGAGATGAGATTGGAAAGGTACTGGATTGCAAACCTTGACTCCAGGAAGAAGTACAATACTCTGCTTGAGTCATAGCCTAGCACGGAGCTTTGCTCGCGTGTTGGAGGGATGGAGCCGGGGCAGTAAGGCCAGCGCTGATGGGTCTGTGCTGTGTTCGAGCCAGGTGCTGAAGAGGCAGCAGTAGCAGCCCTGAGGTAGTGGGAGAGGCGGAAAGAAGCAGAGAAGTGAGGGACATCACCTGTTTTCTCAAGTGAGATTAGGTTACAGACAGGTTGGGATTTAAGAGACCTGGGATAGTTCCCTGGATTTTCCTGTTATTCACTGAATGAACCAGAAGGTTTGGAGCATTGCTGAATCACAATAAAAATACAGGTCCTTATTTTCTGCTTCCAAAGGCTCTTAAGCTGAGTGCATGAACGCCTCAGCTGGTACATAAGTAGGTGCAGATAGACTGTTCAGGCATAAAGCCCAGACCTTCGAAAGGAAACCCTCTGGATGCAAAGCGAATGCCCGTTTGCCATCCCTGCGAATGGTTTCCCATCTTTTCAAACAGCTGGTGCTGGCTGTTATCCAGGAGAGCAGGTTGCTTGGGCCATTGGTCTGACACCATTGCTGTTCCGGCTGTGCCTCTGCACCTACCTGGCTGCCAGCTGCTCTGCGTCCTGCCTGCACCTCCTGCCTTTTCTCCAGCTCTAGTAGGAGACGTCCCGCCTGCTCCTGCACTGCAATTCCCAGCTCTTCAGAAACACTGACACCCAGCTTTGCTGCTGCAGCATGCTCGCTGCCCTTGAAGGTGCTGGGGGTGGAGGGGAGCTCGCCGAGGCGCTCTGCTGCTTCTGCACCCTGCCCGGTGGGTAAAGTCCTTTCAAGCCAACGTGCTCCAACCTCCGCAGCTTGCTGGCTGAAGCTTTTAAAAAGTAGCCTGTGGCATGGACAGATGTAATGCAGCAGGATCACTTCTCCAAGTTGTCTGCCTCTTACTCCCTTTTCAATGTGGCCTTTGGAGAGGCTAGGAGAAATGGGAAAACATAGCTCAATGTTGTTACTTATTCAGGTCTCATAGGGAGGCAGGAGATGCCTTCTTGGTTATTGCTATTTTTCCTTGTCTACCACTAGGTTATTGTCCAAGTCTGGAAGAGGAGACCCTCTGAAGCATGAACTATGGTGTTTATCTTCCCTGGCTGTAGGTTAGGGAATGGGGAAATTTTTGTATTCGCTCCCCAGAGCAAGTCATAAATGCAACGATACTGTGCTCAACATTTGGTTTGTGTGTTGGCTGATGCAGTTGAACCAGGCAGATAAAGCTGATAGAAAAGGGTTTTCTAAGTGGGGAGAGGAGCTGGTACCCAGGCCCTGTGCATCTCTTTCCCTTTCCATTTCAGCGCTGGGGATTTGCAGGGGAACTGTAAAAGTCATGGACTAGGGGTGGCATTGCTGGGACTTTGTGATGGGAAACAAGTCCTTTAGCTGACTGAAGCAGCCCTCAGCTGGCTCCAGACGTGAACTGGCAGCCACTTCTGCTGTCAGCCCTGAGTGGTCCTGGCTGATTGCAGCCACCGCTGAGAGGCACGTCTGGAGATGGAAGGTAATGCCTGACAGCAGTGAACTGCCTGGACGCTGCACAAAAGTTTGTGATGTAGACCATGGTAGTGTGAAGAAATAATAATTCAAGAGTGCTCTTTACTATGATGTAGTAACAGCTATGCCTGAGCTTAAAGGAGTGGGAGGGAAAGAAGAGAGGTCAAGAAGATGGAGAAGATATAGAAGACAGAGAAAAATGTACATTGACTGCATTCCCTTAACTCATTTTTGCTTTGTTTCATGATTTCAGAGGCATTTTTTGAACTAATTTTTATACTTTTATAATGACCGTGGCCCACGAAGTAAAACAAATCACTTGTTCCATTTTGCCTTTTCCACTCCTCCATTGTCCCCCTTGAGAAGCTCAGTGCAGAGATCCTCTGGCAGTAGCTCTTGAGTAACTCATTCTGATGGGAACCTGCTGCTTTTTGAAACATCCAGTCTAGGATGTTTTCTCCTGAAATGTGGGGTGTAGCCAACGTTTCTGGTAGCAGCAGCTGCAGTACTTACTTTTTGTTCACCTGAACAGCTTGTGCTTTGCGTGTTTTGGAAGCAATACATGGAAATGATACGGTAAAATGACTCCATTGGTGTGTTGCCTCCCCGTTCACTCTACTCACTGCTCCCTCTAAGTCCTCATGGACTGGGGAGGTTTAAGCAATCTTCATTTATCAGATGCTGCTGGTTGCTGCTGCTTCAGATCATGTGAATGCTGTTGGCACTGAGAGCAATGGTTCCCCCCTCCTGAGTTTACTGAAACCAGAAGAACCTCCCATCGTGCTCCCATGCGCTTTGCCATGGCAGAAGACAGAAACTGAGAAATCACTCCTCTAAGCTGGCTGTTAGAAATTCAAATGCCAGCAGTGATATAAAAGAGGTCTCTTTTCTTCTGTGCTTTTTACTGCTTTCTGAATACTGGAGGCTCTGAGTTTGCAGTGATTTTGAAGGAAATTTAAGCAACGCAATGCAGTTATTGTATTTGCTCATTACATTTGCTGATGACAACGAGCTATGATTTGCACAAACTGCAGAAATGATGTGAAAAATCATACATAGGAGGTTGATTTGCAATAATCAACAGTGCAAACACAGGATGAGGGGAGAAGACCTGGCCAGAGAGCAGTTCTACAGGAAAGGAGCTGGGGGAGGGAGGGTGTGATGGATCTCAAACCAACCACAAGCAACAATGTCATACTGCTGTGAAAAAAAGCAGGCTTTGTACTAGGGCGTATAGAATGGAATGTCCTTTGCAAAACATGTTTAGTAAACCTTCTCCTCTCTTTGGCCTGCGTAGTTGAGCTGGGTGCTGTGCCCCATCTGGGCACTGAGCTTCCAAAAAGATGTGGCCCACTTGGCCAGAGGATGGCCATTCAATAAAGGGGTGAGGGTGACATGACAGTGGTCTGCAAATATATAAAGTGGAGCAGTAACACAGAGGGATAAATTGCCTTTTGTAGCTGTGGGAGACATGATGGGAAGTAGTGAGCTTCACTGCAGTGTGGGCTGGAGGACAGGAAGGTCCTTCTGGAGTGAGCTGAACGGGCAATGTGGAACTTGTAAAGTGGGAGATTGTTAGGACTAAATCAAAGGTCTGTCCAGGGAGACGTAGGTATAGCTCATCTTGCCTTATGGTGGAAGAATGAGCTCGATGACCCTTTCATGCCCCTTCCAACCCCCTTTTTTCTCTGATTCTGGGACCGAAGGACAGTAACTTTGCAGCTGAGTGGACTTTAGACCCAAAGGGTATATTGGATGTGGGATATTTCCATGGAGGCTTGACTGAGTGGGAAGGAAATGAATCCTCTCCCAAGGCCACTTGACGGGGAATGTCATCTCTTCAGGTGTTTCCCTCTCCCCACCCCAGGAGAACTAATAGGGGCAAGAAGCATTAGGCAAAAAAAAGTGGCTCATGGCTGCAAAAATGTGCATAGGTCTCCCTCCAGATGTATTTCATGCCCTGTGCCAGCATGCAGTGACATTACGTGGGCTACGCTAGCAGGGCACTGGCAAGGAGAGAGGAGCTGGATTATCCCCTTGAAGCATCCAGCTGGAGTAACAGTGTGCAAAGAGAATTCGCTTTCATTAAAGTAGCAAGTTCAGCTGGAAGCACGAGATTTGCAGAGGCTGCTGCTCTCTGTGGATTTATGTTGGCACTGTGAGCACAGTCTGAGATCAGAATGATGGAAATGCAGCACCCAGAGCAGCAAATTCCTGTTCATTGATTTTCATAACCCTTCTTGTTAAGTCTGTACCGCATAAGCGGCTCTGAGCACTTGCTTTCTCCCTCCTTCCGTGCAGCAACCAACCACCTTTTTAGCCAAGGAGAAAATGGGAATCAGGTCAGAGCTTACTTTAGCGAACAAAATTACTATTTATGCAGAATATGAAGCAATTTGGGCTTTGCACAGTAGGGAATAAGATGGTAATTACAGTTTGTCATTTTTCCCTCACTCATTTGCAGAAAATAAAAGACCGAGACGATTTGGGATTTACTTGGCAGATTTGACACCTGTGCTTTCTTCCTGGGATTGAAGGGGAGAAAGCAAGTTGGAAAGTTCAGTCTCAGACAAAAAAAAAAAGTCTAGAAAAAAACCAACCATGATGCTAATAATTCCAACGTGATGCCATTATGGTGTGTATAGGCTTAGGCAGAGTCCAAGGAGCTTTAAATTAAACTCCTGAATACTAATTCAAACATATTCATATAAAGTGGATAGTGTGCCTTAACCATAAATAAAAGGGACGAGGGAGGAGTCCTGGGAGTAATTTTGGGCCAAACTTGCTTTTAATGAAGCCCCTCAAAGTTTTGCCATTAGCTTCGATAAGGTCAGATTTCACTCGTTGGAAATGATCCTCCCTAGAACTAGAACTAGGCTGAACTTTTATATAGGTGGATGGGGTTTGTCTCCAATTTCTGTGAATTTTCCAGGTTACTTTGGGAGTTAAGTTATGCAAATAAATTAAAAGAAATGGGAAAAAGCGTGCATGTGTGTGCCTGCATGTGGTTGTAGAAAAACATGTTGAATATATTAACACTGAATGAGAGCAGAGGGAATTCGTAAAACGTTTTACATTCTACTAATTCCTGAGCTACGCAACAGATGTAAGAGTAAACCAAGTGGCACTGGTAGAAAAAGCTTTTTGCAGAGTTCAGTGGACATCTGGCTACAGTTAAGGCGTGCTTTTTTAATACAGGATGTATTTTAAAATATGCAGTCCTATAGGTTCTGAATTGGGAAGGGCCTACATAAGTTAAGGGGACTCTAAACAAAGATGCATGCTATTGGGGGAAGTGTTCAATAACTCGCACGTTATGAGCGTTCAAATTGTTTTGGCCCCGGATCTAAGAATCGCAGTGATGAGCTGTTTGGGATGCAGAAGGAATCAAGAGAGAAAAAAAGAGAAGAGGGACCCTGAACTGCAGGGAATCTCCTCTCTTGACGGCTGCCTTCTGCCATGACGTTAGCTGCGGGAGGTCGCTGGCTCAGCTTAAGACCTTGCTCCAAATCCTACTGGGGTAGCCCAGTGCTGCTGCTGGTCGTGGTGTTGCCTTGTTTGCAGGCTCCATGTAGAGGCTGATGCGGAGACCTGCAGCTTTTGGACAGGGCAGATTCCTCAGCAGGGTTTTTGAAGGCTAGGAATTTATTTTTAAGGAGTGCAAGACTTCATACCTTATGGCTGTTTTAAGGCTGATATAAGCTTTTCACATCAAAATGTTCAGCCTGTTTCCATGGGACAGGAGTTGTGCGCTCCCAGATTATTGTCATTCCATTGGCTCTACTTCACCCTTTCTGAGGTTTTGCTGTGGTTTTCATCCACGTTTCTCCCTTTCTCCTATTTGCAGCTGAGCTGTGCCTTAAGAAAGTCATAAATCCTTTGCATCACCACTTTTTTTTGCAGAGGGAGCAGCTGTGACATCAGGAATTGGAAGTTAGTGGACCAGATCCTGGTGATACGGGAGTTTCTCCTTCTTTAATAACAGTTTGAGTGCAGCATTTCTCTGTGCTCTAAGTAACTGTGTGATACACGCTGCATACTCCTGCTGGGAGCAACATTTCTAGTGAACTCATCTTAAGAAAAGCTCAAAGTCAGTATTTTATACCCTTCCTTCTATCCCACTGTCATCCACCTTCAATGAAGTCCATGACATCTCTCTTCTTGAAGTCCTGACATCCTTTGCCACCTGTGGCTGTGTGCCTCTACTCATACTTCTCTCACCGCATTTTTCATTTCTTTTCACTGGTGGACTTCTTGGTGGAGGATCTTCTGTCATTTGTCCCCTTCTCCTTCCTTTCCTTGGTCTTTATGAGATCTTAACCATAACTACGAATGCAACTACTATCACTATGTCTATAACTTATGGCTGTATTTCTCCACGTGCAAATCTGTTTCCATACTACAACCTCTCTCTGAGCTACAATTTATCCTAATTCAGATGCAATCTTATCTGGCCTTTCCTAAGGGGTATCTAGCTATTAACTCGCCTCTGTGTACCTAGGATGGAGAACTTGATATTTCATCCCCAGCCTTCTTTCTGGATCACTGTAAGCAGCAGCAACCTCCTTCCTGATGCTTAACCTGTACCCTGGGTCTCTCTGAAGGTTGTACTCAGGATGTCTGCATGTTATCAACTGCTTTTTGCATAACATCTCTAATATACAGTCCTTTTTATGCTAAAATTTCACACAGCTATAATTTCACACAGGCCTTTATCATTCTGTATCTGAATTAACTTCTGCTTTGTTCCTAGCCTTTCTGTGTGCTGCTATTCTTTCCTCACTTTTCTGCAGTGAATCAAACCAGTCTTTGTGGTACGAGCGGTTCACAGGTGATTCTCGTGGCATGGCTTCTTTTATTTATTGTCAAGATGTTGACTCCCAATTCAAAGCAGCCTGCAACATGAGCCTCTGTCATTCCCTTGTTATATTTTCTGCTTTCTCTCATTTCCCCCCACATTAGAAAGAACTTTTTTGAGTACCACCAAAGCTGCTACACTATCAACTTTTTGAAAAAAACCTACCTTACCAAGTTAGGCTACTGATACATCAAAATCATTCCTTATCTTGCAGGTACATATTTGTGCCTTGCTGTGTGCCTGTACCAGCTGGCACTTCTTATGCTTTATAATCTATTTGGGGCAGGTTTTTGCTCTGTTAGTACCACCTCCAGGACAACCTCTCTGGGTCTCACTAGCTGAGACCCCCCTAAGGTGCCATGGTAATTCAAGAAGAGAAGGAAGTTTGCAGAATATTTGGTAGGCTCCATCTGCTTACCTCTGAGCCCTGGCCTTTGAGAGTCTTTAACCTTTTGTCCAGTATGGAAACAATGAATTAATTCCTTTCTCGTTTTAGGGAAAGTGCTGTAAACCTTTAGCCTGTGACCTCCCTGAAGAGCTGTGCTGGCAGCAGTGTGCTTTGCGTGTGCTTCTCAGCCCTTCCTGCAAGGCTGAAACTAAACATCCATGTTTGGCTGCAGTTCTTCTGCAGTCTGGAAAAACTTCCCCTTGGTGCCGTAAAACTGAAAACTCATTTTGCACGCTTCAGCCGCAGACCACGAAATTCACCTTGTGAACTTTGCATGGCAGCGGTGTTGGAAAGCTTAAGTGTCTGTGTTCGCAGTAAAATGTATGTGGAAAGTGAGCTATTGGGGGAATTGAGTTCATATTTAACTTATTATTTACTACATGTCAGATTTGTAGGATCAATGATGTATTGACAAAATTCGTGAATGAATGTAATAGGACTGAATTATAACCCCCTGGCGATGGAATATTACTAGGAGCCATCGATACCCTTTGGTGTAGTGCCATCCCCAAACGTCTCCTTACAGCCTTCTGGCCTGCGTTCTCCTCGGTCTGCCTTTCACACACACAGGGCGTAGACATCTTTACCAGCCGTCATTCCCTGGTCTTCCCTTACAACCAGTGGGAAGAAACCTTTGAGCAACCTGGTCTAGTGGAAGGTGTCCCTGCCCATGGCAGGGGGTTGGAACTAGATGATCTTTAAGGTCCCTTCCAACCCAGACCATTCTATGATTCTAAATAAGCACCTATAGAGTACGATCACCCGAGCTGAGAAACCTGCCTGCAGATGAGATACAGCAGTCTTGCCTCTGTTAGGCATTTTTTTCAGCTGTGAGAAATGGTGTTGCTTTACCCAAACCTTAGCTCTGCTTAGATACCTGTGCCCTGCTAGGAGCTCTCTGGTGAGACAGGAGACCACCAGCATTAACGCTGATGGGGCATTCCTGGGGTGAGGGGTGGGTGACATTAACCCAGGCTGAGCCTGAGCCACCAGGCAAGAGAACATGGGGAAGGACTCTCTCTCTCTTATGGAAAGTGTCTTTTTTTATATATAAAACTTTACACAAATTGTACAAGACAGGAGGAGTTTGGGTTTCTTTGACATTGGGTTCTTTGAGATTGGTTTCTTTGAGATTGGAGTTTGGGTTTCTTCTTCCTAAGAAGAGTCACCACATAATAATCCACATGTTGCTATTTTTTTTTTTTTTTTTTTTTACTTTAGAAATGAATGAGTGATAAAAATAATGTCTTTAGGGACTCAAATACCAAATTTCTGGGCATTCAAATATACCCTACTTGGAACATTAACTATCTTTTAACATTTATTTAGATTGTTGGTTTTTATATTTGTCTTTATTTTTGTTGCTCACTAGTATAAATAGATAGATGATCTATAACATATATAGTTCTATAACTAGCTAAGTCTGGTCAGCAAAAACATATATAGCAATGTTCTGTGGAAATATGCCTGTTCCAGGTAAATGCCATGAAATTACTTTCCAGGCATATGATCATTTCTGCTCCAAAGAAACACAAGCTCTTTCTAGCCCCGCAGCTTCCCCCTTGGGGTCTTCCCTAGTTTACACCAGTTGTGTAATTCTACTTTTAGGGTTCTTAGTGTGGAAAATTATTGGCATGACATTGTTATGGGCATCATATCATTATGGGCATCACACCGTTATGCTTTCCTAGCCTTTTCCTTTTGAATGTTCCTAGGAAAATTTTGGTTAAAATTTTGGGAGAAGCAGTTAAGGCTGGTCTGCTGCTGCTCCTGAGTGGCATTAGCAGGAAAAATCTCATATGGTGTCATTGTCTACTTTTATTCTGCCCTGCCTAGTTCACCTGATTAATTCTGAGGGCAACTGTTGCATATTAGGTAGCTAATGATCAAGTAATTTATGCTGATTACGTACCTCCTGTGGCTGGTAATGCATCCCAATTACGTGAAGCAGGGCAGAAATTTGGAGCGTCTCTTGCTCGGTGTTTCTTGCTCTTACAAAGAGCAACATGCTCTCCTTTCCACTCTACTGTATAGATCCATAGTGTCTGTTCAATAGATATATAGTCCCTCTGAGGAAGCATTCCTTGGCTGGCTGTTACGCTATAGCATGATTTTCCTGCTTAGCCACATCTTTCCCCAGCAGGCCGGGTTATTGCCGAAGCTGGCACTGTGAGCTCCTAATTTGCACGGCGTGCTCAGCCGGGTGTCGTGCCGCTCCTTGGGAGTAGCCTGATTTTCTATGCAGGCATTTCAATGGAGCCTTAGGCAATAAATTGGTGTCCTATGGCGAGGGGTTTTTCCTCTGTGTCACTCACAACAAGAATTCAGCCAAAGATCCTCTGGGTTTTGCCTCTGACACGAATGTCGTCCTAGAGCAAAACGACTTGCACAGAAGGATTACTTTAACGTAACAAATATTTTTGAGCTGACTTACCGACTTGGCTGCGGGTGTGCTGAGAGTACTGCGAGACTTGCTCCGAGGATGAAGCTCGTCGTGCTAATCAGTATTACTCCTCTCTTGTCTCCTGCCTCTCTTTACCAGTTGTCTCTTTGGGATAGAGCCTATTTTTTTTCCATTGCTTTGTTTTGATCTCCTTTTTCTTTTTTTTACAGTGTGCTTTGGACCCTAAGGCTGTGATGCGTGACAAGAGCTATTCTAATACGAATATTTTTGAGGGTTTATTCATAGTTGAGAACAAAACTTTAGCATTTATTGGAAAGAAATATGCTCCCATTTTTTCAGTCTGTCTGCAACTTGCAGACCTCTCCTAGTACCTGGAGTGTATTGAGCTTATTTGTCTGTGCTGCTGTTCAGCGATGCTCTTAAGTGTAGTCGTCTATACTAAATGCTGCCAGGCTGTTTCTATAAAGGGCTATATCTCCACCACTGATTTTTTTCATAAGGAGAATTTATGTTGATTAATGACTTAAAACAAGTAAAATGTTCGAAATGCTATGAATGATAGTGTTTCCTCCTTATTTTCAATGGAGAGTTTTACTGAGAAATGAGTAACACAGTATACGCTAGATTTAGATAATAATGACAAAGGAGATAAGTTAAAAGGTAAGAAAGCAAGCCTAGGACTTCCATTGTCTAAAGAGTTATGTATACACTTGACATTACATGTCAAAGGAAGAAAAAACCATGTCCAAAAGCCTTTGTAAAACCAGGAGGCCTTCATTTCTGGTGTCTGGAAAAGAATGAAGTCAGAGGAGGAAGGATGTGCAGGGGAATTTTCCATGAGAGAGAAAAAAAATGACCACAAAGGAAAAGACTCAAACCAGCAGTAATGAACACAATAAAGAAAACCTTTCTCCTCGCTCAAGTAAAAGACCTCACAGAATCTGGATTAGAAATGTAGTGTGAAATGGCAGTAGAGAGACATGAAGGCCACCTGGATACCCAGTTCCCATGGACTACCAGACTTCTCCAGTAACATTGCCATTTTTAGTGCTATGCTGCTCAACAAGCTCAACAGAATGTATGTACCACATGTATATATAGTGTCTGGCACAGGCGGGCGTCAGTCTTTGTTGGAGGCTGCAGGTGCCACCAGACTCCAAGGTGGGAACGCTCTGCTCTGAGCCTGCGAGAGGGGAGGGAGCCGAAATGATGAGGGGACTGGAGCATCTCTCCTGTGGGGAAAGGCTGAGGGAGCTGGGGCTGTTCAGCCTGAGGAAGAGAAGACTGAGCAGGGACCTCATCAACGCTTATCAATATCTCAAGGGTGGGTGCCAAGAGGACGGGGCCAGACTCTTCTCAGTGGTGCCCAGCGACAGGACAAGGGGCAATGGGCACAAACTGGAACACGGGAAGTTCCTCCTGAACATGAGGAAAAACTTCTTCCCTGTGAGGGTGCCAGAGCCCTGGCACAGGCTGCCCAGGGAGGGTGTGGAGTCTCCTTCTCTGGAGAGATTCAAACCCGCCTGGACGCGGCCCTGTGCAGCCTGCGCTGGGTGACCCTGCTCTGGCAGGGGGTTGGACTAGATGACCTCCAGAGGTCCCTTCCAACCCCCACCAGTCTGTGATTCTGTGAATCCAGAACTGGCAAGTCCCTGTGCGATGAATTAACTGTGGCTTTTCTTTCTGCTGTGGTGGGAGCACCCAGCTCTGATCTCACTTGGAATTTGGGGGCTTTCCCGCAAACTTAATCGCACAGGACATGCTATAGAGGCAACACGTCAGGAGCAGAGCCGTGCTTTGTGCAA
This sequence comes from Phoenicopterus ruber ruber, assembly GCA_009819775.1. Classification (NCBI taxonomy): domain Eukaryota; kingdom Metazoa; phylum Chordata; class Aves; order Phoenicopteriformes; family Phoenicopteridae; genus Phoenicopterus; species Phoenicopterus ruber. Next base: position 212,194,145 of record CM020215.1, read on the forward strand.
GGATGGGCTGCGAGCAGCAGCCTGTAGTGAAAGTCTGCTAAAGCCTTGTGAGCCCCCTGCCCCGTGTGACAGAAGGAATCGGATATTGTGCATCCCGGAGCTCGCTCGGAGGTGGCACCTCAGGATTTTGACCCTTTCCCTCTTCACTTGGAGGGTTTCTCCTCCTGGCGTTGGTCCTGGTCTAAAGAAGGAGCAAAGGACAAGCAGTGAAGTGGTGAAGGGGGTTATTTGTATTGCCTCTGGTGCGGGCATGTCTGGATGAACTCCTGGTTTGACCTGAAGACTTCCTTTTTTTTTTCCTTTTTTTAACCAGCATTAGGGAATTCCTCACCAGCTTGTTCTTGCAGTAGCCAGGCCAACAATGACAAGAATGTGGAAATCAACTAAGCAATTATATTCACAGTGGTGGTTAACAGCATCCCTTCATCTGAAACAAATCAGTTACAGTCCAGTGAAACCTGCTGTACCTAGTGCGTGCACATAATAGAGCCCTTGTTGTGCATTTTCAGAGCGTGCCAGATCACTTAAACAGGGTCGATGAGAGGCAACAGGAGAGAAATTTTATGTTTTATTAACCAGAGACGTGGAAACCTGGCTATCATCTTATTTAACCCCCTTCCACACAGAGAAATCTGCCATTGTATTTACAGAGGTATTTCTTCAGGTGCTGCAAAATGTTGTAGGTATGAAGTCCAGGAGTATAGCTTAGAATTAGCTGTGAACGAGAGCGATGAGCAATTGCCAAGGTAGGAAAAGCCGGCTAAGAGACTTAAAATTAGTGGGACTTACTCTGACCTTGGTCGCCTCTGAAAATCTGCTGTATTTTCTATAGCACTGGTGTTTAACCTGTGAACCCCGGGAGTCTGTGAATTGCTTCTAAGCGTATCTATGAAGGGTGGCTAGGAGCACAGGTGCACGTCTGCTAAATGACGTACGGATATTTCTAAAAAAACATTTGCATCTCGCTGGAAAATTTTCAGTGACCTACAGCTGAAATGAGACTACAAAAATGCAATATGTTATGATAGATAGAAGCTTGTAGCAGTCACCAGGATGTGCAAGTGGCAATTTGGAAGGCCTGGCCTAAGCTGTGCTCCCATTACTGTCAGCCCCGACGTACATCTTGTGCAAAATTTGATCCTTGGTGGTCCCTGACCTAAAGGCATTAATGGTCCCAGGCTGTGCACCATAGAAACTCCTTGTTTATGGGGCTTTTGTTGTCTTTTTGTTGAAATGAGGGGGAAGACGCTCCTTCAATGTTTTCATTGACTTAGTGACTGTTAGCAGGTAGGGTAAGATTCTGCAGCTGGGTTTGGCAGTGTCCACCCAGCAGTCATACAGTTAATGCAGCTAATGCGTGCTGTTGCTGAATTTGTTGTTCGAATTACTCTCTAGTCTGTGCAATTCTCTTGAAAGTGAAAACAAGCTGGTTCAGAGTGAATTGAACAACAGGGTCCTAAATGGGAGTGAAACGTGAACTACAGTAGCGAATTTTCATGGATTAATGGCCAGATTGTTGTCTCATTAAAGTCCGATGGCAAAATTCCCATAGGCTACAATAGGGACAGGATTTGACCCTAAGAAAAGATTCCATTTGAAGCATTTGAGTGTCTCCCAAAAGGCAATTATTAAATCAGAGGCGCCATAATAGCTGAGCTCAAATTTATTTCAGGACAAGGAAACGCAGTTGGGAGGTCAGTAAATGCTCACCATGTCATTTCTATGGTGACTTCTTTGAAGAACTCGGCACTGGCCTGTGTACGGTGCTGACAATAAGGCTGAGATGAGAAAGAGCCTGAAAGAATCGCAGTGTAACTGATGAAAAGAAGCTGTTTCCATCAGCCACCTTGTCAAGCAACTTGGCAAAGCGGAAGCAGAAAGGTCTCTTCTGGTGACGGACCTCCACCGCGTTTCTCTTCTTTCAGTGCCATCAATAGGCACCACCTGGCTCTGCTCCAGGCTCTAAAGAAAGCTCCAAGTAATCAAACGGTTGCTGACAAAACCATGCTAACAGAATGTGTCTGTCTCCATGGTACAGTTTAATACCTGCACATCATTATTTCCTCTAAACCAAAAAAAAAAATCAACAGAAAAAACATATTTACATGGCTCCATGTGGAAGGTGTGTTACATATTTAATTTCAATTTTTTTAAAATTTTTTTTTTTAGTCGTGGTTAAACAGAAGAAATCAACCGGTAGAGGCTTTCCCAAAATGCTATTTTATCTTATGAACTTCTGCTAGGGACACTAGCCTCCTCATTAGTGATTCTGGACTCTCTCATTAACAAAACAATAAATGCCAAGCACACGCACATCCTCTTAATACACTGTGATGCTTTGAGCCTTGGAAATTGCAAAGGAGGTCTCAAAATTAGAAGGTGAGGAACTTGGTTGTCCAACAAACTGTACATCTAGAAAACTCACATAGCCCTCTGAATGAAGTGAAACCCTGTAATAGAGGCAACTCACCAGTTACACCGTGGTGCAGAAGCAGCATCCAGCTGGAGTAAATTACCTGAGGGGAAGTGCTGGCTCACTGAGGTGAGATGGGCTGACCTATAACAAGCAGGAAACACGATTTTCTATTTTTTCTTTGTTTTCCTAAAGGTTCTTTCTCCTTGGCTGGCAATCCTTACGCATGTGTTTGTCTGTAAGCAAGTTCTTGTTATCAGAAGGCAGCCCCACAACTTTGTTTTTCCTTAAGCAGTCAGGTAGCTTGTCTAGATCCATTCTTATATGTTCTACTTTTTTCCTTTTCCAGATGCTTTTACTCTGATTTTATATTAGAGCTATTTGGCTAGAAATTAGATCTCCCTTTGAAAGCAATTTTAAATGTTTGGGAGGTTTTTTTGTGTAGCCAGGCCCCCTTAGGATAATTTTATTTTATTCAGAAAATCAAATCTATACAATAAATAAAATACTAACAGCCGCTAGAGAATCTGTAGTTTCTTGCTACCTTTCTGATCAGAGTTGTGGAGGTATTTAGGCAGTGCTATATTAAATCTCTGGGATCTGAACACAATTAATATATCTTTGATAATCCCAGTAGATATCTCTGCATCTACAAGTACCTAAAAACCCCTGGAAAAATGTGGCTCTGTTTTCATTAAGTAAATCAAAATTTCATTTTCATTTTGACTAAGTAGATTTGATTCTTGATTCCGCTTTGGTAAAAGAATGGAGAAGGAAAACAAGTTCTCCTTTATATCCTTGTGGCTAGCCTAAGTGGGGAAAAAATACTGTACCTGCTAGCTAAACTCAAATCCACAGACATTAAGATGAGACATTTCAGAGTAGCAGAAATGAAAGGATTTATGTTTGGAAGAGTGTTGTTCATTGGCATTTGTTACATGTGGTACCTTATACTGACTTTGACTCTGTCAATTCTATGTGAATTAAAAAGCACCAGTTTTCCTTCCAAGACATGTAGCTTCATAATGTAACATTTATTTTGTTACAGGAGTTATATTTATTTTAAAAACCTTAAGTCTATAATATCATTGAATCATAGAATAACTCAAGTTGGAAGGGACCCGTAGGGATCATTGAGTCCCACTCCCTGCTCGTCGCAGGACCTTGCAGGTTTAATGTGATTAAACCTTGGTATGTCTTGCCATCGCTTCAACTTTCACTTAAAGGAGGTTTTATTTTTGAATAATAATAATGGAATAATTGTCATTATTTACATTTATGGTTTTGTCTAGCAAACAAGTCACAAAGACTTATCATATCTGATCTGCTCTGGAATCAACATGAGTTTTGCTGTGTAATTTGCTGGAGCCAGGGTTTTACCACCATCCAATTCATCTTAAGCTGGAAAGAAGGGCTAGGCTGGGTGCTAAGCCAAAGCCTCCGGCTAAGGAACAAAGAAAGCTTAGTCCACTTTCCCTTTCAGTACAGCGTAAGGTTTTGCATGGCCTAAATGCCAGCTTCGTAATTTCCACCCTAGCCTGCTTCTGAACAAAGGCCTGCGTTGAGCTCAGAACAAAACTGCAAGCCTTGGGCAGAAGAGATGGCTTTCGGACAGACTTCTGAAGTTGGCTTTCAAGTTTTCATGTTTGAAATTTATTCTAGCAGAAGGATTAACTCAGCACTTTTGGCTTTAGATCCTCCTAGTTGCTCATCTTTAGACTTCATATCACTGACTGTCATCCTGGGACTCAGCCACGGAGACGCTGCCCTCGTTCCTTCAGGGAGTCCAGACTCTGTTTGTGGTTAGGCTCTCCTCCGTTGTGCTTTGTGTTTTTGAAGGGTTGAGTTGATAGAGCTTTAGGAATAAAAGCTTGGTTTGAATTGTGAGGGGTATAGTTGCTGAAGGGAAAGGCTTTTGGTCATTTCCAGAAGGTCACACCCAGGATCTACTTGACTTTGTCTGAAAGCTTCTTCCAGAGCTAGATGTCCTTGACAGCGTGTATGCAGCTTGCACACAACTTGCCCTGGGACACGATATCTGCACTGTCTCGGAAGACCAGGCACTGTGGTGGTTCAGAGATCAAGCTCTGTATCAGAATTCTATCTGTGTAACCAAGGGCTCAGCCCATTGATTTCTTTAAAAAAGCAAAACCCAAGGTTTAACGTTGCTGTCTGGAAACCAGTGTATACGCTTGAACATAAGGCTGACGGGCTCACAACAGCCGCTGCCCCAAAGGGAGCAGCTAGCCACTCTGTGCAACTGGAGTTATTTTGTGATCTTCAAATCGGCGTGCGCTGAGTTGCCTAACACAGCCCAGAGCAACAAACACGTGGGAACTGTCATTACGTACTTTTGAAGGATCCTCTGTATTTATCTTTGACATTATTTGTACACAGAACTTTTTCATGAAAGTAACCTGAGTTACTAATAACCGTGAAAATAACCAAATTTTAGTGGCAAGTTATTTTATTGTGTAGTGAAGTAGCAGTAAGGTTCATCCTGCAGATTTGGCACGACTAGTATTTGTTTCTTTAGTTTCTGACACGCACACGTCTAACACCAGCTAGAAAAAACAAAACCCTTGCTTCAGGAAATCATCGGAGGAAATACGATGACAGTGTGTGACTACTGCAGGCCATACACAATGTTCACTGACATTCTTGGAAGCTCCAAATGATATATCCTGGGAATAGCAACTTCCACAAGATAATGTGGCATTAATTATCATCTCTGCCACTTAACTTCTTTGCATTTTCCGTGAAAGAAAATCAGAAGAGAGAGAAAGATGAGACTGAGCAAGCTACATCTGTGTTGTAATAAAGCAGTAGAAATTCCATTAGGAGTGAAAATGCAATTGAGCTTGGAAATGCCAGTGCCCAGGTGACTTTCCCTGGGAGCTGCCCTTGGGCGCTGGAGGAATGCAGTCAGCTCTTGGGGCAGTGCCTGGCCCTGCCGTGGGGGCTGGAGTATCCCACGGGCTTTCTCCTGACCGTTGCATGGTGTTAGAGAGCTGCACAGTTCGTAACCCATTAACTGCTCATTTTCCCCTTGCCCATCCCATTCCGCTTTGTTTTTGTCACATTGTTTTTGACAGAAAGGTCTAGGAAGTGTGTGAAGCTAGTTTCTTAACCAGCTGGCTGGATTCACTTGGCAGTCGGTTAGTATGACGCTTCTGTTGCCGTTACAGCCTTTCAGAGCTGCAGGGTACGATCCTCTTGAGTTACTGAGCGTAAGACATGGTGGCATTAACAACTGCAAGAGGTCTTCCGCTCAGGTACTCCTCTTGCTGCCCTGATTAGGGCTTCCCAGCAGAAAACTTTCCTCAAGCAGACCCCGATGTTACCAGCTTGCAAACCAATCTGTGCAGCTCAGTGAAGGAAAAGCCTGCTGCCTCTCACTGACCATCTTGTGCTGAGTTCTGGGTCCAGAGGGACTGGACTAGCACCCTCATGTAGAGATTGCCACTTCCTCAGGTAGAGATCACCTGGGCTTTGCCAGCTGTTCAATAGGGCTTGCCTGTTGTTCTTAGGTTAGTTTTCAGACACAAGGATATAGTATCAAGCACATACTACTGAAGCAATTACAGGGGTATGAAGGCACAAGCAAAACACTATGCTGTTCTTAAGTTGCTGTTAGGTTCTTTCAACCAACAAAAAAAGCTGTCAGTTTGCTTACACGGGTATCGTGACTGGGATCCCATCTTTAGGGATCCCAGACCTTTGTCCAGAGCGTGGTTTTTATTGAAGAGGCTGTTGACGCAGCTGTATGTGCATCATTAAAAAACTTAAATAACTCCCTGGGGTGCTGTTCAGCTTCATGCCGTCCCTCTGAGAGCATCCCTTAGTTCATCAACTTCAACAAGGGATCAGCTGACCTCTTCTCCTGGGCTGGGAGAGGATGCTGGTGTGTGGCAGCACGGCGGAGACATGGCCAGAAAGTAAATTATGTTGGTTAGCGACTCACCTGGCGTCCCAGGGCAAGTTGTGTGCAAGCTTTATACACGCTGTCAAGGATATCTAGCTCTGGAAGAAGCTTTCAGACAAAGTCAAGTAGATCCTGGGTGTGACCTTCTGGAAACGACCAAAGCCTTTCCCTTCAGCAACTATACCCCTCACAATTCAAACCAAGCTTTTATTCCTGAAGCTCTATCAACTCAACCCGTCAAAAACACAAAGCACAGTAAGGACAGCCTAACCACAAACAGAGTCTGGACTCCCCGAAGGTTAGCACTTCTACGTACTGATGGAACAGAAGACATGGCTTTTTTAAACACACAAGAGACATGCCATATGGACATGTACTCTGGCGCCCATGCTTTTATTGTAAAGGATAATAAAGCAGAGTGTGACTTTTTAGGTTTTGTTCAATACCAAACATAATGGTAACCCAACAACTTCAGGAGTGAGTGCTCCTCCACCCAGATTTTATGGATATCGTGATAACTTCTTATATCTGAGTTCCAGTTGCTCCTCTTTAGACTTCATGTCACTGACTCTCATCCTGGGACTCAGCCACAGAGACACTGCCCTCATTCCTTCTGTTATACCCTGGACTGAAACCTGAATTTTATGAGTCTGTTCCCAAAGATGAGCACAGTGTCATCAGCTGGTTTTGAAGAAAACACAATCAGTGGCCATCCTGTTGTCCTGCATGTAGGTCCTTCACAACAAGTCATAAAAGAAAGTCATGTCAACCTTCCCAGTCTTCGCAGACTCTGGCTGGCTCTGCCTCCAGCGCTCCCCGCACTGCACCATGCTCTTTCAGCAAGGCAGGTAGTATTAAGTTGAAACCCAACTTTGAATGGCAGGTTTGAAGGTCTGATGCATCAGCTGGTGTCTCCTGACAAACAGAGGTGGATGAGTGAAATCAATGCTTTTTAGCTGTTGCCTTTTCCTGATCATCCATATAGCAAATTATTTTGGGATAATGGTTGTGTACTTAAGGAGCCCGGGCTGTGTTTGTTACCCTTACTGAAGTCACGCTTCATCTTTGCATCATTTAGCCAAATTGTTTCAATTACAGAAGAATAGATGTTCTGCTGGAGGAAGGAAGCTGCTGCGTTGGCCTTGGCCAATATTCGTCTAAACTAGAAGAGGCTGGAGTAATTGTGCTGAGGTGGACAGGCAGCAGCCATGCCAAGAACAATATTATTTGCATTTTAAGTTATAGCATCTAATCGAATCAAGAACAGAACCATTTTTTTTTCTAAACTCATTTGAAGGTTTGCCAAAGGGGTGATTTACAGCTTCCTAGGAATAATGAGCAGTTCAGTTGTCTTGACCAACGTATGGTCACGTGTGTTGCAAACTGACATAAATATTTTATAACATCTTGCTGCAGTTCCTGTTCCACAGAAATGTTTGTCAAACAGCTCAAAGAATCAAAAGGGTTTTAATCTTTAAATTTCATCTCAGAGTAATTGTACTTCCCCCCCCCCCCCCCCCATTCTGAACTTGGGTAACTTGTTTCATACTGCCGTTGATTAAAAACAGTTGGAAGAGGAGGATGGGAGTTTTCATTTTTTAACTTCTTTGGAAAAATCTCAGGAACTTTATTAGTTATTTGATTTATAGTCTAGTGTAAATATCTTTCTGGTGTGGCGGGTGCTTTTGAAACTGGAAGTGGTTAAGCTCAGTCTTGAGAAAGTGATAAAAATTAAAGCACTTGTATGAAATTAGTGGCATTTTGTCACCTGGAATATTTGGACATAGTTCTACTCACACCATATGGAGCTGAAATTTTGAGGAGCAAAGAAAGCGGAAAATAAAAGAACTATATCATTGGAAGAACATTTAGAGGTCCTGGGGGGGAGTTTGATAGAAAGGATGTATCATTTCGTATTTGTGTTATTGTACAAATTGCAGTCCAGATGCTCCGGTATCGGGGCCAAACACGCTGCGTGCTGTGCATTCGGCTGCATATAATTTAGAGACTGCTCAGATCAAGCTGACGATAGACCAAGATAGCAGGGAGGGTGCACACAAAGGTGATGAGAGCTGTAGACACAAAAGGTCAGATCGCACATATTTGAGCACTTCATGCATCTTCCTTTTTCCTCTCTGCATTAACAAGGAAGAAAAAGTTTGAATTAAAGTATTGAGACGAGGAGGAAGACGAGGGGCCGGGTCAGAGGGTAGTCACGGTAGGCTAGCTGCTCTCCTGGTGGTGCCAAAAGTAGTTTGGACACTTGGATGACTGATCTCAGCATTGAAGTAAAACATGTGCTTGGCGAAACAACAGCCCCTGAGGTCAGCGCGGAGATCATCTTAGGGCTGGCTGGAGGCTGGATTGGAAAAGGGCGTGTGTTTGTGCTACACACACACATATATATATATATATATGTATACATACAGCTTTAGCTACCTGTCAGTGTTAAAAGGGGGTTTTGTGAAATACAGTTGTAGAAATGCTGGAGTAAAGAGGGAGGGATGGAGGCAAAATGCTTAATGCCTTGAGAGAAAAAATAAAAGACCATCAGAGGGCTGAGTCTGGGGAAGGCTGAGAAGTGGGGAGAAAGGCTCCGGGGAGACCCTCTAGCAGCCTTCCAGTACCTAAAGGGGGCTTCCAAGAAAGCTGGAGAGGGACTCTTTATCAGGGAGTGTGGTGATAGAACGAGGGGTAATGGCTTTAAACTGAAAGAGGGTAGATTTAGATTAGATATTGGGAAGAAATTCTTTACTGTGAGGGTTGTGAGACACTGGAACAGGTTGCCCAGAGAAGTTGTGGATGCCCCATCCCTGGAAGTGTTGAAGGCCAGGTTGGATGGGACTTTGAGCAACCTGGTCTAGTGGAAGGTGTCAATGCCCATGGCAGGGGGGGTGGAACTAGAAGATCTGCCCAGAGAGGTGGTGGAGTCACCATCTCTGGGGGTATTCAAAAGGCATTTAGATGAGGCCCTAAGGGATATGATTTAGTGGGGGACTTGGTAGTGATAGGTTAATGGTTGGACCCGATGATCTCGGAGGTCTCTTCCAACCAGAACAATTCTATGATTCTATGATTCTATGATCTTTAAGGTCCCTTCCAACTCAAACCTTTCTATGATTCTAAAAATGTTATCATGCTGCAAAGTACAGATAAACTCTAAGGTGAGCTGCCAAATGAGGACAGCACAAAGGTCTCCTCTTGCCTTCCAAAGGGCAGCTGGATGCTCTCAAGGGTGCTGTGCGTCTCTTAGCTGGTGTGTTGCAATGCTGATGGGCACCGCGATGGACAACTGTGTGCCTTGGCCCCATGCACATCATGACAGCTGCAGTATCTCTGCTGAGCCCCAGCATAAGCCGCCTGGTTTGAAGTCCATCAATGACCTCGCAGTGCAGATGGACTGCAGAAGCGGTGAGGGAAGAACAAAAGCAGTGTGAATTACTGAGATGGGAAATGGAGGCTCGCACAGATTTCCAGCGGGATGCTCTGTGTTTACCTGCGTGTTTAGTTGTCTTCAAGTGGCGGTTGCATAATTGGAGGAGAGTTTAGTGGTATTTTTTCTAGTACATTTATTTTACTGAGATGACAGATTTCCTTCTTTATTTCTCATATTCCTAATTTTTAAAGGAAAACACTGTCTTTCTCCAGCATCTTTCCTCTGAGGGGGTATCTGAATGTTTTGTAAGCATCTCAAATGGCCCGTAGTGCTCTGAAGCAGGCATATGTTACATCTCATTAAAGAACTATCAGAATTGTGGTTCAGAAGCCAAGCCTGCTTGTCCTGGATCAGATAGAGATCAGAGAGCATCTGGTACTGCTCAAGAAGCTGCTGCTGATGGTTTCTTTCTACAGAGCTTTGGCAGAAGCAGCATACAAGGACACATGAATGGTACAGTTGAGAAATCGGCTCTGATAATGTCAGTAACAAAAGTACTCTTGGTTTCATCCAGATTAAGCTCCCATCCAAGCAATCTTCTTGTGAAACAGCTAGTTCCACGCCTTAGGCAGCGCTTTTCGGTGGTGTTCAACCAAATACAGCCATCAGCAATCACCCATGAACTGTAATCCAGCTCGAACCTACATTGAGAATGACCTTATTTGCTGGAGTGGCAATAGCAAATGAGATGATACAAATTGCAGAGTGTCCCATCCTCCAAACCCACAGCGTGATGCAGTTTGCGTGCGAGCAGTAAGTGCACAAGCCTCATTTTATGTAATTTGCTGGAACCTCAAAAGGAAGTTAGCGCTCTCTGTAGCACCGGACCCAAACCCACGATTCACATGAGCAGCTGCCAGTACAATGGGAGAAGTTTCCAGACATTGTAAAACTGGCTTTTAAAACTGTATTCTCTTAATGCTTTGGATCACATTTAAACCTTAAAATTGCCTTGATCTTTCTTCTCAGACATACTTGCTTGTTCAAATTGAGGATAAGGGCTGGTTTTCATAGACTTAGGAATGCAAGCGTTGTAATTTATGCTGAATTCTTCCTGTCTAGGGGAAACATCATATTTGGGAGAAATGTGTGTCTGCAGCATCACAGAAACTGCCATACTCTGACAGAAATACTGGGGTTTGTACTTGGCAGAACTCCTGCAGAAAGTGGTTTTACTCTGCTCCCTCTCCCCACAAGGTGAAAGAATAGTGTCCCCCCCAGCTGAGATAGCCATGTGGCCTACAAGCTTCTCATTTCCATCCTGGACTAGCTCGTTTTACTTGCTGATTGGCATAAAAAGATGTGACAGTGGTACGTGTAAAACAGATGTGGAATTACACAGGGAGGCTGGGAATCATGATGTGGAGCCACCAGGGTGTCTTCATTTTCCTGGGAGTTGGGAGGGCCGATCCACTGGGATCTGTGTGCCAAGATCATGTTGGATATTTTTGATAGGGGCATGACAGTTTGGGGTTCTCCTCAGGAACCTGCCCATGGGCATGGCTGTAGCACAAAACCTGATGTCCTCATTACTGCTTGCTCCATCAGGCCTCACTTCTTTACCAGGTATTTTGCTACGCGTGAAGAGGCAACCAGTGAGTGCTTCGTGTTTTAAGCTCATCCAGGCAGGAACAGTCTTTTACTCTGCTGTATGCATGTATGCATGCACCATGTGTCCCACCCCGTTTGGGTCTCTGTGCTGCTCTGTTACTCCTAATAATTTCTCAGGATTTCTCCATTTTTTTTCCCCGTTACACCAAGTTTTTCTGTAGCATGGCAGTCCTGTTCTCCATGCAGTGATTTTACTCTTCTCCTTCACAGAAAGACACTGAAGCTTGTATTTAGACACTTCATGCATGTAAGGATATTTGTCAATTATCTAGTCAAAATCAAAATAAATGCCAGCCTAATATATTTCTTACTAGAGCCAAAGAAGTATTCCCGTTAGCTTGGCTAGAACTCCATGAGGATCTTAATATTGCTTTTGTGGGAAGAAGGAAGGTGTTGAATTTGGCCCAAAATTTGAGTTTCTTAAAAAAACAGCTGTATCTTGTCACCTCTTACTTCGCATTAATTGTCTATCTCCACCTTTCCTATCATAGAGCAATGATGCTATTTTTAACTGTCTGCGAAGTTCATAGATCCTTCACAAAACCAGCCTGCCAAAGCAGCTGTTCTTTGGGGAAGTTTGTCTAGCTCTGTTTTAAAAATCTGTTTTTCTCAATGCACTGGAATCTTGTTTGCAGACAAAACACATATAATTTCTAGCATATGGATTTCTTTTTTTTTTTTTTTTTTTTTAGCTTCTGTGGAGGAAAAATTGCTGCCCTGGAGGCTGGCAAACTGTGGGAAATAGTAGAGTTGTACCCCTGCAGTCTGAAATCACAGTGCAGGGCTTGAGGAGCTTTGCACTGAAGTTCTTCCTATGGATTAATGAATAAAGCCCTGGAGACATTTGGCTTCTGAGTTTTATTTATTGAAGTAGCCCTCCTGTAACATATGGGAACAGCATGGCTTTGCAGCTTCTTGCCTGTGACCCTGTCACCTCTTGCCCGTCACATGCTCATCGGGGATGTCCTCATCGGGAGAGCAGGTACTTCGGTGAGATAAACCGTGCGGGATCAGGTCCCTGGTCAGTAAGTATTCTGACACAGGGACTTTGTCATGTTCCAGTTCTGCTCTTACGTTGGTGTAAATCAAAAGTCACTGCTGTAAGACAAGGTAAAAATGAGAAGAATAATGGAAATATGTCCCTCTAATCCGGTAAAAGGAAGTTACTTGCAGAAAACAAAACAGTTATTGGTAAAACCTCATTAATAGTAGGGACAACTTCTGTTGTAATTGAATTAGTGGACCTCATTAAAGATGATTCCCCAGGGACTGAAACAAACATGAAGTTGAGTTGCTTAATTATCTTTGTCTTGGAGTTTTTTTTATCGTTCCCAGACTCTGTGGGAGAGGAAGGAACAACGATATGAAAGGATTAGAAATCCACGATTATATCACTTTGTCACAAAGGGGATGGCCAAGAGTGTGGGATTTTTTCAGCTAGTGTCTTTGAACCCAGAAAGAGGCCTGTACACTATGAGAAGAGTTTGTAAATCACGGTCAACAAAAAGGTTTGCCCAGCAATAACTCCTGAGAAGGCACAGTGGGGAATCTTTCCAGGTTTCAGAGAAGACACGCTGAATGATGTCTTCCAAACACCCGAAAGCATCACGGGTTTGGGTTTTTTCCAAGCTTAAGGGCACACACACATACAAATTAAAGGTAATGAGAAGCTACAAGACATTTAAAATGAAAAAATAAAGCATTATCCCTCCGATGTGCCTCCTTCCCTCTTTTTATGCAAATAATATTTTCAATACAGCTTTTCCAGGGTGGGACACAGTGCAGGACAGGGCCTGTGGCAGTCTATCCATGCCAGCCAGAGAAGCCTGAGTAGCTGAGAAGGAGCACTGTGAAGAGGGTTATCAAGTCAGCTGGAGCCAAGGAGGCCACAGTAGGATCTAGCCTTTGTAGAAAAATTTTTCACAGTGTAGAAAATTAATGTTTTCTGCTCTTGCTCTCTGCTCCCCAGCCCCTGCGTGCGGTCTCAGTGGCGATTAGTTTAGCTTCTGGTGCTGACCCCTTATGGGAGGAACTTTTGCTTGCAGATAATCAAAGTACATCCTGGCTGTAAAACTGAACAGGTGCAAATATCTATGGAAAACACATTACAGGAAAAATCTGTACAGAATAAGCTTATTATGTTCCCTGACTATTAGGACTTCCCTAGCATGGTTGTTAACATACTAATTATAAAGCAGAAGTGAAAACTTGCAGCCTGCAGTGGTGATCTCTGTGTGTCTGTATTTCCCCCATCCCCTTCCAGCACTCTGCTGTTATCAGACTAGGATGTTCCCTGTTCCAGGGACTGTTTCCAAAGGGTTGGAAGATGTTCACTGATCCTTCTTTACTCAGCTCAGAGACTGCCAGGCCAGCTTTCAGTTGTGTGGATGAGGGACTGTGGTCCCAAAGGCTGCCTGAGAACCGCAGCCTGAGTCCTGCCGTCGTGGAGGGCAGCGGCCTGGGACTGTACAAACTGCATGAACCCCTTGGTCTGGCCGTGCAAGCCACCCCGCAGCCCTCCCTGTGCTGTGGCTGCTGGTTGCACTCTAGAGCACAGGGATGTGGAAAGATGCGGTAAGCCAAGACTTTGCTCCAAAAAGATGTTGAGCAGCTGGGGGTGGTCTGAGCTGCAGTGGACTCTGCACGTTCTGCACCAGGTAAGGCCTAATTCAGCCCTCGATTAACCCCCCACTGTCTTAACGACAGTTTCTTGATACCATAGGAACTACCATTTTGTGTCTTTGTTCCCACCTACAGAAGTCTGATCTATAATGAGTAAATTATAAGGCTAAGCCATGCTTGCATCCCTCCTGCTTGTATTCATCCCGGAGTGAAACACCCCCTTCTCACTGCTGGAGGGTTCAGGCGGTGATAAAACTAATCGTTATCTGTGAATTGGCTTTGCCCTTCAGTTTCTAAAATAAGTGGCTCTTACAGGCTTCAGCTGCAAAGAGCGAGCTGCCACATAACAGACTTGATGCTGTCAGCGATAAGAAAACAGAAGCATGTGCGGTTCTTTGCAGCAAGCCTTTTCCAGCACAAAACCCCTTGCTTAGCCCAAACCCCTTGCTTAGCCCCTGCGTAGTGTGAAGCCTTGTGGGCAGCTGATATTTTTGCCTTTGTTTTTGGGTAGTGACATAGCATCTGCCCTCTCCATGACAACTCATTTCCCACACATTTAAAAATCAATCGGAGCACCTGGCTTTAGCTCTGCAGGGCTGTGGCTCACCATCATTAGACCTTTCAAGACCAGAAAGAAAGTGGTACAATATGGCTTTCAGGCAGTCTTAAAAAAAAAATCCAACCCTAAAAGCTTTAATCTTAAACATAGCAATACCTCCGTGAATTCCAGCTTTTGATCTGGGGCAGAATGTGTTTCCAAATTCATTTCACGCTGTGCTGTTTCAGTGAATATAACCACTTCGCCCAGGGGTCCTACTCCTAGACCTTCTGAGAAACTTCAGAGAGCAGCCTTCAAAGTTAGGCCAGCCACTGTGTGATGGACCAGCTCTGTACTTCAAAGTGTTTTGGAGATTTAACTGGTTGTGAAGGCAGCGACTGCCTCATCACACGTGGTTGCAATCGCTCCAGTATGAAGATGCTTATACTGATACAGCTCATTTGGATGCAATAAGTGCAAAAGTGTGGTGAGCTAGAGATACCGTATGACTGTGCTTACCCTTGGGCTGTTAACAGCACAACTGTGGTTGTGTTTAAACAAAGAGTTTAATCTGCTCTCACAATCCAAAAACATGCATCCATGTGCATAGATCTCCAAATTGCTTAAGATTCAAGTTCAGACTCTTGAGTTTGCCAGGTCTGGAAATAGTGGGTCAGCACTGGAGAAGACTGGACTCCTGGCTCTATGCAGATGTAAACTAGCCAGTAATTAAACTCCAAGCAGAGTTGTGCCCAAGGCGTGCGCGAATGTCCCTCCCAGCCCAAGTTACACAAACAAACTGTTCTGCAACCCCACGCTCCCTTTTGACCTTATTCAATCATCTTATTAGTCATTACATTAACTCCCAATACCACTTCAGGAGGTTTCCCAGCACACTGCTCAACACTTTTCAGCCTGATGAGTTCCCCCCCAAAAGAAGAAAAAAAACCCAGCGGGACTGAAGGGCAGGTGTCCAAATACAAGCGCTTCACCTCCATGGCAGCCGTAATTCCATCACAGCTCTCGCACTGCCCCTGGGTAAAGGGAAGCTGGATGCTCCTGACCACGCTGGGTTGTTGGAGATGTCATTCAGGCAGAGCCCGACCCAAGGGGCACTAGTGGCCATGCAGAATGCTGTTTCTGTAAGGTGCCATGGTATTATTTTTAAGAGAAATGAGCAGAAATACAGAAAATTTTTCTTGTATTGAGTGTGTGATCATTTGGTGAAATATTGAAGCTTTTCACTGTTTTATTCCGGTTTAGTGGGTGGAAAATAACTGAAAGGTCTTTTTTTCCTATTAAAAAACACTGCAAGAAGATTTTTAGTTGTTGGGGGCAGCAGTGCCTAGGATACTGTGTTTCTGCCTTTGCTGTCTCTTTTAGAAGAGTAACCGCCACTGGTTTGCTTTTTTTGCTGAGCTTCATTTCTGTTCCAGGGGATGAGCAGGGGTCAGGTCTGTGACCCTGATCAGCCAACCTGTGACGTGACTCTCTCTAGACAAGCAAGCGGAGTTTTCAGTGCCAAATATTTCTGTCTCCCATTATCTATCCTCCATGTTCAAAGGTCGCAGGAAGTAATGAAATGGTTTGAAATGGTAGCATTTTTTTTCCCTTCATTGTAGATAAACTCTGACATTCGCAGTAGCTGTATTTTCCCTGCTATGATACAATATTGTCAGTGTAAAGCCAAATACTGACGTAGAGCTGACGTCCAGTGCTGATCTTTTAGTCTGGTATTTGAGAAGTCTCCAGTCTGGAGAATACAGATGGTTGCAAGTTTTCTGATGAGAATGTGCTGAGTTTTTTAAATTAAAAAATGATGACTCACAAAAACTCAAACTTTATCTTGTGGGAATGTACCAGTTCTGCTATGAAACTCATTGAGGGGAAAGCTTCTCGGGTCCAGGAGGGAAATTTGGGTCAGAAATGTGAGGCACTTCAGCAGAACCAGCCATGTGTCGGGTACAACATTCACCAATGACCGCAGAGACCTCAATGCCATTTCTGGGTTTGAAAGCAAAATCTTGACCTTCTGCCTCCTGGGCAACTGCTGACTCCTCGTCTGCTGACTGGAAGAGGAATGACTTCTCTCTGCCATGTTCTTGCATCGAAGTTTTGGAAAATACTTGACTCTATCCTGATACAGTGCAGAAAAAACCTATGAAAATGCTTGTGGGATAAAGATTGTTTTCTTCTCAGATGTCCTGGAGGCTGAATGTCTTTTCTGAAATATATGAATACTATTTTTTTTAATTGGCACTAGTGCAAAATTTACTAATAAAAGAAATGTCACACTATGTACACGGCATGGATCTAGCAAACAGGAGAATCAGTTTCAGTCCTTTCCTCTATCCTTTTACAGGTTACTTGGCATCGCTGATAGTTTGACAAACGTTTTCACCAGCAGCCGCACCACTTACAAGTGAGCGGCTCTTCCAGCGGTCCATTCCCACGGCTCCATGTCCCCCGTGGCCGTGCCAGGTTTGCCAGTGTCTGTAGAGCCATCTGTGGTGTACCATCAGCCAGGGGAGCTGCTCTGAGCTCAAATGACCTGGTTATTTTTAATCCAGGTGCTTCCTCGCTGATTAACCATGTGACTGCACACATGCTTGTGCTGGCACAACCGTTGGGATGGCACGGGGACAGGAACAAGCAACAGGAGGCGAGGGAAGGCTGCCAAAACCGAGTTCATCGAGATCTGTCCTCAGTTTTTTCTTGTGCAACAATAATAACAGTTATTTGTCATAGAGAAACACTAAATCCATGGAAGAAAATAGCAGTTAACAGCTATGTAGTCATAAAGCTGCTCATTAAGATTTTTTCAAGCATTTGTCTGTGTGCTTGAGTAGTCGTAGTCCAGTAATTACTGATTTGAATATTTTACTGCCAGCTGTTCATCAAGATATGAATCGGTTGGTTAGGTATGGGTGAAGTTTTCATTAGGATTTAAGCTCCTTAGACGCTTCTGAAAATGTTTCCTTCTATCCTGCTGTCTAAGCTGCTATCAGCATAGCAGAAATCCCATTAATTAAGGACTAAGACCTTTTATAATCTTCTTCCCAGGCTGTAGAATGCATTTACCGTTGCTGTTCATTGGGCTGAGTCCAGCACAGGGCGCTGCTGGTCACCTGGAGCATCAGCCCCTGCATGCACGGGAGCGGGACACGCTCAGGCTTCTGCCTAGGAAGGATGAAATTGTCCCGTAAGAGCAGGGTTATCCCACTCAATCTAGCATTCGAGCTTCAGCTGTGGGCCAGCGTCAGCTACTTAATAAGACTTGTGGCACTCTATGTGCTCCTTAAATAAAAAAAAAAAAAAGAAAAAAAAAAAGATTAGCACTGAGAAAGCATCCTACATGTCACATCTGTCTTCTGCGCTGCTAATATGCCGTTAATATGCATTGTGTCTGGTGGAAAACTAGAAGGTAACTGAAGTTGATGAGTTGGGTATGCTATGATGAGTTGATGAGTTGGGTGTACTATTCAGTATGCAAAACTAAGTCTTTGCTAACTGGAGGTTAGCAAATGTGACGCCCGTCTACAAGAAGGGCCATAAGGAGGATCCGGGGAACTGCAGACCTGTCAGTCTGACCTCGGTGCCAGGGAAGGCTGTGGAGCAGATCACCTTCAGTGCCCTCATATGGCATATACAGGACAACCAGGCGATCAGGCCCAGTCGGCATGGGTTTATGAAAGGCAGGTCCTGCCTGACCAACCTGATCTCCTTCTACGACAAGGTGACCCATTTAGTGGATGAGGGGAAAGGCTGTGGATGTTGTCTACCTGGACTTTAGTAAAGCCTTTGACACCATTCCCACAGCATCCTCCTGGAGAAACTGGCTGCTCATGGCTTGGATGGGCGTATTCTTCGCTGGGTAAAAAACTGGCTGGATGGCCGGGCCCAAAGAGTTGTGGTGAATGGAGTTAAATCCGGTTGGCGGCCGGTCACAAGTGGTGTTCCCCAGGGCTCAGTATTGGGGCCAGTTCCGTTCAATATCTTTATCAATGATCTGGACGAGGGGATCGAGTGCACCCTCAGCAAGTTTGCAGATGACACCAAGTTGGGAGGGAGTGTTGATCTGCTGGAGGGCAGGCAGGCGCTACAGAGGGATCTGGACAGGCTGGATCGATGGGCCGAGGCCAATGGTATGATGTTCAACAAGGCCAAGTGCCAGGTCCTGCACTTGGGACACAACAACCCAACAACCCCAGGCAACGCTACAGGCTTGGGGGGGAGTGGCTGGAAAGCTGCCTGGCGGAAAAGGACCTGGGGGTGTTGGTTGACGGCCGGCTGAAGATGAGCCAGCAGTGTGCCCAGGTGGCCAAGAAGGCCAACGGCATCCTGGCCTGTATCAGAAATAGTGTGGCCAGCAGGAGTAGGGAGGTGATAGTCCCCCTGTACTCAGCTCTGGTGAGGCCGCACCTCGAGTGCTGGGTTCAGTTCTGGGCCCCTCACTCCAAGAAAGACATTGAGGTGCTGGAGCGTGTCCAGAGAAGGGCAACAAAGCTGGGGAAGGGTCTAGAGCCCAGGTCCTATGAGGAGTGTCTGAGGGAACTGGGGTTGTTTAGTCTGGAGAAAAGGAGGCTGAGGGGAGACATTCTCACTCTCTACAACTACCTGAAAGGAGGTTGTAGCAACGTGGGAGTCGGTCTCTTCTCCCAAGCAACAAGTGATAGGACGAGAGCAAAGTTGCTCCAGGGGAGGTTTAGATTGGATATTAGGAAACATTTCTTCACTGAAAGAGTTGTCAGGCATTGGAACAGGCTGCCCAGGGAAGTGGTGGAGTCGCCATCCCTGGAGGTATTTAAAAGACATGTAGATGTGGCGCTTAGGGGCATGGTTTAGTGGTGGACTTGACAGTGTTAGATTAACGGTTGGACCTATGTTAAGGGTCCTTTCCAACCTGAATGATTCTGTGATTCTAAATCTGATATGTGATTTGTAAAGGATTGAGAGAGCTGGGCTTTCAGGAAGGCCATTGAAACTAGTAGGCTTGAGCTAATTAAGTAATATAAGAAGAGCGTAAAGTGAAAGAAACCCTAAGAATGTATACACTATGAAGTTGTATACACTATAGAGACCAACCAAATTCAAATGACAAAAGAGTGTGAATCATCAAAGCCCTGCTGGCGCAGGGGCTGCTAATCCAGAAGCTGTAGGATCTGGGTGGTCCGAGCCTCACACTCCCTGCAGCTGAGGACTGCCTCTAGGGCCCCGGGGGCTGCGTGTTGTTGCTTGCTTTCATAGAATCATAGAATCGTAAAATGGTTTGGGTTGGAAGGGACCTTAAAGATCATCCTGTTCCAACGCTTCTGCCATGGGCAGGGGCACCTTCCACTAGACCAGGTTGCTCAAAGTCCCATCCAACCTGGCCTTGAACACTTCCAGGGACGGGGCATCTGCAAACTCTCTGGGCAACCTGTTCCAGTGCCTCACCACCCTCAGAGTGAAGAATATCCTCTCGGATATCCTATCTGGTAGTGCATATCGTGCCGTTTGAACGTGCCTTCCTCTTCTCTTCCCAGGGAATGGCTTTTACACTTCAAGAGAGGCTGCAGCTGGGAATTCATGGCCTCCTTCCTCCTTGCTTCTTGAGCCAAGACGTTCAAGTCCTCCGTGTCATGAAAAACTACGAGAACAAATCTAATGATCTAGACAAGTATGTCAAAAATATCTTATTTCCCTCTCCCCCCCTCCTTTAATTTTCAGTTCTTCAAAGCTCCCAGGAAGACTTGAGGATAATGGAGAGAGAGGTCTGTGGAAATAATTTAGGAAAGACAGTGTTTTGAAATGTGCATATTAACATTTGCATATATGCATATTTCATCTTCTAGATTGCATAATAAATTTTGATAATAGAGATGATGTCCCGCTCTGTCCCAGGTAGCCCTGAAGTCTACTTTTGACCTTTCCCATTGCATTTGTTTCTAATGCAAATTCCGAAATTCTGAGGGTATGCACGGGTCTGACTTCCAGCTCTACCAGGTCTTTGCAAGCTGTCAGTGAGGACAGTGGAGCTGGGCATGTCCTCTGGGAAATTTTGCTCCTAGTATCTGCTCACGATGTAGCACTGAGGAGTGTCAGGGCTTGGGAGAACTGAGAACGTACTGAGTGAGCCGACTACTGCTTTTTTATGAAACTGCCAACAACCTTAAATACTGACTTATATCTATTTTATTTTACTTTTAAGGTATATTGTTCTTATGACATTACAAGATAGGAATGAAAAGCTTTTTTACCGAGTGCTGACCTCCGATATCGAGAGATTCATGCCCATCGTTTACACTCCAACAGTTGGCCTGGCTTGTCAGCAGTATGGCTTGGCTTTCAGGAGACCACGGTGAGTGAAGAGACTGTTCTTGCCCCTTTTCTTAATTTCGTGTGAATGTTTCTTTTGCATTGACAGTCCATCTTTATGTGGGTGGCCCAAAACATCTAAAACTCGATCCCTCATCAAAAGATGGACCAGCAAGCAACTTCGTGTGTGTACATTTCATGATGAGCTGGGGAGTTGAAAATAGCTCTGCCTTCTTCCTATAAACAGCGAACAGAGTGGTTTTGTTCTCAAACAGTACTGTACAGTCTCTGCGGCTTAGCTCCAAACAACTCTGAACTTACGGCTGCACCCCTCCCCATCTGCTGTCTCAGGAGCACTGAGTGCCTTCTGCAGTGCTGGCATTTGAGTAATTGTTGGATTTTGGATACATTGTGCTGATTTTGAACTTTAGTATGCGCTTCCACAAACCACCCCACAAGAATCATTTTCATAGGAGATGATGCTCTGCATCAGTGCCTGCCTCGCTGCTCAGAACAGTTACTGTGTAAATTCATGCAACATTAAACACTGTGTACCGTGTTGGAAGGCCCTGTTCTGCATAATTCTTTTTAATGATTAATATTTAGATAAAGCCCTCGTTAGCATTCTGAAATACATTTTAGTCCTAGCTTGAAAATTCAATGGTAAGGTTCAGTTTTCTTTGCAAGCTTTTAATTTTTTTGCCCTTGAAATGCACCAGTAGGCAGATAAACATTTTAGCTTTTGCTATAGAAATATGCAAAGTAAAGAAATGGAATAATACCATTTTAAAAGCATTTCACAAGCATGAGGTTTAACTGCAGTTTCAGCTGAGAGTAGTGTGATAGGTGGGGAAACTGAGGCAAGTTCTACTAACTGACTCAAGGTCACAGGGGGACCCTGAGGCAGACCTCGAAGATGTAAGGGCTGTGTAGACAGATAGTGAATAACATATTATGGGTGAGATTATCTTGGCAAACACGCTTGCATCCTGCTTGTCATCAAAATTTCTGGTAAAGCCACTGTATTTTTTCACATGAGCTACTCCTCAGGATTGCTTTTTGGCTTGTGTCTGTCCCGGGTAATTGTGTTCTGTTCCTTGATACCCAGCTTCTGGATCTGCTGGGCTGTGGTGAAGTCATTCATCTAGTCAAGCCTTGATCATATCCCCTCCTCCTCCTCAGCGTGTATGAGGAAACCAGAGAAGGAATTGTCCTTCGTACAGGGAGGCGACACTTACTTCTTCTGGGCAGGAGGAAAAGGTAGCAGAGATAAGAGAGCGCCGACTCTGTCCCCGGGTGTCGAGCTGCGAGCACGTCAGGCAGGGAAGAGCACGCTGCTGGTTCGCAGCTAATCAAGATTCGCAGCGGCGATTCCTGCTGTATGGCCACTGTATCTCTGCCCCCAGTCTGCCTTTACCTTGCAAGAAGTTCAAACAATATTTGGGAGCTTTGCTTCTTTTATTTTCCATCCCTGTTGTTATCCTCAGGAAAGCAGAGGTTTCTTTCCATATACTGGACTCTTTCTGGAGTTGTTGCTGTTGGAGAATTCCCCTTCCTGTAACTTACTTCTTTCTCATGTTTCAAACCCACAGTATTTTATCAATGTGGTAAGAACATCTGTTCTCGTAGTCTGACAGTTTTGCTGCTGAACTTGGGCTTGGAGCTGTTCTGGATTCCAGCCCATGGCTTCCACAGGAAAGGGCAAACTATCATGCCCTTAGTACACTGAATTTCCTATGGCAGGGAGTTTGTTTCTCTGAAGATGTAGAGTGAATTTCAGCCTACCTCAGATTTGGTTTTAATCAAGATTGTTTTAGGAAAAGAGTGTTTTTGTTGCAGAAAGAAAAGAGCTATTATATCATGTAAAGTGATGAAATTAAAATCAGAAGCATTCATATGTGCTTTTTTTGTCAGTCTGACTCTTACTGTCTTGCGCTATATATTTTCTCTTCTGGACCATATTGTGTTAGTATATTATTAGCGTTGACTTGGCAGTGTTAGGTTTACAGTTGGACTCGGTGATGTTAAAGGTCTTTTCCAACCTAAATGATTCTATGATTCCATGTACATCAGGAGCTGGCCTGCAAGACACTTAGCTCAGGGTAGGATGTCAACACTTTCTGCTAAAATCATGGTGACCTGCAGACTTGGGGAGCTCAGGAATTAAGATCTAAATCTGAATTTCTAGCTCTTCCCATGTTTGTTATCCTAAGCTGCACTGACAGTCTGAAAAAGTGATTCTTTGAACCTGATTTTATTTCTATCAGAAAGTTTTTAAAACAAAATGACACCCACATAAATATATTTCACTGTTGGTTTAGGGAGAACACAGCACCTAGAACTGAAAAGGATGTCCAAGCCATTCAGTTTTGCTCTGCTGTCACAGGAAGCCTTATCATATAATCCTGTTCATTAACTGATTATGTTTTATTTTAAATCTGCAACAAAGCTGCCCTACAAAGCCCATTCCAGTACTTCACTCTCATATAAGCAGAAAGTGGTTTTCCCGTAGTATATAGCCTAAATGTTCTTTGCCAATGTCATCCTCTCTCCAGGAGCCTTTTCAGGGTAGAAAACTGGGATCACGTTCAGCCGGGTGGTTTTCTGGCCGGTAGCGGTTGCTGTTCTGTCCCGGTTGTCCCACTTTGGAGTGTGCTGTTTGGCTACGTTTCTCCTGAAGTGCACCACAGAAGAGTGAGCACCGCTTCGCCGTGGAGGGCTGGCAGTGCCGAGCAGACTGGAGCAGTTAGATTTTAGCTTTTGCTAACACGTCCCAGTGTGCCCTCGTCTTTTGCGGCGTTATCTGAGTGGTCTGGTCGCTGTAATTCATTTTGTCATCTTCTCCCTGTGAATCTTTTCTTTGACACAATTACCCCACCAGCTATGTGCCACTCCATAATTGTGCTTAGCATTTCTCCTCGCTACATGTCCTGCTGTGAACTCTGTCCTCTTGGGTTTGGGTTATCTCTCCAGGGAATCAAAGTCTTTCTAAACCTGTCCTCAGGAGTGCCGCGCCTCCCAGCCCAGCTCTTTGGGCAATGGAGAGCTGGTTGGAATGTTTGCTGCAGCAATTACCTCTTCATCCAAACTGCACATTTAATGCTGTTGATCAGGCAGGAGAGATGAGATATCTCAGTTTTAAACCACCACGTGGTGCTCCAACACGGATGGATGAGCACATATAGCACAGCTTATGGTGAGGAGGGAAGTCTACAGAATATTATGCAGTCTTTCCACGGCCACAGCAGCAGCAATTAGTGACCTGTGGACACAATAAACTTCTTCCCTGTTTTGAGATCTTTCTCAGCCCCATTAGTGCTTGGCTTTATGTTTGGAGGTTGAGCCTGGAAAGATTAAAGCACAAGTAACTTGCTTACAAAGCAACTCTTGTACAAGAGCATCTGAAAATAGTCCTATGAGGTCCAGCAGGGCTCCTCTCATCAGAATGCATTTATCAGTGTTCGCATGGCTGCAGATTTTGTTTGCCAGATACTGCTGTCATAATTGCAGGGCTCAATGCCTCTTTTACCTTTCCTGGTCTCTATGTACAAATTCTTAAGGGTGGACTTTTTACCTGCCCTTCTAACAGGGCTGGTGTCCAGAGTTCTCCTCCCAGGTCAGGCCTCTGGCATCCTCTCTGCCAGCAGATTTATCTGCTCCAAATGGGATCAGACACTTGCTGTTCTTTCCTTTCGAAAAGCTACCCAACCAGCAGTCTTAAAACACAGGTTTTCTCTGTTTGCCAGTAGAAAAGAGCTATTGGGAAAAAAAGACTTGCAAGCATACAACTCCTGGCATGCTCATCTATGATGCCCATATCTCCCTGCTTCTGCTGGTGGGCCAGGCAGAGCTGCTGCGCCCCAGCAGGTTCCTGTCTCTGCCTTCCCCAAACTCCTACTGCCTTTCTCTTCAGGAGTCGCTTTAAGTTCTCCAAGCAGGCTTTTCTTTTTCTGTGGCCTCAGACTTTTTCCTATGTGATGAAGATTCAGGGTTTTAGAAGGACTGGAAGAGAAGTGGAACATCAAATTATTAAAAACGACATTCTGGCCGGGGCCCCTAAGAGCTCTGAAGTTTTTGCTGGAAGGTGTCTATGTTGAATCACATTTTTCCTATCTTGTTTTCCAGACAGCTCCCTGCTGAGTTACCAATATTCATTTATGCAAAGTCATGCAATTGGCATTGAAAACTTCTGGCCAAAGTTTAGTGTTATTTTATATTTTGTATTTTTAAAATAAAAAATAGAAATTATTGTGTAATCTATAAGGACAGGTTGAAGCACCAAGCAATAGCACCTCTGTCACATTTATGATAAGGACCTTGTCAAAATCTCTCTTCTGTGATCAGACCGTGTTAAATAAGCAGAAGAGAAGAGCAACTATGTCCAAAGAGAAGTCTTCCTAGCCACGGACCCTGTCTGCAGCAGTGGCTGGTACAGGAGGAGTGTAATACTAGGACAGGCAAATATGCTCACTTCTTGGGGGCTTCTCAGGTTGTGCTCATCCACAGTTTGTGTCTCAGGGTCTTGTGGTTGTAGTTTTGTTAAAAAATCTGCTGCCACTTTTGTCTTCACAAGTTCTGGAATGGTTGTGAGGGGACCCAGATGTATTCACATTGTCAAGGCCAAAGTATATTGCTGGAAATAGTGTCCCAAGGTGACAAAGTTTGGATCATGTCTAGGTGTCATTCCAGGTGCTTAAGGGTGGCCCAGACTTAAGGGAGATTTCCTGCAGAGTTGTACGGCTTTGCTATGGCTGAAATACGCCGCCTTGCAGTCTGTCTCCTGCAATCCACCCCTGCTTATTCACTCCTCCTTCCCACCACCCTTGTGCCTGCACAGATGTCCATGCAGCTGTGGAATGATCTGGTTCAGGAATAAATCTAGGTAGATCCAAGTCTTTTTTGGGCCAGAGTATCGGTAATCCAGATAGCCAGTTCACTGCCAGCTGCAACAGTTGTGCTGATGTGATGAACGGGCTGTGCAGAAGCAGGAGCAAGCTGCTCAAGGCATGGGGAGAGCAGGTTTGCTTGTGTTCAGCAGCAGCGATACACAATTGTAGCTTCAAGCAAAGGACAGGTTACCCTAGGTACTAAGGAACATGGGCCTTGGCAGTGTTTGCTTTTCAAAGCTGGGGGATCCTTTATCCTCATCGGAAGTTTGGTAGGAGGAAGGAATGAAATGTAACAGAGCAGGGCTTGCAGCTTTCTGAGATGCTAAAAGAGAGGAGGAAGGAGGAATCTTTGTTCTTTGATCCCATCAACAGAGTCGCCATTATCTTAGAAAATGCTTCTGCCAGCCCTAAAAGCTTTCAGACTGTGGTTGAGAGTCCTTTTTACTTTACAGCGAAGATGCAAAGTCCTCTACAAAGCAAAGTGCATAGTAGTATTGTGATCTTTTTTCCTTTTTTTGCTTTTTCTTTGGTTTTTTTCAATGTGTAAAATGTCCTTAATGAATATCATGGGGTCCTTCTGCAGCACGGGACTGAACATGTGCAATGCTATTTAAAAGGTATTTTTTAAGCTGGAGGATCTCTTTTAATTGTGACAGTATCTTTGGAAAAAGACTTTATACTTTTTCACAAAGAGAAAGCAGAGAGGGAACTTATCTCAGGGCATGGAATCAGGGGTTTATTTCTTCTGTGGTAGCCAGGGATAGGTTATTACAGTGGCATAAGACCACAGTCTCTCAAGACACTGGGTAATTCATGAGCATACTGGTATTTGAAAGTATAAAGTTGTCAGCTGCTCTGCAAAAGCTTTTGGCATCCCCTGAGAGCAGGACTGGAACAGATTGGTGCATCACCGTTGGAGGAAAGCTATGGGGACAGAAAAAACTTGCTTAAGTTCACTTGCTTAAGTTTAAGACATAAATATCCTTGAGGACTGACTGCAGAACAATGCAAAACATGTTGGGGTGAAGCTGAACCTGGAGAATGAAAGCTAACAGGATGCAGATGGTGCGAAAATTAAGTCTGACGGAATAACGATCTGTGTCTCTGATGAAAAATGAGCAAGTGAAACATCAGTCAATGTACAGAATTGTCAACAGATTTGGCTCTGCTGAGGTGCTTTTTTTTAATGGTGTTGCGCAATCTGAGCAGCAGGAGAGAAAGTTAGCTGCCATTCCTAGACACTTTAAACCCAAACCAAATGGAGATTAGAACAAAGGTGTAAATCCTGTAGACTTGTCCCTAACCACAGAATTGTCTGCGCTCCCTCTTCTATAAAACAGCGGAGACCAAAAGTGAGTGGGAAGACTGGGGTTTGGATTATTGTCCTGAAAATTGTGCTTTGGAACCCCTTTAGGCAATCCCTACTTCTTGTAAAAACACTGGTTGTTATAACTTCTCTTGTTGCCAACAGCCTGGTTCAGCCTTCTTCCAGAAGCAGCTGAGGTCAGTGTAAGAGAAGGTGAATGTGTTTAATGATCTGCTTTAGATAACATCACCACAAATCTGGTAACAGACTGAAGGGGGGGATCTGTGGAAAGTATCATGGAGACAGTGTGTAGTCAGGAAGCCCTGAAGAGGTTGTCAGGAGATAGAGGTGGGAGACAGTCCTTAGTATGGGACCAGGCTATGGAATGAGGAGGAGAAGACCATGGTTGGAGTAGGCGAAGAAGAAGCAGGTAGCGCAGAGGGAGCCCAGGGCTGCTGAGAATGACTCAGCCTGTCTGGAAACCTCTGCTGAGAGGTGGCAAAGTAGTTCAAGGGTTCCCACTGCTCCCTCTGTGCTGACCCCAGTTTTTCCAGGCAAGTCTTCTCAGCATGCTGTACCCCCATCCTTGTCCCTGCTCTGTTCCCCCTTCAGTTAAGTGGTTCTCAAAAAGGGGAGAGGAGCACAGATTGGCTTCTGGGCATACAGAGAGAAGAGCTGATGTATCAGCCGTGATCCGAGGTACCATGAAGACTGAGGGAACAGGATGGACACTGTTGGTGTTGTGAGGCTGTACCACAGTAATTATATTGCAATGGGAGTGAAAAAGGACTTAGATCCATTTTTTCATTAGAAAAACAGTCAGTGCTCCTCCTTCCATATCTCCAGTCTTCCCTTTCTCTCTCCCCCTTACTTTTCCCGAGCAGTTACTCCTGAGCAGTGAGTATGTGCAGTGGCTCTAACAACCAAGAGAAACTTCCGTAGGCATGAGGTAAAATCTCAGGCCCCCTGAAGGTAACAGCAAAGTCTCATACTAATTTACGAAGGTCAGGCGTTCCCCTGCTGTCAGAGGTGATTTAGATTTAAGTCTGTTGAAGTTCTCTGATTTACCAGGAGAAGCTCAAAGGAAGAGGTGGAGTTGGCCAAAAGGAAGAGGTTGACCTGGTGAAGGATATTCAAGAGGATGTGTTCGCCTTTAATCTAGCATAAATCTGTGCTGCTGCCACAAGGAACAACCCCACCTTAAACAAAAAATGCCAACGACAGGGAGGAGGGAGGAGAATTATTTAGAATAATGAATACCAGGATGTAAATTGGAGAGGAAATAACACCAGCTATCATGACAACCTCGCACGACAATATCCATTGGACTGTGGGACAGCCTCCCATGGACTATGCATCGTGACCTGGGGACATTTTTTATGAGGAGCAATCCTCTTTTTTAACTGTTTCATTTATGGAATATTTATATTAATAAATGATACATTTTTATTATATAATTTATATTGACTTTTATATGCCACTCCGAGGTACCTGTGAGATGCAGTCTCATGTTGCTGTATAACGGCTGCGTCAGAGCTAGCAAGGTAGCACCCTTATCCTCTAATAACCGCATTCATTTCTGAAAGAGAAGAGAAATCAATAGGCAGCATAAAGAGCTGGTTTGCATTTGCCAAAGACTTCCCCAACAGGTCTGCGTAGCGTGAGGGCTTCTGTGCTTTGATGCTGTAACTCTTACCTTCCTTGGGTTTTGCTGTGTTTTAGGTTTTGTTTCTGGAGAACTCTGTGTGCAGATACACCGTTCAAACATTTTGACAAGGCAAGCCACACGCATCTTCAGTACATGATTGTGGAAGACCTGCTGTAAAAGCTGCTGATATTTTCTGTATTTGCTGCAATTTATGGCAAAAGTTAAATTTTTTTATTAGGTGGATTCACTAAGACAGAGTATTCCAGGTTAGATTTAATTCATCTGAAAGCTGATTGCTCTGGTATTGTCAAAATAATATTTCTTTTCTTTGTCAAACTTTGTCGTAGTTCTGTGTTCATTCTTGGGGCTCGCTGCAGTGCACTTTAAAAGTGAAGGTGTGGGTCTTGGAAGAATTTGCACAGCACAGGAAGGAAATATAATCAGGATAGGACTTAATTTAACTTCCCAGGGATTTTGATCCCACCTTAACCTCTGTACTATCAAGTAAAACAGAATACATTATGTGCTTAGCAGTGAAAACAGATAAGGGCTCCTTGGTCAACACCACTGAGCAACAGCAGTGATTGCCCATCTCAACACGTTTCTCTTTGCCACCCTGTAATCTTCCAGTTACTGAGATACTGCCAGGATCCAACGTACAGGCAGGTTTAGGACTGAGCCTCCAAAAAGGCAGAGGAAAATTAGGGCTGAGTTGGATTTTCCTATACTTAAAGTTGTTTTTAAACAGAGGGCTTCAAGCCCCTTGAGCGTGATGAGCTTAAATGCAGCAAAGGGTACTGAATTTGGGAAATGCCCACACTTGCTAGTTGGTGCAATCCCTGGGTGGTGAGATCTTATGTCTCACCTCAAAGCCTGGTCTTTACCCATGTGCATCTGTAAATTTACACATGGGTGGCAGAGTAGTTACGAACAGCCTGGTTTCTCCTTCTCCCTCCTGCACATCAGCAAGAAGGGAGCTCTGGGTGCTGAGGGTAAGCAAGAGTCTGCAGACCTGCTTGGCTCTTACCCGACCCGTGGCTCCAGGGGCTCAATCCTTACATAGACCTTCTCAGAGGTTCTCTTAAACACCACTATTGAAACACCACAGCTGAAAACGACACTGGAAAAAAAAATGGTTCTGAAGTTTTCAAATACAAGCAGAATTTAACCACTGAATTATGCTATGACATGACAGTTCTCTGGTTAAACCAGAGAATCCAGTCCTGAGAATCCAGTAGGGACAAGCAGCTCAAGACAAGCCAAGAGCAATGTGGGTCTGTTTGCCTCTTCCCTTAATCCTAGACTGTGCATAGCAGAGATTCATCGGGGATCTGATGCCAACCCTCTGCATTTTCACGTTGCTGCATAATGACCCATAACAGTAGTTACTGAGCTGGTCTTTCTCCATCAACTCCCCCCTGGAGAGGAAGAAAGGACTATTTATTCTTTAGGCTGATTCCTGACTAGCAGAACCAATGAATCCAGGATTCCTTCTGATTTCTGTCCACTGTCCCCTAACATGTCCCCGTTGCAATACCTTCTGTTCCCTTCCACGTCCTTTTCATCCCTTCTCCATATCCACCTGTGCTCCACCATAGCCACCCACACCAGGTCATGCTTCTCCACTTACCTTACCTCTTCTTTAGGGAGCAGTGGGCACAGCTTTGGGTGCTCTGCTTGATGTCCCCTCTGGTTTCCTATCTGTGCACTTTTGATCCTGCCCCATAACCATTCCATTTTTTCATTTGTTTTCCTCTATAGCCAGCTTTTTCCTCCTTTTCTCTGCCTTCTGCTTAGTCCTGCAGCCCAGGAAGGCTCTGAGGTTTTGCTAGGGCTGGACTAGTGAGGGCTCAGTAGGATCTAGGTGTGAAGCAGCACGTGTTGTGTCTAACTGCAAGCTATCTTTTTGGCCAGCTCTCAGAATAATGGTCAGAGGAAGGTCTATGTTCCCCTCCCCAGAGTGGTGGGGACATGAACCCCATTATCTTTTCCCTTGTCTCAACAGTGATTTCCATAAAAGGGTGTAGGAACAAACATCGTGGAGACCTTTGCCTTTCTGATAGATTTGCTTGAAATGAACTAGCAGGTAAGAGAGGACACAGAGTGGTTGTATAAGCTCCCTTAATAACTTGGCAGACTAGGAGATGGATCCGAAAGCTTTGCTTTAGGCTCTGATCTGAACCTTCCTGCTGCGGCAGGGGTTGGACCATGCCAAAGAACGGGCAGGGCTGCAGCTTCCACTGAAGCCTGTGTGCATTTGGGAGCGCTCACTCATATGCGCTCATTCAAATCTCTCTGTTGCTGATCTTCGGCAGTTTCCTACAGCTTACCTGCTTGCTGTCCCTTAGGATCATGGAGATTTCCCTGTGTGGGTTTGGGGGGTTGCTGTGGATAGTGAGTCTTTCATTATGGTACCTTGGAGCCTGCATCTTTTCCTGCCTAAAAGATACGATGACAAGTTTAAGAACATTTATAATACTAATGCAATCATTCACCTTGCATATTATTTGAAATTAAATCTCATAACATACTTAAATTGTAGGATATTGCCTTATAAATCTCTGTATAGATGTCATTAATAGTTGATTGTGCTTGGTTTCTATTATTTTTTCATCAGTACCTCAGGGTACTGTTCAGCGTCCTACAATTTACAAAGAAAATTATCTAAAACAACAAAAAGTTCTTGGCTTTTGTTATAAACAAATCTGTAAAAATAGCTGATGAATCACCACAGAGATTTTGTCCAATTTGATGATTAATTGCACTGTATTTAGACAAATCAGTGCATGCTAGCACATATTTTCTCTCCAAAGCCTGTAGCCCACAGGCATTTATAATCTCAAGCTCCCTAAAAGAGCCAAGCAATTTCAAAGTTTATTTTGTTGTTCTGAAGACTCTTATCCTGTTCTGGCAGAGGCCTGAACCAAAAAAAATCAACAATAGAGGTGCAGCTGGTGGAAATGTCTCTAGAGGCTGATATTGCTCAACCTGTCAATTTTGTGTATGAGACTTGAAAGTGTAAATAAATAAAACCAAATGTAGGACTTTACTGTAACCACCTTTTACTGCATCTCTAGCACAGACTGGTCTTGAATCCAGAGCAGGTCCTTCAGCCTGTTCTTCTGGCACAGCAGTGACAATTTTCTGTGGTTAGCATGCAACGAAAGACAAGGCCATCAGCTGATCCCTCCCTCACCTGTGTCCTCCTCGCAGCCGTGGACAGCCAGAATTCCTACCAGTCATCTGGGCTTGGGGCATAATTCAACCAAACTCCAAAGAGCACAGAGTGGCTTGCAGCAGCACTCAGCATCCATCCACAGTGACAAGCCAACTTGTCTTTTTCTTTCCCGAGTATGAAGATAATTTTTCCAGGTGAACCTCAACGTTACTCTGAGACAGTCTTGCTCAAAGCTTTCCAAGAGCATCATGCCTTTATGTAAGGCAATGGCTGTGATCACTGCAGAAGGTCGGCTTGTGCCGTGCCTGTCAGAGCCCTTTCCTGTGCAACCATCTCAGTGTAGGTTTCTGACCGCTATCTCACAACTTTTTCATCGCTGTTCAACAGCAGCCTCGTGCAGGCTCAGATGTTGGCAAAGATCTGGCTCATCTCTTTTGTTTGTTGCTTTTTTAAGCAATGGCTTCCCATGGACTTCCTACCCATTCTGAGGGAAGTCCAGGCCCTACTAAGTCAAAACACTCAAGGACTTTTACGTGGGCTGGATTTCATGGCCTTCAGGTTGTGAGTAGAGATGCTTAACCTTTGTCCTGAGCATTTTTGTTTTGAGAATGAGCCTTTCCTGTCCAGACTAAAACACTGAATCATGATGCCTGCCTGTCTGATGGAAGCATTGAGAGTATGTTCATTTTCTTAATGGTAACCCACCCGCTAGTCTTCACCCTCTCCTCACTTGTGGAGCAAGTTCCCCTCATAGCACCCAGACTAGAAGTTAATAAGTGCAAAGAAAATGAAACAAAACCCTGAGTTTTGTTGCCATATTCATGGTTTAGTCTTGCAATTCATTGCTCACTGGTACGGCAGCACACACGAGGAGCCGGAGTCCTTGCAAGCGCCACTCTCGTGTTGGACAGCAAGCAGTGTGTAAGTATCTGGAGAATCAGAGACCTGAGCTACCATTTTCATCTGCTCCCCCTCATCAATCCCTCTCCTCAGGAACAAGTAATTATATAAGGCAAAGACTGGTAGCCCATTAAAGAAGACATCTCCGATGTTTCTTTTCTGAGATCCAATAAACAAGACTGATGGACTGATTGCTGTGCGGAAAGCACGTGGAACTTGCAGTTGAGCTTTTTTATGTTCTTCATGCTACATACCAAACCCTGGGCAAGCCTGACCATTGCAGTATCTGTAAATACTGGATAATTCTATTCCTCCCCTACTAAGCCAGTATCTTTTTCTTCAGAGCGTAGTCCTTTTAGAGGAGTGAGGGAGGAAAAGAAGGATGAAGCTGCATTGGTTGAGTGGGGTTTTTTGTGTTTTTCAACTCCTGTCAACTTAGAAGCTTTTGAGAGCCTTCTAGTGGTGTCTCTTTTCCTCCACAGGGACATAAATATACAAATATGGTCCTATCTCAGCTAGTAAGGAAAATTCACATGAAGCAAAGAGTAGGGTCCTTTTGCTTCACACTAGTGTACAAGTCAGTGATCCAGCACCATCATCTGTTCTGCTCTTCTGTGGCTTCTGACCAGGATGGTAAAGTCGGGGGATATAATTGCTGCCTGTTGTTCTTATATGCTAAGTGTAAAGAGGCCATTAATTGCATAGATGTGAACAGGCAACTGAAGTCATAGGAGCGCTACCCAAAACCACAGCACAGGACAAGACTGTGAGAGGAGCACAGCACTGGCCAAAGAGGTTTTACATGGAGCCTGATAAAGCAAAGGCATTGATTGCCTTGGATTTCTGTTTGATTGCATGTCAGAGACAGCAGCAGGCTAGAAAAGTGGGGCGAGACAACAGCAGGAGGGTTGCAAACACAGCCCCAGAAGCACTGGTAATTGCTGAGAAAAAGCTATTAGGGGAGAGACTTTTGGTAGAAAGGAAGTGAGGAGAGATTTGGAGCTGTGAGGAAAGAAGTTGCATAATCTTTTTTACTCCCCTCTGAGTTTTGGGAAATGAAGCTTTGCATGTTCGCTGTAAATAAACAATAGCGCTTTAGAGATAGCACTCCTGGCTCCGTTGTACAATGTTTCTTCTAAGGGGAAATAGCTCACAGGGCAGCATTGCTAACCACGAAGGTCAGAAAGGGGAACACTGCTTTGCCTTTTTGAAGAAGTAACCACTCATTGAATGAAAGCATTAAAGAATATTTGTGTTTCCGAATACCTGAGACATGTTAAACTTGTTCCTTCCCAAATGTCTAAAAGAAATGAATGTTATTCTAAAAAGCCATCACCAGTGTCTGGCGTTGCTTCCTCTGGGAATCAAATGTGTCCTGTCTCCCTTGTCCCTGAACTCTTTCTAAAATAAGCCTTGCAATTCTGGGATTGTCTTCATTGTGGGTCTTTCAAAATGCCATCAGGATGGCCAAGATCTAACCAGTACTGAGCACCACAGCAGGATTCTTCCCATGGCTCACGTGGTAAGATGTGCAGCTTTATAATTCCTGGAGCACTTCCATGAACGCAGTCAGAATAAAATCAGAAAGGAAAAGAAACGTCCCTGGCTTAGGGATGAGAAAAGGTCTTGTGTGGTGTAGGTGAACATGTCCAACCCCTTTGACAGATTCTGCAATGATGATCTGCAGTCTGCTGGACCCTGCAGTCCAGTTCGGGCAGCTTGACTTATCTTGCTGAAATCCAGACAGAAATACTGTCTCAGTGACAAATTAAGAAGTTGTAACTCTCCTCAAAGTTTCCTAGAACCTTACAGACGTGCTCAGTGGCACAATAAAGTCTAGTCTGACTTCCACTTGAACTAAAGGCAGCTGTAGTGAAACCTGGGATGTTAATGGACTGAATAGGAGACTGGAGCTCTGAAACTCTAATGAATGTGGGTCGGAGCGTGCCCCACTCTTAATTACCCCCACAAAGGTAACAGCTCTCTGAAGGTTACTGTTTAGCCAGAAATAGTGTATACATGTGTTAGTACAGAGTATACGTTCTGGCTTGACATTGCTGGGGCAGTTAATTTTTACTAAGCTCTATTTCTTGTACTTTTGCCCCCACGCATGTGTGTTTGGCTTCCAGCTAACTGTGTGCACAGCTGCTTCTCTGTAGATGATGAAGAGATACAATGACTAAGCCCATGTAGAATGGCAGGTCCTGGACACAGGGGAGTCTTCTGGTCCAGAAAATGAGGTTGTGTGTTTGCCCCACATTATGTGACTTGATCAAAATGACTTATCTTTTTAGCATTTTATTTTAATTGAATCATTTTTATTGACTCCCAAGGAGATTAAAGTAAAATAGCGTCATTGTCTTTTTGTTTCTCTGAAGCAATATATCAAATGTAATCCCAAGAGAGATGGAGAAGGAATGATGATAAAGGCAGAATCTGTTGCTTAGGTTGCATTCCTTCTTCAGAATGCTTAGGCTGCATCTTTTCCTCAGAGAAATAAAACCGGTTAATTGGTTTTATTGCTGCTTGGATGTTTCTTATTTACTACTGGTCCACATAGACCAACCTGTCCCTCTCAGTATTCAGAGCTGTACCTTGCTGTCCTCAAAGGCACAAATAAGCTCTTGCTCCTGTTACCTCTCCTACAAGCTGTGTACCCTTGAGAGAAACCTGGCTGCTACTCTTCCCTGTTCAGTCATCAGCAAACCTTCTGCTGAGTTCATTTTGCGGAGCTTGTCTGTTCCTTCCACCTACCTTGCGGAAGGGATTTTAGGAAACATGAATCCTCTGCCGATTTTGGGCATCTTATTTCAACAAGTTGGCCAGCTCATGTCTGTGGGTAACCGTTGTCGTCAGGGGGGAGAGCACGACTCTCCTGGGGATCATACAAAATGAGGACTTACCAGTGATCCCTGGCTTTAAAGTTTGATGTGTGTCTGTTTCCCTTTGCATCTTCTTAAAAACACAGTGAATTCACTGAATGGCCTGTCAGAGTTGGTCATTTCATACTCAGTCTGCAAAGGGACTTCCAGCTCACCACTACCAGGATCCCCTTCTGAATGCTTGAACACCTAACGGAGTCCACAGAGCCTCGACCAGGTTCAGGAACGTGCTCCAGCTGGGTGCCTAAAGGCATTGGAAACTTTTGTGGTTTATTGGAACTGGGCCCTTGACTCTTGGATCCAGCGTTAGGGGAATATGAGGCTTGCTTAGATACGTGCCCACTTCCCGACGTGATTGTGTCGGTGAGAGAGGCCACTTTCCCCAGATGGGTCACCATTTCTGCTCCTGAAGGTTCCCCTTCCAAAGCTGGTAGAGTCATTAGTGTGTCAATTGTTAGTCTAAATTAAGCCATCTGATTTTGCCTGGGGTAAAAAGTAAGGAGCAGTTGTTCACCTGAACTGCATGGGACAGCAGAGATAAGCAGCTAGGACTAGGGATCTGGTCAACGGCGTAGCCTGAAGAGAGAGTGAATGTGTGTCATAGCCATTTTGTTTTCAGAAAAGGATCCACAGAAGCCAGCATACTCGATGGGAGGGCCTGATTAACATCCAATAAACACAGTATTAGGGAAGGGAACGCAAATTCTGAGAGGGGTGCCTCTCCATGCTTGGTTCTCAGTCATGGGCCTGGCTGGCTGAGCCAAGCCAGTCCTTCCACAGGCAAAAGATACCATGATGATAGCTGTGAGAGCCCTTCTCCCAAGGAGCATAGTGAGAGCAGTCATCAGATTTTGGAAGACCCAGGCTGAACTCTCTCTCCTGCCAGATCCAGAGCAGGGATTGGAAACCAGCCCACCACCCTCCCGAGACAACGGTCAGTCAGGAGCTCCTCAGAGGCAGTGGGTATCTGCCCTCTCCACTTTGTATGAAACAACTCGCAATTCATCGAGCCGCAGGACCGGTGGTGGGCACAGTTGGGTCTCAGCTTCTGCTGCAAGCACTGGATGTCTTTCAAAGGTTAAATAGCTGGTGGATTCCCTTCAGCCCTGGAGAGATGTGAACGTATGAGGCACGCAGCTAGACACTTAAGTAATAGATGTCTTTATTATGTATGGAAATGTTACATTAAAACAATAGCATTCTGCTTAAAAGCATATCGTAACTTGAAGTATCTGCAATGATGTTACTAATTTGTGCTTTTAATTCCTGGTTGATAACTCCTTTCTAAACATAGATGGCAGCAGTACAGCACCCCTTTTTTATGAAGATTAACATCTGTGAATACTGCCTTTGAGACAGGCCATGTGTATGTGATTAGTTTGTTGATTACTGGGCACAATTTTAAAGAATTACTTTGAATAAATGAACCATTACTTTCCTTTTTTTGCATTTCTGATCTTTCTGTGTGATTGCGACTTCAATTTTATTTTTCTCCTTTTCAAAGTAAAGGGCTTTTTGATTAGGAATCCCACAGTTGACTGTGGGAAGATACCTGCCCCCTAGAAGAGTCATGTGAGAGAAGTCCTTGCTGTAGAGAGTAGCCCAATTATGTTTGATTATTCATCACTCATATGGACTTACAACGAAGGTTATTTTCAAGCTTTTTCTACCTAATATTTCACATTAGAACCCCAAACCATGACCTGATCTGAACTTACTGGGGCTGAGCAATAGTAGAGAGATGTAAGCAGCAAAACTGCTTTTCTCTGTTGTTCCAACTGATACTAATCACTGGCACAACTCCTGCTTTTATGAGCAGATAACAAGGCAAGGAAAATGGAGTCATCGAGTTAGAGCCCTTGATTTGTGCTGCCTCGTGAACACTGCGAGCAACATAAGCAATTTACCCTGAGACACATATGGAGGAGGTTGCTTCTTTGAGGTTAGCACTGCCTAAAAGGAGTTTCAAAAAATCTCAAAACATCTGAGCAGAGATCAGCCAATGTGAATAATACTATCCTGGGTACTGGAAGAATCCCTGCTAAGGATACTATTTTTGGTAGTAACAGCAAAGAGGAGAAAAATAAGCCACGAGTCTAAAACATGTTTCAAGAATGCTGTCTTCCAGTTCCTAATTTTATTAAAAAGAAGATATTTTCGTTTAAACAATGAAGACCTTTGTGTTGAGCAGTGATTAGCCTTAGTGCAATCAGGTATGCTATTGTCCATGCGAATACTTCATACTGAGGTTTCATCCAAACATTTAATTTTCTGTTTCACTTCTCATAATTTTGGGTGGTTTTCATTTGGTGAATGCAAGTGTCAAAAAGTGGGGTCAGATATTCAGGGGAAAAAACAGTCTTGCAAGGGCAGGTTTGACTTGGTCAAAGCAAATGCCACGCCAAATATTGATCTAAT
The DNA here is from genome assembly GCA_009819775.1 of Phoenicopterus ruber ruber. Classification (NCBI taxonomy): domain Eukaryota; kingdom Metazoa; phylum Chordata; class Aves; order Phoenicopteriformes; family Phoenicopteridae; genus Phoenicopterus; species Phoenicopterus ruber. The sequence goes on from CM020215.1 coordinate 212,232,208, forward strand.
CGCATCCAGTTGGAGCTGTGTTGACTAGAGAGCAGACCTGAAACATCTAGCTCTGCAATAGCCATCCACGTCACTGACATTGGTAGCTGGATGAGAAGGATCATGCTGTCACTGTTTGAACGGCCAGCAATAAGCTCTGCAGGAAGGAATGTGTAGCAAGGCTTATGGTAAAACCATCAGCGTCCACTGCATTTATCGGAATTATTTTAACTAGAAAGCTCTTCTGCACTGAGGCAGAGTTTGCTCCCTGAAGCAAAGATGTTTCACAAGGGTGAAATGTGCAACACCGGTGGCTGTTGAGTGAAGTTGCCATTAAGGATCTTGAGCCTTGGGGTTTTGAAATGAGAACTAAACTTGTTGCTAGCTGTCCCTTGAGGTCTCATTTCCATGTCATTGAATAGCCTGGTTTTGTGCTCAGCAGCTCATTTCCCTGCATTTTCAAGTTTCACCTGTTTTATTTTATCTTGGAATTATTAATTTTATTACAAGGTTTCTTTTTCTTCTTTTTTTTTCCTTTCTTAGGGGGTTGTTTATCACCATCCATGACAAAGGCCATATTGCAACAATGCTAAACTCTTGGCCTGAAGAAGATATTAAGGTATGTGGCATGTCATCTGTGGACTGGGAAATTACAGGGAGTTGGGTGGAAAATGGGATATTGAATGGAACTGCTTGGCATTATTTACAGAATTGTGTATTTAAAAGGACAAGCTAAGAAATACTCCCTTCCTCAGAGAGTTTCCAGGCTAGTGGTTGGACTTCAGAGACTCTGTCATGTGTGTATGTGGTCAAGAACATCTTTATCAAAGGTAGCAGGACCTTGGGCAATAACAAGGGCATGCATGATAATAAATTTGTACAGAATAGGGGTCCTAGTGAAGAAGTAAGATATGTGTGTTGAAGAATTCTATGGCTAACTCACAACTTGTTAGATGTACCAAAGCTTAAGAGGTATCTCTCTAACCGCCTTGCTTGTAGGACTCCTTCCTAAATCCAATGAGTCATGCAGCATCCAGAGCACTGGCAACTCTGCAAATGATGTTTGATATCCAGCAGCTGAAAATATTACTGACACCCCACCCAAAAAGTGATCTTGTGAAGTGTTTTTCACTACAGCTCGGGGCTGGGCAAGTCCCTGGCGTGAAGTAAAGTCAACAGTTAAGACACATCTTGCCAGTCACCTGCTTCCATCAGTCTGAAAGTACATGTGCCTGGGAATTTCCCTGGCTATTGACAGAGCTTTGGTCCCCTATCAGTCAGCTGTTTCTTCCAGGAACAAAGGTTTGGCAGCTGAGAAAATCTTGCAAGCATTTTCCATTTCTAAGGGAAAAAAAAACCAGGAATTTAACATGTTTCCAGAAAAAGTAATCATATTCCTATAACCTTGCCTTTGGAACCATGGAGAACAGATGCAAACTAGATATTTTGTCCTTTCTTTATCCAAAGATCTCAGTATTTCCATTTGTTTCTGACTCAGGACTGTGGGCAGAACTCATTATGGCTAATAGATATGTTTTTGCAGATGGGGAAACTGGCACAGAAAGATTAGAAACTGTTGTTGAAGCAGCCCCCTCTGGCACCCAAAACAGACCATAGGAAGGGCAGTGGTCCATGGAAGAGATTCAGGCTATCTACTTTCCAAGTTTGCCAGACTACAAAGGCAGCTGATTTCATCAGTATCGCTGTTTTGGACCGCAGGGTTCCCTGTGTGTTTCCACACAGACTTCTCCTTGCTGGTAGGCGTTGGAGCACTGAGATTTTGAGATAAGTAGGGAGGCACCTGGACTGCACCTAAGTCCCTGGAGGGACCCAGTTTTTTGGCTTGGATCACACTGAACATCAACAGGAGTAAGTCCCATTAAAGACAGTAAAGAAATACCTGGAGATGCTCCCCCACCTTTTGTTTTGTGGCTCCTTAGAGCTTTGTGGCAACAGCATTTACTGTGAAAATGGGAAATCTGCGTCATAGGCTTGCATCCTCTGCCTGGAAGGGCTGGAAGGGTGCTCTGCTTAGCTCAGCAAAGCCTCAGCCAAGCTCTGTTGTGTCCCACCTTCTCCCCTCTTATTGAAGCTGGGCTGCTCTGAAAGAATCACAGTGCTGGAAGCAGAATGAGAGAGAAGAAGCCATTTCTGAGCATACTCATGTGGGAGTGTGGGGGTTTTGTGTCTCTTCCAGGGTGGCTAATGAAACCTGCCATGAAGAAACATTGGATAAAATGCTGACAGCCCTCATCAGTGCCTCCTCTTGCTAATTTTCTCTCTAGTTCCTTAATCTTGTACTCTTTTCTGCATGATGGCCCAACTAGAGCAGGAGGAATGCAGAGAATCATACAGGATAGTGTTGTGGTAGGGTGTCATCCTGGGGAATGACAGCTATGGGTTCAAGCCACCTTAAAGTGAGGGTAGTCTAGAAACCGTATCTCCTCTTCCTAGACACGTGTGCTGCCCTGCAAGCTACTGCACTGGCTTTCCGTCCTTCCCTTCCTCCCTCCCTCCTTCCATAGGTGTTCCCCCTAGAAGAGGACTGTCGTGGTTTGACCCTGGCTGGATGCACTCAGCATCTTGAGTCTGTCGAGATTACTCCTATACGGGGCCATTCAAAGTCATGGTGCGCCCAAGGCAGCGTATCGATTCATCCTGTAAAGACCGACCTTGTGCAATCAACACAGAGAAGTGGGAATTCCAACAGCAGAACTTGCCTCTCTGCATTGCCTCGGCAGCTTGGAGAACAGCGTAGTGCTCTGGATCGCTCTGCTGGGCCAGATGCCTCCTACTTAGGCATTGCAAAACCGGGCTGGCTACCTACAGCAGCTGCCTGGATACAGCCTATGGTCCAGAGTCATCTCAGCTAACATCAGCTGCCTGAGGACTCGGCGCCTAATCTCAGCTCGTGCGTACTTCTGCAGTGATCAGTGAAGGGGGAGATGAGCATCTTCAAAGAGAAATACCCCTTTCATCCCTTCCCAAAACAGCTGCTGGAGGGAGGAGATGCACTCTGGAGGTTTCCGTCTCTCCCCATCAGCTATCAAAGAAGCTTAGAAACCGGGTAGATGGTTGGCTTAAACTGCACACCTAACTTTTAGCCAAAGACTTGACTAAAGTCATCAAGAAAATTTGTAGCACAGATGGAAGTAGAAAACAGGTTCCTAATTGTTCAGTTAGAAGGGTCTGTCCTGCTCGGCCAGAGATTAATGTCCTGTTTGTTGAGTTTTGATCACATGAATGTGAGCGATTGAAAACATTATTTTAATAAGCTTGTATATCAGGTACCCACTGAAACTTTGTGCTTTTTTTTCCATTGTTTTTTACATCCAAAGAGCCACAAACAAATGTGAATCCAGTTTCCCCTCTCTGATACAGACAGCAATTAATGTCTCCCATGCTGTATTTTCTGATCTCCTGTATTTTTCAGTGTTACCTTGAGGAGCTTTGGTACCTATAGAGTGCAGCATAGCTAAGACTGAAGAAATTTTCTGTCTCTGATGGGTATATTTAAGTGCTATTGAGAAGTTCTTAGGGTTGCCCAAGAACACTTATTTGTTTGGATGAAAGGGGATCTGTGCTCCAGAGAAATATTTTGATTCATTAGAACTTAATTGTTTTTTTAAAAAAATATTCTCTGCATAGTTAGGATTTTGACTGTTTTTCACATAATTTGCATTAGTTTCAGAATAAACCTGTAGCAGTGCACGTGCTTGCTGCCTTCCCGATCCCCATTACTGCCTTCCAGTCCCGATTGCATCCTCTGGGTGTGGTAAAGAAGTGAGCGCACACCCAGAAACAGATGGAGCCTGCCCAAAAAGAGACTTTCCTATCACTGCCACTTCACGTTGGCTCAGAAGGAAAAACAAATAGGAAAATGTTTGAAAACAGACGTGAATAAATGTATCACTGCCATGATTGCAAATTTCCCGTGGCAGGGCCTGTTCAACCTCTAGCCTAAGGGTAGGTGTATAGTCCTTTTAGTTTTAATAGATTTTTCATTGAAGGTTCAGTTATAGGAATTCTAACTCCTAGTGACAAGAAAGTGGCAACAGCACAACAACAAATATTCTACATATAGCAGGACCATTTCAAAATAATCCCTATTACATATAGGTTGTCACTATTACTGTGTGCATTAGGACCCTGAAATGTATCATGCCTGAAAAGGGTTTTTTTTGCTAGAAGGCAAAATAGATGTAAAAAGCAGAATAGATGCATGTGTCCTCTGTCTCTATAGTTTCTCCTCAGACTTATTCCTGAATTATGTAACGTAATGTAATTCTATTCTGCCGTTACAAACCGGTTTAGGTTGAGGGAGAAAATAGCCTTGGGAGGTGTATATAGTTTGTGTTGAATAAGAGCATTGTGAAGCCATAATGCGAAAGTTTAAGTCCTTCCATGGCTTCTCCCTTTAATCATCTGAAATATGCAGGGAAAGGACACCGAACCAGATGAGTGTGATTCCTCCTGAGATAGGAAAGTGCAGCAAGAGGTTTATTCCATTCCTAAACAAGGAAATGCTTCTCCATCACAGCAATAAACCAATGCATCTTCATTATCCCCCCGTCCCCAAGGAAATACATCTATTGAGATAGCTTCTAATCCCTCATTCTTTTCTTTCTCACTAAAGCACATGCATGTGTATGTCCTAAGTTTAGCCTTAATTTTGCAGATCAGCAAAGAACGGAGTCCCCCGCAGTCTGATAAACCATTTGACGTGAGCGCTGTTCTCTGAAGTGCTGGGATAGTGCTGAAAGTTGAAGTTTATTATTGTATTTTTAGCTTTTCTCCTGCAGTGGGACTGGACTCCAGTATATTCCTGTTCTTACTGGATTTCAGAACTGCCCCAAAGAGTGCCTGACCCTGAGGACAAAACAGGCAAACAGAGTAGTTAACCTAAAAATTGGAAAGTTTAGTCAGATCTACTTGGTCATTTGCTTCCTAAGGTCTCAATGATGTACAGCATGGGTTGAACAGCCCATCTTTAGGCTTCTAATTTGGGCAACATTGAGCAGGCTTTTATTTCCCTTCTTGTCACAAAGAAATGATACAATAACAAGAAAAACCTTAAGTTATGGATCAGAGATTTTGGTGAGGTAGCACGTTACAGTATTGCTGAAATGCAAAAGGCCAATTGCATGAAGAGTTAAATGGCAATTGTTTAACTCCCAACTGGGTTGGAAAAAAGGTCTAATATTAAATATATAGTGTGGGAGCCCCTCGCAGTCCATGCTGCTGCCCGTGCTGATGGCTTCTGTCTACCTGCCTTACAGTCAGGGGGACCAGAGGCAAAGGGACCCAGTTATAAGGAGTTTTGTTTTGATTATCTGATGTTGGCTACTCCACAGCTACTCTCCAACAGTGTGAAGACATGAGCTTGTTACTTCCACAGATGCAGTTCATAAGCACAAACACTTCTGTACAGAGCTCTTTTTCCAGAAAAAGAGAGGAAAAATCAAGGCCAGATCTCTTTTGTGATGCTTCTTGTTATACAGCTGAGGATGCACAAAAAGCCATGCTGGTTAGGCTCTTCGACAGGTGAATCGAAGTGTTGGCAAGCAGAGCTGCTGCTCTCCCACACTGCGAGCACCTGCTCATCAACCACATTATCTCTACCCCAAAAATGAACAGCCCTCTATCATTAACATGGTGTCATGTAGAAGGAGCAAATATCCATTGCACAATGCAACTGCAAAATGCCATCGGTGGGAAGACATTGGAGCTGGTTTTGCTTCTAGAGCCTTGGCAACACCATACAACAGTCTCTTTTGATCCTCCTAGGCTATCGTGGTGACAGATGGAGAGAGGATTCTTGGTTTAGGAGATCTGGGAAGTTACGGCATGGGTATCCCAGTGGGGAAGCTTGCATTGTACACAGCCTGTGGTGGAGTTCACCCACAACAGTGTCTCCCTGTCCTGCTGGATGTTGGCACAGACAACGAGGTAAGACAGTTTTTCATAAATCTGACGGGGGAGATGCTTAACTGAGGCCAGTTCCCTAAATGTGGAGGCAAAGCCAGAGACATCCAAGATGAGATGATGGCTAGACCAGCACTGCAGGGAAGTGGGCAGGTTTCATTCCTGTTTGATGCTCAAGAAACTTTTGCTGTTGTGGGGAACTGAAATAAACACTAAATAGCCCCGTGGTCCCCTAGTGAGAAGACTCAGAGTGTTGCCAGTTGGAGCTGAAGCATCAGCTCCATCTTTCAGCATGGCAAGGTGAGTTGAAAGATTTTGTACAGGAAGTCCCAGATTTATTCTTCCTCTGGTAATTGTGAGAAAATAGACGGATACTTAAGTCTGCGTAGAGGTGACTGTATTCCAGAAAATGGAGAATCCCTGGTGGGTGGTTTGGGAATGATTCATTTCAGTGTTTTGTCAGATTGCACACTTTACTGCACATGATAACCAGACACGAGGACTCCATCTGTTTGCAGATTTTTGCCTTATGACTCTGGCTCAGAAAGGCCGAAGTGCAACATTTTAGCAATGCCAGAATGGACATCTGCAAGGATGTCTTTTTTTAAAACGAATATCCTATAGTCATTTGTGATGGCCCAGGTTTCTCCATTTTTGTAAAATGTACTTGTGCCTCACTTGACCCCAAGTAAACCAAACACATGTTTCTTGAGAGAAATAACAAATCTGGGGTATGAGAGCTTTGAGTTTGTGTATGAAGACAAATGAGTACCGACATTTTCAGACATGCCTATGCTCACTGGAAAGCTAGATTTTCTGCACCTCTTTCACTCCAGCCCCAAGCGTCTCACACTGGACACTTGAAAAGAATGAAAGAAAGCAAAATCAGTGGCCATAGATGACATCTGGGATGAGATTCCCAATTACCTCTTTGGTCTCTGGTCCCAGGATTATTTTATCCCTTTGGCACAGAGGCCTGTCATGGACTGGTGGAATATAGGGTGTGCTCATCTCAGCCTGATCCATGGTCTTTCCTGAAAAGTGGGAATTCTGAGTTTGGACCCTCTGAGGCTAAAGCAGGAATTAAGTCTCAGTCTCTCACTTCTTGGAGTTTCCAGTCAATAGACCATTGTACTTGACTTTGGCTCCTTCATCTCTTCCTTCTCCTCTGTGCTGGTCTGCACATCAGCAAGTGCTGGCGTGCTCTGAGCCCCCCAGCTGGCGCTTCCCTCCAGAGGTACCTGGCTGTAAGTGCTTCCCCACCCATGGGAAGCTTCTGACCATGCATGACCATCCATTTCTATCTCAGCATCCAAGGGGGACACCAAAATCCAAAGTGGCACCAGTGATTCTTTAGGCATCTCCAAGGGTCAGATGGTATCAGTCTTGGGCACTTTGCTTTTGCCCAAGGTCAAGTATATCTTCTGTGTCCAGGAACTTCTCTGTGGAGGCAATTTCCACAGCTGGGATTAAGGCATAGAAGTTGCTGTTTTCCAGAAATATAAACAATGTATTTCCTCACCATATAAATAATTTCTTTATTTATGTAATGGCTTTCTCATGTGCATAAACCCAGCTTAACCCAATCCTAAGCACATCCTAGGAGCATCTCACATCTCGCCCCGTGAGTAAACTCGTTGATCAATGCAGAAATAAGACACCTCCTGTAGGCATTCATCCTGTTCATCTCTGCCTATTAATATATGGCGAGCCTAGGGAAGACTGTGTTGCTAACACAGGAAGCTCGGGTAGAATGGGGTAAATATAGCAATCCTATTATATTCTTAGCATCCGTTCCCAGCTTGTCTTTCTGACAGTCCATAATACTTTGTATACTCTTTCAGCAAATTGGTCTTTTTTCAGAGCTCGGCATTTCTCAGCTTGCCTATGGGACAATTTTATACTCCACGAACCAGCCCCAGAGCACGTGGCGCTACAGGAGCAATCAGTGAAGTAACGCAAATGAGTCTGCTTTCTGTTTCATGGCCCTGAAGAGTTAACGTATCGAACTCGGAGGAAATCCTCTTTCATCTTTCCTTCTAAGGGAAAACAGCTGTGGCTGTAAAAACAGGTCTAACTTTAGCATACCTGCCAATATTTAGGGCCCATATGGCTGCAGGACAATAGGTTTGTGATGGCTCGTCCCCTTCTTATGTGGATGATTCAGTTCCTGAAACTGGAAGGGAAGTAGACTTGCTTTGCAGTGACTCACAGAGGTGTTGGACCACCTGTCTCCTGCCACTGTTTGTCCTGTAATTTTCCCCAAAATATGTGCTGTTTCCATGCTGACCCAGTCCTTTTTAGGGGGCTTAGGGGTCCTGACTTAACACCTGCCAGACTGGTTGGAGGAATGGCCTGGGTTGTTATTCGCAACAGGAGCCAAAAACTAAACTAATTTATTGTATGAAAAAACCTTGCCTTGACACCTGCAGATAACTGGAGGTGAGTGCTAGGTAGGTGCAGGGCTTGGGAACGTTTTGGCATCTGATCACTGGTTCTGGTCAACTCGGGGTTGTCACCTAGAGGCCTATATGACACATGTCATTTCAGGTTGCTTCAGGTGATCTTCATTGCTCAAAGCACTGTTTATGGTCAACAGCTTTCCCGGTAACCTTCAGTGCAAAATTAAGAACTGATTGAACAGTAAACACTCCCCACACAAGGTCGGTTTTATTCACTAGGATTGAGGCACTTTTTGTCAGGGAGCCTTGGTAGAGCTGTTCTGGGGATGCAGACCTCCATTTCCTACAGCAGTCAAGAAGCATTACATCCCTCCAACTTTATTTACACAAAAAGATATTCCATAGCACCATCTGACTTCTTATGGAAACACTTTCTGCTTGGGAAGAGCTGTGTGAGCTGGCCTTCACTGCATAGTAAGTAAAATTAATATGACCACAACAGACAAACTTTTCAGTTAGGCTGGGACATAAATCTCCGTCCATCCGTGGAAGAGAAGATGTCAACAGAATTGCTTTGTGTCCTAGGCTCTCCTGAGTGATCCGCTCTATATTGGACTGAAACACAAGAGGGTTCGTGGGAAACAGTACGACGAACTGATTGATGAGTTTATGCAGGCAGTTACCAACAAGTAAGTGGGATTATATACGTGGCTCCTCTGGGCTGCTTCCATTTAAGAGCAAATGTTGCAACTCGTGAAATAAACATTAGTATAATTGATCGTCCAAGCAAAGAAAGGTCATTTAAATGCAGGTCTCCTGGGTGGTCTACAAATGACTCTTTGTGCTTGAGCACTCCGTGTCAAAAATATTTGTCTTCAGAGAACTGAAATGGGACTGACTATTTATAACCATTTCCTGTCCATATAGGCCAGAGGTGTCAAACATATGCCCTGTGGGCTGTATCTGGCCTCCATCATGCATTTACGAGCCTCATTCAGCATAGGCAGAATCTAAACCTTGGTTTGTTTACATTTTGTAAAGGAAGTTTCTAGCTTTCACCATTGTGAAGGAAATCGTCTAACTGGAAACGGCATGTTACTCCACACGGTGATGTCTGTGCGAGTCTGCAGACTGCCTGTCTATCGCTTTGTTAAAAATAGGAGCTTCCCTGCTGGCATTTAAGTCTGCAGAGTGAGAAGGCCAGGATTATAAGCATTGTCTTTTTAACGGTGGGACAGACCAAGTGTGTATTTCCATTCTTACTTACTAGCTGGGATAGAGGGTCTCTGATGTACCAGGGAGTTCAATATGGGAAGGGCAGAACCACCACCTCAGCGCTGTATGCACACCTCTTGTGCTGCATTGAGTTCCTCTTTCTGAAAAAAAGAAAATATATTAAAATCTCTATGACTATCTGGAGAGGTTACCATATGAAGGAAAGTGAGAACATCTGTTAAGGAAAAAAATAACAATATCTGGAAAGCCCCAAGCTCCTAAGCAGCTTTTTCTGCCTTTCCTAAAGCAGCAGATGATATTGATAAGGAGAGGCCGAGAGCTGCAGTCTGTGCCTGATTAATAGGCTGCTGCCTGTCTGCATGTTGTAGGGTCTTTTCTTCACAGCTGAAGGAGCTGTTTGATCTTCCCTCTTTCTGTGTCTCCAGCCGGCTGTATGTGTGTGCGTGTTCCTGCATAAGTGGAAGGGAGTGGGTGGTACGTGTGTCATCACCCACAGTTCATCCTGTCTCCCTTGAGGTAGGAGGCATCATGACTAGTGTCTAATGACAACACCTACCCATCCACTGAGAAGCATCTTTACATACGGTCCGACTGCCCAGCTGGCTGTGGGTGGAGGGATGTAGGAAATAGGGGCTGAAGTGCTGAGGACCAGTCAGTCACAGCTGACGAACCAAGTTCTGAGAGGGATGAATGCACCGTGGAGAATTTCAGCATCCGTTGATGTGGTGGCTCCGTGCAGCGTTGTGCTGCACCCTGTGCACATGCAGTGCTGCTGTTAGGACAGGAGACTCTCCTTTGCTGTTCAGCAGCGTGGTGTAGACGTGTCCTGTACGACGGCCAGCCAGTACATCAACCCTGCCAGCTGCAGTTGCCCACTTACTGTGTAAAGATACTTGCTGTCAGCCAGTGCTATAGCTCCTATATCTGTGAATATGAACACGATAATACTACCCTGCCTGTTGGATTAAAAATACCTAGGGATGATGGCAGAGAAGAGAATTCTGTGTTTGTGCTCTTTTTATTTGTTAAGAAAGCTTGACTGAAATATCAGTTGATTGCAGTGTAGTATTATGTTAGAGACTTGTGGGTTATCTAGGGGGAAGAAATTCTTGGAGGCTAGAAAACTGGTAAAACACAACTAGGAAATCACAAGAGGCTCTACAAGTTGAAAAGATTTAAGAGTTGTCAGGGTTGATTTGTCATTTTTTGGTTTGTTTTGATTGTGGTCACTAATTAATCCTTCAGGGAAACTGTCCCACTTCCTTCTGGCCAGGAGACCACAGGGGTATTGCAGTGTTGGTGTTGATGAGAGACTGGGAACAATAGAATGAGAACCCAGATGATGGTCTCAGCCATCATAAATTTGGCTCTGAGATTTATGCTTGTGGTGTTAAATGCAAAGCTCATTGCACCCACTACTCCTGCAATGTCAGTGACGGGGTCAGAAGGACAATTTGCTTTTTCTGTGCTTTCTGCTAGAGAGGAAGGAGTGGCTGTTATTTTCCTGTGTTTAGTTTACATGAGCTAATCTCCACGTTGAAGGGAGAAGACACTCAGCCATGAAACAATGAACGCTTATCTTGTGAGGAGATGATGTCATGTCTAATGCTTTCATCCAAGTAATGGGAATCAAGTTCCTGGGGCCCCTGTCCCAGCTTTTCTATTTCTCTTAGCCAGGATGAATTGCGTGAATACACTAAGCCCCAAAAAAGTTCTCTGCAAAGTGAGGCTGGGAAATTCCACTTTGCACTTCTCCATTCACATCTGTAAAGTATTTGGAGATCCTTGAGTGAAAGGAGCCATTACCCTATATTATCATCCTGACCACCAGCATGCTTTAAAGCGTTGTTGGAGTGTGATCCTCTGTGAGCTCTGGGCTGGTGAATAATCCTGCTATCAGCCTGGGTTTGGCAAACTTCTGTGAAACAAATTCATTTGGTCTCAAATTTCCACTGGAATGACTGGATGCAACCCAGTAGGAGCTCTCACTTCTGTTACGAAAGGAAGCAGAAATTGTTCAGAAGGTCAAGAACTGCTGCTTTGTATTAGCCTGCTTCCATGTATGAGGAAACCTGTGAGTACGAACTGCTGTGATCTTCAGTCTGCTGTGACTTCTTATGCAAGTCTATAATGTCACATGCAAATTCAGTTATTTGGGGAGGAACCTTTTGGGTTCCCACAAATCTCTTGCAGTTTGGGGGTTTCCTTTTCAGCTTGATGTTCATGCAGAAATTCTGTCTACTTCCTGAGCGTACTTCAACTTCTCATGGAAACCATTTGTCAGTTCCTCTGCAGGAGTACCTCCCACCCTGTCAAATCACTGCCGGCTCAAGGGACATTTGTCACTGAAGTGGAATGTTTCAGAGCCCACAAGAAAGCCAAGGGAGTGAAGATTTACTCTTCTAATGGAATAGTAATATCAAACAGATGTCAAATTTCTATAGCTGAAGACCCCTACAGTCGGCAAAAAGGGCTCCCGGTCTTATAACAGCCACCTAGTAATGAAACAAGGAGTGTGTCAGAGGCTTCAGAGTTAGCACTCACAGTATTTTGAAAGTGTGACTTCTGGGCAACTTTAGAATGAAAAACCCTTCATGAAACATCTGGATAAATTTCTGTGTTTTCCTGCTGCCTAAACTTCCATTCATTACTCTTTCACCTAAAGCACATGAAATGACTGAGCTCTTTAACAAGAGCTCCAAGCCATGCATTTTGCTCCTCTTGGGAGGCAACTGTGTGCAAAATTTGGCCTGTTGAGCCCAGCCTATGACCGAATGAAGCAGCCTGACAAACTGCTGTTTTCTCGCAATGAGTAATATGGTTTGTATGGGAAAACACACTGCTTCAGTTTTCCCTCTCCTCAGTTACCATGGCAAAGGGCAAGCCAGACTTACTCTTGAACTGGTACATTTTTGTAGGGTGGAATAAATATTCACCTAAAGTGCCCAAGAATCATAATCAGAGTAACCCACAGAATTTCTGGAGCTTGCCTATATGAGCAAATTAAGGTCGAAATCAAAATGCGGTGGGAGATGAGTTGTGCTGGGGCACGTTCTCTGGACTCTGCAGAGCTTTAGCCCAGCCTCTCTGTAACAATATTCTTTAATCATCAGGCTGTCTTTCAAAGCAAACGACCACTGGAAACGTCTTTCCTCCTTTTTCTCCTAAACTGGTATAAAAGCTGGTATAGATCCGTTCCTTATCTGATGTAAGACCCTCTGTCTTACTCCATTCGCTCCTCTGTAGTTTCATCATACAGTAAGAGTGCAGCTTGGTGGCTCCAAGTGCCAGGGGTGTTGACGGATGGCCTGTCCCCGAGCTCCAGCCTCCATTTCGAATGCTGGCCTCAGTTGCTTGCCGGCAGATGCTGAGCATGCAGCCTGAGACTCTGCAAGAGGCACTTCCACACGCCAGCAAACCGTGTTGCAGAAGCCTCATTAAGCTGTCATAACTTCACTCCCCTTTCCTTTCCCATCAGTGCTTATTAACAGGGTGACCAGGGGAACAGAAGCTTTCTATCAACGTGTGCCATATGGCAGAGCACAGAAGACATCAGGAGATCAAGCATTTGGTTTCTCAAAATGAGAGAAGAGGGAACATAGTTCTGCTGAGTTTGTTTTTTTCTTGTGCTTGTTTTATACCTGATTTCTCTTTGCCTAATCCCTTCCCAGTACTGTTACCCACAAACATACCAAGTAGGTCCCATGTGCTCTTCAATAAGCAGAGCCTGCTCAAAAACAAGCTGCCTCTGTTTCAGCAGTTCTCCAGGGCCATGGATCACAAATTCACCAGCATTTTTCAGAAACAAAATCACCAGTACATGTGCCCCCATGTTATTTCTTCAGATGCTCTAGTTAACTTGGCCAATTGATCCTGAAAGACTAGACTTAAGTCTCTAGGCACCACTGGCCTCCACAAAGCCCTTGTGTAGTACTGCTAACATCTAACGTCCCTCCTCAGCATCCATGTGTCTGTTCGGAGACCTGCACACCATCACCAGTGCCCTGGCAGGGCTGAAGGTATAGACCGGCTCTAGCCTTCATGGGAATACAAGGTGGACATTCTTGCCCATCTGCCCCAGTTGCCATGCCCAGAGGGACTCTGACACTATCCAGAAGGGAGAAGTGATGGTGATGGGAAGAGCCACCCCTACTGTCCAGTGTCCTGGCTTGGTATGGGGTGAGCTCATCAGCCACCTCCTACAATCTACTTTTTGCCACTGGATGATATTTAAAGTCAAAGAACAATATTTAGGTTTTATTAGCTTGATTTTCTGCTACTGAGGAATAATTGAGCTCCAGATGTGCTGCCAGAAGATCTCTGTGGTAGTGGACTTTTATTACCTTACCTTCAAATCCTTTGGGATAACGCAGTTACAAATGTTGAAAAGCCCTCTGCTCTTGGCTTTCTGTCTGTGCTTTTCCACCTAAGCCAGATTTACCACAGATGGTTTAGAAACATGTAGCTGGAGAAGATCTGTTTGGGTGGAAGGCAAATGGTGAGGATCCATTCCTTATTGTCTGTCAGAGGGTAGCTCAAGGCTGCATCTGAGGGTCAGCACTAATATGGTTGCATCTCCTGCCTTTGCCCTGCTCCTAAGAAGCCTTGTACCTCCAGCTGCAGTCTTTCCTCAGACCCATGGCAAGGAGGATGATGTCATTTTGCATAAAAACACAAGAATGGTCATAGCAGCCATTAGGGCTGGTCTTAGCGCTTAGAAGTCCTGAGATATGCTGCACAAAAGAGTTGTTCTGGGTTGGGTTTTTTTTCTGCTGTGAGGACTATAATGACGGTTGACTATGATTTTTCAAGATTTTTTTCCAAGAACTTTGTGATTGATCTTGACATGATCTTGCCCTGTATCCTGTCTCTAACAGTAACTCATGGCAGATGCCCTGGCATATGACTAAGAACAGGCAGCATGCAATCCTTGGCATAACCCCCAGCTTCCCAGTAATCCGAGATTCAGGGATTTCCTGCTATCTTTATGCTTCAAGGGTCACTTTCATTTAGCGCTCACTGAATCCACAGCAGGCTCTGTGCCTCAGAGCGTGGTGGCTGTGTTTATGTTGGCAGAAACCTAGCGAGACTCCTACCCAACGTTAGAAATACTCTGCAGCCTAAGAAGATGGTGAGGCAGGCAGCAGTTCCTGTTGGGTTCATCATGCACCTCCCTGGCATGGGATTTCTAAATTTCTAAACCCAGGACCTAGAGCTCTAAATTTTATATTGGCTACAATACAAAAGGCTACAAGTTTTTGCAAAACTCCCATCTGTTGGCTCAAAACCACATGTTCTAGCATAAAAGCAATTGCATTTTTGCCTCAGTCATGACCCATCATAACTGCTACATCTGCTATAAGTCATCACCTCTAATGTGGATCCTTGGGTCCAGCTTTCGCCATGCTATGATTAACCTGGCAATCAATGAACTTACTCATTACATTTCCATTTCAAAACAAAGTAAGATATGATTGTGTTTTCTAACTTAGCTCTTCATCTCTCCTTTTAATGCTATTAGATCTATTTAATGAGTGATATAAATAGTGCTATTAAATCACATTACAGTACTGAGTGAGGGTTTGAAGGGTTTTTTCAGTGGATTCACAACCAGAAGGTCAACTTTTACTTTAATTTACCAAAAATTTAGTTTTCATTGTCATTTTTTTAAGGGAAAACTTGCCTTCCTCTTAGCTATGTTAAAGTCTTAAAAAGGAAAGGCTTTTTCTGATGTTAAATGTAACATCTCTCTGCAGCCTGTAAGCACACCAATGTTGTAAGCCCTCCCTGTAAACAATAGTGCACTTGCCTGGCCCCATGCCTCCAAGTTGTCTCTTTACCTATCTGGGTTTCCTCTTCTTGGCCAGAAACACATACAAATATGCAAACAGTGCAATCCTGATGTGAGATTTCCAAGACAAGAATGACAGTAGAAAAGCCTTAGCCTTCTGGGACATACTTATGCTTTTGTGGAACCCTGCCTATTGCAAAGAGCCCAGCATCCACACCAGAGCTGCCACTTGGGCTATCAGCAGACTCGGAGGTGGGAAGGAACTGGATCCCCAATAGCAAGAATGAGCCTGGGCCTTGCACCCTCTTTATGTGGGATGAACAAAGGTCCTTTTTTTCCTTTAAGCCTCTTCTTGGCTTGGCACCGGTGTTTGCTTATTTAAGATTGCTCGTTCTGTCTCTATTTCTAATGTAGATGAAAGCGTACCTTGTTCTGTGCCTTGAGTCAACCGTGGCATCAGACGGGACAACAGCCTAGTTTTCTTCCAGTCTTGTTTGTGAAAACTCAGTTTGCAAAGACCTGATGGAAATGACTGGCCTTCTCTCTCTCTGAATGCCCCAGCTGGCCTCTTGAGGAGGTGTCTGACCAAACTGAGCCCTAAACTGTGGCCAGGAATTGTGTGGCAGAGTTCTGCTGGTCTGCCCAAAAGCCTGCAAGGATCACGCTAACAATTTAACAGTAAGAATGGCCTCAGGACACTGGCCAGACTCAGGTGCTAGTGTTGTTTAACTTGCTAGCGTGGACTTTGGTTTTCCAATCCTGAATGCTGATCACTTGCCAAGCATGACTTTTTTTTATTGATGATGGGCACCTTTACAGAAAATTTCATTTTTCTTGGAAATCAGAACTTTGGTTGCTGGTGTATCAAGCAGCAGTAAGAAAATCTCAAGGGCAGGGACAAGGACAATTTGGCTCTTCTCTGCCTGGTTTTATCTAAGACTATGAGTAGGAGTTGCAGTGCATCAAATCAAACTCCTTACGTCACGAAAGCAGTGCTACAAAATGCTAAATTCAGACAGGGATTGGAACCTCCTGCCTGTGATTCCTTCCATAAAGGAACTGGACCTTCTTACAAATACTTTTTTTTTTTTTTTCATACATGTAGGAATGTTTTATACTCCCTGCTCATGGTGAACAAAAATGCCCTTTTGATACTGGTCAGCAAAGGCGCTGCGCAGGTCCTCAGGCCACCCTTGAAGTTCTGACTTGTGCGGTTTTGGTCAGATGCTTCTCAAATGGTAACTGCTGCCTCATGCATTTTTTCCTCTCTGACCTCATGGCTTATAATGAGGCTGGATGAACTCGAAGAGGTACGTACAAATGAGGATGAAAGAACCAAGTTGCGTAATGAGATTGTTCAGGCAATTGAGAAGTCTCTTGAATAGAGAAGCTAAAGGCAATGTCATCAGGAAAACATCTGCCTCCCTCTTCTGGGATTCACGCTCTTTTGTTCCACACTTCCAAGTGCTCATCCAAGAGAGATTTTTATCATCCTCTACAGGGGATACAGACTTTACTAACAGCATCTTTCCTGTTAGCACAGCCCCAAGATTCCATGTAGCTCTAGGTTGGTAGTAACAGGACCAGAACAACAGTACACTGATAAACAAAGTGTGAATCCTATGCTTGTTTGTTTTCCAGGAAATGGAATAATTTCTTAATAAAGATTTTCGGGTGGTATTTTTTACAACAGACTTGTAATATTGTATGTGTTTAGCTCCTAGAGTCATCCTTCATTGGGGTGACAGTCTTATGCTATTATTTTGATCAATAGTATATTATTTCATTAAAAATCCTGTTTGTGTGGAATTTGCTAGGCAAGATCTGACGATCAGACTAAAATGAGTGTATGGGACCATTCTGTAAAGCTTTTCTCAGTGAGCCTATTTTTACAGGAAGGTTTTTGCCACGTATGGGAGAGAAAGCCAGAATTCAGGTCATAATTATTTATGGCACAAAATGCCCAAATATGCAAACTAATGAGACAGCAATATAATCTTTACCATGAAAGACTAGTGATTTTTTTGATGAGGAAGAACTGAAAAAGTACATCTTTTTGTTTCCAGTTCTATAAAATGGCTAAATTAATTCCAGAGATGGTAGAGAGCAGGGTCTCCAGATGGTGGTCTGGCAGCCAGCAGTGAACCAGGAGACATGGTGACAGTATTAAATAATGACTCTTGTAGTGTCATCAGTTACAAGACAGAAGTGAGGAACTGTTTTTTAGAAAGAAATGAGATTCGATGTTTTATCTGAAAAAAAACACACAGAGCCTTCAGCAGAGGATATCAGAGTTTGCACCTGACATTAACCTGCCATACGACAAACCAGTACAGCAGAGTTTGGCTTGTAACTCCAAAAGGTCTCGTTTTTGCTGAAAAGTGTGTATGTGTTGTGGTGGTCGAGGGGGTGTTGGTGTTAAGACGTCAACCTGGATAATACTTAGTGTCCATAAAAGACTTTGTTGTTATAGTCTCTCTCCATTTCTATCCAGCATGTCTGAATTCTTTCAAAACCACCTCTGTCAGAGAGGTACAGAAATTAACTGTCCAAGCATCCTTTTCCACAGCCTGCAAATTTAAGAATTACTCATGCTAAGGGGAAAGCTCCAGATCCACAGGAGATGTAGACCGCAGCGATCCCAAGAAATGCACACTTCATTGTGCCCAAGAAGAAGGGGAACAGATTTGAATCCAAAATCAGAAGGTCAAAACCCCAAACCTTCCTTTTTTGAAAGGGGAGCGGGGAGAACTGAGGAATGGAAGAAACCAAACTGGAGATTGGCACTTGCTCTGTTTCAACGTACCTTGTCAGTTTGAAATCCCGATAGTCTACATTTGAGCTTTCCTTTTAGATAAAGGCAATTAGATCCTGGGTGTTTAACTACTAATGTCCCAGATGCCAAGAAGATGACAGAATGCTCTAGAGAAGATGAGTCATTGACAGTCGGGATGACATTACTGGAGGGAGCCAACCTCAGCTGGCCATGCCTTTCCTGGACTGGAAAACATTCAGTCCTGATGTGACCTGCTGCCCTTGGCTTCCAACTCTCCTTCAGGCTCGGAGCTGAAAGTTAGGAGATGAGTCACATGGATCGGAAGAATCTATGAGAACTGGCAACAAGCCAAGCAGGCTGACCTCAGGAGCCCCTTCCTACCACAGCAGTTTGCAAGATCTCTCTGCAGGGCCACCCTCAATTCTAGCCACAGATTTAAGGATATGTAAATGTGGCAGAAGGAATCTTCATAAATCATTGTTCAAATACTCACTTTACAATCACTTTTTCTAAAAAGAGGCACCCTGCACCTGTAGACAGCAAGCATGGTGTAAGTGCTTTGGTGTGTACTAGCTGGGACTGCATTCATATCAGATCTTACAAGTTAAACAGAGCAAAATTTCTTAGCTGGTTAGACAAAAGCATACCTCACTAAAAATTATTCTTCCAACAAGAAATTGTTAATTTTAGTGTCTTAACAGCAGCTACAATATTTCCAGTGAAACAATAATTGTACAAAATTGTTTTTGTCAAAACCCAGTTTTCATTTTTAAAATGTTATGATGGGGAGAGACTGGCCAGTATATTTCATTCCATCCTGAAGTATTTCCATGTACCCTGCTAGGGGACCACTTGGATACCATACACAGGGGATGGAGCAGGGCAATTTCTATAGAGAAGATCAACAAAGGAATTGCAGGCTTTGAAGGACAGCAGAGCATTGCAGTTGAAAGGGTGATAAGCCAGTGACCTAAGGTGCATGACGTATATTTAAGATCTTTCTAACCAGCTGTGATAATTAGATAACATTAGATTATCTCTCCTAATTTAGGTGTCTAAAGTTAGACATCTAAATTTAAGTTGGTCATCTTAGACTGTCTTCACGGAGACCGTGGAGAAAGAGTCATCTCCAGAGATGTTATCGACTTCCATTTTCCATTTAGACTAGTTCAAAGAAGTTGCTATTGGACCCGCCTCTTTCCCTCTGTTGTCTGAGAAAGGAGCCAGAGGTGGCTAGCTCAGCATTACACAGCCAACTTCTAGATAAGTAAAGGTAGTGGAAGGAATCCTAGTCTGCGCTGCATTTTGTTGGCTGAATTCCAGCACAAGTAGCAGCTCTTTGACCACCTTTTCCCTTTGCAGTAACAGATACTCTCCACCTTCTCTCCTAAGCTGGATTTTTTTTAGCATTGTTGCATATTAAAGCACTTCTGTGCTCCAGTCCCAAGTTGGCTACGTTTTACTTTTGGATGCTACCCAAATACTTTGTAGAGCGCTCTGAATTCCTTTGGGATGAAACAGGTTACACAAATCTTGAGTTACTGTGCTGTGGAGGAAGGACAGTAGAACTGACTCATCATGTTGATACTCACAAGGATGTTACTGCAACTGCCCCCAGCAGTTGTTTTGTTCATACTCCTCGCTAAGTTTATACTTAGGCTGATCAGGTCATCCTAAGATGGAGCATTGCCAACGGCCACCAAAGTACCATTAGGAAAGAGCAGAAAGCATTAACTGGTGGGTTTCTAAGATGACTCAGTAAGTCAGCTGCCTAATTTGTGTTTCATTTCAGTGACTTTGAGCAGCACAAGTTCTTTAAAGTCCGCTCAAAACCCCAGTAAGGTGGGTAGTCCTTGAGGACTAGGATCATCATCCCGAGATTCCCATCTTTAACTGTGAGTCTGAAATACTTGGTTCTTTCATTTAAAGCATCAGGTTTTAGGGTCTTTCCATGACCAATTTGTAGTCTTTATTAATGAAAACTTTAGTCCTCACATTATGCAAAGGCTTGTATAGGCTCAAGAATGTGGTTTACACTTTAAAAGGCTCAGTGGACATATTGCAGAGAAAAAGAAAATTATCTTCAAAAAATAGCTCAGTGAAAAGATTTTGCATTCCAGCACTGTCCTGTCATACTGAGGGGCACGAAGAGAAATGAAGAGTTTATGGGCCACTATACCTTGAAGAGTTTATGGGCCACCACACCTTCCTTGTGCTCTGCTTAATAAAAAATGATCAAAGACAAAAATAGATGGAAGTAACTGTGCACTGTCTCATGCTGCAGACCAGGAATGTGAAGTGAGGAAAGAATTCTGTGCTCAAAAGAATAAAGAAAAAAGTTCAGGTTAATACTCTTGCAAATTTGACTCTGTAGTCAGGGAAACCCACCCACCTACCCTTATGCTCTTTGGAGAGCTGGTCACACATACATTAATGCTGGCTGAGATCACTGATTTTATTAAGCAAGTCCGTAATGTTACTTCCTCAGTGATACAAATAAATAATAAGACTAGTGTTAGAGAAATAGTTTCTATAGCAACAGAAGTTGCTTAAAGATTTGCTAATTCTTCGCTGTGAGATGTGAGCAGATGTTCTGGATGGTGTGTCATCTCCCTCTTAGCCATGTTTTCCTTACACATTCAAACAACGGATAAGAGGATCGTCCATTAGAAAACTGATTTTCACAGGCATGTTTTGTGTTGTTTATTTGCACAAATTCCTTGGATATCCGCAGTGTTCATTTTGACTTCCAAGACTTTACAGAGAGAAAGAGACTCGGGAATCTTCATCTACTGCTTTTCAGAGTGTAGCTCAGCATTTCAGGAGAGATTTTGATACTAGATATCTCCTTGATAGCTACCAGAATCTCCAGTGGGGAGGGTTAAAGTGCATAAGCAGTCTGTCCCTCAAATACTCGGTGTAACTTGTAGGTAGCAGCAGACTGAGGACTATTTAAGAGCATCGTATAAAAAGAAATGCAAAATTTCACTAGACCCCACTTGCTATTAGAGCCATGTAACATGGCCTGTCATATAGGGTGCAGGAAAGAATTTGTCCTGTTCAAAGTCACGATACCAACGGGAGCAGTTATCCAGTCCCTTTTCTAGGGCTTTTTTCCCCTTGAAGGGGAATTTCCCCACCTGAGCATCTAGATCCTGCTGCATTTCAAAGCCTGGAAAATCCATGCCTTAGCCTCCATACCCAGGGTGAGAGTTGTGGTGCAGCTACAACAGGGATATTGCACAGGGCTCTTTTGTTGCTCCTCACAGCACAGTAAACAAGACAAGGAGTTGCTGCCTTTCTGGCCAGTATGACCAGTCATGCTTGCATCTGCCTACCTAGAGAGGGCTCACCGGACTCTGACATTGCCCAGTGGGGAGTAAGTATACTTCATAAAGTAGGAGCTATCAGGTGGCACACAATAAATATAGACTAATTTTGAAAGCTATTTTTAACCCCTCTGTGCTGTATTCTCTTTCAGGAGAGATATGGGGAACACATATGGTGGGGACTGGGCATGGTGGTCCATCTCTGATGGTACCCAGGTAGTAGAAAGGTACCCAGACTGTGCATGAGATAAACTGAAGATGCCCCCAGTCAATGGATTCCTCATTAGCCGGGAAGAAAGCCACCCACCATGGCATGTCCTCCCTTGCAGGTGTGCCACATCCCTTCCCAACACCACCAAAGGAGAAGCTGAAGAAGGCCAAAAGGTGCCCAGGAGGAAGGAAACAGCACCACTCTGTCACGGAGCTGTGCTGTATGCAGTCAGGGGTCTCTGCATGCAGGGCTCTAACGCGGACATGCCCCGTTCTGCCGCTCTTTGCTGACAGGAGCAATGACACTTCCCTCTGGGGATGACACCGCATTGCAGACCCCGTAGAAAAGTTGCCACAACTTCTGTGTCCTTGATTCAACAAAGACTCCAAGCACCTGATTTTCCATTGAAATTTTTGCAAATATTAAAATCAGTAGGATATTGGGAGACTTATCTGGAGTGAGGCATTGAGTTGTATCTAAGAGAGTCAGACCAAGCTCTTAAATCATTGTGGTGCTTTTCTAAAAGCAGGCACAGAGAACGTGAAGCAAGTGTAAGAGCCAACCCTTTTCCCTTTTTGAGACCAGAGGGTTTATGAAGCGTTTCTCATGACGGACAAATAAAGGAGAACAATGCATGTGCTTATCATTGTTTCCTTGCTGACAGACACACTTGACATGGAAAATAATAATAATAAAAAATTCGAGGCCCTCCCAGGAGAGCCTGACTGCCCGCACTGCGAGTGCCATGAAAAGAGCTTTTCATGACAGGAGCCACGGTTCTCAAATGGAGCATGGTTTATGCAGTATCAATTTCTAGTTTAAAGCATGGGTGTCCCCTACCTCAGATTTCAGTGGCAAAGGAGGAAAGTCTGAATGGGAGGTCTGTAAGGTGATGCTGCCTCTGCGCTGCTGACGGTCCCACAGAGGCTCAGGTCTCTAACTCAGTGCAGCTATTTAGAGCCTTTTCACCTGCCTGCAGCCCAGAGGTTGCCAATAGTTGCATTACTCATTCCCTGAGCTTCTCCTACTGCCCCATCACATTTATGTGAGAGAAAAGAGTACTTATGGCCCTTTTAGATATTATTAGCCAGGCTTTAATGCAGCCTGGAGTCATACAAAGTGCTGAAAGTGTATAGATGTGGAGCAGTTTGAATATTACCCACTTTTTAGAAACTGCATACTTGCCCTGATATACTCGATAATTACGGAAAGTTTGCCATTATTTCCTACCTTTTGACTCCACGGGTCACTAGCTGTCATTGCGTGCTGGTTTCCTGCAAAGCAACTCAGTGGCGAGAAACATGTTTCCAAAGCACAAAAACGTGGCTATGAAATCACACCGTGAAGCACTCGGTCCACGTGATCCTACAAGCAGGTTTTTTCTCATCTCTCGCTCACCTGCAGTTGAAGTGAGCACTTGGTGATGTCCCTTTAACTGATGTTCCCTTTGCAGTCAGATTTGCTGTATTGCAACGTGGCAGTTGCAATATCCGTTGCAAAAGAGCATCTCCTTCACTTTGAGAAGCTCATCGGTAAATATGCCAATGAAAATTTGATATACCAGTGGTCCAAAGATTCATGTGTATAGATATATGTGTATACATATACGTATATAGGTGTACCTATTAAGAAGCTCTTTATGTCCCTTGAATAGACAGATCATAAATACAATTTATTCGTGGAGACTCCACATTTCTGAGTGTATGGACCTTGGGAAGGGTGTGATCCTGTTGGCTGTTACTGTGATGCATTTCTCCTATGATACTTTTATGCCTGTGCTGAAGTGTCTAGCTACATTGTCCTGGTAAAAGATGTATGTATCATCCTATGTTGTGGAAATATTTTTATCCAATTTTTATTTACCCTTTAACTTGCAGATATGGCATGAATTGTCTAATCCAGTTTGAAGACTTTGCCAATGCTAACGCTTTTCGTCTCCTCAATAAATACCGCAACAGATACTGTACATTCAATGATGATATTCAGGGTAAGTACTGTTAGGAAAATGCAAATTTAACCTTCACCTTCTCACGAGGAAAGGCGATTAAGATCACAAGACTGTTTATTATACCGTACTCAGATGTGTGGTAAATTTTAGAGTTTACACATAAGCATTTAAAGATATAAACAAAAGCACAGCAGTCTAAGTTGAAAAGTGAGTCTCCATTGGTTTTAGTTATCTACCTGTTCACTGCAGCGGTGTTGTTCAAGGGAGAAAATGGATCATGTGCTTTAGATTATTAAGGTAATTTAGAGAGTTCCATTAATTTGCTATAATTTAGCTAAAACAATGATGACGTTTTAACAGTTACGCAAGGCTTTCAGTTGCCATGAGCCAGGTGGACATTAGCTGATCCTGGCAATGTCTCTCTATTGCTATCCTCCTCATTGCATGCACAGACGAAAAGGTAAACCAGCTGCTTTCCTCTCCATGGATGCTGCCTTCGGGGTAATCTGAGAACAGATAGGTTCTCCCCTAGTTCAGTTAACATAACTCTTCCAGTGCCAAAGAGAAATGACAGCAGCAAAGCTGGGACTATAACCAGCACGTCTCCCAGGCCCTGTGAGGCTCAGCAGTCAGCAGAATTGCTCCAATGCACAGAGGGACACAGGCTACGTGTCGGTGGCATCCTGGTCTGGTCCTGACTTTGCTTTAAACCATTGGAAGGGCTGTTTGTCCATCTGGCTGGGACAGGACCTTCCCAAGTGATTACAAATAACCAGCTCTTCTCCTGTGAGTCCCTTCATCTCCTCTTCTTTTGTCTAGTCCTGCTTGCAACATGCAGAAATTTCCAAGGTTTGTTGATTTAATTATTTGCAGTCAGTTGGGCTTATCCTCACTTGTACTTGAAAGAGACTGAAAGAAATGCCAGTGTCATTCTTCACACAATGATCACTCCTTTGTGAGCAGACTTGCCAGCACTATTTCTGCATCTGCTACCCATCTAGCAATATTTGGCAGTGTGTGTAACAGCTTGTTCATGTCTGTCATGGCACAAGAGGGAGTAAGACCCTGGCTTGTGGGAATATGGTTGGTGTGACGGGATGCACGGTCTTGCTCAGAGACACTTCCATGAAGAGGGTTTAGAAGCAGAGGAGCTTAAGGCATTTCAGAGAAGGTGAGAGAGATTCTCCTGTACAAGAGGACTCATTAGTTGTTCTTGACACCCACAACAGCTTTCAGTGGAGAGAGGAGCACAGAAAAAGGAGATACATTTTTGAATGGAAGTCTTGAATGGAGGAACCAAGAACTCAAACTTTTCTGGAGATGGACAGATGAAGCCCATAATAAGAAGCCAGTGATGTAAAGGTTTATTTTGGATTAGTTGCTCTCTCTGCAAGTGGAAGGAGACTCAGCAGTTGAAAGGAAAAGAGGCCAGGCGATGCGGCAGATCTGTAGGTCTGGATGTAGGTTTTCTTGAGGGAACTAGAGCAAATTGGAAAGGTTTCTTGGTGAACTGGAACAGTTTCTTAGACAGACAGAGAGAAGAGAAAGAGGATATTAAAGCAAAACTGAAGATTCTGAGTGGGAAGCAGGAGACTATTTTATAGTGTCTTTTTGGCCATAGGTCATAGTGAAATGCCTCAGACAGTTCCTGGAAATTACTCCCTCGGAGGGGCAAACCACATTGAGGAGGATGCTGTAAAACGGCATTGCCATAAAATGGACCTTGTCTGCTTCTCCCCAGTTAGATGTCTGTCACGGTGCATGGGAGATGTCGAGTCCCCTTAAAATTCCCCAGGGTCCCACCTGTTAAAACAATAGGATTTTACCTCTTACTAAACTCCCTTACATTCTCAAATAAAGCATCTAGCTGGCACTGGTTTCACAGTAGTAGACAAGGAAGGAAATCCTGCTGATCTTTTGCACAGACAAGAGATGAGTCAAGGGAAGCAAGCCACTGTCTCAGGCTTTTTTATGTAGCTGTCAGAAAGAAAAAGGGATTCCAAGCCAGAGTCGTAGTCGGGAATGAGTTTTGGGGACCTTTGGGAAGCTGATGTAACTTGGATCTGCTCAGTTAGCTCTATCTTAGAGTCATGTCAGAGATTAATGGAGTTGAAGCTGGGATGAGTAGTCTGATTTCCCCACCCTAATATATGCCTCTTGTATCCCCAGATGATATGAGAAAGGTAGGCAGTGCCATTTTCTCACTTACACCCTCCTGTTCTTTGGTTTTGCCTCAGGCTCTCTCTTTTCTAACATGCTGGTGTTTCATGACTTGCCTACTTAAAAAAGTGGGAGAGTTCAATGCAAATTGTGTTTTAAATCATTAATGAGAATTATACAAAGCCTTGTTTAAGCAGTCCTGATTCATTTTACTCAAGCCAGGCAGGAACAGACCTCCTGAAGCCAGAATTATCCCAGATTCTGAGCCGGCATTGTTTTAAGTATATTGATTTAAAAACACATCTTAGGCACAAACAGTGCAAGTTAGATCAGGCCTGAGCTATACTAATTTAAGCTCATTGCCCATTGGTTAGTGGGACTCTGAATGCAATGTGCCTACACGCACACACACAGACGAGACGTGGGAAGAAAGTATAAATTGCTCCACTTAATCTCCCTTAGGCCTCCCTCTTGCTGCCCCAGGGCCTACACAAACAGAAAACAGTTTAAACTATTAACGCCTACTTTTTTTTTTTTTTGGCACACAAATTACTCTATTGCCAAATCCATCCTAACCCCACAGAATTAAAGTGACTCAGAGCCCTTCCAGTTCGAGCCAGCCTGCTGCTGCGGAGTGGGACGCCTGCCAGGTACCACAAACCGGGACGAGGTGATTGCTCCTACTCTGAAAGCCGTTAGCCCGGGAGCTAGCAGGAGCTGGCTCGCAGTGCCCGCGCGTGGGAGCTCCCCATTAAGGCAGTGCTTCTCCTTCCTCTATGGGGCTGGTGACATCAGTCCTTTCCCAGCTCTGTCTGGGTTCATGGAAGGGGCAACAGCTTCAATTTCAGCTCTACGGGAGAAAATTGATTGTCACTTCTTCCTTTTTCCCAGTAAAGTACCAGGGCAGGCAATGAAGCACATAGGAAATTGGAGGGACATGAGAATGCTTTAGATCCTGCTCTTTCTCTTCCTACTGTAACTTTGCTCCACTTAATTGTGCACAGCGATAAACAGAAAGTAGACAACTGAAGAGTCTTACAAAGGTGTCAAGTCTTGTGAATCCCTGAGACAGGCATCTCTGGCTTCCTGCTTCATACCAGAAAACATATAAAATCATTGAAGAGGTTAGTTTGGAAGGGACCTTTGGACATCACCCAGCCCTCACTCAAATAAAAGGTGATTTCAAACTTAGATCCAACTTTAACATTAGATCAGGTTCCTCAGAGCCTTGTCCAGCCAAATAATTTTCAATATCTATAAGGATGGATATTCGCAATCTCTCTGTGCCACCTGTTCCAAAGTTTTCTCATTTCCCTTGTACATTTTTTCCCCTACTATCTAATTGGAATTTCCCTAGGTACAACTTGTGTTCATTGCCCCTCATCCTTTTGCTGTCCACCTCTGAGAAGGATCTGGCTTCTTTACAGACACTCAGTAAGTAGTTGTAGGCAGCAATGAGATGCCCTCTTAGTCTTCTCCAGCCTATTCAAACCCAGGTCCCTCAGTCCTCTTTGTACACCCTGGTCATATTTACAGCCCTCCTCTGGACTTGCTCCAGTTTATCAATATATTCCTTGTGCTGAGAGCCCCAAACGGGAGATGCTAGTCTAGAGATGACCTCAAAAGTGCTGAAATAGAAAGACACGATCACTTTCCTTGACCTGCTGCCTGGACTTCTGTTGACGCAGTCTAGCAGGCTGTTGGCCTTCTGTGCCACAAGGGCGCATTACTGACTCATCTTCAACTTGGTGTCCACCATTACCCCCAAGTCTTCTGCAAAGCTGCAGGGCCTGGCATTTGCCTTTGCTGACCTTCATGAGGTTTCCCTGAGCCCATTTCTCCAGCCTGCTGAGATCCCTGTGAATGACAATCATACCCACCAGTGTATCGATCACTATCCCCAATTTGTAATCATCCATGAACTTGCTGGGGGTGCACTCTGTCTTATCATCCAGGTTGTTAATAGAACTTAAATAGTATTGGCCTCTTTGTACCACTTTGTACCACTGACCACAAGCCTTTGAGCCTAGCAGCCCAGCCACTTTTTCACCCACTTGATAGTCCACTTGTTCAGGCTGTATCTCTCCAGTTTGGCTACAAGGATGCTTTGGGAGATTATTTCAAAGGCCTCTTGCAGGTCAAGGAGAGCAACACCTGCTCCCCTTTCCTTGTCCACATAACCATTTGTCTCATCATAGAAGGCAGCTGAGTTGGTCAGGCATGATTTGCCTTGGGAGATCCATACTGTTCTCAATCACCTTCGTGTTCCTAGATGTACCTTCCAGAAGATTTGCTTTGTAATCCCCAGGTACTGAGGTTAGGCTGACTGAGCTAAAATTCCCTGGATCCTTCTTCTGGCCCTTCTTGAAGATGGGTGTGAAATTTGACTTTTTTTCAGGAATTAGGAATCTCTCCAATTACCAAAACCTTTCAAAGAATGACTTTGTAATGCCATTGGCCACATACCTCAGCATCCTCAGATGCATCTCATCAGGTCTCATGGACTTCATCTGTTGAATAATCTGTGCTAAATAGGCAGGTGTCTATAGAAACCCTGTAAATTTTCACACCTAAGGTTCTCAGCATGGGACTAGGGCTCTGTGTGCACGTGCCTCATTGTCTTTGTGGTAAAAAGCCTGTCTAATTCCAACACAGCCTTCAAAGACGTGCACTGAGTAACCAAAGAATCAGCAGGAGTTCGTGCCTGGGCTAAGCAAAAGTGGGATCAGACCCATCAACCTGTGATTGGAATTGGTTGACTTGGCTTGCTGAGCTGAAATCTTTATGCTGCGACAGAGATCCTTCCGTGTCATGGTTCAGTTACCTGATCAGACATAACAAAAATGTTACTGACTATGAGAGTGGTTGAACACTGGGACAAGTTGTGCAGAAAAGATCTGAGCAATCTAATCTAATTTTGAAGCTAGCCCTGCTTTAAGCAGATACAGGACTAGATGACCTCCAGGCGTCTCTTCCAACCTTATTTTTTCTATGAAAAAATTCATTCTCCTGGTTGATCAGTGTGTTACCCTCCATACTCCCATATCAAACATGAATTCTTCAGATTTAGATTGCTTACTCAGTACCAAACAGCAGAAGTTGTTCTGCAAGTTTATTCAGAGTTGCAGAAAAGTGAAGAAATCTCTAACGTGCTATTTAATTAATTGTATCTGATCATGTCATTCAAAAGCCTTTCACACATTATGGGCAGGGCAGAGAGAATACTGCACAGAAGCATAAAGCCTACTATCTCCTGGCTCTGAGCATCTTTAGCAGTCTTTTAAAACTAGACCTGACCTAAGTGTAACATTGATAGCTTCTCAAAAAACCACCAAGCTGAGTGTCTCAGATATACCTATATTCAGTTTGAGATGCTGTGAATAGACAGGATTTCTAAAATAGACTGAACACCTGCACCATGCAAATGAGACTTCTTCAAGGCACTTCAAGGTGGGAAACCCCAAATCAATAGCCACATTAAGAACACTCAGCCTTTTTTATTTCCATAGTTCCTCCACAACTAAAGTAGTCTCCAGGCAATGCACAGGGGTCATCACTTTCGCAGAACCTCTCTGGGTCTTTTCCCTGTCGTTAGAGCAATGATTCCCCTTTGTTGTTGGATGTGTGACAGCTGATGAGCCTCAAAATATCTCTTGACCCGCCAACCACCTTTTCTCATTATCCTAGCAGATAACCTTTCCATAACCTTTCCAGCACACTTCGGGAAGCGGTGTCTCAGCCTGGAGGAACACTGCTCCCAGACCTCAGCTGAGGATGGGAACAGGCTCACTCCAGCGCCGCAAATCTGAGCGGCATCAAACATTTGGGCAAGTTAGAAATCAATCATGTGCAAACGTGGCCTGTTTTGCAGGCACATTTCCATGTGCTGTGTGAAGCAGGCGAAGCTAGTTCTTGGCTCGGCATTGACTAATTTCAGGAGATTAAAATGGTACAGTATCTTACTTTGTTGTTTCAGCTGGCGTGGAAAATGCATCAGTAATTATCACAGGAAACTAAGGAGGGGGAGAAGCACAATAGGAAGGGAGCGCTGGACGATACCCTGCTGCAGAACAAAGCAGGCTGTGTCCTGCCAGGCAGCTCCTGAGCAGCACGCTTCCCCTGGGGGGATTTACCCGGCCTGAAGATAGATGTGGAGATGTTCTCAGTCCTGTAGGGATTCACCATTACCAGGCCCTTTTGGACCTGCTGTGCCCTGCAGCAGAAGAGGCTCCTGCATTTTCTCTTGATGCTACTACATTAACTACTGAAGGGCCAGCTCTTAGACTTGTGTCTAAATCACACGTTGACCGCTAAACAAGCCAGGTCAGAACAGTATGGACTCCTGGGTGTAAATGGGCATCAGTGTCTTGGGCTTAGTGGTGTAGGGCCCTAAAGATCTGGCCCATATCTTCTGTCATTTTGGGGATTGTAACATTTGGTCCCCTTTTCTTGTTCGCTGTTTCTCTTGTTCACGGGATTGCACTGCAAACTCCTCCTTTGCAGTAAAGAACAGCACGCGTCACCTCTGTGTTAAGCTGTCTGTGATCTTTAAGTCCAGGCTAAGGAGGCAAAATGAACAGAAGAACAGGGCTGTGCTCTGACCTGGTTTAGCTTGTTGGTATAAACCAGCCCCAGGGTCTCCACTGCTGCGATGGGGAGGGGGATGCTTTCTTGGGGAGTGCTGGCAGCTGCCTGGTAGCCTCTGCCTTTGTGGGCGAGGGGCTTGGAGCGCCCGCTGGCACAGCCTGTGTGCTGGCTGGCACTGCGCAGGCAGGAGCGAGGGCAATGCTGGAGGCCAGCGCTGCCATGTATTTTTAAGGCACTGCACTCTATAGTCCAAGCACTTTACAGTGCAAGGATTAAAAACAGGCACCTAGAGATGGCCTACACTGGGTATCTACTCTAAGATCAGCTCTGCATCTCCATTCTCAGACAGCTCTTCACCGTACCACCACCTCTTCTGGGCCACCAGTGTCCCTAAATCTGTTGGTGAAGAGAGTGAGTTCCTTCCCTGAGCATCTACGCTTTGCATTTTACTGCTGTTCTTGTTGACTTGCTCCACACCATTTCTAGGTTTATTTTCTTAATGTCTTACAGAGGCCCTTGGGGCCCTTTTGGGGGAAGGCTAACACTAGCCCGCAGCCATGGCGGTGAAGACCTTGAGCTGCAAACACTTCGGCAGCTTTTTGCTTCAGCTTTGTTGTGTTTGACTTTTGATTATGTATTCGGAGTAGATCTGGACAAGCTCCACTCTGCTTTCCAGTAACAGGCGGAACTGCTGCAGGGAGTTAATGTGAACCAGGATTTGGAAAAGCCCTATGCTTCCTCTGCATCCATAAATTTAGATATATTTTCTTGGCTGCCTTTTGCTGGAGCTGTTAAACTGGTGTTTGCTGTTCCCCAGGCCCTCATCTTGGCATGGTTTTGATGGGGCGAAGCGTAAGCAGACAGGACAAGGGTGAAAAATAAAAGATCAGGCTGAATTTGGCCATCTCTTCCACCAGTGCGCTGTGGGGAAGGGGGAATCACCCACACGGGCGTTGTATGAAGAAACGGGCAGCAGTGTGGCTGCGTGCTGCCATCGCTGCTGCTGTCGGAATGATTCGGCATGGTGGTGATGCTCTGCTCCGCTCAGCCGGCGCCTGGGCGAGGTGGCAGGGCAGCGCCAGCCCTCAGCATGGGGGACTCCTGCCCCCAAGCACCCACAGGGTCCCCACTTCCCCCCATGTCCCCGGCTTAGCCGCTGGGTGCTGTCACACGCGGTACTGCCTTGACACCGGCGCTGGGCAGCACTTTCCCTGTTGCACTCGTGCCGGCGCTGCCCGTAACTCCGTGTGCGAAGCCGCTCGCCCCTCTGTCCACTCTCCCCGCCCTGAGGGAAGGATAAGGTCCCCAGGCATGGGTGCCTCTGGGCTGCAGCCTTGTCCATCTGTGCAGTGCCTTGAAGCCGTGGAGCAGATCCTTTCCCCTGGTTTTGCTCCAGTGTAGCTCCACTGACATCTATTGGGGCTCATTCCGACTTACATGAGTGCAAGTGGAAAATCAGCCTAAAGGGGAGTTTCCTTAATATTTTACAATATTCTGAACATGTTTGAGTATCAGAGATTAATTCCTGTGGGGATGGCCATTTTCCTGAGTGCACCTTAGTTTTAAATGCCTCTTTTCTTTGCTGGTCCTGTCGCTCTGGACTCCTCAGAGAGGCTCCTGAGGTCTGCTTGCTATTTTGTGATACTACGTTGAGTGTTCACTTTGAGTCTTGGACGGATGGGATGATCCGCGAGCATATTCCTTCCTTCTCTCTGTGCCCCTCCGTATCTCACCTCAGATACAGACAGCTAAGCTGGCTCTTGCTAATTGCTTAAGGAAGCAGTTATCTGCAATAGCAGCATTCAATCTCTTTGGAAAACAGATAGACCAACATGTTGAAGGGTAGTTGCTTTTTTCTTGCCACAACTCATGGTGAGGGTTTTTTTTCCCCCTCTATCTCATTTTGTGGTCTTTTTGGAATTGAAGCACAATGATTAGCCAATTCCTTATACGAACCAGCTGTGAACTCCCCTCCGTAGAGATGCTCTATTGTTCCATGCTCAGAAATTGTAATTATCAGAGAAAAATATTGAGCTGAGGCCAAGGTACAGTAACTTTGTTACTTGAGTAATGGGGGTGAGATGCAGTTTGGGAGACGTGGAGGGATTAGAAACACATTGGAGAGAGAGGAAGAGGATTAGGAATGGCAGAGCTGAACAGAGCCCTGCTGTTAGTCAGAGCTGCAGTGCAAGTGCAGGGGGATGAGTAATGGCACACCCCGTCCCACGGGTCTCCGCTCTGCAAAATGCACTCTGCTCTGCAGACTGAATCCATGCACCCTTTCTTTTCGTACATCCCAT
Source organism: Phoenicopterus ruber ruber (assembly GCA_009819775.1). NCBI lineage: Eukaryota > Metazoa > Chordata > Aves > Phoenicopteriformes > Phoenicopteridae > Phoenicopterus > Phoenicopterus ruber. The sequence continues at coordinate 212,264,852 of CM020215.1, forward strand.
TTCTCAAATTCCTGCTAGTAACATCTTTAAAAAGACCCAGAGTCCCTCTGCTGAATGTCCCACGAGCATTTTCCATTTAAATGAGTTTGCAGATACCAGCGTTTGTCCCATCAGACTTCTTGACAATCATAGGGTATAAAGCAATTTTGCCTGGGTCAGGACCAAGAGAAACAAGATATTTCTCCAGTTACATTTCTTTCTTTTAAATACTTTCCAGGCATCTATTGCTGCTAATGCTGTGACCTGACACTTACACTGTTGCATGTAATTGTTCCACTTTGGGATTTTTTCCTCTGATCAGTTCCCCACTCCCACCCACATGGGAATTTGGGGAGTTCTGTGCAAAGTAAGCCTGGGAGATACTGTGTAGGTGTTCATATTCTACTGCATGTCACAAGCTTGGCATCACTGACAACTGTGGGACCCTGGTCTCTCCCCACTTCTTTGCAGTTCAGATTGCCAGGGTGGGATCCCTTCCTCCAAACTTTAGATGTCTGCAATAGAAGTGTCTACATGTATTCCAGTTATCTTGTCTCTCTTAAAAAGCTGTGGTGGTAGTGACACTTTTTGGGTGCATTTCATGTGACCCAGTTCAGGTGTCTGCTTTAGCACGAGCAGGATCATACGTGTTTGTTTAGAGGAGTCCCACCCTTAGTATCTGGCGTGGCAGCGAGCCAAGCAGTCCTGCTGATTATAGACTTACCGAAACACAGAGAATGAGCATGGGCTAGCTATATGACACCCATAAAAAGCAAAATCTAAAAACTAGGCAATTATCTGGTGTTCCCTTAAATTCCCTGGATGGTCATTATCTTCCTCTGTAATTTTTCTAGTCCGATGGCATGGCATTTCGCCAGGTAAAGACATTACTCTAAATATAGGTTTAAAAGGCAGAGATTTAGTGCGGGAGAAGCCAGAGGAAATTCATATACATCCTTCAGTTGTCTGAGTTGACATGTTAATACTGAAGCAGCAGAGCACGCAGTGGCTGGTTCTCTCCCCATCAACGCCCCTTTAAACTGAACTCAGATGATCTGGATCTGGAAATAAAATGATCCAAACTGTTTTCTGTGCTAATGAAGGGGATTCATCCCTGGTGCTGAAGCGAGTGTCTCAAGTGATTCTTTGCAAGAAAGTTATGAAGCCACCAACGATTAGTCTAGTCCATTTTGTTTAAGACACGGATGCTTGCGATGCCCCCATGAGTAAGAAATGATGCTGCTGCCGTTCTGTACCGCTGTGCCTGTGCATGGACACCACAGTGCTAACATTTCCTGCAGGAATGTGGCCGCTGCCACCTCTGCTTAACCAGAATCATTCTTTAAGTGGCACTAATTATTCATTTTTGGAGAACTAAACTCATCAGAGTTCTAAAAGCAAAATGTTGGTGAGCTAATGGTACTGACAAGCACTTCTGGTCTGGCCAATAAAGATTTTCTTTGCCGGAGTTGCTTATGTAGGTTCCCTAAGCAAAATAAACCATGTCAATAAAAGTTACTTCTCTGCCATAATAATTATGCTTCCACTAGGTTTTCTGTTTGCATGGAAATAATGAGAGATAAAATCTTTCCCTGATGCTGTGATATACCAGTAGATTTCTAGTTTAGCTGTGGCTTTTGCACTAAAAAAAAAAGGAGCAGGTAAAGCTGAATTTATTTTCTCAGTCCTTGGCAGAGGAGGCAGCACCATCTGCCGGTTTCACCGCTCGTGGTCACGCTGTGCAGATGAGCTGCTCGCCTTTCCCAGCCGGGCTGCTCGCTGATGCCGGCAGCACCGGGCCCTCGGGCCCTGCGAGGGGTCTCGCTGATGCACTGGCTGATCGAAACCCTGCTGCACTGGCTGATTAAATGGGCAGGAAAGTAGGAGATGCTGGAAATTTCGTGAAATCAGGTTTATTAGCCTAAAAGGGTTTGTTGTTTGCCCCACCCATCACCGCCCACACAAGACTTGTTACTTGTGGACTCCCTGATTTCTCACAGAGCTGCTGAAGATGAGAATGGAGAGAGCAGCGTTAGAGCTGGGACAGCGTCAGAGCTGGAGGCACATCCGAACTGGTATCCTTTAAAAGGCTGAGGAATAAAACTAACGGGCTCAATGACCCTTATGGCTCCCTTCCAACTTGAGATATTCTATGATAAAACTGCCTTCTTCCTTCCTAGCTCACCTTGAGCACTTGTATCCAGCTTGCCCAGGCGCCCTGAGATGCCACCAGTGCCCGAATCCTCATTAGTCTGTGCCTTACTTGATTTCTTCCCACCACGTTCCTTCACCTGGGGTAGGACATTAGGTGCATACTGTATGTGATTGATGTGGGGTGAAGGCAGGTTTATTCCGTCGAGGCATCTGCCTCCCTTGATGGATGGAAAGCTGTACATATCACGGTGGCTGTAACAGCAGGACTCTGCTCTCCATATACTGGATTCTTTCTCACAAATCTGGGGGCAACTCATGTTCTCAGTGACTCCTTAATGCTTGGCAGTGAGGCATGATGGCTCTGAGTCAGGGTATCAGAGTACCGGGGAAGTGAAGAAAGAGAAGGTGGTGCTGGGCCGTGAAGGTAAAAGAGGAGAAGAGGATGGTAATTCCATGATCACAGAGGATTTTGTGACAAGGGTGCCCAAATTCAGACCACCACTCTGCTACAGATGTCTGATGTGACCTTAGACAAGTCACATGCATCTTAAACCCTTGGGAGTTGGGTATTAACTTCTTCTGGCATTCTGGGACTCACTGTCCCTTTGAGTCTATATAGAGGGAGACTGGTGTTCTCCTGCCTTGCAGGGGTCTTCTGAGGATTAATATTTCAGAGTAGGGAAGGCACTCTGATCCTTTTGTGACAGGATCTAAGAGAATGGTTCCTACCACGAGGTTTCTAACAGCATATCAGTAGGGTAGACAATCCATTTGCCAGGATGACCATCTCATGATGTTTCTTTCTTTTCAGGCACTGCGTCTGTTGCAGTTGCTGGCATCTTTGCAGCCTTAAGGATCACAAAGAACAAGCTCTCTGACCATAAGTTTGTTTTCCAGGGAGCTGGAGAGGTAGGAATGTTCTTTAATTTGTTTCTAAATATTATCTAAATTCCAATTTAGAGAGAGAAAAGTCAACCATGAAACTTCCCGCAAGGCTTGGCTTCATGAAAACAAACCACAGAAGCAGATTCCTTGTCACTGGGCAGAAGTGGGCCCCACAGGTGGATCTTGCTGCTGTGTTGAAGTTGCCAACAGTCTTTCAGTGACCTCTTGGCCCATGAGTCCTGGGCAGACTTCCTGGATGCTACGAGGCTGCCCGTGTGTCAGTGGGGCTTTAAGTACCTTGAGGGAAGTCCGTTACGAGGCAGGGTGCTGCAGGAACATTAAGGAGGCTGGTTTGAGTCCTCAGAGTTGGTATTTAGGGTAAACCAGAGCCTCTTTAGCAGTGGAGACAAAGGACTCAGACTCAAAGAACTGTAAGAACATAACCTCACTTTTTGGAGTCCCCAGATGCCCCCATGGCAGAAGTCAGGTAGTCTGTATGGCACCCTGCTCAAAGAGAGAGGGGGGAGAAAAAGTCTCTAAAGCCTGGACTGTGGACTAAAGGCGTTGGTCCAGGTGCTGGCTCAGCTCTTGCCCACCTGTGGGACCTCGGGAAGGTCTGTTACTCACTGTTGGTCTATCCGTCTGGGAAACAAAGATTGTTTCTTCTCTTTCTCCACCCCTCCTGGCAGACATGTCTGTGCTGCGGCACAGAGACCGTCCTGCCTTGTTAGTCCCCATCTGGGCGGGAGGGCCAGGCACAGCTGCAGGACCGCTAACACACACAGCATGGCCAGGGCCGCTTCCTCGGGCAGGAATGGGAGAAGAGGATTTTCCTCTTGGCAGTACTTCAGATGCAGCAATCCCACTCTGCTTTGAGTTCCTCTGTACTGGCATCGTCACCAGCGTTTGTTCAGTGTCGGCCCCTTTTCCTCCCCTGCAGCAGCTGGTTTAAATGATGGAGACGGCCTCTGCCTGTGAAGGTACCACCTCCACTGCTCCGGCCTCACAAGCAGCCGGCTCTGCTGGACAATTGGGGTTTTTTTATTTATAGCAGCACCTACAATGCTAAAATCAGCCCCATGCCATGGCACTGTACAACCACGGAGCAGAAAGCCTCCCTGCTTTGTGCAGTGCTGGGGGATGACCCAACACATCTCTCATGTAAAATCTTCCCCTCCCAAAGATGTTGATACCCCAATGAAGTGCTTATATACTGTGTTCCAGGCTGCAATGGGCATAGCTCATCTCATCCTCATGGCCATGGAAAAGGAAGGAATTTCACGAGAGGATGCCATCAAAAAAATTTGGATGGTGGACTCCAAGGGACTGATTGTGAAGGTAAATTGTCTCCAGAGCTGAGCGCCACTCCCCTGCCACCTCCTGCAAGCTAGAGAGAGGCCAGAGCAGGCAGATACCTTGGACCCCGGCTCAGCCCTGGAGTAAGGGCTGCAGTTTTACTGGTGTCAGCAGAGCTGTTCCTGCTTTCAGAGGACTAGGTCTCATGGTGACAACAGTGTACCAGCAGCACTGGCTGCCCTAAAGGCAACGCTTTGGGCTGAGCCTCTGAAGTGGTAGGATACACTGCTGGACATGGTCTCAAGCAGTGCTGGAAGTCTTGCATGTCATATGGTGTGGCCTGCTTGGTGATCCAGCATGGTCCCGCTCTGCTCTGCACTCCCTGGGTCCTCAGGATCTCTGCCCTTGTCCCTCCTCAGACTTGAGGAGACTTGTGCTACGTGTACAGTTTCTCTGTCCTGGCAGCCAGATCCTTCCTCCACACAATCAATGTATTTTGGAGAGCGAGAGGAGCAGAGACCAGCCCCACCATGACATTACACCAACAGCTCAATGCCTGACTGGCTGATGCTGAGGACCTGCTCTGTGGAATCTGGTTTAGGTAGAGGGACAAGAGATGAAATGAACTGATGAGTTACTACGTTATGTCTCCACCTTTTGCCAACAGCCCAAAGTTTGACTCCTTCTTTTCCCTCACAGGGCAGGAGCCACCTGAACCATGAGAAAGAAGTGTTTGCCCAGGACCACCCCAGTGTGAACACGCTGGAAGAGGTTGTGCAGAAAGTGAAGCCTACAGCAATTATAGGTGGAGTTCCCTTAGCACAACCTTTTCATGTCAATTCAGTTCTTAGGAGAGTTTCTGTCTTTCTTTCAGAGCCTCCTTTTGTTCTCCTAGTCAAGATGAAGTGAGCTTTTTTTTCCCTCATTTTGTCAGTTGAGTTCTCCACATCCTTTGCCCTTTGACCGTGGGACACCAAGCCTCCTCTCTTTTGGAGCTTTTGCCCTCTCAGACAGGCCTGCAGAGGGAGGTGCCGTGGGAGGCAGGATTTGGGGCTCCCGGCAGCGAGCATGGCCCGGGCAGGCTGGGCAGGACGAGGATGAGTACAGGCAGCTGGGGCAGGTCTTCGGGAGGTGAAGTGCTGAGTGCCACAGCCAGACCAGCCCAAACGCTGGTTCCTACCCTGCCCAGAGTAGCAGAGGGCTTTATTTTGAGACAGGCTTTTAATCTTGTCATAATATGAGAAAGAAACATTCCCACCTGCATCTCCAGAGATGGAGCCTGTTCCCTCCTGCAGTTCATTTACGGATAGAGGCATTCAAGAGGGATCAGCCCAATGCACTGAAGTCAGACAGTCGGAAAGCACCATCTCACTCTGCTGTTGTTGTTTTAGGTGTCGCAGCCATTGCAGGAGCTTTCACTGAGAAGATTTTGAAGGACATGGCAGCCTTCAATGAGAGGCCCATCGTGTTTGCCCTGAGCAACCCCACAAGTAAAGCGGAGTGCACAGCGGAGCAGTGCTACCGCCTCACCGAGGTACTGGGGCTCAGCGTAGGGAAGCTGGGTGCTCCGGGTACGCTGTGGCCATGACGGTACCAAGGAGACCACAGTGGTGCACGGTGGGCGGACAAGGGAGAGTGGGCATAAGTTGAAATAAGAGAGGTTCAAGCTGATCATAAAGAAAAACTTTCACACCATGAGGAGAGTCAGGAGGTGGAACGGGGGCCCAGATTGCTTGTGCGGTCACTGTCCTTGCAGGTTTTCAAGACCAGTCTGGATAAAGCCCTGAGCAACCTGGTCTGATCTGATAGCTGACCTTGCTGTGAGCAGGAGTTTGGGTCCCTACCAGCCTCAATGACTCTGTGATCCTCCAAAGAAAGCACTTGCCTCCTTCACCCATAGCTGTCTGAGATGTCCCATCCTCCCAGGTTACTGTCCCCTGTGTTTTGCCAACCTAGCTGTTTATGTAATAGTTTCATCACCCAACTCAGGCCCAGTGTCACTGAAGAATTACTGTCATGTGGGTTGACTTGGGGTGAGAGAGGAGGCCTTGTCTCACTCTCCCCTTTGCCCCCACCACCACCTGCTGCTGGCTAGAGCAATCACACAGCCCCCAGAACTATCCCACATGAGTCCCCCAAGTTTGCTGATGACACGAAACTGGGAGGACTGGCTGATACACCAGAAGGCTGTGCTGCCATTCAGCGAGACCTGGACAGGCTGGAGCGTTGGGCGGAGAGGAACCTCATGAGGTTCAACAAGGGCAAGTGCAGGGTCCTGCATCCGGGGAGGAACAACCCCATGCACCGGTACAGGTTAGGGGTTGACCCCGAAAGCAGCTCTGCGGAGAAGGACCTGGGAGTCCTGGTAGATGACAAATTCACCATGAGCCAGCAACGTGCCCTTGCGGCCAGGAAGGCCAACAGCATCCTGGGGGTCATTAAGAAGAGTGTGGCCAGCAGGTCAAGGGAGGTTCTCCTCCCCCTCTACTCTGCCCTAGTGAGGCCCCACCTGGAGTCCTGTGTCCAGTTCTGGGCTCCCCAGTTGAAGAAAGACGAGGAACTATTGGAGAGGGTCCAACGGAGGGCTACAAAGATGCTGAGGGGACTGGAGCATCTCTCCTGTGGGGAAAGGCTGAGGGAGCTGGGGCTGTTCAGCCTGAGGAAGAGAAGACTGAGAAGGGACCTCATCAATGCTTATCAATATCTCAAGGGCGGGTGTCAAGAGGACGGGGCCAGACTCTTCTCAGTGGTGCCCAGCGACAGGACAAAGGGCAATGGGCACAAACTGGAACACGGGAAGTTCCGCCTGAACATGAGGAAAAACTTCTTCACTGTGAGGGTGCCAGAGCCCTGGCACAGGCTGCCCAGGGAGGGTGTGGAGTCTCCTTCTCTGGAGACACTCAAACCTGCCTGGACGCGGCCCTGTGCAGCCTGCGCTGGGTGACCCTGCTCTGGCAGGGGGGTTGGACTAGATGATCTCCAGAGGTCCCTTCCAACCCCTACCAGTCTGTGATTCTGTGAGTCCCTCTTCACACTCCATAGATGGTTGACAGAGAGGAAGAGAGACTCCTTCTCAGCAAGTTCAGAGCACTTGCAGTTGGGCAGTGCAAACACCCGCTCAGTGCTCAGTGGCCCTGTCCACGGCCCTGTTCATGGCTCTGGGGACCAGGTCCTCCAGAAGTATCAACTGGAGATGGCTCTGGTGGAGATGCCTCTCGCTGACCAGCTGGAGATTTATCCACTTGGTCACCAGAGTCCCCTGAGCGCAGATCATGGCAAGCAGCAGAAATGTAAGATGTCTCTTCTGAATTTGGATGCCTCTTTCTCTTTCTTACCAGGGACGGGGAATATTTGCAAGTGGGAGTCCATTCTCAAAGGTAACCCTGCCCACTGGACAGACCTTCTTCCCTGGCCAAGGAAACAACGCCTACGTCTTCCCAGGAGTGGCATTGGGAGTCATTGCCTGCGGAGTCCGGCACATCTCTGATGATATCTTCCTCATCACAGCAGAGGTTTCCAAATGGCATTTAACTAATATTTTTAAAAAGATGATAAAAGGCACATGCACCTACTTCGGGCATTTTCAAGAACCTGGCCTGGGGCAATGCATTGAGTGGAAATTGCACAGCCTCAGCCAAATGCCACGGCCTTTCCCAGTCCCAGGGAAAGCTCAGACTTCCATTGCATCTACAAAGGTGCAAGAGCCACGGCAGGATTCCCCTCATTCTCCCTAACTGCCACCCTGGCACAGCACTTCCATCATTCTGGCTCCTGTTTTAAGTCTGAAATGAAATGTATGCACACATTTTGAATAGTTCAGCAGTTTCTGTTGAGAACTAGTCCCAGCACTGCTGCTGCTGAGGTTTCAGCCCCGTATCGTGTAATGCTAGTGAATGTGGTACGTGCTTGAGACCATCTCTATAAACCACCTTTCTCTTCTTTCTAGTCTATTGCTGCCGAGGTGACAGAGCAGAATCTTGCAGAAGGAAGACTCTATCCCCCCTTGGGCAGCATCAGAGAGGTGTCTCTCAAAATCGCTGTGAAAGTGAGTATTTCCAGTTTATTTCATTTTTCCAAGGTAGGGAGGGCAGGAATTGCCCTGGCTTCATTTTTGCTCTGTGGATTTTTAATTCAATTTATTCTACAGCCTAAAGCAATGATTCTCGGGAATCCTTCCAGCCAGAATTGCTGCTTTGATTTCTCCCATCATTAAAGCCCAAATGTGAAAAATACTTTCTGATTCCGGGTGCCTCACAGCTCACAAAGCTCTGCTTTATTGCTCGGAGCTGTGAGTGCTCAGCACTTCAAAAAATCAGGTTTAGGGTCAAATTCAAACATGACGCAAGTTGCCAAAAGATTTTAGGTTCCAAATTGCTATTTTGGAACCTCTCCCCCTGTATTTGATAGGGGCCTAAGCACCTGAATACTAGTTCAGATCTGGGCTTGTTGTCTAATTGCGGGATTGGTGCCCTGTATACATCAAATCTGTAATTCTCCTTCAGAGGACACCCACTGAGAATCACATTGGCCTGCTAGGAGTTACTGACAGATGCACAGTGTAGCTGAGGAGCTTAAGGGCGTGAGCGGAGGTGGTTAAAGGGCTGCTCTCCTTCTTTAATTGCACTCTCCAACCATTTTGCCAGGGCAAGGGTGTGCATTTCTAAGCAGCCAGTAATTGCAGGCAGCTTGCACTCCCTCACCCAAGGGATGAAGTGCAACTCAGTCAGGGAATTGCACAAAGAGAAAAAAGCAAAAAAAGGACACAATTTTGAGGGGAGGAAAGAGGGAAAATACAGCCAGGGCCAAACTGCAGTTGGTTTCAACTTCATAATGTGTCAACATTGTTTCATCAGCTCATTTTGCTTATCTTTTTGCAGATTGTTGACTGGGCCTACAAGCATGGTCTTGCTTCTTGGTACCCTGAGCCGGCAGACAAGGAAGCCTTTGTGAAACGACTCATTTACAGTCCTGATTACGATTCGTTTGTTACTGATGATTACAGGTGGCCCCCCGCAGCCATGCAAACACAAGACGTATAAGTTTTTGTGAGAACTGTTTTCTCATTTTTACCATCAGTTCCCATGGTTCATATCACTGCTGATATAAATGCACCTCCAGGCTTGCAGAATGATAAAAGTAAATGAATCCAAGAAGTTTTTTACTTGCCGCTGCTTTTTCTCTGTGGGAGCATATCAGTGGGGAATAAAACAGAGTCCAAGCTGGGCAGTCAGTACTCCAAGGAGAGAGACAGACGATGGCTGCAGCCCGCCCCAGTCAATCAGCACTGCATATTGCTGCTTGCTTAACGTACTGCCCGGCTCTCAGCTCAGCTGCTTTGGGAGAAGCTACCTGGGCCACCTCAGAAGCAAAGAGTCCCATTCCTAGTGGGAGTGACTGCGGGAAGGTCGGAGCCCCACTTCCATGGTGGCGGCTGTATGCGTGATTGTCCCTCACACACGACAGCCGCACTTTGCCTGTGGCTCTCTGGATGCAATGGGAAGTGCGTGCGTTGCCCTGGGAGAGGTGCACACTTGGGCAGCTCTACCCTTTCCTGCTTCAAAAGTCCCCAGTGTTTGGGGAGACTCATCCAACCCAAGGTGGTGCATGGGCCACACAGCCTGGCACTGTCCTGTGCCCCCCCACCTTGGAAACAACCCCAAAACCTCCCTCAGCCCCATGGGGACGACAGACTCCCTCCCCTCTGCAGTCCGGGCTGCTCTCCAAGGGCACAGGAGCCACAGGACGCACAGGGGGAGCCAGCCCGATCCCACACATGGCCACCCCGCTGCATCACCGCATCTTCTGCTGGGCGCTGCCAAGGAGGCGCTGCCACCAGCCAGAGGTCCTCCTGGGGGTCTCTCCGCGTCACAGAGTCCCAGGGAGGCCTCCCCTAGCCCTGCAAAATTGTCACACCCCGCCAAATACTATCCCAGTGGGATGACGATGTTCCTGACCATAACTGGGAAAGAACAGAGGGGCTTGCTGGCAGCTCTTCCCTTCCCAGTTCTCACCGCTCACACACAGCAAGGCCGAGGCTGGTTGCCACAGTCTGTATTTAGTATCTTTAAGTGGCTTTTAGCACCAGGAAAAGCATCTCGTCCCGTTGCTGATGAGCCACGGTCTCTCCAGTGTTTGTGTGCTTGTAATGCCAGCACCTTTCACGCTCCTCACATAGGTAGGTCTTCTCACCTAGGCTAAGGAAGGAGAGAGAAAGCTGTCAAGTTTCAGGTTCCAGGAGAGACACTGAGAAATAGTCGCATTTCCTGAGCAAGAGGCCTTGAAACTGAGGTTTCCTTGCCTTTTCCATGGCTTCTGGAAAAAAATGTCTGCTTTTGAGAAGGGAGGTAGCAGGGTGGCAGTTACATTTTTTGTTTCAGACAGGTGCCTACGCAGCTTCTCTTAGTTTCTTCCCTCTTCTCCTTCCCGTGCACCTCAATTAAAAGCTTGGCCTTTCTGTGTGTTCAGCTTCCGGGCCTGACTTCTAAAATATTAGGTAAGAATGTTAAAAAAAAAAAAAAAAAGAAAGAAAAAAAAAAAAGAGAGAGAATGCCTTTTAGGTGGAGGCACAAGGAGAGGAAATTTTCCTGACGAGTCTGGGAGCACTGGGGAGTGCTCAGCCAGTCTCACGGCAGTCACCTGACAGTCTTCCTCTCCAAACACTGCCAGCGCGAAAGGCTCCGGGGCTGCTTCTACTTGACTAGCTAAAAATTCAACGTGCCTAGGTGAACGTTCACAGCTTGCGGCCTAAGGCTTTGGCAAATTCAGCTTCCAATGCTAAGCAAGTTACGCTAAGTAGTATACCAAATTGCACAACAATTCACCACCACTCTTTGGGCCCGGCCATCCCGCCAGTTTCCTACCCAGCGCAGAGTACGCCCATCCAAGCCATGAGCAGCCAGTTTCTCCAGGAGGATGCTGTGGGAAACGGTGTCAAAGGCTTTACTAAAGTCCAGGTACACAACGTCCACAGCCTTTCCCTCATCCACTAAGCGGGTCACCTTGTCATAGAAGGAGATCAGGTCAGTCAAGGAGGACCTGCCTTTCATAAAGCCCTTCTGCAGCTGGGCCTTCTTGCCCTCCAGGCCAGATCACTCCTCGGTCACAGATTACCACTGCTGAGCAGTTACAATTTGAATTTCCCCTTCACTGAGCACGACACCCCCCTCTCCATGGCTTCTGGAAAAAAATGCCTGTCACAGAGTCACAAAATCGGAGAATGGTTGAGGTTGGCAGGGACTTCTGCAGGTCATCTGGTCCAACCCTCCGCTCAAGCAGGGCCGCCTGGAGCTGGCTCCAGTCTCTTTGCTGCGACAGCTTGCCTACGAATGATGCCGTGAATAAATCTCATGGGCCGTGCTATCTCTGCAACCTTACCCCGCAGTCTGTGAGGGGTTTTTTTAATTCCAGTCCAAGCAGCCTCTCCATCAGTGGTTGCACGTGCACAGTTTTTCCATGAAGCATTCTTTTTATTAAAGAAGTCATTTACTGTTGAGAATATGTCTTCTCTGGTACATCTTTCCTTTAGTAGCTCACAAAAAAGTAGTTCTTTGTGTATTTCATTATTGAAACTGCATCTAACAAATACCATAAGCTGAGACATGTCAGAAACACCTGGAATTTCATCCAACTGCACAGCAACTCTCCCACACTGCGTAAATTCTTCTAATACTTGTGTCTTCAGATCTTCAGCAATGTGTTTGCTGCGTCTTCCAACGGTATTTGCTGACAAGGGAATGCATGTTAGTTTGTTGCCATACTGCTTCCATGTATTATTTCAGCCATTTTTACCAGGGCAAGAAGAACAAATGTTTCGCCCGACGGTACGTGGCTTTTTGTCTTTTGCTCTTCAGTAAGAAACCTCAGAGGAGGCTTCTCTACATTTATCATTAAGTTTAGTGAGATTTTGTAACTGGATTGAGTATCGCCTGAGTTTAAACCTCACTGAAAAAATCATAGAGGTTTGTCTTCGTGCTCTGGCTGCTTAGTTATTAACTGTCATGCTAGTGGTGATGGCTTCGTCCTACCGCTACCTAATATCTCAACTCACAACATAGGTTTAGGGCGAGGTTCATGGTTATGTGACAGAGTCAAACAGAGCAAGTGAATGAGGGAGGGTGCCACCATGAACCTTCTGGGTTGTGGAGCACCCACTCTTCCCTCAGGACACCCCGCAGACCATGCATGACATGACCGTCTGACATAGGGACTGACTGAGTGAGGGTGCCAGTGTCAAGCCGTATATTAAATATGAGTGAATTGTTCTTTCTTTCTCATTTTTTTAGCTGAAAATAAATATAGATAGAAGTTCTAGTACTTTCTTCCCACACCTCCATGGATCATCTTGCTCACCCCGCTGGCGTGCGCATGAGGGTTGAAGGGGAATAGAAATGAGACACTTTTATTCTCAATCCCAGGCTGTTCAGATTATTCATGGCAACAGAAAAGCTTTCTTATTTCTGTCAAAGTGGTCTGGAGCACTCCCAGCAAGAGGGCTGAAATCCAGACCCAGCAGGAAGGGCATGGTGGTGGGAAACCAGGAATACAAAGTAATGAAAATTAAGAAATCCCCTCCAAAGACTCATACTGTCTGTCTGTAAGACTCACGTGGTTCGTTCTTGCTGTGTCTCAACCCATTTCTCCAGCCTGTCAAGTCCCTCTGGATAGCAGCATGGCCCTCTGGTTTATCAGCCAGCCCTCCCAAATTTGTGTCATCAGCAAGCTTGCGGAGGGTACACTCTGCCCCATCATCCAGATCATTAATGAAGATGCTGAACAGGGCTGGAGCCCTGGGGTACGCTGCTCGTTACTGGCCTCCGACATGACTTTGTGCGGCTGATCACCACCCCCTGGGCCCAGCTGTTCACCCAGTGTTTGATCTGTCTGCTCATCCAGCCAATACTTCCTCAACTTCTCTAGGAGGATCTTAGGGGAGACAGTGTCAAAGGCTTTCCTGAAGTCTCAGTAGACAATACCCACTGCTCTCCCCTTGGGCTTGGAGCCAGGGATCCTTGTGGGTCTGACTCGTCTCCTGCTTGAGACGGCTGCCTCTTGCCCTTGCACAAAGCCAGGCAGTGTTATTACCCGGCTGCAGGCGCTCCCCGTGCAGCTCCTGCTTCCAACAGAGAGGGGTTAACGCTGAGGACGGGGAGCTCGGCCAGAGGGCAGCTTTCTGCCTGAGCAGCCCGAAGGCTGGCTGCCTTGGTTGGCGACGCGATCCTTCCCTGGCGATGGTCTCACCCGGGGCTGTCTCTCCTGCAGAGGCCAGGGACGATGGGTTCGGACGTATCAGGCAGAAAGAACGCCCTTTTCCAGACGGCTTCTGGCGATGTCATCGCGTTTCCCAAGTGAGTACATTTGCTTCTGCAGCCCTTGGCCACTGACCACGTCAGCAGCTTCTCAGCTTCTCTTGGGTCAGCCGGTAGTGCCAGGGCTTGCCTGCAGCTTGGGAAGGAGCTGGAGGGAGACATTTCCAAGGCCTGGATCCCCCATTACTCCATGCTTGCTCCTGCTTGTTTTGGAAGATGAGTGGACTTACAGTGCAGCCCATGGGCTAGTGATTGCCCCTTCCCAACCCACAGCAAGCATCTCTCAGAAGGTGGCACCAAGACCAAGAGCCCTGCAACCCTGGGAGGTGGCACCCTGCAATGAAACTGCTGTTGTCTTCTTGCTTCCAGGATCAGGGGATCAGGCTCTACGTAGCACCTGGAAGAGCTGCTGGAGAAGAGGCTCTTCAGACTCCCAAAGGGCAGGTGGAGGAGAAGAAGAAGGGAGAAGCGAGGAGGGAGGAAGAAGCTAAGAGAATAGGTGCTGTGAGAGCTGGCTCCTGGGAGCAATGGCTCCTGCGAGACCTCTCTACCCGCCCCTTTTGCACCTCCTCCTAAGGGCAAAGGGTTCAGAGCCACGGCTGAAAGGCTGTGCTTTGAGACCTCTCTACCCGTCCCTTTTGCACCTCCTCCTAAGGGCAAGGGGTTCAGAGCCACGGCTGAAAGGCTGTGCTTTGTACAGGCTGAGGCCCTGCTGTGACTCTGATTCCCCATGACAGTAGCTCTGCTGGGCCTTGGTAGGGACCAAGATAGCAGGGCAGCGCAGTGCTTCCAATTGCATTCGATACCGCTTAGGCCCCTTCTGCACGGGGCTCCTGGAGCTCCTCTCTGCTGACAACTCCTCTGTGGGCTTGATGTGCCCAAAGGGACATGATGGCAGCAGAGAAACCTCACCTCCCCGCCTGTGAAATGCAAGGAGAAAGGAAGACCAGTGGGAGCACTGTCAGGCCACAGAAATGAAAAGCTGGGCAAGGTTCAGAGGGAGAAAGCCCCAAGCGCAGATCGGTGTGCAAGTGGCCCTGTCCCCCTCTGCCAGCCCCTTTCCCCACCAGCATGCAGGGAAGCTTTGTCCCTGCCTGGTCACCAGGGGACTGCTCAGAAGAGTGGTTTTGTCACCTTCTTACAGGGCCTCTCACTGACAAGCGCTGGGTGCTCTCGCAGGAACGTCTCTCTCCGTCCAGGCTACCTCGGGTGACAGTGGAAGGAGAGCTGGGTGAGGCTGCCAGGGCAAAAGAGCCTTCTCCAAGGTGAGGCTGGTGGGGAGCTAGAGGAGGCAGCCCCAGGGCTCTGGTCCTTGAGGCAGCAAGAGCCTGTGTTTGGACTTAGGGTCTTGGTGAACTCCAAAACCATCGTGACACATGTCCTGGCAAATTGCCCTTTCCATGCGGGGCAGAGAGCAGAAGGCCGGTTTTTGCAGGGGTTGCTCTCCTGCCCCTGCTGCCAGCATACAGCCCTGTTGGGAACTGCCTGCAGAAGCTCACAGCAGAAGGCTACGGTTGACTTCTCACTCCCGTAGCTGCAAGGGAGCCTCCTCTTGTGCTCAGAGGAGGGCAGGGCTCAGGGATCAGCAAGGGACAGGCTTCCTCTGGATGGGGTCTGGATGTGGGCACCTGAACTCTGCTTCGGGAGGCTGGTGCCACAGCTCGGGTTGCAGCTTCTCCTTGGGACAGAGCAGAGAGAAGAGACGAGGGATGGTCCATGCAGAGAGTTGCCATGTACTACCAAAGCGGCACGTGGCTGGTGAGCACAAGCCATAGCAGAAACTCCCTCTCTTGTTGTCTTGCAAACTGCCGGCAGTGCGTGAGGAGAGATCTTCAAGGAAG
The DNA here is from genome assembly GCA_009819775.1 of Phoenicopterus ruber ruber. Taxonomy (NCBI): domain Eukaryota; kingdom Metazoa; phylum Chordata; class Aves; order Phoenicopteriformes; family Phoenicopteridae; genus Phoenicopterus; species Phoenicopterus ruber. The sequence goes on from CM020215.1 coordinate 212,280,312, forward strand.
GGACAAAAAGGGAAGTACAAGTGGTCTGCTACGGCCCAGCCCCAAGCTCTACCCCCCCGTCTGTGAGGGTCACCGGAGAGCAGGACAGGTACCCACTGCGTGCCTGCCTCGTTAGATGGATACTGACTCCGGATAGTTCCTTAATTAACGTCTCTCTCACCATTGCATGCTTTTACTCCCAGCAGGAATTATGCTACCTGTGTATAGAATCATAGAATCATTTAGGTTGGAAGAGACCTTTAAGATCCTCGAGTCCAACCATTAACCCAGCACTGACAAGTCCACCACTAACCCATGTCCCTAAGCACCACATCTACACGTCTTTTCAATCCCTCCAGGGATGGTGACTCCACCACTGCCCTGGGCAGCCCGTTCCAGTGCCTGACAGCCCTTTCAGGGAAGAAATGTTTCCGAATATCCCATCTAAACCTCCCCTGGCACAACTTGAGGCCATTTCCTCTTGTCCTATCGCTTGTTCCTTGGGAGAAGAGACCAACCCCACCTGGCTCCAACCTCCTCTCAGGGGGTTGTAGAGAGCGAGAAGGTCTCCCCTCAGCCTCCTTTTCTCCAGGCTAAACACCCCCAGCGGGATGTAAGAAATCTCCAGGCATCGCTGGCTGAGGAGCAGCTCCAGAAAGAAAGGGAGGAAGAGGGCATGCGGGCACAGCACCAGGCTCGCAGGGAGAGGAATGAGGCAGAGAGGGCCTGGGTATGTCAAGTGTTTGAAAGCACTCCCTCACCTAACCTTTCTCTGCCCTTGGGGGCCGTTGCAGACACTTCTCCCTCTCTGAGCTTGACCTCTAAGAGAAAAACTGGCACTTTCTGAGTCTCGTTTTCCTCCTTTGAAGGGAAGACTCCTTCCAAGCCCACTGCAGGGAAAGCTTTCTTCCCCTTGGCTTCAGAAGCCGAGGGCTGAAGCCTTTCCTGCTGACTTTCTTGGAGACAGAAGGCTGCAGCGCAAACTGTCCTGAGCTTGGGCAAACCCTGCTGGGCCGCCTGCCGCGCCATCGAGTGACAGCTCCTGGCTTTGCACCTCCATCTAAAACACGTTCCGTGCTTTTGCTTGCCCCGTAGCTGAAAATCCAGGCTGGCAAGCTGAAGCCGCTGGAAGACAGCACGTCCTCCCTGCGGCTCGTGGAGCTGGGAAGGAAGGGGAAGGCTGGTGAGAGCACAGCAAACTCGGTAAGCGCCTCTTCTGGGAGGGAAGACTGTGCCCACCCTGGGAGCTTCCTTCTTGCCAAGGCTGGGGCACTGTCGTGGTTTAACCCCAGCCAGTAACCCAAATACCACGCAGCCGCTCGCTCACTCCCCCCCTCCTCAGTGGGACGGGGAGGAGAATCGGAGAGAAAGGAAAACTCGTGGGTTGAGATAAAGACAGTTTACTAGGACAGCAAAGGAAAATATTATTATTATTATTGTAAAAATTAATAATAATATATTAATAATAATATATTAATAATGATTATAAAAATATAATTATAATTGAATATACAAAATGAATGATGGACGATTTCTCACCGCCCGATGAGCTGACAACTGATACAGCCTGTCTTGAGCAGCGATCACAGAGCGAAACCAAGAGCCATCTCTCAGAACAGTGATTCCCCAAGCAGCAATCTCAGAACCACAAGTTCCCAAGAGAGAAAGAGAGGGAGGGAGGGAGAGAGGGAAGGAATTAATTCAGCCCACTGGCTGACCCCCACTTATGCTGTGCATGCCGTCTGTGGTATGGAATACTCTCTTTGGCCAGTTTGGGTCAACTATACTGGCTATACCCCTCCCAGGGTTTTGCACCTGCACGTTAGCAAAACCTGGGAAGGTGAAAAAAGTCCTCGATCTCGTAGCAACAACTAATAACATCAGTGTATTGTCAACATTCTTCACATACCAAATCCCATACTAAATCCAAAGCACAGTAGCTACTGGGAAGAAAATCAGCTCCATCCCAGCCGAAACCAGGACAGGCGTTGTGTTCCCAATGTGTAGGATTCAAAGTGAACCACTTGAGGGCTGTAGAGGACTTCTCTCCATAGCTTTTGCCTAGCTGAGAAGGTCCTGTCAGTGGCACATCACATTTTACCAGGGACTTACCAGTGGTAATGAATATTTTTTTTCTTGTCCGATCTTGTACAAGAAAAAACCCCTGTAGAGGGACTCCTTACTGAAATCAGAAATTGCTGTGTGGCTGCCCTACGAGACACATTAACTCGTAAAAGTTTATGTGCAGGAAAATCAGTGCAGGGAAAACACAAGTTGAATAGTGTGGGACTTTTAGCTGCTGTATGTGTTTTGTTTTCTAATTTAAAGCAAGGATATTTATAGATTGGGTATTAGGAAAAATTTCTTCACTGAAAGGGTTGTCAGGCCCTGGAACAGGCTGCCCAGGGAAGTGGTTGAGGCACCATCCCTGGAGGTATTGAAAAGACGTGCAGATGTGGTGCTTTGGGACGTGTTTTAGGGGTGGACTTGGCAGTGTTAGGTTAACGGTTGGACTTGATGATCTTAAGGGTCTTTTCCAACCTAAACGATTCTATGATTCTATAGCAGATCATTTTAGATTTCTCTGTTTGCTCCCACTTTTTCTCTCAGCAGCAGAACAAGCCCTCTGTTCCTAGGCTGTTGTTGTGGTTTAACCCCAGCCGGCAACCAAGTACCATGCAGCCACTTGCTCACCCACCCCCTCCCAGTGGGATGGGGAGGAGAATGGAAAAAAAAGTAAAACTCCTGGGTTGAGATAAAGACAGTTTAATAGGACAGCAAAGGAAGAGAGAATAATAATAATAATAATAATAATAATAATAGAATATACAAAACAAGTGATGCACAATGCAGTTGCTCACCACCCACTGACCGATGCCCAGCCCGTCCCCGAGCAGCGATCCCCCTCCCAGCCAACTCCCCCCCAGTTTCTATACTGAGCATGACGCCATATGGTATGGAATATCCCTGTGGCCAGGCTGGGCCAGCTGTCCTGGCTGTGCCCCCTCCAGCTCCTTGTGCCCCTCCTCGCTGGCAGCACAGGGGAAGCTGAAAAGTCCCTGACTTAGTGTAAGCACTGCTCAGCAACAACTAAACCATCAGTGCGTTATCAATATTATTCTCATACTAAATCCAAAGCACAGCACTATACAGCTACTAGGAAGAAAATTAACTCTGTCCCAGCTGAAACAAGGATGGTTGTTCTTTTTCTTTTCCTTTGAAATATTAGGTGATTTGAAACCAGCGATAAAAATAGCATAAATACAAGAAAAAGATATCAATACAGGTAATAATGTGGCAATATAATACCCATTTCAAGCCCAGAATGGATCACTATGGCATCCTAACATGATGCTAAGCCTAGCAATTGACCGATACCTGAATCACCTCTGCCAGGAAAAACCCTTCACTTCTCTTTGCCCAGTCACTTACGTCTCTCCTCTTGTTTAACAAAACTGCATCTTATTTATAATCCCAGCTGGTCTGGGTTAGTCAGGTAGCATTTGTCCCACAGTAAAGCGTGTTCCTCCTTCCCCACAGGGCCCATCTACCAGCCAAGCCAGCGCACTTCTCGGAGCGCGCTGCCACGGGCTGCAGCACTGGCTCAACCCCAGCATCACAGAAGCAGTCCTAGAATGGTTTGGGTTGGAAGGGACCTTTCAAGGCCATCTAGTCCAACCCCCCTGCAATGAGCAGGGACATCCTCAACCAGATCAGGTTGCCCAGAGCCCCGTCCAGCCTGACCTTGAAGGTTTCCAGGGATGGGGCTTCTACCACCTCTCTGGGCAACCTGTGCCAGGGCTTCACCACCCTCATCTCACCGCACAAGCCACTGTGGGGCTCGGACAACCAAAGGGTCTCTGAACAATACAATAACCATAAATTACATTGAGGTCAGGGCCATGCTCCTCTGGTCTGCCTTTGTCTTCAGCCCTTGTGCCTGGTGTTTCTGTCAGCTGGCCCTAGGCCTGAAAGGTCGTCTAATCCGTACAAAACATTAATCACAGACTTTTGGATAAAATTCAGGCTATCTGGACATCACCTTTGTGCTTAGCACACCAGGCGTGTTCTTACAAGCAGCCACCCCGAATTAAACCTCTACCCTTTAAGTCATTTTCTGAGGCTTCTTCCTCACAAGCCTTGACTCCATGTGCAAATCGGAGACATTTGTTTTGCTAGCACTTCAAGGGTGTGCTGACCTTTCAGTCCTGAAAGGAAAATCTTGATAAAATCACTAATTAATGACTGAGTTTGAATCATTTGTCCCAGATATGTGGATAAACAAAGAAGCTAAAGGTCTGGCTATTAAACAGGAAAGAAACGGTTTTCTTCATAGAGCGAGCTTGGCTGTTCAGACACCTAAAATGGTGGTAATTGATTTATATTCAATTATTTGAGTGCACAGCAGCAATTATAGCTAATCTTTAAAGCCTAGTTCTACTGTGAAGCGTTACTATGCAAAAAATGATTCCTTATTAGTTATCCACTGATGAAAAATGGTGGTAGGAGGATGGAATTTCCCTTTTATTTAGACTTCACACCCATTTTTACCTATCTATCTATCTGATCTCTGCTTTTTGTATATTGAGAACAACAGGGCTGTTTTACTCCAGACCTAACGAATCTCACTGACAAACCACCGACAGGGAAGAGACTGCTGGAACTGGAAGGGGATTTGATCACAGAGTTGTAACAGTGGCTGGTGTTAGTCAAACAAGGGATGTGTCAGAGTCCAGCTCAACTCACAGTCACCCAGGCTGTATTCATATAGTCAGCCGTCAGAACAATAAATGGTGTTTTAATCTGTGACTCCTGCAGATCGGTTCGGAAAATCGCTGAGATTTCGTGAGATGTCACAAATTCACTATGAACCTCATTTGTAACTGTTGGAAGGAAAGAGCACCTTTCAGGGTGCTCAGCCCCAATACCCACAGAAGCACTCCAGCTAGCTTCGGAGCTGAACACATCAAAGAGACATGGGAAGAGAAGGAAACGTGTATGTCATGCTAAGGGAGGGTCCAGGATAGCTCTCAAGGCCACCCTGGCACATTGTCTCAGCCTGATCATAGAATCATAGAATCATAGAATTGTTCTGGTTGGAAGAGACCTCCAAGATCATCGGGTCCAACCATTAACCTAGCATTACCAAGTCCCCCACTAAATCGTATCCCTTAGGGCCTCGTCTAAACGTCTTTGGAATACCTCCAGGGATGCGGACTCCACCACCTCCCTGGGCAGCCTGTTCCAATGCCCGACAACCCTTTCCGTGAAGAAATTTTTACAAATGTCCAATCTAAACCTCCCCTGACGCAACTTGAGGCCATTTCCTCTTGTTCTGTCGTCTGTTACTAGGGAGAAGAGTCTGACCCCCATCTCTCTACAACCTCCTTTCAGGGAGTTGTAGAGAGCAAGAAGGTCTCCCCTCAGCCTCCTTTTCTCCAGGCCAAACATCCCCAGTTCCCTCAGCCGCTCCTCATAGGACTTGTGTTCCAGAACCTTCCCCAGCTTCATTGCCCGTCTCTGGACACGCTCCAGCACCTCAATGTCTTTCTTGCAGTGAGGGGCCCAAAACTGAACCCAGCACTCGAGGTGCGGCCTCACCAGGGCCGAGTACAGGGGGACGATCACCTCCCTACTCCTGCTGGCCACACTATTTCTGATACAGGCCAGGATGCCGTTGGCCTTCTTGGCCACCTGGGCACACTGCTGGCTCATATTCAGCTGGCTGTCGACCAGCACCCCCAGGTCCTTTTCTGCCCACAGCAGAGACCTGAGTACACTTGGCACAGGCTCGAGCTCTTCGCCGTGCGGTTTGGATGACTGCCTGCAGAAAGGGCCGTGGCTGCTACACGCCATTGAAACGGGTCGTGGGGATCAGTCCCTGTAAACTTGCTCTTTACCTTGTAGTATAGAAAAGCCTGTATCACAGTCTGCAATTAAGAAAATGAGAAGAGACTCAATCTGGGCCACCGCCTCTCCTGCGCCACCATCCCTGGTCCAGCAGCCTGGATTCTCTACCTTTGAAGTGTCTTGGCAACATCAAATTAAAAATCATTCACTGAGTTCTCACCACTGTGGAGGCACACAGAGGTTTAAGCAGCGGGCCTGTACCTTTTACAAAGCTGAACAAAAAAATCAGTAACGAGTATGCCCAGCGTCTACTCAAGGAGCAGAAAGCAGCCTGTGTTCCCCATCTACAGCTACTCGTAAAGTAATATTGTTGTCACGCAGCATCTCAGGTTTAACTCGCTCCCAGCCTGCAAGCAGATTTGCTTTGGTGAGCTGTGGCTGGAACAGCTGAGCTGAACTCCAGCCGTTCCTGGGCTAATCCATATGACCCCCAGTTCACTTCAAACCATCCCTGAAGGTGGACTTGGGCACTGATCACAGGCTGGAGTAACAGAGGCACGGGTACAGTTCCCTCCAGTCCGCACTGCCAAGGGACGGCTCCTGTGGCACAGAGGCAGGGTAGCAAACGGGGACAGTCACCTCTTCATCTGGCACAGCAGGATTTGACAGAATTTGTTCAGCAGAGCCCGCAGACTGAATAACAACTAGCTGCTAAGACTGAGGCAGTCTAAAATGCCCACCAGGAGACATCCTAACACACAAAACATGCGCTAAAACAGGAGCACCAGAGCCCGTTACTACAAAGCTTGAATCCTGTTCTCCCTCCCTTATTACAGACCAAGCCACGGTTTCTTACCTGCCCAACACTGCCAGACAGGACGGGAGCGCAGGATAAAGCAGGTCTACCTGCCTCTGGGAGGGTCACGGAGATTTCATGAATAAGACACGATTTCTGCCATCTCAGAGGAGCGGTGAAGGATCATTTGGGAAACACTGCATATTCTTCAAATCCTACACTGGCCAATTCAAGCAATTAAAAATATCTTCCATGGCCAGCAATGCAGTGATGTTGAGTCCGTGATCTCGACAACTGTGGGTCTGTGGTGTTGTGCGATTTGGTATACTACTTATATAGAACTTACCATAGAATCATAGAACGGTTTGGGTTGGAAGGGACCTTGAAGATCATCTAGTCCAACCTCCCTGCCATGGGCAGGGACACCTACCATTAGACCGGGTTGCTCAAAGCCCCATCCAACCTGGCCTTGAACACTTCCAGGGATGGGGCATCCACAACTTCTCTGGGCAACCTGTGCCAGTGCCTTATCACCCTCATAGGGAAGAATTTCTTCCTTACATCTAATCTGAATCTCCCCTCTTTCTGTTTAAAACCATTACCCCTTGTCCTATCACTACATGCCCTTGTCAAAAGTCCCTCTCCAGCTTTCTTGGAGGCCCCCTTTAAGTATTGAAAGGCTGCAATAAGATCTTCCTGGAGCCTTCTCTTCTCCAGACTGAACAACCCCAACTGTCTCAGTCTGTCTTCATAGGAGAGGTGCTCCAGCCCTCTGACCATCTTCATGGTCCTCCTCTGGACCCACTCCAGCAGGTCCATGTCCTTCTTGTGTTGGGGTCCCAGAGCTGGAGGCAGTACTCCAGGTGGGGTCTCACATGAGTGGAGTAGAGGGGCAGAATCACCTCCCTCCACCTACTGGCCACGCTCCTTTTGATGCAGCTGGGACATGGCTGGCCTTCTGGCCTGTGAGCGCACATTGCTGGGTCATGTTGAGCTTCTCCTCAACCAGTACCCCCAAGTCCTTCTCCTCAGGGCTGCTCTCAATCCATTCTCCACCCAGCCTGTACTGATACCGGGGCTTATCCCAACCCATGTGCAGGACCTTGCACTTGGCCTTGTTGAACTTCATGAGGTTTGCCCGGGCGCACCTCTCAAGCCTGTCCAGGTCCCTCTGGATGGCATCCCGTCCCTCCAGCGTGTGGACCACACCACTCAGCTTGGTGTCGTCAGCCAACTTGCTGAGGGTGCACTCGATCCCGCTGTCCATGTCGCCGACAAAGATGTTTAGCATAACTTGCTTAGCATTAGTAGCTGAATTTGCTGAAGCCTTAGGCCACAAGCTGTGAATGTTCACCTAGGTATAGAATCATAGAATCATAGAATTGTTCTGGTTGGAAGAGACCTCCAAGATCATCAAGTCCAACCGTTAACCTAGCATTACCAAGTCCCCCACTAAATCGTATCCCTTAGGGCCTCATCTAAACGTCTTTGGAATACCTCCAGGGATGCGGACTCCACCACCTCCCTGGGCAGCCTGTTCCAATGCCCGACAACCCTTTCGGTGAAGAAATTTTTACGAATGTGCAATCTAAACCTCCCCTGGTGCAACTTGAGGCCATTTCCTCTTGTTCTGTCGTCTGTTAATAGGGAGAAGAGTCCGACCCCCATCTCTCTACAACCTCCTTTCAGGGAGTTGTAGAGAGTGAGAAGGTCTTCCCTCAGCCTCCTTTTCTCCAGGCTAAACATCCCCAGTTCCCTCAGCCGCTCCTCACAGCACTTGTGCTCCAGGCCCTTCCCCAGCTTCGTTGCCCTTCTCTGGACACGCTCCAGCACCTCAATGTCTGTCTTGGAGTGAGGGGCCCAAAACTGAACCCAGTACTCGAGGTGCGGCCTCACCAGGGCTGAGTACAGGGGGACAATCACCTCCCTACTCCTGCTGGCCACACTATTGCTGATACAGGCCAGGAAGCCGTTGGCCTTCTTGGCCACCTGGGCACACTGCTGGCTCATATTCAGCTGCTGTCGACGAGTATGTTGAACTTTCAGCTAGTCAAGTAACAGAAGCCCCAGAGCCGGTTCAAGCCAGAAGATAAGGAAGGTGTATTCATTAACAGAAGCTGCAACCTTAGAGATAAGAAAAGAAACAGCCCACCCAGAGACAATGAAAGGACCCAATGAAGAATGGGAGGACCACAGACCCTAACATTGCTACTGGTCCCAACTGTCACATGGGGTGGGGAATTCAGATTGTAAGGGTATAACCGCCCAGGGATTTCTTTGTTCGAGGTCCCTCTTCAGAGGCACCCAGCTCTTGCTGTAGCGCTATTAATACAAAAAAGGACTTTATAGAAGAATCTCCTTTCAGCTTATTGATTCAACGGAAAACCTAGAGTCGAACCCTGTTACGGTGGCTGGCGTGCGTCATTTCCTAACAGTGGACTACAACCAAAATAACCACGAAAAATAAGGCTTTGACAGTACATTGCCATTTCATATGGAAGGGGTCCAAAAAGCCTAAAAGGTTAAAAACCTCTAGTCTAGTGAAGTAGTTCTCTGCCTGTGAGGGAGAGGAGTCACCAAGGATAATCAAGGTTACAGCGAGGTATCAAAAAATATTATAAACCACAGAAAACAGAATTTCTCTCCTCACCTTTCATAACATCACCTTTCAGCAATCCTCTGCCAATCTTTACCCACACAGATTTTGGGAGAGGAGGTCACTATAATACTCTTTTTTTTACTCTTTCATGTAGATGTGTTACAAAAAGTACTGGATTTTAAGTGTTTACCAATCTTAAAAATGAGAGATACGTTTACTGCAGAGAAGGCAGGCTGCAGTCTCTCCAGTTGACGTAAGGCTATCCTAACAGCATTCCCAACTCCCATTGCATATAGTCCCATTTGTACGCTTGAACTCCTCAAATTCCCACCTGAATTGCTTGCACGTCACTACGGAGTTACTCCACCACCTTTTTCCTCCTGTTGCCAGTAACTGCAGAATGACCTTCCGTTTTTGCACTGTTGCCAAAAGCAGTTTATTCAAAAAGTCAGAGAACAAAAAGAGTTTACAATAAACTTCTGTATCTTTTTTACTAACATTGAACAACTACGTAAGCTCATCGAAGATGACTCATCATCGATGGTCAGGCTGTATTAGAGCAATCCCAAACTCAGGTCATTAAATAGTTAGCGAGCCTCTTTCAAAAGCCCATCCAAGAAAATAAAGGAATCTTTCTGCTTTCTTGAAGCAGGTTTGGAAAAGACCCAGACCGTTTAAGTCAGAAAATACTGAGACACAGTAATAACTATTCATCGTGAACCTTTTGTTATTCATCGGTAAATCACCATTAAGGAAAGGTAAGAGTCCCTCACTTAAAACAAGAACGAAGGGTTCTTGTTATTCCCATTTATCATCTTTGACTGCATATGAAAAATTATTAAGATGTGTGTGCTTTTCCACCAAAATCTCCAGTAAAATCAGATAACGATGCGTGTAAAATACACCAGCAACAAAATGGAATTTAGTGTATATCTGAGGAACTCGGTGCAGACTTTGTAAAATGAAATAGTTTGACAGTCTGACCTTGATCCAACCAAACAGAACCCGCTGCCATTCGAAGGGACACACTTCTTTTGAGACAGAAGGGACAGACTCCTTGTAAAAGTGCACCAGATAAACCAAAATATGTTGCTCGATTACAAAAGGTTTTATTCTTACAGCTGCTTAAGATGATGCTCTTCAGTGTTTCGGCAGAGAAAGCAATTTCCCAGGGGTGTTTCTGAGTGAGACCCTCATGTGACATTTTCAGTGCCTGCACTATTCAAGCTGAGGGAAACAACCGCAACAAAAAGAGCCCACACATGCACAAAGGAGATAAAGGATGCGGCTCCGCTAGATGGCAACCCTTGGTCTGGTGGCGGTGCCCTCGCTCCTCGGCCGCGCGGAGAGGAGCTCCAGCACTCCTCGGGAGCCGCACAGAAGTCCTTTGTCTGGCCTCTGCTGTGGGAAAAGCAGCCGGGATCACCCCAGCCATTGTTAGCTCCTCTCCAGCCTTATCAGACGTCCCCCACCAGGTACTCCTCAAATACATCCTCTGCCAGAAATGCAGCGGTACGTCAAAGAATACCGATACTTTTTTTTTTTTTCTTTTTTTTTTTTTAGTGTAAGCTCCTATAAACTGAAAATCCTCCTTTGAGGAACTATTGCAGAATAGAAGCCAAGCTGAAGCAACACCTGCAGCTGCTGCTCAGCCAGGCTGACTCCCGGAGCCTGCCCCCAACTTCTTGCAAGCCCACGAAGAACCCTCCCAACCTGGCAGCATCGGGAGCGGGCTGCCACGCCAGCTTTACACCAGCCCAGCTCTGCTGACACCCCCAGAGCCGCTTCTCCCACTGGTTTGAGACAAGATCTAACCCAAGGCGGCTGATGATGCTCTGCTGCTGAGCACCACCTACAAGGGAGCAGAGCACCCAACGAGTCAAAACCATCGGCAGGTCAGAGTTGTGGCACTTTACAGCTACTTGGAATAAAAGGGTGAGGCCTGTGGGCAACCAAATAATTCCAGTTTGCAATCTCTACATAGTACACCACAGAGTCTACTCCTGAAGACCTCTTTTAGACTTTTTTTCAAGCAAAATCTCACTGAAGTCTGTGAAACAGCTGACAAAAAGGATGGCTGTAAGGGCTTCAGGATTAGATCCCTGGTTAACGCACATTTGCATATCGAGCTTGTGAAATAAATAGATTGCTCAGTGAAATCCTAAGCGAAAGCAAGTGTTTTCTTTCCTTAGCAGAGACCATCGCATTATCAGCTTCCCCGTCATTTCCTCGGCCTGCTGAAAGCTCAGATCCCGGGCACACGGCTCACGTGAGAAAGCTGGGCTGTAAAACCTGTATTAGGGCAGCACCAGCGAGCTGAAATACCCCAAGTAGCTGCCAATACATGCCTCAAGCACACATGCTTGAAGCAGTTGCTAAACAAAAAACCCCACCTCTCCGACCAAAATAACCCCCTAGCTGGTCTTGTCTAGATAATCTAAAACGTGGTTTTAGGCAAGCTCTGCTCGGACCTGGCGGTGGGCTGCTTGCGAATGCACACTCGCGCGCTCCCACTGGGAGGTTTGCCAAAGTGAAGGCGGCGGGGCTGAGTTGACAGAGTAGGACATTGTCCCGTCATCGAACCCAGCAGCGGGGCAGGATTAACCTCATTTGTAGCTACCTTGGCTGGGCCCGCCGCCCGTTCATCCTCATACACACTCTCGTGAAGCTTAGTTAAATAAACTACTGCAAAATTATATTTGAAAAGTGCGTTTCCTTAACAGCGTTCAGCTATTAGACACTGGAGCATTGCGGACGTTCATCCATGGTGGTTCCATTCCACGCAGCTTGTGAAGACCTTGGGCGGCTTTGGGGGAGGAAAGAGGCAGCATAAGTTACAGTTCTTGCTGTTTAAAAGTAAAATTAAGGCAATTTCCAAAACAAATTATCTCATGGTTTATTTTCAAAAGGTCTTGCTTCACCTCTCTGCACATCCCAACGTCTTGACCCTAAGTCTCTGAAAAATTAAATCTGGGTTGATGAACGAAGAAAACTGTTTTACCTTTCACATTATGTTTTAAAAGACTGAAGGCATGAGGATTTGTCACCACCGAGGGTAAAACCTCAGGCTGATCCGCATGTGGATCCCGTTTCAAAAACAAACAATCCACTTGGGACTGGCGGGGAGCCAGACCGTGGGATTGCCTTTTAAGACTCGCATCTCAATAGGAAACCTCTGAGTATTTTGATCTGTTTTCATAACTGTAACAATTTTCATCCCTTGGCTTTGTAGCGTATTATCATTCCCTTCTTTCTAGTAAGTTAAAGAAACAGCCGGTACAAATGAAGGCAAAACAAGCACGGGTCGCTGTGGATAAAATACGGCATTTCAAAAGATTTAGGAAAGACAAAACCCACTGCCCGTCTTAACTCCTGCCAAGAAACCATTACAGAGGATGGAGGCGCGGTGAAAGCCCCTTGAACGCTGCATTTCAACGGCAGTAACAACCACAGATCTTAGATCTATTGTGTAGCTTTATTTTTATAGGACCTATCATAGACTCTTTTACATAACTTAAATGATTATCAAATAATCTCCTGTACACAATGAGACCGAGCCACATTGCTTTCCGAGCTTTGACACATTCCTGGAAGAAATCCAAGGGTCTGTAGGAATCACATCGCTGCAGTGGCTACAGTACAGTTTTGTCCCGAATTTACGCCATCAATTAACTTACGTATCAGTGTAAATTGCTGTTTGCAAGATCCTGCAAGACATTGTTACGTTTCAGGACACTACGTTTTGGTAGCAGCATTTTTAATTTTGCTTCTCTTGAATGGTTGTTTTCCCTCGCCTTTGTGTCCTCAGCTGAACATCCGCCAGCGGTTGCAACGCACACGAGCCTGGGAAAGGTTTTAAATGCACCGCAGGAGTTGACTGAGTTTTACTTTTACACCGAAATCATTTACAAGTGGTCACGGCTGCCTTCAAGAAGAGCAGCCCCCGTCGCAACGGTGCCTCAGACAGGTACCCCGAGCCGCGTCTGCCTACAGCAAGACAAAACCTGACCCCGAAGGAAGCCTAACGAAAGGTCGTCACCGGCCGCTAGAAAAACACCTGAAGGAACCCAGTATTTCACATTTTATTTGCAGCGTCTCCCACTGCGCTGGCGAGGCGACTCGCAGAGCACACGGGTGAAATCCTGCGGGAGCCGTGGCCGTGGTTCCGCGGGGGGGGGGGGGGCGCACATACGCGGCGGGGCGAGCGGAGCCCCCAGCCCCACGCGTGAGCGGCGGGAGGGCCCCACTCTCCCCCGAGCGTCCGTCAGGTCCCCGCGGGTGGGCTCGCCCGCTCCCCTCTTCCCCGCGTCTCACCGCCCGAGCGGAGCGGAGCGGAGCGGAGCGGCGCGGCCGGCGCTGCCCTACAGGCCGGGGTAGGCGGCGCGGGGGTAGCCGCCGCTGTAGTCGTAGGGCACCTGCGGCGGGGGCAGGGGGCACTCGGGGAAGAAGGGGGCGAACCCCGCCGACAGGTGCCCGCCGGGCTCCTCGCTGCCGCCGCCGCCGGGGGCCGGCTCCCCGCCGCCGGGGTACAGCGAGCGCAGCGCCTCGGCCGGCGCCTTCTTGGGCGGGCTGCAGGGCCCGGCCGGGCTCCAGGGCGGCTCGGGGTAGAGCAGCCCGCCCAGCAGCGGGTGGTGGGCGGCGGGCAGCGGCAGCGGCGCTTCGTAGAGGCCGTGCTCCAGGCCCAGCTCGGCGGGCAGGCGGGCGGCGGCGCCGCCGGGGAAGGCGTCCGGCGGGGCGGCGTGCTCGGGCAGCAGCGCGCCGTACTCGGGGCCCAGCAGCTCGAAGAACTCGGCCGCCTCCGCGCCGCCTCCGCCGCCGCCCTTCGCCAGCTCCTTGGCGCCCGGCGGCGGCCCGCGGGTGGCGGCGGTGGCGGGCAGCGCCGGCTCCGTGAAGAAGGAAGGCGGCAGGTTGCGGTCCCGCAGCGGCACCTTCCGCGGGCCGCCCGCCGCCCCGCCGCCGCCCGCCGCCCCGCCGCCGCCGCCCGCCGCCTCGCCGCCGCCCGCCGCCCCCCGGCCCTGCTGCAGGGAGCCGAAGAGGGCCGCCAGGCTCTTGCTCTGGAGGCTGCTGGCCGCCTGCGAGGCCTCCCGGCGCGGCGGGGGCTTGGCGGGGCAGGCGGCGGGCGGGGAGGCGGCGGCGGGCGGTGGCGGGGCGGGCGGCGGCGGCGGGGCGGCGGCGATGATGCCGGTGCAGCGCTTGATCTGCTTCTGCAGGTACTTCCTATGGTTCACCTTCCGCTTGGACTTCACCGGCTTGTCCAGCGCCAGCTTGATGTTGCTGGAGGCCGAGTCGATGAAGCTCAGCAGGTCCCTGGTGGCTTCTTTAAAGTCCCCCGCGTCGCCCCCGCCGCCGCCCTCGTAGCCCTTCTCCAGGTCGGCATAGCCCAGGAGCCCGCCGGCGGCGGGGAAGCAGAAGGAGAGGAGGTGGTGGGGGCTGAGCAGCGCGGCTGGCACGGCCATGGCCGGCGGCGGGGCGCCGCCGCCCCGAGCTCCGCAGGGCTGCGCGGGGCGGGCGGCGGCGGCGGCGGCGGGGAAAAGGCGGCGGGCGGGGGAGGAGGAGGGCTCAGGAGCGGGGCTGGCCCCGGCCCTCCCCGCCTCCCCGCCGGGCGCCCGGGGGCCGGGCCGGGCCGCCTGCACCCACCCCCCCGGCCGGGGACATCGGCAGCAGCGGAGGGGCGGGACGAGCATCACCCCTGGGACAGGTACACACCCCCGGGACAGGTACACACACACCCCCCCCGGGACAGTTACACAGCTCCCTGGGACAGGTACACACCCCCCGGGACAGGTGCACACCCTCCCGGGACAGGTACACGGTCCCCGGGACAAGTACATACCCCCCTAGGACAGGTACACAGCCCCCCGGGACAGGTACACAGCCCCCGGGACAAGTACACACACACCCCGCGACAGGTACACACCCCCTGGGACAGGTACACAGTCCCCAGGACAAGTACACACACCCCCAGGACAGGTACACAGCTTCCCAGGACAGGTACACACCCCCCCGGGACAGGTACACACACCCCCGGGACAGGTACACAGCCCCTCAGGACAGGTACACACCCCCCGGGCCAGGTACACAGCCCCCAGGCCAGGTACACACCCCCGCTCTGGCCCCGATCAGTGTGATCCCCATGAGCAGCGTGCAGCCCCCCCAGCGCTGTCCCCCCTCCTGCAGCTGCTCAGCTGGCACAAAATGTGTCCCTCTGCCCGGGATGAGCCGGTGGTGCCGGATCCCCTGCGTGGCTCCAGGCGCAAGGGCACGGGGACACGCTCTTGCTCTGACACCCGCCAGGACGCACAAGCCTAAATTAATTTGAAAAGGGTTTTTTTTTTTCCAAGCTCATTGCTATGCACGTTACCCAGCGTGTTGCATTTTCCTCATCAGGTCAAGTCCTGGGAAAATCCAGCACTGCGCTCCAGTAGAGATGTTAAATGACTGGGTTGCATGCAGTTACAACTGAAGACTTTTACTTGCACAGGTTTAGTGAAGCAGCGGTATAAATCTTCCATATGGAAGGTAGAAAAATTATTGAAGCAGCTACTGAAAGTACTGATAACAGCTCCTGAGGGAACAATCTCATCTTTTTTGGCGGGGGGGGAGGTATTTGGTTGATTTTCCTTTAGAAAACTTTTACATTGATGCAGAACAACCTCAACCCTTTGAGCTCCAGGTTCATTTTCAGTGGTCTTATATGTCCAAATACGAATAAAGTTGCACATCTGATTTGGACTGAAATAAAGTGAGTTTTCTTGATCTGCATCAATTCATTAGAAATGCAGCGGGTTTGTGTTGGAAGGAAAAAAAACAGAAAGCAAAACTCTGCAGAAGAAAAGGGAAACAAGCTCCCAAGGCTGTACTTAGCAGTAAAATGGAAAAATCAGCCAAATTCACCTCACTGTGGTTTCAAACACTTGTTGAATGCAAAGCAAGTATTGCAAGGAGAAAAGAGGAGAAAGAATGTATTTCACGAGGGAAAAAAAGGCTCAAAATCCTCTACAAAACAAAAATGCTGATTTTCTTGGTCTCTCACCCACATCTCATCAGGTCCCGTCGGCAGGCAGAGCCTCGTGGTCCCAGGCAGAGCCTTGGCTCTGGTGCTGGCGCATCTGGAGTGGGTCTCCTTGCGAAACCTGCCCAGCTGGAGCCTCCCAGAGCCGCTTATCTGGGGAGCTGCTCTGAGCACAACTGTGTAATTGAAGCAAAAAACCCCCGGTAGGCAGAGGGCCATGGGAAATCTGTATGTCTCTCTCATCAGAATGAGTATGTCTACGTAGAAGGTGGATTTAAACTACTTAGCTCAAATACAACTGACACGGATTAGCTACCCCAGCATTTACCCTCAGGTCCTGTCAAGCCCTGTCAAGCTTTATAGCCTACTCCAAGCTCCCTTATTGATGGGGAAATGTAAAGAACAATATATATATATCCTCTGTGTGCTCCACTAGATCGTTTTGCATCCACTTTGAGGCCACTTCAAACTGCACACGGGTCTGGAAAATAGGGATCACTGTCGGTTGCTGGATGCACAGCCAATGTGGGACCATTTCTGATCTGACCAGTACTCTTTAATATCTTCATCAATGACACAGGCAGTGGGATCGAGTGCACCCTCAGCAAGTTTGCCGACGACACCAAGCAGAGTGGTGCAGTGGACATGCCCGAGGGACGGGATGCCATCCAGAGGGACCTGGACAAGCGTGAGAGGTGGGCCTGGGTGAACCTCATGAGGTTCAACATGGCCAAGTGCAGGGTCCTGTACCTGGGTCGGAGCAACCCCCGGTATCAACACAGGCTGGGGGATGAAGGGATGGAGAGCAGCCCTGCCGAGAAAGACTTGGGGGTACTGGTGGATGAAGAGCTGGACATGAGCCAGCAATGTGCACTCACAGCCCAGAAAGCCAACCATATCCTGGGCTGCATCCCCAGCAGCGTGGCCAGCAGGTCGAGGGAGGGGATTCTGCCCCTCTGCTCTGCTCTGGTGAGACCCCACCTGCAGTGCTGCCTCCAGCTCTGGGGCCCCCAACACAAGAAGGACATGGACCTGCTGGAGCAGGTCCAGAGGAGGGCCAGAAAAATGATCAGAGGGCTGGAGCACCTCTCCTGTGAACACAGGCTGAGAGAGGAGAAGAGAAGGTTCCAAGGAGATCTTATTGTGGTTTTTCAGTACTTAAAGGGGACTTCTAAGTAAGATGGGGAAAAACTTTTTAGCAGGGTCTGTAGCAATAGGACAAGAGGTAATGGTTTTAAGCTAAAGGAGGGGAGATTCAGACTAAATATAAGGATGACATTTTTTACAGTGAGGGTGGTGAAGCACTGGCACAGGTTGCCCAGAGAGGTGGTAGATGCCCCATCCCTGGAAACATTCCAGGTCAGGCTGGACGGGGCTCTGGGAAACCTGATCTAGTTGAGGATGTCCCTGCTCATTGCAGGGGGGTTGGACTAGATGGCCTTTAAAGGTCCCTTCCAACCCAAACTGTTCTATGATTCTATGAAATGACCCTGTAATAGAGCAGCAACTAAGTTGTCCTTGAGTTAGTATCTGCTTCAGTGTTATAGCAGCAATATCTCATAGCCCGTCTAAAGGGGGTTGTTAATGAGTCTGGGTGGTACTATGTGCAGAGTGGCTAAATATCCGGTGGCTTAGAGAAAAAAAAGCTGAAAGCCCTGGCTTCTCTTCTGTAAGGCTGAATTCATTCAATTAAACAGCTTTGAGAGCTCAGCTACGGTTTAGTGGGAGACTTAATTACCTCCTAAAAATTGGAGAGTATTAAAACAATTGTCAGGCATGCAATGGAAAGTTTGCATTCAGTTGTGCTAAGCAGCCAAATTTACATATTCTCAACCAGATCTGGAGATGTAGAAAGCCTTCATAATTGCATTAAACATGCTTATTCTCCGTGTTCTCTCAAGCAGAGCTGATAACCCCAAGTTGGGCAATGCCTGGAGGGAAATTTGCTAAGCCACGTGATGTCGACAACTTGCAAAGAAACTTAATTTTTCCACAGAAATAGCATTTTGGTTATTCCTGCAAAACGTCTCTCTCTCCCAGTGGCTGTACGAGCCAACGCTTGTCTGCTGCCTGTGCTCTTTCGGGATGAGGATGCTCAGCCCGTGCAGGGTGGCTCTCACGTCCCACCAGCGATCCACCTCCGCTTGCTGGCAAGGTCTAATGCCCGGGAAGCGTTGACGCTTCTCTGACACTGGGATTAGACTCACGAAATAACCCCAACCCCATGCAAATGCTTGGATCAGATGTCCTGGTACCTCCACTCTCCCCTGCCATCAGATCGAGGTGAGTGAAGTGGCTGCAGAAGTGCTTCCCCACCCCAAACCTCCATCCCGCAGGACAGTGTTCAGTGCTCCCTCAGGGGCTCCAGGGGCTCTGCTGGTATTTTCTTGCTCACTTTTGTGTAGGAAATGTATCTGGGTTTGTTTATTTTCTTGCTCATCACAGATAACAGCATCTCAACCAGCTCTGGGGATTAAACCAAGGCTCTCCAGAACGATGCCCTTGGCATCAAGCTTGGCTTTTGTAGAGGATTGAACGGCAGCAGAGCCACACTGTGAATCGAAGGGAGCGGGGACACGCCGTGCTCACTAGTGCTTTGCGCAGGCCACAAACTGAGCTTGTAGCCACACAATTGAGCCCTTCGCAAGAACAATTTTTTATCCTCACAGACCAAGCGGGCCAGAAAGGAGAGAGCGGCTCATGCAAACAAGAAAGCCTTGCACAGCTGAGGACCTCATTACGGTGCCAGCACTTTTGTGGAGCAGCTCCTCACGGGAGGCGGTTGCAGAAGCTGAACCTGCCCTCCTGATGCTCGTGGGACTGCTCGTCTCAGTGTCCCACACTGGGGTAAATCCTCAGCAATGCAGGGACAGGCAGTGGGATCCAGCCCGAAGGAAACCTCTCATGCTGTGCCCCATCACTAAAGGAGGGGAGATTCAGACTAGACATAAGGAAGAAGTTTTTCACAATGAGGGTGGTGAAACACTGGCACAGGTTGCCCAGAGAGGTGGGAGATGCCCCATCCCTGGAAACATTCCAGGTCAGGCTGGACGGGGCTCTGGGAAACCTGATCTAGTTGAGGATGTCCCTGCTCATGGCAGGGGGTTGGACTAGATGGCCTTGAAAGGTCCCTTCCAACCCAAACCATTCCATGATTCTATGATCACTAGCAAAACCTTCCCCTGGGGAAGGCAAACCAGATCCAGCACCGAGCCCAGCCCTCACAACACCCGTTTTCCTTTCACTGCAGCATCGGGAAGGCAGCGTGAAAGCAAGAAAATCTCTACGACAGGGGAGGGAGGACTTTTTTTTTTTCCCTGGCCGGTTGTATGGCCCATATGGTTATCGAGTTATGGGAAAATCCGGCTGCCCAAACAGGTGTCACCGCTCGCAACCTACAGTCTCATTTCCTGATCGCGTCTTAATCGGCGAGTTGGTTGTGAAAGTTGATTTCTTGCACATTCTTATATCAGTGGGAATTTCTGCCCTTCCCTGACAAGTATTATAGGCAGCCTTTGACATACAGCCCTACAGGACCTAAATAGGCTGCTATTCTTTCCCTACGCTGAAAGGGAGCTTTGTGCCAGGGATTCATTAAACTGCACTGCACAGCCCTTCATAAATGGGCTCAATAATGAACAGTCGATTTAACTGGAAAAGCTGCTGGAGCTGTTAAATTAAAGGGAAATAAAGTGCACTTCAGGCTCAGTCTGCCAGAAGAAAATGTTGACCTAAAAAAAAAAAATCTTCATTTTACTGAATCTCTTGCAAACAGGCAAAAATCTTCAGGAAGTTTATACTCGCAACTGGAGGAGAAATTTTAAAACACACCGGTTTGCTTCCCCACTAACAAAGAAAGAAAAATTGACAATAAAATATCCAGTAAAATCAAAAGGAGGGATGAAAGGCATATTCCATTTAAGCCAAATTTAAGCCACTTAACCTAAATTTAGTATATGCGTGTAGATATAAGATTATGTGCCTTATGTAGATCCAGTCCTCACCTGCCTTAAATCAATATAGACCACTTCAAATGATGCATGTTCATACATGCGCATATACACAGTTCCTTCCTTTACAGTCTTAGCTTCTTTGAGGTGCTATTTTATTCAGAGGAAATCATTAGTGGACACGGGACTGCAGAGTCGGCACCCTGCAAGCGAAGCCCAGTTTTCCTCTTGCAGCCTCTGGATTCCGTTGTCCCAGTTTCCCTTCCCCTCTTTCAACCTCGGTGTGCGTTTCGTGTTCTCCCGAGATATATTCCCCCCAGAAGAAAGGGCAAAGCAGGTTGTGGTGGCTCTGCTGGCACCGGCGAGTGGGTGACGTGTTTGTAAGCGCTGCATCACATTGGAAAGAGCTGTGCAAGGATGAAGCCCTAAGCTGTGTTGTCTGTGTTTAGGGGATCGTCACTCCATCAGGAGATCCCGTAGAAGCTCTCCTGGTCCTTGCCCGGGCTGGGATGAGCTCTGAGATGCCACTGGAGAGTTCTGGGTTCCAGCAAAGTAATCCTGAGCTGCACACAGGTGTCTGAGGTGGACTTTAAATGTTTAACTTGAGATTTTTTTGTATGCTTATTTTAAGAAAGCAGGAAAAAAGAAAACAGATATGGTTTAGAACTGGAAAAGAAATAGTGGGTCAGTTCAGGCCCTCATCCAATCAACTTCATATATCCAAAGTTTCCGCTGGAACAAAGTTCATAAATTCGTCAGGGAGGGACTTGATTTCCCGTTTGTCAGTATTTTGTGAAATCTTGGGGATTTACGCAGCCCGGTCCTGCAGTGCCCTGGTCTGGGATCATGTTGCAATGGTCGTTTCACCCACGTGCGGAGTGCAGGACTCAGCTGGAACGTGGCCCACACATGGGGGGACTATATTTAATCTTCTGGATGAATAGGAAAGTCCGTCGTTCAGCTGAGCCTGACCCACCGCATGGTTTTATGAGTGGTATTCCTTATTTCAGTGGGGTTCCTTCAGCATAAAACCGGGGGTGCTTAGTGGTGAATCAGCTCTTCCATCATGGTCATCTTGTTCTCCTTCATCTGAGCAGTCATAAATATGGTTCCACAGCTGTGTAATGCACTTTATATACGATATATTGTGAAGGAAAACTATCTATGGGAAGGTAGACTGGAAGCTTAAGGGCAACAAGATCAGAAGCAGCACGCAGTAGGGAAGGGACCATGTCCAAACCTAATTCTTGGGGCAGATCATCTGAAAACAAACCTCAGCACCAGCTTAAAAAACTTTGTGTTGCTTTCACTGTTTCAGATTGTAGCTGGTTTTTCATTATATAAACTTCCCGCTTGGAGAAACACTCATCATCTTCATAGTATCGTAACTGTAGTTCAAAACTTCTACATCATTTCAAAGGTGATGGCAGCAGGCTTGCAGCGCTTCACTGAAGTTGCCTTTAGTAGGTTAAATATTTTTTCATTCTCTCTGAAAACATGAGCATTCAGGAAGGGTATTAGCTGCCATATATCAGTCTTTCACCTCAATTTTGCGTAATTATTTATGACTTGATTAAAAATGTCCTGGCGTAGATCGAAATCCCATAGAAGTTGCAAAACCATGAACTTTGCTGCAAAAATAATGCATTTGATAACTTTAGCGGGCTGCTTTCTTGCATGCAGAACTTGGGTGTATTGCTGGTGGCTCTCTGTCACCACTACAAGAGCTGCGCAAAACCACCACTTGCCTCTTCAGGAAACAGTTCTGGGGGTTGAAATTGTAATTTCATTTCATTAAATCCTGCTCATAGTCCGGCACTTCGCTACTGGTAGAAATATGCATTGAGGAAACATTTACAGATACTTGAAAAGAATAGGAAAGGAAATTACTTTTCATATTATTGAGAAATATTTTTTCATATTATTTTTTTTTCCTCAGTCCTTGTGTATTCCTTGAAATCTGCAGGGTTTTATCTTCACTCAGAGACATTTCTGCAGGTAAACAGGTGGGTTTTGAGATCAAACTCATTCCTTCATTTTCGCTAGTCGTGCAGGGTGCTGCTAGGAAATGCTTTGCTGGGTGGAAATAAAATGTGAAATGCAAACAAATAGCAACTAACATCAAGCACTGTCTTGTTTACCGCACACTATCCTTCCACTAATCTCTGTTTGCTTGGCAGGAACCAGTTCATTTGATCTCATGGCTCCTGACAGGCTCTGACAGGAGGTGCTGCATGGGTTTGGGGAGGACAGGAGCTCCTCAAATCTTACCTGATGCAAACAGTGAGGATACAGCAAACGCTGCAAAATAATCATGTATCTCAAACTAGTCACTGAAACCAAAGGCACTGAGGTGTTTCTCAGAGGTCCGGCCATACACTGTCCACATCGTGGGGGAGAGCATCGGAGGGCTGGGTGCTGCTTGGTGTGTGGTCCATGGTCATACACAGCCTGGCACCAGTGTTTCAGAAAGAAGTCTTCTCGTTCATTATTTATGCTCTGAAATAAGGACCGTGTCCAACCTCCAGTGAAGCCATTTCCACTGACTTTCACTGAGTGATGAATAACCCCAGTTAATGGACCTAATTTTCATAACTGCTGAGCATCAGTGACTCTCATGACTCTGATGAGCCAGTCCCTGTCTCTTTGCCCTCCATTTGGGAATAATCAATTTTCCTGAGCCAGGAAACCCCATGCCAACATCTTCATATGGCATGTGGCATCTTCCCTCCGCGTTGCTATGAGCTAAACTCAGCTTTTCCTTCCAGCTCTCCCATGGCCTGAGCTCAGCCCCCTCTCCCACTCCAGGTGTCTCTCAAGTGATGCTTCAACCATGCTGGAGAGCCCCTGACATGGAGGTGACTTCAGGTACCAATGACTACAGCAATGCTGTCATAACTCTTCTTAAATGTCTTCATGTCTCTTAAATAAACCCGGTGCAGCTCAGCTGATGGATCTTTAACGGGATGACACTGGCAAAAAGGTGGCCTTTGCCTATGGAGCTGCTCTGGCACGGCCTCGTCTGCGCCAGCCCCAGGGAGAGAGCTGGGGCTCAGGTCCTGAAACGGTGGGAGCCGTGTGACCCCATGGCAGACAAGAACAGAGCCCAGGTATTTACCTAAAGGAAGGTTTTTTTTTTCTTCTGGTGTGTTACGATTGTTGGGAGATATTTGCATCACAAGACCATCTTTAAATGTTGATCAACACTAGGTCTCGGTTGAGCTCTGTTTCTTTCCAAGATTTTTTTTTCCATGAAAAAGGACAATTGTGGAATTTGTAATTGCTTTATTTTTAATTGAAAATGCTATCAAAACTGTGACTAGTTTTGCCTGTTCAAAATGGGCCATTAGAAAAGTCATTTCCCTCAGCAAAACGCCTTCATCCAAGCACTTTTTAGCAGCTTAACTAAACAGGCAAATATGATTTTCTATTCCCAGTCTCACCCCCCATCCACTGCAGGGCTCGGCTGCTCTGGGGAGGCCTCTGAGTTCTGAACCAGGAATATTTTTTTGACAGGGTGACATGAAGATCTGACAGCTCCGTGTCAAAAAACATTGGGAGCGGGACATGCAATGCCCCTTGCCGGGCTGCCACGGGGAAAGCCAGGCTCCGCGTTAATTCCCTCCTGGATCCTCTCCACAGACGTCCTTTCTGGGAGGCAAACCCAGGTCTTATCTCAAATGAATATCACGATTTCATGATACCAGCACCAATTTTATTAACTCTCTCTAATTTTTTCACCATTTATTTTGTCCCCTGCTGAGGTATGTCTGCAGGGAGCTTAATCTCATCAGGAGCAGGAATTGGTCCCAAGACTCCTTTCAAACAGCAAAAATAACCTCGTTGGTGCAGCACAGGCTGCAGGCTGAGATGGCCACTGGTCTGCAGGACTTGGGGACGGCAGGAGCCCTTGCTCCTGCACAAAGCGCGTCCTTGGCCCCGATACGTTCTCACATGGGCAGCTCCAGACCCCAAATCAGCACCACACCAGTGTCAGCCACCCAAGTCCACCTCTGGATTTCAACGGGTTTACTCCAATGCTTAGATGTGGGCATATCTTGCTGAACGAAAGACTCTGCTTCCAGCAAGACAGGTTCAAAACCATTCTGTGGCGTGCAGCTACCTTTTAAATGTTCATAGGATTCATTAAGAATTTAAATCCTAGTATCTCACTTGTCTATAAATTATCTAGTTAAACACATAATAAATCACTATATACACATGTATACTCAGAGTGGGAGCATACTGTCATTAGGAGCTTTGCATACAAATATATGTAGACTAAAAAGACTGTTAAAAAAAAGACTTTTTTTTGAAAGGTATAGCTAACAACAATGTTGGATTTTTGGTTACCAGAAATGTTCTCTTAACCAGATGTTTTCAGTCCTTTCTTAACAGAGCCACTCGCAGATTGTTCCCTGAATTATTTCATGTTTAGAAATGGAGTCTTGTTAAAAGAGAGAGGGAGACGGAGGGAGAGAGTCGCACAAACTGCCATTATCATGCAAATAGCCCCAGAGGAAAAAGGACAGTGAAAATGATAGCACTGATCTAATTATCTGCAGGCCAATATAGCTAAGTCACTGAAAGAGGCCCACAGAAAAGGCTGCCACAGAAACACAAAAAACAGCCAGAAAACAATAAGGAACTTAGCAACAGTATAAAAACGGACTTCTTTCTGTGCACAAAGAGTAGTTTTATGAGCATTTTTCTTGCTTTCAGTTTGCAGAAAAGGTTAGAGCACATTTTAAATTCTATGCCAGGATTTTTCCCCCCCCTCCTCAGCCCCCAAAGATCCTTTGGCACGCCGTCATATCACTGCGCGCCCGGCGGTGGGAACGCGGCCGCTCCTGCTTAGCTTGTCCCAGCCACCACGCGTGTTGGGGCTGCTGAGCTCGTGCGAGGTGGGTTTTGGTAGCGCCCTTCTCGGGGGCTTGGATTTTGGTCAAGACATTCAAGCTTTGCCCTTTTCGTGTGTTAACCCTCTCGTCTACCTTTTGGTGCTCCCAGGAGGCTCCCAACGGGAGGATGGAGGGTTCCTACGCTGCTCACTCTCCCTCGGGTGATCCGTGCGAGGGTCTCGGTGCTCCCTCCGCGGGGAGAGGCGGGAGGACCCCGGCTGTTGCAGCCTGCACCCGGGCACAGCCATCCCCACAGCCATAATTCACCTCGATAAGGACCTCAGTAAGGACCATGAGATGCTGCCCACCAGATTGCCAAATACAGACACTGACAAGCAATTAAAAAAGACCCAAAAGCCACTGATTGTGGTCGTCGAAGAGGCCCCCACGTGAGCTTCTCACCCTCAACTCTCTTCTTGTTGGTGGAGAGAAATGGGCAGCTCCAGAGTAACTTTTCTGCCCTATTTTAGTGATCCTGCCTTGCGACTGCCTGTTTGTTTTCCCGCTGACCTTGAAGGGAGCCCCCATGATCAACCTAATCCTACCCAGATCTTAAAAACTCAGGGCACCTGCCAACTTGGCCCAACGTCCTTTGGAGCTACAGGTGTCAAACTAGTGCAGGACAATTGCCCAAAATGTCCTGAAAATGCTTTTTAGCCACTCAGAGGTCACCACACTCCTTTTTGAGGGGGAAAACTCCCAGCCAATGTTTCTGTTGATTACAGATTTAGACCAGACTGGGACCAAAATTGGAAAGAGAAAATGCAGAGCATCGCTCTATAAATTCTCCAAGTCATCTAATCCCTCCTATCAAGCTTAACAAGCTTAATAAGATCTGAAAATATCCATAATTAGCCTCATGTCAAGAACGTACAGGCGCTGCAGCAAATAGTTGCCAGATGTGGTAAGCCCTGTCCGTGTTGCTGGATGCTCTAGGAAAATGAAGGTAAGGAAGGGCAGTATCTTCTCTGGGATAGGGCTTTGCATTATTCCTTTTGGGCCTACTGAAGGGACTTTTAAGAAGGATCTGAATAGGAATATGGAGAACTCTCTCAACTTGGGTGAGGAGAGTCATCAATGTAGGCAAAATTCAGTCTTGTGGTGGCAGCACAAGGAGGAAGAAGAGGAACCACCGGGAAGCCCTGAGGGATGAGGGGATTCAGGCTACATCCTCAGACATAGGCCAGATGGGCACTTTTGCCAGTGACTCGAGCCAGTTCTGAGCCTGGCACCCCTCACAAACACCCAGACATGCAAGATATGGAAATACAAACATTGTGCACTCAATTTTGCTCAGAGGCAGTTAATTTAGTCCTGGTTGGAGGAAATCTGGTGATTTTTTTGCAAGGGACCATCTTTAAGCCATCCCTCTGCCGCCTGGGGCCTTCAGCTCCGACCTTCAGATGAGGACCACTCGGTCTGGACCGCTGCAGAGTGAACACATGCCCCAGATGTACTATTTAAATGTGGATTTTCCTTAGAAGCATGGTACGGGTTCATGGGACGATATGGGCTTCATGGTGGAAGAATGAGAAGGAGAAAGAGGGCAGAAAGTCTCAAAGAAAAAAACAAACAACAGACTTTTGGACGGGATGGGCAGATCCACTTGAAGAATTCAGTTCTTGAGAAAGATGTGCTAACTCTCAAGTGCTTAAAAAATTCATTGTGGATAAAGGTTCCTCTAGCTAACCAGCAAGTGCGTCTTGCCCTCCTGCCCAGTCTGTGTCCTAAGAGGATAAACTGGGGATTCACAGTGCACATGACTTGAGTGGAGATCTATGGAAACTCTGGTCAGTAAAGCGTATTGGTCTGGGCAGCAGAGCCCTGTTAGAGTAGAAATCTGCTAATGAGCCACAGGCAGACCTGAGTGCGTCTGTCCCGGTCCTGGTCCTTCCTTCTTCGCCTGTCTCAGCCCCAGCTCCCACCACCGTCTGGAGCCAGCATCATGTGCAGCCCCATGGTGAACAGCCTGAGGAGCTGCTCGAAGCTAAACCTCTCCTTTTCCGATCTTGCCAGATTCATCTGAACCCTGATCAATTCCCCAGTGCCCTTCACTGCATCACCAAACACTTGCACCAGCTTTTCCTGCCTTACAGACCTCTTGAAAATACAGCCGAGAAAGAAAGAGCGGAAGCCAAGTTGGCATGAAGAGCGTGGCAGGTAGCACGCTCCAGCACGGCCATCCACCTGCACAAAGCCTTTCTGTATTTGAAGATGCAACACACAACAGCAAAAGAAATAAATCAGATGAAGGAAACTACCACAAATACTAAGATGGAGAAATAAAAAGCACTCAGCCCCTCTATCCACCTCTCTGTCCCACTAGTTGCATTTTATTTTGACTTTATAAAGTGTCCCCCAAACTCATCTATTTCCTAGGAGAGCTTTGTTAACATTTATACTATTGGAGGGGGGGCTGTCATTTCTGTGAAGAGTCGCTTAAGGTCGGAAAACAGATTTTGGTAGCAAAATTGGCTATGTCAGATAAATGTTAGTCATGGTGATTATCTGCCAGGGAACGCGAACAGGCTACAAAGTGATAAGAGGAGCTGCTGGCACCAGAGATCCTGTTTAAATTTGTTCCATGTACATGGAATTTAATTTATGCAGGCTTTGCAAACAACATCTGATCGCTGTGTCAGATGGTCCGGCAGCAGATCAGCAGCCGCCAAACTTGTATGCAGTCAAACTCACCTCTTCATTTGCTGCCCTGGAGAGAGATGGGAGGGATTTGTGGCTTCTTCCTCACAACTCTTTGTGCATTTTTTAGGTTTTCCACGTAGCAAGTCTTTCCCCATCTGATCTCTTTTGTGACAGTATCTACCCAATACACATTCTTCCCTCCTTGGTGTTTTTTTTTACTTGCCGCTTCCCAGGCCACTCTGTTGGAAGAAATGACATCATCAGAGAAATATCTGACATTTCAGCTGATCTAAATTCAAAATACACTGAGTATTGAATAGCATGGCACAGCACACAAAGACCACTGACAGTCACAGGCCGTAGCAGATACCTCAGGGAGGAACCAGATCAAGCGTTACTTTGGTTAACAAGGACCACGAAAACTAGACTTAATTGTCGATAGCTAAACCACACCCTTATCATTTCAATATGTAATAGGTTTAATTCCTTTCTAGGTTTCCCAGATGCAAAATACACACCAGCAATCTGCTGTGATGGAGGCGTGGAGATGAGCCGCGCAGTCTGATATCCGCAGTCCATGACTTGCCCCATGACATGAAGGGCCATGTAGAAAGGTCCAGCAATAACCCAAGGGGGTAAGGGTCCCTTAGGGCTCCTCTGGATTATGGGGAGAAGGGAGCTGAGACCAGAGGTGACCTTGTGAGGATGCCCTGGGCCAGGCACCATCAGCATGCCTGGAAGGGCTGCCCATCTAAGCACCCCGGCTCTTCCCATCACCAAGCAAAAATACGACCTTTTTTAAAGGGCCTGGGATGCACAGATCCCTTTCTGAGCACATGGAGGACGTGTCTGTGCTGGTAGCCAGGGAGCTGGTTTCCAGCCGCTTTGACTAATAGTCTGATTTCTGGCTTGCCCTAATCCTTGTCCCCCTTGATCCTGCTGGCCCCAGTCCATAGTCACTGGCCAAGGAGGGGTTGGTTATGCCCCTACAACATTAGCCAAAATTGGGCACTTGGGGCCACCGGGGCTGCCTGGGTGGTATGTATTTAGGCTTGTGTTCTCCTGTAGGACCAGAAGACACTATCTGGGTCATGGAGCCCAGGCAGCTACGCAGTAAGAGGTCCCCAAGCCACGAATTGGAGGAGGATGGGGACAGTCTAAGGGGAGTGTTGCTCTGCGCTCATCCCATTCTTACAGCTCTTCCCAAGGGTCTCCTCTGGCCTCTGTCAGGGAGAGGACATGAAGTTGCTGCAGCAGACATGCAGTTCAGAAGGGTCTGCAGAGCATCCATTTCACATGCCACTACACACTCTGGACCATAGGAAATAAACTCCAGCGAAAGACCAAATCAACAACTGTAATGTGCCTCAGGAAGAGAGGAGGGGAGACCTGTAACGTCGGTGTCTGGGCTTCTACAATAGCAGAGCATTCAGGGAGTAAAATCTCAGATGATGCTATGAAGTGCCCCAAGCTCCACTGTGCAGCAGAAGGAAAATAAAATCCTAATTTAAAAACACAGTGCAGAAGAAGTTGACTTGCACTGGTGTCCGATAATTCAGGATGCATTGGGACGGAGAGCAGAAGTGTTCCTGCAGCTTCACACCGAAGGCCCCTGCCTGGGAAGGGAAGCCCTGGGTTCAGGTATCTGCTCCCAGTGCTGCTTTGGTATTTAACGTGAAAGACCAAACTGCTGCCCCCTCTCACTTCCATCCTCCCTGTCTCCTCCTCCATCAGCAATGACTGATGGCCATCCTTGCGTCCCCAGGACATTCCCTGATGTCCCCTTCAGTCGTGGCAGCAATCCTCTGCCTGGAGGATGAGCCCCAAAGACAAGGACATTTTATCCATCGGGGTTTTAGCTGGAGATCAGATATAATTCCCTGCCCAGAGGGACATTTCTTGTTGGGCCAAACCTTGAGACTCACACCGCTAAAGGTGCCTAATCCCTACCAGTCTCTGGTGGTGGTATTAGGGAATATTGCCTAAATTCAGAGATGAGCTGTGATGGTAACTATCCAGGGCTGTATGACTTAAAGGAGAATATGTCACACTTGGTCAGGTACAACCCCTTCTGACGAAAGTAAATCAAAAAGAAGAAATAATTTTAAAAAAAAAAATTAACCCCCGCAGATACTTTAGAAAATTTATACAGTTTTATCCACATTTTTCAGTTTTTCTATTTGACACACACAGTATTATACTTTTGCTTTTGAAAAAGAGAGAGAAAAAGAGAGAAAAATGAAGAAGTAGTACATAGTAAACCAAATAATTTTCTATTTTGCTAGAGAAACAGCCTCCCTACTTAAAAAAAAAAAAAAAAAAAAAAGTCAGATTTTTTTATTTTGAGAATAAACACTTGAAATCTCAGCCAGCTCTTGGTAACAAGCTGCCCTAAGAGCAGCGCCGTATCCCTGCGTCCATCACCGCGGCAGTCGCACGGGCACGTCATTCTCGCTGCCTTTCTTCCTCCCTGACACGTGGCTCCGCACAACGTCGCTGCAAACCTGACGGAGAGCGGCTCGTGATCTCCCGCTGCTGCCTCCCTCCGCTGGCCACCGCTTTCCCTGGCGTCCGTCGGGGTCGTCCTCGGCTGCGTGCTCTGTGCCTGTGCGTGCATGTACGTGTGCGTGCGTGTACGTGTGCGTGCATGCGTGCATGTGCACGTGCGCGTGCATGGGCACGTGCGTGTGCACGCGTGTGCCTGTGCAAATCCCCATGCTAAGCAAGGGGCTGCTGCAGTTTGACTTGCTCTCAGGAGAAGATGTGCACACCTCATAGCTTGCTGCTGTCACTGTACCCTCTTTTTGTTTTCAATGCACAAACTTGCCCAAAAGCAGTTGTGTAAAGATGTAATCAGCTAATAACTGCAATAACTTGGAAGGAGAAAGGCTGGAGGAGTGGTAATGTGGGATCCTTACCCGCCTTGAGGACACAGCCTACTTAGGGGGCCCGAATCTGCCAGCACATTTTCAGGAGCCAATCGTTTCCCGACCGGGGTTACCCAAGGGTAAGAGCACAGCGGTCACTGCGCTGAAATCCTGTTCTTCGCTCTGGATTTGAGCCCAGCGTGACCACGACGGGCGCAGAGAGACCCCGCGATGGCACCAAGCCGTAGGTCCCAGCCCCGGAGCAGCGCTGTGCGTGCATCTGCAAACCCACCAGCACATCACTTATGTCACCCTCCTAAGCTCTCGGTTTCTCCAGGGGCCGCTTATTGACTTGCCTCAACCCAAAACAACAACGTCAGTCATCGTTCCTCTTCCCGGCTTGGTCCCCCCTGCCCCGGAGTAAGGAAAAGCGTCGAATAATCCTCCTCCGTTCGGTGTGTGGTCTGGTTTTCCGTGTCGTCATGCAGACAGTACAGAGACGGGGGGTCAGGCGGGTCATCAGAATGCTAATAAGAAATCTGATTGATGAGCCGGTGCCTCGGGGATGAATGGGATACTTAATTAATGACTTCTGCTCTGTTTAAGAAAAAGTTTCCCTTAACTCCCATCCCTCTTTTTCTTAAAAAAAAAAAAAAAAAAAAAAAAGGAAAAAAAAAAAAGAAACCTCTATAATCCCAGGTTTTCCAAACAACATAAAGGGAACTTCAAAGACAGACATGGTCAGTTTTTATGTGTTGGGTTGGTTCAGTGATTCTTTCCTTTCTTTGTTTACAAGGGCAGCCAGGCTTGATTCCAAGGCTGAAAAATAAAAGGCCACATTGTTCAACCAGATTCTGGATTTTTACAAGAAATTTCCTCCTTCCCAGTAGGGCAATTAACTGCTTCATTTCTGGGTCCGCGAGTACCAAACCGGCCGGCCCTGTGAAACTCGGCAGCGGTCGGTTCCTGCCAAAACACGGCTCTGCTTCGGAAACGAGACGTACTATGGAGACGCTATTGTCCCATTAAAGCTGACCAGCCAGCCAGGACTGGGGGTGGTTTTGCAGGGAAATAAAAGCTCGTCGGGGAAAATACCTGGTAGGCGCTTAGCTTAGGAACATCGGACTGCGTATTCAGGGCGATTCCAATGGGATTTCAAACCAGCAATTAGCAATGGGAAAACAGCAACAGTTTCAAATGATCTCTTCCGGATTGATGTGGAAGGTTATTTCATGCTAAATGAATAGCAGCAGGAAAGAAGATGAAAAGGGGAAAACAAAACAAAACAAAACAAAAAAAAAAAGGAGACCCACACAAATGAATTTTTTAACTCTGAGGTCTTTTTTTAGGAGCCGGCTCAGCTGCAGCATTCAGGGCAGAACAAGCCGCTCAGTATCAGCGCCAGGCAGATGGGAGACGGCAACGAAGCGATGCGGGTGATGGATCGGGCCCCACGTGTCTCCCACCCAAATTCGGTCACTCCCAGCAGACAGCTCAGGCCACCTCGTGGGCCCAAACACCGCGACACGCGGCCAGGCCCATGGGCTCGGCAGGTTCGCGGGACCTCGAGCCCCTTGGTGGACCCAAGCGGGGAAGGAAATGGTGTCCCTCATCCTCGCATGGGCTTCACCAGCCCTTCACTTGGGCTTAAGGACATCCTGGACACTAAGCCCTTTGCAAGAACATTTCAGTAAGTGAGAGCTGTTCGTGCACTCGAAGTTAAGGTATATTTAAGTGCTCGGTTGATCTGAAACCCATGGGAGGAAGGGATGGATCCTGACCAAGCCAGCGGCTATGCCTGGCAGCGATGCTCAGCCCGGGCTCACAGGACCTGCAGGCTGCCTTTTGCTGGATTACTGGAGCTGAATTTTGATGTTGATGTCTCGTTTTTAACTTCTCCTTGCAGTAATCCTGTGTGCATTTGACATAACCTGCGGATCTGTTCAGCTGTAGCTTTAAATACAATTAAAAATCATTTCTTTTAAAAAAGTCAAGAGACCCTGAGGGCACAGAGAGTCTGCATCGGTCTGAAATCTGGGCACAGAAGAAAACGTGCCAACTCCAGAAGACGAAATGGCAGGCATGGCTTTAACCCAGCAGCCTAGTCTACTGACTATTTGTACTTTTTAAAAAATAGTGCATGAATTTTCTAAGTGAGTAGACACCAGCTTCGGCCTAAGGGTTTAGAGCACCAGTTACTCTCACCAGCCTCGCTGGTTAAAATCCCACTTGTTCAAATCCCACTCACGGGGGATTTAGGAGTCCCTCATTTGGGTATTTTATTACCTAAAAAACACTGACCTATTTAAAGTGATGGGAAAGTTCAGAGTCACCGTCCTCCCTCTGATCTGGACTCCCGCAGCTGTGATCTTCTACTTGATGTTATCCAAGAGATGATCCCTGGGCAGCAAAACAGGAACATAAAGTGCCCAAATGTTCTCGTCTGGGACCGGTGTGGCCCACCCAACCATTATTTTAGGGAATTTGAGTGAGTCCTGGTTTATCTTTAGCCCTTTAGCTCTTTCTGCTCAAGGGTTTAATAAACAAACAGGCTTTAAACAAGTTGGACAACAGGAGGAGGAGGAGGAGGAGGAGGAGGAGAAGGGCAGAGGTGTGGGAATGGAGCAGGTCTGACCCTCCTGGGGACCTTACTTCGGACACACCAGCTAAAGGAAAGGGAGGAAAAGAAACAAGTGACACAAGACCAGCCAAGTGATGCTGGGCAGCCAGGAAAAAAACCCAAACCAACATTTACCAGCCGGAGCTGATTTGCATTTGTATTGGGCACTTGGGGAATACGGATAAAACATGCTTTATTTTTCAGGGGAATTCAGGGAATATCAGCAGCAACATCCGTGCAGAAGCACAAAAGGGAGAATAGGAGTGTTTTGGTGATCCTGTTCTTAGGCAGTGACAGTGATAACGTCAGAATAACGCATCTCTCACCCCTTTTCCACGGGTCCCGCCAAGAAAAGCAGCACAGGCACAAAATTACAGTCACTTCTCGCAGTGGTGCATGTGGGAGATGTCGAGGAGGGAGGTTAGGTGGGGGTGGATGTCACTAGCAATTTATTGCTAAACTGTGAACAAGAGGAAGAGCCCGGAGTCTAAAACTAACATCAGAGCCCCCCGTACCTCCTGCCACGGATGCCCGCGGTGCTCTGTGGCCCTCCTGTCTGCCTCCTGGGCACTGGTAGCGTAAAAGCAAAGCAAAACTGAAAATTGAAAAGGAGCACTAGCCAAACATTGAAAAAGGCCACAGAAAGAGGAGTTATTTGTGGCCACTGAAACATTTTCTATGGCCGAGCTTCTTCTTAAACCTCAGGCTGTGGCTGCTCACTGTGGGTGTAGGGCACACTTGTTGATCCTAGATCCCCCTGGTTCCCAGCTGGAGATCCCATCTGCATGTGATTCATAGAACCATAGAATGGTTTGGGTTGGAAGGGACCTTTAAAGATCATCGAGTCCAACCCCCCTGCTGTGGGCAGGGACATCTTTCACTAGATCAGGTTGCTCAAAACCCTCTCCAATGTGACCTTGAACACTTCCAATGATGGGGTATCCATCCAGTTTCAGGACTGTCTATCCCTGTATCCCCCAACTACATTAAATGCCTTCCTGCTGGACTTCTGGAGGTCTCTGCTCTGGTGGCTTTGCAGGTTGAAGGGCACCTCTCCTGGGCAGATGGACATCTATCAGCTGCTGGACCTCTGCTCTAATTCCGATTTAGTTAAACAGCCGTCTGAATTCTACCTAAGCTGTGAAAAAGCAGCGAACTGGCCCAAGTGGTGACAGATGGGAAAGGGGAGCCACCCTGCACGCTTTGTTTTCTGATAGGAAACGTGAAGACCGGTCACGGGCATTGCTCCGCTCTGTCTCCCCTGGGGAGGTGACAGCCTTCCCGACTGTGCTCTGGCAGCTCCCGATGCAGTAACACGGTTATAATTTGTTTGACACTGGAGCCACCGAGTCTCGTTACAGCCGTAAGTGCTTTGCTGGATCGTGGACCCAGATAGCTCTGCAGATACACCCGTGTTCATTCCTTGCATGCCAGGCACTCCCAGTGGAGGAGGAACTGGTCCACCAGTGCGCAGGTCCAGGGCATTGCGTACCACTGGGCAGCTCCACGTGGCCAGCTTCTTTTTGCTGCACAATTCTGTGGAGATTTACTCATTTTGCACTTTTAAGGACCAAAGAGAACCACTGAGCTCATCTCGTGCCCCAAGTCAAAGTGTTGATGCTACTGCTCCTGTAACAACCTCCGCCTGCAGCCAGCGTGATGCCATGGGAGGGCTCCGTGCAGAGCAGGGCGCCCAGGCACAGCGGTCACTCCCCGGTCACTGGTGGTGACCTCCCACGTGTATGGTGGATCAAATGAGGACATGGGTCTACCACCTCAGCTGGTGCCTGAGGCAACAACCCGACTCTGTTACCGCATTACGGGAACAGCTCTGAGACAAAATCTCTTCTGCTATAAACCAACATCTGCTATTTATCGCTGAGATAACAGCCAGGAAGCCTCCTCTGATCCTTTAAATGCCCTTGAGAAACATTTACCCCCATGTTTAAACAAACAATGTGATCCTCTGCATGAGGAATGGTCAAAACCAGGGAGGTTTAGCTTGTCTGTTTGTTAGCAGTGTGTACCAGGTCAAAGCAACGTAGTAAGTAGCCCTCCGCTGTCATTTCCCAGCTGAGAAACAACTCACAGGTTACTTCAGGCTTGATTCACTTCAGGCTTTGCCCACGTAATTCCTTATTGCACCTTTGCAGCAACCCTTAGGCCATGTAGAGCTTCAGCTGGGTGAGGAAGGGTCACAAAACCCAAAGCGGTGATGTGACATGGTTTAAAATTGCAGCCGTGGCAACGCCACCCTGTCGACACTTGCATCTCCTGGCACCCACGCGCCGGGGTCCGTACGCATTGCAGAAGATGTTGCCCTCTACACCCACTCTTAGGTTTTATATACGTCCTCTTCATCCAGGAAGTCTCCATTCACAAAAAGGCATTTCCAAAGGGAATTTGCTGCCATTTCTAGATGTTTTGGAGGCTGGGGGGTGGGAGGAGAAGGGAGGCACTGAGATAGCAGAGGTCGAGCCCCTGGCTTACTCCGCGGATCAAATCCCGGGCTGTGGCATTACCTTCCTTTTCAGCTGACCCAGTTCGAGCGCTGTGACTGCCTATTCCCACGCCACGTCAAAGAGAAGGTTTACATTGTTCGCTGGATATTAATTTAAATTATTCTGGGGCGCTTGGAAACCACCTCCCCCCCCATTCAGTCTCCATGGGGACTATCGCAGAGGCTGGGAGGTATCAATGGGCAGCCACCGACACACCGATCTTCCTCCCCTTCTGCTGCAAACTGCCGTCAGCAATTTTCGCTGTCGAAGGGGACACATTCCTATTTCGCTGAATGACTTGCTAGGACAAGATAGACAGATTTTTTTACTCATTAGAGACCGGTAAAATATCCTATTAATACCATTTTCCGTTTGTTCCTTAGGTTCACACGCTTGTGTTGTGGTTCTTTTCTTCACACCAACATCCTGCTGCTTGTTGATGGTATTAATAATACACCCAGCAGGAGGCTGTGCCCCCCGGGGTCCGGGCTGTCTGAATAATTATTGAATGACATTAGGGTTGTTCTGTAAATTACTTTGTGACCCAGGAATTCAGCAGGTTACCGCTATAACTCAGGCTCTCGCACTTGATTGCACTCACCTCCCGCTGCCCCGACATTTATTAGTCTAGTTTGCGTAGCAAGTACTGACTTCATCCGTTGGGAGGAAAGGTGGGAGCCTCCGCTCTCCTCCAGCGTGACCTGGGAGGGCCTGGCCTTTTTTAGTGGCCTCGTTCGTGGTGATTGAGAATGGGGGACTGGTCTTCGCAAGGAAATAACATCCTTCGCGTTCTCTCCTGTCCTCTCTGGCACACGGTGAAACGTCAAGGGGCAGTCGAAGAGCCCAGCTTGCATGGTTGGACACATCAGCAGGCTGCAAGCAGGGAGGAGAAGGTCATTCCTTTCTTTCTGGAGGAGGAACACTGTTTTTTCTCATGCATGTTCGTGGAGAGGGGACCACCATTCTCCCCCTGGACTCCACATCATAGAATCATAGAATCATAGAATTGTTCTGGTTGGAAGAGACCTCCAAGATCATCGGGTCCAACCATTAACCTATCACTACCAAGTCCCCCACTAAATCATATCCCTTAGGGCCTCATCTAAACATCTTCTGAATACCTCCAGGGATGGGGACTCCACCACCTCCCTGGGCAGCCTGTTCCAATGCCCGACAACCCTTTCGGTGAAGAGATTTTTACGAATGTCCAATCTAAACCTCCCCTGGCGCAACTTGAGGCCATTTCTCCTTGTTCTGTCGCCTGTTACTTGGGAGAAGAGTCCGACCCCCATCTCTCTACAACCTCCTTTCAGGTAGTTGTAGAGAGCAATAAGGTCTCCCCTCAGCCTCCTTTTCTCCAGACTAAACATCCCCAGTTCCCTCAGCCGCTCCTCATAGGACTTGTGTTCCAGACCCTTCCCCAGCCTCGTTGCCCGTCTCTGGACACACTCCAGCACCTCAATGTCTTTCTTGTAGTGAGGGGCCCAAAACTGAACACAGTACTCGAGAGCCTGCCTCAGCCAGGAACCTAAAGGCAGGCAGCGGATCTGTGGGGCGCTTGGAGAGACACCAACAGGCGTTAAACACAGCAAGGTGTTGAGTTGCTTCCTAGCAAACCGATGCGTGTGCAGACGTGGAAGCGGAGCTCTGGGTGCTCAGGGAAGCCCCGTGTTGGAAATAGTGACCCACTGGACCGTGCCGGCCATCACTCCTGAACCCCCCCAGCAGCTGCCCAGAGGTACTGGATAACTTCCCTGGGAGTGGTGGGCAGCCCTGGAGTGCTGCTCAAGAGTTGGGCACTGATAGGACATAAAAAGTTTTATAATTCATCCTGAAGAAAACCAGGCAACACCTCTCTGGTTTTATTCAGGTCCAAATTCCTCACTTACGGAAGGGTGATAAAATACCTGTGTTATAGTAACGGTGATCCAATGCATAGTTCTCTCAGACTCATCTGACCATAGGAACCACCCTCCAAAAGAAATCCTGTGCTGCTTACAAGGAGGTACCCCAGGCCACGCTTCTTCCCCAGCCCAGTTTTTTGGACAGTGCTTAACTGTTAAAGCTGCTCCACAGTCCCTCGCAGAAATGACTGGGTTCTGCTCTCATTGCAGCGTGGAGGCTGTGGTGACTGAATGTCGCTTCTAAAGCTCATGCGTATGACATCAGGCATTGCGGCAAGGCATATCCAAAAGCCCTGCTGTGCGTCAGGGCTCTGAGGGCAGAGTGGCGTGGGGCTTTCCTCCCTGGTCCTGGCAGCCAGTCAGGTCTCAGCTGCAGAATCCAGGGCAGAATTGATGGAGGGATGCAGACAGCAAGAAGGTGGTCGGGAAAGATGTGATCCTTTCAACGCTGCAAATACCTTAGAGAACAAGCGCTTTCAAGACTAGTCCAAGCATATGTTCTACACAGAAATAAAAAAAAAATCATGTTGTTCTCAGGTTTCAAGTTCTTCTTTGGCATTTCTTACCCCTGCAGATGACACCAAGATGGAGGGAAGAGTTAATACACTCAAGGAAGGGCAGCCATTCAGACGTGCTGAAGGAAGGAGACAACAAGAACCTCATGAAATTCAACAAGAGCAACTACGAAGTCCTGCCCCTTTGGGAAGGAAGGACGCATTGCAGTGATGCAGGCTGGGCACTGACAGCCTGGGGAGCAGCTCTGCGGAAAAGGTCCTGGGGGTCCTGGTGGACACCAGGCTAGGCATGAGCCAGCTGCGTGTCCTGGCAGCAGAGACCAACAGCCTCCTGGGCCGTATGAACAGGAGCAGAGCCAGGAGATCCAGGGAAGGGATCATCCCCCTCTAGTTGGTCCTTGGTGACCACAAATCAAATACTGCATCCAGTCTGGGGCCTCCCAGTGGAAGACATTGATCGACTGGAGCAAGTTCAGGGGAGGACCACCAGGATGGTTGGGGCTGGAGCACTTAGCCTGCGAGGAGAGGATGGGGGAGCTGGACTTGTTCAGCCTGGAAAAATGACAGCTTTGGGGGCACCTAACAGCAGCCCCCAGTGCCTACCGGGCTCATCAAGAAGACAGAGTAGGGCTCCTCATGATGATGCATGGTGGGAGGATAAAAGACAACACACAAACTGAAACAAGAGGTTCAGACCAGATGCAAAACTTTTCCGCCTTGGAGACAGTTGAGCACGTTGCCCGGGGAGGCTGTGCAGGCGCCGTCCTTGGAGGTTTTCAGGACCAAACTGGATACATCGCTGAGCAGCCTGGTCTGACCCTGTAGCTGGCCCTGCTGTGAGCAGGAGGTTGGACCAGAGACCTCCTGAGGTCCCTTCAACCTGAATCACCCTACAATCACCGATTGTGCAGCAGCCTGCTGGGGAGATGCCAAGGCCTCATCTGTACAAATTGCTTTCTCCTCCTTCAGAAAATTCAGGCTTTGATACAATCTGGGACTGGGTTTTAGGTTGTGCACTAAGTCCTTGAATACCATCTCTCTCCACAACAGAGAACCCAGTGCCAACTCCACAGCCCGGGTAGCCAGACGAGCACGTAGGGTTACAGCTCAGCACCTGTCTCCGTGAAGAGGAAACACTCATGTCTCCGTGAAGAGTAGACACTGATGTCTCCGTGAAGAGGATACACTGATGTCCCTGTGCAGAGGAAACACTTATGTTAAGGTACCTCTTTTCCCTGGGTTACTCTACTGGCTGGTGAGAGGAGACAGTGTGTTTCACTCAAACTGGAAAAGGCAGCAGCTTAATATCCTTTTCCGCCTTATGTGCTATTTTGAGGACGTCTGAATAACAAATTACAAAATGCAACATGTTTGCCTCTGTATAAAGCCAAATCCACATGCTCAAGAGTCCCAGAGCCACCCCTTGCTTTGAGAAGTACTTCAGCAAGGTGGGGGGTTCCACCTACCTTGCTAACTGTTGCGGACAATAGGATTTCCTAATGTTTCTCAGATCTGTGTATCCAGAGGGACACGGGGAAATGAAAGATTCACAAGCACAGACCTATGAACAGTGGAGGAGCAGAGGAACGCCAGGCTGGTACCAGCCGAGGTCCAGCTACGGCCACATCCCGCAGCATCACCCCTCCATGCTGCCCTCCCTGCCCGAGCACGGCCGTGTTCCCCCCTGCTCAGGCTTCACCCCAGGATAACTTGTCAGCAGGTCCAAACCTTTCCAAAGGGCTGACATGGAAAACGTGACCTTTGGAGGATTCCCCAAAGCCGTGGATCCGCGTGGGAAGGGCTGCTCACCCAACACACAAAACCAACCAGGCAGGGTCCTGTCATCCCAGCAACCACGAGCAGCTTCCCCGCACGCTCAGAAAGGAGAAAGCGTTTCTGTGTTTCACGTTGCGGGGAAGGTGGTTTTGCAGGAGGGCAAAAGGAGGACCCTCTATTCAGGTCGCAGTCAAAGGGAGCGGAGGGTGCTCGGCCGCCTGCCGGAATTGGCCCCGTATTGGTTACACCCCCAGCTATTTGAGGAAAAACTTGGCCTCTCAAAGCTCTCTGCCTCTCTCCTGCGCCTTTGTATTCTCTAGAAGGTGAAGCGTAAGGGTATAAAAAGCTGCAAACAAGTTCCTACCTCTGGAGACCAGGCATTTACTCTAAGAAAGAAAGACCAATTGCTTCCCAGAGCATTGTCCACCCACATTAGAGAAAGGATTAAGCAGATACATTCAGCTATTCTAACAGATTTTCTTTAAACCTTGAATACGCCTCTCACACTCGGTAAGATAATCACATTAGTTTTGTCATTAAAAGATCCCTTTTATAGAAAGTACCTAAACCGCTTAAACCACCCAGAGAGGTCGCATACATTAGAAAACAACAAGACAAACGGAAGGGATTTGCTATTCCCGGCCTCAGTGTTTCGCTGCCCCTACTTTCGAAACTGGGGGATTGAACTAAAAGATTTTGCAAATCACCAGCGGAGGGGAAAGCCCCCGAGAGCTGGGCAGCGGCCGCCCCCGCCCGCCCCGGCGAGCCCTCGCTCCCCACCGAGGAAACACTTGGATATAGCACCGAGGACTAGGGAAAACACATTTTCCTGTATGGAGATGCCCGCATGTTACACCCAAAGCACCCCAACAGCCAGCTGGCACCCAGATGTTCACATCTGGCACCCAAACCCCAACTGCAAGATAAGCAACATCTGGCGTGATGTATTACAAACACGGGGCGCTCCACGCTAAAGGAGCACGTTCTCGCTCTTCACTGCTGTGGGCAGCTGTGGTCTCTGCTTCGTGTCCCAGGACCGGAGGGACCCCCAGCGTGGGGCTGCAGAGGGGACGGAGCAGGTCCCCGCCTCGGCGAGGCTCAGAGGTGGGATACGATTAGCTGTCAGCTAAATGACTAACGTTATAAAGCAATTTCTTCACTGGGCTTATACTATTGAAAGGACACAGAGGAGGAAACGGCCTTAAAGCACATGGATCGAATAGTTTCGGATTTGCTGGTGAAAATGAGTTGGGCTGGGGGAAAAAAATGAAAGGCTGACTTGGGGCTTCAACGCTCGTGTCTCTGCACCTGGAGGCAGCGCTGTGAAATCAAGGAATCAAAATAGTATAGGAGCACAAATCTATTCATACCAGTGGAAGCTGCAAGCAGATGCCCAGCATCTTTAAAATGATAAAATAAGGACTTTTTTTTTAACCATAGAAAGGGAAATTTGAAAAGCACTTAAGCGCTGTAAATTTATCCCAGACATCATCCTCAGTTCAGATCTTTTGCCATTGCTTCCCTGCTCAGGTAACACGAGGTAACATACATTTTCTGCCAACGTGCACTGCCAAAACAGACCATTTTCATTTTTTAACGTGGACAGTCTTAAAGAAGCTGGATTTGTGAAGTTATTTTTGTAAGACCAAGGCTTTGATTTAAAAACACACAAAGAGGCTGGATTATAAAAACTCTAGAGGCTACAGTAAGTAATATGCTAAACATCACCACCACTGGCACTGTCACAGCGAATGACAGAGACAGAAGTGTAATGGGATTCAAACCACCCCTCCAAAGGATCATTTACAAATCGTTCCTATGGAGTAAAAATCACATATGCACGGTTTCAACCTCAGAAAGGTTTGTATTTTAAGGAGCAGCAGCGTATTTCAGAAAGATGAGACAAACGTGTTACTCGCTCAGCTCTGCGAG
The DNA here is from genome assembly GCA_009819775.1 of Phoenicopterus ruber ruber. Classification (NCBI taxonomy): domain Eukaryota; kingdom Metazoa; phylum Chordata; class Aves; order Phoenicopteriformes; family Phoenicopteridae; genus Phoenicopterus; species Phoenicopterus ruber. Next base: position 212,322,157 of record CM020215.1, read on the forward strand.
GACCTGTTTTATTGTTCCAACAGCACAAACCTGTCCCCACCGTGGTCTTTTAGTACATTCCTTCAAGCTGGTTGTGGCTGAGTGCAAATATCGTCAGGTCACAAGTCTAAGTAGTTTCAGACATATTGTTTTTAACTCAAACTACCATAAAAACCTATCATTTTTTCCTCTAAACACAGTTTCATGAATGCACACCCCCAGTTACAGCACGGCGATGATGCTCTGAATCACCAGGGGAGAGCAAAACACATGGGCTCGGCCATGCAATCCCTTGTGCTCTTTCAACCCCGTGTTTATGGGTTTCATAGCGTCCTCCTGACTGTCGGAAAGACACGAGGAGTCCACCATCAGTCCTGGAAGGAGCTCAAGTATCTGAGTGTCAACGTGCAAAGCCTTTAACATACAGGAAGGGCTTTAGGTCATTCGTGATTCTTTCCTACTCCTCAGAGATCAGATTCGCAACTGCCAAATGCCCCTTTTAAGAGCAGAGGTAGAAAAAAAAAAAATCCCTTTATTTAAAGCATACTGACATTTGTCTGCAACATACATATTTGGCAGGCAGACGGTATGGGAGACAAAACTTGATTCTCACTTTGCGTACACTTTTCCTATGATTTAGAAACCACGTTCCGGGTTCCTGGAGGGGCTTTCCTTTCTACAGCCTCTTTTGATGATGCAATTTTTCATGATCTTCAAAGTTAAAGTTATCTACAAACACAAGAAGTTACAGATGCTCTTTAGCTCCCTCCCAAGACTCTGCAGCCTTAGCCCTGCCCGATTAATTCTTTGGGCTACAGAGCCCAGTTAAAACCTCCACTTGCCAGGTCAGGGAGTGTCACGGATCCATCCACACAACCTTCATCACCAGCGACAAGTAAGAAGCACGTGTTTACAAGGCCTGGAATAAATGGATTTTTTCCCATTATCGTTAGCTTGATTGTATTCAACATGGTCACCCATGGAGAACAACCAGTTCTTACACCTGCTCCTCACCACGCAGCTCAACCACCGCCTGACCTCTTGACTGCTGTGTGTGTAACTTAAGGATGACCTTAACTAGTTTTCCTCCCACTCCACCGGAGTCAAGCACAAACAAGACCATGCTATCTGCAGAACTCCGAACCTGCCAAGGGATAAAAATCCACGTCCTTGTAAAGCAAAATCCAGTTCCAGAAACTCACATTTCATTGGTTTAACGCATTTTTATTGATACAAACTGCAGTTTCACCAGTAAGATTCATGCTTTGGGGAAATCATTCATTCTTCTTCCTTCTGCATTTCCCCCATGAGTAGGAAATACATATTTTTAAATTCCAATAATTCATAACACACGCCAAGGACATACATAAGCCTGAGATGAAGTATGGTCCATCATCATATGCCTGGAAAGGTAAATTGGCCATCTCCCACGGCCCATTTTGTTCTCACCTGCATGGAACAAGCAGGAGAGCTAACATTTAGATGAGGTAGCCGAACACCACAGACAGTCCCTAGGTAGCGCACGGAGACGTGTACACAGATTGTAAGATGAAGTCTGACTGCTTAAGGTAAATAAGACCTAAAGTTTCAACTACTCAACTTGAGGGGAAAAAATTAAAAAGGAAGAACAGTTAAAAACAACAGAAAGCCAGTCACCTAATGCATAAGCTCGTCCAAGCAGTAAGAACCTGATCCAAAATGCACTTGAATCAGAGTCTGACAGACAGAAACTGAATGGAATAGTAAAATTATTAAAACACAAACAAAAAATAAACAAACCACAAGCAAAACCACACTGAACAATTTTTGGTTTTAAATGTAATTTCTCAAAATTGAAAATTGCATAGTTTTAAGTTTTATTAAAGGCTTTTTTTTCTGCTTATGAAAGAAGTGAAAAAAAAAGAAAACAGGAATGAAAGTTTAAATTACTTATGCTGATTGAACTAAAAAGTGTTTTCCAAACAACAAAGAAGCTGTTTCCTAAGACAGTAAGTTAGCTAGCAGGGGAGAGAAAAATGAAACACAAGCTGATTAACAATATACAGTAGTTGTTGATTTGGATCGTTCACAGCCCAATGCATGAACATCCCCACACAACATGGAAATGTTTATCCCAGAATTTGCACTTGGAGTAGCACCCTGAGCAATCAGGGGGAGCAGCTGGACCAGGCTCTTGCTCACTCAGTTAAACCATTTGTGATCCCCAAGTTTATATTTACTCTTGCAGGTTCCATCCCTTGCCTTGCAGTAAACCAGGACATTACCATACATCAGTTAACACATAAGAAGATACAATGGTATTTCTAAAAACTTAACTGTAACACACTTGATTAAGAAAATAGTTTTTATTTTTTTCAAAAAAATTCAAGGCCACCAGGTTATTATAAAGCACACGAGTGAGAGACTGGAGTGTATTTACAGCAGAGTACCAAAAATTAGAACTATTGGAAAAGGGATTACCAACAGCTTTCAGTCAACAGGTTTCAGGCAAATTCTGTGTAGCTCTTCCTTTTCCCCCTGTGGTTCTCCTCTGGTCTTGTTATCTATAGTCTCTATTAAGAAATTACTTTGCTCAAGGGCATGAGAGGTTCAGATTGCAGAGTCTGAACATAAATGCCATGTTTAACACAAGACAAGGGAATGCCAGGAACTCTGTTGGAAAGAAGATGCACAGGAGTGCTTTAAAAGATAAAATTTCAGTGTTGGGTTCGCTTTGTTCCCAGAGGATGGGAGGAGACTGGAAACAGAAAAGGCCACCTGGTGTCTTCAGAAAATACTCAACTATCAGGCATATCAAAGCTGAGAAAACTTTTCAGAATTGGAATTTTAAGAGTCTGGGGACAAGAAGCCTTGCCTGAGTCTTTCTGAAATGGAGTTGTCCTTTAAGCTGCAAAGAATCCTTTCTGAAGAAGGGCTTCAGTGTGAATGAAGCCAAAGCTGGAAAACGAGGGGACTGCCCCAGCCATTTATTAATGTCAAATATGCTGCCTCACGAATCAGGGCAGTTTGTCTGGTTTGGAAGCCTTACAGAAAGCCCAGTGCACCTGGCTTGTTGAGCTCAGCATCGGGCTTTAGGCTGATCCAAGAGGATAGCTGCATTCTGTGTTTTGAATAGTTTGTCCCGCAAACAATTTTTTTAAAAAGGCTTTTATTGAAGAGCCATCAGCAAACAGATCATGCAGAATTTGAACAATACACAGAATGGGGGGAGAGGGAGGAACCCACACAAGGCACAGCCCCAATTATTTGTCACTTCATAAGATCTAGCCAGCACAAGTGTCACATTTGCTCTTCAAGAGAATAGCTTCGAAAGCTTCCTGATTTGAAAAAGCTAAGTGTTTGTGGGGGATACACACAAACGCACACACAAAACATACGCAGAGATTTCTTTGGCAACTATCATCACAGTGGCAGATATTTCAGAATTAGGACAAACAGCAAAGGAAGAAATAAAACCCTGATGCAGATTGTGCGTGCTCAGCCAGTTATCAGCAGAGTGAGTCCGGGCCCAGCCCCGACCATTCAGTACAGCGCAGAATGGAAAAGCCACCTGAGGCAGCTTTGATTACTAAGCTGCCAGAAAACTAAGGGAAAAAAAATATTTACTTCTTTTCCAGAGTTGACTCCAAAGGGTAAAGGCTGTTTGGTTTCTTTACAAACGGCACAGCCAGTTTCCCCATGCCTTCCCTACCTCTCCAAACATCACAGCAAGATGTGATTGCTGTTCCCCCATTATCTCCATGTCCTGCCATCACAGTTTACACCAGCTGAGGATGTCTGAAACTCAATCCCACTGAAGGCAGCAGGAGTTTCATCACCAACAGCACTGTCATTTAACCCACCGCATATACCAGCAGCCAGGACAATCACCTAGCACAGCGAGGAAGGCATCAAGCCTACAACAGGAACTCTTTACTTTAGGGTAAAGTACGGCATTTGAGAAGAGCAGAAGAGGAAAGCAAGCCAGAGTAGGCAGCTCAATCCATGCACTTTGACTAAAGTTTATTATCTGAGAATGCTCTCCATCCACCTGCTGCCTGCTTCTCTCACAGGCACAAGCACTGGTTAGCACTGCAACACAGGTGAGGAAGCAGGAGTGAAACGTTCAAACGACCATGTGATAAGGCCCAGCCCTACTCCCAGCAAAGCCAGCGGAGGTATAACGGCCACAGGTGTCACAGTACCACCTCAGTGGTTGTGCCTGGCCTTTTCAATCCACTGCTTCATGTAGTGGATTTCCAAGGCTCGAGCTTGCTGCACAGATTTGGGGTCCAAAGGGTTGCGGCTGCGTAGGTCCAGGTGATGGGCTCCATCTGGGATGACAATTGCCACGAGGGAATCAGTGATGTTCTGGGTCACCCCACCTGCAGACCACGGGTCCAGGCCACCATTGCTGTAAGGAAAGAATACCTCATTAGGGCACATCTGCACAGCAGCCAGCAGCGGGGCTGCAGCTCACATCAACAGATCCACATTGACTTTCAACTAGTTTTGCCTATGTACCAACAGAAACAGACCTCAGCCCTGTCTCAATGTCTTCTGCCCACCCTTCTGCTGACAGGAGCCTTCGACAGAGGTACAGAGCTATCAGCAGCTTAAGCAAGGCTATGCTTCTGTCATTAATTATCTGCTAATTCAGATAATAACCTGTAATAGTGCCACAGCCTCTGGAGATAGATCTGCTGCCACATGGCATCATCATAAAAGGTTCAGGTTCCCCTGTACCAAGACATGTCCAAATTCCCAAATCAAAGCACTTTGCTTTCCTTCTTCACAGTCTGCCACAAACTAATAACCAACTGGACCCTTTAGAGCTGAATCTTCAGGAAGTTCTACCTTTTGCTGTCTTAGCTGGGTGCCAAACTCGTTTTGCAAAGAAATGTTTGGACCTTCCGTTAGTCCCCTTATTTCTAATAACACCCATATTAAAATAAAGCTTTTATCCCTCAAGAAACTGTCTACAATGACTCTTCCTCTGTGACAGGACAATTTAATGCCATTTACTCCCCCTCCTCCCTTACCCCAAGTCAACGAAAGAATTCCTCGCACTGTAGATCTGGCTCCAAATAACGCCTGGTCCATGGAGCAAGCCAATGGCTGAACGGGGATGAGAGTTTTGCATTTCTCTTTCCTAGCTTTGGACTTGACCCAGTAATCCCTACTACATCTTATTTTCCTTTACCGCAATGTTCTTCCCACATGTAGTCCATCTTTCTGCACAAAGAAAGCAACATCTGTATACTTATGGAATGACACAAATCCAGATCTGTTCCTCACTTAAAACACTGGACCCACCCACAAAAGGAAACATCAGAGATGGACTGTTGTGTCAGTGTAAATTTCTAGGAGGATCTAAGAAATTAAAACATCCCTGGACACTAAGAGATCTGCAGCTAGAAAGATACTACAATGGCAGCCCCAGAAAATAACAGAAAGAAATAATGAGTAAAAAAGAGGTCTGCAGAAATAACTAAGAGTAAAAACCTGATGGGGTCTGAACTAATACTTTACTTGTTTCTCCACTGAAAATAAACCCCACTCAAGTATCTTGAATCTCTGTAGTTCTTTATTTTCAGTGGTTCTAAATATGACTTAGGAGGAGAGAAACATTTTGTATCTGCAAAACAAAAAGCATACAGAGCTGACCAATAAGCAAAAAGCATTTGATTTAAAAGGTCGCCTGAATCAGCAGAGCACCTTGGCAACAGCGGGATGAGTTGCTGAGAGACCCAAGATGGACATGAACTTGGATCTTTTGGTCCCAGTCATGTGGAAACTAAGCATGCCACAAGAAAACAACGCTGTCTCTGGCTTTTCTGGGAGCTTCTGGCTGTGTCCTCTGCGGCTCCTGCCAAATGATGGCACCAGAGGCACTGACGCAGTTTGGGAAGCGATACTTGCTGAGAGGAGGGGGGATGGAGGGCTCACCACAAAATAATCTTAAGTCTTAATAGTTTTACAGAATAAGATAATTCAGGAACAACTGAAATAGATTATTAGTGTTAAAACTAAGCATGCATGGTAAGTACTCAGTTGCCCATCTTACAGGACAGGAGCTTCCCAACGTAAACAGAAGTAGTAAAAGAAAAGAAAGAATAAAAAAGTCAGCCATTCCTTTTTAGCAGTGGCCAGGCAAGCAGGGCTTCAGAAAAAAACTAATGCAAAATATCAGCACGCTAGTCCTGTTTTCAATTCATCATATTTCCTTGACAGCATAAATAGGGTCCTGCCTATCCCCCACCACACAGTTCTCTTTCCTATCATCTCTTCAGAGCCTCCTCAGCCCTCCAGCCCTGCCCAGAACAAGGAGAGGTTTTACACCACCTTAGCAGCACTGTCTGCGCATCCTTTAACGTGCCCACTCACCACAACTGCCAAGTTTCCTTTTAACTGTTTTCTCTCACCTTTTCTCTTCAGCCAGGCATTGTTCTGCCTTCTCTTCTTTTCCTCCATCCCCTTCTTTGATGCTAACAATCCCCCCTTCTGCACATAGCTCCAGTATCTCTCAAAACAGAGCCTTCACTTTCTGCCTCTCCCTTGCCAGTGCCGAACTGGATAGGTGGGTGCCCTAACTTAGAAGCGTACAACCTAGGTGTGATCCATCCAGATTGAAAATTAGCAATTTTTAGACTGTGCACACCAAATTTCATACTGTTCAATATAACCTGGGCTGATTTTTGACTACCATAGTATGTTGATGACAAGACACTACCAGCTGCTACAAGCTCTCTGCCACCACATGCATGAACAGCGTTAAAATGCCGTTTCCATCACTGTGCAGCACTTCCGCACCAAGTACACAGCATGTTCCAGCAGGAGTATCAGGAGTGGAAATTGCTGGAAGAAAAAGGGCAAACAGGGTTCTGAAAACCCCAACTTCCTCAAACTAGTGTTTTAATAAAGATGCACTGCCTGCGACAGGCAAGTAATTATCTGCCTACAGCCTAAGTAACCACCCAGACACTACGTACCTCCAAGAAGGTACCAAAGTGGCAATGGAGATTCCCGCGTCGGTACCACACAACGCACCCGCCACAGTGGGAGTCTGCAGAGCGATGCGCTGCTCGCAGAGGGGGAAGCGGCAGCACCAGTTTAAGCATCCTGGCCAAACCCCACGGCAGCTGGATAAATCCACTCTACGGTGGTTCTCCTTAGACGGAGTATTCTTCCCTTCCTGCACTAAACCGTTGTGCAAGTTGCCTGACACTTGAAACACGGTGCTTTTTACCCCACAGGGAGCCACATCCCCTGGTAAACATAGGGATATTTTTTGTAAAGCACTCTACAGTGTTCAAGGATAAAAGGCTCTTATATAAACGTACAGTGTTGACAACATATTTGTTTGAAGAGAAACAACGCAGCTTGAGACCGAAAGCTTTGTGTGTACAGCACTTCTTCATTCATTTGGTTACTTTCAAGCTTTTCTCATTTCAAGCTCCTTCAGCTGGCATAAATTCTTAAACACTTACTTAGATTTGTTTGCTTGTCTATCGCTTACAAAGCAGATTTCTACTGTACAGAGCTGTGAAGCCTTGGAAATAAGCAACACTCTGCAGAAATTAAGTTAAATCAACACTTTTTTTTATTAAAAAGTTTCCCAAAAAGAGTGGAATTTCTCACTTTACAGCAGATATCCTGCTGGGACAGAAACAGCAAGAGACAAACAAGGAAAGCAACAGGTCTTTCCAGCCAAACAGACCAATGCTAACAGCTGAAATCTGGAGAATCATCCCCAATTCAGGTGAGGACTTTCTACTTTTAAAATATACACCTATTTATCAAGTCCAACAGACTACTTCTGAGTTTTGTTTAAAGTGGCAGGTTTTTGTTTTGGTGTGGGTTTTTGCTTTGGTTTGGTTTTTGTTTGTTTGCTTTTAAATTCCTTGCACAATTTTAACCAGAGCACAGAGGACTATGTATCCAGGAGCTGCCCGCAGTGGGCAATCAGTAGAGCAAGGCAGAACTGCTAAAGCACAGGCTTCAATGGGTTTATTAAATGCCTCCCTACCACATAACCACCTGATGAACAGTCAGGACTTAGCTGTTCAAAATTTTGTATCACCTCACAGAAGTGCAGCTACATGAACCTCCCTTTAAAGAAAGCAGAGTGTAACCTTAAAAATAAGGAAAGTAAAGGCTGAGTAGAGAGCAAGCAACATGCGCTAGTTTTTGCACTAGACAAACATTTCTTCCACTTTTTGTCCACATACAAAGGTGTTTCAGACAAACTTCTGTTGTATTACCTGTATGCCTTGTTAGAACAGAAACATCTCTTTGTATTTGGATCTTACACGAGTTTGTTCAAACTTGCCTAATTACCACTGAAGTAAAGGGCAATTGGCAGTAATAGGAAAGCTCCCCAAGTTACTTCCCTCTCTTTTCTGTATCAAAGGGAAAAAGGAATGTCACGCCAGCCCCTCCGCAAGGCTATCACCCAGAGCAACAATTTTAGTGGCCAAGATACTGTGTTATAGCTAGAGCTTGTTTAGACTTTCCTTTTATGTGGAAGAGACAGTGCTTTGGCTTCATAAAAGCTAGACGGATTTACCAGCACGGGAAACCTGGACTTTGGCCACAAGATAAGAAGGAATCCACATGGGAAAAAAATTATGTTTGGCAGAATCCCAACTCAGATTCTTCTTTTAGAGTCACACAGGCAGTGACAGAACAGTTGGCTTCTTTGGCCACTGCAGATTGACCATTTTACTCTCAAGAGTAACACAAAGCATGCCCATCATTTATTCAGCTGGAGTGTCGGCGACAGATCCTTTTGCTACTTAGGGCAGGCTCTCTGCACTGACAACCCAAACTGGTGGAAGTCTCCACTCTAGAAGCTGAAACAAGGCTCACCTGAAGATGATGTTACTGTGAGAACTGATGTTTTTCCCTCCATACATAGAAAGAATCCAGGAGGGGCGAGGTCTCACTCCCCACAGCCTGTAACACTCTTCTGAAAGCTCATCAAAGTCCCATTTCTGAGGCTCGAACATGTCATTGACACCATCTGTGCACATGGGCATCACCATCTCCGTGCAAGCCTGAAAGAAAGAGCAGGGCAACAAGATGTATTCCCAGGAGACTGTCCAATAGCTGTTAGTGCAGTATTTAAATAAAAAAGCTCAAACAGCATTTCATCAGTAATTACTGTCAAACTATCATAGAATCATTTAGGTTGGAAAAGACCTTTAAGATCATCAAGTTCAACCATTAACCTAACACTGCCAAGTTCACCACTAAAGCATGTCCCTAAGCACCACATCTGCACGTCTTTTCAATACCTCCAGAGATGGTGCCTCAACCACTTCCCTGGGCAGCCTGTTCCAGGGCCTGACAACCCTTTCGGTGAAGAAATTTTTTCCTAGTATCCAATCTAAACCTCCCCTGGTGCAACTTGAGGCTGTTTTCTCTTGTCCTATCGCTTGTTACTTGGGAGAAGAGACCGACCCCCCACCTCACTCCAGCCTCCTTTCAGGGAGCTGTAGAGAGTGAGAAGGTCCCCTCGGCCTCCTTTTCTCCAGGCTAAACAACCCCAGTTCCCTCAGACGCTTCTCACAGCACTTGTGCTCTAGACCTTTCACCAGCCTCATTGCCCTTCTCTGGACACGCTCCAGCACCTCAATGTCTTTCTTGGAGTGAGGGGCCCAAAACTGAACACAGCACTCGAGGTGTGGCCTCACCAGGGCCGAGTACAGGGGGACGATCACCTCCCTACTCCTGCTGGCCACACTATTTCTGATACAGGCCAGGATGCCGTTGGCCTTCTTGGCCACCTGGGCACACTGCTGGGTCATATCTAGCCGGCTGTCGACCAACACCCCCAGGTCCTTTTCCGCCGGGCAGCTTTCCAGCCACTCCCCCCCAAGCCTGTAGCACTGCCTGGGGTTGTTGTGACCCAAGTGCAGGACCCGGCACTTGGCCTTGTTGAACCTCATACAATTGGCCTCGGCCCATCGATCCAGCCTGTCCAGGTCCCGCTGTAGCGCCTGCCTGCCCTCCAGCAGATCAACACTCCCTCCCAACTTGGTGTCATCTGCAAACTTACTGAGGGTGCACTCGATCCCCTCGTCCAGATCATTGATAAAGATATTGAACAGAACTGGCCCCAGTACTGAGCCCTGGGGAACACCACTTGTGACCGGCCTCCAACCGGATTGAACTCCATTCACCACAACTCTTTGGGCCCGGCCATCCAGCCAGTTTTCTACCCAGCGAAGAATACGCCCATCCAAGCCATGAGCAGCCAGTTTCTCCAGGAGGATGCTGTGGGAATGGTGTCAAAGGCTTTACTAAAGTCCAGGTAGACAACATCCACAGCCTCTCCCTCATCCACTAAGCGGGTCACCTTGTCATAGAAGGAGATCAGGTTGGTCAGGCAGGACCTGCCTTTCATAAACCCGTGCTGACTGGGCCTGATCGCCTGGTTGTCCTGTACGTGCCACGTGGTGGCACTCAAGGTGACCTGCTCCATAACCTTCCCTGGCACCAAGGTCAGACTGACAGGCCTGTAGTTCCCTGGATCCTCCTTCCGGCCCTTCTTGTAGATACCAAGCAAAAGTTTCATTTTCCACACAAACTATTCTGACACCTTCGTGATACTAGCTAAAAAAAAAAACCCACCAAATCCTGGAAGCAAGATGCCCCCCAGCACGGCAATTAATTTAACTCATAGTCTGTTCCTACTTGCCCTCTTTCCCACTCGCCTTCAGAAGCGGAGAACAGGCTGCAGAGTGGATGTGTTGTTTTGATGAGCCCAGCTGCCATATTCTTTGTCACCCATATGGCGTTTCCACCCTTTCTCAGAGGGCAACTTGTAAAGCCCGCACATCTCCTGGGGCCATGTGGAACAAATACATAGGAGACAGTAGCCAAGAGCAGATGGTCACAATCTGAACACCAAATTCTTAGCACCTTGCTTCTGGAAGCAGCTGCCCTGCTCCTCAGGAAAGAGACTGTATATAAGTGTTGCATGTGCTTAGTAAATGGGATGGGAAGAGCAGAATGCCCTGGACCCCTTACCACAGGGATCTGTATTTTTCTTACCTACTTGATGGGAAAGGTTGGGTCTCAGTGAGCTACAGGATAAACAGCTTTAGTTGAAAGAAATCAGTATCAACATATCCTGACATATTTGCATGCAAAAATTGGGGTGGATGGCTGGGATGGGGGGGATTAGAAGACCAAGATGCTGCTGCTTTTTCCAGTCTACATGAAGAGCTGAAACTCAACAATTAGCTAGATAATGAAGACACAACCTAGATCTCCTGGGAAAGCTGCTTCGCTTTTCTGCCTTGCCGTCCCCACTAAAATCCTACTTGCTTCATGATTACATTTGTTATCAGTACATCAATTACATTTGGCGTAATATATTGACAGCTAAATGACTTGACAATTCTCATCAGCTCTAGCTCAAAAAACCTCACCGAGGTGCAATTTAGAAATGATAGAGCACACACCTGATAGTACCAACCCAACTGGCCCAGATTCTTTGTTGCAGTCTCAGACATGTCTAAGCATGAGGCTTCTCCTGAATAATTGTAGTATAAGTTTACTGCCTGGAAAACATTCTGCAGCAATGGTTTGTCAGACAGACTGGGATCCTTCAAGAACTTGCAGACTTCCTGCAACAAAGAGAGAAGGGGGTCTAAATCTGCAAGAAATAAAGATTAATACATGATACCTGATGGGATATCAATTTGTTTTGACAGTACAGTCAGACCACTTCCAGAAAGCTTCTTTCTATGCAATGATATACCCTGAGCATTATCATAAAAACACTATTCCATTTGCGCAGTGTATGCTACTGTGAGGAACCTGGAACTTTACATTTCCCAATTAAAACTTTAAAAACAGTGCAACCTTAATATTTCATTCACCCAGCTTTTCAATCTATTTCCCATTCTTTAAACCAGGTAATACTTAATAAAGAGTATTTAGTTCATCTAATGAAAGATAACACATGCAAATATATAACTAAGAAGCGCCAGGTATAGATTGTTTCCATTTGTACCACGGCAAACTGCAGGGAACCCCATCCATGTAAGGAAAGTTCTAATATTTTTAAGTCCTTTTATACAGCAGCATTGCAAAATTCTTACTTCATGTTTGGAAAGTATGAGGTAGTGGAACAAGGCACTGTTTTGCCAGTGAAAAATTAAGAACTATCTCAGGTAGAGTTTAATTCAAAATCTTAACTCAGGACACAAGTAGTGGAAAAAACAAAACAAAACAAACAGAAGACACAAAACTACTGCCCCAGAAAGTTTTTTCATCTTAAAACATTTCTTTAAAAGCAACAATGTTCTTTGGCAAGGCTTTCTCCTTACCCCTGCTCCCATGGAGTTGGAACTAATACCAGAACAGTGAAGGGCAAGAGCTGTGAATCTGAGCTCCCAGCCGACTGGAAGAATCCAAAGTTACTGTCTACAAGGAGCAAAGGATGCACTGCAACTCCAGTACTGTTCAAGTACAGGGCCACAAGCACACGGGACAACTCACACAGCCACTGCAAACTGTGCATCTTCCAAGAAGTGAACTTACTATCCTTCCCTCCCCTGTACAATCTGTTCCCTCATTTTCGTCGTGGAAGCTAGGAAATGGATCCCTCCCTTGTTCCCTACAGGCAATGTCAGAGCACAGCTTCCACATTTTGCCATTCCAAGAAGGTTTTATGGTTTGGCTAGCTCTGCCATCAGTGCTTAACTCAGCAATTAGAGGCTTGGAAAGCTCACTAATTCATGCAGATATACACTGCAGACAGATAGCAGAACAGAGGGCTGCAGACAGCCCTGTATCTGAAGCTCTGATCGCATGGTAGAGATGGAGATCAATATTTCTGAGATAGTACTGGCAGCCCACAAGAGAGAACAGATTAAGCAACATACATATATATATACAGCTATTCAAACACTCCCCCCCCCCCCCTTTCTCACCTTCAGAGTCAGATTATAGCTTCTGTTTCAGAAAAAGTATCTGAACAGCTTAAATAACTCAGATTTTATGCATTAGCATTGTCCAGACAAGCAGCAGCCTTTTCTATTTTAGGTTTATACCTCAAACAGAGAGTGTGGGCAGTGGTGAAGGTGAGCACACTCTCAGGCTGTGCCAGATTGATAACAAAGCAGAAATAATTTTCAAGGTGTTCATACTGCCCTTTGCAGACAGCCACATAGGATAGATGAATGTCCCTCCCCTCCTCCATAAGGTAGCTCTGCACAAGGGAAACTTTTTATTTTATATTTAACTACTGTTTAATAGCCAAAAATACTAATATTTTATCTACCTTACCTGCCATACACAGTGACCCAAAGCCATGCAGGGAAATTCAGCCAGGGTCTTAAAAGAACAAAAACACTCCAAGAAAACAGGAACCTTGGAGAAAGCACTGCAGATAAACAGAACTGCACAAGTGAAGGTCTGCAAATGTGAAAAGTGGTTCTGCTTTGAGAAGTGACCCTGCAAGGAATACATCTGTGGGGATCCACATTTCTTCTCTCACTAGTTCTCATCAAAAAGGACATAGGCTCAAAACTTTCTCTTTAATCGCAAGCTCTGCCAGCTAAGCCTGGCATCAGAAGCTCTAATTGCATGTGCTTTTTGTGCAGCATTTCTGCTCCTCAGGAACAACTCTGCAGGACGGTTGAGGTTTTTTGTCATCTTTGGCACTTTTCTTCTGGGCTCTTGATGCAACCTATTAGCCCTACAAGTGGCAGTTAGTCAAACCAGTTGACGCACAAAAAGATATTGCCCCGATTCTCTTTTTTCAGCCATGTTGGTTCCACAGAGCCAAAAATAAGGGAAAAGGTGCAAGCTAGAAGAGAAGGAGAGAATTCGTAAAACTAAATGGCCAATTCTACAAGACATCGGTTCTCAGTTACCTGTATAGGCCAAGCTGGCAGAGGCTGTAAGAAGTCAGCTTTATAGGGATAGTTCACCATAGCCAAGTTTATCCATGTTTCACTCAGCCAACTTTTCAATATAGCAGCATCCTGAACACTTTTTAATGGGCTACACAAACGAAATGTGCTGGAAAGCCACTGTAAACCTGCATCTATAATAAAAAAATAAAATAATGTTGAATGCATTCTACCATTAACACATAGGTCAGTTGTGCTGCTGCTAAAAAAAATATTTTCATTTAGCATAACTAATCTGGTGAAATTATTCCACATACATTCAAGCATAGCAGATCAAATTTTAGTCTGTACCTCTAAGTGAAGGGAAATTTAATCTGCATACATCAGCATATGGGAATGGTATCTTAGCTGTGACATAATCTAAAAAAAGGCAGATTTACAAGACATTTGGCATTTTTTGATAGGAAGTAACATCAGGGCACTCTTCTTCCAATGAAAGGAAGGCTTCAAACCAGCTAGCTCACAGTGCAAGGACTATTAATAGATAGATCTCTTGGGACTCTCCTGCCCTTTCCTTTAATTATTTTATCTGGTCTAGAACTCGTCCAATTCAGCTTCCCTGATTTTAATTAGCTAACTCATACTAGGCTTTCTCTTTTGAACTCAAGTAGCAAGATTACTTTTTTTTTTTAAATTGAATTCCTTTGCTGTACAGTGACCTTACCTGATGTAGAATCATAGAACCATTTAGGGTGGAAAAGACCCTTAAGACCATTGAGTCCAACCATTAACCTAACATGGTCAAGGCCACCACTAAACCCTGTCCTTAAGCTCCACATCTACACGTCTTTTCAATCCCTCCAGGGATGGTGACTCCACCACTTCCCTGGGCAGCCTGTTCCAATGCCCGACAACCCTGTCAGTGAAGAAATTTTTCCAAATATCCAATCTAAACCTCCCCTGGCACAACTTGAGGCCGTTTCCTCTCATCCTATCACCTGTTACTTGGGGAAAAGAGACCGACCCCCACCTCATTACAACCTCCTTTCAGGTAGTTGTAGAATCATAGAATCATTTAGGTTGGAAAAGACCCTTAAGATCGAGTCCAACTGAGTCCCTAGCACTGAATCCATAAGGACTGCAGTGATTTTCTATACATGATTGCCTCAGTTGGCATTTAAACTATTTTTTTTTTTTTTAGAGTAACAACTATCTGGCCTACTTTGTCAGAAAGGAATACAAGCCTTGAGGTTCTGATCTGGAGTTGGCTCCTGTCTGACCTTAGGGATGTCTGGACCTGGATTCTGAATCACACCAGGTGTGAATGAAGCTTGTGATCCAACAAAATAAGACGTTTTAAAAAATAATGCTAAGCTCATTTGGCAGTTTTCACTACTAAGAGTACAGTTTCAAAAAAATCAATACATATACAGGTGAAAGCTGGAACATAAACTTGCTGATTTTATGAAGTCATAACACAATCATGAACATTACGATCCTTTGATAAAGTATTGGTGAGGTCTCACCTGTTGAGGAAAGGTTGTTAATGGCGTTCCAGGAATTCCGGATGCTTTCTGAGCAGCCTGTCCCACTCTTTTTGAAATCATTAGTCACTATGCTGAAATAAGTGCCACACGGAACCAAATCACCAAACTGCCAGATTGGGGCAGAGGCTGCCAGAGCTCTGCAAAGGGACATAAAAAGATTGTTTGGGAAAACACATGCATCCTGAACCCCTGCAAAGTGAACTTCCACCCTCTGGTCAATACCCTCCCCACAGCCACTAAGAAGCACTTATAATTCAGCTTGGACACTGAGCCCTAGGCAAACTAACCATAGTGTTGCAAAACTATTCTATAGGTCTGCATGCAAAGGCTCTTGAAGGTTACAAGTCCTGGACCCTAGTACAAAGATATCAGTAAATACTTGAAGTAGAAATTCAGACTTGCTTGCTTTATTATTTTTCATCATCATCTAGCAACTAGCTCTTTCTCACTAGGCATTGTGCAAACCCAACTGAAGAGAGCCCCTGCCCACAAAAATCTACCCTCTAGCAGACAAAGGTAGGGGAATTGTTAATCTTGTTTCCCAGAGGGGAACTAAGGCATTGAAGAGATTAAAGACCTGCTTCAAGTTACCAGAAAGTCTGGTGACCCTAAAAAAAATGAGGTGCAGTCAGTGTTCATAATACTTGTTTTCACAAAACTAACAGATAGCTCTGAAAACATACAACATCCAGTACCTGCTGACCTACCGTTGTCTTTATTCGGCAAACAGTGCCTCTTCCCAAATTCAAGGTAACTTAATTCCTCCTCCCAGTAGTGAAAAATTCAAGCCAATTTTGGTACTTCTCCCAGTGCTGTAATATTGGTAGCACAGAAGTAACAAATGCCTGCTCTGTGTTTGAGCAGGATGAGTACACTCACCCAACTACCACATGGGGGTACTTCATCCTAAACCAGGCTGCAAGCATTCCTCCATAAGATCCTCCTATAGCTATGACAGGACTGTAACGGGCTCCTGCAACGGTCATCTTTAAGTACTCAATTAGTACTGCAAAGTCTGCCAGAGCTTGTTCTGACGTCAGGTAATTCAGATGCTTGGAATCCTGAGACAAAGAAAGCAGGTTATGTGCAGCACAAGAGTGATCTCCAGCAGCAGTCTTTCTGTTCCCCACAGCAGCTGTTGAGTTCTAAATCTTGCCTGATAACAAATGAAATATTCTTTGCCAGTGTCTCTTGAAGTGCTAGAAAATCTCAGATTTTTTTTTTTTTTGTCCTAGAATTGATAGTTACAAAAATAGGATAGTTGTGCGCTTCTAGGACACTTAAATCTTACTCAGGCTAACAGTCATTGCACTGGCAAGAATTACAATAGGCAGAATTATGTTTGTATAGAACACATTTAAGGAAGACAAAAGACGATACTTACGCTGAAAGAGTCATTCCCAAAGGGTAAAGATTCTCCATAGTATCTATGTTCAGCAAATACTAACATGGCATTAAGTTCTTCAGCCACATCCCACATAAAACCCTGGTTGGAGGAAAACAGACATTTAAATAAGTTGAATCAATCATTTTCAAAGTCTCTACTTTCAGTCTAGTGTATTCCAACTCTTATTCTTCGACTACAAAGATACCACTATCAGAATACAACTATAAAGACAGAAGGCAATTTGATTTTAAAGTATCACTGAAGTAAGAAAACACACAAAACAGATATCCACCCAGAGACAGGGACATGTACAAAGAAAATATGTACATTTTAATGCTGCAAAATATTAAGCAGTATTGTTTTGTGAGTACACACAGGCAATCCTGCCAGAACTCCTATGGCATGAGCTTAATCTGTAGGAAATAAAAAACACTACAGGAGAAAAGCATGCATTTGAGGTAGGACTACATTACAGAAAACACAAAATTTGTTTGGCAATAAGCAATAATCTAGAGCATTGCAATACACTTATTTTCAACTAATAAATAACTATAACTTGTTATTACTTGTTGACAGCAGCTTGTTTCCACCAGTTACGGAAACACGCAGACAGAGATCACCTGCTGACAGAACAAAGTGTGTAAGCAGTCCTTGGTTGCTTTGAGCCCAGCACATGCCACCTCCTGTTGTGTTACTGGACTTTGTATTGAAGTGGCTGAAAAATGCCCACACGCGCCGTTCTGCATTTGTATCAGTCAGGGAAGTAAAAACTTCCACAGGTCTTGTCAGAGAACAAGAATCCTCTATCTTTGGTTTCCAGCCCCCTTCATTTCACTTCACATTTTATGTGGGTTTTTTTCTTCCATAAGAAAAAACCTGCCATTTTACTTGATGAACCTAAAGTACTGGGATAGGTGTAATTTTGTCCAAAATTTTGCATTCTTAGCTTGAGGCACCTTATAGTGTTTCCTCTAGAAATTTTCTTCACTACTCAAGGAAGTTAACGCCAGTGCATTCCTCTGATTTCTATGGGCTTTGAATAGGACCCCAAACCCCCTAAAACTTTTTCTGTGCTTTTTCAGCTTCCTCCTCCTCCTATAACAGTTGTAACAACCATTACAAACTTCTCTTTAAACGATATTCTGACACTGTCTCCTTCTTCCTTATTTTTCAGTAGGCCACTACTGGAAAGAAGGACTGTAATTCAAGAATCAAGAATCATTTTTTCTACATACCGTATTGTTGCAGAACCACGTGATATCTCCTTCATTGCCTGTATAAAATAGTATTGGTCCATTGTCTTTCTTCCAGTGCTGATCTGCTACTAGATACCGCTGCTGGAACGTAAGATTCTCATCAAATCCAAAGTGATCAATCTGTAAGAACAAGGAATAGCATGTTCAGAAAGCTAAAACTGATCATGGAGTCCACTGCAAGTGCTGACAGTCACTTTGCAGACAAAAAAAAAGAAAAGCAAAACAAGTTTTACTAAGGAAAAAAAAAGGACACTGAATTAATTTATATTCCTAATACAAAAACAAGCCAAAATTACAAGTGTATATGCTGAAGGAGAAATGTTATTTTCAGCTATTAAAAAAAAATCCATGCCCTTTTTATAGTATCATACTTAACATGACATATTCTAAATATATTTAGGAAATCAGACAAATCTGCTGAGGGGTCAAAGCATCTGATGTAATAAAACTGTATCAACAAGTAAAAAGAGTCATTGTCCTGCAATGTTTTGCATCTTAGGAAAATTCCTCACTAGCCTTATCATTTATTAAAAAACCAACCAAACAAAAAACCCACCACCAAAAACCCCCGCCTCTTCCTTCTCTCCCCCTTTCGGCATAAGTTTAAACAGATTCTTGTTAGAAAGTGTTTTGGTTTTTTAATTCTTAGAAAATGCTAATTCTCTCTAGTTCTTGTGCTATTCCCAGATTTTTCAGATAGTTTTATGGAATGCTTCTCCTTCTCTCCTTGCAATTTTCGCTAATTCACATACCCTCCCCAATCCTTTCCACTGTCCTACAAATACTGCAAGCCTATACATACCACTTAACCCAAACCCCACAGTGTTAGCTTTATTCCCCCATTAGAAATTTAATTTCAATTCCTAAGGCCAGTTTTTCAGCTTTTATTCACAATGCTTTGTAGGCACTATCCCCCTTGACCCTTCCCCAAGCATTCATCCGTACTGGAAAGTTTATCAATTGCTTTTACAAGGTAACTCCCTGCATGGGCATAAACTTATTCTGGAATACCTACACAGGCTTTCACTATAAAAAAATTTTTAAAATTAAATCAAAACACAAAACTACTCCAGAAGAGCTATGCTGCTTAATGACCACGTATTCACAAATCATCACTACTTTTATTCATCAGTTGACGATGACCTGTGGTTTCCCAATTTTGACTTCCGTCAGCACAAAGCATCATCTTTTCGTTTCACATTGGTCCTTGCTGGTGGTAACAGCCTGACACCTGCTGGCTTGAACATCTCTGCTCACCCATCTGCCTTTACACCAACACCTCTGCCAAATCTCTCGGATGCTCCAGCAACCAACCTTTCGCACCTCCTGTTTTGGGAGCATCTGCAAGTTAATGTTAAAAAGCAGCAAATCACACACAAATCCAAGCACTTGCTGCTAAGGTAGTGACCTAACTGCTGGTCAGATTCCTCCAGGCAGCTCAGGAAAGCCAAACTCCTGGCCTGCAGGATCCAGCTACTCCACACCATGTGCTTATATTTGCTTTGGGTCAAAGAGAGTGCAGGAACTTATTTAAGATATACAGTCTGCTGCAAAGTGTCTTTTCCAAACTCTCCCAGAGCTTACTCACCCCTGGATTAAAGCAAGAGGACATTGTGCTGCAGCTCACCACCAGCAGAGCGGCAGGAAGAGCTGAAGGTCTGTGCATGGTCTTGACAGACCCAAGAGACAAGGTCTTTGCCCTGAATAAGCCAACTTCAGTGACTGCTTCCAGACCCAAATAAAACTAATTTATGTACGTTCTACAGTTTTGCTCAGTGGGACCATTTACTACTCATGTGCTAAGTACACAGTAATGTTATAATGCATGTATTTAAGGGCTCTTTCACTGAATTCAAGTGCTGACAACATATCCTGGGCTTATTTCACACTGACAACTCACCTACTCCTTTTTCTTTTGCACAGTTATTAATTTTAGTTTCACTTTCTACATCGAGCCTAATCAAGAGTGACTCGTTGTATTGATTAGATGTAGAAAGGCAGAACAAGGGCAGCAACTGAAAGTCTTTGGTCATAAGACCTTGGGACAATTAAAGAGAAGGATTAGATAAGGCACATCTAAAACCATCACACCGTAGTTTAATAAACTCCAACACTATTAGCAAGTACAACTAATATATCTTTTTTTCTAGATCTGTCTGTAAAGTGGAGAAGTATCTTTTTCTGTTTAACTTTTCTGGCTAGGCTGCTAGCCAGAGAGGAAAAAACAGGCTCATGCGTCCTGTCTGCCTTTTATGGAATCATCTAAAATTAAACATTTAGCTTTAAAACTTGATTCTGCATCCTTCCTGTCTGAAGCCACAGCACCAGCTACAAGACTACACCACAAAAAGTATTCAACTTTCCTGAACTACAAAGACACATACCAAAATCTTCTCAATGCAGGCAGCTTAATATGCAACAGACAGAAAACATACAGTGGAGGGGGAACAAAAAAAAAGAGAGAGGAAAAAAAATCGGAATAGTTTAATGGATAAGCATCCTTTTGGCACCAGGCTGAGGTTATTCAATGGGGTATTGTGCAGAACAGATTCTAAAGCCCATCTTACTGTTCCCATTCCACAGGAACTGGAAAATTAGGATAGTAGTATTCAAATATGAATATATTTTCCTGAATGATGGCTGATTTTCTCTTTAGAGATATAATTTACTATGGTTTCCTTGTGATGTGATCTGTCAGTCTAGTCCCCCAAACAAACCCCCAAATCCCAAATGCTCTAGTGAGTCTGCCTCTCAATACCAAGAGGGAGAAAAATACAGGAATTTAAGTTTTCCTTTGCCATTTTTAGTAACCACATTACTAAAAAAATAAAAAAGCATCATGATTCTCCATCTTGACTCCAAGCCATGCTGTAGGCTCACTCACTGCCATCAATCACGTTCTTTCCCATTCCTCCCTCAATCTGTAAATTTTTTTATAGCCTCACAGCAGCTAAACCGCCTCTGTTCATCATATTCCTAACACATCAAATCACAGACATGTGAGATCCCAGGCAGCACAGACACAAGTCTAGACTCCTCCAGGTAGGAAAGGAAAAAGAAAAAAAAAAAAAAACAACAAAAAAAAACCCCAAAAAACCACCCACAAGTACCTATTACTCAGCTGAAGAGCAGAAACTCCTTTATTGCTAGATGATGGGGCTTCATACCTTGTAGTAACTTGTCTTCGCAAGGGTAAGACGCATAACATGACTGAAAAACCCCCAAATGTTTGTAAAGCAGACAGAGAAAGACATAGATGTCACAACTGCTGGTTATTGCCAAGAAATTCAAAGAGCTTCTGAATCCAGAACATCAAATGCAGTTTGGAGGTGTGCCATCGAGTATCTCCTCACAAGAGTAAAAACTGCCTGAAAATCATAGAATCATAGAACAGTTTGGGTTGGAAGGGACCTTCAAAGGTCATCTAGTCCAACCCCCTGCAATAAGCAGGGACATCCTCAACTAGATCAGGTTGCCCAGAGCCCCATCCAGCCTCACCTTGAATATTTCCAGGGATGGGGCATCTCCCACCCCTCTGGGCAACCTGTGCCAGTGCTTCACCACGCTCCTGGTGAAAAACTTGTTCCTTATGTCTAGCCTGTATCTCCCCTCCTTTAGTTTAAAACCATTACCCCACTGCCTGTCACAGCAGGCCCTGCTAAAAAGTTTTTCCCCATCTTTCTTATAGGCCCCCTTTAAGGACTGAAAGGCTGCAATAAGGTCTCCCTGGAGCCTTCTCTTCTCCAGGCTGAACAAGCCCAACTCTCTCAGCCTGTCTTCATAGCAGAGGTGCTCCAGCCCTCTGACCATTTTTGTGGCCTCCTCTGGACCCGCTCCAACAGGTCGATGTCTTTCCTGTGTTGGGGGCCCCAGAGCTGGAGGCAGCACTGCAGGGGGGTCTCACCAGAGCGGAGCAGAGGGGCAGAATCCCCTCCCTCGACCTGCTGGCCACACTGCTGGGGATGCAGCCCAGGATACAGTTGGCTTTCTGGGCTGCGAGCGCACATTGCTGGCTCATGTCCAGCTCTTCATCCACCAGTACCCCCCAGTCCTTCTCGGCAGGGCTGCTCTCCATCCCTACATCCCCCAGCCTGTGTTGATACCAGGGGTTGCTCTGACCCAGGTGCAGGACTCTGCACTTGGCCTTGTTGAACCTCATAAGATTTGCCCAGGCCCACCTCTCGAGCTTGTCCCAGTCCCTCTGGATGACATCCCGTCCCTCGGGCATGTCCACCGCACCACTCAGCTTGGTGTTGCCAGCAAACTTGCTGAGGGTGCACTCGATCCCACTGTCTATGCCATTGATGATGATATTAAAGTGTCCTGGTCCCAATACGGACCCCGGAGGGCCACCACTTGTCACTGAATGTACTAAGTCAGAAGGCAAAAGCACAAGAATCAGTATAAAACTGTGAAGCGAGAGGTTTGGACACAAAGGGAAAGCTGTAGGTCAAGAACAGCAGATGGAGCTGTCGTGTAGCCAAACCCCACCGCAGGAACATGCAGGGCTGTGCACGGGAGCTGATGGTTCTCATTGCACAAGTGCTTTCTTTTACCATCCTTCATAGAACAGGTATGCAAACGAGTAATAAACCCCACAAACTGTGTGAAGTATACTTTCCAACTCAAATAATCCAGATTTTTTTTTTAGCTTTTTTTTCTTAAGTCAGATTTTATTAAAAAGTTGAACCAGAAAATTTTGTTTCAACACTTACGCAAAAGAGTAAGAAAAAAGCAATGACTTCTGCAACCAGACTTAGACTACAACATCAAAAGGACAAAGCAGCTTAGTACACACTTACAGTACCTTAACTGTTGGTTAAAAGTAACAATGGCAAAGGTATATTAGCATATATGAGGTTTTTCTCATTACAATTTTTCTAATTACAATTATTGCCAGGATGTGAGCAGTAAGTACAAGGTCCTGAGCAACCTAATACAACTTTGAATTTGGCCCTACTTTGAGTGGGAGGTTGGACCAGATGTCATGCAGAGTTCCCATCCAAAACTAAACTACTCTAGGATTAATCCAAATCAGTCACACAGCCTAAAGTTTTAAGCTTCTGTAAACAGGACTACCTAGCAAGTTTGGTTAGAAATAGTACAGTCATCAGCAGCAATACAACAATGTTTTACGCATGAAAGTATGACGTACATAAAACACTGACAGAGAACAGTCATTCTGATACTAATAAAAGGGAGGATAAAATAGAAAAAGGAGTACTGAAAGTAATAAGTTATTCATAAGTTTAAGGGAAACTTTTGTCAGCTGAGGTAAGCAGGTTGGAAATACTTTGGAGAGCTACAGCTGTGAGGCAAAGAAAGCAAGCAACAAAATTTCAGTTCCACATACAAAAACCTTCATGAGCCTTGTTTGATTCGAAAAAGGAATCACCTTGTATTTTTGTGCACATCTTTGAATCCAAAGACTCACAAAGCATTTGGGGAAAATACAAACACACACACAGATTGCTCAAGAGGCAGCCAGCTCCAGAAGGAAAAAGCACGGCCACCGAGAACTACACTCACTGAGTTTGGCTGAAAACAGCAGTAGGCAGCATGAGACATGGTGCCCAGGAGGCTGATGAGGGGTCTAGACCGAAGGCTTGAGTCAGCAGCCTTGATCCTTTAGCTCAGAGAAACTTTCTACAGTGAAGTGCAGCTCATCAGCTCAGGACAAGGAGCTTTCTCCGGAGCGGTCCACTGAACAAAGCAGAAGGAAGGGCCAAAACCCACCTCACTGCCTTCCGCTCAAAATACACGGCACATTTCTTTGACTACCTTATATGTGCACACGTATCGTGCTTACGTTGAGCTCTCAAAGATGACTTATCTCGGGGTGCTTTTTTGTTGTTTTGGAAGTCCATTAAAAATAAAATAAGCCACTCTGCCACACATCTCCCCTAGGGAGGAAACAAAAAAGGCACAGCAGATGTTAGTTGTTGTACAGATGTTAGCCTGCTTAATATACTCCTGGAAGTCTTCAGAACTATGGCACTGTGTGAAGTACAAAGGCAAAACAGGACATGTGGGCTAAAACCCACTTCCTTCTCAGCAGCATCTTAGGGTCATTAGTGACTACAGAGACAGGACTGCAAATGCAAGCCTTTACCGAAAAAGACTAATTCACAGGGTGGCTTCTAACCAAAAGCATTTAATGTCATTCAAGGTGGTAAATCAGCACCTGATGGTTTTATGCTTTTGAGTTTCTGGCAAGATCACAAGTGTCTGAAAGCCTTTCTGTCACGCCTCGAATTTCAACTCTCTAGGCAATAGCTTTATTTTCCCAAACCTGGATATTCCATTTGAAATCCAGTCAGTTGTTTTACTATTAAGAAGCCAGGAGATTTGAAGAGGCATGCTCCACCCTCCCAGCGTTCATGGAGTTGTTTTGAGTGCTCATCCTGTCTGAATTATTTCCTGAGGACAGGAAGATACAGGATAGTCCGAGGATATCCTCCTGCGTGAACAGCAGTGTGGGCACTAGCCTCTTTGGGATTTCACTGATGTGATTCTATTCCTGGTTTTACCCCAACAGGCTGTGGGACTCCAGTCCGTCAGCTGGCCCTATTAGTTTTGTTTCCTCTTATAATCTTTGCTTCCTCCATTTAAGTTGCAATTCATGAGGGCAGGGACTGCCTTGTCATCTTTGTACAGCATCGTATGCAAGAGAGGCCCAAATTTTGTTACAAGTACTGCTACCTGTAATTAAGTATTTAAGCTCAAAAACCATTGCAGCAGTAGAATACCACTAAAAAATACAAACTCACACACTATTTATGTTTTCATAGCAGGGAAGACACAACCAGAAATGAAAGCTAAATAAAAATCAGTTTTAAAAAAGTGTCCCTCCCTGATGCTATTCTTGTTGCTTTGTTTCCTCCTATTGCACATTTATGTGTATCACAGCCTGCCAGGACTGATGCTTCATCTCACCAACAGCTGGTAAGATTCTCTCAGTTTGCCCCTGCTCACTTAGTGCAGAAGAAAAGGAAGAAAAGAAAAAAGACAAAGAAAAATCAAGGTTAGCTTTGTTTTACTTTTTCCATTTTAAATGCAAGGAATGAGGTGTTTCCTTGCTTTCTAGGCTGATACTTGTGCAAGGGACAGCAGAGACTGAAGATTAGCACCAGTCCATTGAAATGCATAATGATTTGATGCTCTGTGGAAGAGCAGGGAGATGTAAACTGCCCCTTCTTGCATCAGGCTGTGTTAACTCACTAACTTGAAAATCCTACACATAAATAACATAAGAAAATTGGAAGAGATGGACTCTATCTCATTGTAATCTTCCACACTCCCCATAATTCAGAGGTTTTGTTCACTAGATTTAATTTTATTTCATTAATCTGTCACATTTAACAAAACATACAGACATAACTACACGCATGCTTTTTGCCTATTCATTGATTCCAACTTCTATTCCACTAATGATGGTCTGGAGCAACCGTTACCAGTTTTTCCTTGGTTGGAATTAGCTTTCAGCCAAACATGCTCCCCCAAACAAATGCAGGCTTAAGATCCTTGTAATGAAGGGATCTCTTCCATTGTGACTGTGTCCTATGAACACAACTGGCCTTTGACTAGAATCATGCTTCATGTGTTTTACTGAAGCTTCTTTTATGCTGCAGAAAGCATCTCACCTGCTCTTGGGACATTGCAACTGTTTAAGGAAGTCTGCTTTTAGCACTCATTTATCACTTCAGTGATTAAAAGCACTGACAAGGAAAGCCTCAGACAGGAACTTGACTCCTGCCCTGAGTCACACGGTCTGGACAAGGCACTTGAAAAGACCAAAGAACATTTAAACAGCTACAGGATATGCTGTAGGAAAGCACCAGGCTACTCAGGTCAGTCCTTGTTAAACAGTTCCCAAACAGCATATGATGAAACATTATTATTACACTGGAAACCTAAGTGGCTAACGAGAACATAAACAAATTGGTTTCAACTTCCACAAACCATGAGTAGTTTTGTGCTGCAATTTATACTCCAGATTCTGCTTACCATGTAAAAATGAGGTCCATAAACACCTTTAGACTTTAATTACTTAGGTGTAAAATCCTCCAGCAGTCACAGTGAAGATGCAATTCCTTGTTAAAACTCCTCCAATTGGAAGGACACTCTGAGGTCCCACAGGCCTTCCCAACATCTTCTGCCCCAGACTTGAGGGTCGCAAAGCTCCAGCACAAGGGAGAGAATGGGTGACCAAGGTAGGAAATGGCAGGAATCACTTCAATCAGCTTTACTGCTGACGCTCCTTAGCCACGCTCTCCATTCCCCTGCCACTCTGTTCTTCTCCAAGCAATGGAGAGGCTTGGGCTGCTGAGAATTAATCAGCTACATAAATTTATAACAAACTGCTACGGTGATAAACACACCAAATGTTCACACCATTGATACTCCCATTCAAGGCATTATTACGCTGGTGAAATTATTCCACGGGACAAAGCGTAGGGAACAACCAGGTCAGAGCTATACTACGCAAAGTGTGTTGTTTCATAAGGCTAAAATAAGCACAAAGAAGTGCACTACACCAGCAAAAACAAAGTTACCCTTGTGAAAGGTCCCTCAGACCCTTAGCAGGCAAAGGCCCGTAATTTTTTCCATCTGCCTTCCAGATTGAATTACAAATCCATCACATTTGGAGGATTAACTTCAGAGAGGAAAAAATTGGACATGAACCTTCATATGTCACAGATTAAGCAGTATAAAAATATTCCAGTTTTGCTAAGAGTGTCCTAAAGTTTTGAGTAGGATTGTTTAAACAAAAGACTTCATAAAATCAGTTTGATCTCCTCTAATCAAAACAGTTTTCATTTGAAAGGCTTCCTCAGTCTTTATTTTAAACAGACATGGGGAAGAGAAGCATTTCAGATTCAAGACAATGTTTTGATTTAGTCAAATTAAATATTTAAAACACCTCTACCCCTGCCCCAAAAAGGGCTAGAACTTTCTACTTTGCCAAATATTTTTAAAGGTTCAACTCAAGTTGTAATTGTTTTACTTTTCCCAGATTTTCAGAGCTATGAAGAAATTTGCTCTGCTCTATCGTTCTCCCAGTCTCAGTTCAACCACTATTATTTGTATTTTATTTTCTACAGCTAATCCCACACAAGACAGGGGATCCAAGGAAGAAGAGACAGACATAGTGAAAGCAAAGAGGAAAACTGTCCTGTCATCCATCCAGATGCTCTTCTAATTAGACAAAGCACAGGCAAAATGGCAAAAGCTCAGTGCAGGGATGGCAGTTTATTTGCATTAAAAGGCACCAAATAACACATAAGGTCCGGTGCTAGGGATTTTACACATGCCACTGTGGATCACTTAACAGCCACCAATTCTGATGAGCATCTAAGGGGGGCGGGGAGGGAAATATCAGAAAACAAAGCATCAAAGCAGCCATTAGTCATACAGCCCTTATGCAATAGCAAAAATACCACCACATAGCAACTGTACTTTGGCAAGCTTGCAACATAGCTGAACACTGAAGAACAACTGTCTGCTTGCAGGGCTCCGAGACATTGGTAGATGGGATGATAGGGAGACCAGCACCATTCAGGGAAATAACATCCATGGCTCCCTGCAGGTGAAAAGTTTTTCTACAGATTGCTCTACTTTACAACAGAAACATCCAGGTCTCTTGTCACGACCATTACAGAAGTTCTCCAGTGGCTGAAAAGCTCTAGCAAACATACAGATAAACAATGGGTCTTTATACCAGTGCAGTTAGCACCCAGAATTGAGCTGGACCACAGATGCTTTTCTTCTCATAGCAAAGCAACCATTTTCTCATCTGAATAGAGGTGCTCAGATTTTTATCCAAAAAGATTTTTCTATTTCCATTTCTATTTTCCTTTTTCCACTTAAAAATATGCAAGAACATTTTGTTATGACCTACTCTGTTCAGAACAGACTCCGAACAACTCCATAGACATTTCTAAAAGCCATATGCCATCATCTTGTAGGACAGGAGCTCCTGCTTCACAGTCAAGGGAACTCTACATTCCCCTGCAGTAGCAGTGACTTGCGGGACTGAAAACCGTACACTTGTAGGTGGCCAGCCATTTATCACCCTGTAGGAAACACTACAGAAAAGCCAGCACTTCCAGAGCAGCATGTGGTTCTGAACAGCTTTTGTAGAAGACTCCGTTTTCAGGGAGTCACGCAGTAGGGCAGAGCAAGCTGCTGCTTTGAGGCATAAATCAAATGTTTTGTTAATGCTAGTTTTGCTTTCACCCACTTCCTCTAGTTCAGTCTGGCCTCAGTCCAAGCCCTGCTGAAGTCAAAGGGCCCGATGCCCATCACTTTCTGTTCCTGTTGTCTTGAAAGGAAGTTCCTGCATGGAAACTACCATCTAAGCCTACCTCTGACTATTTTTCTCACACGAAGTCCCTTTGCGGATGCTTTTTGGAAAGGTTTTTTGCCTCACAATGCAAGAAAACTTACTCCCTTTGGAAGCAGAATAAATTAACTAGGGATGAAAGGAGATGCACCACCATGTCCGTATCAGCAGTCAGAGGGAGAAGGTAGCGCACAGTATCATAGCTCCCTGCACGCTCACATCCCATGTAGGTAGGCCTTTCAGTGAACCCCCTCCTCTTCAGGAAAAAGACACAGTTCTTCAATCTTACTCTACAAACACCTTTTTCAGATCATCTTCACCTAATCACTCTCACTTGAAGCCTGACACAAGGGTAAGCTTGTACATAAATGTTGTATCTTGCCTGTAGGAGTGAGTAATGGAAAAAGCCGTTACGTCAATTTGAAGATAGAAACAACAGCCCAAAAGGATCAGAAGTTTTGTTCTTTGCTCACTATACGTGTTTAGAGAACAGCAACCACAGCACAACTGCCAGTATTAATGCCACTTGGCAGTAGCACTGTAACAGTGCTGAGTATCAGAAAATACTCCATGCACGCTAGTTCTGAACTGAAGCATAGGAGACAGCAACTAAAAATTTAAAAGAAAAAAGAAAAGTATCCCTGTATACCACAGGCAAGGAGGACAGTATCTACTGACTGTGCTTAAAAGAAATTCAATTCCCATTCATCTGTCCACATTTAATCCTCTGAATTCACATGCCTGGAAAACAAAGAAATGAACCATTTTGCAAGTATATGGAAGATGACCAAGTACAGCCTGGTTTTCCCCATTAAATTTCTTACAAGTTTCACTGCTTTAGATATAAAATCTAAATTTTCTAGAATGTATGAAGTAAAGAAAATTAAGGTATTTCTTCAGTTTTTGAAGATTTAAAATGAAATAACCAAGCGTGACCTCTAGTCTCTCACCAATTCGGCATAATGTTACAAATTACCTGCACAGTCTACGACAACTTCTTATGCTGTTGGCTGGTTTGATCTCCTCACAGTCAGATGAGGAAATCAATACACAACACATTAGCACCAAATTCCATTTTGAACTTAATTTTCCTCCCTATCTCCCCACCCAGCCCACCCCCCCAAAAAAAGCAAGAAATTCAGATCCAAGACTTGAATTCAACTGCTAGAAGCTCATGGGCAATTGGTACAAGTCAAAATAACTTCAGTGAAGTTAAGAGGATTTATCTCATGCATGTCTCACTTGTAAACAGCTCGCTACTTGAGCCATAGGAAGTTTTGTTTATTGTTTAGTCCTTTAGACTTTCTTTAATCAAGATGGCCTATCAGAAACCTTTCAGGGGCCTATTACAGCTTTTAATGATTAAAGCTAGGGAGATAAAAATGCTTATTTTCAGAGCGAGTAGTGATCATTGATGCTTTTTGTAGTCTGTAGTATTAACTGCTCACTTGAAGGAAGAGGCTGCAAGTTGTGAGGAAATTAAGTGTTTCCTGCTTAATTTGAGAAGCTGATGTCTGCATTGTGACCCACAGATAAATAGTGCATAGAAATAAAAATTCACTGACAGGCTTTAACAAGTACTTCCCCGTTTTCCTGTCCACTGAATAAAAGCTATTGTTTCTGCTTATAGACCTGGTTTATAGCTTACAGCTCCTGTTTTAAATCACACTATGAAATCACAGAGTAAGAGCTGCCAAGTACTCCTGTACTACTTGATGAGTAAAACACATATTCCAAGTAATTCACCTCAGAGACAAACATCAGCATCACTTCTTCTCTAACCACTGACACAACTTTTAATTGGTACCAAGGGGCTCTGTAAAAAGCACTTTGTTTTTTCCTTCACCTGAGGTTAACAGTGCTATTGTATTATAGTGCCAGACATGAAAAACAAACTCATCTTAACCTTTCTCGACATCTGTTACTATTCTGAGACACCAACCTGAGTCACCATAAGATGCTGAAAAAAGCTGCTAACCAGAATTAAAGGTGATAATCTCAATCTGCCTTAATACCTTTATAAGAGTTTTAGGCCCGTGGTTGAAAACTACTCCATTAACATTAAAAGAGCTTATGTATAACTGTTGCATATACGTTTTTAGTGACACTCATTTACACACAACAATGAAAATTTCAAATACTGAAAAACGTCGAATTGGGTTAACGGTATCTTGTTTCACAATTATAAACTTCCTTCTTGTAAGTACAACAGATGCAACATTTAAAAGCAAAACTGCACCCTCAGTTTGGATGAAGACGATAAATTAAGACAGCATTGTCATCAAAAAGGTGATCCAATCTCTTCACCTCACTTTCCTTTACTCCGCTCATTCATGCCGTGACCTGAGACTGAAGCTAAATTGTTTTTTGCTGTAGTACTCATTTTCAGTTAGAGCAGGAAAATTCTGGGATTCACTGGCTTCCTCAAAATTGGCCCTTCCTGTAAAACAGAAAGAACCATGTCTGAAAAACATATCTTTGCTTCTCCTTTGCGGTCCTTCTCAAATTCTCTTTTCTGGCTTGAAATTTGCATTCTAATTTTAGCACTTTAACTCAAGGCTTTCATTTTCAATGCCTCAGAACTTCAGTCCGTAACACAAGACAGGGTATTAAAGACACCCGATATAGCCAGAAATGATCAAATTGCATTACTTTTGAAAATTCCTTACTTTGAAGCTTTAACATAGCTTCCTTTTATCTACACACAATATGAAGCGCAGATGTGTTTCAGAGCACGAAGACTTGCATATGAATTTACTAAGCTATGAAATACTGGCATAGGTATGAAATCTAGGAAGTTATCTAATGCAATCAGAACCCACCTTCTGGAAAGGGTGACACAATTGACATGCATTAGTTCAACAGAGAATCTGATTGAAGGACCGGGCTCAGTACCTTGCTGAATGTAAGTTAGTTTTTGCTTGTTACGTTTGTTGTTAGGCCAATTCATAGCAGTCCACAAAGCAAGTGATGTGCTTACAAAGTGGGATTGGGGTGAAGGATCCACCAGCACATTAAGTCTCACACAGCCATGAATTATCAAATTGAGCGAAGAGACACCACATCTACTCTTTTCTGAAAAAAAAAAGAGTTTATCACTGAGAATCCTTCAAATATCAGGAAATTTACAGTATCATCCTCTCAGCAGTACCGCACTTGGTACCACAAGTTCTTGGGCTATGGATTTTGTAGCGCATGCGTTGAAGACAGGAATGCAGAGGTGCAAGATAAGGCTCCCCAAAGGTCAGAAAGGCTGCTGGACTCCAGACCCTCCCCACCATGCTATAAGGTTGTTTCTACTTGGGCAAAGAGAAGTAGATGGGTCTGGCATGCCTCACCAAGTCTTTCCTACGAATCTGAATTGTGGTCACAGACACAGCTGCTTACGAAGAAGCCATTCAGACAGTGGTGGTCTTCCTGCAGCTCTAGACATCCTACATCATTCTCTCTGTAAAGTTTCGTTTTGGGTGGATTAATTTAACATGCAAATCACAAGCAACCTTTTAGCAAGCAAGCAACCAAAGCAGAAGCAAGAATAGTCTTGCCTACAAAAGTCACGCTAGTACATCAGAAGAGCTGAAAAGGAGACCAACTTCCCCAATATACATAGAATTTGTTGATGTAAAGATGTGGGTTATGGCAGAGTTTCCCCTTCAAGGGCCATCTACTAATTTAGGTCAGCACGAGGTACCTTTATATTGGGGTAATTTCACTTCTGCATTGGAGGAGTAGAGGGATGAAAGGCATCAGTTACTTGTAAAAGGGAAAAAAAGTCACACTCCCAAGCCAGAATAATAGAAGTTGTTAAGGACATACACAGTCCAGTATACAAGCTAAGATCCTACTCACACTGACACGGCCATTGCTTGATTTATTTCTCAAAATTCTAGACTTTGGCCCCGTCATCAGGGATGTCTGACACTTGATGGTAAACAGGAGGAAGTTCAACATAAATGAGCATTGAGCTGAACTCTGACCCTGTTCTTTCTCCATTTTTATGAAAGCAGACTTTAAATATCATTGCTTCTCAGTAAAGGCTGACACTAAACCCTCAAGCAATGCTACAGGTCTATAGCCTTCGGGCCAAGAGGCTCCATTTGGAGATTGTAATTCCACATGAAAATTCTCAGCTTCTGAAATTCACTTCTCCAGTGTGCAACATTAATGAATTGTTCACAGTGCTCAAGAGGTACCTTTTTAAGCAAGAGATTTTTATGCAAGAGATTTATTTACACTTTTCAAAGTTGTCTTTTGTGAAAGTATTAAATATTTGAAGACTCTATTCAAAAAGATTTTTTATCCGAGTATAAGAAATGTTTCCTTTGTGACAGCGTAATATTTTGCCATATTATAAAGTAATTTTATATTGTATATAAATTTATATTATATGTATTTACATCATATATAAATAATTTCAAATGATGTTCAAAACTATCAAAGGGAGAAACAAGAATCAAAACAGGAACTTAGCTAAGAAGAAAGACTCAGCAGCACAGAACAGAAGCAGATGATTCATGCCGTAAGCAACTATAACGTAAATAATTAAACATCAACAATCCTGAGAGGTGGCAAAGTATCACTGCCCCTATTTAATATGTTAATCACAGTATTTATGTTCCACTACAGAATCAACGTAATTGCCAGTTCCCAGACAGCTCAGTGCACGTTTCATAAGGGTTGCAGAGTTTGCCTATCAGTTCTGCGTGCTGTGCTACTCACAAAAAGCAGTCTTATGCCCTCCGTGTGATTAGACCCCTTCTGCCAGCTCTATCAAGTGCCAGGCAGCAGCGTTCAAATCTTTGATAAATACAAAAAATACATGACTATACACACATCTCCCACCATGTTCAGCAATACTAGTAAGCCTTTGGACAAGGAAAGCAAGGATTTCAAGGCCTGTGAATAGAACTCCTCTTTCTTGCAGCAGCCAACATGACTTTGCTTGAAGTAGGGAAAGAGAACATGGAAGAGACTAAAGGGAGCAAGACATGGCATCACCTTTACAACAGGATGTCATGGGGACTCTTCCCTCCCTTCTCTCAACATCTGCCTACCTCCCAGACCCCACAGATCTCAGGTACACAGCAGCTCTGCCGCTTTGCTGGCAACAGGAGGGCACACGGGCCGTCTCTGCCGGTAGTGAGGAGAACAACCAGGCAACACCACAACCCAGAGAGGGGATGAGGACAGAGGTGTAACAGCATGGTGACAGAAGGTGGTTCAGACCACAGCACAGAATTAGTATCACTGATACTATGACAGCAATGTGCAACGACCGATGCGCCAGAACAATCAGGTGTCACACTTAGAGTCACCACACTACCGCAGGATTGATATCCTGGCCAAACACTGACCACACATCGCAGAAGGTATCTGCAGTATGTTACCAAAACATGCTTCAGGGCTATTAGAGGAGTTAATGAAGGAACCCAAATCTCAAATCACTACCCAAGTGATTGAAAAGCATTAGACAGGGATGCTTTTGAGACACAGGATTTATGTAGGGAGACTGCTGGAAGAGGAGTGCTCCCAAACCAGTAACACAGTCGGCAGAAGAATATAATCTCAACACATGGATTTGTCACTAAACCATTCCCAACACATCTCTCACATCCCTAATGACAGGGACCTCGTCTCTAACATTATTTCGTAGCTATTCAGGATAATCTTACAAGGCTTATCTGTTCTCTTCATGTCTATTCTCTCTGAAAGCGTAATCTTCCCATTTTGCTCATTCCACCCTAATTTCATCTTCTACAAAGTTGAAGCAGGAGACATTCAATCCACGTATCATCCAAGATGCCTGTGAATTAAAGACCTTCTTCCCACCACTCCCTATGTAGGCCAGGGCATGAAATTCAGATGCAGGCTACAAGCCTGATTCTAATCAAACCAAGAATATTCTAGAAAAGTGTCCTCTCCCTTTACTGCGCCTCCCAGTAAGAGGAACCATTACCTCCCCTGCAAAAATCAGGTACAGCAGAGATGAAGATGCAGACATTCCCCGACACGTACAAAGGAACTGTTGACTGTTTCTGTGAAAACCTATAAACAAGTGAGGTTTCAAGTTTTCTGCAAGGGCACCACACCAGCACCTAGAGCCAACATTGTGGAGCCCTCCATTCTGTCCACGTGCCATGGATTTTGCCAACAAATTGCAAGGAGAATTGTTGGGAGCAGATATGAAAACAAAGCTCAGGTTAGTAACACAAATCTGTTCCATATTTAAAACAAAGAAAAACACACAACATTATTTGCAAGTACCATCAGGGCACAACCGAGGCCCCCGGCCCCGCTCCGCCAACGCGCTGTGCAGTAGGCTTTGGGACACAGGCTTCGGTGCTCGGATACGGCGTGCAGAGACACCAGGGCAGACGGCTCGTCACTTTAAAGAGTTACAGCTTAACTGGAATATCCGAGACCTGGAACATTTTACCAGAGGGGCTGAGCATTGCAACGCCCAGGAGCCGGCAAAACTAGAGCCCCGCCAGGTACGGTATCTGATGAACGAAAACGCCCCACGGAAACTCCCCGCCTCGGCTGGGCTGCGGGCGAACCTCCAAGTGACAGAAGCCGCGCCGGCAGCACCTGCGAGCCCCGCAGCACACCGGCGCGGCCCTCCCCGGGGGGACTGTCCCTCTCCGGGGGGACTGCCCCTCCCCGCGGCCCGGCACCGCGCTGGGGATGGCCCCCGGCACCGCTCCGGAGCGCCCCGAGGGGAGCGGCGCCCACCCCTCTAAACCCAGCCTCGGGCGCGGTGTGAGGGAAGGCAGGAGACGCTCCCCCGGGCCGCGGCGGGCTCCTACCTGCTGCCTGAAGTACCGCGTCAGGTAGGGGGCGGTTGGCGGCGCGGCGCCCCGGCGGCGGCGGGGGGCGGGCAGGGCGCCGGGCGCGCCGAGGAACAGGAGGAACAGGAGGAGCCGCAGCATGGCCAGGAGGAGCGGCGCCCGCCTGCCGCCCCGCCGCTTTATAGCGGCCCCGCTCCCCCCGCCCGCGGGCTGCCCCGAGCCGGCAGCGGCGGGCGGCGGGACCCAGCGGCGGGGCGGAGCCGCGCGTGCGCCCTGGCGCGCAGCCGCTATGCAGCCCGCCCCCAAAGGAGAGGGGTTATCCCCGCACGTGGAGGGGTGGGCACTAAGTAGTGGGGCTTTCCGATTGGCTGCGGAGGCGAGGATGGCTGTTTTGGGTGGTGCGGCGGACCTCAAGGAGACAGCGATTGGCTGCTAGTAGCACGTGATCCGCCTACCCCGTCGCTAGGTGCCGTGTGAGGGACATGTGAGAACGAGGCTGGCATCCTCACTTTCTTATTGGGCAAGTGGGGCGGCCCTGCCTCCGGGCTGCGTCACGATTGGATGAGAGCCGCCTCGTCCCCGCCCCCAGCAACGGCCCTCAGCGACCCGCATTTCTGCCTTCTGGGCTCTCCTCAGGGCCGGTGTCGCTCGGGCTGTGGCCGGGCGATGGAGCCGCGCCGCGGGCGGCGCTCCCCCGGGGCCAGACCCGAGGAAATGGATGACGCCTCACCGTGTCCCTTCAGCGCGGTTCCTGGGGCCAGAAGACGGAGACTCGTTTGGTGGCGGAGCGCTGAAATAGGCGCATCGGTAAGAACGATAACACGTCAGTGGCTGAAGCGTTTCCTGGGCGTTGAGCGAAGGTTCAAGCGGCCAGGACGAGCGACGGGGATGGGGTGAAGCCGTCCGGCCTCCGGTATCCTTGTGCTGTGCCCGCCCCCGGCGAGCTCGGCCTGGCTGCTCGCTGTCGGCCTCCGAGGGCGTCTCGGGGCTGGAGCGGGAGGTGGCTGCTGGTTAAGGGGCGCAGATTGCAGCGTGAGACCTGTTAACGACGACTCTTGTGTGGTTCGGTTTTTCCTTAGGGAGAGTTTGAGGCGATGAGCCCGCTAGAGGGCACCAGGCACTGACCGAGGTCTGGGGGAGCCTTGGGGCTGTCGAACGGCGGCTGGAAGCTGGCGGTGGGGAGCGCCTGGCGCGCGGTGCGGTTCCCTGGCTGGGGCCAGAGGTGAGGCTTGGTTTGTCTATTAAAAAAAATAAAGTAAAACAGGTCTATTTGTACTGTCCTTTTTAAACTTGTGTCCAGGTAACGAGTACCGTATTTCTACCAAGGAGAAGTAGAGGTGTAGATCTTGAGTCCGTTTGCTCTAAAGGGAGCTGGTACCAGAACCTGTGTGCATAGGTACATGCTACGCTTTCTCTCTCGTATTTCAGTGGAACACTTGACGTGTTTGCTGTGCTTTCTGGGGTGTGGGTTTTTTTTTTTTTTCTTTCTTTAAAAAGTGCAGATAACAGTATACTTTGTTTATATAAGTTCTGAGTTGAAAACCAGTTGGAATGTGAAGCACCCGCGGGTTTCTCCAAGCCCACCTTCTTGGGCAATAATGAAATCAGACTTAATTTTATTACTTCTTTTCTATATATTGGTATGTTTTCCGTGTACTTTTTACTGATATCTTGTACTGTAACTAAACCAAAATAGTTCCGTTTTGGCAAGAATTGAAGGTATGCACCATTTAATATATTAGGTCAAATGAGTCTCTGTTAATATGCGTTCTGAAGAGAGATTTTTTTCATTGTGGTTGGCCTCCCAGTAAACCTTTTACCTTTTCCTGCCCCTGTTTTCCTGGCCTTTCAGCCATAGGGAATATTGGGATATCTGGGTGGGTTTTTTTCCTTCTCTGAACTACTCAGAGTAATGAGTTTAGTCACTCACATTATTCTAGTACTAACGTTACAGATCTTGTTTTTACCAGAATGCTGAAAATGGTGCCCCTAAGGGCAAAGGGACAGCCTGTAGGTTGAACTTTTTTTTTGTGGCAAAATATGAACAGAACATCATTGTTGATTATTGAATGGTCTTTAACATGTAAAAGCCATACTTGAGTCTCCTTTATCTCTTTGACCTTTTGCTTACCTGAGGGAGTTCTGGGATGAAGATGTGGAATTCACTTCCTATTCTGAGTTTATTCTGCAGCTTACATTGAAAAGAGATGTATATTTAGCTATTACTGTGATAAAAGCGCTTTTGCAAAGAAGGATTTTTGAGGTGTCCTTGAATTTAGGTGTAGAGAACATTTTGGTCATTTAAGTTGGAACTCTATGATTTGAGGTGTTTTTGTCTACATGTTTCTAGCATCTGCTGAGAAAAAAGTTAATTTTCTAAAATGGGGGAAGTTTCCTAAAAATTGGTCTTTGGGACAGTATAGTGATAATAAAGGCAAGATAATTCTGCAGAAAAGTAATACTGAATAAAAATAAACTAATTCCTATTTATTTAAATGTTTAGTTCATCATTTATTTGTCAGATCCATATGGCCTCTGTTGAAATCAATGGTAAATACCGTAGAGCTGTCCCTCTGGCTCAAAGGGCATGAATATAGCAGCAATTGCAAGCTCTTTTGAGATTTTCTGGGCATCCTCTCCTTTCAAAGTCATTGGTATTGAAGGCATTTGCAGAATTACAAGTGTAGAATCATTTCAGGTTTTAACCCCATGTTGTGACTTCAGTCTAAATTAAGGAAAAAAATCAGAAACAGATTTGCTGCAGTGCTGTGCTCAAGGATAGTTCTAATAAAGATTCCCTAAATACGAGTGGGAATTTGCATGATTTATCTGCAATGGTGTGCAAATATCACGAACACTTGCTCATATTACATATCTTCATCTTTTATTTTCTTTTTAAAGGGTTAATTAAGGGTAATAGATGTTGCCTCAATTGGGCTACCATTTTCAGAGATCATCATTTCCTGAGGGCTGCCTTTCAAAATGTTCAAACAACCCAACTAAAAGCAGTTAATATTAACATGTCATAAAGTGAGAACTCTTTGAACCATTTTGACTTACTTGTTTCAGGTGATGCTGTAAGCACATGAATAGCGTGAGAGGACTTTTGGCTGCCTCTGTAATTTCCATCCAGAACTCCTGCTTCATCTACCCTGCCTGTCAAAACTGCTTTTCTAGGCTGATACTGGATTCTAGGAGGTACGTCCTGTTTGGGGATCATTAACAGTAACTGTCAGAGGCCTTGGCAATCTCTGGGAGCTGAACACAAGTTAAAACAAATTGGTGAAAAATCGAGCCATCATGGAAATAAGTGCTAATTCCAGATATTTATGTTACTTATCACTATTTAGATCTCTTTGTATTCCAGTAGCAACTTGTAGATCGTTATGGATCAAGAGTTCTATTGTGTTTAGTGCCATGCAATATCGAAAGACAGTTCAGGAGAATAAATGTGTGTTAATAGCTTCCAAGTGCATCCCCTGCAGTCCAGTTCTTCAGTGCTGTTCTTAAGGTGGAAAGCACTGGTTGAAAGCCCCTCCAAATCAAGTCCTAATTTCTTTTAATTTCTTCTCATTTTATATGTGCAGTGCATCAGTTAGTCCTGTATGACTCTTCCACTTACTGTGTGTCCAGAAATGTAGGAGCTTTCCTTTTTAATCCCACTGTGAGGCAAAAATCTATGACGTACGGAAGAACAGTAAATCAATGAATGTCAGCACTAAGTGGAAGGAGCTGACTTTGTAAAGCAAGAATATCTGTTGTTTCAAATGCTGAAGTAGAAGATAGCAGTGCTGTTTCCTGGTGAGTTTTTAAATCTAGGTATTACACTAAAGCTACAGGAAGAAAAATCCCAAACCAGAATGAAATGTAAAAAATGGGGGTGCAGGGAATTCAAAATTACTCCCCAACAGGTCATTCAAAGCCCACTGTCTCTCTCCAGCTTCACAACGGGCTAGCATTTAATAAATCAATAAAAGAAGCCAGAGGGATTCTGTCACGGTACAGACCTCTTGCTGGGCCTATGGTAAGATTAATGCCTCAAGGAGTAAAGAATAAGAATCTTCTAGTTTGTAATGGAATATTTGATACATTATAGTAGTAATACTTTACTGTCTTTTGTCAGGTTTAACTGCCTAAAATGTGGCTGCACAGGTGAAGCTAAAGATGCAAACTACAGATATAGATTGTCCCTAAAGATTGCTGACACTAATGATTTGTTTGACATTACCGTGTTTGGAAGTTGCTTGGATCCATTCTTTGGGGTGACCGCAGAAAATCTGCAGAGGTAAGGAATGGATTGTTTCTAACTATATAGCTGCTGCTTTTTCTTCAGCCTAAAAAAATTGAGATAAGCTTAGATGGTGGGGAGATGAGTGGGAAGAAGCTGCTAAAGTGCTCCCTTCCAGCATTTCCTTGGTACCATCACCTTGAGGAAATGCTGAATTTTTTT
Source organism: Phoenicopterus ruber ruber (assembly GCA_009819775.1). Taxonomy (NCBI): domain Eukaryota; kingdom Metazoa; phylum Chordata; class Aves; order Phoenicopteriformes; family Phoenicopteridae; genus Phoenicopterus; species Phoenicopterus ruber. Next base: position 212,361,762 of record CM020215.1, read on the forward strand.
TTTCTTCCTGAAATCTTGAAATTTTGAGATCGATTTCTTCTACGTAAGAGATCCTCCACTTGTCTATTGAAGGCAGCTACCACCTGCTAAGTGGGCTTCACGATTTGGTTCGTTGGGCTTCTTCCTTGTGTCCTTCTTCCTTTATTTGAGATGACTGAATTTCCTTTGTCTAACATCAGATTAGTAAGTCAGTTGGCTTTTCCAGAGATTTAGATATGTTTTTTCCTTGAGATTTTAGAAGAAAAATCTTAAGGTAGAGATAGAGCCTTTGGGGTTTGGGTTTTTTTTTTAACAGTTTGGATTTTAAAGAAAAAAAGTGTGTGTCTTATGACTTTTCTTCAATATGACCAGATTTTCCTTTAGAAAGGAGGGATTTCTAAGAAAGCCTTTTAGTTGTCAGAGCCTGACCACCTACATTATAAGCTTCAGACTTTCTAATATGTAAAACTGCCAGGATGGGATATTTGGATACATTCACTGCTTGTTTCTCAATTCTGTTATTTTCCAATGCCTTGTGTTATCACTGGGTCAAAGATGAACACTTTTTAAATCCCATATTAGCAGCATTAATAACATACTCATGGCAGCCATTCTACACTAGGCTGCTGTGCTACTGTCAGCTGTGAAAAACAGAGTTGTTTGCGTGTCTTAATATGGATACTGCTGTTGCTGTAAAGGCGTGGGCAGAAAGGATGCGTAAGCAATAGCAGCGTATTGACAGTGTTGTACAGTCAGTGTGTCGATACAAAAATCACAGCCACACAGGGAACACCTGAAAGTCGTGTGTATGTTAAACCTATTGAGAGTGGTGGTTTTGTTTACTTCTATTTCACTAACAAACTAAGTGAACTAAACAATCGAATTTATAGGTTCATGGTTTCCTGTTTCAATTCTATGTTTAATTTAAGCTACCACAGTATCTTCTCTTTAGCATGTGTCCTACCTATACTACCGCTAAGATGCTATGTAAGACTTCCTCTATTGGTCCAATTCTTCTATGTGTTTTTACTCAAGGTTTATTCAAGACTTCAATCAGCTGTCAGGAGAAGCAAACACAGATGCATCTGCAGGACTATTAGTTCAAGCAGTGGAAACCTGTTTCATTGGAAAAAGATTTATATTTGGAGTGAAGGTAACTTTTAATCCACATTACTCTCTTATAATGAGTTTTTTCATTAGCTCGTAGCCAGTTTGGGGCGTAGACTGAGTTATCAAAGCATGATGTACGACATCTTGTGGGAATTTGAGAAAATTTAGGGCTGCGACACGGGAAGGATTCTGCTCCTCTTCCCTCAGACTCCTGTGTGATTTTTAAATGAGTCACATCCAAAAGTCATCTTGAATGGCAGTAGTCAGCTTGACAGCTTGTCAGGGCTGCTTTTCAGAGAGCCTGAGCAGTGCCAGCTCCTGTGCATATCAGTAACAGCTTGGAGTCTGCAAAAAACCATGTACAGTTCAAGCAAGAAACAGACTGTCTTTTCAAGCACTGCCCTACCTTTCCCATGCTGCATAGTCTCCTGGTGTCTGAAATGTAAGGAGAAACACATCCCCTTGCAGCATTTTGGTATTTCTGGATTTAACAGCGTGTTTAAAAATGTTGATAAAGTACAGCTGTTCAACATATGCATCTATGGCCCTTTTATGTGTTTAACAGACTTGGAAATATTAGTTCTTAGTAATATTTCCATAGAAACAGTCTTCTAAGTTCTCTTCAAGTGGTGCTTGTGTGAGTCATTCATATTATGAAGTCTGTGAACTAAATCCTGCCTGGCAGGTATTTTTCCTCTCCCACAGGTACCATGAGGTTTGTATCTGAGCTGAGATTTTCCTAGTGCACAGCATCTTAAGTAAAGGAAATTGGAGGACTTCATGGATTAACTTTACTTAACTGGAACCATTCACCAGGTCTCTAGGTCTCATGCCTTTACAAATATAAGTAATCCTATATATCAACAGCTGTGTGGCTGCTGCCGCACACACAAGGACTGAACACACATTCGAAGACGATTTGTTCAGCCTTTGGCTGTAGGCATTTCTGTATAGTTGTGTTCAGCTGTGCATACAGTTGCACTCTCCCAGATAAAACTCAGAATCAATATAACATACTTTAAGACCTACCTAGAAGGGTATTGTCCTTGGCTAACTGCTTCTAGCCTCAACTTTTGCACAGACTCAGGGAGTGGGAGGGTTGTTGAATCTGAAGACAGCTATATTTGGGTTTTGGCCTCTCTGGCATTGCCAGACCTTGAGGGGGAGGTGAAAAAGGGCTTATCCACTTCTCAAAACATTACATAATTCCCTCTGTTTTTAATGTCATTTTTCACCTGTAATTTCTGTGTAGAGAGAAGCAGGTTCTATAAAGAATTACAGCTGGAGCTCCTTTGAAACACTACTCCAAATAAATCTGAGAAGATAAAGGTTGTACCTTATTTCCCTTTCACAGAGGTAGCACATAGAAAATATCATGCTGGCTTTGATAGCCGAGCTGCCAAGTCAGGTATCTGGTACCAGAGTGCTTTGCTTCAAGTACTGCCCAGTGCCTCCTAGATAAAAGAAAAGCACTGGCCTTCGGCAGCTAGCCATTTGCACAGAACTGCACTGGAGGAAGCCCGGAAGCACCCACCGCCCTAAAGGGAGGAAGAAATTTTCCGTGAAGTCCTTTCTTAGAATTCTCGGTTGTTTTTTCCAGCTCCAAAACTCTGTGTAATTGCAACAAGCAAAGAACCTCTCACTGTGATGCCCTTTATAGCCCTTGCCAGTGCTTATTTCCCAGGGAGTGCTGCTTTGTGTGACAGACTGTTTTGTATTCCCTTCCCTGCAGATCCTGACAAAAAGTGAGACCTAAATTTAAGCCTGACTTAAAAGATGTGTTAATTTTTTTTTTTTTCTATCACATAATAAAGCATTGTACTAACTTTTTTTTTCTTCTCCCCCCTCTCCCCCCAGGGTTGTGCAAGGGAAGATGGAGGGCATTCTGCTGCCAGCAGCATCTTGCAAAACTGTTCCAGAATTAATAGAAGTACAAAAACCCTTACAGCTTGCCAGATCTTCCTGCCAAACGCTGCTGTTACTGGCTTTACTGTTATCAGCTGCTTCCATCGGCTCCTGCAGTCGGCAAAATTCAGGAGCTGTAATAACAGCTCACACTTACCTGACGCATCATCAGCTCCAATAAATGAACCTGTCAGTGAGCTCAGCAGCTTGTCTAGCCTGAGCAGAAACTCCTGTTTTGTTCAGTCTAGTGGCACGGAAAGTTTTTTAGGGTCCTGGCAGCAGTCCTTCAGCCTGACTTCATCTGTTGCTTGGGTAACAGCGGAAGACTTTCCCGCTCTGGAAGTGGGAAAGCTGGTGAGTGAACAGCATGAGCAAGAGGGTAGGCCTGTCTCTGCAGAATCGTGCAGTGTAAGCCTCAACAATCGAACTCTTTGGGATTCACAGTTTTGCAGCTCTTCTGTGAAGGACGGGGATAAAGAGGAGGATAATGAATTGAGTTCACAGCCTAGTCGGACTGACAGTATCTCTGCAACTGATAAACTACAGAGAATATCCTCTTCAAAGACCGAGTGTTCACGTGGAAACAGTTCCAGGTTGTTACAACATCCCTTGGCATTTGGGGTAAAAAGCATTTACCCAAAGACTAATAGTAGAAATTATTCTTACCCAGAAAAATCCCACAACTCCCTTTTTTACAAGAGAGATGCCCCAGCTTCTAATCACGTAAATGTTGCTGGAGTGTCTCAGGTGGACTCTGTGCTTTGGGATGAGCTCCCGTTCTCAGAAAGCCTAAATGAATTTTTAGCCAGAATAGAAGATGGCAGGAGCGTTGTAACCTCACCCAGCCTGGATGCAGGCAAACCTGCCCTTCTTGGAAGTCACAAGCTGGGTGTAAATCTTAACAAATCGTATCCCAGGCAAACCCTAGTAGCTGGTGATGTGCCTGAGGCGAGCATGTCCAGGAGGTTCTTGCCACCAGCAGAGAATGATAGCTGGGAGAGCATATTGTTTACTTGTCTTCAGTCGAATGCAAATCCTCCGAGTGACGCAGTGTCACAATGTGACTCTTCCTCTAGTGTTTTATCTTCAACTGATAAGGAATGTGGCGCATCTTGCTTTACACCTAACCCTCATCTACCTATTTTGTCACAGTCCTTGCCAGCTACATCAGAGCCTTCTGTTTCTGAGAGCAGATATGTGCGGTCCAAAGAAGCAAATATTGACATTTCAAAGTCATCTTGGTCTTTTATTAGCCTGCAGCGTTCTGCTGAACATGGGGAAACCTCCTGTTTAAAAAGGAGCAAGGCAGCTACCTGTGTGCACTCTGCACATGACAGCTGTTTTGCTGGTTGTGAAAATAAAGAAAATTCTTCTACACCAAGCCGAAGAACAGATCTTACATTCATAGGGGCATGGGACTCTGATCCAGCGACTCCCAATGATACAAGAGGGATATATAAAAGACAATTAAAACCATTGACAGAACTGACAGAAAATACCTTCAAAAGCGTTATTAGGAGGGAGATGCTGTGGAACAGTAGCCTCCCTGAAGGCAGCTACAATGCTTCCGCTGATCTCTTTGATGCAAGTGCAAGAGAGGTAGCAAAACCTGTAGAATTCTTAAATAAATCATGTAATTCTTTAATACAGGAAGATACTTTGACAGAAAAGGTCACAGCTCCTGAATGGGTGCTTTATCCTGGAGATGTTCCCTGTAACAGTTCAAAACCGAGCGCATCCCTACACAGGTCCCCTCCTGCGTTTAGTAAGCACAGTACACCAGTAACTTACTCCTTCTGCGATTCAGAGTGCAATTCCGTTAGCGCTCAGGACTTTGTTCCTTATTCACAGTCAACTCCTATGACAAAACCTCTCCAGAAACTGTGGCCTGTTGGGGAAAGAAGCTCTTTTGTCACTATCTTCACCCCTAAAAATCCCACTAAAATCCATTCCAAATGCAAGCGATCTAGGTCGTCCTTTCAAAACACGCTGCTGCAGGAGCTTACCGGCAGGTTAGCGAAACGTGGAAGGCCAAGTAACGGGGAAGACAAAGAAAGCAATACCTCTGTTTCACAGCGGTTCCTTGACAGCCAGCCGCCTGCCAGCTTTGAGGAGTGGATCCCTCCATCTGCAAACAAAAGGTTGAAACCAATTGCATCTTTAAACTTAAGAAGAGTTATCTGGGCTACTGACTTGCACGCTGGCAGGAACCCTGTTTCTGACAGCAAAGAGAACAGTGAAAATGATGCGTGCTCCAGAAATGAGAGATTAAACCCTGGGAATACAACCGGGATTCTAACAACTCCTGTATCAGCAGGTGTCACCAAGGCCTTGTTTTTAAACAATACAGTCCTGGAAACTTGTTCGCCTTCAGAAGGCAAGAATCTCCTCTCAGGTGCAAATTATTCAGGGGGTGTACTGGAAGGGGCAACTGGCTGGTCTCCCGAGTTGTTGTTCCAATGACAGACCCCTTTTTCCAATAAGCTGAAACACTAAAGAAAGATATTTCTATGCTGTGTTCTTTTTAACTATTTTTAAGATTTTGGGGAAGGAGCCAGTAGAAGAGAAGAGTTATTTAACAATTAAATTGTTTATACACCTACTGGCATATGTCTTCCTAAGATGAGTTAGGTTTATTTGCAGATCTTTTACCACAGAGATGGGGGAAAACAGAATTTGTCGTTACTATATTTTATTGTAAATTAACTCTAGAACGTGCAATAAAAACTTTTGTAAATGTGTGAGTATTTAGTAGATCTCACTTTATCAGGTACAGGTAGGTGACGTGTTTTAGCGTTCAGTGTTGTCTTTTCTACACAAGAAGAGCCCTGGAGTCCATGTCCCCTCCAGATTCTTACCTGATGACTTTCTGTGGAGAAGGGCCAAATTTTCATCAAAGAATTTCAAATACCGTATGGGAGCCTTGTATTTGAGCCCACTTGGGATCCCATGACAGAGCTGAGTTGGGTGGAGGGGACCGTCCTGGGAGGTTGGTAGCAGCTCCCAGTTTCCTGTAGGCTTTTCAAGTTAAAGACTGCTAGTGGCAGATTCCTGGCAGGGTCTTTGCTCTTCCTTGCTTTGGGGTCTTCCCTGTCCCCCACCCAGAACAGCTGCATTTAGAATCATTAAACAGGGAAATCTTGGAGCTGCTCCTGCAGGCTTGTAGGTCAGGTCCTGCAGAAGGATGTGGGAACCTGACGGCACAGGATCTCATCAGCCTGAAAATGCTGCCTTGTAGAACCAGAGGCGAGCTTAAAATTATCTGCTGTGATTTTGATTTTTGAGGTGTAGAATGAACATGCACCGTTTACGTTGCGGCTGGTGACAAGGAGGCTTTACTGGGTTCATTCTCCGCTACAAGACAGACGTTACTACGTTTTGATGTTTGAAGCCTCACTTCATTTCTAATGCACCTACTTAAGCCACAGACTCCACGTTTGTTCACAAGTTTTGTGTCTCTGCAGGCAAGGAACAAATTGTATCAATACTCATAACTGAAGCACTTCACGTTCGGGTAATAAAGACACCACCTCTGCCTTAGGAAATCTGAGAGGCAGAAGTTGCTGGAAGTTAGAAGAGGAGTACTGCGGGAACGTATCATTTTGTGCTCATCTTGTTCCTCTGTGTTTTACTTGCTATCTGCTGCTAGTCACTGTTGGAGTCGGGGCTGGAATGGCTTCTTGTGTGACTCTCAAAGGCTTCCCTAGCCTTGCATTCACGTGCCCTCACGAGAGCTACCTCACTGGGGCGTGCGCACCGACCAGCGTGTTAAGGCAGGACCTGCCTAAGACGGCCGATGGAAACCGTGTTTGGATGGATGAAGAAAATAGAGCCTTGGAATTCGAGCTGTAATCTTTGTGTGCCTTCATATCTCTTCTATAAAATAAATATGTACCTGCTCATTATTTTCAGAACAGTCGGGCAAGTATGAGGGCAGTTACTCTCTCACCACCTTGTCCTTTATCCACTATTTTTAGAATCATAGAATCATTTAGGCTGGAAAAGACCTTTAAGAAGATCATCTCGAGTCCAACTGTTAACCTAACACTGCCAAGTCCACCACTAAACCATGTCCCTAAGCACCACATCTACACGTCTTTTCCATCCCTCCAGGGATGGTGCCTCAACCACTTCCCTGGGCAGCCTGTTCCAGTGCCTGACAGCCCTTTTGGTGAAGAAACATTTCCTAATATCCAATCTAAACCTCCCCTGGTGCAACTTGAGGCCATTTCCTCTTGTCCTAGAGGATCAGCCTTACAGACCATACAGGTAAACCTTTTCAGTTTCTTGGTCTCTACCCTAAAAGTTCTGCACCTTCTAATCAAGTGCATTTCTCATTGAGGGGTGGGAGAGGAGTATTTGAAATCAAACAAGCCGCTTCTGCAGCTGAGCAGGGTATTAGTGAGATGCAGCCGCTCCTACCAAGGGTACGAGCATGCCAAGTCTGCAGGCATTCCTGCAGGCTGACCAAAGACAACGATTCCTCATGGAATGGAATGTGGTTCCATGCATGGAACCACACAGCAAGTCTGCGCAGGTAAATTCACTTCACAGGGAGGTTTCTCCAGAGCAGTCAGTGTTGTGGGGTTTTTTCAGTACTCACAGTTGAGGAAATTGAGACACAGGTTCAAAGACTTGCCCAACATTAAGGGAACGTGGAGCCTGGCTCTGGATATCACTGAAAGACCTTAACCATCAAACCGTCTCTTCTCCTTACTGTCCTACTCAGCAAGATACTTGAGCACAACTCAGAAGTTCCTCCTGGTGCTTGAGGATGCTGCAACTGTAGGTGGTGGTGGCAAGAGGCTCGAGGTTTCTTCTTACAGGTCCAAGCCTAGATCCCTGCAGTCCCTGGATCCTAGGCATAAACAGGAGAAAAGGGAACATCCAGTTATAGCAAAAAAAAAGAGGGGAAAAAAGCAGAATTAAGCATAATATGATGACCAAAGTAACTCCAAGCATCGTACCTGTGAGCGGAGTCACTTCTCAAATGCTGTGCCAGCGATGCCAGCCTAAACCACCCCGGCAGAACATGGCAACGCCGTGCTGTGAGGGATACACAGCTCCCTGCGCAGGGCTTAGCACAGCCAAAGGGACAGGACGGTGATAGACGGAGCCACACAGACTTTGTGAGCTGCCGGTGGCTTCCCCAGCTGAGCTTTGGCCCTGCACTTGGCAGCAAATCGGGGCACCAGAACTGCACCAGGGCTGCTGCCGTTGGGCTAGTGCAGGGCTCTAGGGCGAGCCCGAGTGAACAAGGCTGGGCTTGCGCCTGCGTTCACCAATGCCACGCCTGTTCAAAAGCTTTTATTTACTGCAAGTAAAATCCTCCTTGATGAATCCGTGTTAGGGGCAAGTGGAAAAGGAGTAAGCTACATAGCCTGCCTGGAAATGGTAAATCTACGTTTATAGCTTATATAGAAGAAATAAAGGGAAAGAGAGCATTACTCATACACAAATCACCAAGCACAGGGAAGGCAACATTGAAAGGGTTTTAAGACATCAGTGCTCAAACAACTCAAGCTTGAAACTAGTTGTTTCTACTACAGCCTCCCACATAATACGAGACTGCGGTATCACTGGCTCTTTAAGCACTCCCTTGTGATGAACTGGACAAACACCCACTTTATCACGGGGGTTAGACCCGATCCAAGCGATACACCAGAGACTTGATGCGGCTAGCCATGAAACACTGCCAGAACTTCTACTTTATATATCTGACAGCTCTTGACATGAAACGTTTTGTCCAGCATGAGTGATTTTATTCAGCGGAGAATTCATCCACCTACTACAGTAAGTGATAGCTTTGGTGCAAGCTGATGTGATTATAATTATAAGCTTGTACAAAAAAGAATAAAACTCAGCATGTTTAATTCTGAAGGTAATAAAACTCCTGAAAATGCATACCGGGTTTGTGGTTGATTCTCTATGCATAGAAATCCATAAATCAAGACTAGATTGTAAATTAAGTAGGACTGTCTGTACGATACCATTGAAATTAATGCAAGGCAGTGAGATCTCCCGTGTTTTGTGCGAGAGGACTGCACACATAGCGAGACCAGAAAGTACTGTTGTGTGACAGGCCCCTGTCAGCAAGATGACATCTTCTGGGCAGAGCTCCCCAAGTGCTCGGTAGGAAGACTTTGTACATGAGAAGATGAAGGGGAGGCAGTAAACTGTCTTGGTTTTGCTCCGGTAGTCTGTCAGTCTTGCATTTTTCCCCTGGGCAGTTTGTTCCCTTTTTGCAAGGAGCCTTTGTGCTCCTAGAATCCCTTTACCTGCAGCAAAGCCTGGCACAGGCTGTGCCCTTGCTGCTACAGCTGCTGAACAAGGAGATTGCACATCCCACCGATTACATGCTCCTTGCAAGGAAGAGCTGCCACTCTTCACCTGCCCCTTACCTTTCCCCAGGAAGAGCTTGGTCTGGCCTCTCCAGCCACCACTTCTACAAGCAGCACACTCCAGCCCTCCTGTCTTTCAGTAAATTCTCAATTCCCAAGCTGTCTGAGCTTTAAGGAGGGTTTTTTTTTTTCCCCTCCCTTTGCCCAGTTCCTACCTAGAAGCATGCAGGGACTTTTCCCTCTCCAAATACCTCTCTGTTTTATCACTGACTCAAATTGCCAGCTTCCTGGGGAACATGGAGCAGATGGTCCAGCCCTCATGTCAGACATTTACCAAGGAAGGAGCTTCAAGGTCAGTGGCAGAGGCAATAAAAGACACATGGTATCTTCAAGCTTCACAGCTCATTTCTCAGTGTAAGTGTCAGCAGAAGTCATCTTTGATGTGGAGCAGAGCACAGGGGAGGAAACCTGGTCCCCAGAATGAGTCAGAGCACAAACCTTACATATTGACCAAAAGACTAAAGGCTTAACATGGGAGATCTTGTCCAAAATGATTCTAGGTCCCCCAAAAGGCAGGTCATTGGGAAACGCCAGTGGTGTTCTATGAGCATGAAAAGAGCAAGTTGAAGGCTGAAGAGAAGAACTAGCATTAAAAAAAAGGCACTGGTACAAATGAAAGACAACCGAAGCATCCAACCATCATCTTCATCCAACACAAACCTAGCATCTTGCTAGGACAAGAGTTTAACCAGCTACAGGTTTGCAATGACGGTGAGTGAAGATGGTACCTCTGTCGCAGACCACCCTCTAGTGACTGATGCCGGCATTTCTTTGGCATTTCAAACTTCGCTGTGATCTCTCTTGTTTTGAACAGAATTTTTCTTCTGCTCCAGTGCAAAGGGACATTGCTCTCATGGACAGCAGCTCTACTTTTGCTCTTCTTATGAGGTCCCAATGCTGAGAGCACCTTGGTATGCTCAACCCAAGCAGAAAATCCTCAGCAGCCATTCATTTGTTGGTCTGATATTAAATCACGTCAAGTGAATCTGTCTTGTATGTATTTTTAAGGCAACTTTGCTTTGCAGTTCAAGTCAAAAACCAAACAAATCAAACAGTTTAAACACCAAGTGGAAAGGATTAAACATTTATTTACATACAGATACATATGTAAGCAATTTCTAAGTATAAAAAGGACATTACAAATAAACATGACGCATCATACATTCATCATCCTGGTCATCCAAAATACATCCCTCTCTCAACCCCACTGTACCACACTTGACAACAGGAACTTAAAACAGACAGACAAGCCAAAAGCTTCTGACAGTCAATGATTCACAGTTTGGCGATTTGCTAACACCTACACCCTTCCCAAAGACAGCACTACCCCAGCAACTCCAGATCAACCGTCTGACCAGCTGTAGTGCATTTTCTCCACTGAAATGGTTGTGCTTGATCAACAAGAAACACGTCCTCTCCTCATCCTTCTGGCCACGTGTTTAGGAATCGGCGTTCTTGCTAAAATTCTGTACATTGTGCTAAATCCACAATTGTTGGGGAAAAGACAGCAGACCTTTGTGGGCAAAACTCCAACCCAGGAAAGTCCTTTAATGCTGTGACTTCCCTGGCATGGAAGTTGCTTAAGCACTAAAAGCAGCATTTTGTTTGCAAGTTTTTAAACTACAATTCAAACTACAGTTGATGGTATAAAATGTACTTTGTTCATGCTGTAAAAAAAATTACGTGCTTCAATATTGATTTGCTAGTAATCAAAGCGGAAAGTAATTCAGGTTTTCTTCTGAGAAAATGAAGATGCCTTTATAACATCTCTAAAAATGATCATAGCTTTCAGGAAAGAGGAAACATTTTCAGGCTCAAAAATCTAAAGGTAATGCAGAGCACGATGAACTTGTCAGTTAGATAACATTACAAAGGGAAACAAGCCAGTAAACATAAAATTAAAACGTCTACTCAACGTATTAATGAATTCAAATGAGAGCTGGGTGAGTCTTTCTGTATAGATCAAAGGCAGGTCGAAAAAAAATCTCATGATCTGCAAATTCACAGAACAGCCAAATATGTGCAGCAGAACAGAGAGAAGTGGAAATAAAAGAGGAGCAGAACGAGCCTTGTCCCATATTGACAGCTGAGTGACTGCAGCTGCTCCAGTCTCAGGGGGGTTTATTTTTTTCCCTTTTGTAAACAGCTGTGGGGAATGAAATGGATGTGACATATCTGCAGTGCATCTTATTATGCTAAAAACCATGGCACATTTTAAACTACTTCTGTAATACCCAGAGATATACTTGTCACTCCAAACCAGCATAGCAACAAGCGCTGGGCTTCCTCCATACTCTCATTAGATGGCCTTTTCTCCCCCAAAACATTGGCTTAAGAAGTTGTTTTTTCCCTTTTCAGTGCTGAGTGTTTGTGGAGGCCAGCAATAAGGCTTCTTCCAAACAGTCTGCAAGAGCTGAGGCAATAGCAGTGCCTGAAATCACGGCAGCTCTCCCTGCCATAGACCAAACATTTTATTCTCACTCCATTAAAATGTCAAAACAGCCTTCCCCCCTCCTGCGCTTGCCCCTCCGTAAAGGCTTGGCTGCTGGGGACACTGCGGCCGTTACCTTTACTAAAGCTCGTGCCAGGGATGCAGCCCAGACCCTCGGAGGTATTCACACCACCACCCAAGTGACAGCTCAGAACGATTCTCCTCCTCCACGTGGCCGAAAGTCTCCCCGGATGGAGAGCAGCATCCACCTGCTCACTGGAGACTTACTCACTTGCACCAACCCCCCGCCAGTTCTTAACATCTGAATCTCTTGTATTGGTCCCATAAGAAGGGAAACATTCCTTACAGGATGCCTCAGCTGAGAATGAGCTTATCAAATTAGGTCAGTTTATGTTCACAGCAAGAGACTCGAGGTGGCACAGAAGATGAGCCACGGATGCTCTTCCTTCTAGCTAAAGCACGAGTCTGATCCAGTGGTTCACGCAACCGGGATTGTTTCCAGTCTGAGATCCCCACAGTGCTCGAGTCATGAGCAGTATTGGGAAGGAGCAGATTCATGGATGAAAGGTACTAGAGGAATCAGGCTTTGAAAAGCTCCGAGGTTTGCATTCATGTGACACCAGACACATCAGAGCCCGTGATCACTGCCCATGAAAGCACAAGAGCACTTTTAACATCCCCTCTCCCCAGGGAATCACGCACAGCTAAAACCATGACTGACACAGGTTTTGGCCACATCAGGTGCCTGTGGACCAGGGCTGGACTCCAGAAGATGCTCAGCAGGGACACCACCGCGGTGCACTCACAAGCCCGCGTGTCCTTGGGAACACTGACCCAAGATAAGCAGTAGTGGAAAAAGCAAAGGTGCAAAGGCAAAGGTGGCATCTGCTTCTTAAGTGTAGCACTAACCAGAGCTAAAATTATCTTCTGAGCTCGCCGGAAAAAAGATAACTGGTTCAACAAATGTGATCGCATCCGAAGTGCTAATAGCTAGTTATTAACGTGAAAACATAGACAATCTCCGAGTACAGTGCAGCCAGCTCCTGCTCATCCAGACAGATGAGCCGAGCTGTTAACCCTAGCTGTACTCTTAAAACCAGTCTAATTTTTCACTGACATTTCCAGCCTAAATTACACTCATCGCCATTTCAGTTTCTGCTATATCTGGGTTATTTTTCCCCAGTTACCCAGTTGACTGTATTTGGAGGGGCAAACATTAGAGATGAGCTTTTTTTTTCCTGGATCTGTGGCTCCCCACATAGGGGAAAAAAAAAACCACCAAAAAACCACTCTCAATTCACATGGCACAGTTTTTACTTCTGGTTTAAGTTACAGCTCATTCACATGAGGGGAAAGGGTGTGATGGCATCCATGGGTGATGACAGCCCATCTCTCTTGGCTAGATATAGTACAGTACAGTAAAAGGAGACTTTGGGTCAGTTCAGCGAGGTGGTGATTAGCGAGGTAAGTCAGAGCAACGCGGCGGGCTACTTTGGGAGCCTTGCATCACGGTCAGCGTGATTACCCTGTTGTCTATTTTCCTAGCCAAGATAAATCCTAAACTGAGGCAAATGGGAGATCGGGAACCTTTATGGTACATCTAACTACAGCTCGAGTGAACGATCACATTTCAAAGACACGATCAGTTCCAGTTGGGGCCGCTTTGCTTAGGATGCACTAGTTGCTTGTAGGAAATCAAGTAAGCATTTCCCCACCGCTCATCATCACAAGAAAACAAGACTGTCCTTCAAAGTGATGATCCTTTGCTGTTTGTGAACAGTAACTAGAGCAATTACTACTCACAGCAGCAGGACAGACTTGACACAAGGGAAGAAAGGTTGGCTTCAAGAGCCAAATTTATTCAGATCAGCAAAGCTAATAAAAAAATAAGGAAGAAAACATTTTGATGTAACATCTTTCACTGGGCTTTCGCTACGAGACCTGATTAGAGTATTTCTTTTGGCTGTAGTGGGTTTTCTGATGAGCCCTTCTGTACATCAACATTTCAGAGAGTTTCCATACTTGCTCACTAGGAATTGACAAAGTGTCCTCTAGAAACACCTTTTTCTAACTGAATTAACTCAAAAAGGTCTTTGTCGGGAAGAGCAACCTGTAGAAGGATATTGCTTTCAATATCAAAGCACTCAACGGAACGCAGAAGAATTTCAGATGAGGCTCAAATTCAAAGCATCCCTTACTAAAGTCCAAAGCAATACAATTCTAAGTCATAGATGCATTTTTTAAAAGAGGAGGGGATTGACAGAATCCTGAGCGAGTAGAACCATCTCCTTACTTTGCATTTTCTGCTCCACACAGTCATCTTTCCCCTTGAATAACGGGCTATAGCACTCGGTCTGCCCCACAGCCAGGAGAGGGTTTCTGCAATAGCGTCTCCAGCCACATCTGACCACGAAGGCACCACGGGTCCCCAAAGGGCAGCGTATCCTGCATGTTTGCTCAGCCTATTTTAATAGCTGGAGAATTTCACCTATTTTCCAACTGAATTCAGTCTCTGACTACAGAAATGATGCCAGCTCAACATCACAGCCTGATTTACAGACAGTTCTTCACGCCGAAAAGAGAAGACAAGCGGAAAAGCAGCTGAACAAACAGCAGTCCTTAGGGATAACGAACAAGGCAAAACTCAGTGGGTTTGACTATAACTAATGGCATCCCTTGTCAGCAAAAGCTCAGGAAAGCCTGTTGTCCCGTGTGTGCACTCACCGTGCTTCTGCATCGCTCACTTCGACTTTCCCTCTTTTCAAATCACCGTCTCCTGTGCCAACCTCAGTCTGCTGCTGTTATTACTGATGCTGAAGGAATTCAATAGCCATTAACTGCAAAACCTAGACTAGCAGGAGCCAACTGTTACCAACACAGCTGTTTCCAAAAAGACAAACAGCATCAGCAGGCTCACAGATTTTAAGGGCCATTTCATGTGTTCTACAGCAAAGAACAAAGTATCTTGCCTGACAATTCGTCATGTGTGGTTTTCATTAAATGATGATCACAAAGCCATTTAGCATTCAGCACAAACACGTGTTTGACCGCATGCTCAAACAACTTACCTGTAGATCAAATCAGGACTTCTGTGTTAGAGGTAGGAAGAGGCACCCACTGTCCCCTTCTTTATAGAGTTCATAATTTCACCTTTTCCATCATAACTCTGTCCTGAAGGGCACTGTTTTCCCTTGTGCATGGTGTCTCATGGGGAACACAAATGGGAACAGAAGGGAGCCATGGCTTGTCCCAGCAAACTTGCAGTGTAAATACTCAACGCAAGTTACTAGCGAGTACTTCACACAGAGTGATCTGAAGCACAGACGTTTGACGGCTTACCAGAGATCAGCCTGACTCAAGCTGTGGTTGGACTGGAAAACAGAGTTTAGACCATCCAGTTTTTCAGGAGATGCTTTTACTAATCTCTGCAAACAGAGGTTTTTCTAGATAAAGCAAACATCTGTTGACCATCCAACACTGGCTTCTGCTTGGAGCTACTCATTGTACTAAAAACTTTCAAGAAAAGGTCTCACTATGGGACTACTATAAAAATTAATATTCACCCAGAAATAAGAAGATTACTCCATGGCTGCAAATATATCACCCTGAAAACACATCAAAATCTAGCAACCGCACTAAAAGCAATGCCTTGCTCTCTTGAGAGTAGAGAACATTTCCAGTCAAATTTGGCCCTATTATATCAATTCTGCACGGCTTTTGGACGCTGGACCCAGCAAGAATCACACGGCTTTTACTGACAGTTCTCTCAAAAATCCACTCATCTAGCGAGGTGTTGGCCATAGTCGGAGAGATGATTATCAGATAACTGGGATTTGAAAAATAAAGGGAGATTAAAAAAAAATACAAGACTGATCACTGTGCCCCACCACTAAGTTGTCATTAGCAGTTGATAAAGCTCTTCTGGTCAGGAAGCCTTCAGCAGTGGGCCAGACTGTACAAAAGGTAAGCCCTCAATGCTACGAGGAGAGATGGGTTGTATGCACTAGAAAGACATTGGAAGGTGCACAAAAATAACTCCTGCAAAGGAGTTACTACAATAAAATATCACTTCTTCAACAGGTAGCGTGTTTGTTAACTGCAGGAAGAGAGGCAACTTTCAAACTACAGCTTTGGCTTATGACCGTATAAAACATTGCAAATACCACCCTTGCTTCCTTTCAACTTCTTAAGTCTACACAGAATAAATCTTGGAAGGAATCAGGTCAGATCTGTCCCTGGAGAACTCAGATACTTCACTGTAACATCAGCCCATCTGCAGCACTCCGCCGGGCTGCAAAAGCACATCACTGTCTGGAGATGGAATCCCTTCACAGAGGTTTGCTAGCAATAAAAAGAACCAACGCTTGGAAGCTAGTCTCCAAAATAGTCACCTATGGGTTAGGAAAGCACTGGAAAAAAGAGACTTAGTCTTCTAGAAACCTCAAAGTGAATATCCATGAAAATAAAGTTAGCAGTTTCTGCTATTTGACCAGTTCAGCTCATTCGGTCATGATGATGCGTTAGAGTTCAACCTCCAGAAGTGATGCAAGGAGCACTTTAAACCGCATTTGTAGCGGTACTCAGCAGGAATGAAAAGTACCCGTCCAGCTTTGATGCTTTTGGGAATCAGGCTGAGGAACCCACGGGTGTTTTAGCGGGCAATTTGTGGAACGCTCGAGACAGACAGTGCTCTTCAGCACAGGCCGCACCACACGGCCCAGCACAGCAGAAGCTGCAAGTCCCACACATTTCTAAATCCTCTGGATTACACCATGAGCAGAGATGGAAAAGGACCAGGTCAGGGTGGCAGATGACACATCCCCAACATCTCACACTTACAAAAGCTCCTTGCGAAGTGTTACTTAAGTGACAAACAAGCCTTGTACCACAACTTCTACATCTTCCTTTTTACCGCTAGTCATAAAAGAAAAAAGTGACCTAAAAAACCAGCAAGAAAATACTAAAAATGGCCACATGACACAGCGATCCCTGCTCTGGCACACAGAGTCAGCTCCGCATTACAGATCAAAGGCACAACATGATGCAGCCCAGTAGTCTTTTCAGGAAAATGTGAAAAAGCATTTTAAAATGCTTTTTTATTGTTTTCAAGAAGTACTTACTGGCAGCTTTTTACGTCAATACAAAAGCTCTGTTATAATCTTCAGTAAATGCCAAATAACATTAAATTGATTAACTCTAAATTACAGCATATCACAGCCATGTAATTGCCAGGAGAGATTTATCCAGACTAGCCAAATTGAACTCAAACTTCTAAAAATCATTTTTCATGTGCGCATTCCCTATCTTCCAATTTCGCTTTAACAACAACGTGTAAATTCGCAAGGCGTTATTCGCATATGGCACTAGAGGTGTAGTAACATACCAAAGTCCATAGCGCTTCCACTTCAGGGGTTTTGTAGAAAGAAATTGCCTAACCAGTTACACATACACTGGAGTCTGAGATTAAGAGTACGAAGCGTCAAGTAAATTAAATGACTCGATAGCCCTGAACCCGAAAGCTACTCTAGCAGAGAGACGAGACGCCAAGAAGATACCTTCAAGGGCGTCTTGGAGAGCAGTTCCACAAGCTGAGCGCTGGATGGGTCAGACACAGAATGACACCCCTTGCAACCCGTCGCTATTTCCACTTAGCATAAAAAAAAAAAACCTCTACAAAATTGTACACCTGCCTTTCAACAAGAATTGTATCTACAAGTTTTATTTTGAAGCCGGCCATATTGCAAACTGCCACTTCAAACTGTGCTCTCTTTGAACCCTTATACACAAAATTTTGGTCATGTCCGGTCCGCTTTTTCCAACTCCAACAATAATGTTTCCCAAGGCTAATTTTTCACATTAGGACATTACTAATTAGAGGAGGGACAGTTAATTTTTTTTTTTTTAAATATTTTTATTTCTGGAAAGTCTTTTCATCCCATGTTGGATATCAAAGAAGCACAGTCCTTTCCCACTACGTTCAGGCCTAGAAAAAGAGGTAACAAGATTTATTTTTTTTTTTCTGAACAGTGCTTGTTAGTGTTTTTTCCTAACCAGTCTAAGTTACACATTCAGAGGACAGTAATGTAGTAAGACTACGTTTGGTCTACGGAATATTTGCTGAACTGCTAGCACCAAAGGGAGCAACTGAGCTGTATCCATCTCGTCTTAAATCTTGAAAATGTTGATATATGTAACTTTTTTTTTTTAATTCCACGTTCATGAAAGTGCCTGTAGATGAGAGACATAACACTATTTCAAACACCAGAGTCCTCCGTGAAGACGCGCGGGCAGACGCTATGTACATGTCCTAAGAGCTCACTTGCTGGCAGCCCGGAAGATTGCCGGGGTAGTCCGGGGTCAGCGTTCATTGTTGGTTTTTTCTTTTTTCTTTTAAATTTTAAAAAGGACCAAACACATTGCTCTGTAAGAGAGATTTGGATCTCTTCAATATCTTCAAGAGCAGCTGCTCTAGTCTCCCACAGAAGAAAACGCAATAGCTCATGTTCTGCATTACATGAAGCACTTGTGCAACTCTTCTTTTCCTAACCCGCTCCAGAGACTGCAAGAAAAGTGAAATTTAAACCATGTTATATTCTGCTATGTTGCCATGCAGCTGGAGCCGTCAGCCTGCCATGCTTCCAGGTCTGCAACCTGACTCAGGGTAAGTCAGATGGGTCCAAGTAGCAGGAATTCCCTTCAAGTAGATAAATCCCAGCAAAAAAAATTCCTCTTGGCCCATGGCAGAAGGGGGAATCACATGCCAGCTCTTTAATTAAAATTACAGCAAGTCAAGTAGCTGATACTTTTCCCCTCTCCTGGTAAGGGGGATGAGACATTGTTCACAAGGGTGTTCTGTCGCGCCTCGCTGATCAACCGGCAGGCCAAGTCCAGGAAGAGTTTTTCCACATTATCCGATTCTTTTGCTGAGGTTTCCAAATAGTACATGTCCTGTGCTTCGGAAAACTCTGCAGCTCTTTGCTGGGAGACTTCCCTCTTATCAGCTAAATCAATCTTATTACCTGCATTGATAAAAGATTTTAGAAAGAGAATTAATTTGACTTCCAAAACAAGAGAAACAGAGGTTGATAAGGGATAAAAGAAGAGTTTGGTGTTGTATATACGTATGGACAGCGGTTTTGATTCAAAACTCTTAGCGCTTGCTCTCCCTTCCAAATAATGGATACCCTGATACATGCGACCAAGTTCATTCAATCTCAGCTCATTGAATGGAATATGCCCTGCGAACATCCAAGTCAGCTAGCTTTAATTTAGCACCAGGGCATCTGTTTGCTGCTATCAACCAACATTAAAGGATTTCCATTTTAATATCTATCAAAAATTCTCCTGTTCTTGCTCTGAGGAGCACTTAAAATGTCAATTATAGCACATGAGACACTAAACGTGATATTTCTCATGTCATTACAAGCTTTAAAAGGAGCCTGGTGTGGAAGGCTGCTTTCCTATTTCAGTATTTCCGTGAGGGATTTGGCTGTTGAGGCTGAAGAGGGACGGGCTCGGGGGCACTCGCAGAGCGAGGCGGGGTGCGAAACCAGCCCTTTCCTTCGGAGAGCTCAGTTTAGCAGAGTTGTTTAATGCCTCAAGCGAGCGTCTGATATGATTATACCCTATTACCGGCCACTTCACTTCAAATATGATGGTTTTACCATAAATTAATCTTATAAAGAAGGTAACAGACCAGGACCTGTGATAACAGGGGGCTATGTCCATGGACTCAGCAGGTTCAGGAGGAAACATCTCCCGGCCTCGCTTCTACCAGCAATTTTGTGAGAACTAGTGGGAGGAAAAGACTGCACTTCCACTGGCAAGACACGTCTCGTTGCCCTCCTCTCATCTGAGATCCCCTTTCTTTCCTGATAAAGCTGTTTCTTGGACCCGCTGTATACGCTGAAGTTACCTTTCTAAACAAATTATCACCCAAGACAAGCAGTTTACGGGTGTTACCATCTTCAAAGTGTGTATTATGGCTTTTACCATTTATATTTTGTGCTGTAGATGCTGATAATTAACTCAATGTTGCCCCAAAATTCATGTACACATTTGTTACTCGTTTATTAATTATTTCTGCACCATTTGCCCATACCCTTCTCATGGAGTGTAATGAGTTTCTTGTATGGAAGCTCCTTAAATCCCAAGGCTCACTTGCAATACCACTGAGGCATGTAAAACTCAAAAGATTTTTAAAGACATGTTAAACCTATTTTACAATCCCCTGGACTTTTCTTTTAAGCAGCAAACTATTAAAGGAAATGACAACATTGCAGCATGAAACTTTTTGGCTTTTCTCAAGTTATTTTTCTGTTGTCCTTTATATGTCCTTGGGCCTCTATAAGCCAAGTCCTAACTATCAGACACTGAAAGCAAGCACGGAAAAGCACAGGGAGGCAAAATAACCTTCACCTTGCTTGTAGCAGACAGATGGCCTGAGTTCTGCTTTAGCTCGAGTTGAAGCTCTACAGATTAACATAACATTGTTATTTATTTTTAGTTTCCCTAAAATCCATGCAAAAATACCCGGTTTTCCAGCTCTGTCCCACCTGTGAATGCCATGATCCACAAAACCATCACCATCCTCATCTGGTTCCCAGATCCTGACCCGCTCAAGACAAGACGCGGGTTGTCCCACAGCTATGGGGTACAGCTACCTGCAGGCAGCACCAACTTGAGCAGACCCTCATATATTTGTAGAGAGCCAAGCTGGGAGTCACAAGGGAAACTGCTTTATTCTTAGCTCAGCTGGTAGCTGCACCATCAACACTTCCATCCCGTATGGGACCAACTGGTGGGAAGTATCCACCTCTGCATACAATAGCCTTAGACCTGAGACAGGACCACACTTCGAGAAGTGGCTGTGGTGTCCTGGAACATCACTATGAGCATCTTGAGGTATTTGCAGGAAGAACAGTCCAAGCACTGGGTTTAAGGCACCGGCTGCACCCTGCGCCCACCCGCAGTTACAACTCTGGTTGGCAACAAGATCTGCTGCACCAGTTCGAGCATCCCGCACCACCAGGTCACACAGATGCCGCATTTTCCTCCTGCTAACACCTCCATCTGCCACCAACCCCTCGACACGCACAGCTCGCCCCCTCATCACACCACCCCACTAGGGACGATCGTCGCTTACCCACTAGCACGGTTATGACCTTATTGCTGGCATACTGCTCGATTTCTCGCAGCCACTCGGGGAGACACCGGAAGGATTCTTCACAGGTGATGTCGTAGGTCAAGATTAACGCGTTAGCGCTGCGATAGTAACTCTGCGTGATGGACCGAAATCGCTCTTGTCCTGCCGTGTCCCAGATCTGCAGCTTTTGGCGTAACAAGGAAGGGTGGTAAAAGGAAAAAAAAATATTATTTAGCTTTATTCGATAGCAGCACTGTTTTGACCTAAAAAAACACCCTTCAGGACAAAACCAATGCTGGGAAAGCACTTAGCTCTTCTCCCCTTTGGCTTCCCCTCCCTCAGCATTTTTTGTTTCCATTCCTGCACTTGTGGATTGAAATGCAAGGCACAAAGTCAGCTGGCACTGTGGCTGACGGCCCCTGGAAGCCGCAGGTCCGCAGGGTTTCATGCAACTTCTAGCATCTCCCTCTGCTGTGGGCAGAGCTGCTGGCCTGGAGCTACAACGCAGGCGCTGGAGGGAGAAAGTCACTTCTGTCCCTGAAGTCCGACCAAGAGCAGCATCCATCCTAAGAATAAGTAAGAAAGCCTCTCCTCTGGCTCCAAAACCTAGTTATAGTTATCCTGAGATGATGCACTGATGGATGGAAACCACAGGATTGAACAGGGAGCTCAGCTGAAGGCTGATCCAAGGACTTCAACATGTTTCCTCTCTACAACTTCAGCCACGTCCCCCAGTTGCTCGCTGCCTGCCTTCCCAACATGCAGAACTGGCAGTCATGTCCTTAACTATATCAAAGAGGTCACGAGTGTTTGCCAAACCTTTGGGTCCAGGAAGACAACATACATTTCCCAATAAAACTAAACTCATACTGTTTTTATAATTTGACCATCTGATAGATTTTGGTGGATCATCAAAACCTCAGTTCTTCAAAAAGGCAGTCAAAGAAACAAACAGCCAAAATTAAACCATTTCAGCATAAAAGAGTACTTCTCTGCTTCAGCTTTTATTTTTTTAAAGCACCCCTCCCTGGAATTAAATATGTGAAAGGTTGATTTCCAGCCAGAATCTTGTGTACTTTGGGAAGAATAAGGTAAAGTATTTGAGACTTTTTCCATATATTCAGCAGCCTCTAACAGAGAAAACCTTATTCTTGCCCAGTTCCAAAGTCAAACTACGCCAGCTACTCATCATAAATGTGTTAGTTTGAAATGAGAGCTCCCAGTAGCAGCTTTCAGATGTGGGGTATGATTTTGAAAAAGTACATTTTTTCAGAGAAAGTAATTCGTGGTCGGCTCACAGTTCCTGGGCACCTTTGTGCTTAATCTCATGGCATAGTTGCATTTAAATGGCTGAACCTGTCACCTGCAGGTAAGTGACATACAAAACCATAAGCGAAATTACTTGCACGTGAAATTCAGATAACAAATGAGTCCCTGTTAAAACAAACCAGCCTCCAAACTCTGGCAGATGGAAAAATACAGATCATTTTGTTGTTGCTCAGCTATTTTCATACTGGCTACAGTCGTGAATCTACCTGTGAGCTGGGTGCAGAAGGCAGGGAAGAGCCCCCAACCTCACAGCCACTGACAAACCCTTCCTGCACACACAACGCACATCTCACACTTCAGCCCACTGATTATTTCTGCCAAAGAAAATATTTTACAACCACCATTTTACTTGTATCATTTTTTTCAGAGGAACCAAAGGACAGTGCCTGACTCAGCCTGCAGAAAACCTAGATGTTTATTTTCTTGAAGCCAGTTGGTGCTTCCCGCTCTCCCAATATTTGCACATACATTTAGCTTTATGCATATGAACATTTTCACCAAGTGCAGTAAGATCACAGGTCCATACAGCATAGCCCTTTGTTCGCAGCACTGAGGATGCTTAGCTTTGACCAGCTTGATAACTGCTATCTAGCCTGCTTGAATTTATGTAGCCTCTTAGCGCATGTGTTGTATGTATTTTTAGTTTTATTAGGAAAGGCCAGGCAGATCAAAAGCCCCCTCAACTGCACCGTGCTGTCTCAGCTCATCTGCCAGCGAGCTTTAGTAGCTGCTGATATCCAATAGGGCTTGCACACAGCTTTCATGCTAGTAAGTCCCTCTCCACTGACTTTCAAATGCAATTTTGAAAGCTGGAAAGTATTTTTCCCCAGAAATCTATCATTTATTTTCAAGTCTGAAAACATTTTCAGTAAGCAGCTCTGTTCTCTCATCCTGGATCCCAGCAGACGTGCAGGAGATGCTGCCCGGCACAGAAGCGGAGTCACGGCTCGGGCACTCTGAAATGAGCTAGCAGTCACAGAAGCACCTCGTTTGACGGGGATGTCATTTTTATTGCTCTGTGCTCTGAGTCATTCCTGCTTTTCACGCTCATTAAATGTTTATTCTCACTAGCACTGCTTACTCAAAAAGTTTCGGCTACAAGACCACTCCCTGAAAGAAATCCATTTGCCTTTCAGACTCCAGAAGGCTCATTCAGATGCCCAAATGTATCGTGCTAAGCTTCCTCCCAAGCTTGGTCATTGTGGCCGAGCTCCGGCGACTCCAGTTTACTCCACTGGTGGGGTCGGGAGAGGGACTTTGATTTAACAACTCATCATTTGCTATGTGAAATATAGCTAGTATACCAGCTGCCACGTGCTAAGGCTCTGTGGAACACAGGCCAGCCCAAGGTGATTAAGAGAGAGAGTTGCTTGGGTGGACACATCAGACGTTTGCAGGGCAGCAGGGGCTGACCACGCTGACAAGTTTGCATTTAGCTTGTAGAGCTTCCCTGAACCATCCTTGCCCCTGAGATTGCCCATGTTGGCATGACTGCTCCCAGCTTTCTCTTAAGGAGTTTGTATCCTCAGTCCAAACTAGTCTTAAAACAGGATTATGCCATGGGAGCAACAAGTCAAGTGCAGACCAATCCTTAGGGCGAGTTCACCTGCCCAAAAACCAGACCTCAGATGTAAGCGATGTTCTTAAAGCTCCATCTGTACTTGACAGGGAACCAGATGCTTGGAAAGGAGAGGTGTCTGAAGTGGATGGGATTCATCTTCCTTGAGATTGCTTTTCTCTCTCCATTGACCAGGACAATCTTGAGACAGCTGGTTTAAGCCAGGCATATAAGGGAAAAAATGAATTCTACCTTCAGTGCAGTACTTAAGCCATTTACCACCTTAGATCCTTTGAGCTGCTCCACTGGAGCTGGTTTTGGCAGAAAGAAGTATTTCTGCTGTCCAAGGAGCCCGGACAAGCACCATGCGTGTCCTGGCTGACCCCGCTACACCAGATGTCTGCTAATGAGCATCGCAACCACCGAACTAAGCACTGACTCCGCAAGGGCTACACGTGAGCCTCACTGCATTCCTGCCTGCTGCTCTGTCCCACTTGCACAGCGATGTGCTGAACATTAACTCGGTCTTTATCAGGGGAAGATATTTACACCTCTTGTCCTTCACCTGCTTAGGCTGGAAGGTCTTCTGGTCAAGGACCATCACTTGCCATAGGTTTGTACAGCTCCTCACGCAGCAGGGTGGCAGCCTGCTGACATGATCATGGCTTTTAAAGTCTCCCCTAAACTTAGGAACACACCGTCTGATTTTCTTCTCAAAAAAATTCTGCACTAAAATACAGGTGAAAAAACCCAGGGTTGAAAATCTGCATGAGTCCATTGTTTCCATCCCAGTACAAGCTTAAAAATGAGTCTCAATGTCACATCCAGCCGCTGTCCCACTGCTGCTGCTGTCCCATTTGCTCACTACTAGATTTGATGAAGGCAGCAAGGGGAAAAACTCTGTTTTTCGCTTTGATGCACCTGGATTTAATGCAGGCAGAGTAATTCCAGGAGCAGCTCAGGGACCGTAGTCACCTTAACATTAGAGGCTCAGATAACCACACTCTTCTCTTGTCTCTTGAGCACCACAGTAGCTCTAGCAAAATCTCTACTAATGAACGAAGCAGTGCCAGCCAATGTCTCTGGGCACTGGAACCCAATCATGGATCCCATTAAAGCATGAGATTGGTCCCTGGTGTTGACCCAGGCAAAGTAGCTCTCTGCCAAGTGATGTTCAGGCTCAGTTTGGGAGTCAGCACAGGACAAGGACAGTTTCCCAGCAGCAGTTTGGTTGTGAACTCCCTCTTTTGGAGGGTGAAAAAGTTAATAACGCGGACATTGCCCTTCTCACTTCAACCTGTTGTCCGAAGTGAGTATTGTGACCATTTCAACTTCTCCCAAATCCATAACTTGGCAGAAGTGGAAGATGAGCCTTTGTTGTGCAGAACTGCACAAGTCCAGAAGCCTACTCTCCTCCTGTGAGCTCCTGAGATGGCTGGTGGAGAAGACCTTCACCGAGCACATCCCAGTGGGAATGCAACAGATTTTGGTTTACCAGAAATGCCATAAGCGGAGGTTGCACTGAAGCGCTTCTTTGCGCCTCCTCAACCCCAGCCAGGCACGATCTCAGTGTCTCCTAAGCAAGGATAGAGTTTTGCAAGATCTCCCCTTTCCATTTTCTCCCTTAGAGCAGGTTTGCTGTTATGATCCTGATGGTAGATGTGGAGAGGGATGCAAAGGTCGTTAGACCCAGCATTGCCTGAGCCATGCCAGACAGCCCTGCGCTTCCCCACATGCCCACAGGCCTTCCAGCAGTGAGAAACCGCAGCTATGGTGCCGCCACACAAGTTTATGCTGAAAGCCATCAGGCTCCTACCTTTACTTTTTCACCGTTTATCTCCACGGTTTTAATCATAAAGTCAACCCCAATCGTGGCTCCTTGACCCGGTGGGAAAAGCCCCTGAAAGAAAAAAGAGTTTCGTTAAGTAAATTTCTGTAGCTCTCTCTGGGTGCCAATCCTCACCCTTTTCCATCTCCAAAACTATTTCTCCCTTGTCCCCTTCCCTGGACACCTATTTCCATCACATTTAGAGAGGAAAATGTGACATTTCCACAGTACAAAGGTTACCATAATCCAGCCCCACATTGTTTTCACTGCCTACACATCCCTAGTCGTGTAGCAAGTCGTTGACTTGAGAGGTGGGAAAACAGGAGAAGAAAAGGAGGATGCATACAGGGGAAGAGAGAGGGGGAGAGCCCTTCTGCTTCTGTGCAGTTAGAAGAGGCAGGGGGAAGGGCAGATGGAGACCCTCTATCCCACTTCCCACCGCCTCGAAAGAGGTGGGAGCGCCCGCGTGGGATGAGATGCCTTTGCTCCTGCAACCTCACACCTTCCCTCTCCCCTCCACCACACACCACGGCATGGAGAGGCTTTTCTGGCAGCTCCCGGCACCGGGGTCACATCCCTGCACAGCATTTCAGGAGAGAAGCACGGAGCCAGACACTACCAGTGCCACAGCAATGGGAAGGGCTGGCATGATGCTGGTGGCATTTGATTGCAGCACCATGAGAAAAGAGCAACGGCAAACCAAAAAAAAAAAAACAACCTGAAACAAACAGCTTTTTGATTTCTGGTGTCTAGGTCTACAAAGTCATGTTGATTTTGGGGCACATCCATCCTCTACAGCAGCTGCACTGTCAAAGCACAAGCAGCAGAAGTGGCCACAGATTTTCACAGTTAACCCTTTGGGGTTGACTAGCTCTATTGCCACTGGCTGTCACATGCAGTTGGAGAGTGTTTAACATCACCACGGCTTTAAAACTAAAATTAACAGTGAGCGGGGAAAATTGCTGACAATTCCTAGTGGAGACTGCAACAAAAAAACCACAGCTTAATGTTTTATAGTGCATCATGCAAAACCTTCTCTTGCCCCAGATCACAGAAGCCTGCTTCTTTCCCTGTTATTCTGCCACAAAAAAAGGTCTGGTGGTTAACAGAAGACACTGAACTGACAGCCCAGGATCCAGATTATTTAATTATCTACTAATGACAAATAACAGGGAGAGCTTTGGGCAGCAAGGGATGGGGAGAAGGCACATAGGAGCACACCAGGAGACGTGCTGGTCCTTGTAACCAGTCCAGAGCACCTCCAAATCAGGAGGAGTTGTCCCAGCAGCTTTCAGAGGGGACTTTCCACCTTCAGAGAGGGATGAGCTTTCTCCAACACAAGATCCCCGACAGGGCCAAGTAGAGCATTAGATACAGATATGCTGCTCGTGCCAGTATATCACTATAGGTGATGCACGCACCAAGGATGTGGACAACTAAATGCTTTGGAGCTGCGATGCCGGCAGAGCCCTTGGCTCAAAGCCACAGGCTCCACGCTCCCGTCCCAGCGCTGTCCCCACCCCAACATCCCACGTCCAAGAGGCGGCCAACCTTACCTGAGTGAAGCGACGGACTAAGCAGGTCTTCCCCA
The DNA here is from genome assembly GCA_009819775.1 of Phoenicopterus ruber ruber. Classification (NCBI taxonomy): domain Eukaryota; kingdom Metazoa; phylum Chordata; class Aves; order Phoenicopteriformes; family Phoenicopteridae; genus Phoenicopterus; species Phoenicopterus ruber. Next base: position 212,389,060 of record CM020215.1, read on the forward strand.
CACCGGCGTTGCCGATTAAAACAATTTTGAAGAGGAAATCATAATCTTCCATACTCATTTACGCAGCTGCAAGAGAGACAGAGAGCGCGACACTATGTGAACCAAGGCGATGGGGAAATGCTCTTTTATATCTGCTGAACTTTATTCCTCCAAATATTCAGAACAAAGGTCTCCTGGCACATGCGTGGCTCCTCAGATAAGGCAGAAGAGCCCTTCCCGCTCTGAGCCGGGGCATCCACGTAGTCCAGTATCAGCTGCTGTGAAACCTCGGCCACGTCTCAGCTTTCACGCCGTCTCACCTGGCTGCCCACAAATTAGAGATGCTGGTTTTCAGCTCTCCAAGCAACGCTCCACAAGCCCGAGCCACCATTTCCTAGATATCCCCAAATGTTTGTTTCGCTTTTAACTACATCAGCTCCAAAGGACAGTGTGGACTTTCACACATTGTCCGAGGGGATCGTGTAATTTATTTCTGTTAGGGCAATACCCAGAAATGCCCCATGAGCTCCTCCAGGTGGGTGCTGGGTACACACAGAGCAGGGCTGGGGCACACATGAAGGCAGAACAGATGAGGAAATTAAAATAATTTTAAAATAAAAGAAGCAGCAGCATTTGCCTTAAAGACAGATTGAGCTCATTTGCTAAAATCGTAGTAGGGAGTGAGGTAACAGTTTGGCTGAAGTACATTAAGAGAAGTTTTTAAAAAAAGAAATAATAGATGCTGTTAGGAATATTGCTACTACTATGATAATTTTTTTTTAGTTTTGTGAGGATAGCTCGCTTGGTGTAAAGCTCAAATGGGAAGCGGGCACAGAGGAGCCTGGGGAGGAACCCAACACACACCCCGTCCACCCAGCCCAGCCTCCTTGGCAGGATACAGAGACTGACGTTTCAGCAATGTCACAGGAACGGGCAGGGTTGCCTACACAGGGGAAGACCTACAGGGCTTCCTTAGGTCACCTGAAGTATGGGGAGGACCAAACAGCTAAACGTAGTTTGCTGCGGCTGAGCAAGGCATGAGCATCCACACCTCCATCTCCAGTGCACCCAAGGGTGTCACCGACACTGTGACCAGAGAAGGGGCTGTAACCTTCGAGAAAAGCAACAACAGGCAGGAGAGACTCAGCTGGAGATTTTAGGCATACAGAAAACCCACAGACAAGGGAGCAGAAGGGCAGTGTCCAAACCCAGCTGTGTCCAGGAAGATCCAGGTATTATATGTGGCATCAAAGACCTGTCCTCAAGACTGGTCTGAGGTAATGGAGTAAGAGACTTCAGCAAAGAGACAGATTTACAAGCCATCCGTTGAGATACCAGGTGAGGTGATACCTGAGCCTCAGTACCTAACCCACCAGTACCTATAGGTTAGGCACTGGATGAGGAGATAGAGCCAAAGATGGGAAGCATAGGACACAGGTGGGGGGCGGGGGGGAAATAATGAAAAAAAAAAAAGCATTAGGAAACTGCTATCCCCAGTAAAGCCCCAGGATGCTTAGAGGGTTTTTACAGAGCTAACAAAGGGAGCAAATGCAGCACGGGTGAAACAAGCTTCTCACGCTCAGCCCAAAGGCAGAGTTCCCTCTCCTGCTGCCTCGAAAGGTCCTTCCTTGGGAGGGTTCATTGCCACCCTGCTGTGCCTGCACACCAGAAGGCCCCAGCTGCAGACCCTGGTCCCACCACACAGCTGTCATAGGCTTATACTACAAGATAAAACTGAGACAGTCTGGGTCTGCCTGGCAGGGCACACCAAAACAGTTCTCCAAGCACCACCAAGACCTGGTGGACCTGAAGGCAAAGCAGGTGGAAGACTGACTCAGCTGCTTCACGTCTATGTGATCCTTGGCCTTTCCAGCAGCCTAAAAAAAAGGTAATCACACCAAGTAGTGACTAATGACCTGCATCACACCAGCAGATGGTTAGCAGGGACACAGCTGAGTCACTACACAGACATGTCACTTCACCTGGGCCAGTGACACAGCACTTGCCCTGCTGCTGCTTTGCTGCGCTGGAGCTACGGCCCCCTGCAAAATGCCACCAAACACAGCAGCAGCTGCTGCCCCGAGGATGCTCTAACCTCACCTTGCTCCAACACGCAAGACCTCACAGCGCTCTCCTATCTCTTCATACAGCGAAACAGTGAGACCTTAAAGAACAGCCTCTAAAAAGGCCCATTTTTATTTTCTGGGGTTGTTATTTTGTGCAATTGTTTCATATTTCCATACCTGGCCTTCCCAGCGTGGGACTGGATAACAACAACGGTATTAACAACATTTTGACAGTGCTCTTACAATCAGGGCTAAATGTTAATATACGGTTTCAAGCTTTCACACTAGCCAACGTGAAGAAAAACGTGATCATCCACTAAAAGCTATTTCAAGACTAACGAGACTTACTCAGCACTGGATAATTATCCCTGGGATGCTTCAAATCCCGGAGGGCACTGCTTCCCCCCCCGGAGGGATTTCAGTTCTATTACTTGTACCCTAAACAATCCAACGTTCAAATTTATCTCCTCAGGAAGCTTAAAAATAAACTTCCTCTGCAGATCTTGGAGCCCTGAAATGCTAAATAGCTCAGACATACCCTAGAGTTATGTCTGATCTCCTTCATTAGGCTCCAAGACTAATCATATGTGATAATGACCCCAAACGGGAACTGGAAGACAAGCCAAGGCCGTAAAACAAAACGCGACGATGAGATTAAATGCCAGAACTGAAGCGACACAAAAAGTGGAGGCACAAGAGGGGAGAAAGCAACGGACTGAACAGCAAGGAAGACAGAGAAGTAATTTGGGAGGTGGAGCGAGCAAGTGAGGTTGACCATCACGGCCCTGTCATCCCCCGTTTGCCAAAATTAGTGTTCCTCCCTCCAGCGCGCACACACACTAACCTACACGCCGTCAGCGCTGAACACAAACATTGCATCAGTAACTATTACGAAATCTCCTCCTCCTGCAAGCCGAGCCTTTCAGCCAAGTGACCTTTGCTGCTGACTCAGGCTCACGCAACCCTCCCTCTCCCCAGGGAAGACGTGTCCCAACCTCTGTTCCACTCGCCACGGCTGCGGAACGCGCATCTCGGCAATACATCACACTTTGAACTATGTGTCTTAAAACAATAACAAAACACCAACAAACAAAAACGCAGAGTGCAACATTGTTTGCTTGGTGTTGGAGTCTGAGGTTTGGGTTTTTCTTCTCCTTTCTGTTCTCCTGTGTTTGCAGACACGCAGCTCTGCCTTGCCGTGGCTGAAGGCACGAGGGCCGCAGCTGCCTGTCCCACCCTTTGGCAGAGACCAGGCCCTGCAGCAAGGGCAGGGGATGGGATGCCTGTCCACGCCTCAGCCACCCCTCACCACATCTGTTTAAATCTCAAACAGGGCTGGCTACAGCACAGAGACGTGCTCTGTCATGAGATGAAACAGGAGCAGAGCCTGAGGCTGCGAGCAGGGCAGAAAACTGGGTTTCATAGCTGGTTTTCCTGGAGGTGGTTTATACAGCTCGCGCCCCATCCAGCCCCCGCGGCTCATGACCCCCCCGGGCTGTTCCCACCAGCCTTGCAGGGGATCAGTTTTGCTGGGTTTTATTTCATTTGGGCCGCTGCTCTGCTCCACTCCATCACGCAGCCCCACACATCGTCACCGCGGGCAGGAACGAGGACCCAGGAGGTGCAAACTGAAGCAGGGCAACCACCCAGAGAGGTGGTCCATCAGCAGGAACGCAGCCGAAGGGTGGCAGGACATGTTTTAGGCTTAGCTGGTTTTCTTTACTTGGGCAAGATGGCACAGTAAACACTCCTGGTATTTTTTGATTATTAATTCCCATTCAACCAAAAGATTGGTGAGATCCACCCGTAACAAAAGCACAAGGGCCAGGGGCTTTCACCCCTCCTTCCCTCCGTGCAAGCTCCTACAAGCAAGCTCCAGCTCCCATGGAGACACCCAGAAAAGGAGGCACACAGAAGCCGCGGGCTGCCTCCCCCATACAGCGAGCACTGCTGCGAGGGCAGACATGCACCAGTCCTTCCCCCTTCTCCCAGTGTCTCGATTGCTAGAAATTCTCCCACAGTGTGGTCAGCAGGACTTGCTCCTCTGTTTCACCCTGCCAGGGGCTCTTCACTGCCTGTAGATGTGGGACAGCAGCACAGCCGACGGAGGAGAAAGACACCCTTCCACGTGCTTCTCCTGTTCACCACATGCCACGAGGAAAGGAGTTTATCCACAGTAAATACATGCTTCAGGGAAAAACATTTCCAGGTATGTTTTAGTTTATTCCCCAAAATGATGTCCTCTCCCTGCATTTGTTCCATTCACATCTTATTTTTCCCTGATCTACTTAGGTTTACTTGACAGTGTTTGTCACCATCTGAAACAATTATTTTCTCTTCTTTTTGCAGTGTGTTTTTCACCCATTAGTTTGGACAAGCACCGAGGGTTTCTTCATCTCTGACCTGCTCTGACCATGCCACGCTCAGCCTCTTTGGCTACGAACCCAGTGGCAGAAACACAATGCCAAGGTTCAAATACTATCCAGGAGACACGAATGACTTCTGAGTGATGAAGTTCTTCAAAGGGATGAAACCTCTATTCTGCTCATCCCCCATCAGCTTTTACACCAGCACCAGCCTTTGCATAAAACAACCAGCAAGTATGAGTGGTTTTTGGTAGTGATAGGTCAATGGTTGGACCCGATGATCTCGGAGGTCTCTTCCAACCAGAACAATTCTATGATTCTATGAGTGAGGTTTTTAGCTGATAAAGAAATCTCTGGCACTTCTCTCTCAAATCCTTTGCTCGAGGAAGACTTTCCACCTCTAGGCATGATCAGAGCAGGCTCTATGACGATGATTTTCCCCCAGTTGTTGTGGCTCATGGAGCCAAAAGGAGAGTGGGATACTTCAAAAGAGCAAGACTTTCTCAGTCAACCGCAAGGTGTGCCAACCTCTGCCTGCCTTTTACCCTCCCTGAAGATCACAAGATAGTGCGTGCTCAGGAAACACAACGGACAGCCTTCATCTGAAGTCAAAAACCTTTCATGTCTAAAAAGAATGTTTTGACAGCTTCATTTTCGAAGAAAACAGAAACAATCTGTTGTTTCTAAACCTCCACGGTATCTCAGTCCTCTTCTGAGTTAGAGACACAGGAGTCATGGAGCAGCAGTTCACATCTCTGCAGGGCCAGGCAACAGTCAGAGCAGGGAGTGAGGGGCACGTCATGGCATCACCTTCTCTCCCCACCAGCCTCGCTCATAGGGTTTTATTTGCTGTAGCCTGAAGAAGCATCAGAAGGCTTCATGGGCACGTGCTACTTACAAACCATGGTTAGGGGACCACTGTTCCCAAATCAGAACAGGTTGAATCACAGCAGGCTTAGTGCAGTCAGGTGATGCGGACCCATGCATGGCTATAAAGTCATAGAATCATTTAGGTTGGAAAAGGCCTTTAAGACCATCAAGTCCCACCGTTAACCTAACACTGCCAAGGCCACCACTAAACCATGTCCCTGAGTGCCACATCTACATGTCTTTTCAATCCCTCCAGGGATGGTGCCTCAACCACTTCCCTGGGCAGCCTGTTCCAGGGCCTGACAACCCTTTCAGTGAATAAATATTTCCTCATATCCAATCTAAACCTCCCCTGGTGCAGCTTGAGGCCATTTCCTCTTGTCCTATCGCCTGTTACTTGGGAGAAGAGACTGACACCCATCTCTCTACAACCTTCTTTCAGGTAGTTGTAGAGAGCAATAAGGTCTCCCCTCAGCCTCCTTTTCTCCAGGCTAAACATCCCCAGTTCCCTCAGCCGCTCCTCATAGGACTTGTGTTTCAGAACCTTCCCCAGCTTCATTGCCCGTCTCTGGACACGCTCCAGCACCTCAATGTCTGTCTTGGAGTGAGGGGCCCAAAACTGAACCCAGTACTCGAGGTGCGGCCTCACCAGGGCCGAGTACAAGGGGACAGTCACCTCCCTACTCCTGCTGGCCACACTATTTCTGATACAGGCCAGGATGCCGTTGGCCTTCTTGGCCACCTGGGCACACTGCTGGCTCATCTTCAGCCGGCTGTCGACCAACACCCCCAGGCCCTTTTCCGCCAGGCAGCTTTCCAGCCACTCCCCCCCAAGCCTGTAGCGTTGCCTGGGGTTGTTGTGACCCAAGGGCAGGACCCAGCACTTGACCTCATACAGTTGGCCTCGGCCCATCAATCCAGCCTGTCCAGGTCCCGCTGTAGCGCCTGCCTGCCCTCCAGCAGATCAACACTCCCGCCCAACTTGGTGTCATCTGCAAACTTACTGAGGGTGCACTCGATCCCCTCGTCCAGATCATTGATAAAGATGTTAACCAGAACTAGCCCCAGTACTGAGCCCTGGGGAACACCACTTGTGACCAGCCTTAAATGGATTTAACTCCATTCACCACAACTCTTTGGGCCTGGCCATCCAGCCAGTTTTTCTACCCAGTGAGGAGCTGGGTAAAAAAAAAAAAAAAACCACAAACCGTCCACAGCTGCAAAGGCTTCTTCACATTTAGGGATAAAGACTGAAACTATATTAAGGCAGGAACACTGCTAATTTGCACCTCAGCTCTATCCCACTTCAAATCCTCATTTACAACCTACTGCTTCAATTAGACACAGAGAAGGATCTGCAGCCTCTTCCACCTGCTGGATCTAACCAGTAGGTCAGGGTGGGTTTTGATGTATTTATACAATTCTTAATGAACAAGTATTTTCTGTTCTTCATCATCCAACAGCTATAAACAAAAATAATTCTACCTAAACATCTCAAGTTCAAACAGCAGCAGTTATGTATCAGATATTACACTGATTGCACATGCCATATGAGCCAGGAAATTCAAAGCTAAGGCTAATATTTCAAGCAGAAAATTATTCCTTGCGGGCCAGAAAATTGCAGGGAACTCAGGCCTGGACATGCTGCTGCATTACGTAACTCAGGATAAAATATTTTCACTTCCAAAGCAACTGCCAACCCAAGCGGGCTCCTACACTCGGCAAGCACAAGCCCAGCTCATGCCCCTCTGCAAACAAGAAGCCTGGATTTCCTTCTGCTCCCTTGCCCACCTTCCTCACTGCTCCTCTCTAGAAGGTTTAATTTCACTTGGAATTAACTGGAATTTCCAGTTCACACTGGAAAAATTAAGACAGACTTCATCCCCATGAAAGCCTGGATCACCCATGCTTCTGTGCTGCTGGTGGCAGAGCCACAAGCACATGGGATCCACGCTCTCAGCTCGGTGCGACATTAAAACTCCAGGGATGTCTTTCCCAAATTCAAGGGAGAAAGATTTATTGCAAGCACCTGGGGTTGCAGAGCCCAGCATTTCCCATCTCCTCCCATCACACTTGCCATTCCAGGCAAGCAATATCCAGTTGCCTGTGCACTGGCAATCCTAAACGTGCCTCTTCATCAAGGATGGTCCCTCATAGGAAGGGAGAAGGTCCTGAGTGCAGAAACACCATGCGCCTAAGCGTGATTTCCCAGGCAGAAACACAACGGCTTTTATCCCACACATGCATCACCTACAAACTATTAGTGCACCCACCTCCATGGTGCATTGGCCTTGCACTGTGCTCATGCTACCGCTGACAAATTCAGGCTCGATAAGTCCATCCAACACTTCCAGGAGGCATCAAGCAACTACGCATGCGGTGCAGGGAGGTGTGGGGCTTCCCCATGTACGCAGCCCCATCAGCACTGGCTGACAAGCTGCCTGCCAGTCATTCAAAAGTCTAGACACATTAAAAAAAAAGCAAATTGCATCCAAACTTTCCAGCTGGAAAAAGCAGTATATTATGAAAGCCTCAGCCCTACCCAGAAAATTTATTTGTAGAGATTCCTGCTCCTCAACCCTTTGCTCAAGGTATTTCTCCTAGAGAAACCAAGTGAGCTGAGTAGGTGCAAGTTCTCGTGTACCACAGGTATGGTTTACCTCACAGAGATATTTCTATAAAATACAGGAAAGCTAAAGTTGAGAGGATTTGCATCAACGACTGCACAGAGCACACAGCCCTTCCCCTTACCTCTTTTGCCACCGCAGAAAATTTGCAGCTCACAGGACTACTTTGATCAGATCATGGCTTATACGTTACTTGGCCTCCAGTAGCTTGTGCAAGTAAGTGCTACAGAGGAACCCACTGACATTGATTACAGATGCTTCACCATAAAACAAGCAAGTAAATCCAGCACCAATATGATCCAAAGGAAGAGCCTGGAGCAGGAGCTCTGTTTTACTGAGCAGAAGGAGCTTGGGGGAGCAAGATCCTCAGCTGCGATGCCCACGCTCAACACGAGAGGGCCAAACCTCACCACGGCCCATGGAGAGAGCTGCTCTCCTCACTCCCATAGACAACCAGCTGCAGACTGTCCTCTCCGCCTGCCTGGTTTGCCTGACACTGGAGGTTGCAGATCTCATATTTAGGAGCAATCTTTGGATTTTCACATGCTCCTGGCATCCCCTGATGGTGAAAAGGCTTTGTGTCCATGCTGTCCACTGCTGGGTGAAGACTTCTGGGGGGCTTTGCTAGTACTGGTGTCAAGAGCAGCATTAACACGCATCATTGATCATTTTTTGTTGCATGGTGGAAGGATGGATGGCGTTTGGGTTGGACACATCCTTGCGGATCTCGGTGCCACCAAAGGCTCTTCAGGAGAGACCAGGCAAGTCACAGCTTCTGTGGTCCGGTGTCCTCATTTAACTTTCCCACCTTCTGGAGGGACACTCAGTGACATTTGTAAGACACTTTGGTGTTGGGAACAGCCATGGAAGTGCAAAATACTACATGCAGACAGCAAGTTATATTCCATCAAATACATTTGAGGATTGAACTGTTAATCAATGACGACCTTCCTGGCACAGATAAACGAACTAATCTGATTTCTGCATTACTTAGGAAAAATGAGATACATACACAGTACTTGCAAAATAACAAATAGAAAATTAATTTCTTTACGATTAAAAGAAAGCTGCTGACATGCACATTCACAATGCCACAATAGTGGCTGACCAAACCACGCATGCCCGGGATACACGCCATCTTAGGAAAACTGTTTCCAAGCAGAACAGCCCCACACTCCATTTACTGGCAGAAGCCGGGTTCTGACCACAAAGAAGTCAGTGCAACCTTAACATGTGCTTTTATAAACATCTTTCAAGACATACCTGGACATGGAGACCGATACTGCATGCTCAAAACAACACTCCGTTGGTTTTGGCCGCATTTGAGCAAATCATGGGACCACCAAGCTGTATGCTATGCAGTAACACATTTTTGCATGGAAGCAGTTAAAGACTCAGCCAGCACAGCAGACAGGCTGACTTCCAAGGGTGGAAAACTGCATTGCCAGAAATCTAGCCAAAAAATGCTGTTTTATCCACTCAAAAACAACATCCTCTTCCCAAAGGGAAAAAGAAAAAAATACAAAATGATTTTTTAAAACTACAGCCAAGCATTAACTGGAACGAGCCTGGCATGGAAAAGCCAGGAAAGCTTCCTAAGCCCAGCTCTCTACAATGGGAAATAAAGCTCCTGCACCAAGACCTGACCCACTGAAACGGGGAAACCCATCAGCACCTTCGGTGAGAATTACTCTGCCTTTAGAAACCAGGTGCAGGATGAGGCTGAACCTCAGGTGTCTCCCATGAGCTGGGCAAGGGTTTTGGGGACAGCAGCCCTACAAGCAGGGAGGCAAAGCTGGAGGAGGAACAATTCGCCCTTGGTGCAGAAGAAAGGTACATGCATGTCAACCGGGTAAAAGGCAAAGTAATCTCCTGATGCATGAAGTTTGCTGGGCTGGCATGGGTTTGAGTGGTGTCATGGTCATACGTGGAGATGTTTTCACACTGGGTGACAGGGCTCTGATAAAACATTTGCAAGATTAGACAGTTTGACACCAATGTTTTTGATAAGATACGAGAAAAGATATCACAACTAAAGGATTTCAATAAAATATTTATGAGAACATTGTGACTCAAATGAGGTTGCAAATATGGAAGTATCATAAGTGTAAGTATGTCATTAACCAATGACATAAGTCCCATAAATGTATTGTAAAATACGAATATGTACATTAGATAGCTTGGGTTATAAAAGCATGTCCAAGAAAATTTTCTCGAGTTTTAACTACAATGACATGTCTTACTGCTGTTGGCCATCTTGTTTTGATTGTGCCAGAGACTGTGGAATGAACTAAAAATTTTTGCTAATAAGGTTTTGTTTTGTAAGAATGCTTTTTAATTAAAAAAAAATAGCAGGTATTTTCCACCTCTTGATTTCTGCTCAAGTTAGCTTGTGATTTACTGGGATTTACATCACTTCTCCATCAAAGCTAGTAGAAGTAACAAGTAATTAAGCCTCATCTAACCTCACTTTCACATGGCTGAGATCAGTGTCCGGAGGGCTGTGCTTGGTACCCTGCGGCTTGGGCTGCGGGGTCCACGGCCCCGTGCGTGATGCTCCTGTGCCGTGCCGGGCTGTGTCATGCCATGCCACTGGTGAGGCCGCACTGGGCCAGCCCAACAGCGTCCTGCAGTAGCAATCAAAAAGCTAAAAACTGACTGCTATATTAAGATGAAAGTTTGCTGTTTGTTCAGAGTGGACAACAGGATCCACAAAAAAAACCCAACCACCCACCACTTTTGGCTCTTGGCTTTGTGGCTTGGGACAGATATATCAGACTTAAAAGGTGACCTTCCCAAAGTATAATGGTAAATTAGCAATACTAGTACTAAAGGGAAGAGGTAACAGGCAACAAAAATCCTACAATGATTTGGGTTGGAAGGGACCTTTTAAAGACCATGTAGTCCAACCCTCTTGCCGTGGGCAGAGACATCTTTCACTAGATCAGGTTGCTCCAAGCCCCATCCAACCTCCCCTTGAACACCTCTAATGATGGGGTATCCACAACTTCTCTGGGAAACCTGTTCCAGTGTCTCACCATCTCACTGTAAAACACAAAACCCAAACTCTCTTGCACGTTGTTCTTGACAACGTATTTCATCATCCATTGAGTTGACCTTACTAATATTCAGACAGCTACCCCTCCTGAGGAGCACACACAGTACCTATCATCCCTCCATACCAGATTCAGTCTGCGTCCCATATCACCAGATCTCCAAAGAGACGACGCACTCTCTCCTGCTACAGCTACGTGTAGTTGCACTGGCTCTCTTAAAAGAGCAAGAATCAAAGCCAAAACTGCAAAAGCCAAGACACTACAGCTGTAAGAACTGTACCTGCACTGCAGAAGCTGAAAAAAAAGGAAAAAAAATCACATTCTTCTGAAGCACTAGGATTGGTAAGGTTTCAGTGAGAGAATCTTTACCCCTAACTAGCACCTCTCATACGTTTTATGTTGCAGCCCAAAGTGCAGTGAAGAAGCCTTCCAAGACAATGGCTTGAAGGAGCTTTCTCCAGGAAAGAACACAAAATTATTAGGGCAATTAATTGCACAGTGCAGGTAACCCACCTTCAATCAGTCATTTGCATCTGGATTTTGTGGGGCAGCATCTTCCTGGTGACTCAAGAGGGAGGCTGACATCCCCAGGCAAAACTTCCAGGCACGCCCTCTAATTCAAGAGCACAGCCTGCTACTACAGAGTAGGATTGCGAAGTGAAAAGGGTTTTCTGTTATTTTTTTTCAGCTTACATGAGGAAATAAAGAAGTGATCCTGTGTTTCAGCTGGAGGCTCCCTTATCACAACCACACGTGCAACATCAGCCAGCCACACGGGAGCTGTGCATCACGCCCCTGCGCTACCACGATAGAGAAGGTGGCAATTTCCAACAGCGCATTGGTATTTAGGAGGGACATTTGCCTTTGTTATGCATTTTAAAGGAAGGTTTCTCCCCCAGAGATAATAGCTTTTTTGAACATGAAGTGATGGAGGAATGAAATAGTTGAGCTTTACAGGGTCCTGTTAAGATGGCAGAGGCAATGCAGTAGCACTGGCTATTTAAATCCTTACGGGGAGGGAGATGAAGATGCTGGAGAAGATGAGGGCAGCTCTGGGAAGCTCACCTCCCAGTTCCCTGCTCCCTCCAAAGACAAGCTTGAAATCCCAAACCAGAGGGCCCTCTCTGCCACCAAGATCAAGTTTGAGGAGATGGGTCTAGGCTAGTCGTACGCTGACTATTGCCCCAGTGCTCCCCAATTCATCGCCGCCTCTTATTTCCAGATGGGAAGCACGTTTTACCTGTAACATCATACATGCTCATGCATCCAAGCATATATGCTTCTGCTTCATAACAAAACGGCACCAGCAGCGCAAGCATTGTCCCCTCTCAAAAGTTTTCCCCTCTGAAAATGCCCTCATTTGATGGAAACCCCTCAGCTGGGATCAGCCAACCCGTCTGGCAAGCGGCTGAGCTGACGGGGGATATTCTTTACATTTCTGCAAAGAAACACTGCGGTACAGTTTTAACTGCGAGTATCTGCCAGAGAAGCAGATGTTTCATGAAAACAAATTGTTCAGAGGGGGAAGAAAGTGGGAATAATAGAGACTTGGGTGTAGCTTCAGGGCTGGTTTAAGCTGATGCAACTCCTGCTGCCTCCAAAGGGAAGGTTCCCAGCCCTGCCCGCACAGCCCTGCCTGCACCCAGCACCCTGCCAGCTGCAGGGGGAACCAAGCCAGATGGGAAAAAAAATTGGGAGTGGGACAGCAGATTTAGATTTTACAGCCCTGGTCCCAGAATTTCATTTTTGTGAAAAAGCATCTTTACTATAACTAGTATCTCTATAATGGGAATGTCATATCATGGCTCCTGAGCAAGATCTTTATAAGGATATCACAGGTCTCTTCATAGAGTTAGGAACAGCACTCATGTTCTGCTTAATTTTTAGCTCACACGCTAACATGTTGCCTGTTTTCAGTTCCCCTTACAGTTTCAGGTGGTTACAGTACTTTTCATTTGTCCTAAACCACCACAAAAGTACAGTTACTCATCTAGGGCAGCTATCTGCTGTTAAAACCTCATTTCAGCTTTGGCCCAGCTGCAATTCAAGAAACTGCATGGGTTAAATTTGGCACTAAAAGAAAACCCGAAAAGCAAAAACGTTCTTTAGTGGAAGCTTTCTGCTCTAGGTCTCCTACCACTGCAGGGACATTACTCAAACAGCTTACCTAAAAGCCTGAAATCTGAAAAAACAATAATAAAAAAGTGTGCTCCAGCAGCAGGGTCTTTGAGATTTATTATTTAGAGCTGATGCAGCAAGCGGTACCTTGAGGACTAAAGCAGGCAGGCCCCCACAAAACCAAGCATCGCATGTGCGTGCACACGCACACATTAAGAGACATTAAATCAGGTCTTCACCTCTGCACACCTCTACTCCCAGCTCAGCTACTCCCCATCTCCAGCCACACGGATTAATAAATTATTGCAGCAATACGCAGACAAAGATTTGCATTTGGAGAGAAAGTGAAGGCATAACTGCAGCTTCTGCAGCACCAGTAGTCACCCTTTTGACGTTGTCAATGTTCAACAACCCTTTGAAATAGCCCCAAATCTCCCAAAGCATGGTACTTCTGCTCAAAAATACGCTCCCATCACAAATATGATCTCTCAGGGCTTTTCCAATATAGACATCGCTGTGTTATATACAATACCACATAAAAATACAGAGATTGTCCTTTACTACTACTGATCTCCTGGCAGCAGCCTACTGAAGTTTTGATCTCTTTCGGACTAATATTAGGAAGCAGAAAGTTATTTCCTTTTGTTTACTTAAAGCAAAGCGTAGCCAGCCCTCCGTAGCCCCGATGCCAACATGACGTGCGCAGCCTGGGCAGTGCTGTCACTGCCCAGCTCACGACCTTCACACTCACAGCTGCATGGTCATGGGGACACAACTTGGCACGTCAGCACCATGTTTATGACCATTTATTTTTATTCCTTAGCAACAGAGCAGCTCTTGGGGTTGAGTTTTGGGTTTGGTGGGGTTTTTTTGTGTTGAATCTATATTTGGCACCCTGAGGAAATTCCTGAGCAGAAGATAGCAATTTTTAAAAGAGAGGATAAATGCTGGCACTTGAGCTTTGCTGACAGTAACACCACCCCCAGGCTTTCAGTCAGCGTGAAGTGCTCAGACCTGGAGCCAACAGGAGTCCTCCCTCACATGGACCAAGCATCAAGAGTCACGTCCATCACACTTTCTGCCTTTGCAAAACCTTGCCCCGGCATAAGAATAGGAAAAGATTTATTGGCTCATAAAGTCTCTAAGCTGTTTGTGTCATGTGTAAACCAACATCTCCAAGGCTCAAGGCTCTGAACCTCATCACTGTTCAGCAGCACTCATGGGTCCCACAATGTTTTTTTTCCTGTGGGAGACAGGACCTCTCAGTAAAAAAGAGACTTCAGTACAATACAGTAATTCTGAACTAAGACACCGTTCTTACCATGAATCATGGAAATCAATATCCCCCAGCTCTCTACAGCTCCCAAGCAAACATGCAAATTAAATTCTGCCTAATCTACATGAGAAAAACAAATAACACCTGATGTTTCCCAACTCTGTTAGCAACATGGCCTTTAAAAAAAAAAAAAGATTTAATCATAGGAAGGATAGAGAAATCACATGGCTCGGCGGTTTCATTGGTTGTCATGGCAAATGAAAATCCCTGACTCTCCGATTTGTGTGTTTTAGAGGAAAGACGACAACAAAAATGCCTTTTTTTATGACTAGAAAGGAATGTTTTCCTAATAATCGCTCGTGAACCCACAGCACACTATATATAAACAGCTGCTCCTTCCCAGGGAAAAATGTTTGCTGTTTCTTACTGAGTGACTCTCGGAGATCCAGGCAATTCAGCCCCAGCAGACATTCAGGCGCGGGTAATGAGAATCATGTGCTTTTAAATGTGGTGACTTCTTGCCTGCCAAAGGGAGCCTGAACTAGCTGAGGGGGTCTCAGCTCCATGACGGCTCCGCCACCGGCTCCCCAGGGAGGGGGCCGGCACGGCACGGCCAGGGGAACCTGGCAGCAGCGCAAGTTCCCTCCCCTGCTCCCATACTCAGCATCACCACAGCATTTCTTGCCACGTGTCCGCTAACAGGAGTTTCTTCATGTGTTCTCAAAGCAAGCCAAAACCACGAGTATTTGTGTGAGTTTTAATCTGCCAGTCAGGTAACAGCAGCAAAGACACTCCAGTGTTTGCCCCAACACAGGCAATCCAGAGCACCTTGCACCCTGCCCGCACAACCAGCGCCACACACCTTTCATTACAGTAGATTTTCTGAATATAGGAGAGAGAGAATTTGGCTGCAACTTCAGGAGCAGGTCCCCAGAGCGCCTGCTCCTTGCAGCCGCGCTGCCTTTTGGTTTTGGCTGCACGCTAGAAGTCTGAGAAGTTGAAGATATCCACGCAGCAGATTTACATTGCTTACTTCACCACCAGGTCTTATTTGGTTGGTTTTGTCTCCAGCCCTTCCCCTCCTGCAAATCTTTCTCTTCACTCTCGGGTTCCAACGCAAGGCCTTTTGTCTAGAAGGAACAACAGGACCCTAAGGAATAATGTTTATTATGTGATGTTGTAAGTGATGCTCCTCTGTGGGTTAGGTTTTTTCTGCCACCCCCGTCCGCCGTGATTGCACGGGGGGGAGCAGAAGTTGCACAACCACACACGTGCAGCTGGCTGGAAAGCAGCCCCTTCTCTAATGAAAGCCACAAGCTGCTTCCCTTATATTCCCCAAAAAGCAGCTGTGTATGAAACCACACCATCGCATTCCAACGCTGGCTGTGTACGCACACCAAGCGCCGTATCCGACCAAAGGCACGGCCCTCAGCGCGCATTTGCACTGCAGAGCCTTCATCGCGACCGCAAACTGAACCCCTCCTCCTCCATCCACAAAACTGAGCCACACTCAGGGACGCCCATGCAAATTAGCTAAAGGCAACAGGATATAACAAGGATAACTAGTTTGGATGCTTTATCTTTTGGATATGAGGCAGAAGGAAGGAGATTCATCATCGTCCTCCTCCCTGGCCAGGCTGTGCCTGCAGGACTGCGGGGGGGGACACCCACCTTCTCATTCACAGCCTGCACATACCAAAAGGAGGTCACTTTGTATCGAGCATGAGATAAATAGATTTCCACAATAACTTTTCAGCTCAAACACTGAATTGTATCCCGAGCCTCCTACGTTAACCCTTACCCACACCGCAGAGCTGCAACGTTCAGGCTGCTGAAGTTACTGGAAATGCAGTCACAGCCCAGGGGACAAGGGAACTCAGCTCTTTCACCCAGGCAATAAGCCAAACCCCCAGAAAACAGGATCTTTCCACGCAGGACTCCCACCAGAGCACCCCTCGGCACGCCAGTCCTGCAGCATCCCTTCCCTGCAAGGGTTGCTGGCTTGCACGCTCAGTCCTCCGGCGGCTCGGGGTCCGGAGCATTTCTGGATTGCTATGCACGTGGGTGGATGCGGGGAGGGATGGGCAAGGGAGAAAACATGGGCCAAAGGGGAATTAAAAGACAGGCTGAGAAGAAAAAGGAAAATAAAAAGAAAACCAAAACCAAGCAAGAATAATTCTCTAAGATATCACACCAGAGTGGGCTGACACTGTTGGACACCACACAGTTTTAATCCTTTAAACTGAAGGGATGTGACAGAGCAAATGTTTTTCATCCTGACTAGAAGACTTTGTCCTGAGGCTAATGCCAGCTGGTCACACTCAGGTGTTCAAGATCTTGACACACAATCCTGAAAGAAAAGCATTTCGGTCACAAAAAAGACCATGTTAGCAGCTTCTTAAATACATATATACCTTGACATTCTTTCTTTAAGACACAGCTTATCAAAGGAGGTGGCATGAGACAGACTGTGCTTATGCAGGTATGGAATATCTCACATTTGTTCATTCCTTGCAGTTCCCCAATTTTATACAAAATTATTTGGACTGCCACCATTTGTTCTTTAACGAAAGTGGCAATCTACCCAAAACCACTACTTGTAATTCAAAACTCAACATAAAGCATTTTCATTTAGTAAAATACATGTTTCAGTCCGCCATTTATTCCACCAAACGCAAGCGCAGCCTTGCTGCCTCCCAGCACAGCACGCTCCCATCAAGTATAAAGCAACACACAAACACCAGCTCCTATTGCACTGCAAATTGTCATTCATTATAAACAGATTTCATGTCTAATGGAGCCCGTCTAAAGCAAAGAAAGGACTTCTAGAGAAGTTCTATATTTATTTCTAGTCTATTCTATATGTATTTCTATGCTACATGTGACTGAAATTGGATATCCAGGACTGTACCACAAATCAGAGAACAATGACATGATTTTTTTTGTGCATATTTATCCTCTCAGCAGGGGAAAAAAGGTAAAGACCAAGACTAGAAGTCAGAATATAAGATGATTTTTTGGCTCTGCTGACGATGGCTTGCAGGACAGGTCCCACCTGGCACTTTAGATTTTATTCTTCCCTATGTGACAGTCATTATATGCATTGCAAGACCAAACCCACCCATCCTGCAAAGCTCTGTGCAAGGAACTTTTGCAGAAGCACAATGTTAAGACTTAACTTTGAAAGCAAATTTAAAAAGTCACCAGTTTTCTCTCTGAAAACAGAGGGTTTGCAAAAACTTGCACAATTTTATTGCAGTGAGCTAACTCGAGCAAGAACAAGCTAATTCCAGCTTTGAACCACCTTTTCAAACTACTCTGTTCTCCAGTCTACTCAGTTTCTCTCCAAGGGAAGAGGAATCTTCACTGTTAATATGTGCTGCTGCTCCCTTTTAGCAAATGCACCTCTGTCTCTGCAATAGTCATGTGCAGAACAACTTCAATTTAGCCAACTTGAACTGGATACATGTATGATAAAAAGCAAAAGAGAAGCTGCTGTGCTGGTAAAGAACGCAGGCAGGGTAACAAGGCTTGCAAAACTGGCTTCATCTGGACTGGGGTATTTGCTTAGCTGGCAGTACCCTGAGTTGCGACAGATGATGACGAAAGGAAACGTGTTACAGCTGTAAAAATCTAGGTTTAAAGGAAAAAAAAGTGGTGGAAAGACAATGTGAGGGAGTTTTGGTTTAGGGCTATAAAAGGAAGAAATAAAAGTTACAGGGTAAAAAGGGAAAACAGGAAATGCAGAAGGATACGGGATGAATCTGGGATAAAGATGTCTGTGTGGATGCTGCTGGAGCACCAAGGCATGAGCCCAGCCAGCAGCACTGCAGAGAGGAGCATCCCTGCACAGCAAAACAAGAGCAGGAGAAATGCAGCCCAGAGGGGACAATGGGAAGAACTGGCAAAAAACGATCCCTAACCCTGGAAGAACACCCGCCAGCTACCTACACAGACAAACTCAAAAGCTTTATGATTACCTCTGCCAAAAGTTAGAAAACACTCTGTTTTTAAAATGGCAAAGGAGGTGCGCGGTCTGGTGAGACTGTGTGTTGGATCTGGGAATCTGAATTCAAACACTGAACACAAATCGGATTCGAGTGCAAATCTCAGTGCCAGCCTGAACAACAGTCACTACAACCCCAGCTAACACATCCCTCTGTAATAAAACCCGCATTTGTAAGTCACAAATAGGCTTCAATTCACTGTCAAAAGCACAAAACAACCCAAGACAATCAGGGAAAATTAGGTATTAAGTGTCAAGTATCCCATTTGTGGTGCAACACAAGGGGACAGGTCTGAGCATTGTTTTGGCACAGAAATGTAGGTTGGCTCCTGGCAAAGACAAGTGCTCGGCATCAAAAAAAGTCTTTGCAGCCTTTGGAGTGAAGAACTTCACCTCCAGTGGAGAAATCCGAGTTTTCACTGGGGGCTCGCTAATCCGCTGCTCGGTTCATGGCTCTATTTCTGCTGCTCTGCAGTAGCCTCACATACTGCCCGAGGTTACAGCTGGCAGTTCCAAGCCCTCACTTAAATCGGTTTGAGTTTTTCTTGGCCACTGATAACGTCTCTTCCCCCTCTCGTGAAACTGGGTAACTGAGCGAGACACCCCAGGTACAAGAGTTGCAGATAACGAGAATCACAGAGAAAGCACCACGTTTGCATTTCTCTGTACGTTTATTACACTTAAACGGTCAGTGAAGACGATGTGTCCTCTTTGGAGCAGGCATGTGTCTGCCCCAAAGCCAGCAAAATAAGGTCCAAGTATGGTTACAAACATCAACCCCTTCACCCTCAACACAAATGTAATATTCAGACAGATCCTGGTTGTAATGAGCATGTAGGGATTAGGAAGCCACGATTAAAAATATAATATTGCATTGAGTTAAATTATTCATTCATTATGCCATTACAACAACCAACAATTCCAGCATGCAAATAGTTCAAACATCAGCTGGGTTATTTAAGAGCACAAGAGGAGTGTTACAGACCCTATACGCAGGGCTCCTCCGCTTCACCCACTTCTCAGACTGTTCTCACTTCTGTTATTTGCTACTTGTTGGTACCTCGGTGCACATGATAGGAGTTTTCTTTATACCAGGCTGTACAGAACCTACAGGTTGTAGGAACTCCAACAATGTAAATACAAGTTCTGCTTTGAGAGATTATATTACAAATTTTTTGGCCTATCACGGTGAGAGAGGCCTGTGGCATTTTTAAAAGGTCGGAGTTACAGCTCAAAAGCTGCACTCAACATTTAACTATTGCATGGAGGGAGTGGCCGAGGATGCTTTCCACCACATGCACGCCCACATGTACATCCTTTATATTTCAAAGGGAGAGCAAGTTGTGCACAAACAGTACGTACGTTTTTCCCCTTTCCTCATCATTTAGAGTAACTTCAAATCTCTGTTGTGATAACATTTAAATCCAAGCCAGGCTGATGGCCTCACTGTACTCCATACTACACAAAAATCACTTAATAAGCATTATTTTCCGTCTTGAGGCACTCAGTACAGACAGGCAAGATGGGAAAAAGCAAAGTGATTTGCCCAAGGTCAGAAATTTGGGAGTAGCCCCCATGTAACCAGACCTAAGCCTCATGCTCTCTTCACTGGACTATTTTACCTCTCCAGCCTCCTTCACTCCCGCCACTCCCAATTCTGCTTTGCTTTTCTTTACTATCTTTTTCTTCTTCTTTTCATTCAACAGTCTCGATACCTGCCTTCCAATGCCCTGGTATCATGCCCTCTACATGCATTTTTGTCTTTATCTGCCAAGAAAGGTGTAATAGGGCCGGTATTTTTCTCTGGGAACTATTTCTGGGCTGTATTCAGGAAATTCCCTCTTTTAACTAATAAGTCTTGTATAAAAGTTACAGGTACCAAAATCAAGAAGATAATTCTTTCTTCTAGCTTCTCCTCCTTCCCACTCCAAGGTGCTGGAGGACAGGTCATCCATGATGTTGCAGCTTTCTTCACCATCTCTCCATGCGGACAGACCACATCCCTCTGCTTCGCAACTGCCCAAATTCTCCTCTAGCCACTAATGCCTTAGTGCCAGCTCCGTCCCCAGACTGCAGTAGAAATGCTTTCTATCCCTATTTAACATTCTGCAGGCACCAAGTGAACTGGTAAAGCTGTGAACGGCAAGAAAATACTGTTTTTCCTTGTGCTGCAGGTTGGAAGACTCCTGGACAGCAAAAGCAGCTCTGAAGCTCCAGGAGCTGATGATACTTACCTAGGAAGTTTTCCAGCTTAAAACAGACATCATCCACCTCCTCTTAAACTCCCTCCTCCCTTTGCTCCAGAGAACAGCCCTTCCCTCCCCAGGCACAGCCTTCCCAGCCAGCAGCTTCGCTGTTCGCACAGGCCATTCGTGTGGGGAACTGGCTTAACCTCTGTTGGCAAGAGAGCTCTCTCCTGCAGAAGTACATCAGTGAAGCCTTCTAATAAAAAGAAAGTCCCTTCAGGATTAATCCAACCCAGCGTCCCCTCACATCTCAGTTATTGCAATTGTCCCTCTTTGGCCTTGACAGAGCTCGTCTTGGATCACTGGTATCCCCATTCAAAAACAAAAAATCATGTTAAAGGACAATTTTCCCAATTTTCCTGATTTGCATCTTCAGGGTTTCCCATTGTTCTTCCTTCTATGGCTCCCCAACTCCTTGTTATTACTTTTCACATTTATTTTACAGCCTAGCCTACATCCCACTCATTATCCTCAACACAAAAGCAGCAGTGTCAATCACGGTCTCTCGTATGCATGGTCACATCTCCCTGCCAGCATCCGCCGAGCTGTCTCCTGCTCAAAATGCTGCTGTTACCTGGCCTTTCCCTGCTTGTTTGTGACCATGACTTGTTGTGACCCACCAGAAAGCGCGGAGCTCTGCCAGGTGGAAACTGTGTTTTGTGTTTGCACGGTTATTCAGGACGCAATGAGGAGCCATGGGATGCTGCAGCAACACACAGCAGCAAGAGGCAGAAGAAAGGATCCTGCTTGGTGGGCCAACATTAATTTAAAGCAGCAAGTCTCCCCTCTTGAGGCTTATCCAACTGTGCCTAAATGGAAATGCCAGGTTGTTACTCCCATGCCACTCATTTTCCTCCGTGTCTGATCCACAGAGAATGGCAATCTCTCCCGGTTCCGTCAGGCTGAGATGGTGATGGCAAGTTGAAAGTACATGGCTCAGGTTTCTTGCAAACAGCAAGAGAGCAGGGAATTATGAGGAAGGATCTGAAGTGTCACAAGATGTATTTTTGATGTTTACAGGGATTTCTGTGACTGTTCAGAGGGAGTCCTTCCCACACAAAAGCAGAACTGTGATGGAGAGTATCTTTACTTTCCCAGGAATGGCCAAAATAGCCATTATGAGCTTGTGCTTTGCAAGAGGACAAATGACCTCAACACACTGAGGCACACTGGGAACCACTTCAGGATTAGGATAAAATGACAGATGTTCCTTTTTAAAAAACAGAAGTTGGAGGGTAAAATGTCAGAGCCTTGGACAAAACCCTCAAATGCCAAACAAGCTTCACCAACCAGCCCGTACATCAGTCCTTCAGCTCCTGAGAATATCCCACGCTCCCAGCAACAAGCACCTCTTGCACAGGAGAAATCCAGCTAGGTTCAGTGTACAACTTTTTCCAGTGTATCCCTGTGTGTCACAACACATGAAGATTCAATTAATACATTCTCCCTTTAAAAAGGGCACACAAATTACAAGCCCTTCCTTCCTAGGAGAAGATAGATGCTGATTACAGGAAGGTGTTCTCCTTAACAATTCTCTTCCTAAATCATACCAATTGCCTTGTCCGTTTGAAAGGTGCAATTTGCTGTACTGGAAGAAAAAAAAAGACCCTTATTATTAGCAACGTCTGAACCACTAGCCATCAGTTGTTTGCATACTGGACATGTTATTTTTTCTGCATAGTGCTGCTTGAATCCCCGTAACACCTTCCCAAAGTGCCATTAACACGCAAATGAAAAGTTCACACTCCTTCAATGTGGTCCTACTTGAGATGGTATACAAATAAAGTCATAAACGGAGGTAATGAAAGGATCAAAACAAGACAGGTTGGTTACGCATGTCACAGTAATGCTTGCAAATCAGCCTCTCCTCTAATTACCACTGTATTTCCAGGAGGAATCTATTACAGCAATATGGATGAATGGGATCCTAAAACTGAAAAATGTACTGAATTAAACATTAATGCAGCCATTGACTGTTATCAATATATATATTTAATGGAGGGTGGGGCCTAGCAAAATACAGAATTGATGGGTTTTTAAATATCTGGAAAGACCAGAATCCTGGACGCAGAGGCTTTAAAATACTCCCAGCAACACAACATACCAAAAATGTAAATTCATCCACCAGGCTATAATTATGCTTTGTGTTTTGTTTTTATTGTAAAGATTGGTGTAAGCATATAGCCAGGCAGGAAGCCAAGCCTCAATTGTGCTCTATTGACTGCTGAGGTCTCCATTAGCCCAGGGTGCTCCAAACAGAAAGACTGGTTTGCCCAGTCCAAGCCTAAAGATGATACAATGCAACCTGTTCTCCATACCAGGCAAGCTTTGGATGAGCATTGCGAAACAATCATCTGAATTCAACAAGCTCCCCTCTCCTTAAAGCGTTATACACACTTTCACCCTATTTTCTAAGGAAAGCAAGCTTTTGCAATCATCTAGCCTGGCCAGCAGGCTCAAAAGTTACTGGAGGAAAGATTGTTTCAGCAAAATTACAAAGATAACACAATTTCTACAATTTTTGTGACCAAGAGGCAGCTGGGATGAGCCCCAAATCGGCATCCGCGCTGTAACCGTTGGGCTGACGGCTGCCCTTGCCATTTTTGTTTGTCTGCAACCGGCAGGTTGCTCAGGACACTAATGCCTGTCCACCAAGAGCACACAGAGCAGCTATGCGTTTCTCCTCCAGATGTTCCTGTTGTAGCTTCCAATTATAGCTCCTGATTTGTGTTATCTGGTTTCTGGACCTCTCTGTCTTGGTTTTTAGAGGTTCTAAGCCCTTTGAAGCTTCAGAACTCAGCCACCTGCCTTTGAGGAGCTAACCACAATGTCCAAGTTAGTCTTATACAAGGTCTTGGCCTCCCTATCTAAACTGTGAGTGAGACAAGCATCTCTGAGCACTTCTCATCTGCCATCTCTCTCCAGTGATGGTATCTGGGACCTACAATAACATCATTCAACTTCAGACAACTCAATTTACGTGCCTACGATTCAGGGGAGAAGCCAAAGCTCCATCATTCAGTGAACAAACCCAACTGAACACAGCAAATCCTTAGCCAACATCTTTGTAAATGTATTTACACCTCTGAAAGGATTTAGGGTTAAGGGGACTTCAGTTGAAGAGTGAGTTATCTGGGTTATGTTTTGAAGTCTTTTGGATGTACAGAGCAAACTCCAAGTGACTGTGCCTTTTGCCTCCATAGGACATTACAGAGACAGTCACACCAGGCTGAGAAACCACTGAAATCACATTGTTGTACCACAGTATTTGAATGAAGACGTCCAGAAACGCACATGTGCTGCAAGAAAGAAAACCCTGAGAGCAAGCAGGGCTCTTTCTGCTCGACTGGAATTGAACCAGTTATCTCAGCACCATAAGACTGCAACAAAAATGCCACGTTTCACATGAGAGTCCCTTGATCTCTAGGAATTGCTGATCACATCAAAGCTAAAAACTGCAATTCAGGTAGTGCTGTTTTGTCTTCCTATTTCCCTGCCTGTGCCGTCTCCACCACTTGCAGTATTACTTCTCTTTTCTGCTCTCCTCTCGCATACGGCTGCCAGCTGCAATATCCATCACGCAGCACCTCACTGATAGCTGGTGGCTGCTAACGCAATATTTACACTATGGTTTGCATTACAGTTTAGAAAATTCTTTGGAGGTCTTCCAAAAGAAAAGCCCCACATAAATTGAAGTTATTATTGTCATCTACAGGCTAAGTCCAGTTAAGAATTTGCTAGCGCTCGCTGCGGAGACTGCAGATGTTTGAAATACTGATCAACGTGCAGCAGAGAGGCTGAGTAATAAACTTCATTAACATTGCCCGTAACACTTTTCTTCAGCAGCATACAATAAATCACTGGTGAATATTCCAGGCATCCCTCTGAGGTTATCTTCTTTTTACGGATGGAGGCAACCAAGAGAGAGAAAGTTTAGAAGTGACTTGCCTATAAACACAAAACAGATGCAGAATTCAATTGTCTTGCCTTCAAAGTCCAAAATACGTCTTTCTAGACGAAACTGCGAATTATATAGATTGATTCGCAGCGAAATTAAGGAGCCTGTCATTCCCCCAAATCACTAATGGCTATCCCCCCCCCCCAAGTTACAGCACTGGTTACTCATACTACAGTAACACCTACAGATTGCAGAGAACTGCAGATTCGCACTGTACAAAGTAGGGACTAACAAATAAAAGCCGCATCCCAAAGACCTTATCATGGATAATAAAATCCAATCGATACATAAAATATAGGGACAGTCAAAAAGAGATGAATGACTCAAAAACTGCATCAGAGGCTGAACTGGGAATGGACCAGTCCTCCAGAGCGACAGACACACGTAAGTAAATTCATTAACTAAGCATCCCCCAACATTGCACAGGAGATATTTTTAAAGCCTTCTTCTGTATCTCCCAGAACTGATGTCATCAAGCAAAATGAGGAATATTGTGAAAGATGTGTTAACAAGATGGAAAGAATTTTTATGTAGTTTCACACATTTTCCAGCAAGGAGTCTGACATTTAAGCGGGATGGCCTGGTTACTAACGGCTACTCTACGAATTGATGCAACACGCTCACTGCTGCCATGACTGACAGCTGCAGTAAACAAACAATATTTCACGCCAGGTTTTTCCTCCCTGCGGCGACAGCTTTTGTAAAACTGTAGAACTTAATGAGACACTTTATTTAATATTTATTGCACAATCAGCCTCCTTTATTTTAATAGAATTAGCCTCAGCCCACAATGAGTGTTTTCCTTGGTCATTTCATTGTGCAAGTCAATACTCAATTTATTTTTAATTTCTTCAGTTCTGAAGTTCTAACTGGGGGGGATTTGTTTTAAAGATGCTTTTATTATTATTAAGTACCAGCTAACCACCTGCATGGCTGTAAAGTGAATCAGCCTGTGGACATTCCCCCCCCCCCCCCCCCCCCAGTAACCTAGCAAAAAAAGAATAATTTTAAGATTGGCTTCAACCAAGCAGTTTTCCAATCCAGAGGCACAACAGGCTAGAGACAACACTGATATAAATGGGATGGACATTGACAAAAGACTGAAGGTTTGTGATGAATAACGTGAAGTTACTAATGATGGAAGCACAAATGTCTCTGGCCACGCAGCAGCTTGAGAAGGAGCTTTAAAAATTCCCCATACTACATTCACATCTGCAGTAGAAAGTTCACGAATGGTCCATAATAACCATGTATAATGGCACAGGGCAGAGGAATCTCAAGCATCTACAGCAGAGGGATGTCCAACGTGACCCAGAAGACACTTCTCACAGGCCATGCATTTGAAGACACTTCTGTCAATGCTTCCTAGTGACATACAGGGACCAACTACCTGCACAGGTAAGTGCAAGTGCACCAAGACACAGCTCACCTGCAGAACCGTGACAACAGAACTGCTACTTTAAAAAAAAAAAAAAGGAATTAAAGATTTCCTGGTAGAGGGAAACTCTCTGCATTAACAAACGTCGTTTCCAGGGATTACAAACATAATGGAAATACTGAGAAGTACCTCAGGATCACAATATGGATATATTTAAGTTTGTCTTCCAGTTTTGGGGGCAGGCAAAAGAGACTGCAGGATTCAGGGCTACCGACCACTAAAAAGACAGTTTGTTTCTGCATCGAACATACGCTACATCCGTGCAAGAGATGGCCAGCGCGTGGCTACACCCAACAGCAGGTCACAACACAAGAGGAAACCTCATTCCTACAGATACCACGAAGCAG
Source organism: Phoenicopterus ruber ruber (assembly GCA_009819775.1). NCBI lineage: Eukaryota > Metazoa > Chordata > Aves > Phoenicopteriformes > Phoenicopteridae > Phoenicopterus > Phoenicopterus ruber. Next base: position 212,415,413 of record CM020215.1, read on the forward strand.
TTCCCAGCCGAGCCGCACGCTCACGCCTCCCTCTCCTAAATAGGTCGAGCAGAAATCCGTTAGCCTGGCGTTAAGAGCTTGATTTTAGACTTCCCGTTTGCCTGCTGAAATTAAAGAGTTAACAGAAACCTGGGTTTATTTGGGGGTTTTCTATGCGCACACAGACACACATCCACCTATCTCTCTGAGCAAAATACTACTACCATATTTTAGAAATGTGAATACTGCTGGCTTGAAGAAAATGGGCACAGTTCCCTTTTTAGAAGGAACAAATTGTTCAGATCAAGGACAAATGCAATAGAGAAATCAGGCGCTGACTTTGCTTCTGCTGTTTCAAGCTTCTGGTACACGCAGCTCGGATACAGCCTTCGCATGATTTTTTTTTTTTTAATAGACCCAACATTGTTCAGGATTCCCCCCATAACTACCTAACGCTCTCAAGAGCAAATATTTACAGTGGGGATTTTTATATTATCAGATATGTAAGAAATCAGAGGGTGCCATGGTCTTCTGTTGGCTACAGACAGGAGACAGCTATCACCCGCAGGGCTGGAGTAACTCTGATACTGCAGATATTCTCTTCTCTTGAGCAGATTTTAGATAGAAAACATGGAATTAGCTGCTCACTATGTGAAAACGATGCCTTTAGAGTGAAAGCACTTTTCCGTAGTTATGGCACAGAAACAGGGATTACAGAGAAGAGGAGCAGAGCCCAAACCCATCATCACACAGGTTGAACTGGCAGCTACATCTCCGCTCAACCAGGACGTGGAACCTGATGCTGGCACCAGCCATCCCAGGGTCCTCAGCAGCCCAGAGACCTACAGAAATCCCAAACCTGCCCTTACGCTCTCGTGCAAGCTACAGATTAATTAAAACCCCAGTGAAGACTGGAGTAAACTCATTACCGCAGGCTTATCTGAGTTAATACCTTTTCTCCACAGGACACGATGCGCCATGAACTTCAGGGGAGATGCAAGAATAAAAAGGCTAATGTTATTTCTCTTAATCTTTTTCCTCGATACACAAAAATGAACTGATATCCCTACAGCGATTTCAGGCTACCCGATTCTCACCTCCAAACATTACTCTTCTCAGGATGGAGTAATCTGACGTCTCCAGAGGACTAACAGGGATAACAAATGAGTCAGGAAAGCTTCTTCAACCCTACGTTTATTTTTCAGGTATTTGAGTTAATAGCTATAAAGCAAGAACAAAACAAGGGATTATTTTTTTAAGTGGCAGTCTCCTCTCTCAGTTAATCAAGTTCAGTAGCCATTATAATAAAGCTTGAATCTCCAGTGTCGGAGAAGATGGAATTTAAAACTCCCTTCTGCCATCAGAAAGCAACAGGAAAATAAGACCACACAGCATGGAGACCCCTTAGGGGATTTCTCGAGGTCACTAACAAGAATTCAGGTTGTCTAAGAAATAAATTTATATCCAAGTTTGTCTTATTATGTTTTTTACTTATTTTAAGTAAATATTCCCATGCTGCAGCCACAACTGTCATGAAAACACCATGCGTTAGACCCTGGAAGCCTAAGAGACAGCACCATGGAGAACTTCTCACTAATTAGACATGAAGCTGGCTTCCTTTAAAAACTTGTTAGATAAAAAGCCTTGACTGATCTATTTTCCATTACTCTGAGTTCAGGCAATGAAGTTTAAATCAGAGAAGTGCTAATGATTATTTTTCAAGTCCGTTTTTCATTACTGAAAGCATTCTTTGCAACACAGCAAACCCAGAATCTGGGGGGTTTAGAAACATGATTTATTTTCTAATCCTGGCAATCCCTTTCACCACTTCTTTGATCGCCCATAAATCTGAAAGTGGGCATTCACCTCTTAACTCAAGGTGTTGATCTTAGAATCTTCATCCTGAACACGGACCTGGGATTTTTCTGGATCTCCCACCACTTCTGAATCCATGGATGAATGGGTATTTGGAGCAAAAGAGCCATCGCTGGAAAGACAGGAGGGCTTGACAAGTTCCCGTGCCTTAAGTCCCATCCACCGCAGGGCAGAGCATAGGTGGGATAGTTTATTAATCAGATACACACTCTTCTTTCCACCCAACATCTTTAGTGACCTGTTCCCTATTGGTGTCATGTCTTCTTCAGACAAGAGTCTCCATTTACACCCATTCACGGCATTCCCCAGATTGATTTGTAGTCAGGGAGTATCCAAGCTCCCAAAGGTTATCGCTGAACATCACTAGACAGAAGAAAGGCAGAGGGGGAAGAGGAGGTGGGGTGGCTGCACTGGAGCAAGGGGAGGCTTAGGCAGATGGAAAACAAGCACAGAGAAAGCGGAGGGGAACAAGCACCACAGCAGTTCTCCTCCAGCTGGTACTGTCTCAGTGGTGACACCCCAGGGGAAACATCCAGTACAGCCCCGTACAGCTTTGTCAGAGGGCAACAAAGCTGGTGACAGGGCTGGAAGGCATGTCCTGTGAGGAGCAGCTAAGGACTCTGGGCTTGTCTAGTTTGAAGAAGAGGAGGCTGAGGGGCCACCTCATTGCTCTCTGCAGCTTCCTGAGGAGGGAAAGTTGAGCTCTTCTCCCTGGGATCCAGTGATAGGACACATGGGAATGGTTCAAAGCTGAGCCAGGGGAGGTTTAGACTGGACATTAGGAAGCATTTCTTTACCAAGAGGGTGGTCAAACCCTGGAACAGGCTTCCTAGAGAGGTGGTCGATGCCCCAAGCCTGTCAGTGTCTAAGAGGCATTTGGACAATGCCCTTAACAACATGCTTTAACTTTTGGTCAGCCCTGAATTGGTCAGGCAGTTGGACTAGATGATCATTGTAGGTCCCTTCCAACTGAAATATTCTATTGTAACCACTTGATTTCTCCGGAGAGGGATCCCATACTTCCACAGCCAGGTAAGGGAGCAATCCCTCCTGCCGAAGTAATAAAAGCTTCTTTTTTTGGAAGCGAGGGGTGCAGTCCAAAACACTCTGGAAAGCAGACACAACTGATTTCTGCTGCAGGATACGAGAGTCTTGTACAGAGTCAGATTCATTTTCTTCACTGTTCCAAACAAATTGACGTCAAGGCTCAGCACCAGCCTACGGAGCGGTAGTTCCATGGCGATTCCCTTTTGCAAAGAATAGGCTGGATTTATCTCAAGAAATACTCCCACTTTAAATGCACACATGCTGTCCTTTGAGTAACTGACTTACTGCTTAATCAAAAAAAGCAGAGTTTAGTTTTTGGTAACTTCACTGCAGACAAGCAGCAGCACGGTGCAGCAGCGGTCAGGCTGCTCAGGCCCTGCATGAAGTTCCTCTCTCCGTGGAGAGCATCTTTAGCAGGACAGAGTTACCCAAGCACTGCTTGACTTCCATACACTTTGGCATCTCTAACACCTTTTTTTTCCCCTTTTAAACTCACCCTGCAGGATACAGTCTTTTGAGAAACCAAGCTCATCTTTTTTCATGCCAGCACAGCCTTTGCTCTCTTTCCTCTTCTCTCTCTTCCCTTTCCCATTACTCTTTTGAAGGTCTAAAAGAAAACACTATTCAGATGCTTAAAGGTTACAGTTAACTTTCAGTTCAGCAGTACCTAAAAGAAAGCATTTCTGCTAAAAGGAAAGAAAATAAACAGGGAATCCTGTGATCTTTAAAAGGGCAGCAGCAGATTTCCGTGAGGCTCTATCTATATTGAGCAATGCAAGACCTTACTGCAGGTTTTCTCCTCTGTACTAGTATTCCCTAATCATCTCAGGAAACTAATAGCTAGGTTAGTTTAAACAGGTGGTTTAAGTTTTGCCTTAAGTATATTAGGGAGCAGAGCACCTCTGCCTACAGAGAGAAGCGCAGGGTAGTGAGAGCAGTAACTCTAGGCAAGGCGAGATGAGAAATAGCAATTAAGCCTCAAGCTGTTTGCAACCTAAATATCTATCCCCAGCTCAATGCAACAAAGCTCTCTAATGATTTTTATCTACGCAGGGTGAAATCAAATGACATTATAACATAAATCTCACTAATACCTTATGGAGAGCCAATGTTTAATAGCACAGATTAGTTATGAAACTGCTGTAACAGCGGCAGACTTTGAAGTGGTTTTGACTCTGTTTAAATACTGACAATGATTTTAAGGGACAAGTTCATCCTTGTTCTGCCCTAATTAATTCAACATCTTACCACCTGAGGAATAGTTGGCTCTACTCCCCCAGTTGAAATTCATGATTTAAGCACAGGCTGACCAAAAGACACCACGATTGTATAACAAACATGGCAGATCAGTTGTTTCCCCCCTGTAAGAGAGCCATTAAAAATAAAATGAGGATTTAGTTAGTTATTGACAGAATCACTGAGGGAACAGGAAGCTAAATGACTTGCTGCAAAATGAAATTACGGAAACTAGAGAGTCAATCAAAACATTGCCTTAGGTCATCTCATTTATCCTCCAGCCAAGGCAGGGCTATTGCTGAGCATCTCTGCCCCAAGCTCTCTCCAATCGGGTTGATGTTTTTGGTGTCAGAAACTCATCCGCAATACAGCAAATGATTTTATTGCCTCCCAAATCTCCTGCTCCAAAGTCTTGCAAGCATCCATATGAGCTTCCTTGTTTAAACAGCCTCATCACTGCGAGGTATGCCCACCTCGTGCTGCTTTCTGCACTCCTGTCACACCAGACACTATTGCAACGAATCTCTCGAACTTTGGCGTTGCCTGGGTGGTTATTTGGCAACGCGCACAAACTAGCTCCTAGCACACTCCCCGCTCCTCCTTCTGTACTTGCCAAGAGCAAGGCTTGCACTGAAACCATTGGTCCTACCCTCAAAAAAAAAGCCAATATGCTCCTTTAAAATTAGAAAAGTAATATATCCAATTCCCAGCTATTATCATTTCTCCTTTGGCTATATTTTATGTAAAAATAAGAAAAAGCCAACAACCCCATACCCCACCCACCAAAACCCCAGCTGCAGATACACCTGCCTGGGACACGCCACAAAACTTAACAGCAAGCGCCTCAATTTGCCAATTGATGGATGCCAGCTTGGCGATCACGGCAAGGACCAAACGAGGGCAGGTCCAGAGCTAAAATCTGGAGCTCTGCCGCTTGCATTAGAGAGCCCCAACGCTCCAGCTCAGGCTGCGAGCAACATCTACCACCCGCAGCTGGGCCTGGGAAGAAGAGGAGCACGCAACCTAGATAGCAAACAGAGGAAAGTTCTTTCACAGGAACGCAAACAGAGGTTCCATTTGCTCACAGGCACTTTTCTCCCACTCCTCAGTTGTCGCCTTCCCTTAACATGCCTGTTTGGGAAGCAACTGCTCAGTTCCCCCCAAAGAGCCTTCTTCATCCATCCTCCTCTCCCTTCAGAAACTCCAAGTGCCTCACTAAACCCCAGCTCCAGGCAACAAAAATCACTGTCCTCTCACAGCTCAGCTCTGGAGCAGAGAAGAAAGTGAAGCTTAAGAGGCAGCAAGTCTGTCCCAGCTCTGGCTCCTCCCGGCTCCCCTCATCTCACCAGTCTCTGGGTCCCCCCATACATGAGGTTGGGAGACACCCAAGCGTCCCAGGGCAGCTTGAACCTCGTTCTACAACTGTTCTGGGATGGGCAATTTCATACAGCACAGGGCACATAGGTGATGCTGATGAAGCCAGTTTACAAAGATGTGATTTCTGCCTTTACTAAGAAGCCAATCAATGGCATCAAACTCAATTTGATTAAGAACAGGACTAAAATACAAGAAAACTGTACAGAGTATGACCACGACACCATCTAGCCCTGAATCTCCTTTCAGAAACTGGACACTAGGAGGAAATTGGGGAAAAAGTAAAAGACCAGAGGAAATATTTAGTGCAGCCTTCCTGGGATAGTCTCTCTGCTTACAGCAATTGGCATCTCGGGGACTTCTTGAATCACAGTAAATGCATACATTGCATTTAGGTCTTTGCAGGATCAGGACTCAAATTGCTCAAGAGGAAGGGCCCCTTAGCTCATCTCTGCTTTTTCAGAGCAATCACTCCTCTATTGAGTGATTTGCAGCTTTTGGTCCATTTTTATGTGCCTGTATTTCTGGTGCTGCAAGGCAAAATTTCGCCTTATTGATAGTGTAGATTTCTGAGCTACATTTTTAATCCACTTCTTGCAGTAGCATAATATAGCTTGAAAACACTAGCACACAAGACAACATTGTCACAAGTCTTTCCAAATTCAATAAATTTGATAATTTGGAAAAAAAATAAAACCAGCATAAATACCAAAACATATTTGTAAAGATATATACACATATAAAGATGAAAGCAGAATTAAAAAGAGGGACATCACAAAAATTTCATTAAACTAAAAGAATCCCTGGCCATGGATTCCTTGCTTGTTCTCCACAACTTCTGTATCAATATTTCCCAGAACAATTCCCAGGCTACACTTTCAAATTATCACTTCATTTCCAGTGCCTTCTCTCCATCGCTAACAAAATCACTGCTATAAAACTTCTCCTTTTACAGCCAAGATGGGAAACCCTCTATTAGATTACCCGTTCCCTCCCTTGTAAAAATAAAGAGCAAAATGCCATTCCAGGAAATAAAAATGTTAAAAAAAAGACCAACCAAACAAAGGCAACTCCTGCACGCAGTGTTGTTCTTCCCCTTTGAGTCAGCAACAAAGAGGAAGGAAGGAAAAAACACAGATAAAATAAATGCAGGGAGGACGTGTGGATGCAGCATGTTTATCCCACTTGGAGCGGGGCGGCTGTAAACCGCCGTGCATTGCACACGGACACCCCAACCACCGCCTCGGTGTTTACAAACACTTTGATCAAACCAAACAGGGAGTTTCATTGTCCCCACTGCACTCATGTCACCCGTCCCCCAGCACTGCGATTCCAGGGAGAGTCTGCCAGAGGACACACAGTGCCTCTTACACAAGAGCAGCGCAGAGGCAAATATGCACCACAGGGAAAGGGAAAAAAATAAAAAAATCGGCTCAGCTGCACGCTCCCTTCCTGCTCTCAGAACAGCCTCCAAGTCAGGCTTTGGAGCGGATTAACTTTAAAGGGCACTGAAAGATGCTGACAGATTCGAGGCGAGCAGAAGCCCTCTGCGCGCACGCATTTCACTGCCACCAGCACAGAATCAGATGTCTGGGGTCCATGAGCAATTGCAGCGATAATGTAGGTATAGAAGGGCAAAAACATCCTGATGTTATGCACTAAGGGAAAAAAAAAAAAACAAAACCCAAAGATCTTGCACTAATATCATAGCACTGTTCAAGTAAAGATCTGACCTGCACCTCGCAAACAGCAAGGAACAGGGAAACAAATAAAAAAGCCACACTAAAATGAAGCTCTGCTGGACCACAAAGTTTTTAAAAAGTTTAAAATGTATGCACTTCTTGTATTTATGATAAAAGGGAAAAAGACCAGAGTGACAGTTTGGAAGTTGAAACAAACCATCAGGCTGTCCAACCGACAATTTTTAAGACGCGTACTCATGGTGTGACTTGGAAAAGAAACCTGGACCAAATGCAGGCAGCCAGAATTGAGAGCCAGTTTGACTCGAATCCCTCCATTTGCCTGAAAGAGGGCAGGAACGAGGGTGTCAAAACACAGAAGCCGAACGACGTAGCACACCAGCATCCCAAAACCGATCCTAAACCAGACCTTGCTTATCCAACTTTTCAAAAAGGTTTTTTTCCCCGGTAGCACCGGGTCTCACAGGCGCTCAGCAGCACTCAACGACAGCAATTAAAAAACCATCTTATTTTCCGCTGTTATACAACGCAGAAGAGAAACGGGACAGCCCCCCCCTCCCCGGTGTCGGCGGTTCAGGACCGCGCTATTTCGGGGCGCCCGGAGCATCCCAAAGTTGCGCGAGTTTCCCGGGGGCTGCGGGACGCGGAGCGCGGCCGCGGAGGTGCCGCCGCGGCGGGGAGGCACCTGCCCGTCGGGCCCGAAGGGCGGGGAGGGGTCCTCATCTCCGCGGTATTCCTCTAATTTAGGGGGGTTCGGGGTTCCCCCCGCCTTTTTCAGCAATGCCAGGGATCGGCGGCGCAGCCCCGCTCGGCAGCGCTTCTCCCCGCTGGGGAATGCACAGCGCGGGGAAGCGCATCGGGAGATGGGGGGGCTGGGGGGGGCAAATGGGGGAGGAAAACCACACAGAAATAGAAGAGGAGCGCGGAACTTACCTGGTTTGGGATTTTTCCTCCCTCTCCACGACCATGAAACGAGGCGGGAGCCAGGAGCCGGTCACCGGCGATGGGAGAAGGCTGGCAGCCCCGGGCCGCCCCACCACGGGGATAGCGGGGCTGGGTGCGGTGCAGCTCGCACACACCCGGGGTAGGTGCTGGGCCGCCCCCGGCGCGGTGCAGCCCCCCGGGGATGGGTGCAAAGCAGACCGCTCCCCCAGGGATGGGTGCTGGCCACCCACCCGGTGCAGGGCAGCTCCCCGGGATGGGTGCAGCGGGGCTGGGCGCAAAGCAGCCCCGCTCGGGGATGGGTACTGAGCGTGTCCCCCCCTTCGCCGTACAGCGCAGCCCACCGGGATGGGTGCTGAGCCACCCCCGGGGCAGGACAGGCTCCCCCGGGATGGGTGCAGCGGTCTCGGTGCAAGGCAACCCCCTTCGGGGACGGGTGCAGGGCCGCCCCCCAGGCTGCTGCAGGAGCAGGGCCGCCCCGGGCCGGTGCTAGGGGATCGGAGCGGGGCCGGAGCAGGAGCGGGGCCCCCCCGCCGTGGCCGGCGCTGGCAGCGGGAGGCGGCACCGGCGGAGCACAATGAACGGCGGCGCGCCCCCGCGGCCGCCCGCTGGGCAATGACATCACCCCTCTCGCCCGCCGGGGCGGGGCGAGCGGCCGCGCCGCCGCCTCCCCATTGGCTGGCGCCCGCCGGCAGCGGAGACTTCTGGGGTTTGTAGTTTTCTGAGGGGAACCGGCATGCGGCAGCGCGCGGGGAGAGGACTCGATTTCCCGGCAGGCCCCGCGCTGCGCGGCCGCGGTGGGGAGCGGGAGGGGGGTGGGGAACGAGGTGGTGGCGGCCGCCATGTTGATGGCGTGGGATGCTTTTAGCTCGGGAGGAGCCACCGGGGAACCGGGTTAAGACGTGGGCAAAGGGGGCGGGTGGGAGTCAGGTTTTGCTTCAGGGGGTGGAAAGGGCTTGTGTGAGGGGGGTGAGAGAGAAGGGGGAGGGGGCGGAGTGGTTGAGGGGGCGCGGCGGGTTGTGGAGGGCCCTGAAGGACATCGCGTGGCGGCCGGTTGTCCTTTGGTGCCCGCCGGCTCTTGGTACGGCAGTGCTGCCTCTCCATGGCGGGAGCGAGGTGGGGGGTGGGAGTCAGTTCCGGGGGCTCGCCCCCTTTACGGGCCGGAGGGGGGGCCGTGCGGCCCCGGCGGCGGGGCCCTGAGGCGGGCGGGCCGGCCGGCCTCGGCGGCGCGGGAGCGGCGCCCGCTGAGGTGGGTCTGTGGAAGGAGCTGGGGGGGGGGGGGGGGGGGGGGCGGTTGAAAGGAGCTGCTGGTTATGGGTGTGAGGGTAGGCAGGCAGGCGGCTGCAGTGCGTGTCGGTGTTAGTTTTGGAGGGGGAAGCTGCCGTGGGTTGTGCAGGAAGCCGGGGCGGCGCCGGTGGCCCTCGGGGTTGTGCCCCTTGCGCCCTCCGGGGAGAGGGGCCCCGTGCGGGCGCTGTAGGTGCCGAGGGCTTTGGCCCTTGCCTGGGATGAAGTACAGACTGGTGTAAAGAGCAGAGCTGAACTCTTGGTCTGGCCTTGGTGGTGGGGGAGGCCCTCAGCAGGGAGCAGGCTGGGACGTGCCCTTGTCGCACACCAGGTGACAGCCCGCGTGTGCTGATTTGGGGCTCTTTTAAGGGTTGTGGCTTCTGTTTGATAACTGGCCTAATAGTGTTTGGCCGTCGTAGATATGTGACGTACCGTGACCAGCAGGAGGAGCTTTGCTCCCTCCTAAAGGCAGCTGTCCTCAGTATGTCCGTGGAGATATAAATCAACCTTGAAAAATCTGAGAGAGTGGATGAGATGGTGTAAGACCTCAGTGTGGTATGGGAGCAGCCAAGCTAACTTGCTTCCCTGTTTTCTTACCTGTGCTTGCTGTCTAGTGTTGGCATGGCTTAGCCAGCTGACTAGGTGCTGTCTGAGGTTAAGCATGCCCTCTGGGTGGCTGGTAGGAGCTAGGCTACATTTTGCGCAGCAGGTTGTAGACTTTCCTGTACTGAACATCAACTCTGCTTATGCTGGTCTCTGTGTTGGGGAACAGGAAATGATCCATTCATCAAATGGGAGATTGATTGAATCTCTGTTAGGTTTAAGAGGACTGGAGTTCTCTGAAATAATGTGTGGAAGATCTTTGCTCAAAACTGGGAGGGAGGACACTCAAATTACTGCATGGCTTGTGAAATAACACCGTTTCTAGTTACAGCTGATTCCTGTGAAATAAAGTGCTTTATTACTTCAAGAAGATACGCCATTGAAAAGAGCTGCAAAGAGTTTCGCAGGCTCACTGGAAGTCTTGGCTAAAGTCTAGTAGTGGTATAGCTCAGGAAGAAAGGGGTTACAAGTTTTTCTTTCATACTTTGGCTCCTCCTGGAGGTAAGTACAATGCATTTGCTCAGGATGTTGCCTCACAGTAACTGCATGGGTATAGTAGTCTCTTTACCCCAGGATACACTGGAATGATGGAGGAAGGGTGTCATGAGATGTTCTGTGATGCAGTTACTTAATCTGAAACTTGCAGCCTTTCAAGATTTGTTGATATTACAGCAATGCGTGCCATTCTTCCATCTCTTTAAATCCAGATCCCTCCAGTTAAAGAATCTGAAGCAGGTGCTTGCCTTCCTGTAAAATGCCCAGTGTGCTGGGACAGAAGGTGCTTCTCCCCACCCCCAGCTTGTCCAGTTTTGCCATATTCATCTCTGAAGAAAAGAAGTGGAGGGAGTGTAACGCTCTGTTGCTGCTATAACTTTCAGTAATAGTTGCATACATCTGAAGAATTCTGAATTACAAGTACAGCCCCCTTTATTTCTTTTCTACTTCTGATTCTTCTGTATGCAGATACCTTTAGGTGTGCTGTGGGCAAAAAAAGGGGGCAGTGGCACGATGACTTCTGTCACAGCAGCTGCCCACTGTAGGCTTGAAGCCTATGCTTGTATCTCTGCAGCTGATGGCAAGTTAATGATGGTAAGTATTGCAGTGGGGTAATTGGGGGGGGCTTGCTTGTCTTTTCTATAACTGGCAGAAAACATGTATGTGAAATCTTCATCCAGGGTAAGTCTGCTGACCTAATCATGGTATGCTTTGTTATTTAAACTGGTTTAGAAACAACTGGTTTCACCTGCGTTAGTTCCCCCTCTTTCTCCCCTTCCCCCTTGTGTCAGTGCTGCTGCTCTGGGGAGGAGAGAAGGATGTGTCCTACTTCACAGATAATTTTGTTTCATTGTTTATGCCATGTTTCTTTATCTGAAGATGTAGAGGCTGCTGATGTCTGAGCTAAGAGTTGCTATAGGAGATGGAAATGTAGAAAAAAGATGACTTCAGAAACTGCCCAAATGAATGGGTGATGCAAGAGACAAGTAAAACAGTTTTTGTGTGTGTATAGTTCACTTTCATCAGTTTGGGGGTGTCTGATACTTGTCAGTGTATGCATTTTACTCATTGCTCACAGCTTGTCAGAGATGTTAATGATGAAGCTTGTGTTACATGTCTCAAACTTGGATACTCTCTTCACCTGAAAGAGCTAATGACCAAGTCTCTTCTGACCCAACAGAAGGGGCAATTGCAAGATCCACAAGAAGCTTACAGTCCTATTGCAGAAATAAGTGTTGGCTCAGCACTTCGTATGACAAGACTTGAGGTGACAATAGAACTGAAAGCCTGCCTTTGGCATTTCTTAAATACATGGGTGTACTCTGGTTTAATACTGTTAATGAAAACTTACTCCAATGTCTGTATGGTCCTGTACCTTTGTCTATACTTGGACTACTATGTATGCTGACATCCTATGCTGCAGAAACTATGGGTTGTCTTTGTTACTGGAGTGATTTTGGTCACAGTGGACTCAGGTAAGCAACCACCATCCTGAAGACCAGAAGCAGTTGGAAGACTCTGCAGGAGGGATGCGGAGGATGAGGATAAGTAGGAATGTGTGATGCTTTTGCTCAAAGAAGAAATTGCTTAATCTAAGTTTAATGTAAGTTTATATGTAGAAACCTGGCTTCCTGTCTCAACTGTCATTCTGACAAGTTCTTGCTCTTAATGACAACTTCAAGGATTTGGATGCTCTGAATTGAGCCTTCACTGGATAGTATACCAAACCCAGCTCTACAGTCTGCATGAGAAATACACACGTTTATGAGAGTAAGTGTACAGATAACGTTATGTGATAACAATTTTTAAGGTGCCTGATGTTCTGCTGTCGTGGTGTTGACATGCGTGTCAGTGCAGCATGGAGAAGTGGCAGGATGCTGGGGTGGTCTCAGTTCTTGCAAATTGTCAGGCCTTGTGTAATTCCCAGTATCCAAATTAGCTGGATGAAAAGATTTTCATGTGCACTCAAACAGGGAGTGCAATATGGTTTCTAAGGGTGATTGATACAATCTGTGCTAGACTTGGCACATAAGTTTTGTTGAGAATCCCATTTTCTTAATTATCCCAGCTATAAAACTTAGTTGTCCGCAGTCCCCTTGGAGGAGGAGGAGAGTTGAAGTGTCACTGACGAACTGCTTACTTCAAAGCCTATGGGGGAAAGGTGTAAACTCTTCCACGTTAAAGTTACTGCTCAGATTCTGGAGGCTGAAGAAGCTGCTATGAAGGTTTTTTGTTTGTAATTGCATCCCATGGAGCTAATTCCCAAAGAGATACTGGAGCTGCGAGGTGAAAGGTGAGAGTGTGAATTCAGCTGGGTAGAATAGGTAAGTGCTTCTGTATTGTGGTATTGTTTCCAGGTATCTTAATGACAACAATACAGAAAAATACATTGCTTTGTCTACTTTGTTCTTAAACAGGGAAAGCTTGGAAAAAAAACAGGTAAGAGTGGAAGGCTTCTGTGCCTTTTTAAGTGTTCTCAATGAGGTTGTGGGAAGGCAGGTGTTAAAGCCATTTCTGGAAGAACCTAGTATTGGTGCATAGCCAAAAAGGTTTGTAAAGCTTCTCTGAAAATAATTCCAGTAACTAATTATAAAGTGTTAACGTTTTTTATCTTCCAGCACAAGAAGAATGCTCCAAGAGCAGTCAAGAACCTCTTCAGGTAGCATGGACGTGTTCTTCAACTGAAACATGGCAGCAGTTCAGTAGCAGTTAGACAACAGGAAAGGGTGTGCAGGCTGCTGCAAGTCCCTGGGTTCATGAGAGCTGGTATCTGAAAACTCATTTGAGTAGAGGAAACCTCGGTTTCTTCCACAACTTTTAACTCCCTTAAATTCAAATGAGAGCTCATCTAATACTGAAACAGGAGATTACTTCTATTGTAGATCCTGGAGAAGGGGATTGGAACGGGGGACTTGGAAGTGCTGGTCAGGGCACTGTGACGGGCCTTGGAAAAACTGCAGCTAGTTCGAGTACAAGAGACTCCATTTGTGGGAAGCTCCATTTTGGGAAGGCACACTAGCACTGGGGGAAATGTGCTAAACAGAGGAGACTCAGAAGTTGAGTATCTTCTGCAGCTGTTCTTAGCTATGTATGGATGTGTCTCTTAAGGTGGGATGGCCTAAGATGACCATTGAAAACCATAGGGTTGTAGGCACACCACAGTTCTCTTGAGAGGATCTAGATGAGTATCCAGCTCAGAATCGCCTTAATGGCTTCAGTTTTCATCAAAAAAGAGTATTTCCTGATTTAAAAATAATAGCTTTACTTGGTGCACCTAACTCCTGCAGAGCTACCTGGCTGATTGCAGCACTGCACTGAAGATAAGCCTTCCGCACCCATGGGTTGCTGGAGACTCTGGCACACAAACATGACACAGATGGGCTCAAGGGCCGAGTGTAGATCCTTCGGTTACCTGTGTTCTAGCTTTAATATACACAAAGGGTGCAATGAAGTGCTTCCAGGGGGAACAAGAAAACGCTTGGGCTACGCTGGTTTAGGTGTAGTTTGTGTGTGCACTGCCCTCTTCAGCACAAAACCAGATAAAACCCGGTATTGCATAAAGCAGGTAGGGGTATCGCACTGAGGTTACGCGAGGTGTGGACCTCGCTCAGTTGCCACTAATCCTGGAAAGATCTATTTTTGTTGCGGTAAACCTGAGTTGGTCACGGACACCATTCAGCTGATGTGGCTGGCTGTGCCGGACAAGTAGTCGTGAGCTGACAAATTGCCAAGCGTGGTACTAACTTTTCCTCCTTTAAAAAAAAGGCTGGGGGAAGGGTGGGCAGCAGGGAATTTTTTTTTGAAGGGTCACATAAACCTTACGGTGATTAAAAGCCCACTGAAAATATCTTTGTGCAAAGAACACATTGTGGGAAATGATGAATGCTGTGGCAAAGGCAATGTGGGCCTTCAGTTACAGCAATCTTCCAACACTGCTTCTCGTCCCTGTTTTTGTTTTGAGGTTTGTAGGGAAAAAGTGTTGGATATGGTGAAAGCGTGAAAGCCGTAACCACAGGTAAAAATTTAACAAATGGAATTTGGTGTCAAATTATGCACCGTTATTTATTTTCTAAGAAAGTCCTGCAACTAAATGGATATGCTGGAGTCCCTGGTGATGCATGCTAGTGTTCTCAGGGTCTCCGGCTATTTGGATGCAGTGACACAAAATTATATGTTGCTTCCTATATGAGTCAGCTTAAAATACAAGCTTTGGCAGTGTGAGTACCTAAACAACAGTATTACAGTCAGAGCATTCTTTAACACACACAAACCATTTCCTTTTGGGTAAGTAACACTACGCTGTGAAAAAGCACACAACACCGGGGAGAGCATCTGATAGCATCTCTTGTGCCAGAATTCCCTGGTTTTCCTCCTCTTCCTTGCCTGGGACTCTGCCATTTACTCACACTTCAAGTCTTTCTGTATGTTATCCCTGGTTGGCTCTTTTTCCACCACCTGATTATTTTTTTGTTTGTTTTTTGCCGTTTCTCTGCAAATACCTCTTCCTGGAAAACTGGGAACAACAGTATCTATCTCTGGTTCCTGGCCAAGTTTCCACTTGCATGGTTTCACTTGCTCAGTTCTCTCAGGTTATTTACATGCAGTGTCCTAAGGATACAATTTAGTGGGCTGCTAGTAGGCAGCTAACCTTTATGTCTTGGCCCCAGTCCACATAGGTCAGGTTTACAGAAGCCCGCTTCCTTGCAATGCATGCGGTGGCTACTCTTACAGCCCTTGGTTTCCTGTTGCACAACTTTATGAAAAAGATAGCGTTATGCCGCTCTTGCAAAGACTTCAAAATGGACACGCTAGGATCGATTGCTTTACCTAGTGAGTTGCACGACCCAGAATTGCTTCTGGACCTTGCTCTTCTGCATATACCAGACCTAGGGCTCTCGGGTGAGGAGGGCGTGTTTTTCATGTCTCAAATATAGGAGATGTTTTTCAGCATAGAGGTGCAAAGCTGACTATTTAAGCTACCCTGCTCAAAGTAGAGCTGTTGTCTTATCCTCAGCTTCTGGATTCGTGCATATCAGAGTTGTTTTGTGTCCAGTAGCGCCTTTTTGGGCATGCCTTCCCAGGAGGTGTATTGCCTCAGCTCGCTGCTTTGAGTTCTCAGGAAACGTAGTCGCAGAGGCTTTGGCAGCATTGCTGGTTTAAGGAGTTTGGTGTTATCTTTTGCCCCTTGCCCTCCTGTGCCACAGTACACCATTCCCTCTCGTGCCAGTGCAGCCATCTGGAGTGGCAGTGAGCTGTCGGTGTCTTAGGGTGTTACGCGTGCTCTCTGCCCTGTATATGCTTTCTGTGGCTCAGGGTGGACGTGGAGGAGGTTTGTAGTTGGGCGGCTTTCTAAAACCAGGATCAGGTTAGTGAGCTGGTTTAGAGCATTTGCAATGTGGCACTAAAAATAGGTGGCCAGGTGCACAGCAGGAGTCAGAAGTTCTTGGGCTTGTTGCTAAAGCTTCTGTCTCATTAAATCCATTTAAGGATGCAGTTTATTTTGTGGGGGAGGAGCAGCAGCAGCAGCGTGTCCCTTGTGCACATGGATGCTTTTCTTAACCATGTTTTTCTGCTTTAGGTCTCATGACCCAGCCAAATGGTTTGCTGCGTGTAGCCTTCTGACCAGGCAGTGGCAGCTCGAGAAACCCCGATGTCTGTAAGCAGCACTGGTGATTGCTAGATGTAGCCCACACAAATCTCACTGGGACAAGAGAGCTGGAGTAAGATGTGGAGCAGTTTTCCCTAAAGTTCGAGGATTTTTTAACTCTTACAGAGAGTACTGATTTGTTACCTTATGATGGAACTAATTTCTTACACTTGGGGAGTCGTATGTTACCCCTGCACACCTAGCCAAATAGCCCTTTTAGATTTAATGGTAGAGTAGATCTGCAGAAAGATAATTGGGCACTAAAATGTTGCACATATGAAAAATGGAAAGCCTAATCTCAGTTTTCCGCATCAACGTTTTTGTAGTGCTCCTGATAGGAGTGAAGTCAGCTTCGCTACCATGAACTCTTACAATGCAAATATGATTTATTGCCTCCGTTCTGATAATGGTGAGTGTTGTCTTATGAGGATGATGTGGTGGCAGCTGTTTCAGAGTGACATGCGCAGTGGCTTCACTGTACTTGCTCTGCTTTAGCGAAAGTCAACTAAAATAGTAATTGTCTCCCCTAAGACTTAGATTATTGCTGCTGTTAACCTTTCTGGAAAAACAAATGAGGAGAAGTAGAGGCAGATGCAATCCTCATGTGAATTGGCAAGAGAGTGTTGCACAGCCAAGGGGGTACTACATCTCACCGGGGATGAAGGGCAGTCATGCTTTGCTAGCTCGTATCGGTGAGGTCCGTTTAGCCTCCTACAAATTCCTGCCCACTGAAAGCTCCTCTCATCTCCAGGGCAGATTGTGACTGGAGCAACCACTGTCCCAGTGCTACCTCCTGGAAACAAGTGGGTGAGGACAGAGAGTTGAGTTTAGTAGGTCCAATGAAAATAATTTGCTTACTCTTCATGATAAATAAATAAATATATTTAATTTATACAATAATAATTTATAAATATTTTATAGTGTAAATAAATTTATAAATACATACCTGGAAATATATGCATATAGGTATATAAATGTGTGTATTTAAATACATTTGTATACATTATGTATTGTATATTAATAAGTATATATCAATAATTTATAAATTAATATATAAAATATAAGTTAATAAGCCAGGGAAATCATGGAAAAATATAGGAGCTCTGTGTTGCCAACAGACTCCTGGGAAGGAGTAGCTGTTCCCTCTTGAGGGCAGATCAAATGTGACAGTCTAGTGCCCAACAAATACAGTTTGTGTGAATCGTCTTGTTTTGTTAAAATTTCTAATCACGTCTGTGTTTTAAACTCTCATCCTCGAGAAGGTTATTTGGCTGTGGATTAACCTTGTCATGAGTACCGAGGCATGTGACGGGCTTGGCCGTGGAAACAGGTACGTGTGGGGTCCCTCACAAGCTTCTGTCAACACTTCAGTGTTGCAGCTCTCCAGAATGGATAGCATTGGTGCCATTCATTCTGAGTGGCCTTGCAGCCTCATTCACATGGGTTCGACAGTATCGAATATCCCAGCCTTTCGCTATAGTCAGTTCTCCGTTATCTGAAGGTGAATTTAGGTACAAATAACGACAGCCAAGATCCTGGGTTTGGAATATGCCTGCCTCCCTGTAATATTCAGTCATGCTCTCTGGTATGGGTGGATCTACCTCTTGGGTACAGTCGATTTCCAGTCATTCCTCTCAAAGGAAACGTGCACCTGAGTTTTCCCTGTGCTGTGGTAGTGCTTTATGTGCACAACTTCCAGGTAATCATAGAATCGTTTTGGTTGGAAGAGACCTCCAAGATCATCGAGTCCAACCATTTACCTATCACTACCAAGTCCGCCACTAAACCATGTCCCTAAGCTCCACATCTACGTGTCTTTTAAATACCTCCAGGGATGGTGACTCCACCACCTCCCTGGGCAGCCTGTTCTAGTGCCCGACAACCCTTTTGGTGAAGACATTTTTATGAATATCCAATCGAAACCTCCCCTGGTGCAACTTGAGGCCATTTCCTCTTGTCCTGTCATCTGTTATTTGGGAGAAGAGACCAACCGCCATCTCTCTACAACCTCCTTTCAGGTAGTTGTAGAGAGCAAGAAGGTCTCCCTTCAGTCTCCTTTTCTCCAAGCTAAACACCCCCAGTTCCTTCAGCCGCTCCTCACAGCACTTGTGTTCCAGACCCTTCCCCAGCCTCGTTGCCCGTCTCTGGACACGCTCCAGCACCTCAATGTCTGTCTTGTAGTGAGGGGCCCAAAACTGAACCCAGCACTCGAGGTGCGGCCTCACCAGGGCCGAGTACAGGGGGACGATCCCTTCCCTACTCCTGCTGGCCACACTATTTCTGATACAGGCCAGGATGCTTGTGTGTAATGTTCACCTCTGTGGGATGCAAAGGAATGGCTACGCCGGTCTTCCCTGAGCAGTCAGTGATGTAGCAGGGAATGTGAGGTGTTACTTTGCTCATGCTCACCACCCATGTATGGCATTTGGTTTTGGTCACCATTTTGTTTCTAGCTAATATATAGGTGTTACGGGAGGCTTTATGCCAACACACAGGTTTTCCAAGCTTGGGGTTTTCTCCTTTTCTGCAGTATCTCCCTGTCACCCATACATCGTACATCGCACTCAGTGTTCAGTTGGTAGGTTATGCCCTGATGTGTGTGAGAAGCCCGAGGATAATTCCCCATTTGTTGAGCTGTGTGGAGCTGGTGATTCTGGTGGCTATTGCATCCCACCCTTACAAAGAAGAAAAAAGAAAGCTTGGAGGAAAGAGCCCTCCTTCCCTTCTTGCCTACTGGGATGTCCTGAACAGCTGCAGAGCTGGTGCAGGGGTCTGATCGGCTGCTGCCCTCCATCCATCCCCTGCCCTGGGTGGTGGGACAGCAGCACCCTACAGTGGAGGAGGTGAGGGGACACCAGTCTCAAGAGGTGCTATCTTCTGCCTTTGTCATTTTCTGTCCCCATGGCTTCCACGTCCCCCTTCCTGAAGCTCATTCCTGGTCTTGTTTGAAAACAGCTGCTCTAATAAATATGGCCCTTTAGCACAGTCTTTAGATACAGGAGGCCTGGATGTGTCTTGGCGTGCCATCAGATGAACTTTTTTTCATAGCTGACTGTGGAAAAAAGCTGCTGGTCTTTACGTAGTTTGTAACAGAGGGGAAATTAATGTGGACAAGGTCCAAGAAATACCTTTGTAGAGTTGCGTGTGACCTCTGCTAAATTTGACAAAGCAATTATGGGACTTGGTCTTCTCATTGGAGGCACTGTGATCAAATAGTCTTCCATGGCCCTATTGTGGTAATCTTACATTAGGGTTTTGAAATCCTCTGCTCAGTAAGGCGGTGCTGATGAGCTCACAAAGTGCAGGTGGCTCTGCACTTTTTCCAGGGGTCCTTCAGAGCAGGTGTTGATGGGAGGAACATGTTTGACCCATTTCCATGTTACAGCTGCATGTATCCACATTAGATAAGTCAGGAATATTTGAATAACAAACGTTAAAATTGAGTCATAAATCACAAGACTTACTGAGCTCAAACTATAGAGGACCTGGATCCTTTCCTGGTACATTCAGTGGGCAAATCACTTAGACCTCAGGACCATGTTTTGCACTGGAGGACGTCTGTGTGAGTATCTGGCTGCTGTTACTCCACATTAGCATCTCTTGTCTCTGGGGGATAATCTTTCTGGTTCCCATTGAATCTTGGGCAGGGGGGCAGGGAATAACACTGAAAAGGTAGATGAAAAGTGCTCTCCATGTGCTGAGTTTCATATTTTTTTAACCTTTGCATTTTAAAAATTTAAAGTAGCACCTTCCATTTCCTAAACCAATGACACCTGAAGATAAATAGATCTCTACAGCCAATTGCCTCAAATACCTCACAGACAGAAGTGTGATTTTGCAGATACCCAGTGAAGATGCAGAACCCCAGTATTGCTGGGAACCACCCAGTCACCACTAAAACACAATAATGCAAAAACTTTTCAGCAGACTGAGCAAACTCAGCCCTTCTTACAATGTTATGCCTACAGTATTATGTCTAGAAACCCTTGCAAAACTAGCTGACAACATTTTAAAGAGGAGATTCAAACAATTAACAGTACTTCTGTAGGGTTCCACCCCGTTTTAATGCACTAATAAATGTAGCTGACTACCACTGCCACTTTAGGTATTATCTTGGAAGCCATTTGTAGATAAAATGTAACTTCTTGTTACACCAGTTTTAACTACTCATGTCCATTTATATATCTAGTTTTGTGGCATCACTGAATATGTTCATTTTTTGAAGTCCAAGACATAAAGTGGCTTTGTGTTATTTCTTTAGAAAACAGTAAAAATCCTAAAAGGAGCCCTGATTTTCAAAATGGGAATGTTAGATTTGCATTTTATTTTAAACAAAATGAATGCATGCATGTGCTTATAAAGTCAACATTCAGGCAGGGTTTGTGGTTTACTAGCCCATCGGTTTTGCTTACAGAGCAGCAAAGAGAATACAGATTGTGTTAGCGGTCATAAATCCCTCTCTTCATATCTTCTCCCCCGTCGCAGGCTCTCTAGGGATGTGGCTGTCAGTTTAAACCTGGGCTGGATGCAGCTGCAAGTGGGGTGAGGGAATGGCAGAGTTCCCCCACTGCAGACCCCCGGCACCCTGTAATGCGAACGGGCAGAGAGAGGGTCCCGGTCCCTCTGTCTCCCAAGCTCCCCACCGCTCAGGTCACACCTCCAACCAAAGTCTTCCATGTTTCCAAGTACTTCATGGTGCTGCAAAATGCACATCGGAGGTGTTGATCCCCGCTAGCTTTGAAACTGGAGGCTGCTCTAGCTCCTAGTCCACTGTACTTGTGGGTCTCTGCCAGCAGAGGGTGGCTGCAAGACCGTTTATGCATTGCTTTACTGTTTAAATGCTTTACTGGCTGAATATTGAGCATGATGGCCTTAGTGCTTCCTTTATTTCTTAATCCTCCGGTTATCTTTAGTTAGTAATTATAAGAAATTAAGTATTTAACAAAGTTTTTTTTTATTTGAACTTTTCCTTACTGTTTATTTTGCTTATACATTATTCTTCCAGACGAGAATAACCAAACATAATTAAATTTAGGAAGATAGGTCTGGGTCAGTTTAGGACCAAAGTATTTTAAAGAAATAACTCTGTGAATAAGTTGTCAGTGTTCTAGCATTTGTTAGGGATTGAAACTTAAGACACTAATAGTGAATGGAATTCATCTCACCGAACTCCAGACATCTAACAGATGCCCAGGCTGTGCTGAGGCTTTCCTTACGCTCTGTGGAGAGGACTGCATGCGTCCCAAGGTTGATTTCAATACCTCTCATCCCAATTTAGGAATTTAAGTTTGCAGAACAGAAGCTATCAGGAGCCTGATTCCAAACATTATTTGTGCATGTATAATTACTCTCCTGTGGAGTCCCACTATGCGCGACAGTTAATGATTAGACAGTTAATTATGTGAGTAACTATTATGCAGGAATGGGCTCAATTCTCGTGCTTGTGTTACAGGGAGACTAATTTGTCTCTTGAGATGTCTGTTCCTTTCTGTTGACTACAGAGGGAGCAGAGGCTAGACTAGTTCAAAGTCAGACTTCTAACCTCCACATCTAGCTTAGATACAGCTCACCTGCTCTGTCTGCAGGCGGGTGTTACTAATATTGGGTAATGCTCTGCCTCGTCTTTAAAGGTCTGTAGGCAGTTAATAGATTTTACGGACCTGATTTCACATCCAATGGCATAAAGTGTGACATTTACTTATGTAATTAGTAGATAGTCATTAGGTTTTCTGAAATCAGTGGAATTCCACATGGGAGCAATTGCACAAGTATAAATAGTTCAGGCTGTTGTTGACTGGAGATCTGTTAGGAAGCTGTACATAATAAAAGGTATTAGTAGGTGATGATGGAAAATTTATCATGCTCTAATATATAGTGATTTATATTCTGTATTAGAAGTTCTGTTGAGAATTTTCCTACACGCATTTAAGTAGTTTTAAAAGGCTTGAACAAAAATTGAAAAATTTCTGTCTTTGATTTCAGTTATTTTACCACTCAGAACCTATGTTTTCAAAATGGAATTCATATCTAAAGTTCTTTAATTTTCAAAAAAACCTGAGTACCAGCAGTCTTCATTTTGAACTATTTGAGAAGTATAGCACAGATGAGGCCTTTGGCTCTACGAGAGCAGGTAACATTCCTCTCTGTTTGCAGAAACAGAGCAAAGTAGTGACCAACTGAAGCAAAAGATTGAAGAGGCATCTTCCGTAATGGCTACAAACAGCAGATAACCTCTGGCCTTCCCTTCCACAAAACACAGGCAGTATCAAACACACATGAGTAGGATTTGCATCCTCCTCTTCTGCAGGGATCAAGCCTTCTGAACTAGTTTCCAAAACTGTCCATGGTGCAAGAAGGGTGTTTAATGTATTTGAATGCAGAAAAATACCACAAGAATAATTAAAGGATTAGAGGAACAGGGTCAGGAGGATAAGACAAAATTATTGCAGACATGGGGGTGTATTCGTGACACCAGCATATGCTGTGGCTGTTCCAGAACAGTTCCCAGTCTATACCGGACTGTACAGAGCTCTCTGCAGGCTTGAATTGTGCTCAGCACTTGAGCTCTGCTGGAGGTTAATGATATGGGCAATCTTGTGTGCAATTCCTTGCTGTAATGACCTGTTAGTATACACATGGGCTTTCAGGTTATGGAAATGACCCATGATTTATGAAATAGCCTCTTCCTGTTTGCAATGATGCAGTGAAATATTGAGTCATCTCTAACCCTTTAGCCTTCCCTGTACAGGCTCCTTCTTGTTTGCTGTCTGTCCCCTGGGATTTGGTTTGATGCTACCGCACAACAGTTTTTACTTGAACTAGTCTCGGTTTTATTAGGTTTGGATGAATTACTGCCCTTTCCTAGGGCATCATCACTGCTGATCTGAATTACAAAAAATTGCTAAAAAATGATCTGTGTGTAGGCTGGGTTAAATTAATGAATTCTTGATTTTGGGGATTAATTACTTGGATTTACTGCATGCTAAGGCACCTAACTCTCCTTCCATAGTGTAATGAGTCCAGCGGCCCAAGAAGTTCTGGATTCAGCTGGAGAGTAGCTATTGCAATGCTCCACCGGATTGTATTTCACTGCGTCTTGGAGCGAGCTCCTAATGCCATTGAAATCTCAGCAGTATGACATCTGACCCTTCAAGGGCTGAAATGGAGTAAGTGTCTGAAAACAGAACATAAATTCTTTCATCAGGTTTGCACAGTTGGGTGTTTTGTCCTTTCTCTGCAGAATATAGCGGGGCTTAGGTAAAGCAGGCTGGACAGTCTTTCTTATTCATGGTGACTTAGTTTAACTTTGACTCTGAAAACAGCGTCTGGCTAAAGAGCTGCATATTCAGTGGCTACACAGTCTGACGGGTGCGCTGACAAATAGCTGCAGACCGCAGAGCTATGCTGTTGTTAATTCCTTTCTGCCAGTGAGACATTCCTGTTCATCTCTTGGACAGTGTCATAAGTCACTTATTGGTCTTGCCTATCACTGGACCCAGCTGATACAGCGTAATCTATATGTCAGTTGTATAGC
Source organism: Phoenicopterus ruber ruber (assembly GCA_009819775.1). Lineage (NCBI taxonomy): Eukaryota > Metazoa > Chordata > Aves > Phoenicopteriformes > Phoenicopteridae > Phoenicopterus > Phoenicopterus ruber. The sequence continues at coordinate 212,439,129 of CM020215.1, forward strand.
CACTATGCCTTCCTAGAACCAAGCCTTTTTTAGCTATTATGCCACAGAAAAAGAGGAAAGAAGACGGAACAAGCAAAATGACATCAGTGGGGTAAAAGAGCCAACAATTTTCCAGATTTGAAATGCAGTGCGTTTGGATTATGACAATTTACCATTGCTTTGTCAAGACAGAATTTTGCAAAATCTTTGACAAGGAAAATACGGATGCGACATGATGGTTTTCCTTGTGGAACATTTTAGTGGCTACGCTCAGCTTTCCCAGTGGGATCTTACTTTCTTAGAGCAGAGATTTGTCACCACTTACTTCATTTAGATGCACTTTCTGCCAAAATCAACAAGGAAAGAATTGACAGGATGGACTTCAGCAACAGGGAAATTGTGACACATTTGAAGGGAACGCACGCTCGGAGGAGGGGCTAGTTCTGTTTCAAAAAGCAGCTTCTTATCAGCAAAACAAGCTCTACTCTTCCCTGCAGATGTGTTGTCTCTGCCTTGCAGCAGTGCAAAGAAGATGTTTTGTCTTGTGAGAAGCCAAGGGAAAGAGATTTACTATAGTAACAATATCTATGCACATGCTATTTAAGCTCCAGTCATTCTACTGAGTTGAACTAAGACGACCGTTAACACCAGCTGGGACTGTAATGATTAGAAGTCTTTGCAATTATTACAGGGTCTGTTCTTCAACTGAATCAACACATGCTACAGCTTCCAAGACAAAGGAAGGAAGTACATATTGGCACAACAGCACACAAAATATCACTCACTGCCCTTCTGCCGACTGGTCATGGGTGGCTCGGGCCAGACATGTCAGTCTTCCAAGCCAAATCAACAGTGCAAAACCTGAGTGTGTGAAAAATGCCAATTTTTTTAATACACTGAGGTCAATCTTAAAGCAGCAGAGATGCTAAGCAGTGCACAGAGCAATTGTATCTTTCAGAAATCGAACAGAACACAAGTAGCCAGGAGTCCAAGAACTGACTTAAAGCAGTGATGATGCCACTTCTCTCCTCCTTCTTCTCCTCACTCTTCCCTGAAACACTACAAGCAAAATTAGCAGCGCACCATGTCTTCCCAAGCCTGAATATTCACTCACATGTGAAGAAAAGAACATGGGAGACTTTTTAAAAGCTGGAACAAGAAAAGTTTAATTGTTTAGCTATGAGTGGAATGTCCTTTTATAAAATGTCAAACAGCCTTGTGTTTTTTAGGTCAAAAGCTCGTAAGATGAGCTCTTATTGTTTCTTCTGTTCCTTCACAGTAAAAATCTGGAGTGCTTTAAAAATGCTGAGAACATGACAGTGATTGACAAGAAAAGGAGGGATGTAAGGAGAGACTGTGCTGAAGAAATTTTAATTATTTTTATAAAAAAGAATTGATACTGATGTAGGTCTTGCATTTGCAATTTCAGCCAGAAGCCAGGGCTAAGTTTTCTCAACCAAGGCCCTTACACACTCTGCCTTTCACCCTTATGGAAGAACAACTGCTTCGGTAAAATCCCAGAGTGACTTTAAGAAGAGAGAGCCTAAGAAATTAAACAGCTGCTTGAACTTTTTAACTTTTTCTCAGTGAAAGCAGGTCTTATTTTTAGTGTGTGTGCACTGCATGTGTGAGGCTGCTTCCGTCATCTTTATTACTGGATCTGTGCACTAGTGGGTCCCCAAGCATACAGGTTTGGTTCCAGTTAGGCGTGGGCACGCAACCACCTTTCCACTGAATTATTATGTATCTGTGGTATGGAGTTCATACGGGTTTTGTAACAGCTGATAGCTGATATCTGATCTGACATAAAGTGACAATGGCACAGAGAGACAGTAGCTGGAATTGCATTAAGTGTGTCAGTACAAAATTTTTAAAGACATTTTAACTGACAGTGCAAGTGAAAGCTGGATCTGCACCTTGGATAGTGGGTTATGGCCTGTCTGGTCGGATACTAAGGGCCCTAATGTCGGATTTATTGTGTCATTAAGCCACAGTCGGAGAGGAGGAGGATGAACTGTGTCTTTTATAGTTGCTAAAAATGGAAAGCACTCTGTCACTGGTGTGTTCTTCTCAGTGAAAAAAACAGTGCTATTTGAAAACTGCCATTGGAGATGATTCAACCACCATCTATCTACATGTTAGATCTTCAGAAAAATTCTGTGTTACTGCATAGTGATGGCAAAGAACAACATCAAACTGCTAACATGTACTAACAGGGAGATTTAAAGAAGATGTGGCACAGGCGTTTGTATAACTGTACTTTGTTGAGTTGAGCACAGATACAGTTCTTGTCTGCTTGGATCATTTAATTGGCCTAAGACCAAAATATACATGTAATATTCAACAGCCGCCTGTGCCCAGTAATGACAGGGTCCTCCAGTGACATGTTAACTATGTCAATAAACTATTAGCTAAATAGTAGCTGGGGTTTTCTGTTTAAAAGAAAACTAGACCTTCATTAATTCTAAGATAAGGCTAAAAAAAAGAATTTTTTCTTTCATTATGTAATCTGGTTATCTGCCGTGTTAACTTGGTGACTGGATGATTTGAATCTGCTAATTTATTGACTCAACTGAAATTGCAGCCTAAATCATATAAAATATAGAGCATTGCTTTGTTTTTAATCAGTTTGGTGAAACTGTAAGTCAATTAGGTAAGTAACGTGCTTTGTGAGATTCGTGTTTGTGCATTCACCCTTTCTGTGCAACCCCTACACGGGACACAAGGTCTGTTTACTTCACCAGGCCGCAACCTGGGTCACAAACTCTGAGGGCACACAGAAGCTCTGCTGTGAAACCACCTGCCTCTTGCGTCTGTCTCCAAAGCGACTACCTACATCCCTTACACTACACAGGCTGCAACATCCCTGATAAAAAAGACCGTGATAGTTATCTATCGTGCAAAACTGAGAACGTAGCTGCTTATAAATTAGAAATACGCTTAAGCGCTATGGCTTTGCTAGCGTGCCTTCATTCACCTGCATAAGTCGACACGAGGCACGCAATTGCCAAATATATTCACCTATATGTTCTCTTCACTTTTACTATGCAGCGTGTCCCCTGGAACACGCTCTACAGTACAACACACAGGGTGCTGTTTGGCACCAGGGAGGAAGGCTGCCTCTGTCTTGTCGTGGATGCTGCAGCCATGGCTGGACCCGCGGAAGGGGGGCGAGATGCCTTTCTTTGGTGCAGTTAAGCACGGTGAGTTGGGTGAACCATCTTAAGAGCAGGATGGGGCAGAGAGAGGCCTCTGAAAGAAAGGACCTGCCCTACAAGGAGTTAATTTAGAAACTTTCTGATTCTGTTCTGCCTCACTTGAAGTGTTCTCTATTCAAAAAAATTAAAAAGTATTCCTTTATGTTTTAATAAAATCTGATTTCTCAGTTGAGACCTTTGTGTTTGGGGACATTTGTTGCAAGGGAAAACCGGAGGTAGGTCCGTCTCAAAGATCTGCTGACTACCAGAGAGCTAATATCTTCATATACATTTATTACTTTCACTGTCTTGCAAGATTATAATGTGAATTCCTTAGATAATTGCCGAAAACGGTGTTTCGGTGCCAAAAACGGGCAATACACTAAGCCCTATCCTTAGTGTATTGATTTGGATGTTTATAAGGCAAAAGTAAATTGCAAAACAGAGTGATTTGAATTTAAATCCATTGGTAAACTTTGGCCTGGAAGTGTCAAGTTGCTGTCATGGTCACTCACATTTACACAGGCTGAGCACAGAGGTGAAGAGCAATATAAGGGCAAGGCAAAGGAGAAAGACTCATAAAGCACCTCAGTAGAGTAACTTGTCGGGCTATATTAATCAGTCTGATTTTTGCCCTTTTAAATGCTTGTGTCTTTGCAACGTTTGCAGCGTGGGGCCCTTTATAACAGACGCAGAGCTGGAACAGAGCGTATTTGCTGCCTCTCTACTTAGTAGTGTGCTGGGGTGTAATTTTTGCAGTGTTTCACATAGTGTGAGCGAAACAGAGATACACGTGTACTTCCTTATTCCTGCGATGGAAGCAGCGAGGGGGGGAAAGGGCAAAAGGAGAAGCCAGAATTTCTGCTAACAGGAAGCAAAAACAGATAGAGAGAATCTAAAAAGATTTTATTTGAGCAACCTGCTAATGTGCCCGCTTACTGCTGCGCTCTGCTGCAGTTCACCAGCGCATCAGTATGTATCTATTCTGGTTATCTGCTGTATTAACTTGGTGACTGGATAATTTGAATCTGCTAATTTATTCACTTAACTGAAATTGCAGCCTAAATCATATAAAATATAGAGTGTGTGTGTATATATATATATGGATTATTGAGGGTCAGTTTTATTATGGGGCTAAATTCTGGCTCCCTTCACAGCACTGAAGTGGTTAATTAGACACAGAAATACACAACTTTCACCCTTTGTGTAAATGTATTTAAACTTATGCCAAGCTACCCAAACACAGTATTGTCTCCTATAAACCCAACTCAAAGCAAGAACTGATCATGACCAGGCTAGTAACCTGTCCCGATCCCCATCTCACTTGGCATGTCTCCAAGCGGTGATTCTCACAGTACATCCCAATTTACCAGCTGCTCCCAATGTAAAGAGAACAGTTTGGTAATTCATTACGGATTGTTTAAGATTGACAAGATTTACTGTAAGTAGTTTTTGGACAAACACAGTGCTGCAAACTGACGGGGATATTAGGCAGCTGTATGTTCCTACAGCGTGCAGGTAAACTGTAGTTGGAGTTTTTTCCCTGCTAGCAACTCAGGCAAATGGATTGTAAAAACACTTGGGAATTAGCCCAGAACTTTTATGATGGTCCTAGAATAAAATCATAGAATGATAAAATCATTTAGGTTGGAAAAGACCTTTAAGATCATCAAGTCCAACTGTTAACCTAACACTGCCAAGGCCACCACTAAACCATGTCCCTAAGCACCACATCTACACGTCTTTTCAATCCCTCCAGGGATGGTGACTCCACCACTTCCCTGGGCAGCCTGTGCCAGGGCCTGACAACCCTTTTGGTGAAGAAATGTTTCCTCATATCCAATCTAAACCTCCCCTGGCACAACTTGAGGCCATTTCCTCTTGTCCTATCGCCTGTTACTTGGGAGAAGAGATTGACACCCATCTCTCTACAACCTCCTTTCAGGGAGTTGCAGAGAGCGAGAAGGTCTCCCCTCAGCCTCCTTTTCTCCAGGCTAAACAGCCCCAGTTCCCTCAGCCGCTCCTCACAGGACTTGTGCTCCAGGCCCTTCCCCAGCTTCATTGCCCTTCTCTGGACACGCTCCAGCACCTCAATGTCTGTCTTGGAGTGAGGGGCCCAAAACTGAACCCAGTACTCGAGGTGCGGCCTCACCAGGGCCGAGTACAGGGGGACAATCACCTCCCTACTCCTGCTGGCCACACTATTTCTGACACAGGCCAGGATGCCGTTGGCCTTCTTGGCCACCTGGGCACACTGCTGGCTCATATTCAGCCGGCTGTCGACCAACACCCCCAGGTCCTTTTCCCCCGGGCACTTTCCAGCCACTCCCCCCCAAGCCTGTAGCGTTGCCTGGGGTTGTTGTGACCCAAGGGCAGGACCCAGCACTTGACCTCATACAATTGGCCTTGGCCCATCGATCCAGCCTGTCCAGGTCCCGCTGTAGCGCCTGCCTGCCCTCCAGCAGATCAACACTCCCTCCCAACTTGGTGTCATCTGCAAACTTACTGAGGGTGCACTCAATCCCCTCATCCAGATCACTGATAAAGATGTTAACCAGAACTGGCAGGGTCTGGGGTGGGGTGGGTGGGCATAGCTTCACGTGCCCCATCCCACCCAACCCTCAGGCACTTTCCACCTCCTCAAAAACTTTGCAGCACAGCCAAGGTAGCTTTCCTCTTCATATATTGAAATAATTACTCTGCTACGACCAAAATAGGAAGGTTTTTTCAAGAACTGTGAATGGCAGCATGTGTATGCAACTACATAGCTTTGGGGATCCTCTGGAGATGGAGGCAGGTGGGGCATTCCAGCTTGGAAGTCCTCAAGAGCAGCATAAAAGGTCATAATTATGTCCTTCTGCTTATTCTGGCCCTGTATAAAATGAAGCTATGTGTCATATGCTTAATATTAAATGGACTAAGCAGGTCACTTGGTTTCTCTTTAATTCTTTAATCTTCTTACAAGATACAAAATAGGCTTATGTCAAAAACTGTTGCTTAATGTAAAGGGTTGAGGGGGGCGGTTGCTCGCTTGGCTGTTTTGCGGTGATGACAGCTGTCTCCTAGAAAGATTGGGTTTGCAGAGTGCTGATACTACTCCACCAAGCAGGCTTATGCCTCCTTACTCAACATCCGTAAAGATTCCCGGGAGACAATTACAACCATAGCAGTACGAAGAGTCAGACTGTAGTTAAACCTTCCAGCCCACACACAGTAACAGGAAAATCCTGTTTGAAGAATACGGGAAGATTCTGGATAACAGGAGATAATGTGCTGATAATGCTGCAGTCCCCCCACCCTCTATACGGTTACTCCGTAAGTGGCCGCAGAGTCCAGCCCACTATGGATCTTTATATTTTTTTTATATTCTTTTATACAGGAGGGCTGTCCAGGGTGGGATAAAGAGAGATGTGTCTCTTGGGAGCGTTTATGCCGTTGAGCTAGTAAGAGTTTTATCTAATGACCACAAAAGCTCAGGTCACTGCAAAAATAATTGTTTTCTGACCCATGCAAGGGTTTTCTTGTCAAGACTGAAAATTAGAGAGGGAAGAGGTGTGTTGGTAGGGAGATGCACAGCAGCGCAAGCCAGCCAGCATGGGAGTGGGAAAAGAGAGGGTGTCTGTTTTGGCCCCTACTCAAGGTTCCGTGAATGTTAACGTTGCTGGCACACAGCTGTGTTAAGTAAGTAAGAGTTAAAACACCCTCCTGAGCCCAGATTTGCTCTTCTCAAGAGAAATGCTGGAAACCTCCTGCACTACAGTACACACAAAAAGATTCTTCACCACAATAAGAAGCTATCATTGGTCTAGTGTAAGCCGAACCCCCAAAATTGATACTTCCAGGCAAGTGAGAAGAGATTTTTAGCCAAGAATAACAACATTTCTTCCCAGAAAAATGCCCGGAGGAGCAGTATCAAATTCAATTCATGGAGCTTCCTTCTAATCTAACCAAAGAGCCAGAACGAAAGACCACCACCCATCTTATCTACTGACTCCAGGGAAAACTACTTTGCATCTCAGTCAAACCATGCATTTTCTGGTGGACAGTGTGCTTTTGTTAAAGAAAATCTGAAGTTTTGCTTTTAATAAAAACAAAACAAAATAAAACACACAAATATATATTTTTTAAAAATCCCTTCAAATCTTTGCCAACACTTCAATTTATTTTTTTTTCCACAGTAGGTAACAAAGACATTAGCAATTGGCAACATAAATTTATCTGAAAAAAATCTTATCAAACCAATAGAAATCCTTGTATGGGTAAGAAGCCACTTGGAGAGGGAAAAAAAGCACTTCAGTAGGGCTTTTGTCTCACATAACAGTCCCATAAGCAAAGCAGCTGAAACTTCTATAGGGTTGGTGCAAAACTGGTTGTGTAACTGTGCTCCAAAAATATTTATCAGTGATTCACGGGCAGAACAGAGCAATGCCCCTGCAGGGGTCCGTCTCGGGTCTGCTTCCATAAACACATTAAGGAACAGCTCTTCCTTTTCAGAACTCAGTGTTCACATTGCCTTTTTTTTTCCCAGTTGATTTTTACAGTGTTAGTGCAAAGACCAGATGCTTCTGTGCTAGTCAGATCCTCGTTCACTGAGAGCATGCAGTTGTGCAGGCTTTAAATTCATTATGTAAATCACTTCCAGCATTTCTAGTGGGTTAATGTAAGGCGTGTGACTTCAATACCATCAATAAGAAGCAGGATCTGATGGGTTTGGTCTTTGGAACTAACAAATTAAAGACTAGCTGTCTTCAGTTCCTTCAATTTGGAGCGGATAAAAAGTTATTTGTCAGCATTTGGAAAATAACAAGGAGAGGAGTAGCAGCTACCATGGATTCATCAGGTAGAAATTATATCAGGTAGAAATTGCAATCAAATTTCTTTGTGATAAGCTAACAACACTCATAAATAAGCAAAAAGCAGCAGATATCAGATATCCGGACTTCAGTGAAATTTTTGACTCGTGGTGCATTCTCATAAACAAACTAGCTGAAACTCCTGCAGCATCAGCAGAAATCAGGTTTCATACATTGTCAGCGCAGAAATGTGGCTACTGGGGTCCATCCTAGTTTGTTCAATGTTTTCACTAACGATACGCATGATGGAGTAGAAAATACACGTATGAAATTTGCTGATAGTGCAAAACTGTAAAGGCTGCAATATAATAGAGGATGGGATTCAAATTCAAAACAAACTTGACAACCAGAGCGATGTTTTGAAGACTGAAACTCAACAGGGACCAGCGCAAAGCTGTATACTTCGGCATGAACGATCGGGCACAGACACAGGATGAGGAGGAGCTGGTGAGCAGTTGGTTTTCCCAAAAGGATCTGCAAAGTAAAATGGATCACAACACACCTTCCATCACCCGTCATGCCCTGGCACTGCTTCCTGTGGCAGAAATGGCAGTTGCATGGATATGGCTGGAATAGGTCTTTACTCTGATGTGGATCCATGTGCCATCGCTGTTTGGAGTGGAGACCACAACCATAAGTCAAGAGCTTTTCAGTCTCTTTATAGTTTACTCCACAGAGTTGGCAGGCTAGAACCATTTCTAAAAAGGGATCTAGGAAAAGCAGATACATTCTCCCACACCAACTTCAAAACATTTAGTAAGCTGGTGCAATGCACAGAAGCACGAAAACAGACTACCCTGCAGCCAGACACAGCTGTGATGGGGACAGGGGAGGCAGGAGGGGCTGTAATTCGGGTGGCAGCTCCCAGCACAATGATCTGGCACCCACAACCTCCAGCAGATGCAGCTGACCACTAAAGAAGGCAAATGCCATGTAAGTGCTAAAGGACTTTTTTATTTTTACATGGTTTACATACCATACAGCGTGCTTCTTATCAGACCACACTGTAACATAACAAAAAGGTCAGTCCATGACTTGAGGGGAGGCCAGGCTAGCTGCAGTCATGTTAAACACAAATACAACCTAAATACTATTTCCCTACATGGAATTTACTCACAAGGTTCTCGGGTGATTGACTTGCTAAAGGTGGACGAGAACTTGGCTCACCGAAACACTGCTGTGGACTATCCCGTCTATCCCATATTCATTGAGATTTATCCCATACTCATTGACATCCAACCCATATTCGGCGACATCCATCCCATATTCATTGAAAATAGTTGTAAAAGTGGGTGTTGTTGTTGCAGAAGGAAGAGTTGAACTCCCAGATCTGAACAGCAGAAGCACGGTTGAGATGGGGATGGATTAAATACTGGACTGATAGTTTGCATAGATGGGAGAAGTCAGAGTAAGAAGGGTTTACAACTCCTACAGAGGGAATCCTCTTGAATTTGTGTCTAGAAGAGGTATTTTAGTAGTTATACAGCTTAACGTCAAGTTTTAACGAGCAGTTCCAGCACCATGCATAAACAGAGCCTAAATGTTGTGAGTCCTTCACCGCTGTAGTTACTCAGTGGTATCTGTGCCGATGGCCACTGCCGCTACCCACGGGTAGGGACGGCCAGGCAAATCTGAAACACCGGGGGATCTTTTCCAGGTTAATTCCACGGTGTTACGTGACTGCGTGCTTTATCAGTCAGAAAGCCAGCTGCCTCCTTGGCGGCTGTACCGCAGCGAGGAACAACTGGTGGAGTGTGATGTGATAGGAGCGGTTTTAGTTAAACAGAACGTCTCTCCTGTTATCTTTCTGAAAAACTGTTGACAGAGAGGCTTGCTGGTGTTGCCCCTCTCCAAAAAAAATTAGGCTCTGAAGCAAATTTTGAAAATATAATATACTTAAGCAAACACGCCTTTAACTCTCTGAGGTACGAGTTCCAGCTAATCACAGCTGCTTTCCTTTGAGCTGCCAGCCTGCTTGTAGGGAAGGCATGGAAAGCGGGCCAGCAAAATATGAATTATTTATGTTCCTGCTGAAAGCATGAGTCTTGTCGCTAGAGCCTTGCTTGATTGAATGGATCTGCAGAGACAGTTTCTGTAGCAACCCAGAACCTTGCCCAGCAAAATGTTGCCCAGTCACAGGTAACACAGAACAGTAATAAATATCTGCCTGGGCAGCTGAAGATGACATAGAAGCGCCAGAGTAAAATATATCTGAGTTTTGAGTCCTTCAGTCTCCCAAGACCCACCAAGATGTCATTTCAGAAGGTGAGTTGGTGGCATATCAACTTGGGTAACAATCTAGCTGTGACAATACGGGGTTTCGAAAGATTACACAAGCCTTTGTGGGAACTCGGCAAGTCTTTAGCAGCAGGAACACCAGCTGCTGCGGTCAGGCTCTTACCGGCAGCCCAGCTAGTTAGAGTCGGTGTAAATAAGATGTGGTTCCCAAAAGCCTACTGTCATCTCTCTGGGTGTTATATCCACATACCGAATACTGGGTTTGATAATATTGTCCCAAATATTTCAGAGATCTGGTTTTTATGCCACGGTATTTAGCGTGGATTGACAAAGGCAGGAATATGTGGATTCAACAGTTTCTTCCCTATCTATTGTTAGCCTTTGATCTTGGCTCATTGCTGTTTGCAGTCTGTCTGCCTTCTTGCAAAGAGGAACCCATCACCATGAAAATGTTATGGAAATTACAAGCTGTCAGGACTATCTTGCAAAGCTTTGAAGGGCAATATAGGTTAGTACATTTGTCTAGACATACTGAACATATTGTTTAGTATGTCAGTATTTGAATTTTTCCTAATTATCAACCTATCAAATTGTTTTTTACTAAATATATTCAGTTTGTCTTAAGAATTTCTGAGGCTGTGAAATGCAAACCATATTAGAAAAGTTACAATATGCACAATTTCGTAAGTACAGAAATGTTACTAGATGGTTCCTTCATCATGCGTCTCCAATTCAGCCCTGTTCACCACCTGACACTGGAAGAGTAAACTGAATTTTTTTGTGCTTTCCCGAGTCTGTAATCCCAGTGTTTCCTATATTTCGACCTTATGAACGAAACTAGGCTCTCCGCATTCGGAGTAACCTAGGTGCTTAGCTCTAAACAGGAGATAATCCAGTTATAAAAGGCTTATGGTTATTTGGTCAGAGGTCACCAAAGTACAAGTCTAAATGTGAATAAAAGTGAAGGAAGCTGCATGAGACCTGTGTAACCTAGACAAGGAGTAATCAGACTGGCAGACAATGGAGGCCTGGTTTATATTTAAAAGTGTTGCTGATTTAGCAATACCAGGACTATAACAACATTTGCCAATCAATACAGCTTTGCTGGCAAAAACCTGCAGATGTGGTTTCAACAGTAAAATGTCCTTTCCTGTTCTGATATAAGCAATACACAGTTATTACAGCAACTTAAATTGGATCCCGTCTCTAGGAGGGTTTACCAGCTCTTCTACTGTAGCTACCTTGGCAAACTTTCTAGTCGAGGCTGTTGTACAAACCAGCTACTGAGGAGTGTGAGGCTGATGACAGCAGAGCTGCTTTGGAGGCCTGAGGAGAGCGTAAAGCTTTTCGCCCTTTGGGAGGAACCACAGAGAAACACTGTCTGCTTCCTTAAGTGAATCTCGGCTGGAGAACAAAGGACTTCAGCTCACGTACAGAGAGGTAATTTACATCTCATTAAACCAATATTTAAAAATCTACACTGTGTTTGTTTCTTTAATGTCTGTGTTTTTCTTTTCCAAACATGTCAAAAAGGATGCATTTTCAATTAATTTTTTTTTTTTACTTTTCCAGAATGAAAAGCAGCAAGAACATTTCTGGGTGACTAGAGATCCCCTTTTTCTATCCTTGCCTCGCTATAAAACAGTTTAAAGGAATTTTATTAAACTTCCCAAGAAAATTCAGCTCAAGCATCAACACAAGTATGAGTATTTTCAAGTGCAACCGCAGATGTTTTGGAATGTAATAAATTCTTGAAAGACTTCTTACCTTGATATATTTTGTCATGTAGTACTATAATTTCACAACTATCCAGCAAAACTTCTTTAATTATCAGTTGCTGGTGATTCTTAAGTCAAGTGTGCTACATGTAGGTCTAGTCTAGAGGCTTTTTAGTGGGTTTGATACCAGCAAAACCCCTAGCTGCATCTGTAAAAAAAAAGAAAAAACAACTTTAACTGACGTCTATGTCAACTGGGATAAGAGAAGGTGGGACATAGTTGCACCAGAAAAATTTCTAACTAATGTTTTCAGCAAAGCTATACTTTTGATAGGAGGTGGTTTCAAGAACACATGTAAGAAGTGTGCTTTTGCAGGCATAGATAAATCCACACTCTTCGCATATCGCTGGGATAACAAAATTCCTGTAATAATGAACAGCTTTTCATTACAGAGCCCAAGGACAGACTCAACGGGCATTTCTGTGCCACTTACAGTGAGCCGTTTCAAGAATTGCTTAGAGCGTGGAGTGCTCCCACAACTCATCAGCATGGGGGTCTCAGGGGCAACTTCTCCATGAGCCAGCAATGTGCCCTCGCGGCCAGGAAGGCCAACGGCATCCTGGGGTGCATTAAGAAGAGTGTGGCCAGCAGGTCGAGGGAGGTTCTCCTCCCCCTCTACTCTGCCCTAGGGAGGCCCCATCTGGAGTCCTGTGTCCAGTTCTGGGCTCCCCAGTTCAAGAAAGACGAGGAACTACTGGAGAGAGTCCAGTGGAGGCTACAAAGGTGATGAGGGGACTGGAGCATCTCTCCTGTGGGGAGAGGCTGAGGGAGCTGGGGCTGTTCAGCCTGAGGAAGAGAAGACTGAGAGGGGACCTCATCAACACTTATCAGTATCTCAAGGGCGGGTGTCAAGAGGACGGGGCCAGACTCTTCCCAGTGGTGCCCAGCGACAGGACAAGGGGCAACAGGCACAAACTGGAACACAGGAAGTTCCGTCTAAACATGAGGAAAAACTCCTTTGCTGTGAGGGTGCCAGAGCCCTGGCACAGGCTGCCCAGGGAGGGTGTGGAGTCTCCTTCTCTGGAGACACTCAAACCCGCCTGGACGCGGCCCTGTGCAGCCTGCGCTGGGTGACCCTGCTCTGGCAGGGGGTTGGACTAGATGATCTCCAGAGGCCCCTTCCAACCCCTGCCATTCTGTGATTCTGTGTGATTCTTGCTAACAGCCTATAGACCCTGCTGAGGTACTTCTGGCTTCATACGAAGACCAGTAAAGACAGACTTGTAATATACTGAAACACTGGACCTGCTCAGGCACGCAGGGTGCACTCAGTCTCAGGCAGCCAAGTGTGTTCTGGAGGGCAGCAAACTGCTTCACCTCGCATCAGGCTCGGTCCTTTGCTGATTAATAAACAGCAAATCTGGTTTTGAGGGTGGCCTTGGACCACATGACATCCTCATCAAGGCAGTTTTGCTCGTATTATTGGTTTTGCTCCTGTAATTAGTATGAGCGAGCATTCTAACTTCAAATATAGTTGTTTGAGGAGGAGCTGGATTTCCCCGCCCCCACATTTTTTCCCCTAAGAGCAGAACAATATGTACTGTTTTTGCCAAATTAACTGGGGTTACACTATGGCTTGATTCCTGGTACATAATTAATATTCTTCATGGACAGTGTCTCTTCAAATAGCTGGCTAGTATTTACACCGAGAAAAAGTCTTGCAGTCCCAGCTTTGGTCGGCCGGAGACAGAAACTTTAGTTTCATTTTCTTATCTTGTGGTGACACACTGTAAAGGCGATGTGGTGCGTACAAAGTACGGCATTTCGAGGCTTACAGGAACAAACATGAACATACAATTCAACGGGCAAATAAAAGATGCTGTTGCATTTCCTGTCCCCTCTTCCCTGTTTTGAAGGTCACATTTTTCAGAAAGGGGATACAAATATGAACATAGAAACTAAAATACATTTTTATCCAGATAAAATGGCAAACAGCAGTTTTTACCAGAAACTTGCCAGGTCTCCATTTTTTGCTATCTTTCCACTATATTTGCAGAATATACATATAAAGCTTTTTTATATATATATATACACACATATATGTATATAAAAAAAGCATTTTAAAAATGATCTCACAGAATGTGTTTTTCAAAGTGTACTTTAATGAAGCTTTCACCCACGGCCTACTTTCAAATGCCGACAGCTCTCCACAGTTAAAAAGTAATATGCAGTGGGGGGAAGGAATGGCTCTACCTTAAAGTGCTTTGCAAGCAAGTTAACTTCCAAGAGGTACCTTTGGGCAAATCTCATGACCAAGAGCAGGTTTTGTTACTTTTGACTATACTAGCTCTCTCCTACTAGCGTAGTGAAAAGGAGACACGCTGCTCCTGGCTCTGTTCAGACCTGAACACACTGGAAAAAGTGTGAGACACGGCAGGCATTAGAGAAGCAAGGAGGCCCGGGTCACTCGCTGAGGCAAATGAATTCCCGTGCGGTAGGGAACGTCCCGTGTCCTGGATGAGCTGGCACCACGCAGTGTGCTGGCACCCGCGGGGCGCACCGGCGCTCCCGGCTCCTGCGGCACAGCCACCCTGGAAGAGGCCAAGGCCGCGTTTCCCTGACGGGCCTACAAGAGTGCTGCGGCCTGTACTGGTACGACTCGCTTCGCTGGAGCGAGTGGTTTCTCCGGTACGGGATTGCCGGCAGACACTGCTCCCCGCTCTCCCGGTGCCAAGGGGCCGTTCCCGGGGGGGATTGCGGGAGGCGGTGAGGCCGCAGCTCGCAGCCGCCCGGCAGCGCCCGGCCCCAGGCCCCAGGCCCGCCCGGGGGCGGCGGGCAACAGCGTTGCCGCGCAACGGCTGACCCAATAGCGAGCGTGGGGCGGAGCGGGGCCGCGCAGTCACAATTGAGGGCTTGGCGGAAAGGAGGGACTGCGCGGGGGCACCAATCACAGCTCCGGGCAGTAGGGGAAGGCGGTAGGAAGAGGCACAGCGGGTTAGGAGCAGGGGAGTAGGGAAACGCAGCCAATTGCAAGTCGGGACGCCGGGGCGAGAGCGGGGCTTTAGCGCAGGATCCAATCAGAGGAGACGAGGGGCGGTCCTAGCCAATCAGAGGCTGCTGTGGTGATGGCTGAGCCAATCGCGGGCTGAGCAGACGAGGCGCGAGCCAATCAGGGCGCAGTGGGGGAACAAAAGGGGCTTTCCAAGCCGCCTGCCCCTTTCCTGAGAACAATTTCACATGACGCAACGGTTGGAGGAAGAGGTTTGCGAACCGTAGCCGCCGCCGCCATTTTGTGAGCGTTGAGACTGAGTCGGCGGCGGCTGAAGGAGCAGTAGCACGGACGGCAGCACCACAGCCAGCGGGAGCCGCAGCCCGGAGGATGCGGTAGAGGAGCCCAGCGGCAGCGGCGGGGGGGGCGGCATCGCTCGGCGGCGGCGGCGGCAGGGGATCGCGGGGAGGGGGCTCTCGGTCGGTGGGTCGGGTCCTGGTGCGGGCCCCGGTCGGAGAAGCATGTCGGCCCCGGAGAGCAGCGCTGGTAGCAGCGAGGCCCGGGAGGACGCGTGCCGCGATTACCAGTCGTCGCTGGAGGACCTGACGTTCAACAGCAAGCCGCACATCAACATGCTGACCATCCTGGCCGAGGAGAACGTGCCCTTCGCCAAGGACATCGTCTCCCTGATCGAGGCGCAAATCGCCAAGGTTTTTATATTCCACCGACTACTACTCCTACCTATACTGCTGGGGGGACCGGCCGGGGCAGCGGGCTAGGGCGGCCTCGGGGGCTAGGAGGAAGGGCGTGGGGGAGATGGCCTGCTGAGGGGCGCGGGCGGAGCCGGGCAGCGGCGGGCTGAGGAGGAGGAGGGTAGAGGAGACAGGGAGAGACAGCGAAGCGGGGGGGTGAGAGGGCCCGAGAGACGGGAAATGGGGCGCGAGAGAGGGAGAGGCTCCGGGGAGGCAATGGGCCGGACGGGGTGAGGAGGCCAGTGGCGGGGTGGATATAGCTGGGCTTGGGGAGGTGGGGCGGCGAGGCAGGGGAGGGGGTCAGGGGACGTGGAGGTAGCGGGGGGGCTTGGCTAATTAGGGGGCGAGCAGGGAGGGCAGGATTTCGACGGAGCAGAGGGTGCTGGGGAGTCAGGGTGGGGAGCGCCCCGGCCGGGGCAGTGGGGAGAGGGCCAGGAGGCTGGGGTCGCTGTGGGGGAAGCAGGCGGAGGGAAGCGTGTCTCAGATGGGATCAGGGAGCATGGGGCGAGACGTCGGGGGCCCCTTCTTTCATCGCTAAGCTTAAGGCTGCTGCTTCTACCCTCCACCCCATAGGGAGCAGGGGACTCGAGGGAGGGGAACAGCCTCCACGCAGGCCCCCTCTTCGTAGTAGGGGAGGGTTTGGGACTCGCCCCACCAAAAGCTCTGGGAGGGCAGCGTGGCTCGCGATTTAAGCCCCGTGTAAATATCAGACACAACATGGCGGCCTGGCAGTGACTGGGCAGCAGCACCTCGCCGTTGTAGCTGGGTTTTCCCCTACATGGAGCCAGTATTCAGTGTCTCGAATCTGGTGTCTAAACCCTTGCATTTAGCGATTTCGACAGTAGGTGAATATTGCGATCAATAGAGAGGGCCTGACTGGGGGGTTTTGTGGAGGGTTGGTTTTTTGGGAGGGTAGTTTAAAGGAAAGAAAATAAGGTTAAGTTCATAGCACGCAAATTGTCCACCTCTGAAGGGCTAAATATAATGACTTATAAGTATCAATTAAGATAAGGTTATTTCCCAGTGCGGTCCCTATGAGATACTAATTTGGGGGGGGGGGCACCCTTATCTTATAGAAAAGTTTGTGGGTGAAAGGTGATCATCTGCTCCGGATAGAGAAGTGTGTGTGGTGGTGATGGGGGTTGTTTTGCTCTGCCTGATTAGAGAAAATTCGGCGGGCTTGGGATAATCTGTTTGGATTTCAGGTGATCTGTGCCCTGAGTAATGCTAGTGTTGTGTGCGTATTTAATTTATTTTGGCTAGAGAAGTTTATCGGTTGAGGATGGGAAGAAGAAATTCTCCCTGACTGTAGAAATTGCAGCAGCCTGTAGGATCCTAACATGGCGTCTGAAAGGCACATGATATAAAAAGAAGGGAAAGAGGAGGCTCCCTCTGAGCCCAACCCAGGCAGTTGCTGACATCAGTCAGCCACAGCACATGGATGGGGGTTTACAGCACCTTTTTAACAAGAGCATTTTGTAAGAAAAGGGTTCTTCTTTCAATCCCCCTCCTGTTCGTGCCAGTCACCCCTCCCCCGTTGTTTCCCTTGCTCCCTCTGATCTCAGGTGTTCAAAGGCTTTTTTCCTTTGGCTTTAAATCGTGGTTTATAATGGTGAGAATTGTACTATCTAATGATGGGGAGGGAAGGATCTCTTAAGTTATTTAATCTATCTTTCTATCAATGCAGGATGGCTTTTTAGTGCTCCACAGACCTCTTCCAGTCTAGTTTTAAATGCTGCCAGTGGCTGAGTTTTGCCATTCCTTGGGGAGGTGACCTCATAATCTCACCATTATATCTCCTAAAGGGCAGTGGATGTATATAAAATGATTTGTGATAAATATCAATGCTGTCAAATTTTTTTTTTAATTTCTGGGTGATTTAGAGCCTGCCCTGAAGTGTGTTTTTTTTTTTTTTAAAAAAAAAGATGTTTTAAATCCTGTATCAATGGTTAGTTTTGCCTAGTTACTGTTTGTGACTGTGGTTTATTCAAGGCAAGTTTTTAGTTGTTTCTGGGAAAGTGATCTCCTTTACTAAGCCACTTTTAAAAAGTGTTGCCTGGAGACAGTTTGTTTAGTGTAAAACTTGAGTGGTCTGCTTTACAACTTAATAAATGGTTCTGAAATGTGTGACTGGTATTATAAAATTTGTAAATAAAAAGTGTGAAATATGTATTTGTCTTTTTATTTACCATTGTATAGTGCAGAATTTGTTTCCAAGACCCATTTTGTATACAAGGTTGGTTTTTTTAAACAAATTTTTTGCACAAGTTTGTGACTTGGGGTTCAATTGCCAGATATGATTTTAAACTTGAAATCTTTTAGGAAACTAATAAAAAAGAGCCACACATTTCCAACAATAGCTTTCCTACATTATTTGAAGGAACAGTGGGAATTCTGTAATGAAGTCTTTAATACTGTGCTGATGAGCTCAGAGTTAGTGGTGTTCTGTGTTCTGGTGATTATGCGGCGCCTTCCTGCCTTTTGATTAGTGTCATGTGGGCATCTTTCTTGCTAGGGGATACTGTATAGACCACCTGAAAACAAAATACATTCAAGTCTGGGATCCCCTTTTGTGGTTATTAGAATATGCGCTAGATACCTTGACATAATAAACATTTCCAGAAGAGAAGACTTGAATATTCCAACCATATTTAAGTCATGGTTTTTAAAATGTGACACCTGAGTAGCTTATATTTGAAGCAGGGTATGCTGCTAAGCTTCTAATTCTGTGTCATAGTTTGAAGTAGGCTTCCTTCCTAGATTACGGTGCTTCCATGTATGATTACTTTTAACAGTCTGATGCATAATGAAAGTGACAGTTAAACTTGTTATAGTGCCTTTGCTACTAAATGATTCCCCAGCGTCTCAAACTTGAAGCTTAGCTGAGTGTAGTGAGGTACTTCCATACATTGGTGAAATGGAAGGATATAACATACTACATCAGTAGCTCTTGGGCATAGGTGCTTCTGAGACAGCTCTTTGTTTCCCTAACAGCTGACTTCAAAAGTCAGAAGCGGTGTGCTGTCATTTTTTTATAAAGGAAGGCATTCAGAACTTAGTGTTTTTAATGTGCCATTGTGCAGGCTGCTTTAAAGAAGAAACCAGTATTACACAGACATTTTAGTATTAAGTAGCTGTAGACCCACAGTCGTTGATTTCTGAGACTAGAGAGGTGCCTTTATTCTAACACTGTTGCATATTAGCTTGTTTACAGCTCAGAATTATGTCATAGTGTAAGATAGGCTTTTAATGTGCTGCAAGTAGTTTTAGCTAACTTAACTGCATTTTTCTGTCTTTTTATATACAAAATACACCACCTGCCTGTTTTTACTTTTTTCAATACGCTCAAAGGCAGTGACACACCCCCCCCCCCCCCCCCCCCCCCCCCCCCCCCAACTAACAAGGAATTCTGCCCTCTTCAATGTTAAGTTTCGGGTCATGGTAAATTAATACACATTTAAGGGCAAGGAAACATTGTGATTCACCCATATAAAAATATTGTTGACTCAGTGCCCTTCTGTGAACCACCTTAAAGGGGAAGGAATTAAATCTAAAATTGTAAAGCAAGAGCACTTCCACACACTTGTCTGGACAATGGGGCTGCGACGTAAGGTGTCATTAATTAACCTAGTAGCCTATCCTATTTAAAATGAGCAGCGAGTGAAGTTATTCTGGTTTTATCCTGAGCTTACCGGATGGTGAATGGGACTTATTACGAGTGGATGCTCTTCTAAGGGGATCACGGTCAACACATGGCTTGTGGTGTTGTCTTTCATGTTGTCCTCTTCAACAAGTCCGTGTACTTGCTGATGTTTTCTGGAACTTTGCTGTGCCTTCTGCTTTGTGAAAGCCAATGGTGGGCACTAAAATCACCTTGATTTGGGCCAGTAGTGCTTTGTGTACATTAGAAGTTGCTGTAGCGGTCCAGTGTCACCACACTTCTATTGCACAAACTTGCTACAAGTTTTGAAAATGGATTTAAAAAAAACCCAACCAAAACCAGTCAACAAAACCCAAGCCTCCTCTTGTAGCAAAGATGTGTCCAGAGTTTGAAGACTCCCTTCTGTGAAAATCGTGGTTGCAGTTCCTGAGCTTGTCTGTGCATTTACCCGCTCGACTAGATGATTGAGTTTTGTCTGGATTTTGAACTTTGTTCTGACTGTGCATTTTTGTATGCACTCTGGAAATCTGAACTGTCACTACCTACAAGTGCCAAGAGAGAATGGGACTCCTTGCTCCGTCTGGTTGGATTACAATGAAATAGTTGCGACCTATCCTGCATGTAGTTTATGAAAGACTGTGATACTCGACATATAATCTACGGCTACAGAAGTTCACTAATTTGGGCTATTTGCCAGAAGTCTGATTTGTGTTCTGTGAAATCCAGAAAAACAAGCATTCAGGAGGTTGAATTATAAACTATTTTTTTTAGAAGTTCCTTGAAGTGCTAACGATGGTTTCCTGCTAACTTAAAGTTGTTTTCTCAAGTGGGTTTCGAAAGGTTACACTCAGTACACTAGCAGCAATACTGTCTTGTGGGCTTCTTTTTTCTCCCCCCTCCCTTTTTTTTTTTTCTTTTTCCAAAGCTTTGATACACAAACAAAATAACCTAAGGTGTTCCTTTTTTGTGTGATAGACCCGCTGCGTTATACTTTGAACTGAGTATCAATTTTCCAGATTAAGTTTTTGTATAAACAAAAAATCCCAAGCCAAATCCCTTGGTGTTTATAGTGGCAACCAAAAAGAGAGGTCTGTATTTCTGGGATTGGTAATCCCTTTATTTAAAAAGCTTAAAATATGTTTTTGTTGTACTAAACTTCTCAGTTTCTTCTTATTACTCCAGGCTCCTGCATCAGAGAAGCTCCCTGTTATGTACCTTATGGATTCCATTGTCAAGAATGTGGGAAGAGAATATCTTACTGCATTTACTAAAAACCTAGTTGCAACATTTATTTGTGTATTTGAAAAGGTATATACATTTTCAGAAAAGTTCTGTATTCTAAGCAAAATTTGTTCCTGGTAAAATAAATACATGCTTTCAGTTTTGGGTTTTCTTGGGTGGTGAACTATACAAATTGATTGTTTTTTTATAAATCTCAGTACTGTATCTATACTGTGGAAGATTATTCCTGCTGCTATCAAGCATGTAAATTACATGTTAGCTGAAAGATGCAAAGTCTTACTTTAATTTGGTTCATAGATGTCTGTAATTTTCCTATCCAGGCAAGATTTTACTAACAGTATTTTGGTTACCGATTGCTTACCTGGATGCCCTTTTTGTAACGTGTAAACCAATTAATTATGAATTGTTGGTTTATTTTTAAGATAGTAAATAGTCTTTATGCCAAGCATAGGCTGAGAATCAGTTTCTTGTGGATTTCTCAGAACTCGTCTCTCTTGTAGTTAGATGTGTCTGATTTACTTCGTTCATGATGTGCAAAATGAGTGCTTAAACTGTGAAGAGTGAATAGCACTGACACCTGATTCTCTCCTGGTGGTCTGTGATTTGAAAAAAATGCTAGGGGAGGGAAAGGGTCTTAGAATGTATTGCTATATTGCATTACAAATATGTATTTTAATTTCATTCAACATTGAAAACTGCTGCCATATAATTTCTTTTTTGCTCTTAATCTTTAAACCCAGTGAAATAATGGTGCTTATTCCTCAGTGAGAAAGGCAAAACAAAGTCCAGCTTTTGAAAGGCTGGACTTGAATGGGTTTAAGTTGGATCAGAAATGAAGGGTTAACTTCTGTGGTTTCCTGTGTGCGACAAGAAAGTGGCATCTCATATGAATGAGATGAATGGAGCTTTTGCGTATTTATCTATCATTACCTATCAGCGAGGATCTGAGATCCCAGTATGCTTTATGTATGGTTTACAGATGTAAAATGCATGATGAAATAAGGAATAGATTGTAATAATGACCATAGAAGACTTAAACTCCTGTGTGCAGAGTAGATAGATAGGTAGACACTTGTTTTTTCAGTATTAAATTGTGAATGTTCTTTTATTGAGTTGCATTTAATGTTGCAGCTGAAGCTCTGGATAATAACTAATTTTCAGAGTTTTATAGGTTAACTGTCTACTAAGCTAACTAGAACTATTAATGTGTATTAATTAAATGTGTAAAGTGGCAGTCACTTCTAATAGCTTAATTGGTCATGTTAAAAGATGCAAGTAGAATTCCAGCACCGACATTGTTACAAATTTTGTTTTATCAGTAAATAGTCACTAAAGTATCTTTAGACACTTGATGAAGTCAGAAACTTTGCTCAGTCATTTCTTTACCTTTTGCAGTGAACTTCATACCCTCTCATTAAAAATTGTATAAAGGCACCCCCCAATAGCTAAGTATGAATTATTTTTGCTGGAAGTTCCTGCTCCTCCCTGAAAGAACCTCTGAACTTTCCAGACTATTGTATGTCTTGCTGTAATATCTTAAAACTGCAGCAAAACCCATCTACATAGTCAATACTTAATGATTGAATTGGGATGTTGACATTAGGACAGTATTTTGTCCTCAAATGTTTTTTATTTATTGTTTAATTGAACTACTCAAGTTATGAGATGAACTAAATTTTGCTTTACTGTGAATTTCTAACTTGCCTGTCATGAGATAATCCAAACTAATTGTTTGTGAAGAGATAAAATGAGCACTGGTCCTACAAGTACGCTTGATCTGTGGCTCATGGATGGGTCTAATTTTGCAGCTAAACTGAAATATAATTGACTTCATTTTAGCTAATACCCTTTTTGTTGCATTTGTTGGGAAAAAATCCTTCAGTGACTAAACAGCTGAGCAAAACACCTTTTCTGTTCACAAAGTTTGTTGTTTTCGGATTTGTTTGTCATTGTTATACTCCATTCAGCACAAACACTTGAATAATGTATTGTCTCAGAGGCTGTTGCCTTTCAATATTTTTGTTACTGTATTTTTTCCACAGAAATTGGGCAAGTAAAATGAGAATTTTGGTAATGGAAAAGTTGAAAGAAAATTCTCAGAGAATGGTAATACACAATAAAACCTTCAAATGGCCTTGAAACAACAATTCCACATTTGAGCTTCCGTTACTGATTCCGTTGGTATAGATGTATAATCTGCACTGCGTATAAATTCTGTAGCAAGTTCAATGTGTTAAAACGGCAAACTGTTGATAGAAATAGGAAATAAATGAAATCTTAAGTTCTACATAAAAGTTTAAGAAATTGTTCTATATTAACTTAACAAGCCATAGAATTGTTTTATTGTTTTAGGTGGATGAAAATACTAGGAAAAGTTTATTTAAATTACGCTCCACATGGGATGATATTTTTCCTTTGAAGAAACTATATGCACTTGATGTCAGAGTCAACTCATTAGATCCTGCTTGGCCAATTAAACCTCTGCCCCCAAATGTGAATACTTCTAGCATCCATGTGAATCCTAAGTTTTTAAATAAATCGGTAAGTTTTTATGCCTACTGTATGAACAGATGGTAATACATGTAGTTTTCGTTGTTTGTATGCTGCTTTTTGACAATTTAGTATATTAAGAATGAAGTATCTGACCTTTGTAGACAGGGATTTCCGAATTCAGAATATTAGATGGGTTTGGTTTTTATATTTCAAAATTGTATTCTAGATTTTGGATCATTGATGAATTTATATTAAATGACATACACATGTCACAGCAGGCAAATTCCAGTGGGGCGAAAGTTTTAAATCGCTGTAGTTATATTTTGCATTAAAAATGCAATTTATAACTGCTATACAAACTAAGTCCCAGTACTGGATCATGATGACAGTTAAAGGAGATGGAGTTAGTTGATTCCATCAGGATTTTAAATGTAACTTTTTTTTATTCTGTTTTTAGCCAGAGGAATCTACTGCACCTACCTCTGCTGTCACTTCTGGTGCCTCTACTCCTCCAGCTGTTCCTGAAATACAAAAGAATTTGACACAGGAGCAACTGATAAGGCAGCAATTGCTTGCAAAGCAAAAGCAGTTGTTAGAACTTCAGCAAAAAAAATTAGAGCTGGAGCTGGAACAGACAAAAGCACAGTTGGTGAGTAGGATAGTTGATGAACTTTTACAGTTGGGTCTCACTTTCTTTTGGACAGTACTTAGCTATACTGGTAACTGCAGTACATTATTTTTTCTCATGTTAGGCAAGTGTAGCTATTTTAGGACTAGAGCAGTGCAAGTTGATCTTGGGTTCCTGAACAGTATTTGTTACCTAAACCCCTTAAGAATTATACTCAAAATAGAGGTTAAAAGAAGTGAAGTTCTTGTTTTTTTAACTTCTTTCCAAAATGATGCCTCCCTATGATACTGGTTTTCCACTTCTTCTTGTGGCTCACAGCAAGCCAGGCTTTTTCAAATATACTTGCTCTTCTAGAACAAGGAAGCCTGATCGTTGGGAATAAAGTCAGTTTCCACATTAGGTCAGGTTGGTTTGATGCCACCATCTGAAGGTGGCGGTTAAGCTGTGTTGTTTTACATTCATAATTGAAAGTCTTGCTATGTTGACAGTTAATGATACCAAAATAAAGGATCTTTGAAGTGTAGAAATATGACAATTACATGAGATACTTGGCAGCTTAGTTGCCTTGAGCATGTGGAATATGTAGAAAAACTAACGCTGTAATGAGAATATGTGCCTAAGTTACATATTTTGCAGTATTGACTTTGTAGTACTTATTTTGCATTATATTTGATTTGAATTTGATCTTTTGTAATGGGTAGTGCATTATTTTAATGCTTGTAATTAGCAATTAATGGGTCATTTTCAGTTAAATGGCTGAATCTCATAACTTTCAAGACATTTCTATTTATAGTTTTGGTTTCGAAACAAAATATGACCATCTCTGGGTAGGAGTTGTCATGCAGATTAATCATAGAATCATGATGGATTTTTTCCTATTTCAGGCTGTATCTCTTAGTGTTCAGCAAGGATCATCTACTATAGCTTCAGTTCCAGCACCTTCCAAGCCACACATGTCTCCCACACCTCATATGACAGTTAAACCACCTCATCAGACTGCCGTGCAATCGGAAAAAAACAAACCATCCCCAAGTCCTCCACTTCATGATATCAAAATAGTAAATAGGGATCCTCGACTTAATAGGATGGCTCAACATTCTTCTCATGCTAAAGATCAATCTCATAGGAAGGAATTTCCACCAAACACGACCAGTCAGTCTGATATCAAGGCAAACAAAACAACACAGGCTGAAAAACAAAACTCAACAAAGCAAGAAAAATTGAAAGCAAGTGAAAAAACACAGAAGAAGGAACTTGAGCAGTCAGAAGCAAAGTCTAAATCACCTTCCCCTTTAAAAAATAAGCTACCCAATACTAAAGATACTAAACCCCAGGAATGTGAAAGCACAAAAGTGTCTGAAATTAGTAAGCGGGATCCAAGACTGAAAAGACATCTTCAAGATAAGTCAGAGGGCAAAGAGGAGGAGGTGAAAGAAAAGAGGAGAAGTACAGAGAAAAAAGAAAAAGAGGAACATAAGACATGTGAACATAGACCAGTAGGCAGCAGAAATAAAGTAATTAATGGTGCTGTTCAGAAACAAGACACGACTACAGAGGAGTCAGAAAAACAGGGTGGAAAACAAGGAAGGTCAAGTAATAGAAAACGGTCACGATCACGCTCTCCTAAGGCACGGTCACCATCTACTCATTCTCCAAAAAGACGAGAGAGGAGATCACCCAAAAGAAGACTTAGGAGTTTATCTCCCACTTCATCAACTCCTAAAATTGGAAAGATACGCCAGATAGGCCCTAAGCAGTCTCATGTTGAAGAAGGCACACAAGCAGCAAGAGATGAAAGAAATTCTAACAAGAGGAATGTTAAACAAGAGGTGCGAGATCCGAGGAGAGTGAAAAAAGCCCAAGAAGACAGGCCCCAAGAAACAGCAAGCCAGCATTCTACAAAAACTTCTCCTGATCCGAAGGAGAATGCAGAAAACTGGCAAGGATCCAAATCAGGCAAGAGGTGGAAATCTGGTTGGGAAGAAAATAAAAAGTAAGTTACTATCTTTTAAACAACTTCTGTTTGAAGTCACTGGAAATTCTACTCCTGACTTCAGTATAGTCAGCTTTGGGAGGCAATGTTCAGATTGTTAAAGTTGTTAAGTTTAACTTCTTTCTACTAGTGAGATACGGAAATGATTCTATATTTAGATTCTAAGGTGATAGTGATGTTTTGCCGTGATCAGTTCTAATAGGAATGTAACACTTATGTCCTGAATAAAGAAGTAATCTGTATTTTAAATGTATTCTTGCTTTCAGCTCACAGCAGAATGAAGAACATCAAGCACTTGGTAAGTCCCCTCACCAAAGACACCGGGAAAACTGGCCTGCTGGTAAAGGAATTTTATCACCCCGAGCACCAAAGCAGCAGCACCGGTTAAGTGTGGATGCTAATTTACAGATTCCCAAAGAACTGACATCTGCAAGCAAGAGAGAATTACTTAAGAAGGTAATATTAATAAATCTGTCTTCATAGAAGTATCCTGGGTATAGTTTGCTTTGCTTTGGTTTTCTTTTTAGAAGCCTAAACTTTAACTTTATATTATAGGCCAATGAACGCTTAACATCTGGTGAAATAACACAAGATGAGTTCCTCATGGTAGCTCATCAGATCCGACAGCTGTTCCAGTATCAGGAAGGAAAGCACAGATGCAATGTCTGGGATAGCCCTACAGAGGAAAAATGTGGTTTGAAAAAGAAACCTCTTCTATCGGATGCAGAATTAACATATTATGAACATAAGGCTAAACTAAAAAGAACGCAAGTTCAGCATTCATTGTCAAGGCTTGATCTGTTGGATCCTGATGATATTTTGGATTACCACTTGCCTGATGCATTGCTTTCTGGAATAGAATGTGAGCAAGCAAAAGCCAAGCGTGGAGTACAGTTTGACAGAAAAGAACCATTTGGAGAAAGATCAAGGAGACACTCCCCTGTAAGTGGCACTAACAGGCCTTTTGCCGATAACCTCTCACCGCTTGAGAGTCGACGAAGACTTGAGGAACAAAATGCTACTAAAGGAGCAAGAGGTTCTAAGAACTTTGATCCTTATGACAGCTGGGGAGAATCAGATGAATTTAGAGATGCTCTCAGACAACAGGGGAAAAGCACAACAGAGTTCCAGAAAATAGATGGTGATGCAATCTGCAGATTTGATAATCGTGAAGAAAGACAGCTTCTTGGGCAAGCTGGTATGTGGTTTTGCTTTATTTTACAGCTGTTAAGTAATTGGCAACATTTTAGTGAGTGGTTATCTGGTTTCTTCTGTTTTTTTTAGGTGTTCGAGAGGAACCAAGATCACCATTCAGTGAACGTTTCAAAAGAACTAGGTATGAAGATCCAGAGAAAGCACCGTTTCCGGAAAGCCCAGGATCAAGATTTGGAGGCATTGAAGCAAAGCAGAGGATAAGTGCACTAATGGAAGACAGACCTCTGTTTGATGGGTCACCTAGACAGGCTGCTGCAAGGGTTGGAGTCGATGGACAAGGAAGTCCTTTTGTTGATGGTCCTGCTGCTGGTTCAAGTTCCAGAATTGATGGGCCACCTGGACAGGCTGCTATGAGATTTGAGGGGCCTTTGGTGGGGGCAGGTGCATCTCAGTTTGATGGACCACTGGCAGGAGCGGGAGGAGCTGGAGCCCTAAGATTTGATGGGCCACCAGGGCAGCTGGCAGGGGCCCTGAGGTTTGAAGGACCCCCAGGGCAGGTTGGTGGAGGAGGTCCACTGAGGTTTGAGGGACCTCTTGGGCAGATAGGTGGACCTTTGCGGTTTGAGGGGCCTGCAGGGCAGCCTGTAGGTGGTCCTAGATTTGAAGGACCTGGAGTTGGTCTCAGGTTTGAGGGTCCCCGTGGTCAGCCTTCAGGTGGTCTCAGGTTTGAGGGACCTCATGGTCAACCTATGGGGCCTCGAGGTCAACCAGGGGGTGGTCTCAGGTTTGAGGGACCCCATGGTCAACCCTTGGGGCCTCATGGTCAACCAGGGGGTGGCCTCAGGTTTGATGGGCCACATTTACAGCCATTGGGGCCCCATGGTCAACCTGGAGGTGGCCTCAGATTTGAGGGGCCACATGGTCAGCCTATGGGGCCACATGGACCATCAGGTGGTGGGCTTAGATTTGAGGGGCCACATGGACCATCAGGTGGTGGGCTCAGATTGGAAGGACCACATGGCCAGCCAGGTGTAGGTCCTAGGTTGATTGATGGACCAGTACACCAGGGAGCTGGTGGACTTCGATTTGATGGTCCTCTGGGTCGGGCCGGTCCGAGATTCGATGGCTGTCATGCCGCTGGATTTGATGGTCAGCCTGGACAGCTGTCTCTCTTGCAAAGATTTGATGGAATTCATGGACAGCCTGGTCCAAGATTTGAACGGGCACCTGGCCAACAGGCACAACCACGATTTGATACAGCCATACCTCAAAGATTTGATGGACCTCACCAGCCAGCCTCTAGATTTGACTTGCCCCTTGGCCTTCAAGGTGCACGTTTCGAAAATGTAGCTAACCATCCTGCCTCAAGACTAGAAATGTCACCATATGGACAAGGTGGTCCATTTGTTGACCATCCCGGCCAGGGCTACAATGGACCATCTCATGGGATGCAGTTCCAGAGGCCTGATATATTTGATGGTTCACCAGGACCAAATTTCAATGGGCCAGCTGGCCCCGGAGCACAGAATTTCCCATTGAGAGCGGCGGGACATTACTTTGATGAAAAAGGTCTTCAGGGTCCTCAATATGGGAACTTCAATAATATGCCAATGGGAAGTAATCAGGTAAGAACTGATCGCGTTAAATGGTTTGCTTGCAGAAGTGGTTTTGTGTGAAGAATTGGCAGTTTTTCTTCGTCGAAAAATTGAAGATTTTTCTGAAGAGCTGGCAGACTGGGAGCCAGTTTCAAGCTTAAAAACTCATCCTTCTTCAGTAGTTTCTAGATAATTTAAGAAGGACATGCATTGCTATTTTTGAAGAATTTTTTTTTAAGAATTAAAGTAGTGGATCTTTACAGTCACTTTGTAGCTCAGAATATGACAGTGAAATTAGTGTTTTTAACTTGAAAACAGAACTGGATAATTGGAAGTCTGGTGTTTTCGTTAAACTTGCATGCATTAAAGCATGAAAGATAATGTAGGTGAATATACATGATTAATTTTTCTAAGAGGTGTAGAATTACAATGGACCGAAATAATTCTGTTGTGTTTTTGCAGCTGTTAGTGCTGGTGACAAGCCAGTTTTAAAGAGATATCCGTAACTTGGGGGAATTGAGAAAGATGTTGAACTACAGTTCTTTAAAATTACCTCGGCACCAGCATACTTTATGAGTTCAGTTGTCTTTGCTCTTGCCTGTTGGAAATGCTCCCTTCAAAAGGGGAAAACGATACTGTACATCAGTGAAAACAACATCATTTCTTTCAGCAGATTAGAGATTTTAGAGAGCATTGTTCATTTGGGGGATAATAATTGAACATGAAGAGTTAACTGATTGTACGAAAGCAGGTAATGTGTCCCGCTAACCTCTAATGGGATAAAATTTTAAACAATTTGTAAATCCAGAAAGCAGCCAATTAGGAAAGTAAAACCCCCTTTTTTATTACAAGTTTGTTATAAAAACTCTTTTTCTATCTGAAGCTTACTGTGGCTGGTTTGCTGAAAAATCCTGCTTTCAAGATGTGTTTCTTATAGTGATTGCTATTTCAGTTCTTAGATAAGAATTAATCGTGGCATTTGTTAATAGACATTTACTGTTTTCTCAAATTTCTTTCTGATGAGCTCTGTTTTGGTGAACAGGAGCAATTTAAAAGGATGTACTGTGTTTGGAAAATGTGATTGAAGGCTTGATAGGTAGAAGAAAAGGTGGTTTTTGGTTTTGCTTTTTTTTTTTTTCTAAATTTAAATCTCAATCAAAATGAGTATGTGTTCTGAAATTTTTCTGGTGGGAAATGAAAATGAGGGGAAGGTTATGTAGTCATTTGTGGACCTTTCAATACCAAACTGACATGGCTCACTCCTGGAAGGAGTTTAATATATATAAAATTACTGAGAAATGTCTCGAAGTTAATGATAGAATTAAAAAAAGTAAGTTTATAATCGCATTATTATACAAAAGGTACTTACATGTTTACTTTCACAGGTTTCTCTCATGTCTGCTCAACCAGGGCCTTATGGCCAAGGTCAACAATATTTGCCAAATCCTGGAAGTTTTGTTCAGAACCCTTCAGGTGAGTAACAAAATAATTATCTTCCTTTTATTTCTTTCAGACTGTTCTGTTAGTTAGTGGCCACAAAAATTACCCTTTTGTAATGTCCTGGTGTACTAGGTCTGTGTGGACTAAGGTCAGTGAGGTGGCCATAGATGCGGTTTCTGTAGTACCTTCATCTCTTTAGGGGTTTCCCTCAGACAGTGAAGGTTTTCATGAGTTTTCATTAACCATACGGTTTTGGTATGTAGTGGTGCTAAAAAAAAAATACTTTGGTCTGCTTTTCTGGAAGGTGCCAGTCTGTAGGTCTGGTTTGTGTTTGCCAGGGTGTGTAAACATTCCCAGTATATGAATGATTAGTAATGAAAAGCTTCTAAAAAGTCATAAATGGTTAAAGTAGGTGATGAAGTAGATTGGTCCCAGTGAAATACTCAAGCATAAAACAAGGAAAATACTGCATTTGAATAAACAGTATCCAGTATAAATCTGTGTATGGGCAGCCAGCTTAGCACTTCAGAATACGTTATGAAGGAAGCTGTTGCAAGGGACGAAATTAGCCAAGGACTAGACATAAAGCAAAGAGTTGATAAATAATTTGAAATAAAAAAATGGAAGAAACAGGAGGCAGAAAGAAAAGTGTGTTGTGAAATACGCTGATAAAAGTGAAGTAAGTTTCTGATGCTAACCTTCTGTCTCCTTGAATGTCGATGCTTTTCTGCAGGAGCCCTTCCACATTCATATCCTGATAACCACCTTGGACAGCTTGATGTCAATGAATTGTTTGCTAAACTGCTGTCAACAGGGATCCTCAAACTGTCAAAAACTGATTCCACTTCAGCACGTATGTAGATCCATTATGTTCTAAGTACTCAGTTTATCCACAGCTGAAGCGTAAAGCTAAGTATAAGAGCTTTTGTGAACTCCTGCATGTTTTTTTAAATGGAACTTCGGTTTTGGGAAGGAATTCAGTGCATGTGATAGAGTAAATTCTTGTTTCATTTGTACACTTCAGCTATCCAGAGCGGTCAGTTTTGTCTTTGGTGCTGTGCCTTGGTAACTTGTTCTTGATTATAATCAGATTCTTGTCAATTTGTGAAATACTTCTGTGTCTCTGAAGACTGAATTTTAATGCCAAAGACTGAGGTGAAACACTCTTTTCCTAAACTGACATTCTGAGTGACTTAGAGTATCTTGCATGCTTTTTTAATGGTTAGAAGATGACTGACTTAGCTATTGTGCACTTGTATTTTAGCACGGTCAGATCACATTTATTAATACTTGAATAAAATTAGCTTTCAGGAGCACATCACTTCCTTCTGATGATGTACTGAAATTTTGATAAAATTGTATCTTTGTGCTTTCTAGAAGTGAATGAAACATCAGCCCAGCCAGCTGCTGAAGAGGAAGATGATGACCAGAATGAAGATCAAAATGTTCCAGACCTCACTAACTTCACAGTTGAAGAACTTAGACAGTGCGTATAGTAGAATAAGTTTGTAGTGCAGTAAGAATAATGACGCGGTAGTATCTAATGGTTGATCCAAGGCAGCTGGGAGCTTTGTATGTCACTTTGTGACTAAGAGGACCTGCAGTTTTTTGTTAGCTTTGGAGAATTCGAGGGAGGAAAAAGAGGGAGAATTAACCTGAGAAAACTATCTTTACATGAGTTGCATGTTGTTACTTGATCAACGAGGTGGTAATAATGAATTGAAGTCAGTGTTTGTGCCTTTGTTACTACTAATTTTACCACCGTTGTGGTAGTTTGCAAAGCTGAGCCAAATGCAAGCGTTACCATTTTATGCACAAGTAGGCGATGAAGGTAGTAGGCATGAAGCACAACACTAGTGTATTTCTCATGAATAGTTAGTATGAGCCCATTGTTTGTTATTTGAATGTTTCAATTGATCGTGTTACGAAAATCAGGAAGAATTTAGCTATATTGCATGCTTTAACCTTGCAGTAGATTCATGCTTTTCCTCTGCTCTTGTGGGCGTATGAAGCAACTTACTGAGAAACTTCTCACCTGCTTCTTTTCAAAGGAATGTTAAGACCTTGTTTTTCCTTTCCTTTTTGTAGGCGTTATGATAGCGTAATAAATCGACTGTACACTGGAATTCAGTGTTACTCATGTGGAATGAGATTCACTACTTCACAGACAGATGTTTATGCAGATCATTTAGATTGGCATTATCGTCAGAACCGTACAGAAAAAGATGTTAGCAGAAAAATTACACACAGAAGATGGTACTACAGTTTAACAGTAAGTAATGCAGTGTATGTCTTGATAAATTATAGGTCGGATTCTGTGTTTTACTTCTGTGCTGTAAGATTGCAGTTGAAATTTACATTATCACAGGAGTTGGCCTTTGGTAAACAATGATGTCTTAGATATTTCAAGTAGTTTTTCATAAATGCCTGTCAAAACACAAAAGGCAATTATATGATGAACAATAAGCAGTTTGAAGCTGTTGGTACTGTTTTGATCGCACTGAGAATGGAATGGAAATTGAAGGGTATTTTTTTTCTGGAAAAAGCTTTTTTGAAGTGTAGCATTGTGAGAGAGCATGCACTGTGCTAATGCTGTGTGTGAGGAGCATTTCAGTTTTAATGAAGTAAGATTTATTAAATATGGTATTTTGGGGATGTGTGTGTGTCCCCCCCCCCAGTTTTTTTTAAAAAAAAAAAAACCGTTTCTGGCTATTTGCCAGTGTCTGAGTGTGAATGAAAACTTTTTCCCTTAGGACTGGATTGAATTTGAAGAAATAGCCGATCTAGAGGAGCGTGCAAAAAGCCAGTTTTTTGAAAAAGCTCATGAAGAGGTGGTGTTGAAGACACAAGAAGCTGCGAAAGAGAAGGAGTTTCAGAGTGTCCCTGCTGGACCAGCTGGAGCTGTTGAGGTAAGTTTCAGCTTGCCTTTATTAGCCCAGATACTGAGAATCATCTGATGCTTCAAAGAAGTTTACAGCATTCTTTCATACACTGGGCTGTATGGAGAAGTCTTGTTCTTGGGCGTCTGTGCAGCCACTTCATAGGTGGTGTATTTGTGTATGTGACGGTTGTTTCACAGTGGCGGACAGTAGCGTAAATCACCTGTAGTTCAAAAAAGTCTGCACCCATTAGCATTCCATCGTTTTAGCAAAATTGAAGTGGGCAAATTGTATTCATCTACTGAAAGCTTCCGTAGAAAGAGTAAATAGAGCAAGGGAATTGGAAATAGTCCTTTGTCATTCAAATAACGATTGGGTTTGTGGGGGTTTTGATACTTTTACACAGAAATTTCTTTTTCAGTAGAGGATAGGCATTAGGACAAAGAAATATCTTAAAGTAACCTGTAGATCTGTATTTTGGTAGATGAATTGGTGTAGTAATTGAATACAAATGTTGGTAGAATTACAATTTAGTTTTACATGCTAAGCCTCTAAGAAACTAGCTATCGAGCCGTGAAGGCCTTTGTTTTAATTTTAAAAAGTACCTTTTGTGCTTTGTTCTCCGAGTTGATTATTTTGCACAGAAGTACTGAAAATGTGAATACTTCATGTAAAAGTTCTGCCTTTTTAATTTGAGACTCCAGGTTAAGGGGAAGAGTGAAGATAATGCCATAAATAAAATTAATGAAATCCCTGTACTGGATTGTCTTACATGACAGTAAAACAGCATTACATTGTTACAAAGTGTTTTGCAGAGAATTCCTAGCTAAAAAGGCAAAGCTTACATTTCTCAAGTGACAACAGTCTTCAAGGCCAGATGATGATCATTGCTCAGTTTGCAAACTATACTCAAATAATTTTTAATTAAAAAGTTTTCTAAAGTTATTATATAGTGTGGAGGAAAGATCATGTAGTCTTAATGTATTTATCTTAATATAAAAGAACCTTATTTGACTGTTACTAGATTCTTGAAGTTCATGTGTTCAGTAAATCATTGCAATAACCTCATTTATTTCCGTTACTCCAATAATTTTTCAGAGCTGTGAAATTTGCCAAGAGCAATTTGAACAGTATTGGGATGAGGAAGAGGAAGAGTGGCACCTGAAGAACGCTATCAGAGTAGATGAAAAGGTAATTTGATCTTTCTTACATGTGATGCTTATTTATAGTAAAAAACCAGAAGAATTACAGCAAAAAAAAATGGAAGGACCAGGTGCTCTTTCTCTCCTGAAGGATTCCCGTGGTAGTTTTCCTGACTTCCAAGTACATAAATATCTCAGCCTTTGGAAGTGCATGAATTCGTGGTGTCCCTAGTAGAGGCTCACTAGCTTTCCCTTGTACTGCGGTGCTAAAAGAAAAATGAATGTGCCTGGACAAGCGTGAGAGGTGGGCCTGGGCGAACCTGTGAGGTTCAACAAGGACAAGTGCAGGGTCCTGCGCCTGGGTTGGAGCAACCCCTGGTATCAACACAGGCTGGGGGATGTAGGGACTGAGAGCAGCCCTGCCGAGAAGGATTTGGGCGTGCTGGTGGATGAAAAGCTGGACATGAGCCGGCAACGTGCACTTGCAGCCCAGAAGCCCAACCGTATCCTGGGCTGCATCCCCAGCAGCGTGGCCAGCAGGTCGAGGGAGGGGATTCTGCCCCTCTGCTCCCCTCTGGTGAGACCCCCCTGCAGTGCTGCCTCCAGCTCTGGGGCCCTC
Organism: Phoenicopterus ruber ruber; assembly: GCA_009819775.1. Classification (NCBI taxonomy): domain Eukaryota; kingdom Metazoa; phylum Chordata; class Aves; order Phoenicopteriformes; family Phoenicopteridae; genus Phoenicopterus; species Phoenicopterus ruber. The sequence goes on from CM020215.1 coordinate 212,473,702, forward strand.
AGCACAGGAAAGACACGGACCTGCTGGAGCAGGTCCAGAGGAGGCCACACAAATGATCAGAGGGCTGGAGCACCTCTCCTGTGAAGACAGGCTGAGAGAGTTGGGCTTGTTCAGCCTGGAGAAGAGAGTGCTCCGGGGAGACCTTACAACAGCCTTCCAGTACCTAAAGGGGGCTTATAGGAAAGATGGGGAAAAACTTTTTAGCAGGGCCTGTAGTGATAAGACAAGGGGTGATGGTTTTAAACTAAAGGAGGGGAGATACAGGCTAGACATCAGGAAGAAATTTTTCACAATGAGGATGGTGAAGCCCTGGCACAGGTTGCCCAGAGAGGTGGGAGATGCCCCATCCCTGGCAACATTCCAGGTCAGGCTGGACGGGGCTCTGGGCAACCTGATCTAGTTGAAGATGTCCCTGCTCATTGCAGGGGGTTGGACTAGATGGCCTTGAAAGGTCCCTTCCAACCCAAACTGTTCTAGGATTCTGTGATTCTATATGGGTGTAGATACTGGTTCGATTATTTCTGTATACAGCTGTACACAAATAATTCCCAACACTTAACCAGGCTTCTATAATTCCCAGCACTTACCAGGCTTGTGTATGATAACTGTTCCTAAATAAACATACACAAAATCTTTTTGCGGTTACATTTGACACTACTTGGCCTGCTCATACCATTGGTTTTTTAGACAAATTGTGTGATATGTGTAATTGATGTTGTTCTGTTCATAACCAGTGATCCAGCTATAATGTATTTTATGTATTTAAACATACAACAATTGCTTTTCAGATTTACCATCCATCTTGCTACGAAGATTACCAAAACGTAAGTGAATCCTCCTTCATATTTTTTTAAGCATTTTGCTTTCAGTTTGTTTGCGTGATCTCTGCCTTTGCAGGGACAGATGTGTTCAGCGTGTGCTGCCCGTGTGTCTCGGCTGTGACTAGCCAGAGGCTCGAAGGCCTTGGGCATGGCAAGTTTGTAACACAGAATTAGCCAAGATGTATTTCTTGTTGTGATACTCCATGACAGCTTGTGTGTCATGCACCACTAAAGCAAAACCGTGGTTTGAAAGCAAATCATGCATTTATTTTTGAGTAACATGTGTAATCTTAGGAATTTGCAAAAATGCAGTAAATGGGTGTTGGTGCGTGTGTCATTTTTAATGCTTTGGAAGTTACAGTTCCCCTGGGGGCAGCAGGGAATAGTTTATGGTAGCGTGTTACGCGTTTTGTCACTGCTTAGATGATACCTTTTCAAAGTAACTGTGAAAAAGTAGTGCTGTTAAAGAATAAATTTGTTTTCTTAGGATCTTGATAAAGTAGAAGTTTGGATTTTGAGTGCCTGACCATCAACGTGTTTGCATTTTGAAAAAAAGTAAAAGGGATAAGAAGCTAAAAATGGTTATTTTAACGTGTGTTAATGCTACATTGACTTTCACTTTGCAGACATCATCATTTGATTGCACACCATCTCCCAGCAAGACTCCTGTAGAAAATCCACTAAATATAATGTTGAACATTGTTAAACAAGAAACACAAGAGTCCTGTGACTCGCCTAAAGTCAAAGAAGAACCTGATGACACCCCTACTGCCTGTGCAGAAGAGAGCACACCTGCATCTACAGATATAAAAACAGAACCTGATGAGTCTGTTTAAATAGACTGAGGTATGATTTTTTTTTTTTTTTTTACAGAAGAGCTGCTGTGTTAACTCTGGAAGGCAAATACTTTTTATATGAAATAAAAATGTTCAACTGAGGCAGGGCCTCAACTACTGTTTGGTTAATAAATACATTTTTGTATTTGAATTTCTTATTGCCTGCACAGTTTCAGGTGTCATTGTGTGAAAGTTCTGTAGATGCGTGAAAATTTAATGGAATGAAATGGTATATGTAAAAATGTACAATTTTCACTTGTGGAAATGTAAATTATAAATAAAAGATATTTTTGCTATATATGGAGTGTAATGTTTATGCACACCATCAAATGAAGACAGTGTTTCTGTACTTTTTTCAGTTTAAATGGAATTAAAAAGAACTTTTGCTCAGTAAGATTCAAAAAAATGAAAGCAAGTAACTTCCTTCAGTTATCCCATAGGTGGGTTATCAAGGGCAGCAGTGCAGGAACTTGTCAGACAGACAACCCTAGATTTCTTTTCTTTTTAAACTTATTTCAGCAAACTTACATATCCAGATATTAAAAAAATTAAAAAATAAATAAAAAAAAAAAAACAAACCAAAAAGACAGTTCTGGGTAGAAGGGGAAAATCTAACAAACCAACCGGAGTGCTTGATTGTGAACACAAGTGCCAACAAACAATTAACAAACCAGGATGCCTGGTAGTTAAGACATTTTTAATGATTTTTTTTTTTCCATTAGTCAAACACATAAGCATTTAATACAGCTGAACAAACTTTTCTTTACGTTAACAGGGGGGAATGAATGTAAGAATGCTCATTTGAAACACGGTTAATTTTTTTTTTTTGTTGCTTATGACTGGACTTAGATGGTAAACCAGATATCCTGAGATGTTAATATTTCTTAAATGTAATAAATAAAATTAAGCATATATTTGAGTGTGAGTCTCTTCCTTTCAGTAATGGGTTTGTGTGGCTGGCATGTTTGTGGGATTGGAAGTAAATAATCATACAATTGTGTGTCTTAGGACAATACGCATTTAATGTTTTATTCACTCTGCCGTGTGTATAGTGCATATTTTTAAAGCTGCTGGGAGCAAGACGTAAGCACTAAAAGTCAAAGAGCACTGTCATGTCTTAGTATATTACTCTTGCAGAGAGGATACTCGGGAGATCAGAATTCACCCTTAGTGGAGAAATAATCAGCTGTGAAGGTGATTTTGCTGTTGGCTGCAACACTTCTCCCCACCTTCACAACCAGGCTGCAAGCAGTTTTTAAGACGTGAATAATTCCTTGACTCTGGCATTAAGGTTGAAGCTACAGTTGTGAGCGTGCCCTGTTCCAGATGTCAACCTTACAAATACCTTTCAATTGGAGAAGGTCTAGAGGAACAGCAATACTGAGATTGATGGGGGATAAGTCAGTGCATGCGGGGTGTGCGGCTGCTGGCCGTGCTTCGGGGAGTTACTCCTGTGTTACTTTGCAACTTCTTCCCGGAACAGGGATGTAGCCTTGGCCCAGTTGACACTTCGTGTACTAGAATGCTGTAAACTTCTCCTAAATTGTACAAAGGGAAATTCAGAGGAGCCTGAGCAGAGAAGGGGTGTCTTTAAATATGCCGAAGACTGTTAGAAAAAGGGAACAAACTGCTCTGTCTAGTAGGGATAGAACGAAAAGAGACCTGTAAGTTGCAGCAAGAGGATTTATGGCAATTTTCTAATGATGATAGTTAAGCTCCAAATGGACCTTACTTGGTCCATGTAAGTATCAATGCACACCTGTAAATCTGATTGGGAAGGGTTCAGCCTGCCTGGAAGCAGGACTCTGGAAATGCAGGGTGCTTTTTTTGGCTCCATCAAAGGAGCCTGGTTTCACTCCAGGGCACCAGCCGGTGTTGGCTAAGGGAGGTGAGGAGCAGGACGATGTAACTGCATGGAAAACCCATCCCCCTTGTAGCCTATGAACATCTTGGTGCAGAGAGACGGGGTTAAGCGTATCGAAATCGTGACTGGAGTCTGATTATCCCCTAGAGAGAGCAATAAATGGGTTAAATACCTCTTGGTCAATGCATCACTGATGGTTTCAGAGATGAGACTAGGTACTGATTTATTAGACTTCTCCCTAGGGAGTGCCATGAAGACACTAGCCCAGGGCTGCCAAAAAGGTGCCAAGAAGCACGGCCCGGCAATGCAAGCTCCCCCCCCCCCCGCCATCCTTTCCCTGCTATCCTACCCCTCATGCGCTACAGCCATCCACAGGCAGCTCGTACGGACGAACCCTACCTCCAAATACGCCGGGCAGCCCTCGCTGCCCGCGGGAGAGCGGCTCTCCCCTCGCCCCCCGAGGCGCCGTGGCCGCCCCTCGGCCCCGGCGGGCACAGGCTGCCGCTCCCGCCCTGCCCGCCATTTTCCTCCCGCCGCCGCCTCCCCGCGGGGCCGGCGAGCCCGGGGGAAGCGCACACCGTGCCCATAGCAACCCCCCTGCAGCGTCGGACGCGGAGAGAGGGAGGAGGAAGAGGGTGCGGCGAGTGAGGCAGGCTGTCGGCGAGAGTGGCGGGCTCCCGGCCGCTGCTGCTGTGAGGGGCCGCCATGCCAACGGCCGCCGCCGCGCCGCCTCCCCCTCCGGCCGGTGAGACTGGTTCGCCCGCGCTCCTTCTTCCCCTTTTCCTTCCCTGAGGGCTGGGGGCTGCCCCGGCTGCCCCCCGAGCACCGCGGTGGCGGCAGCGGGCGGTACCTGCGCCCCCACGGCGGCACCTCTCCCGCCCGGGCCGTGAGGGGAAAGCCCCGCGGGGCGGCGGCGCCATGGCGCGGAGCGGGACGGGCCCGCCCGCGGCCGCGCTCCCGCAGCTCCGGCCTTCCTCATTTATTTTGCCTGAAATCCCCGGTTTGTGACATGACGCTCGGCCGGAACCCCCGCAGAAATACCGAGATTGCTCAATATTCGCCAAACGTGCGGGGAAGGGCGGCATAACGGCGGCGGCCGCCCCCAGCGCCAGCCGGCCGGGCCTGCGCTTCCCAAGCTGGCGGCGTTATCCCCGCACGGGGCCCGGTAGCTTGGCGTTCGCCTACAGCGTGGCTGGGCGGGTCTCCCCCCCTTCAGCTGCTGCCAAGACGTGCTGCATAGGATTGGGGCTTTTCTGGGTTACGGAAATATTTGAAAACCTAAAATGGTGTCTTTCCCCCATTCTGAGTGGTATTCTTCTTCATTTCGGTAATGAATTTTGGGCAGGTAACCATCTCAAAATACTTCATTCTTTCTACAAAGGAATTTTCTCTTAGAATGTCCAATGAACATTTGATAACAGTTTTGATAAAATAAAAATGCACTAAAATTATGGAAACTGTCCTTCACTTTCAAAATCAACATATTTTGTACAGACTTCATGTTAACAGCTGTTTAGTGAATTTCGGTCCCAGTGCAGCTGCCTTCGGCTTGTTCGTGGTGGCCTGCACCAAGAAGCCACGCAGCAGCACTTGGCATCGATCTCCCTACAGTTGTAGGTCTCCAGAGGGAAAAGGGAGACAAAATTCACTCCGCTGGTGGGCCTTCCCGTTTGCTTTTCTTCTGGATAAAAATAAATATGGATTACCTTGAACTTGTTGCACTGGAACATTGTGTTAAACACAGTACTTTGGCAAGTAGTGTTATTGGCCAGACCTTCCTCTGATGTAAGTCTGTGTAATTGCGCTGAAGTCTGTAACTCTCGCTTGGCATAATGAGAAATTACTCCCTTGTGGCAAAATTCTGTCCTGGTGATATTGTGTCTTTAAAAAAACAACTCAAACCACAAAACATACTTAAATATTATTTGGAAACACGAACTAGATGACCACCCAACATCCCTTGCAACCTGAATTATTCTGTGTTTCTATGCTGCTGCTGTTTGTTTATACAGTGTTTTGCAGGATGGAGTCCTGGTTCCTAACCGAAGCCGGTAGGAGCTGGCGGAGGTGGAGGTGGAGTGATACACAGCCACAAGATCAAGGGGTGTGTTACAAAATAGGGTGCGTTACTCTCAGCCTGGATTATTGAAACAGCTTCAGCCTTCTTTTCCTCTCTGTGGCAACCTCAAGTCTCCTGAACACTACTATCATGCTACAGATTACATGAAAATAGGCACTGGTAAACTGCAAAGGCTGGTTTTCATTGTATTTAGTGCTTTTTTTACACATACCACAAAGATTTTGGTGCAACCTCTCATTTATATTCTTTAATATTTTTTATTTCGAATTGTGTAACAATTTTTACTACTACTACTACCATTTCTTCTCCACAGGCAGAGAAGCTGAGGCACTAATACCTTAAGACCTAAGTGCACTTTGGTACTGGAATGATGACTGCTCTCGAAGGTGATTACTAATTGTTTTAAGTTCCTCTTATGCTTGGCTGTCTGAAGTTAGCTCCCTCAGCCATTAGATCTACTTAGATCACATATTTCTATTTACAAGTTTTGACAAGATATCAAGATGTTGCAAGGGGGTCTGGATATGTAACTCCCATTGTTTCAGTCACGTGGTTAATCAGTGGAAAGGCCTGAAGGAGAACACAGATTATTTGATCCCGTGGCCTGCTGATGGATTTTTTTTTTTTTTTGACCCCACTGTTTCTACATTTAGAGTTTAACCCTGTGCCACTGAGGTCAATGAAAATGTTATTGACTTTGGTGGGAGCAAAATACCAGGCTGCTAGCAGTGAGCTGTGACAGAGCAGTGCTGTAGTTCTAGCGAGAACAACACAGGATGACTAACACGTTGTATAAAGAACTGCTTTTCTATAGCAGCTTTAATTTTGACATCAGTTTGCCCTGAAGCTGATCTGTGTAGCTCAGTTAAGAGCGATTACGTGGTATGGTCACTTGGTGAAGGCTCTGGTGCCCTCCAGCGTGATACGCAGTGCTGTGCCAAATCCTTAGGCAGCCAGCAGCAGGAGCATGGCACATGGAGCACCTGGGGAGTGATGGCTGAGAGCTTGTTTGCCCAAGTGAGAAGCCTCCCTGGTGTCTTACTTGAAAATGTGATTAAAGAAAGAGTTTATGATGCCAACAGTTTGGGAAGAGAGCCAGTGTTGGGGTGGACCTGCTCCAGCATTTGCATACGTAGATGGAGTAGCTCTTCTTCCTGCTCTTTCTGTGCTTCTTGTTATCTTTCTTCTGGGTCTTACTCTTTTGGGCCCTTCTCTGGGGCTGGAGGGGGCACAGCTGTCTCAGGTTTTTGAGTATTGCTCTGTTTGTGGCAAACAGAAGAAGTGATTTATGGTACCTGCTGATAGGAATCTCAGTCTCATAGGTTGCTCCGAACGTTTTGGTTGATTCCTGTGAAGCTAACACTGACGTTTCTTTGATTCATCACTTATTTCCTACCTCTTAAACGTTGCTGAACTGACTAATGCCCTTTTATTATTCCTCACTAGCTGTCAAGAAGAAGCGAAATTATACTAGTGTGCACGAGGCAGTGAAAGCTGGTGACGTAGAACAGCTTGCATCAATGATAAAAAGTGGAGCCGGTATTAACGAGGTGGATTTAATCCACAAATTCACACCATTGCACTGTGCTGCGCACTCTGGAAGTCTGGAGGTAAAACATGTTAGTGTTCAGACACAGCAAGGTTTCTATAGGTTAATGTTTTCCTTCTTTGGGAGAGGCTGAACACAAAATTGCTAGCTTTGATCAAGCTAAATCAATAAACTCTGCCTGTTTTTGTCATTAAATATATTCACCAAGAGCAGAAGTACAGGATTTTAGGTTTTCATTTTGCCTTTCTGAAGCCCCAGGCAGTTTATATAGTCAACATTGCCAGATTTTACAAAATCAGTGATTTTCTTACTCTGAGCAAAGTGTACCTTATGGCCTCCCTTCCACTCATGACCTTCTTTTGTCCCTATTTTGTTTTCTCCTTCTCTCGGGACATCTAGAAAATCCTGTAGGATGTGTAAAATGTTCTGAAGGTGATTGAAAGAGGCGAGAAGTGACATGAAAACACATTCATTTTATTTACAAATGTCCTGTCCCATGCCTCATTCTCTGTAGAAATAGTCCTAATTAATACATTTTATTTTAATAAATAAAACCATTGAATATTGATGGAGAAATCAGCAGGTGCTTGCATGAATGTTTTGAACTTCCAGAAGGACTGAAGTGCTGTGTTCAGCACGATATTCACCTTCTTGTTGCAGCCTCCTTGTACAATCGTTACAGCAATCTAACCTTGAAGCAACAAGGCCATGAGTAACCATATAAAAATTCATGTCCCAAAGGAAAGAATGTAAAGTTCTTGCTAAACTCAAGAAATAATAAGTGCAGTGCTGTTACTGGAATGTACAGAAACTGTCAGGAAAATGCTGATCATCATACTGTCAACCCTAAAAACAGATTGCTTACCCACCCTTTTCTGCCTCTATAAATTCTGCCATTTGTCATTTGACTCTCCTACTTTGCAATCAACGTATTAGACTTTATTGAATTATCTGTCATCTATTTCTCGCTAAGCTCCTTGGTGGAAACAGTGGAGGAACCAGAACTGTAGACTGGTTTAAGAGAAGATAATAAATCATAATAATATATAATAAAAAAGTTTTAACTGGTCCTCTAGCTGGTTTTGGATAGTCCATAAAGATTTCCATTGCAAGAAATAATAGCTGCTGGAAAAAGGTGAATAAGCAAAACTAGGCTGTGGAAAGATGAGAAGAGACATGGGATTATGTGCACCTAAGGAACGTAATAAATTAAACAAGGCTTTAAATTTGGTTTGTGGTATTTTTCCTGCCAGTAATTTTAGCTAGAATTCAAGTGAGCATGTTTGCATTGTTTTTTCCAATGCTTTTTTTACCTCATGCCATGTGAATACTCTCACATTTTATATCTGGAAGAGTAAAATTAAGAAGCCATACTGTAAAATCAATGCTATGGTCTAAATTAGTAGGTTATTTGCACTTTTTGGACCCTTGGGTGAAACCTGGGAACTATAACTTACCTGTAACTTCCTAATGCACCAGCATCTGGCTAAGGCATCCTCTGGGGTGTCATACTTCCATAATGAAGTATTCCAATACTGTTTTGAAATGTAACATCGACTGCTAAATTGCAGTTAAAATGTGCCTCAGATATATAATAAGAAGAGTTAAATAAAAAGCTTTGGTTTTGGTTGAGCAGTGCCTTCACTGGTTGCTCTGGCATGGAGCTGATACAACACACGTCGCTGTCGGAGGCTGGACAGCAGCTCACCTTGCGGCTATCCGAGGTCAGGATGCTTGCATGCAGGTACGTAGAAACATTCACTCTCAAGCGAAAGTAAGTAGGGCAGATCTTCAGTTTGGACAAGTTCATTATGAAGACCAGCTGAGAGAGCTCCTAATGGAGCTACGAGTATCTCATCCTGACGTCTTCACATCTGGAATCAAGTCATTCCTGTTAAAAGCAGTGCACTCATTTGCGCTGTCTGTGCAAACAGATTTATTTTGTGTAGTGTCATTGCCTTGAGGTCAGCCCAGAGTTATCCTGCTGATCATCTGAAGGCATCCTGCTAGGCAATGTTTGCTTTTTCAGCTTGTGAACTGAACTTCTGCTTTGCATTTCTTTTAGGCTTTGTTAATAAATGGAGCAAACGCAGAAGCTCAGGATGATCGTGGGTGCACTCCGTCCCACTTAGCTGCAGCCCATGGGCAGTCTTACACCTTGCAAACCGTACTGCGAAGTGGAGCGGTGAGAGACTTTTACCCGCAGTTCCCTAGCGCAGAGCTGAAGTCTGGTATCTTTTTCCATACAAAACTTTCCCTAGCTTAAACTGAGATTTAGGGCTGTAGATTAATTACTGTTGGTATGTTCTTGTTGGTGAATTTATTTTTAGTGTAAATTTCCATTTTTTTGTTGTAAGATACATTAGGGAAATGATCCAAAAATCTAGAGAGAATCAATAATGTGAGTGAACCACATTCCACTGAGGATGTCATTAAATGAAGATCAGGTGCTGTGGTGGTTATGGTTTTTTGCAATTGTACAAATCTTCTATAGTAAAGGAGACATAAACTTAAAAAAAAAATCCAGATGCATATTTAAGGAATAATGACCAGCATAGTGATAGAAGTATGTCTAAAAATGCACCTTTTATGTGTGTATTATTTAAATAAAACCGAGAGCCTGTGAAAAGTACCTGTCCTGGAACGGGAACTGCATACATGGTATGAACTTTGAAAAATGTTTTTTGTCCAATTTAAATAATTTAACACAATGAACAGCTGATTCCTATTTTTAAAATTTGTCTTGTGTCTAAGATTCATAAATGAAATGAATTAACCTGCTGCTTTCATTTTAGAATGTAAATGTTTCAGACAGGAATGACTGGAAGCCTGTTCATTATGCTGCTTTTCACGGTCGCCTGGGGTGTTTGCAGCTTCTTGTTAGATGGGGAGCGCGTATAGATGATGTGGACAGCAATGGAAACCTTCCAGGTATATCGGGATAAATCATACGGTTTTTAACCTTTGGTTTACAGTTGTTGTGTTATGTGGTAATTGTAGCAAATGATAAGTAATGCACAACAGCAGCATCTGCTGTTTGATTCCATGTGATCAACACAGTTATTCCATTTTTATAATGATGGGGGTATTTATAAAATCCGAGATACTTATCTGTCAGTGCCAGTATCCTGTTCACGTCCTGCTGCTGCTGGCGCAGATCAGAGCTCGTGGGTGCTGGAATGGGGAGCAGGCTCAGCCTGGTTGAGAGCGCTGTGTGGGTGGGCAGCATCTCCTGTGCATGGGATGGAGCGCATGTGCCAATGGAGGTCACGGGGGGAGAAGGGTAGGTGGAGCAGGAGGCAGTTTCAGCTGCTGTATGCTCCTTTTTGAATTTGTGCCAGGCTTTAATGGCTGTGCCCGTCTGATCAGATTCTGGCGCCTTCATATGCAGGTTTTTGTATCCCACTGTTTCTTAACTGATTTGATAAACCCGTTGTTCTCATTTACCTGTGATTTCTTCATCTTGATTTCTGGAATATTGGTATTTCTGTATTAGCCGTAATCTGTACTCTTTTCATGATCATGAGCGTAGTCACTTTAGCACAAAAAACGGGCAGTGTTTATTCCTTGCTCTTCATAGTTTTTCCAGTGCTCCTCTGCCTACCACGCCACTGCCTCAATATCCTCTGTAAGTTGAATGGTATTGTTCATACCCTTTGTTCTCATTGCATCCTCTCCCTTTTAGCATTTTCCTTCTTATGGTTTGTCACATTATTTGTTCCAAATAGCGTATTTTTTTTTCTCTATAACTTGTCTAGAATTATCTTAAAATCTTTTACCCTCTGTTAAGCAGCGCTTACCTAGTAAACTGATATCTATATCCTGTTTTACAAACCTGGATCTTGTTAAAGGATGTGAGGCTCTTGCATCCCAGCAGGACATCTGGTGTATTAGCAATAAGGGATCACAATGTTAGGCGCCGTGGTGGTAGTGTAGAAGGCAGCTTTATTTGCATTTGGGAACACTTCCCTGATAACAGACTTTTATGGAGAGGTAGAAAATGCCAGCACAGTTCTACTTAAATGCTCTGTATGTACAGGTTAGTAGAAAATTGTTTTTGTTGTTATTTTGACATCTACAGAAGCTTGATCCTCCAGCCTTTGTTCTGTTTCATTTGATCATGCTATCATCCAAAGGAAAGAAAATGCTCTGGAACATTGTTAGTGAAAGATTAATAAAGTGGTGTGCTGTACAGACCTGCTTTTCCTCAGCTTGTGAAACAGCAAAGTGAACTTAAATCATCTTTACATACTTTAGCTTCAAGATTAGCTGGACAGTGCTATAATTTTTCCTAACAGTATACTGAAAGAAATTTACTGAGGTTGCAATGCCATACACCTAAAACTTGGCTGCACCTTTTGCATGTGTGTGTTGTAATAGAGGCTTTAACTACCTATAGCATGCTATTTTTTGGGAAGAACTGTGGCTCATTCAATGTACGGAATGGGCTGTGCTCATTAATTCAACGTTTTGTTTTCTCTCTATGTTTGGTTTTTGGCCATATCCATGTTTCATTTGTTGCTCACTAGCTAAACTTGTTCTAAATCGTAGTGCAACATCTGAATTTTTCACAGACACTGTTTTTTCACTCACCACTTTGAGAAGAGCGAATAGTGTTAGCCTGATTTTATAAAAGGCGAGATGAAACACAGAGAAATGGAGATATTGACACCAACTACCCACTGCCGATTTGTGATGCCTGAGACAAGGTTTTTCAAAGTTCTCAGCATTAAGCTGCATATATTTAACATCACAATACCCCTTGGCTTTAGTCTCAGCTGCAACTGCTCAGCACGCCTGAGGACGGTACGGCACAGTTACATGTTGGGCACTAGCTACTAAGAAACACACAGGTTAAAAGCCATCTATGGAAAGTTCCTTTATGTGTCTTCCACAGCATCCCACTGAAACTGTGCCAAAAGACATGGACAGAATACAACTCTTTGATGTATTTTCCCCGTGCCATCTTTGCAGAAAACATTGAGCTTTTCTGACTACTTTCTGCACAGGCCAGACATCTGATAATAAAAAAAATGTTTCCTCCCAAAAGGTGAATTTTTATCCCTGAGATTTTAGGTATCTGAAAGTGGATTCATAAGGGTTGAGTCAGTTTTTCACCAGCTGACTAGTAATCAGTACTTACCTTTAAGAAGGTACCTCTTCTTTTCACTTCTCCCTGAGTAACTAACTCACTGAATAAAATTAAGACAATGGGAAAAACTGCCCTGATTTCACTGAAGCTCAGATTTTGTCGCATTAAGTTTTAGCAATCATCTGTACCTAAGTATTGTCATCTTGCCATAAAACTGATATCCATCACCTTTTAGAGCAATTACGCTCTGGAAAGCTGTGGATGGTTTGCAATAGCGTACTTGCAAGTGCCAAAAATTAACTTAAGTGACATGGGTTTTTTTGGTCCTGGGTACATTGTTTATTAATTATGAAGGTAATGAGATTCTTACCTGGAGAAAAATCCTTTTGCCTGTAGAACATCAGCCAACTTTTACAGAGCACTTTCATGGAGTTGTATCAGATAATAAGCATTTATTTGGCAACTTCTTCCCATTAATGGGCCTAGAGAATACTAATCATTTCAAAATAATGAGCATGTGTTTTGTACCTCTTACTTTGTTATGGGCCCAGCAGTCTGGTAGTATTAAATAACTAAACCACAGCGTAGCTTAAAGGACAGGGGAGGAAACACTTGACCCCCACAGGGAAGCAGTCACTGCCGTGGTGAGGTGGAGCAGCTCCTGCACACAGCAACTGTCCGCAACAGTTGAAGGAAAGAAATGTACGGCAGAAGTACTGTGAATAGAAGCCTCTGTCATGGGACGTTCCTTCAAATACTTTACCCAGTGAAGTGATTGCCACTGTCCTCATTTTATAGGTGGGGTAACTGAGATGCAGAGGTGTGACAAAACTTGTTTGTGGTGGCACAGTAGAGGTGGGACTAAAGCAGAAATGGCCTCACTCCTAATTAAGGACACCCCTTGCTGGCCGTCTGTGATGAGCATCCCTAGGACAGTGAAGTCAGCTGCCAAGGAGTGAGATTTGTGTTCATGAGGAAGATGAGACCTCAGTGGCACACTCTCATAGCTAGTGCTCAAAGGTCTCTTGGCAGTGTTGTATTGTCTCCTGCAATCAGCTCTGCCGGGGAATCTTCTTTGCAGATCCTATCCTTGGCTTTTTACCTCCTTTGCATAGAGCTGAACGCTGTCCTGGGTAGGAGCTGAGCATCCCCGGTCCAGCTGAGGCTGCTCCTGCTTGTTGTGCTGTGTTGGATGGCTCAAATGCTGGTAGACGAGGTAGATCTAACTAGTGGTGAGAACTCTGCTTTCTTGGTGGGCAGCAGTGCTCTGCTCTAACATAGTTTGTTTCACCTTGTTCTGTAGCTCATCTGGCAGCAATGGAAGGACACTTGCATTGCTTTAGGTTCTTGGTCAGTAAAATGGCCAGTGTCATGCACACACTGAAAGCCAGGAATGACCAAGGAGAGACTCCAAGGGACTTGGCTGAACGGTTCTATAAAGATAATATTCTGCAATATATTGACAGTGTGGAAAAAGAGGAGAAGCAGCCAGAGACACAGGAAGGTGAGTATGGATCGAGAGACTGTTAAAATAGGCATTGTAATTCTATAGAAATGCTTGATTCTGAAAACTTGTATAAGCAGAAGTATAACATTTAAATTACCAATATGAGGAAGAGCTGTTCCTTTCAATACTTACTACACTTACTGATAGCTAAGACTGGGAAACTCAATGTGATCTTATAAATGTCTTAGGTTTACCCATTATTGAAATAAAACATGTTGCACTATGAATACCAAGTTATCCATGTTCTTAGACTCCAGTAGACATCCAGAAAAGCTGTATAATTTTCATGAGTTTTCAGATTTGCCTGCTCAGAATCCCTTACTTGCATTGAATAGCAATTTAACCTGGAAATATCCCACTGAAATTAAGGTTAATTGCTAACCAGCAATACTACTGCAGTCAGAACAGCCAAAGGATGCAAGTGTGGTGAGGTCTGTAAAGAGAACCTTCAGCAGAGCAAGGATATGAGAACTGCACCTTCACTTCTCCACTTTTTCTGGCACTTACTGTCCTTTTCTACTAGTCTTTTGTCATTATCCATGTATGTATATATGTCAGTACTCCCTGTCTGTTAAAAAAACCTAGAAAAATCAAATTGTCTGTATGGGTAGTTTTTAGGCAAGTAAAATAATTTATATATTTGATTAGACTATGAAATTCAAAATAGGCAAATGACTCCAGTTACCACCAGTAATACAACATCAACTGTAAAACAAAGGTGTACTTGTTATTTCAGGTTTATGAAATTAATCTCTTAACTGTGTAAGATGCCTGTAGCCATAAGCAAGACATGTTTAATCAGGTCTATGATGAACAGTGCTAGTTATGCAGCTGCTCTTTAGCTGATTAAGGGTGCATTAACCTGGCTAACTACAGCTATAAAGTGCCCGTGCATAAGTTGCTATGAGAGAGGCCAACCGTGAGAGCCAAATATGAGCATGCTTAGTGGAATTACTGGCATCTGTTTGGAAACGTGCGTTTCATATTTAGTTTTAGCTTTCCCCGCCCATGGCGCTGCTTTCAAAGGGGACTTGTTAGTGCTTAGAAGATTAGTGAGAAGTGGAGTAATCAATATTAATGAGCGGGATGATAAGGGATCCACCCTCATGCACGAAGGTGAGTAATTACGATCTGTTTCAGCTTGTTACTGTTTGTTTGCTGACTTGTTTACTTAGTTTACTTGTTTACTTAGTCAAGTGGCTGCTGATCAGATAAACTTCATGAAAAACAGCATCTTATTTCCTGAGGGCTCGAAAGGGCAACTCTGAAAAATATATTTTGTGATGTATGTATGTGTAGGTGTCACTTTAAAAAGCAAAATAACCAAGCTGAAGTCAAGAAAGAAGAGTTTATACTAAAGAGAAAACAACACCTAAGCTGAAAACTAGATAGTTTTTTTTTAATCAGGTGAGATGTGACTTGTAGAAACATCGGCTAGCTAGGTATAAGAATGATCTGTATTGTGGCCTGGGCCTTTGTTTACGGAACATATCAGTACTGTGGAGATGTGTTGTAAAAACCACAACAAAGTCATTTGGTAGTACGCTGTGAAGGAAGGGAAACTTCTGGTATCTAACGCCTTGATGTATAGTGGAGTGCTAGCGTTACAGAAACATGGTCCTTTTTTCTGTTTGAGGGTTTCATAGTAAGGCCTGAAAGAATACGAGAGGAAAGAAAGAGGGAGGTATTCTTGTAATATGCTTTTAACACTATTATTTCCCACATTTTTTTAATAGATATAAATAATAGAATTTTTAAAAACATAATTAAAGTTCTTATTATGAAAATTGGTATGTATTGATTTTAAAAGTGTTTTCTACATCCTTTCCCACCCTCTTTTCTTGGAACGGTGCTAACCTACAAGTGTTTCATCCCCAATCTTTACATGCAATGTTGGTGTTATGGGGAAATACTATGTCTGATTGTAATTTCATGTCCTTGTCTCAGTAAGAAAACAAATATGGCAAACAGCCAAAGGGGGTGCTGTCAAGAAATGGATTTATTCTTCCTTGAGGAAAACGGCTTACAGGTTTCAGCTAGACATGCCAAATACCATCTTCCATATGTGAGACATCGTTCCTGGCACCACATGGTACGAGCAGTAGCCATGCCAGATCATATGACTAGGCAAAGCTGTTTGTTGGGCTGCAGCTGAGAAGTGTTGCCTTGAGTGTCTGGCCCAAGAAATGATGTACCTATAGCTCCAGCACAAAGCCCTGGCTTCTCTCCTTCACACCGCAGATCGGGGCAACCAGCTGTGTCTGATGCACGGGAGCCCAGAGCTGGAGAGAGGTGACACTGCTTTGCTGTGGATCTATGACACATAGGCCTGACTGCAAGAGAGTGTGAGGCAGCATTATGTGTGTCTCACGCTCAGCACATGAGACTGGGCAAGTTTAGTTTAACTCGTGTCCAGGAAAAGCTGCCAGTAAATTTCTGGAACTAGAAAGAGGCACAAAACCACATCGCATGATCTTCCCCAAAACTGCGGGTACCCACGTGACTTGAGCATCTTGAAATTCAGGCTTCTGTTGAAACAGTATCTCCCCTGTGGTGTTTTAGTGAACCCAACCTCTGGCATGTCAAATAATGACAAGAGGGGGACATTTTAGGTTTGAAACACTTCAGTTGTGTATAACTGACTTGTGTGTACCTTCCTTCCCTTAGCTGCTGGGCAGGGGCATATCCATTGCTTACAGTGGTTGATTGAAATGGGAGCCGACTGTGACATTACAAATGATGCTGGAGAGACTCCAAAGGATGTAGCCAAGAGGTAGCAGTACATATCTTGTAGCTCTGGCATTTATTTACTTACTATTACTATACTTTATTTTATACTTATACTATATTTTATTTAATTACTATTACTATATCAATATCATGTCATCTTTGTTGGAATTAATCCTGATGTTCAGTGACGGACCAAGAACAGATCAGGCCCATGAATTCCAGCTCTGAGTGATAAGCAAAGCTGTATTGTAGCTATAAAAGGTTTTAATTTTCACTTAATTTAATTTAAATGTTTTTCTAGCAAAGTCAGACATAAAAGATGAAAACTAGCTGATCTGCAAGAGGAAAGTTGTGAGCCAGTATGCTCCAGCTGTACAAAGTAAATGAGAACTAGCGAAGGCCAGCTGACTTTTGCATTAATAAAAATAATACAGGTTCTGATGAGATTCAATTAAGAAAACCTGCAAAGAAAAGATACCTCTGATGTGGGAGTCATTGTCATAAGATTTCACTGAGGCAGAGCTCATGCCATCAGCATACTCCAAAAAGCAGATTAGCTGCTCATAGTTTGTGTACCAGTGCTTCCTTTAATCCTGAAACCCCCTCTGATAAATGGGAACATGAAGAGTTTCAGAGAGTTTCTGTCACATGCAGGGAGCATGGCTGCGTTTTTCCCGACAAAGGGGATATTTCAGCGTAGGTTAACTTCTCTGTGCAGATTTGCCCAACTGGCAGCTGTGGAACTTTTGACACAAAGAACTGGAGACAGTAACTCTAGTGATGAAGAACTAGATGCAAACAACATAAAGTTTTTTGAAAGGCACGGTGTGGAAGGGAGTACAGATAGCAAAGAAGATTTAACCCTGGATAAAGCAGAGAAAAGGAACGCACGCAGTAAGCACTGTCTTTCCATCACTCCTTATTTGAAAAAGTTGGTCTCAAGACATTATTGTCCTAGTTGCAGAGTTTCTGCCCAGTGCTGTGACTTTTTTTGTTGTAAGATGAGATAGCTGACAGGGTATCTGTACCACGGAGCATTCCAACAAATTGTGGAAAATTAGAAAGCATAGCAGAGGGCCATCAGAACATAATTGTTATGCTGTTTTAATCCGTGTTGGTGAAACCGTATTGGATTGCTACTTGTTTTTGAGATCTGTCTGCTCTGTGGGTGTCAGGTGTAGCTCAGTAGTCGCTGAGCAGCGTGATTTCTGCTCTGTGTTTGTGAGACTGTTTTCCAGACTGTTGGATTCCTGCATGACTGTCTTCTCCATGCATTTTACCTATTGGAGAACTCCGTCTTACAGTAAGGGCCTATCACAAGATTCAAGAACTTAAGCAACTTCTAGAAATTGCCTACAGCAACTACAGACAGCTGGGAGGAATAACTGAAGAGGAGAAGAAGATGAAAAAAGAAGAAAGGGAAGTTGAGAGGTAAGGTTAACTTGCCCATTTTAAAGCCTACTTTAAGTCTAACTTACTTACACTCAAGTTGTTTTGGCCGTTCTGTCCTTTCCACGTGCCAACTTTAGCCAGGCTAAAAAGAAACGGACTTCAGCAATTTGTCTGACCATTTCTAGACTTCTACCACCAGGATCAGCCCCACAACACAAGTGTTTGATGGGTCCACACTTCTTGTGCAAGATTACCTGTTTGGCCTTCAGGTTTTCCTGCAGCATATGTGCAGTAGGTCTGATTGATAAGTCCTGGCTATTTTGTTTGCATTGAGGATGCCAAATACACGTATGCACCTTAATAAATCTGAAAAAAGGCATTAGTCTTAGCATGGCTTGGATGGAAGAGCATATACAGCAGAAATTATTCAATGACCTGCTACATTTCTGTGTCAAGGGCAATATATGTCTGTGCTCAAGAAAGCATTAGCTCATATCCAGACCACAGAAAAAAGAAATCTCAGCAAACCTGCCCTTGCACGTGAAGCACTTTTCATAATGTCTGTCTAATTCATTTAATTTCATTAAAACAAAAGGTTCTGTTACATTAGTCAGGTGAGTTGATGGGCAGACTAAGTTTCAAAGAAAAGCCCTTCTGTCTATCGAAGATTTAGAGCTTAAACAATAATGCAGCATCCAAAAGACAGCCCTGTCTCCACCTCTACCTGTCAAAGATTTGGCGACCCACGGTTCTCAGTCTCTCTAGATAACCACGTCCATTATGTGTTTGGGCCACCCAAACCACTGTCTTTACTTGGTCACTGAGAGGAGACTGTATCTGGAGGGCTTATATGTCATCAAGAAGACAGCAGACTTTTATCAGTCTGTGTAGATATGGAGCAGGTAGTAGGTGTCACAGATTGGAATTAAGGAGTTCATTTTACAACCGTATATGAGCCAAGAAACTGAGGTCAGGATTTCTTTTGGTTCTGGATCACCCTTTGACTCAGGTCAGGCTGGAAGTCCATCTTCCTTAACTTGATATGTCTGCAATGTAGATATCTGCATCCGAGTTAGTTACCTTGAGCTCCTTTTTAGACTTCTTGGAGAGATGTAGGCACTTTCAGGGCATAATTAGACATGTACTTCAGGATGAGATTCATCACTTCTAGGAGTGTCTCTCCTGGCTGTAAAGGAGGAGGGTGATCAGCTCAGATGTTGATGCCTACGTGGGAAGGTCAGAGCAATCTGTTTGCAATGATGGAAAAGTCACTGTTGACTAATGGCAGAAGTTAGAGTTCATTTTGGATAGAGCAGCTACTCAAAAGCTAGCAGTGTGGGCTCTGATAAGGCTCTTGAAGGGATCTTGCTTTCTGTGGCATCTGCAGCTTAACTAGGAAAACTGAGAATGTCTGAAGGGTCTGTCTTGTCTGTGGAGCCCAGAGAGCATCCTTAGCTCCACACTGGCTTTTGGAAATGGAAATACCGCTTCTCAGCATACCTACCTCCCCTTCTCAGGGTACCTACCTGCGGATAAACTCCCAACTTGTATCATATGCCAGAAAACCTCATTATTTTAGAATATTTAATGACAACACCATTTTGCTAGATGAAAAGCAGGAGTTGCCACTTGGGAAGGCTACTGTAGCAGATTTTGAAGATTCCTGCTTTAGTCCATGTTTTCTGGCTGCAAGAGGCCTGTTGTGAAGTACTGCACAGTGCTTTAACCAGGCTGCATTGCATGGAAAAAAAATGCCACCATGTGTGTATCACCCAGCTTTAGAGCTGCGTCTCATTAATCTGAAGCGTGCAAGAAGTCAGCCTGTCCCCCCCGAGCACTGATTTTCCGGCGTAAGCACAGGCCATTCTTACGGTGTCAGTAAGGCTGATACAGCCTGGCAGCTGGGGGCTGCGTGAGTCGGCAGTACTGCGGTCCGGGAAATGCGGTAGCTCTTGCGGAGAGCTTTCCTGCTGTGCTGTTTGAATCCACAGGGCAGACGTCTCCCTTTTCCTTCTACCAGTTTTCCATCTTTGTAGCTGTGCTAATTCATCCTGATACAGAGGAGAGCCAGCTCAACTCCAGATGACTCAGTTGCTGAGGTCAAGTGCTGTTATAATAAGGATCTATGTGCATTATGTCTCAGCTAACCAGTTCCAGGAATCTCAATTAATTTAGGAGCTGTTGTGGGTGTGACTGATGAGATCTTGTGCAATTGTTTATCAGCCAGTGCTTCAGTTTCCCTTTAGTAAGTGTCATGCCGGCCGTCATTTGAGTATTCCTCATCTGTGGCTCAGCCAATCACTAGGAAGGATGTAGAGGCACCAGATGTAAACGAAAAAGCTGCCCCTGACTCCTCCAGAATCCCAGTTTTATGCTTTTTCTCTGTTTCATACTAAGCTTTTTGCTCCATGGGCGCTTCTCCCTCTTCCACAGCTGGAGGTGGACCTGGGTTACAGCCTACGCAAGACCCCAGCGTCTGCTCGGTGTGCGGGAAGACGTCTCCACCTCGTGGTCAGATTGCGCTGACACGGCTGGCCGCGAAGGAGGAAGAACAGCTGTTCAGAGCTGTTTCAGAGGGCCTTATGCCAGGAGCACGCTGTAGCTCCGGCCAGCACAGCTGGTGTGAGGAGTACTGCGCTGCCTTCTGCTGTGACTAACCTGTTCCTTAGCAAAGGCACAGGACCGTGTGGGGCAGCCAGGGCAGGTTTGGATGGGCTTCACGCTCTGCTTGTCTCCTTTGCTTTTGGCAGGGCTGTGAGGGAGCTGGAGGCCCAGCTGGAATATGAGCGAGTCAGGCGGGAGAAGCTGGAGAGCCAGCTGGACGACTATCGTGCTGAGATAAACCGTCTTAGAGAGAGCCTGGAGAAAACCCGCATCCCCCCGGCTCTCCCCCCGGTGAGTGCCCCACGAGTTCCCCCAATCTGTGGGACAGAGGCTACTGCCTGTTGCTTGTTGTGGTGGGCTGACCCTGCCTGGACGCCAGGTGCCCACCAAAGCTGCTCTGTCACTCCCCTCCTCAGCTGGGCAGGGGAGAGAGAATATAACGAAAGGCTCGTGGGTCGAGATAAGGACAGGGAGATCACTCAGCAATTACCGTCACAGGCAAAACAGACTCGACTTGGGGAAATTAATTTATTACCAATCAAATCAGAGTAGGATAATGAGAAATAAAAACTAAATCTTAAACACCTTTCACCCACCCCTTCCTTCTTCCCGGGCTCAACTTCACTCATAATTTTCTCTCCCTCCTCCCCCAGAGCGGTGCAGGGGGTTGGGGATGGGGGTTGGGGTCAGTTCATCACACGTTGTCTCTGCTGCTCCTTCCTCCTCACGCTCTTCCCCTGCTCCAGCGTGGGATCCCTCCCACAGGCTGCAGTTCTTCACGAACTGCTCCAGTGTGGGTCCTTCCCACGGGGTGCAGTCCTTCGGGAACAGACGGCTCCAGTGTGGGTCCCCCGCGGGGTCACAAGTCCTGCCAGCAAACCTGCCCCAGCCTGGGCTCCTCTGTCTCCACGGGGCCACAGGCCCTGCCAGGAGCCTGCTCCAGCGTGGGCTTCCCACGGGGTCACAGCCTCCTTTGGGCATCCCCCTGCCCCAGCGTGGGGTCCTCCCCAGGCTGCGGGTGGAGATCTGCTCCCCTGTGGGCCTCCCTGGGCTGCAGGGGCACAGCCTGCCTCACCATGGTCTTCCCCACGGGCTGCAGGGGAATCTCTGCTCCGGCGCCTGGAGCACCTCCTCCCCCTCCTTCTCCACTGACCTTGGTGTCTGCAGAGTTGTTGCGCTCACATCTTCTCACTCCTCTCTCCGGCTGCAATTGCTTTTGCACAGCAACTTTTCCCCCTTCTTAACTCTGTTACCCCTGAGGCGCTACCACCGTCGCTGATGGGCTCGGCCTTGGCCAGCAGCGGGTCCGTGTTGGAGCCGTCTGGCATTGGCTCTGTCGGACATGGGGGAAGCTTCCAGCAGCTTCTCACAGAAGCCACCTCTGTAGCCCCCCGCTACCAAAACCTGGCCACGCAAACCTAATAGACTTGTGCATGTTTGTTGTCCCTAAGATTCCCAGCCACAGTGCTAGGAAATACTGGAGTAACTGTGCGAGCAGCTTTTAGCTTGGGTCACTGAAGTGAGCAGTAGCCTTCGTTGTGTCCTGACGCTGTCTCTGCTGTGAAAGGGTATCTGTTTCTCTTTGTACCCTGGCAGAGAAGCACGGATATTCTTCATCTTCATATTAACAAAAGGGAGTGGACTGATCCCTCGGTACTTCCAGGCTGCGTGTGCAGTGACTGACAGCTCACCTTGGCTGGTGGCTGGTATCTGAGACTGGACTGGCGCTTCAGGAGCGGTGTTGTCACCACCTACAGGGTTACCTGGCCTGCGGGCGTGTAGAGATCGCAACCGTGGGTTTGAGGGATTCTGTAATACACAACACAGAGGCTTTTATCCCACAGAGGAGGACAAATTGGTCCCAGAGGGGGACCTAACCATCCCCAACAGAGGGGAGGACAAACTGAACCCCAAAAGTGGGCCCAGAGAGGGGCCAAGAAAATAACAGAGTCTTGCTTCAAAGATGATCTGTGTCACAGAGTCTGGAGTCAGCCAGGCATCCTGGTGAGAGTCCAAGATCTCGTAGAAAGTTCATGTGGAGAATTCAGCCTGTTCAGGGAAGGAAAAGTATATGTGTGGCATGGGAAGTTCTCAGAGAGAGAGGCTCGATTTTGGATTAAAAATTAAGCCCTTTTTATATCATAGAGACATAAGAGGGTGGAGGACACCACCACTGCAAGCAGCCAATAGATGCTGGTGTTTCTAATTTTCTACTTTTCACCTGTAACAGCCAATAGATGATGAGGTTCCTATTCTTTCAGACCATTTTTTATTTTTCCAGACTATTTTCCACCTTTTCAGACAATAAGTTGCCTTTACAGTCCCTTGTTTTTGCGTTCACGGGTGGTAGCTCAGGGTGCCTCTGGTTTCCAGGTACCACAGCTGTACTTCAAAGAGGCCAGCTGCACTTTTTAGGGGTGCTTCTGGTTCCCGGCCTCACGGTTCCCAGGCTGGCAGACATTTTCTCTGTCAGTATTTTTCAGGGAGCAGTTTCTTCTGTTCAGTAACTTTCCCTTTCTAACCAGGCCGCCTTCCTGGCTGCTCGCAGCAGGTGTCACGCTGGTGTGTCAGCCCCTCACCCCCAGCTGGCATGGTTTGTAGCAATTGCGGCGCACGTTGTAGGGTGTTTCTTTTGCTTCAGAACTGTTTTCTTTTCCTCCCTTTTACACCAGGCTGGGAAGTGAGTTGGCGGAGTTCTGTAGTGCAGTCCGGTATTGCTGTGTGCAGTGGCTGATTTCAGTGAGTGTTCTCGTGTGTCATCTGCTACCATCTTAATGATCAAGCCTGCTGACAGCAAAGAAGGTGCAGATATGAACTATCGATTGGCTTAGCAGGCAAAGACAGAAAAACTAGCTTTTTTAAAATCAAATCTTGAGGATAGATCAGAAGGTCACATGCTAACTCTGGGGACAAGAGAGCTGGCGTTTCGGACCTTTCCCTGCCACATTAGTCCCACAAACTGATGTGATGATGGTCAAGACCCCGGTTTTCAGATCTTTGCCGTCAGGTCCATCGGCAGCCTTGGGTGAGGCACCTAAATTCCTCCTGCTGTGAGTTGTGGGAACTGGTGTGCAGGAGCACTGCTGGTTCTTCCAAGGGGGCAGCCAGTGGAAAAGGCTCATGGCCCCGCCAGCCTGGGCTGTTCGTTGCTGTTCTTGGGGCTTCGCTTCCCTGCCTTGGCCATTGCGCTGCCCTGACTGTGTAACTGTGTGCAGGGCCCCGCTATAGCCAGTGTAACAGTCAGGCAAGGACTCTAGTCACTAACAACGTGGGTGACTCGGATTTAGCTCCTTCCTCTGCCCAGAGGAGCCGAGAATACCCATCCCAGGGAGGTGCCCTAACCAGCACGACCTCTGCTTTTCTGAGACGGAGCCATACGCATTCCCTGGCTCGCAGCTGTGCAGTGTGACCACTGTATTTCAATATTCACTGGTCCAGAGGGAGGGAGTGCGAGAAAACAGCTTTATAAGCTGATTGTTATGACAATCATGTCGGAGCGGGGAGCTGGCCTGTGCTTCACATGAAACATTTACATATTTCTTGGAGGGGAAATTGGGTGGCTGGATAAAAAGGGTAACATTGCCGCCTTCTTCAGCCAGGTTTGAACGAGGCCCAGGTGCTTGGAGTGTCCCTACTAGGTAGCGGTCCTTTTCTGCGTGCGATGGGGAGGAATGCTCGATGGATGCTCCGAGCGGGAAGCAAGCATTTAGAGCTCAGTTTTGTTACCATTTAAGCTGTGCATGGATTTGGCCAGTGGAACGCCTCGGGCACTTCAGGCCCCTTGAGGGCAGAGGTGATGCCACCCCAGGCAGGTGGGAGTAGGAGCTGTGGACTGCGCTGTGCTGCACGTCCTTGGAGAAGGACAGAGGAATTTCCCAAGTCCCAAGAATTTTAGTCCTTCCGTTGCCATCGTCTGGCCCCAGGCTAACGTGGCAGGGCTGCGTGTGCGGCGCGGCCAGGTGGCATTCAATTGCTGCGGCTCAAAGCAGCGAGGCCTTCAGGTGGCTGCGGTGCCTGCGCCACACGCTTGTGCAGGCTGCTGGCTTCACAGCTTGCCTGCTCCCATGCCCATGTGTGCTTGAGCAACGCACAACCGCATCGCACAGTTCTTCCACCTCCCTTCTAGCCCCCTTCCCTGCTTTCTTCCTCCTGCCCCCCTTGCAGGATTGTTTCTGCACCTTTCCTGCCCTCCTGTGCCCTTTCTCCATCTCCTTTAGCCACTGCCAGCTTTCCCTGCCACCACATACGCGCTGTGATGCTCCTACAGTTGTTTGCTTCCCACTGTATCCTTGGGACCGGTCTTTTCCGTGCTGCCGAGACCCTCAGGCCAGCTGGGTGCCTCCACCTCTGAAAGAAAAGCCACTTTCTGCTTCCACAGCTCACTTCAAGACATCATTACCCATTCTACTCCCCTGGCAGGTTTAAAAATCTAGGATAACTAGGGCACAGAGTGCCCCGTTTCTGGGGTGGAGGATTGTCTGTAGTCAGTTTTTTTACCAGCAGCAGGCTGAAAAAGTCCAGTTGGGCACTAGGTTTCCTAGCTGGGACCGGAGACAACTTCTAGTGAGGCAGGTTTGTTTTCAAAAACTTCTGCTCTGAGCAACTGCTACGATCAAGGGGCCTTCAAATCCTACCCTGCTGTGACTGTCATCCCCGGTCCTGGGACTACGCTCTGCCCTCAGCTTCTGTTTGAACACAATATTCCGTGGTTACTCAAAGCCACGTATTCTTAAATCCTGTCTTAGGAGGTAGCAGGTTCAAGTGATTGCTATTTAATGGCTGCCATGTCCTTTGTTTCAGGAACCCGAGACCATCTCCAAGTCTTGCAAAGAAAAAAAGAAAGTAAAGAAGAAAGCAGCCTGCAGCCCTGGAGGCACGTTTGTGAGACTGCGCTGAGGAGCGAACCTCTGACGAGGGGCAGGCAGACCAGGGAGGAAGAATGGCGATTCTAAACAACGCAAAGTGTCTGCATAGCCCAGCTCCACAGATGAGTTGTGGTTCTCTGCATTTCACTGAACTATTTTTTTAGTTCTCCAGTTCTCTAGGATAGAAAATATTTTTAAATCACAGCAGCAGCATTTTTTATTTAAAAAAAAAAACTAACAGAAAGACTTCCTTTCCTGTCCAGGTCGTAGTTTAGCAACAGCTTTGCAAATTATAAGGTGACGTTTCAAGAGTTAACTGCAGCAATGTCATAGGCCCTCCTAGCTCTGCGAAAAGTATCCCCATCTACTAGTCTGTTTCGTACTACTGCCTTAAAAAAAAAAAGGCACTTTATCTCCTAAAATAACCAGATAGGAGCTGCAGCGCGGAACCAAAGTACCGTGTCTGGGAGGAGCGCTTCCGCAGCTGCAGACAGGAGCCAGGCCCCTCGATTTTCACCTTCGAGTCATTCCTAAGCAAGCCAGGAAGCGACTCCTTCATGAGGTGCCACATGAACTGCAGTGGTGGGTTTCCGAGTCTAACTCGGGGCTGAAGTGGCACATTGTGGTTAGAAATGGCAATCCTGACCTCCCCTCCCTCCCTCCAACACATTGCATGGCTTTATATAGAAAGACTTTTCTCTCATCTGTGAGCTACTGTGCAATGCTTTTCCCTTTAGAGCCCTCATCATGCATAATATTTTGAAAGTTTTGATTTCAATAAAAAAATCCTTGTACTTTAAGGTTAATTTGCTAGTACTTGAATCCTGATCTGTCCTCTCCTTAGTTACCAGAGGAAACTTAATCTCTGAGAATCTCAAAGGTACTGAAAAAAAATCGGTTTGTTTTTGTGTGCACAGACTGAGGGAGAGGCGAGCTGAGGGACAGCATAAGCCTTGCATCAGAGCTAAAGAGGAGAAATCCAGGCTCTGGAGCCCACTTCAGCGTGTAGGGGATGATGGTGGCAGGAAGCTGCAGTAGCGAGCTGTTTCTACATCACTGTTGGTGCCAAAGTCTCATGTAGGAACAGCGCAAAAGATCAGCCCGAGTCATTCTGCGTCCAAAGGGCAACGAAGCTGGGGAAGGGTCTAGAGCACAAGTGCTGTGAGGAGCAGCTGAGGGAACTGGGGGTGTTTGGCCTGGAGAAAAGGAGGCTGAGGGGAGACCTTGTTGCTCTCTACAACTCCCTGAAAGGAGGTTGGAGCCAGGTGGGGTCGGTCTCTTCTCCCAAGGAACAGGTGACAGGATGAGAGGAAATGGCCTCAAGTTGTGCCAGGGGAGGTTTAGATTGGATATTAGGAAACATTTCTTCCCCAAAAGGGTTGTCAGGCACTGGAACAGGCTGCCCAGGGAAGTGGTGGAGTCACCATCCCTGGAGGGATTGAAAAGACGTGGAGATGTGGCACTTAGGGACATGGTTAGTGGTGGACTTGGCAGTGTTAGGTTAATGGTTGGTCTCGATGATCTTAAAGGTCTCTTCCAACCTAAACTATTCAGAGAACCTCAGAAATTGTTATAGCTTACATGAAGATGGATTTGTACATGCAACTGTTAGCCGCTTGTGTGTTGCGCTGGCCACCTGCCGAGATCCTTGCTGCCAGCACCCATGCCTGTTTCACAAACAGACAACAGAAAAAGCACCCTCAACTCCCAGTGTAACAGCGCTGCGCCTGTTTACAGTCTGGTAACCCGTATTCAATTCTCCCAGACAGCAAATATAAGAAATTAATTTTATTGTCTTAAATGAAGATTATAAATAATTTAATACACAGAATATAAGAATAAGCAAGTTCAACTGTAACGAGAATAAAACTGCAATAAAAAAATTGCTGCTAATCAGTACTATGTACCCTTTGCCCATAAAGCGCCTACTCTTACTTAGAAGTTTAATCCAGGAAGATTTTTTTTTAATTATTATTTTATTAAAAGAATGAAACCAAGCATATGCATTTGTACTCAGCAAGGTGTAACTGCTTCAGTTTCGCAAGGCATCCACCTGCTATGTCCCACCTCTGCAAGAAGAGCTGTGGAGTCCTTGCAGAAGGTAGAGGGGTCACCACCAGAAGTCAGGGGAGCCAGTGCGTCCCGCGGGATTACAGAACAGCCCGGCGGAGTGTGGAGATGGGAGGAGGATGAGCACCACCAATCACACTGGCACCACTGGGAAGCTGAGTATTTCCGTGTTACAAGCCGGATCCTACGCCCAGAAAATACGTGAGGGTTTACTGGAAACACTCTGCACTACTTGAAGGAGGAGTTAAGAGAGCACTTGTCTGCCCCAGGACTGTGCACGGTGGCTGAGAGTGGGGGCACGTCCCCTTGGAGAGACCAAGACGGAGAAGTTCTCCCATGCTGCTGACCTCTGGGGTTACGGAAATTGCAAGGGAGATTTAAAAAAAAAAAATCTATGGAGACATTTTAGTTCTACGTGAGATTTTAAATGTACGTAAACCCGTTTTCAAGAAAAACAAGGATTATTTGGTAAAGGCCTCGGAGTGTGTGTTAATAAATAAATAAAAATCCCAAAGGGCCAGGCTTCAATCCATCAGAAAAGGGAGGAACAGGCAAAAAATCCAGCTCCTATATTTAGGATTACTTTACTTGGATCAGAGTAGATCTGTTGGAATCTGGCATTAGTATTCCCATATTGGGAATTCTCCCAATATTGGGAACTCCCCATATTGGGAACTCTCCCCATATTGGGAACACTCCCCATATTGGGAACACTCCCCATATTGGGAACACTAACTTGGGAATAGTATTCCCATTTCAAAGGCATATCAAATGTTTAATATTTCCATTTCTAGAGGAGCTGATAATGAGAATGGTCCACTGAGAATGTTCCAAAAAGAAAACAAAATTAGTTCTAAAACACATTAGGAAACACTTTCTGATTTAGTACAAGTTGTCCTTTGAAACAAATACAGTATTCAACAGGGGACCATGAAATACCACTGTTTGCCTACCTCCCCCATAGTTATTTTGATCCTTAGTGTCACATACTCAGAAAACATTTTTAGTGCACAGCAAGAATATCAAAACAAAAAGGTACCAAGGTTATCTACAGCGCACACGTGATCGTCGAACTGCTGTTGCCTGGGTGGCCTTTTCTCCGTCTATATTTGATGCAGTCATTCCATTTAGATCTACTTCCAGAACCTGTAAAATCCCAGTGCTATTGCTAAGCAAGTGAATACTGAAGCTGTTAAAAAAAAAAACCAACACAAAAAGGAAATAGTTAGCTGAATGCTAAATTGTATCACCTTCTACATACAGGAAATTAACCGCAAACAGATGGAAGGACGATAACAGCTCTAGGGCAGAGCCTCCTAAACTTCCCCAAGTGCTGCTGGTGTGACAGAGTAATTCTGGAAGACAATGACTCGTGTTGGATGTAATATCCTGCGCAGCAGCACTGCCCAGGTGGCGAGACAGGAGCTCGCGTTCAGCGGCCCGAGGAACCGTGTTTTCAGGGACACACCTGAGTAACTACACTGGATAACACAGACACGTCAGGCGACAGCAGCTTGTACTACTGTGCCCCAGCTACTGGGAATTGTCTTACAGGAGAGGTGGCTGTACCAGGTCTTGTGTTAGACATAATTAAAATAATTTCCCGCTGAAGAAAATGACAATGAACTAACAATACCCATCTGACACAACATTACGATGTCTAGGCAGCACCTCTGAAGCCTGCCGAGTTGTCTTTCAGATTTGTTAAGCTGCTGTTTCAATTAGTGTCAGAATAAAGCTATTTATGTTTCCCTTTGAACTTGTTCTCACTTCCAAACGTAATGTGTTACTCTCTTTTTACCCAGCTCCAATACAATAAAAATTTCACTGATTATGTATAGATTGAGAAGACCAATCCCAAATCAGACTGAAATTTGTTCTGCTTGGCAGGGGAAAGTACCAGTACCGCCACACCGAAACTACGCGGCTGCAGGGGACTGAACGGGAGGCGGAACCGGCCACTCTCAGACTAGTCCTGAACAGCAGCAAACTTTCAGGGTAACTTAAATAAGCTCAGGAGAACTGTTGGAGCAACTCTGCCACATAAATGGCTGCCCTGCAGCAAGCAGAGGTGCTGCCAGACCAGACAAGGTGTTTAGGCTTTTTTCCTACTCTTTAAAAAAAAATTAAAAAATCATGTCCACGTTCCTCCCAATCCCAGTTCTGGGCGCAATCCCAGAGTGGCTGCAGCAGTGTCTGCGTGTTCCCACCTCTTCTGTGTTCTCTGCCACATTTCAACTGGGAGGGTCCCGTCCCCCCCAGTCCCAGTTACCTGCTGCTACACAACTGACTTCTTGAATTCACTTTGCATATATTCTTGAATAAAATTTTATACATGCAAAATACAACACTGGTACTCACCTCCTTACCTATTACATACCTGCCAAATAACGTATCGTATCGAGTTTATTTGATTCCATGAGCGTTTTTAAGGACGCTATTTCAGTGTCAATTTTATTACTGATTTCTGAGATAACACTGTTGGTACTTGAATCCTGCAACAGTAAAAGATAGCACGTATTTGACAATGATCTCTAGCCCTTTCAGCTTTGCAAAGCCAAACAAGAATACCACGCTACCAGCAACGAGAAACAAAGTTCCAGCTTATCACTGAAGTAAATCAGGTAACCAGCAAGAGACCTTAGAAGACACAAAACAGCATTTAATACAATCCAGGAAGAATATTAAGAGGGAGATAGAAAAAGAGAAAACTGGGATCGCACAGATTTTTGTCCCTGATACGCCAGTGCTGCCTAAAGGAGTCACTCTACAGCACACAGATAGTATCCCTAAATTTCTGCAAAACAAAGGTTTAAGCATTCACAAGCCACATCCGGAAAAGGGAGGAGACGCTGAAGATGGGACATGTCACTCTTCAGCCTCGTAGTCTTCAGCGCCCGCTAGCAGCTTCGAGGACTTCCAGCCCTTGCAAGACCTGCTTGGCTGCAGGCACCAGAACCGTCCCTCTGGTGCAGCTGCTCAGCTCACCTGCTCATACTGGGCAGGGCAGCACGACAGCGCACATCCCACCTGCGACAGCCTGCACGCAACATACTCAGGAAGCGAGAGACGAGGCTCGTGTGCCTCCTCCTGCCCGAACGGTGCTTACTGCAAATCCCACAGACCTCGGCAGACACCTACGACAGCTGGGAGTGATGTGGCCCAGCCTCTTGCTTTACCATATTCAAAAATCTATTCACTTTCACCAAAGTTTGGGGTTTACGTAACATGCAACGCATAACTGTATCCTGCTCAATATAAAATCAGCTTTGCTCAAGACTTACTTTTTTGTGAAACTCTGTAGTTGCTTCCATCAGTTTCCTCTCCTGATCCGTAAACTGTGGATAAAAGATAAATTACAACTGTAGTAACGGAAAACAAGACACAGAACCGACAGGGGTATCTTCATAGACCAGCTTACCATATCCGTCACTCTGCTCCTTTCCAGGTTTATGTCTAGCTTGCTGTCAGCTCGGATTTTACCGGTTTCATTCTTTAAAGCAAATAAAGGTTATGAAAATAACTATTTACCTTCCCTAACAGGACTCTGTAGGTACTTGCTGTTTACTTACCATTAGCTGCTGTTTAACTTGATCTAATTCAATTTTCATTTTCTAAGTGCAAAGGAGAAAAAAAAAAGATTTTACAAATTCAGGAAACTGCTGACCAAGTTAATCAGTCTTGCAAGTGTCACCACCGCATGCACACCATTATTCTTCCATAATTTTTCTCCCAGTGGGACAATTTGTTCTTGATTAAATACCCTAACTGGTGTGTTCAATCTGTATAGCCATGTATAACCTGCTGGGAATTTTGCTCAAAAGAAAGGGATTATTTTGTAACGATGATGATCTCGTTATTCTGAGACTAAAGACAGCAGAAAAATATCAAAATGCTGTCGAGCAAAACCGAAACAAGTCTCAATCACCAGTTTAATTAAATTGTTGCAAAGAAACGGCTGACTACTCTCCCTGCATTGTATGGTTAATGTGACAAGACTGTACCATGATCACCCTTAAATAAAATTACAGAAGATGATTCTAAGACATAGATTTTTTTTTTTTCTTTACAGAAGAACTGAGCAAGTCTTGTCCCGTGAAATATATTTTCATGTGATCACAGAAGTTGTAATCTACAAACACTTCAACTCTGATAAAAGTATCCATAATGACTTTTACATTCATATTTTGTTCCACAAAAATGTACAACAGGTATAAATTGTAATATACAACAGGTTAACTGCTCAATTAAAAATATTTATTAGTACCTCATTCTCTGCTCTCAAGTTTGCAAATTCACTTTTCTCCAGGATGACCATATCTTTTCGAATGGAGTCCAAATGTGCCATTATCTGCTGTAAAGTTATTTCCTTAGAAACAATAAAACATGTCAATGATTAAGTTGCACAGTTTCTGGTAAGTAAAGATTTTTAGGTCTGAACTTATGAAATTAGCTACTGCAAAGCACAAAAATGGGGAGACTCTCCAACAAGAAAGTGACAGAAACAGAATTTTATAGCTGCAATTTGTTTGAAAGACTCAAAAGATTTGGGTTTTGTGCTTTTTTTCTGTTGCTTTAATACACTAACTCTGAATTTAAGCAAAAAAGCCAGAGGTATTAGTCCAAGTAGCTATGAAATCAACCCCAGGCAACGCTACAGGCTTGGGGAGGAGTGGCTGGAAAGCTGCCCGGCAGAAAAGGACCTGGGGGGGTTGGTCGACAGCCGGCTGAATATGAGCCAGCAGTGTGCCCAGGTGGCCAAGAAGCTGGGGAATGGTCTAGAGCACAAGTCCTGTGAGGAGCGGCTGAGGGAACTGGGGGTGTTTGGCCTGGAGAAAAGGAGGCTGAGGGGAGACCTTATCGCTCTCTACAACTCCCTGAAAGAAGGTTGGAGCCAGGGGGGGTCGGTCTCTTCTCCCAGGTAACAGATGACAGGACAAGAGGAAATGGCCTCAAGTTGCACCAGGGGAGGTTTAGATCGGATATTAGGAAACATTTCTTCCCCGAAAGGGTTGTTAGGCCCTGGCACAGGCTGCCCAGGGAGGGGGTGGAGTCACCATCCCTGGAGGTATTGAAAAGACGTGTAGATGTGGTGCTAAGGAATATGATTTAGTGGTGGACTTGGCAGTGCTGGGTTAACGGTTGGACTTGATCTTGGAGGTCTCTTCCAACCAGAACGATTCTATGATTCTATGAAATGAGAGAGACCCAAAACTTCAAGTTAGTCCTTCATTCTCTTTGATTTTCAATGAGCATTCAGCAGCCTATGAAGCATTAATTGTTGGTTTGAATCCAGCTCCTAAGGAAGCACTTCCGTTTCTTGCCCACAAAGTCATCACAAGCCAGAGACTTAACGATACAAATATCACACTGTCCGCTCAGCGTTAAAGTCTGAGGGGCACCAGTAAAACATTGCTGAAAAGCAACGAAAAAAGCCTTCCTGGTGTTTGGACTAACAAATTCAGAATTCAACTGCTATTTATAAACTACAGAGTAAAAAAAAAAATAAGGAAAATAAAGGAAGAAGCTTTGTATTTTAGAATCTCAGCAGCGATACTCCTTTAGCTCACATAAGGAAGTTACCCTACTAATTAGCACGGAAAATGACACGTCTCTGTGGGATTCTGCTTTTAAAGCCGAGAGCCAGCAAAATGAAGAGCTCTCACTCAGACTACAGGCACACAGTATTGCTCAGATCCCATGTTGAACTAAATTTGTTAAAATATGCCCTGACCCAACTTCCACTGAAGTCTGACTACTTTGTTGAACACAACGACGGTTTTTACAATTCCTGGGAGAACTTCAGTTGCATTTACACTGAGGAGCTAATTTGCCTCATCCCATCCTAAAACATTCAGCCTCAACACTGGCTGCACTACGAAAACCAGAGCTTCTGCCTAACAGAATCCCATGCAAATTATATTCGGGATACCTACTTTCTTTACATATAATAGGATCGCCACAAAGAAAGATTTCCATTTTGATGAAAAAAAGAGAGAGACAAAAATTCTTGTCGTCTTCTGAGATTTAGAGAAAGAAGTTAGATAACTTTTATTAAGAATAAATGCCAGCAAGATAAAAATCTGCTGGAAATAAGGCTCAGCACTTTAAATAAAATAGCAATGAATGCATAATTGCATTAACTCATTGAAGAAGAATGGCACGTAATTTCAGCTTGCACAGCCTTCCTGAGTAATTATTAAAACCATTACTGTGCCTCAGAGCTTTATTATCCCGGCCCAGCTGTCTAGCCTACAAGAAAAACTAAAGTTCTTTTTATTTTGGCAATTTGTTAAAGCGAAACTTGTCACCACCTCTATCATCAACAGAAACACCAGCCACGCTGCTTAACTGACTCACTGCCTCCAGAGATGTCCGCAAACACGAGCCTGAATATCTAAGCGGAGGAGACACCTTGGCACTTCGCTTGAGTGCAGGCTACAGCCTTGCTCTGACCAGAGCAAACACCTGGGTTTACACCAACAGCTAAATAATTCAGAGCCCGCTTCTGTCCCCAAGGCCACATGATGCACCACAGGTTACGTCCACATGGCTAAAATCTCTTCCTCCTAAATCAAGGCGGCTCTGTCCCCTCTGCCCATGGGAACAGTTCCTGGCCCTGTACTTCCACATAAATTGTGCCCAGGTCGGGGAGGCACAGAGCTGGCATGGGTCAAAATTCAATGGTTGGACTCGATGATCTTAAAGGTCTCTTCCAACCTAAACAATTCTATGATTCTATGGAAATCAAACCAAGGCTCCGCAGTGGCTCTGGACAACCGTGTGGCGGTGGTTGTGCCTACACCCCCGCCGTGTTTACCTTTCACTATAGATGTAGCTTTAGAGACTGAAATGCAGGACAAAATAATGAAATAGTTTTAACAGTAGCTTTTAGTTTATGAATAGGAAAACAGGACAAATACAGTGTATCTCAGAACAGAGCTGACATCGTTACTAAAGTTCGATACAAACACTGACAATTATCTGATATTTTAGGTGGTCTCGTTATCTCCCAGGAACCCCCCCTTGAATCTCTCTTCTGCCCTCCACCATTGTGAAGCACGGTTCAAAGTCTGGTTTCACCTCAGAGCTTTTCGGCAGCAAACGAAGCCATCTCTGCATTATGTTTACATACCGTGGCTGTGTTTGGAAAACACTCCTGTGAGACGAAACGTTTAAGGTATTACTGTTCTTAATACCACCTTGAAACTTGGGAAAACCGATCTCATTGAAGTGTTTACAGTACTACAGAGAGTTCCTCACTTGTCTTTTAAATATGCAAATATGAGCCATTATAGTTATGCAGTGCTGTATACGTACACCATAGATCACTTTTTACCTGCTGAGCCTGCGTAACCATATCCTTATAGACTGTGTCTAAGCTGACATTTGACAGCGTTATCAATGCCGATACGATGGTCTCTGCTTGCGCCTTCCCAAAGCCTAGGAGACAGTTGAAGGATGACAAGTTAAGGTCATATTAGAAAGCTGGATGAAGAGAAGAGCAAGAGGTACGTAATAAACCGGGACACTCCAGTGCCGTACCTAACTACAGCGGCAAATGGGAAGTCACACAGTTACTGAAAACTGACAGCGAGGAGCCAGTCACCGTGACTTTTAACTAGAAAAAACACAGACTTGATGCTGCAAAAGTCCAAAGCACATTAACTTTTAATATACTGAAATAATCTAAGCACGCAGCTGACAGGAGGACCAAACTTCTGTACAATGGTTAACTGTTCATGCATTACAAAAATAATTCAGAAAAATTTTACTTTATAATGAGCTTTCACAAATTCTGTTACAGCCAAACTTACCTTGAGCTACAAAGTAC
Source organism: Phoenicopterus ruber ruber (assembly GCA_009819775.1). Classification (NCBI taxonomy): domain Eukaryota; kingdom Metazoa; phylum Chordata; class Aves; order Phoenicopteriformes; family Phoenicopteridae; genus Phoenicopterus; species Phoenicopterus ruber. Next base: position 212,508,946 of record CM020215.1, read on the forward strand.
GCATCCTATAGAATAATAAAATTAAACGGTAAGTCTGCATACATTGAAATTGTTCTGCACAGATATGAACACATGCAAAACTCATTTTAAAACTGCTGCACCCATACCCTGCAGAATGAATTCAAACTGGCATTTTTTCTTAAAGTGTTAAAGATGATGTGCAGCAAACAGAGGAAAAAACCAACCAGCTGTCATTTTAGCCATATCTGATCTAGTGCTGAGAGCTTTTGCCCTAACGATTTACTTCCAGCAACCTCACTGACGTGTTGTATTTCAATTGGCCCATTTTATAAAGTGGGATCAATTAATGCTTTGTTGAAAAATGCTTTCAAGGCAAACTATTTAGAGAAACACTGCTCCCTTCTATAATACTGGTACTGTCAAGCTGCACCATCGGTTTACGTTTCTAAAAAAGCCATGCATGCTTTATGACAGTCTCCTTCCACTAAGAGGTGTGATAGTATTGCTTCAGTTCCTCTGAATTTTCAGGATGACTTAGGTTTTTGCCAATTCATTATTTTGTTCTTCCTCTACAGCAGGAACCATCCTTGTTGCATGGAAGTTTGGAAAATGTGGAGAAATTCATATAAGCAAGAGAACAGAGCCTGAAAACTGCCTGCAGCAGGCTTGAGAAAAACTAAATGCCTCTCTCACTTTTGTGATACGTATAGGTTTTACCTACAGAGCCCTGTCACTGGAGTACTGAAGTATTTGTAGAAGTTATGGAACAAATTCAACGGAATAACAACACAGTGTACCAGCACCAGACAGACTTCACCTCACGAGTTCTAAAGGAACTTGAAGAAGAAATAGCTGAATTAGGTTGCGAGACGTTACTCGCCCCCAGCACTACCTTGGTTACCTGAGGACTGGAAAATGGCAAACACAATGCCAGTTTTTAAAAACAGTTCCAGAAGAGATGTAGGGAACTACAGGCTGACAAGTCTGACATGCATGAAAAAAATTGTTAGTGGACTATTAGGAGTCTTCTAACTACTAATACATATTATTATTAGACCCAAATAGCGGAAAAAATCCTAACCTCAGATTGGATGAAGTTCCAACTGTCACTTAAGAGAAAGATCTTGGGATTTTAAAAGATAGTTGCTAGTCTGATGAAGATGTCAGCTCAATGCTTAGTGGGGATCGATAAAGCAAAGCAAACCCTTAGGAGTTACTAAGAAAAGGAGCAGAGAACAAAATAGATGCAACATTACATCACTGTTCAAATCCACGGGACATTTGGTTGTCACGTAATGCCAGCAGCTCTGTTCCCTCCCCTTTCAAACAGGATGCGATAGAAGTGGAAAAGATCACAGAAGGGCATCAGGAATGATCAAAAGTAGGGAAAAGCTACTGCTGAAGGAAGAATTCAACAAGGTAGGATTCTTCTGTTTGGAAAAGAACGATGGGGGAATATGACAGAAGTTTACATAATCACGAGGGACATGAGAGATCAAATACTCATTCCCTCCTCCCACAAAAGAGCTGAGCAGGCATCAAATTAACCTTGTAGAAGCCAGGTTCTGCATAAACAAAAGGAGTGGACCTCTGAAACTCCACGAGAAAGGATGTTTTGGGTACTAATCAGTTTACAGTGGTTCAGGGACTGAACAAGCTTATGAAAAGAATTCCACTGAAGGTTACTAAAACTCATAGCTGAGCCAAAATACCTCCAGGGTGAAAACAACTGGAGGCTTAGAAAGCACAAGAGGATGTGTCACACACATCTGCCCCGTTTTAACACTCTTCTGCAGCCACTGACTGACAGCCACTGCCAGGAGACAGAACTCTGGGCGAGACGGACCTTTCATCTGACTGCAGCCAGCCACACTCACAAAATAAACGCGCAGGTGTTAAGGATGTATCGTGGCACTATGCTGCTGCAAATATTTTTAGTTAGAAAAAACCCTTAAGTTACTGTTAGCAGGCTAATAGAAAGAACTTCTATTAAAGCTTCATTTTTTTTTTCCTAGAAAACAGTTCTTTAACTGTTATTGTTACTTTACATTTGTTAATACTATGTTGTGTATATGTATTATGTTCCTCGGCTGGAAGACACTATATAAACTTGCCTACAGCTACAAATAAGGTAAATGTAATGTAACAGTTATTTGCACGGTTACAGAGGCATCAAACAGTGTCAGATGCCTCTCCTTCACCAGCCTCCTTCAGAGGCTGCCAAAACATTTTATAACACAAAGCATTGGTACTTCGGGAAAACTGATAGTGCTCAGACTTTTAGTACTTAAAGTTTTCCTTTGAATTATTTATCAGATATCACTCACCGTGGGCTTCCAGATCCTGCACTAAAGCATGGGTATCAAAAGTTACCTTCCTCTGCTCCGGGGGAGTGATTTCAACTCTTCTGACATCATATGACTTCCTAATGAGCGTGGCAGCAAAACCTGGAAGTGACAACATGCGATTTAAACTTAACCTCATTGGTTTATCATGCAAGATGATAATTTTAATTTCTTTCATCACAGCAAAGCTGCATGGATGTTGCAACAAAAAGCTGGGTCCTTTTGATAGCTTGGTTACAGCACACATCAAAAACCATCAATCCCTTTTCCATAGGAAATCTATACTAACTAGGACTCGCATATCGCTCTTAAACGCATTCATATAAGTAGGAAGTTGTGCAACAGACAAGCATCCTGATACACCAAAAATAAAAACACCACAACTAGTTGTTTTGTAATATATGAGAAACATCATTTAAATCACGTTCCTACTTTTAAACCATCAGCAGTTCTAACACACTGCCAATTTCTGCTACTTACAGCTAACGTCATTCATTTGGTTCCTCACAGAATCCCTCAATCACCTTCTTTTTACACTTTCTCCTATCACTATCCTTTCCAGCAAGGAACATGCCATGTGTGAAGATAAAGCTACAGACTTTTTTTTTTTTTTTTTAGGAAGCTACGCAAATCTGACATTCAGAATGAGTTTGTTGGTTCACCAGGAAAGTAACTGGGAAACAAAGTCATATGATGTTTGCACCTAACACCTCAGAGAAGGGTATTAGTTAAAGATCCACTCTATTTATTACATGAGTTCCTTCCCACAAGATGGTTCACTGCTTCTCTTACTTTATTTCAAGCACATTTTTCCTTTCATTTTATCTTTGTGAGGCCCTGCATGATACAGATTCCATTCTGATAGATTCTTTGTTATCTAAAAAACCCTGTTACTTCTAAATCCATGCTTATTTGAAACTTTTCTCACTGCTGGCTCTCTGCCTTAACCAAAATGCTGTTCTGTATCTTATCTAGACCTTTACTCAAAAGCTGTGTATCACTTAAACAGGGAAGTTATATTGTGCCACTGCAAGATAAATCAAGTTATGTGCTACCTTAAACATACTCTAAAGAAGCGACTATAGCTAAGCCAGCTGTAGTATCCAAACCAAAATCTGTACAAGATTTAAGATTAAAGAGACAAAGGAAAGATTTGTGTTTTAACTATATAAACACTAAATACTACGTATAAATAATTTAAAATAACTCTAAAATTTACTGTGGAATAGAACATTCTTTTTCCACAGAGTCATAACAACTTTTGAACACACAGCACAGCTTTCTGTCCTCTAAATGTGTTGGTGGATCGTTTCCATTGGGTTGAACATATACATTAGAGAGACATTCTCTCAGAAAAGCTGATATTACAACACGACGCTGTTGGTTGCCTTAGCATGCTGCTTTTTCCCCTGTCGCTTCACTCCGGTATTCTTGACCTGACACATGGCTCTCAACCCAAGGCTGTCTTCAAAACTCACGGATGTTTTCACAGACGGCATCCGAGACCCCGTTTTGTGATGGGGTCAACTCCCACTGCTCCTCCCGCCTCAAACATTCCCTGTCAGTCCCCACAATCTACTGAACCGACTGCTCCTGCCCACGAAGCACACCCCTTGCCTCGGGCTTGTCACAGCCCCACAGAAGGCGTTTCGCGCTCCTTCACACACCGCCCCAGGGACAGGCCCCCACGATCGCTCTCAGCAACCAGCCCAGCCCGCCAAACGCCCCGCGCAGCCTCCGAGGCAACTCAACAGACCCCGAGGGCAGCCCCCACCACAGCAGGCAGCCTTGCGCCCCCTCCTCCCACCTCCGCTCCCCGGCTCCCGCAGGGGGCTGGCAGCCGCCCGCCCTGTACGCAGCGCCGAGCGCAGCCCGGCGGAGGGGCTGCCGGCTGACTCGCCGGCTCCCAGCCGGCCAAGGGGCCGAGCACGGCCCTCCGGCGCCTCTCACCTCTGCGAGGATCCGGAGGCCGCAGGGCCCGGAGCAAGAGCGAGGCCGGCCGGGAGCCGCCACCCCAGGCGAGGAGCGCGGCGCTGCACCCAGCACCCCTCATCGCTGCACGAGACCACCGCTTCCGGCGCGCGCCGCCAGCCGCCTCCCGCCCTCCGCACTACGCAAGCGCCGTCGATACACCTTTCCGCTCAGGGCCCGCGGGGTATGCTGGGTACTGTAGTCCTCGGCCGCGGTGAAGGAGCCCGGCTTGAGGGCGGTGGCGCTGCGCCGCCATGCGGAGGGGAGGAGCGACGGCGCCCGCTGCGCATGCGCAGGGAGCGACCTCTGTCGGCGAGACAGCGCTCCGTCCGCCATGTTGTCTCTCAGCGGGAGGACACGGGTCCTTCCTCGTAGTTTATGAGCTCAAATTGCTGTCAGCAGCCTGGCTGCTTCGGACCACAGGCGTTTGTCATAGCTTGGCTAAAGCTTGGTGATGTGCAAGAGGCTGGTCTGTAGCAAATCAGCTGTAGCAAGTCAGTCAGGGTTGGTGGGGATTTTAGGCCAGTGACAGCAGCGAGTGGTCTGGTCTCTGGCTTTACGGCATGTGTGGAAAGTGTTGATGTCTGTTGAGAGCCATGATGAACAGGCAGAGTTAAAACACCCACAGAACAGTGGGTAGAGGAGAAGATACAAAAAAAAATTGTGGACTGGTCTTCCTTGGAAAATGTACAGAGAAGGGATATTCAGAGAGAGCCCTGTGTCAGTGGGCTGGTCCAAGGGCTTGGAGAGAAGCAGTGCTCTGACATAGCCCAGAAATGGAAGAACATCCTGGGTATCATGTTGCAAATGAGAATAAAGGACAGCTCACTTTGCTGCTGGACAGCGTGTGCACCCTGGGGAGGTTTTTCATAATGGATCTGGATGAAACAACTCATGAAAGTGCGGTGGTTATATCTGCTATGGTGTGGAGCAGCAGCTAGGCAGCCTTGCGGCCAGCCAAGTTGCTTGTGTATGGTGTCAGCCTGATGGAGCATCCTTGAGGTGTATATGGGACTCAAGGAAGGTGTGCTCGGTGTTTTGAGCATTCCCCAGAGAGTGCTTAAACTAAAGTTTGAGTAAAACAGACTTCTTAGTCTAGCCAAGCATGAGAGCTTGTAAAAGACCTTGCTTGTAAGAGCCCTCATGTTGCTTACCTTCAGGACAGAATGATTTCTGGGCAGGCAAAGTCCAGAGAAAAAGCAGGTGGCCTACAAGAGGCCATACAGAATTCAGAGCAGTTCAGATCTGCATAGGTGCAGGTGTGGAGCATCCATGAAAATAGTGTGAACAGGCCAATTCAGCTCTGGAGGCTGCAAACCTGTTGACCAAAAATGCAGGGTCTAGTGACATGAGGGCTGCGCATTGACTGCACACACACAGTCCCAAGATGGGCTTTGGGAAAACAGCCCTGAATTTCTCTTACATGTGAACTTTCATGCCTGTATACAGAGTTAGAACTGGATTTGTGACGGAGAGGACTGTGCAGAGTCTAAGGGGCCCTATTTTCTCCCAGTTCCATTTGGATGATGTGAACTGCTCCTGATTTAGCCTGGTTTCCCATTGTTGTCTGTCCTGAACTTACTGTAGCCTCAGAAAACTGCCGCAGGTGAACCTCTCTAAGCCTGGCTCTGCCTATGTCCAAATATCCCCGTCTTTAAATGCAAAACCAGCCCTGGCTCCAGTTCTGAAACATGAAACTGTAATTCTGGATACTCAAGATTTTGAACCCTGAAGCTTTCAAACTGCAACCTGTTTTCATTTTACTCCCTATCGGAGCAAAATGCAGATTTCACAGCCTCAGAATATTTTTGCAAAATTGAATTCTTGCTTTTCAGTTTGTGCTAGTTACAATAAAATACATTAGGCTCTCTCAGACATCTGTTTTACTGTAGAAGTCCAGGGATGCTGAAGTTACATCTTAAAATAAAAGTGCAGACCAAAAAAGAAGATTGCTAGTGGTACTTTTTAGACAAAGTTCTAACTGAAATTGTAAAGTTTGAGAGCCATGATATAAGACATCTGTGAGTAAAAAAGATGCATTTTTCAGCAGTTACCAGCAGCTGCAGGTTGTCTGACCTCGCCCCTCTGTTCTCTTCCCAGAGGCCTGCTTCTCTCACAGCTAGTACACTGCAATGCTTTAAGCTGAGCACAAAAATCCAGGCTTTCAGAGCAGAAAAGTCCCCTTGGTAATAAAAACCCTTTGATTTTCAGTTACTTGAAGGTCCCTTCTGCTGCCAGGTTGGCTTCAGCCTTCATGAACTGCTCGTCTCCATTCATTGGAAGGGGCTGTTGTTTCAGTGGACTCGCTTACATGGAGCTTTGGTCCTGCCTTGTTTCCTTCTGTTGGCAAGAGCCTGTTGGGGGAATCTTAATTTGTTCAGAGGCATTTCCTCTTTCAGGGCATGGCTTTCATTCAGAGGACTTCTAGGATGGGAACAAAGGTGGAAGTAAGATATGTACGGGATATTTGGGGGAAGAAGCGCTGCTACCAGTGGCAGTTGTCTGAACCAGGGTGATAAAGAAGGCAACCAGCTGAGGAACTCGCTGGAAGGGCGCTCGCAGGAAAGCAAGTGCCTGTGGTACCTGTGCTGAGCTTTAACTTCGCAGTCCTGCCATGGTAACAGATGCAGGGCTCAGCAGCAACACTCGAACAAGCCGAGCCTTATTTAAAGCACTGAGTTTCCAAGTCAACAACTCCTGTGTTGCCAAGATACAGACATTAGAAAAAAACCCCAACAGTAGCAACAAAAAGCTGTCACTAAGGGAGAAGAGCCCCGAATCCGCGCCCTCTCTGCGGGGACATCATTGTTCAGCACTAACAATGTCACACGCAGGCTCAGGATGGCAATTGCTCCTTGAGCGGCACACAGTCCTTTCCGACCACAAAGGCTTCCCTCGCAGGACAGAAAGGCTGAGTGCCCCAGGGTGCTGATTTTCTACTTCAGACAGACAGTGAACGGGCAGACTGGGTGTTTAGAAGCTGTAATTTCTGGCAGCAGGTACCAGCAACTGAACTCGGTTCATCTTAGTAATACAGAGAGCTGCACTGGAGATAAGGGCGGCTGTCCCAGCTTGCCGTAGGAGGGCAGCAGCCTACAGCCAGACAGGGTCTGACGATGGGACTGTGTATTCTGATCAACTCACCCTTCCGCTCTGTTTTATTTATTGTCATTTATACAAATACGGTGGAGGGCAGCTATTCCTATGCTCTCAGCCAGCCATCCTACAGCTTTTCACAGAATCATAGAATCATAGAATTGTTCTGGTTGGAAGAGACCTCCAAGATCATCGGGTCCAACCATTAACCTATCACTACCAAGTCCCCCACTAAATCATATCCCTTAGGGCCTCATCTAAACGCCTTTTGAATACCCCCAGAGATGGGGACTCCACCACCTCCCTGGGCAGCCTGTTCCAATGCCTGACAACCCTTTCGGTAAAGAAGTTTTTACGAATGTCCAATCTAAACCTCCCCTGGCGCAACTTGAGGCCATTTCCTCTTGTCCTGTCGTCTGTTACTTGGGAGAAGAGTCTGACCCCCGTCTCTCTACAACCTCCTTTCAGGTAGTTGTAGAGAGCAAGAAGGTCTCCCCTCAGCCTCCTTTTCTCCAGGCTAAACATCCCCAGTTCCCTCAGCCGCTCCTCATAGGACTTGTGTTCCAGACCCTTCACCAGCCTCGTTGCCCGTCTCTGGACACGCTCCAGCACCTCAATGTCTTTCTTGGAGTGAGGGGCCCAAAACTGAACCCAGTACTCGAGGTGCGGTGTCACCAGGGCCGAGTACAGGGGGACAATCACCTCCCTACTCCTGCTGGCCACACTATTTCTGATACAGGCCAGGATGCCGTTGGCCTTCTTGGCCACCTGGGCACACTGCTGGGTCATATTCAGCCGGCCGTCAACCAACACCCCCAGGTCCTTTTCCGCCGGGCAGCTTTCCAGCCACTCCCCCCCAAGCCTGTAGCGTTGCCTGGGGTTGTTGCAGCTTTTGCATGCACACAAGTAACACATCTCTGTATTGTCTGTTCATCCGTCTGGATGAGGGCCTGCAGCGGGGATTACTTTGTGCTGCATACTCTGCAAAGGTGCTGTAGGGTAGAAGGCACGCCTCTCAAACAGATGAAAATAAGGAGGGCAAGCAGATGTGGATCCCTGATAGAAGAACGTTGAAACCAATGAGGTGGTTGGAAGGAGGGAAACTAATGAGACAAGATAACTAATTTTTTAACCTTCCCCCTCGTTTTTCATACAGTATATATTTTTCAATATCTGGCATGCTTCATGGGAGCTCTGTTGTCTCCCTTGACTTCAGGGTACAGAGCAAGGGTTTAGCATTGTCGATGGTGGTGCTATCTAGTCATTGGTATGTGGGGCTGGAAAGGATCATCTGTCTTGAGTCCTCAGCAAACAACAAGCACACATGCCTCTTTTTTTCTTGCTGTTTTCTTCGAGATCTTTCCCAGCCTAGGGTTGATTTTCCTGCTGAATCACTAGCAAGTCCCTTTCTTGGGTTTAGGTTAACCAAACATTTTCAAAGCTAGGTATCCCCTGAACTGCATTTAGAAACCTAAACTGCTGCTGGATTTTCGGAGATGTTGAGTGCTGAATATCCTTTCTCTCTACTCTCTTGTCTCTGAGTCTCCCACCCCTAGAAGAGGCCTGGGCTATGGCAGCCTCTGTATTGGCTGTGTTAGTGAGCGCAGGTCCGCGGACTGAGCTCTTGCAAACCCCTTCTGTGGTCTGTGACCAGTGCCAAAGAGAATACAAAGAGCTACGGCAAAGCAAGGTATTATTCAATCTCAACAAATGGAACAAAGTATAAGGGAACAAGGAGTTTAAAGTGGTAAAAGTGTCCAAGTGATTGTTTGCACCCCATAGGTCATACCTCTCTGTCAAAGCCATGGGGTAAAGGTCAGGGGCATCATGTAGATTTTATTTCCATGGATGCTTAGGCAGAATCCATCCCTTGTTAGTCCATTCTCTGCTGTCAGGCTCTGGTGGTCAGATACTGGTCTCACAGCTTTTGTTGATGTCTGGAAGCATCACATTCTCTACTAAAAGATAGTTCCAGTATTGTCTTTTCATGGTGCCCCCCTGCGTCTCTGGAGCTCCTTCTGTCATTTGGGTAGTTTCGTAGCAGTCCTGCTGCTAAGTGAACCAGCATGGGAAGGGATAGTCAAAGAGAGAACTTTGGTAGCACTGGTAGGTGATGCCTGTCTCCTTGAGTCCTGCAGGACTCCACCTCAGACCTGGAATTGGAAAAAGGGAGCATCACACCATCACCAAGTGTTGCAGCACCACTGAGCCTTGGGGGAAAGAGGCCAGACAGGGATTTTTGGAAAATGTTGCCTTCACATGCTAAAAATCTCTGCTGGGACTCAACCTGTGAAATTTGCCATGGTACAAAGGGGCCAAATATCTTGAGTACAGCACAAGTCCCTCATCCTCTCCCAACTCTCCTCTACCTGGTGGTGGGACCATCCATCATCCTGGCCCCAATGTACAGCTGCATACCACCCACCCTCACTCCTCCACCCCCTCCATTCTCCTACACCTTGTGGGGTAAGAGGGGAATATTGCTGGGGGTTGCGCCACGGGAAGCAGAACTGTCTCTGATGCCTCCCTCACCACACTGCTGGGACAGAACCAAAGTGCAAGATACAGCTTGGGAGGCAAAGGTGTGTGAGGTCCAACAGCCTGGAGTGGGACAGAAGACGGCTCATGTCTAGAAGACACTTGCTATTGTCCTCTAATGATTTCAGCGCTGGTTGGGATTGTATATATTTAGGAAATTGAGAGCTCTGCAGCGTAAGTCTCTTTTCGCATCGCTACTCAGGTCAAAGTGTCGTGCTCTGGCTCTCTTCTGTGTTGCTGGCTACTCAATGGGATATTGTGCTTCAGCATTTTGCGAGCAAACATCTGACACAATTTCACTCTCATTTGCCAGAGGTACCTTGCAGGCAGGAAGTTGTTACCCAGCAGCTCTCCAGAGTTGCTTAAGCTCTTTACGGAAAACCCAGAGGAAAGGGCTGGTGCGTGCCACTCTGTTTTGAACTGTCTGGGGCTTAGGAGCTTAAGTGTGCTTCAGAAATATATTGAGACAAAGAGCAGGGAGTGGGTGACTAATTCCAGTGCAGAATCAACAACAACAACAAAATAGATTCTCTATTCCTCATCTAAAGGAATTCACTGAGCCATGCTTTCTGGAAAGCTTCCTTCCTTCTGGAGTACCTATCGCAGTCTGCTTTCCAGCTAGATAAGCACATTTGCAGCAAATTAGATTACCTTTGAAATAAACATGCAGGGTGGGGCACGGGAGCCTGTGGCAGGATAGGTCAGGGCTCTGTACGATTAGTTACATCAGGCTCAGATAAATCTTACCAAATTTAATTTAGATGGAGTACGGCCAGTGGACAGACAGACTTTGAAGCTGTGGTGGGTATTAATGATGCTCTGTTGACTTTCATCCTTGTCAGTGTCTTGAATAACATTGTTTGAGACCCCAGTGGGGAGGGAAAAATTAGGATAGTGAAATAAAATGCGTGAGCACAGATGTATTCGATTAAGTCTCATTTAAGTCAGTGAGGTTGCTGTAGTCAATGGAGCCATGCTGACATGTATCAGCAGAAGCTACTGCTTGTTCTTTGTATTCCTGTAGTACTGAGAAGCCCAAATCCTGTGTCAGCATCTCACCATTGTGAAAACTCAATATGTAGATTTTGCATGTAGCTGAAAGCAATAAAATTCTAGTATGGAAATTAGGGAAAGAAAACTTCAGTGCTGAGTTGCCTGATGCTCCTCTTGCCTATTTTTCTGCATTATCTTCTTTCTGCCCTCCGTAGTGCTGCCATCTACCACCTGTGCGATAGCTTCAGTGGTCAGGTCCACCCCTCGACCATGAACACATTGGTATGTTGCATCTCTCTCTAGATGTCCTGATGTTTCATGGGCTCACTGAGCTACGAATAACTCACCCTTACAGTCCCAGTCCAGGTCACTCCAGAAATCCAGATGGGTTCTACTCCTTTGTGCTCTGATGGCATTAGGGGACACTGTGCACCAGTGTCCACCAAAGTCTTCTGCTCCTGTGGATCCCATGTGCCAGGCCATCGACTCCACACCGCCCAGTAAATCTGGTTATCCCTTTCCTCTGCCTGGCCAGAAACAGGGACCCTCTATTCCTGATTCGAGTATTCACTATCTGAGTCCTGTTGTCTCAGATCAGCCATTCCTTCACCAGGGCCAGGAGAAGTGTTCTCAGCTCTTCTTCTGCATCTGGGGCATTGCTGGTTGTCTTCCACTATCTTGGTGGCAACTGGAGTGTCGGTCTTCTTGGATGGGTGCTTCTTCCTTGCAGTTCATGTATGCGGGCTTCTAGATGTGAGGTGGGCACACTGTCCCCCTTCTTCATGTCCTTCTCCTGGTCATGCAGGAGGAACCACAGGGTGGCATGGTGTGCACCTGGCTCCCCCTTTCCCTCTGGCAGGGTGAAGCTGACTCCATGGGGTGTCCTTGACAGCCGAGCCATAGGCCCATGGGTGGAGGGGGGAGGTTCTCTTTGAACTCCTGGAGCCATTGGGACAGTCACTCCACAGTTAGTGGCTCAGAGTCCGGCCTGTACATCAGCACCAGGGTGTTGGTATACGACACTGGTGAGTTACGTACCACCTTCTGCCACATGGACTGGGTGCAGTTCCACCACCTCTAGTTCCCTCAAGCATTGGATACCTTCGTGAGTGGTGGTCCACTTGCCAGGCAGCATACCAGATCATCCTTGAGGGCGTAACTGGCTTTCATAGTCAACAGGAACCATGTCCAAAGGTGGAGGGTTCCCATTCCCTTTCCAATCCCTTTGTCAATCCCAGTGTCCCTACTGAGGGATCTCAGCTTGCCTGCTGTTTAACTCCTGACAGTGGACCCCAGTATCCCAGCATCGGAGCAACCAGGCAGCAATCCGCTCACCTGGCTTGTGGCTGTAACTTTTCCACAGATCTTGCAGCTCCTTTAAAACCTTGGGGTTTAGGGCCCAAGTGATTTCCCCCTCTTTGGTGACTTTGTCACTTCCTCATCCTGCTTCCTCTGATGGTGCTGGGCAGAGGCTCAGCAGGCACAGGCCAAGCCCCAGAACATCACTAGAAGTTGCTAGTTGGGTCAGGCAAGGCACCCTTCCTTCAAGACGTGTGCCAATTCAACAGGCTTATATGCCTGTTCAGGTGTAAAATCGCAGGCTATCGGAGGTGATAACTGCCCTAGGCACCTGCCCAAATCCTCCCGCAAACCCTGAGACACCACCGATTGACCACCTTGGGGCACATTTCTCTGTCACCTCACCAACAAGTTGTTTACTCTTCTGCCAGGACCAAGCCAGGTTCCACACACCCAACAGCAAGGCTACGATGTTAGATAATATGATCAAAAACCATACATAAAGATGTACAAGAGACTTGGGAGCCCATGCAACAGAGCTGGATGCATCCATCCTGGAGGAGCAGAGGGAGCTGTAATCCCTCATGCTCTTGGCAACGTAGCTCACTGTTGCGGATGGAGTGATGCACTCCACTTGTAAGAGAGAAGCAACAATATACTTTATTGATATAAAACAGTGAGTTAACAAAGTTCAGTGGTAAATGCGGCAGTGTTTAACATGATTTGATGGCAAGGTACACAGTATTATTTACTGCATGAAGGACAGGGTCAGACAAAACTGTCAGGGAGACCCTTCCATTGAGTTGTGAGATTCAGAAAGGACTCCCTTGCTTTCTGAACTCCTTCTCAGAGAGGAGTCTAGGTGCGGCTGGATCCAATCCTAGTCCCAGACTTGGTCAGTGGTTTATGTCTAAAGGATTATATATGCACAATCAATCCTTTGTACCACTTAGCTAAGATTTCAAAGTTTAGCATGCTGTTAGTCACTTACCGAGGATATGTTGTGGCAAGGAATCTCTCATCCTCGAGGAGTAACCTTGAGAGGTGTCCCTACTCAAGGGGAGACCCTGGTGTGCAGCCCGCTGCCGTGCAGGAGAGCTCAACAGGCCCTGGGCAGTCCGCTATTTATAGAGTAAGATGATTGGCCTGTAGTCATATTTGCATACCAACTACAGGTGTGCGTTTCTTACTGTTGTGGTGTTATCTGTCTGCCCTGCATCCGCTTTGAGCCAGATGCAGCCATCACAACCCCCGCTGGTGGTTATGGTTTAAGCAAGGGGCAGCGGCGGGAGCACACCGCCACACTCACGCCGCACAGGACCACCATCAATGCCAGGGCCATATGCCAGCCCTGGCGCATGGCCATTGCTTTTATCAAAATGTGTCCAGGCACAGTGGAGTAAGGTGATAAGCACCACAGCAAACAGTGAAAGCAGCCACTGACAAGCCCTGGGCTCTAATATACTGTAAAGCAAGCAAGCTCCATGACCAGCCCAGGACCCTGCCAGTTAACAACTATAACTGCTATAGCATGCTCAAATCAAAACTGTTGTTATCTCAAGCCCCATGCTGTGCATGAAAAAGAACTGTTGTGGGTTGACCCTGGCTAGCAGCCAGACACCTACCCCAGCTGCCCTCCCCTGTCTTGTGGGATGGGCAGAAAACAGAAGGAGGGTGAGGAGACTTGTGGATTGAGGTAATGACACTTTAATGGGAGAGAAAGGCTGCATGCACAGGCAAAGCGGAAAAAAAAGGAATTTATTCACTACTTCCCATTGGCAGGCAGATGTTTAGCCACTTCCTGGCAAGGAGGTCCTCGGCATTTGTAACACTTGCTTGGAAGGACAAACGCCATAACCATGAACATCCCTCCTTCCTCCTCCTTTCCTGGAGCTGTTATTGCTGAGCAGGATGCCATATGGTATGGAATATCCCTGTGGTCAGTTGGGGTCAGCTGTCCTGGCTGGGTCTCCTCCCAGCGCCTTGCCCACCTCCAGCCAACTTGCTGGGCAGGGTGGGCAGAGTAGGAAAGAGAGAAGCCTTGATGCTCTGCAAGCTGTCTTCAGCAATAGCCAAAACATCGGTGTGTTATCAACGCCGTTTCAGCCACAGATCCAAAGCATAGCTCCGTACGGGCTGTTAGGAAGAATGTTAACTCCATCCCAGCCGGACGCAGTGCACCTGTCTAGCAAAGATCCTGAAGGACCTAGATGTACTGGAGAAGCTGGCACAAGGTCATAAATAAGTTCATAAAAGTCACTGTGATCTTATTTACAAGTTATTATGGAAATGGCTGACAGCTCCCAGGGAGACAGTTTTTAATGGCTCCCGAAGTTGCTCGGAAATTCTGATGGAGTCCAGAATACTTTGCCTTGGATTACACAGTGCACTTTTTCTGTTTTGAGACCACATAGACATTGATGCATTTCCCCGTAGGCACAAACAGCACCCATTTAACCACAGTGCTCTGTATCATGGGAACAGCTTGCAGACCATTGTTTTCACAGATCTTCTTGCTTGAATAGATTATACCAGGACTAAGAGCTTTTCACAAAACGGTCAAGTATTTATGAGCCTGGAAACAGAGCAAATAGATTTCTTTGCAAGTTAATGTAAATCCAGCTGGGAGCTTAAAACATTTAACGGATGAACTTCAGAGAGGTACATTGCTTGTTTCAAGACAAGTGGAGATGTGGAGACATCTCCGTTTAGAGCTCCCTCAACACGCAGAGGGTACAGTCATCCTGGATTGGCGAGGCTGTGTCAAGGGAGACATGTCGCTGTAGCAGCTGCTCATTTCTAGATGCTCATTTCATCCGTCTGCCCTGCAAGCCATCGTGCTGTTAACTACATCCTCCTGTAAGGACATTTGTCTTCTCAGCAATGCCGTGATGGTTAGATACGCTACAGCCAACTGCAGTATGGCACAGACCTTCAGAAATGACTGCAGCGAGTCATATGTGCCGTTGCATAACAGAGTTAAACGAGGCCATTTTCCTCCCCTGTTCCAGGTACAGCAGTTTACACTGAAGAGCTCTGTCATCTTACACAAATGTTAATTAAACAAGAAGTGTCTAAACCACCAACATAAGAGAGCCCACGCCTGACCTTCAGTCCCCAGGAGCCAGTCTTACTCAGTAGATAACTGAATTACGGAGTTGCTGGCTTTATGATGAGAACACAGGTAAATTCAATTCCCATTAGCATGGCTGTAAATTAGGAGTGGATTTACTGCAAAACTATTAGACTTTTTTGGTGGCAATCTCCAAAGTGCTTTATGCTAGTTGAAATTCAGTTGAAACCACATCTCTGCTGATGTCGTTCAAGCTCTGATCATTTTCCCCAGCAGGAAATTTGGCCCCTGCTTTGTTACAGTGCATGAATAGAAAGTCTTTTGTTCCTGGCCAAGAGCACACAGACCACGCGAGCAAAGGCTTTCTGCATCGGTGACCTCCAGGTTGGTTTGCTGCAGTGATTGTAAATGGGGATGAATGAGCAAATACTACAGACTTGCTAAAGGAGCAGAAGTTCATCACTCCAATATTATGCAGATTCCCCAGCAATCAATCCAATTTAAGGTTATAATGCTCCTTTTCAACAGTTTTACTGACTTTAGGTAACAGATATGCAGGCAATGTAAGCCATCTCCCTGATCAGGTTGTTCCACTGTTTCTCACGTTAGGGGGAATAGGTTTGTCCCAGCCAGGGATAAGACTTATGGGACCTGATGATAAGTCTTTTTAATAACCAGGTTTTGGCTATTTCAGCTTCCCTCTTCAGGTCAAATTAAAGCTTGAGTGTTAGAAACTCAAATGTACAGTCATTTGCCCTTTCTGGTTCTTGGAGTGTGACGTGTTTGCAATCTCAGCTCCTTCTAAAATGAAGAAAATAGAAGCACATGGTAACTGCTGTCTCAATTTACAGAGTACATGAAGCAGTTACTTTGAGAAAGGTGCACAACAAATACCATGTCAACACCATCTATGTATGTGCAAGGACATGAGAAACACATCCAACCATGAAGAAGGAGGCCTCCCAGCCACCAGTACAAGGCTGGAGCTGAATCAGAGTTTCAGACTCCCTTAAGATATCTCAATTCCCTTCCTCAGAAATCAAATGCTTCTCAGTATCTACAGGTGACATGCAACATCGAACTCTCTCCCACCACAATAGACAATTCTAATTAAAACTTACATAAGGTGTTCAAATTGTTCATCATCGGAGGGGTTCAAGGTGAGGTTGAATGGGGCTTTGAGCAAAGCACAAAGATGTTTGTGCCCATGGCAGGAAGGTTGGACTAGATGATCTTTAAAGGTTCCTTCCAACCCAAACCATTCTGTGATTCGATGATAAACCTCCCAGGTTTGATGTGGTGGGAGAATTACTTCTGAATAAACGTTTGGTAGATCATCAGTTCCAGCTGCAGTCTATGAGAGGGGAAATGATGCTCAAGATCGAAAGAGCAAAAAGATCAAATAAGGGGATGCCAAGGGAAAGCTGTCTTGGGGAGGGCTTGAGGTGGAATTCAGACTCCTTTACAGTAAAATCAGCACATTGGCAAGGAGAGAGCATGGCTCTGTACAACAGATGAGGCCTTTTATCAGGAGTAGAGTGGAAACGCTGCCTGCTTGTACCATTTATGGAGAGAACAACAGAGGAAACAAGGGCTCAGAGGTCTATAAGCGCTCAGTGGCAAAGGCAGGAGTAGCACAGAGGTCTTCTGGCTCCAGTGCCAGGGTCTGGTCACGTCCTGGTATGAAATCTTTTTCCTTACTACAGTTTAATCATTTGGGCTGAAATCTGTCAAATTGGAAGTTCTGTTCATGGCTGAATTTGAAAACCTAAGGCAAAATGGTTCGGGTCTTTCTGAGCAGCCAGTTCTGGTACTCCTACACCTTGAAGCAACATGGGAATTTTGGCAGGGCATTAGCTTGCGTCAAACCCTTTACTGTCTCCATTATCTCTGTATTGTATAATGAAGAGACTAGAAGATGCTGCAAGTTCATCACAGTTCTGCAAGCGGGGGATTAACCCACACTTCTGTGAACCACGGAGGTACATACTTAGGCACTGAATGAACAGAGGTCTTAAGGAAAATAGCATGTGATCCTGTCATTTACAACTGAGTCATGACACATGGACAACATGAGCCCGGGTAACCTTAAATCTGGCATTGTGATACTTGCGTATGCTTGGTTTTGCAGTTTTAATAGTATATGTGTAATATATATTTATGCGCGTGTGTCTCTATATACACACAATATATATATTTAAGCTTTGCTGTTGAAAAGCAGCCAAGCTCTGTTTCAATAGCAGTTGGAAACAAATTATACAGAACACTGAAACAAAGCTGAAGAAAGGATTGTTTTGATCTGAGATATTATTTCTGTTCTGATTCCGCTTTTCTTTTCTCCTTTGCTTTAATCAAAACTATTAACCTGAGATCATACCTCGGAGCTAAGACAAGCCCATGGGGAATTTCTGAAATATCCAGAAGGAGTGCAAAGAAGCAGTTTTGCTTTATGTTACTATGATTGTAGATGTTCTGTGCCAGGCCTAGTCTCTCCTGTATGCTCAGGAAAATTACTTACACAAACCTAATTGATGAACACCAATTAACTGGCATAGGTAAACTAACATTAGCGTGCCCTCCCCTCCGTGCATGAGATGAACCATCCCCTGGAACAGACCCCACCTAGAAATTGTGCTGCTCTGGGAGTTGTAATAAAACGATTTGAGTTTCCACATTTTACAGTAACTCTTCATCTCAGTGCTGATGTGTGGACGTCGCTGGCAGCAACGATCCTGGTTGTAATAGGATTAAATTAAGGAGTAATAGGATTAGGTTAAGGAATGGAGAATGAAACTTCTACAGCAAATTTCCTGATGATGAGACTTGAATAACCTGACAAGTAAAGCTCATCACCTGACATTGAATCACTTAGGAAATATAAAGTACGGAAATTTGATATGGGAAGGGATTAAATCTTATTCCTCTTCTCCATCTCAGAGTTTTAATGATTCCTATCTTATTTGCAGACTTGCGTAATTTAGCATGAAGAAAACAATGAAAAATAACAAACACTGTTGCAAGTTTGCTTTTATAAATCACCCCTCTGGAGAGAAGGTGGGCTTCTCCTGTCATTGACTCTGAACCAAATGATCACGATTTGAAAGAGAGGTTGGAGCAAAGTGTAGTCTGAATGCTCATGTGAGTCACTCCCATTTACAAAGGCGAGAGGAAGAGGTCCTAGACTTCCAAGGATGTCAGGCTGCTATTCTATAAACCTGCTTTCAACCAAGGCAAATCCTTTTTATTTATTTCAAGTGCCTTTGAAATACCTTTAGTTATTTGCACATTGCTTCTCGAAAAACAGAAGAGATACGTGTGTGTATGACTCAGCTGAAAAAATCTTTTAAATGGCCATTCTCATGTTCCTGGTACAGAGATAGCATTTTGTAACTATTTGTTTGCATTACATAAGTTCCAGCTGAAATTATCTCCCCCTGTAGCTGGACAAGGTACTTGCTCAGGAGCAGGTCAATCTGGGTCTAGGAATGTAAGTCCTAAATCAGAATTGTACCCAGCTGGCAGTGCATGGGATATTTCCCTCCTGTCTGCCAACTTTCTCCCTAGAGGAGCTATAGAATAGGTTTACAGGCAGCAGACACAGATGGAGAAGTTGAACAGTTCCTTTTGTCCTCAGAAACACCTGGAGAGCAAGATAAAATGCAGGGTGCATCGTCACTTACACACCGTGCTGTCTGCTTTGCGTACGGGTAGGTCGGCAGCCTCTGTCTCACATAATGCCTAGGGCACTTACGGGCACCTAAACGATGAGGAAGGATGTGCATGGGCTTTCACTAACAAGTAGACCAGGCTAAACCTTTTTTTTCCAGAATGTGCTCGAAACCGGTACCTGGGTGTGAATTTTGTATTGAAATAGTTTGGATTCAAGGAGAGCATGGGCTCAGGCTATCCATTAGACACAGCCAGGATGTTATGTGGCTTGAACTGAAATATCTTAAAACCTGGACCACTATCTTAACCAGAGACCCTATTCCCCATTTGGGTCATTTTATCCACCAGGGCCAAGAATCACATTATTCAACATTATTCAATAGTAGATGTATAAGCAGAACCTACTACAGTTCTTACTAGCTTAAATCCATGACTTTTTTCTTCCTTGAAATTGGGTTGCTGATGGGAAGGAGCATAGAGTTAAAACAGTTTTAGCTTCCTTCTTCTCTACTTTCTCTCCCTTTTTGAGAGGAGAGGAAGGGCCTCTCTTTTTGTAGGCTGAAATTATCACCTGCCTTCTTCAGGAAGCCATTGACACACTGGAGGCACTAGGAGAGGTGTGTGGACATTGTTGTTTCTAGGGATGCATTTGTGAGGCTGGACATGATGACCACTGCCTGGTCCTTGTGCAGAT
This sequence comes from Phoenicopterus ruber ruber, assembly GCA_009819775.1. Classification (NCBI taxonomy): domain Eukaryota; kingdom Metazoa; phylum Chordata; class Aves; order Phoenicopteriformes; family Phoenicopteridae; genus Phoenicopterus; species Phoenicopterus ruber. The sequence continues at coordinate 212,528,585 of CM020215.1, forward strand.
CAGCCATGCAGATGGATCAGCTGTGAGTCTGATCATCAGCAGCAAGGAGGCAGCTTTAGGAGACGGTGAGCAATTGAAAAGAATGCAATGAACTACCTCACTCCGTTTTGGAGCCAAACATTTCTTCAGCTGCTGCTGTGTTAGGCACAGATAATAGAATCATAGAACAGTTTGGGTTGGAAGGGACCTTTCAAGGCCATCTAGTCCAACCCCCCTGCAATGAGCAGGGACATCCTCAACTAGATCAGGTTGCCCAGAGCCCCGTCCAGCCTGACCTGGAATGTTTCCAGGGCTGGGGCATCTCCCACCTCTCTGGGCAACCTGTGCCAGTGCTTCACCACCCTTATTGTGAAAAACTTCTTCCTTGTGTCTAGTCTAAATCTCCCCTCCTTTAGTTTAAAACCATTGCCCCTTGTCCTATCGCTACAGGCCCTGCTAAAATATTTTTCCCCATCTTTCTCATAGGCCCCCTTTAAGCACTGAAAGGCTGCTAGAAGGTCTCCCTGGAGCCTTCTCTTCTCCAGGCTGAACAAGCCCAACTCTCTCAGCCTGTCTTCATAGCAGAGGTGCTCCAGCCCTCTGGTCATTTTTGTGGCCTCCTCTGGACCCGCTCCAACAGATCCATAATAGGTTTGAATAGGTGATGCAACATGGGCAAAATTAGTTAAAAACTTCCATTTTTCCATGAATCTGTCAGAAAACACTTTCCAAAGTGTTTCCTAGCCTAGGAGGTCTTGGTACCTTCTGGACCCTGAGACCAGTACATCAGCAGAGCCCTGTCTGCTTGACAAACAGACCTAATGTTGTTTCAATCTATATCAACTGAAGACCAAATATGTGTGTTCTAGCTTTGCAGATATGAAGGCCAGGTAGGTTACTAGCTCAAATCAGAACAACTCTGTGGGCAGAATTGTAAGTGTTGCATCATAAAACAATTTCCTAAGTCACTGATAGCAGCAAAATTTGAACAGCTTCTATATGCTGCCAAGCAAATCCAGGAGAGTAACATGGCAAGGCAGTGGAGCGAGAGAAAACCAATTTTCATTGAACTCTGGTAGGAGTTATCTGGAGTGTGAAAATTTGGTGGTCAATTCCTGCTATAGAAGGAATCCGTTCTCGGTGTCCTGAGAGTCAGAATTGTGGAAACAGCTGATTTTTTGCGTTCATGGTCTGAATGAAAAACATTAAAATTAATTTATATGGGCTTGATCCAAGGCAAAAAAACCCCAACAGTAAAACCAAACAGATTTCATGTCAGTTGGAACAGTTCATTTTCTTATAATTTGAAAAACTACATTTAGGTAAAACATAGGTCTCAAAACTTTGTTTCTATAAGAGAAAATTCCAAATGTTCCATAAAAAAAAAAAAAGTGGAAACAGGACCTGACACTTTTAATAGCTGAGAGTATCTGAATATGTAATTTATGACAATTAAACTATCTGACCAAAACATTTCATGCCAGTCTGCTCCAGGAACTCTGGTAGCTGAGCTACAAGCTGCATAGGGGCATGTTTCTGTGTGGCAGAGCTGACACAGTTAAACAATCCTTCCACCCCACAAGAGAAAAAAAGAAATGTTCATGCAAGCAGAAGCTCCAGTACAAAGGAGACAGAGGCCTGTAAAAGATGAATGAGCGCTGGCAGCGCGGTGCTTCCCTCGTGACGTAGGTAGTCCATGCAGCGGTACTTGCAAGGAGGACTGAAGAGCAAGTCTGTCCCAGGGCTGTCAGGTTTTGCCGTCATGTTTAAAGCAAGCTGACGTGGATGGAGGGGCTCTCGGGGTGTGGAGGGCTGTGGCTTGCACTGTGCTGCACGTACAGCATGTGTTGTGCTGCCTGAATCCCTGACGGAGCCAGCTCAGTGTAACGGAGGAGCCTGCAGGCCGTTCTCCGTTGGTATTGGTGATTGCACCGCCTGCGTGGCCTTGCCTTCATTAAAAAGTGCAGCAAGACCTTCTCATGCGAACATCCTTCCTGTTTGACAGTAGAAATGACGAATAGGGTTGTTTCCTTGTGAAAACAAAGGAATATATTTATATATATTTATCTATTAGCTCAAATTACCAAAATGGGAGAATCTCTTTTCTGGATGGGATCTGCACAGTATGCTGTGCGTGGATCGGAGTGCTGTTCGATGCTATGCCACTTGGGGTTCCCAGCATCTAAAAGGGCATAAGGTTATTTGTACTATTCTTCCTTTCTTTATAGTCTTAGCTCTAATAAATAACATCTTAAATGATTTTTACAAAGTCTGAATGCCCCACAATTTAAGAAGGATGTTAAGGTCCTTGAATGCACCCAGAGGAGGGCAACAAAGCTGGTGAAAGGGCTGGAAGGCATGTCCTGTGAGGAGCAGCTAAGGACTCTGGGCTTGTCTAGTTTGGAGAAGAGGAGGCTGAGGGGCCACCTCATTGCTCTCTGCAGCTTCCTGAGGCGGGGACATGGAGAGGGAGGTGCTGAGCTCTTCTCCCTGGGATCCAGTGATAGGACGTGTGGGAATAGTTTAAAGCTGTGCCAGGGGAGGTTTAGACTGGACATTAGGAAGCATTTCTTTACCGAGAGGGTGGTCAAACACTGGAACAGGCTTCCTGGAGAGGTGGTCAATGCCCCAAGCCTGTCAGTGTTTAAGAGGCATTTGGACAATGCCCTTAACAACATGCTTTAACTTTTGGTCAGCCCTGAATTGGTCAGGCAGTTGGACTAGATGATTGTTGTAGGTGCCTTCCAAATGAACTATTCTATTCTATTCTATTCTATTCTATTCTATTCTATTCTATTCTATTCTATTCTATTCTATTCTATTCTTATTGGGATCATAACGGACCAGCACCTTCTGATGCAAAAATGGCCGTAGGTTGTTTCAGTGTGGGAGCTGGTGGTTTCAAACACAGGAAGGTAGCAAGAAGGACTTACCCACTGTGCGGCTCAGAGAAAGCTCCAGAAGAGGCTTTGACAGGTTGAGTTCTGTGATGAGGGTGGTGAGACACTGGAACAGGTTTCCCAGAGAAGTTGTGGATGCCCCATCCCTGGAAGTGTTCAAGGTCAGGTTGGATGGGGCTTTGAGCAACCTGATCTAGTGAAAGATGTCCCTGCCCGTGGCAGGGAGGGGTGGAACTAGATGATCTTTAAAGGTCCATTCTAACCCAAACTGTTCTATGATTCTATGATCCTCCAGATCATTGATAAAGATATTAAACAGGATAAATCCCAGGATAGACACATGAGGAATTCCGCTTGTAACTGGCACCCAGGGAGAGTACAACCTGTGAACACTCTGAGTCTAATGATACTCCTCCTTCATAGCTTGTCGTTACATCCAGCTCCGATATATATCCTTTTTGCATTGAAGCTCAGTTATGAGTTCCCTGATTAGCCAGACTGGTCTCCTGTTATGTCTACTTGTTTTCCTGACTTTGGATGGACCATTCTGCCCAGAGGAGGTTATCCTTAGAGACTGGTCAGCACTCTTGAGCATCTTTGCCCTTCATTAAAGGACCTATCCCAGAAGGGCATAGACAGTGTAGTAAAGGCATTTAAAGTGAGCAAAATGCTTCAAGCACCTCTTCTAATGAATAATTAGAGAGGCCAGTGTATTATTCTAAAGTTAATGGAATTTTCTTTATCATATTTGCAGGTCACATATAAACATTTTTTATTTGATCTTAGAAATAAAAAGCCCTCCTGGTCTTACGCAGTTCAGAGAGGTTTCTACTGATCCTGTTGAAAGAAGCCACTTATCTGTCCTGCGTATCCAAGAGGAACTGGATCGGCTAATTTGAAGTGAGGCATAGAATGGAGATTACCACCTCTGAAGCAAAGGGCAGGTCCCGCACCAAAGCTGCTCTGGCACAGTGGTAACCAGAAGAGCGATGTACATTGACAGAATTAAATCTTGCCAACTTTTTCATTTTCATTTCTCAGACAGAAGAGTCACTGTATACCTACCACTGTATACAGTATCTGTATACCTTTGCTAACATGGGTTAACATGACTTGTACCACATCTTGTCCAGCTGTGCAGAGTCATCGTCAGGTCTTTTCCAGAAGTGGTTAGAGATCACTAAAGAGCTCTAAAGAGCTCATCGGGAGCGGTGCAAGACAGGAGCTGAGGGAAGACACAATTAAAATACACAGCACAGTACTCACACCACTTTTCTTCAGCCTTGTCTTCTTAACCTCCCTTGGCAGTTAGTGGTGAGACAGAGTCCTCCAAGTTTTTTTGCTATTTGGCATCAGTATCTTCCTACTTGCCTGCAAAGGAGGAGATGGGATCAGCTGCCTGAACTGTGCTTTCTGAACACCCGATCTATCGCTCCTCTCTGCAGAGCTCACCCCAAGGAATTCGATGGTGTAGGGCTTGAAGGAAGAGAGGGAAGGTGTTAGCACCCAAGGAAAGGCAGGGGACTTGGTAAAATAAACTGCCTCTTTCCCCACTGCTTTCCTTGGACTCACTACTTTTCCTGCCTTTGGGGTTAAATATAGCAGTCTTGGAAGGTCTCAAGGCAGCGCTAGGAACAAGAGAATAGAGTCATAGAATCATAGAATTGTTTACGTTGGAAGAGACCTTTAAGATCATCAAGTCCAACCATTAACCTCACACTGCCAAGTCCACCACTAAACCATGTCCCTAAGCTCCACATCTACATGTCTTTTGAATACTTCCAGGGATGGTGCCTCAACCAGTTCCCTGGGCAGCCTGTTCCAGTGCCTGACAGCCCTTTCGGTGAAGAAATTTTTCCGAATAACTAATCTAAACCTCCCCTGGTGCAACTTGAGGCCATTGTCTGAAAGGAAAGGACTTGGGTGCACTCACTGCAAGGAGGTTCCTCTGGGGGACAAAATCAAGAAGCATTTACTAAAAAATTGTAATCCAAGAGAAAACTGATCAGTAAATTCCATTCTAGTAAGTAGATAAGCAACAATAAGTCTATGTTTAAAAAGTCAGCAAGCTGGGCAATGGAAGCCTGGGAAGGTTAGATTATCCCAGCTCTGGACAGGGAAAAAAGGATGCAAAATTTGAAAGAGCTTTTATTGAATGTAAACCAATGTCAGCCTTCTGTAAAAAATATTCAACTTGTGAAATCCTTTTTTCAAAAAAACATAATCTAAACATCATGGACATTTGGACCAAAGGCTGTTTTCTCTGGTCAGAATGCGAGCAGAGCTGTGCAGCAGCCAGGAGTGATGGGACTGGTGTCCCTGGCTCACTTGACACAGAATTACACTAAACTAGTGAACCAAATAAAGGCAGGGAGTTCTAATTTCAAAAGCTTTAAGTCTGGCTAATTTTAACAGCCTGACACGAGCATGTGGTTGCTCTTCCCTAAAGATATGCTGGTGCCTTCTGATCATCTCATTTTGGGATGTCTGAACTCGGGGGGTGGCTGCTCCAAGCTGACTCTGAAAGAGGTGCTGTGCAGAACGACTGAACTCGGCAGCGTTTAGGCTCACACTTGATGAGATAAATTATGGCATAACAGTGTTCCGCCCCTGAAATGGGAAAGACTGGCATTTTGCAGTAGGGATCGCGTGTTGTATCGTTTTTCCAATGCCATCACTTTGGGACAAACGCACTTTGAATGTCGACTTGGTAAGAATCAGTAATACCCATTCATAAACAGTTCCAGTGCAGGTGTTACTGTGTATGGGAGGAGACAAAACCATGCTCCTTGAACAGAGGATCTATTTCTTTCTGTTGGAATAGAAAGCGTTACCAAATGAGAGCTCTCCCCCATTCCTGTGAGACTAGTTTTCTCAGATCCACTTTGTATCAGGATGAACACCCACACAAAAATTCTTAAACAGTGCAAAAGGGACAGGCAGGCTCAAGGACTTTGTATCTGAATATTTGGCCATATAGAACATTTGGACTTTGTTTCTGAATCGATCTGAACACAGTAAACCTTGCGTTTTCACGTGAAATAATCGTTTTGCACTGTTCTGCTCAGTGGACTTGACCACAGGACCAGTGTGCCTGGCTCTGATGTGCCAACGTAGAGCGTGCATCAGAACAGACAGCAAGGCTGTCCCAGACATCCCAGCCCAACAGCCTGGCTTCTCCTGCAGGAGAAGACTGCCTTCCCTGTGTCCCACCGCTCCCTCTTCTTTTAGCTTCTTTAGAGCTATTGGATGCTGTAATTTATAGGAGTTTTCAGCCTTCAGTAAATTAACTGCGTGCACATCTGGTCTATAATTGTAGGATTACAAAAGTGACATTTATACCATTTTCATTGTGTGCTCTCGGAGTAAAGCTGAAGATTGGGTCTGCAGGCTCTCTCTGCCGCCTTTGAGCCTGTGGAGACAACACGACAACACACCCCATACTTTCTGCTTATTGAATATAGGTGCAGCCTGTAGCCATCACCGCTGCTGGAGAATGCTGAGTAAAACACAGCTTAAGCCTATGTACTGGTTGCATCAAGGGCTTTCAAGGAGCAACTCTAAGATCAGCTGATATCCTCATTAGTTCACCAGCAGTTTTCAGCAGGAGCAGCTCAGCAGCCTTTGTAACCATTGACTGGAAGGTTTCTTCCTGCAGAACATGAAATAATGTGCTGTTTTCCAATGTAAAAGCTAGATTTTTTTTCACATTATGAAGCTATAAGTGTGACATGATTTAAGTCAGCCTCAGGAATGCTGATTAAATGCCAGTAAAGGAGAGAAGGATATATTCTGTGCAGCCCTTACTTATATATGTTGCTAATACCGTTTGTGTTGAGAATTTCAACGCAAGAGTAGCTACGGTTCGTCTACCAGCTGTAACTTTAACTGCGACTGTAACTGTCCCCTTGCAATTGTGTATATTGCTCACAAACTGGAAGCGTCTATGCTAAAGACCATTAAATTGGCGTGCTGATATACACACACAAAAGGTTCAAGTTCCGGTTGCTGCATAATTGAAATACTCATTATACATGTACAGTCAGAGTTAGACATAGTGGCAAATGCTGCATTTATTGATGTATAGCCATTGTATTACTATTCAACTGATGCCTTGACTCTGGGAAAAGCCTATAGATGTGGAAGGAATTTGCTTGGCTAAATGGTTGATGTTGTAAAGATCGATTTGAAATTGAGGTGGAGAAGGAGGGAGTGGAAAAAAAAAGCATTAAAAAAGTCCAGCAGCAACAACAAAATGCAGAAGACACACTCCTGAATGTGTGACTGTGATCAAAAGCATAAAGCACTTCTTTGGTGTTGCTGGGTGTGGTGGGTTGACCCTGGCTGGACACCAGGTGCCCACCAAAGCTGCTCTGTCACTCCCCTCCTCAGCTGGGCAGGGGAGAGAAAATATAACGAAAGGCTCGTGGGTCGAGATAAGGACAGGGAGATCACTCAGCAATTACTGTCACGGGCAAAACAGACTCGACTTGGGGAAAAACATAATTTAATTTATTGCCAATCAAATCAGAGTAGGATAATGAGAAAATAAAACCAAATCTTCAAACACCTTCCCCCCACCCCTCCCTTCTTCCCGGGCTCAACTTCACTCCCGATTTCTCTCCCTCCTCCCCCCGAGCGGTGCAGGGGGACGGGGAATGGGGGTTGGGGTCAGTTCATCACACGTTGTCTCTGCCGCTCCTTCCTCCGCAGGGGGAGGACTCCTCACACTCTGCCCCTGCTCCAGCGTGGGGTCCCTCCCACAGGAGACAGTCCTCCATGGACTTCTCCAACGTCAGTCCTTCCCACAGGCTGCAGTTGTTCATGAACTGCTCCAGCGTGGGTCCTGTCAGGTCCCAAGAGGGCTGCCCTGGACGGCTCACTCTGGGATGTTTGGGATACCCTTGGGCTAAATTAGGGTGACATGACACCAAATGATTGATTGAAAAGTTTTATTTATGGCAGAAGCAGAAACTGTTTAAACCTTGCAGAAGCTATTTGAACCTTAAAACATTTTATATGTATGGTAGAGACTACTTGAACCTTGAATCTTATAACCGAATCTTGTAACCTCTTTTCTAACGTGAGTCCTTCCCACAGGCTGCAGTTCTTCACGAACTGCTCCAGCGTGGGTCCCTCCCTCGGGGTGCAGTCCCTCAGGAACAGACTGCTCCAGCGTGGGTCCCCCACGGGGTCACAAGTCCTGCCAGCAAACCTGCTCCAGCTTGGGCTCCTCTGTCTCCACGGGGCCACAGGTCCTGCCAGGAGCCTGCTCCAGTGTGGGCTTCCCATGGGGTCACAGCCTCCTTCGGGCATCCACCTGCCCCAGCATGGGGTCCTCCCCAGGCTGCAGGTGGAGATCTGCTCCCCTGTGGGCCTCCATGGGCTGCAGGGGCACAGCCGGCCTCACCATGGTTTTCCCCATGGGCTGCAGGGGAACCTCTGCTCTGGTGCCTGGAGCACCTCCTCCCCCTCCTTCTTCACCAACCTTGGTGTCTGCAGAGTTGTTGCGCTCACATATTCTCACTCCTCTCTCCAGCAGCAGTTGCTGTTGTGCAGGTTTTTTTCCCCCTTCTTAACTCTGTTACCCCCGAGGCGCTACCACCATCGCTGATGGGCTCGGCCTTGGCCAGCGGCAGGTCCGTGTTGGAGCCGGCTGGCATTGGCTCTGTCGGACATGGGGGAAGCTTCTGGCATCTTCTCACAGAAGCCACCTCTGTAGCCCCCCGCTACCAAAACCTGGCCATGCAAACCCAATACACTGGGTGTGATTCTCTTTCACTTTCTTTTGTTTGGGGATGGCTCATGGCTACAGGAGATACTCAGCTCCCCAGCAGAAGAGCAGTCAGGGAAAAAGGATGAAAAGGGCTGAGACGAATTGTCATAATATGCATGAATTCACCGTTATCATGTGTTTTAGTCTGCATGGTGTGCATCATTTGGGGTTCTCTCTATCTCCGTCAAATCACAAAATTATTACGGTTGGAAGAGACTTTGGGAAGTCTATAGTTCTACCTTCTGCTCAAAGCATGGTCACCCCGGCATCAGACCAGGTTTCTCAGGGATTTTTCCATTTGGGACTTGAAAAACTCCAAGCACAACCTCTCTGGGCAGCCTGTGCCAGGGCTCAGCTGTCCTCATGGGGAGGTTTTTTTGTCTTTATCAATGTCTTTCTTGTTTTGGGGATGTGTGTATGTTCAAAACTGGACACTATATTTAAGATATGATCTGCAAGTGCCATCTAGATGGGGCATGATCACTTCCCTGGATCTTCTGGCTCTGCTGCTGTTCATTCAGCCCAGGAGACTGTTGGTCTCTGCTTGTCGTCTGCCCAGGACCCAGCTTGTCACCTGCCAGGACTCCTAAGGCCTTTTCATCAGAGCTGCTCCCCAACCCATTGGTCTCCAGCTCATCCTTCAAGGAGCAGGATGTAGGCTTTGCAATTTTTTTTTAAGTTCACAAGGTTTTTGTGTGCCCCTTCCTCCCGCCTGTCTAGGTTTCTCTGGATGACAGCTCTGCCCTCAAAAGTTTCAGTGGGTTCTCCCAATGGGTAGGAGACTATTGTGGGAGAGAGCGATGAAAGCCTTGCTAGAGTTGAGGTAAATGACATGTATTGCTCCCCCTCATCCACAGATCCAGTCATTTTATCCTAGAAGGCAGTCAGGTTGGTCAGGTGTGATTTACCTCTGGTCAATCAATGCTGACTGTTCCCACTCATCATCTTCTCCTTCAGTTGCCTGGCCATGGCTTCCAAGGAGACTTGCTCCAGGAGGACTTGCTCTATGAATTTCCCAGGGTTTGAAGTTAAGTTGACCGTCCTCCTGTTCCGTGAATCATCTTTTTGGCGTGTTTTGAAGATAGATGCGATATATTTGCCGTTCCGCAGTCATCAGAGACCTCTCCTAATCTCTAGGAACTTTCAAAGAGGACTGTGACTGCGGCTGTGGCATTGGCCAGTTCTCTCAGCCCCCTTGGACAAAGCCTGACAGGTCTCTACTATCTCATGGTAAGTAGAGTCAGACATGCCATGGGGATCATTGCATCCCCAACCAGTCCTTCCATGGCAGCGAGCAGCAAATCCAGCTGTGTGTCACCCCTGCCCATCCACTACCTGTATCAAGATGTTATCCCTGACACACCGCAGAAATCTCCTGGACTGCTTGCATCCCACCAGGTTAAAGTCCCCGATGGGAACAAGAGCATGGGATCCAGAGCTGTTTAGAGAAGGCTTGTCCGCTTCCTTACTGTGATCGGGTGGTCTGTAACACAGTCCCACCACAACGTTGTCCTTACTGGCCTCTTTTCCACACCTGACCCATAAGCTCCCACCCTGACTGTTGTCCATTCTGAAGAGAAGCTCCCTGCATATCTCTGAGCTGCTCCTTCACATGGCAACCTCATCCTCAGTGCTCCTGCTCGTCCTTTCTGAAGAGCTTCTGTCCGTCCGTGGCAGCAGCCCAGTTGTGTAAGCAGTCTCACCAAGTCTCTGTTGCTCTTGCAATGACATAGTTTTGTGACCTCATGTGGAGCTTTAGGTGCTTTGTTTACCAAAGTCACAGTGAAGCTTTGTGCACATACATATCTTTATCATTTTTCTTTTTCTTTAAAAAAAAATATAACTACTCTTTCTCCAGGTGACTGATTCTGGTCTATTCAGGTCATCTCCATGTTAGCTTAGGATCCCACTTGACCTGAGACTTTGGGACATGCTGGAAATCGAAGGGGTTTAGTAGCAGAGAAAGAACAAAAAAAAGTGAAATCAACAACCAAAAAATCCCACCCTAGTCCTGTAAATATAAAAAGGTGCAAGGAGGTTTTTATTGATTCCCTCAGACCACGAGCTTTATAGCATGTGTGAAAACAAGTTCTTTCTAAATGGTCATTGCTGCCATTTTTCTTTGTTGACAGCCAAAACAAGCAAGGGAAGCTTATATATTTCTATATTGGTCGTAGCCCAGGAGTTATTGGGAAGGCACACTGAGACATCTATGCATATAAATGACTTTCAGCGTAAGAGTTATTGCAAGGATGATCTTCCAGTAGTGATAAACAGATTAGCTTATCTCATATATTACAGAAGCAAGACACTGAGTAAGAACAATCAGATTCAATAGGACAGGAGATTGAAATATTAGTCATATTTCTTTTCCCATGATGAACAAAGTCTAGGCAGCATTACAGAGGCTCCAGTTTTCCTTTTCTTCTTGACCACTTTGTTAGAAATTAGTATCTTACAGCTAAGCTATAGGATAATATTTTTTTTTAAATTAGGTTTGTCCTTAGCAATCCTATGGCAATATGGAAAAAATAGGCACATGCACAGTAGAAACTAGATACAGGTTTAGCACTAGCACCAAGTAAACACATTAACCAAGGAAAATCCTTGCAGTTGTTATTATACTCACACTCCCAAATGACAAATGTCAGAGATCTCATCTTGGGCCATCAGTTCTCTCTTTCTAAGCTTTTAAGAATATTGGTTTTATCCCTAAACCATACATTTTCCATATAAATTTGTAGGATACAGCCAATAGTTATGTACTCCATTGTGTAGTGTCGTGTAGTCTGTTCTCTGAGTATTGTATTGTAATAGCTATTAGTATACTTACTTACATTGATCCTTTGTTACAATCCTTAGCACCAGTCACAAGTGCAAGTAGTTGTAAGATTTACTGTCTGGCGAGCACGTCTTAATCTAAAATACCCTTGTGATTTAGTACAGAGACATTTTAAACCCTAACGTATTAATGTCTACAGTAATGCTGTTATTAACACTAATGGCCCTATTACTCAATTAAGAAAAATATATGCTATCTTATTAAGCACTTATGTTCAAGGTCTTACATTTATCTCTGTTCTGCTGAAGATTTGTGCATGTGATGTACACCTCCATAATCAGTAATGGGAAGAGAACTAGTCTTGTTAAAGAAGAGATATTGATGACCTTTCGTAGCATAGCTGAGGGGTTAATGAGGTTGCCCAGGATGTAGGAGATCTGTGTTCAGGTCAGCCAAAGGGACTCTAACTCACCTCATGAGAGAGCGGTTTTCCCAGCCTAATCAGGGCAGGTGTTTTGGGGCCTCTCACCCCCTGGGTGAATGCAGTAACACGAGGGTACTATACACAACGTAAGCGATGCACTGACATTGGTCCTCTTTCCTCCCGTGTTTTAAGCACTACTTTATGAGTAGGCTGTTGGGGCATTAGGCACACTATGAGAGCACATGCTGATCTAATTAGGCCTCTTAGGGGTCTGTGTGCTCCTTCACCTTATTTTTGGGTCTGGCTTGAGTAGAAATAGGTGCCAAACTACTGCGAGGAGGCATACGCAGAGCTCTGTGCACCCGGGGAGCTTCACAATCCAAACAGATGAGATGAGCTGCATCACTCCAATACAGTCATAACGAGAACTGCCCTGTTGGGAATTATAAGATGATTTGGGGAAAGACAGCACAAATGCTGGTTGTAAACTGTTTCTCACTTTAGCTTTACAGTGGGGATAGTCATTGTGCAATATTGCTCACTACTGGAACATTGACATTTGCATTATGAAATTCGACTGGAAAATCTCTTCACTTGGAAGACATCTAAATGCCTCTTCAACACTGGAGAACATAACTCCGAAGAGCACTCAGGGAGCCATAGCAAGTTTATTGTCCAGTCGTTGGTGGGAAAAGGCATGCGTTGGTCTGCCCTGAACATTTCCGGAGATATCAAGAGCAACTCTGAGAAGGGAAGAAGTCCCCGCTGTTGCGATGCTTGTTAAAGACTATGTGTTGCACAAAGGGTCCTCCTTGGGGTGGCTCTGGTGACAGGGAGCTCCTGAATCCAGCTCCTGGGGATTGCCTGGTAGCACAACATGCAGTGAAAGGATATGACGGTTGTCTTGACACATGCTAGCATGGGCTGGAGTCAGTCAGAAGTGCAGGGTCCAGGGCATTGTGGTCGTTAGTCATGCATAAATTATGGGAGTCTGGTATCATAGGCAGGGAAGCACACTCCAAAGCCATTGTTCAAACTAAAATACCTTCTCACCACTGTGCACAGCATCATCACAGCTTTCACCAGCTATTCATGTCCTGAAGAGGTCCACTAGCTCTTTAGGGGAAATGCTGTTAAAGAGATTCTTCACACCAGCAGCACTGTGGCCAGGCCTTAGCTGGGGACCTGCGGCTTCTTCTGACTATGACAGATGTGTTGTCCCCTATGTGCTCTCCTCCTAGGGTAAAATCCAAAGTGATTTCTCGTATATGAGCTGATCCAGAAGCCACATGAGAACGTCTTTTTGAGGTCACAGGCTAGCTGACCATGGTCAAAAGCAAGCCTGGGACTGTGCCAACACATGCAGACGATGCACTACCCACAGCCAATGTGGTTTTTACCCATGCAGAATACCTGAATATAAGCAGAGATGTCCTGACTCTGAGACCGGACCAGAGCTCACGCAGCATGGCTAACCCCACCCCAGGGTAGCCAGGTTGTCTGCACATCACAGAGGTGCTTACACCACATCATCTGCCTGAGGTGGAAGTTAAAATAACCCCTGCTTTTGGCGTAAGGGCACCTTCTCCAGTTTGCTGCATGTGCAATGAAAGAAAAATAGTAGTATTGGTTGCCAGGTCTAATCACAGAATCACAATCACAGAATCACAGACTGGTAGGGGTTGGAAGGGACCTCTGGAGATCATTTAGTCCAACCCCCTGCCAGAGCAGGGTCACCCAGCGCAGGCTGCACAGGGCCGCGTCCAGGCGGGTTTGAATCTTTCCAGAGAAGGAGACTCCACACCCTCCCTGGGCAGCCTGTGCCAGGGCTCTGGCACCCTCACAGGGAAGGAGTTTTTCCTCATGTTCAGGCGGAACTTCCCATGTTCCAGTTTGTGCCCGTTGCCCCTTGTCCTGTCGCTGGGCACCACTGAGAAGAGTCTGGCCCCATCCTCTTGGCACCTGCCCTTGAGATATTGATAAGCGTTGATGAGGTTCCCCTTTCAGTCTTCTCTTCCTCAGGCTGAACAGCCCCAGCTCCCTCAGCCTTTCCCCAGAGGAGAGATGCTCCAGTCCCCTCATCATCTTCGTAGCCTCTGCTGGACTCTCTCCAGTAGTTCTTCATGTTTCTGGAACTGGGGAGCCCAGAACTGGGCACAGGACTCCAGGTGGGGCCTCACTAGGGCAGAGTAGAGGGGGAGGAGAACCTCCCTCGACCTGCTGGCCACACTCTTCCTAATGCACCCCAGGATGCTGTTGGCCTTCCTGGCCGCAAGGGCACATTGCTGGCTCATGGTGAATTTGTCATCCACCAGCGCTCCCAGGTCCTTCTCCACAGAGCTGCTTTCCAGGAGGTCATCCCCAACCTGTGCCGGTGCACGGGGTTGTTCCTCCCCAGGTGCAGGACCCTGCACTTGTCCGTGTTGAACCTCATGAGGTTCCTCTCCACCCAACGCTCCAGCCTGTCCAGGTCTCGCTGAATGGCAGCACAGCCTTCTGGTGTATCAGCCAGTCCTCCCAGTTTCGTGTCATCAGCAAACTTGCTGAGGGTGCACTCTGTCCCTTCATCCAGGTCATTGATGAATAAATTGAATAAGACTGTGCCCAGTACCAGCCCCCGGGGGACACCACTAGTTAGTAGTAAATTCAAGATGAAATGTTTTACAGAATTACGGGAGATGTTAGTGCAGATACCTAATTTTCATTGAGAAATGAAAGACGTAAGACTTTCCAACTTCAGCTTTGAAAATTCTCTCCTTAAATTTTAGCTGAATGTATTTTTCAGGCATTCAGGATATATTTTAACTAAAATACAGAATTGTTATTTGGACAGCAGTTTATTCAATAATTAAACTTGTAATTGTTCATTTTAGTGCAGTGACAGATAAAGAAACCCTAACCCACACCCTTGCTGACTCAGATCTGTCCACCTGTGCTGACATATTTTAAATTGGTAAATCAAGTCCTGAAGTTTAATTCTGTTAATTTCCATGGAAAATTCATACGCTACAGGAGAATGCATTGCAATCTATTTTAGTTTTTCTATCACAGAATCGTTATTACTAGCGGGTGATTTGCAAGTCAATAAAAACCAGCCAGCTTGACTTCCCGATCCTCTGCTGAATATGCTGTCAGTTAGGAATAAGACCCAATCGATTTTACTTGCAAATTGGACAGATTTGATGTGGAGTCATTGATCAAGTACAGAGGCTCCAAGAGTTCAGTTTTTTTTTAAGAGAGGAATTATATTTAGTTAATTATGGCTTTTAAAACATGCACTCATCATTGCATTGCAAATATATAAGCAACTGTAATGTTACCTGGATGTTTTTCATCTCGACTCTTGGTAACTAAAAGGTGGGAGAAGTGATTTAAGAAATGCTCAGCAGATATTCCGTGTTACACCCTGGACAGCCTGCAACACACGGCTGCTTATTTTCTGTGACTAAAGCATTTTTTTACAGAAAGGGCCATGTCTTTGCTGCAAGCACATTATCTAGAAATCTGGCTTCCAGGTTGCTGCTGGCAGCAAGCTTCTGTTTTATTCTCTGAGCTGGTAGCTTAAGAGGCTGAGCTTAGTGAAAAACAACGGCGCGTATCTGTGCTGTGGACTCCAGGGGACTCTTAACGTTAAGGCTTTCGTTGCTGGCAGCACAAAAGGAGTTGCTTTAATGAGCTTTAAAATCACATTAGAATGCAATAAAAATCAAAGTTCTCGCAAAGCATTCTTAGCAAGATCTGCTCCCTGGATAGACCCGTGGTTAAGAAACTCCAAAATGGGTTTCAGGTAAAAAATCTTTTATCCTACAGTTCCTCACTAATTATTTCCAATTTCCAGCTTCTCATCCCTGGCACTGTAATAGTCCTGAGCAAGAAATTAATAAGGAATGATTTATTCAGTGGACTTACTGATTTTAGGTGCTAGTTGCTAACAGTTTTCTCAGAGTTCATTCCTTATTTAAAATTGGTAGATGAGTAATTCCAGAGTGATATTTGGTCTGTAATTAGTTGGCAAAGAGCTTATTGTGCCTCCTGGATGTGACTGATGGATGAGAGTTTAAACAGATGTGTATGGCATGCGGTTGGCTTATTCTTTCATTGGATGTATTTAATAGGATAATTGTGTTCCGGTATAAAAAATTGCATTTAATTTAAAGATTATAGCAGAATCCTCTGAATCTTAGCTACAATGAGAAACATCCGTGTCAGCGGGGATGTGTCCTGCGTGATTAAATCTGACTGTGCTACAAATAAATAGCCCCCTGGTTTCACATTTTCCGTTACCTTCTCTTCAGGTGGGTTGAGATTTCACTGTCAGAGTCTTAAAATCAGCTTCTTGAAACGTGCAGCTCTAGTCTGGTTAAAGGGAAGAGGCCAATGAAAGGCGAAGAAGCGATGAAGAGCGGAGGTTGCTGGCAGAGGGAGCTGACCTTGCACGCGTGCCTTGCGGTCACCGAGGCGTGCTGGGGGAGCTGCAGGAGAAACTTCATTTCAGAAGGCTTTTAAAAGTTGCACTTTGAGACTCCGGAGCTGACCTGTGTTGCCGCAGTGAATGGCGTGTGGGTGAATGGTGCGTGGGCAGAAATGCCTCCCGTGGGAATAAACAGCTTGCAGCCGCTGGTTTTGGAAAAGTGAAAAACCACTGAGGAAGCGGCTTTTCCCAGCTGGTCCCTGAGATGTTGTTTTACATCCCATAGTGCACCAAGAAACCAGCTGCGGAGAGGCTGCAGACATTTCCAGGGTGGAAGAAATGAACATTTTTGGCTTTTTAAATAATAAAGTAGGAAAGATAACATTTCAATTCTTTTTAAGAGGTCAGGACATGCACCCCATCTTGAAGCCATTATTGGTCTAAGCTATGTTGCTGATGCCAGGTCACTCCCAGTGCACATGGAGTAGAGGCATTTGTTTTCCCTTGGACTCTACGTAGCCTCTCTGCCTCCCCTTGTCCCATGCCATTCCCCCATCCCTCACACACACTCCTTGTGCATACACGGAGTAAATCAGTCAATAATACCTGTCTTGTAGGCCTGGCAATTTATTCAAAATAAGAGTCATCCCCACACTAAATCCCAGGATGACATACAAACCTCCCAAATAGTATTTCGAGGGTCTTGGAACATGCATGATTTTCCTGAACTTCCTTCCATGGAACAGATCCAGAATGACAGCGCAAACCCGTATCACATCCCATGGACTGAACCTGGTGAGCCGTTGTCCAGGATCTGCGATGATCACAGAATCACAGAATCACAGAATGGCAGGGGTTGGAAGGGACCTCTGGAGACCACCCAGCCCAACCCCTGCCAGAGCAGGGTCACCCAGCGCAGGCTGCACAGGGCCGCGTCCAGGCGGGTTTGAATCTCTCCAGAGAAGGAGACTCCACACCCTCCCTGGGCAGCCTGTGCCAGGGCTCTGGCACCCTCACAGGGAAGAAGTTTTTCCTCATGTTCAGGCGGAACTTCCCGTGTTCCAGTTTGTGCCCGTTGCCCCTTGTCCTGTCGCTGGGCACCACTGAGAAGAGTCTGGCCCCATCCTCTTGACACCTGCCCTTGAGATATTGATAAGCGTTGATGAGGTCCCCTCTGAGTCTTCTCTTCCTCAGGCTGAACAGCCCCAGCTCCCTCAGCCTTTCCCCACAGGAGAGATGCTCCAGTCAATGATCCACACTTTCAGGTAGCTGCTGGGAGAGCAAAGCAATGGCAAGGGAGAAAGAAGGTCCAAGTAATAAGGTTGGGGCTGCAGAGCCATGCTGTGCACTGCGGCTGCTTCTCCAGTGCTCTTGCAGATGGCATCACGTATATATCATTCCGCCTGCTCCTAATTCCTCTTAATGCATCATACCAGCCACAGTGCACCTGATGTCATGAATGCCGGCAGCCGGCCCGTGTTTCGTTGTACGTCGCAGCCTGCCGATTGCAGCCCAGCCCAGTGAGTGCCGGGCAGCGTGGCCTGGCAGATACAGGAGTCTGAGCGGTGGGGGATGCTGTGTTCAGCCAGAGGACCACTGGCCATGTTGTGAGAGGTGGGTTTGCTGCTGAGGGGCTGCCTTGCCTGGGCTTGCCGGGGAGCGTTGTGCTGAGTTCATCCTCCAGACAGGAGTGGAGGAGACGGTAGGTGAAGATAGCAGCCAAGGACTCCGATTAGATGATAGGAAAATAAGAGGAAGGGTATTGAACTCCCTGTAGAAAGAGCATGTGCTGGAGCAAATAAGGGACAGTTAAAAAAGGAAAAAAAGTGTTTAAATGTCTAAATATGTAGACTGGTGGCAAATAAGATTCTCAGAGAACCCAGCTCAGTGCTACTGAGTGTCATAGAAATTGGGACTTTCTATCTGTCATTATCTAAGTACCTTAAAAACTCATTAACTAATTGAGTTGCCACTGTGTGTCAGGGTTGAATTCAATTCTTTGCCCTGCGATAAGTTTTCCTCCTGTTGTTTATGTGACTGAAAACATTCAGCTGAACATGACATCAGCTCTTGTTCCCCAAGGACTGCACTATGATTTATGACACTGTTTCCAGCAGTATGTTTCTCCTGCTATTAAAGAAGAGACAGAGAAGATGAGCACATCAAAGACATGCCCTCATCTAGCACAAGGCAACGAACTTTCCATAAAGCAGCACATCATTTTTGTCTTCCATTTGCCACTGATGTGTTCAGTAATGTGGCAGCAGCTGTGACAGGAGTGGTGAAGGTTCCTGACCCGTAACCTCCCCTCAGTGCTGGCAAATGCAGCAGAGAGGCTGTGGGACGATGGACATGCAGTCTCTGCAGGCAAAAAGTTATGCTCTAGAAAACCTTACTGACAGGGTTTACTTTGGCTGCATAGACAAGGAACTTCCATGTAGCTGGGGTACTGCCAGCTCCTTCCTCTCTCTTGGGTGAAGGAGCTTCATTTACTTTGACCATGGTATCTGCTTCTCTAGAGTATCATCTTCCTCATGCTTTTCCTTGTGCTGCCCCACAACGGCTTGCTGATGCTCTCCTTCGTCTTGCCCTCGGCACCAGATAGCTGCAAGTTAAGTGACTTCATGCATGGATCTTTTCAGCTGTACCTGAAATGTAAACCCCATGTTCCAGATAGGAGATGAGATCACTGCAGTAGAGAACCGATTTGCCCAAAAGTGTGACTCTAGATAAGGAGAAGGTATTCAAATTTGGTGTTACAGGAATCAGAAAATAAGGATGGAGTGAGGGAGTTCAGTGCAAAGTTGACTCTAGTGGTGGTGGAGTTCATAATTAAGTGAAGTCAAAGCAAGCAATGAGGCAGTCAAGAAGAGCCTCCAACCTTATGGCTTGAAGGCCATCAAGTTAAGGATATGGCAAATGAGAGGAGGGAAGGAGGTATTTGAAGACAGTAAATAGAGATCAGAGGGGAAATTCAGAGACAGACTTCACATCCTGCTGATATATGGTCAGTGTAATTGCTCAGGTTGGAAGAGGGGTGATCATCATGACTTGGTGGGGCTAACAAGTGATCACAATTTGTTTCTCCTTATCTTTAAGAAAGCACAAGACCTCCTCAGCACAAAGCTGAGGCATTCGTAGGTGTGAGGCAAGAATGCCATCTTTCGAGTCTGAACTACTGCTTCCACTAAATAGGTCTTCCGTCCAGCTCCTGATAAGATAATGATTTTGATTTGCTAAGCTTCTAAGCTGTAAAAAAGATCACACTCCAACATGATATGGCTTCATATTCAAGGAATAATTAGAGCTACGCTCTTAATCAGCACTCCACAGGGCAGATCTGTGGAATTCTCCAGGGACTGCCGGGGATCAAAGGGATCCAAACATATTTATTTTGCACTTCTTTTAGTTCTTTTAGTTCTTTTACTTATTTACAGTGTTCTTTAAATCAAAGTCATCAGTTATTTCCACACACATGTCGAAAAATTCTATCCATATTTAAATGCTTTGTCATCAAGCATCTTTCAGTTTACTCTGTTTTGGAAATGATGAAAAAGAAACACATCACATTTCAATATTAGGCATGTTATGACAATTATTCTTTCTTCCATGTTACTTATGACAGCTCTTCAGGCAAGCATCAATCAGTAGATGTTTTCCAACTTCAAAGGCAGTGTTTGGCCTATGACATCTCAGAGTTGCTCATCAATCAAGATATATTTGAGAGACAAGGTAGCATTTAGATATTGTGACTGCTCTGTTAAGCATACTCGTTCAATAAACGATAGAAGTAAATAGCGTCGTGCTTGGAGCTTCCAAAAAGCCAAAACTATAAATTACTAGTAACCTTTGGCAAAGCTTAATTTATGCATTCCCATTCATGCAACAATCATGTCTGACTGGATCTGTTTACGAGTGATCTCAGACTAAGTTCTTTAATTCCACTGATGCATGCAGTAATACTCTCTATTTTCGCTTGTGAATGTAGGAGGTGAATCAGCTCCATATTATTCTCAATCTTCCCTCCCACCCTCGGGTTAATTATGTACTAGAGGGAGATGAAGGTAGGAACTGGGACTGAACCGAAGCATTTCATTCCCAGCTTCAGGTAGGTATAGACTGATATATTCCATGAAAAGCAAATTTATACCACTTTTTCCTCATGAAGTGGCAGCAAAAGATCAAAATGATAGTGAAGAAAGTTTGAGGTGAGGAAAAGAACTAATCTCCCATGGTACTTACTCCCGTGTTGTCTTTTCTGTGGAAAATCAATGGTTAGGACTTTTTAGAAAGGAAAAATTAATGAAAGTTTGAGACCCCTGCCAAGTTAAACAGCTGGAGATCTTGGTCTCTACCTCCGCAGTATCCCCAGGATAAGAGAGATCCAGATAACAGTAAAAACAAGACATATATCTAAGAATCTTCTGGTGTGGGTCACACAGGACTTTTCCTGTATAACTCTTCCAATTATCACAATTTTAATCCTTTTTAATCTTCTAGTTAATAGAATAAGATGCGTCCTTTTACTCTAAATCTTATATGAATAAAACGTAGGGACCTGGTTAAAAGAAGGGAGCACCATTCCTAGCAAGAGGTGAACATTGTTGGCAAGAGCGAGACTGCTCCGGGCGTGTTGAGCTTACCGTTCCTTGGGTTTGCTGGATGCTCTTCAACAGCGCTGCAAGGGCCAGGCTGTAGGTTGCCGATCTGGTGCCAAATCTGGGGCAAGGGTTTTCCCTTGTCATTTCTCTATGATTCTTGTCATTGACATTGTCATTGTCATCAATCCCTTGTCATTGTCTATGATTCTATGATTCTATGATTCTGTGATTCTATGATTCTGTGATTCTCTTAGCTGGAGAGTAGGGAGAGGAGATGAAGCTCTGAGATCACTCTGAACATGTCTCACTGTGCCATATATTTGAACAGGGAAAACCTACAAAAAATTTCTAGAAGTTGTAAGATTTTGTCCTCTCCTGGTAATATGATTGCCTTAAGCACCCTGGGTCTGGCTGTGCAAGCCATTGAGGGAGTGATAATTTATAACTAACACATTTTAGAAACCCATGAAAAAAGGCTTAAAATAGAAATTCCGTCTACAATGCCACTTTTTTAGTGTCAAAGTGTTAGAAGGAATTGATCAGTTCCCTGCTGGAGAGCTGGAATCTCATTTTTCTAGTCCAGTAGAGTCACAAGATAAAAGTGGTTGGGCTGGATGTTTGAGGTTACTCAGTAGTTTTGTATGGTGGCCATCCAAATTCTGAGGGAGTGCTTTTGTATACATGGGAAGTACCTGAAGCTACATACCCATCACTGAATTGCATTTCTGAACTGTTTTAGGATTTGTAATTCTTTGGTCTTGGCTATTCTTGATCCTGGAATGGAATTGAGGAGGATGCAGCAAACCTTCTCCTTTTTGCATCTTACATAAGCATCTTGCCAGCTCTATATTGTAAGTGAGGCAGAAGATATGTATGCCTGGAGAAGTCAAATGGTGGGTTGGTGGAACAGACTGTCCAAAACTCCTTGTATTTGTACAGATAAATGTTTTGACTGATGCTTCCTGGTGAAGGACAAGTTAGACTGTTCCCCATACTAATGAGTTAGTCAGTATTACAGATTCAAACAAGTTCGCTACTGTTACTTCTCCACATTCCCCTTTCAAAAATACTATTCAAAGGTGGGCCTCATCTGACCGAATGGAGACGCCTACACATATGATCTCATCATCTAATCTTTAATAATCAATGGGAGAGTAATGGCCACTTCAGCTCATTCTAAAATAGATACTGAAAATATGCCAGACTTGTCACAACTTACAAGTGACTGTTACTCCCTGTTGAGTAGAAAGAGAGCCTATGGAGAGTATTTCAGATATAGATATTGACACTGTGGATGTTTAAAGCTAGATTAAGACCCTAGGACCTGTCCTGACAATGTTTGGCAAGACCTTTGGAATTGAGATTTGCTGCTTAGGTTTCTTTTCACGTTTTTCTTATGTGCTCTGAAATTGCTGTCAGGAACTTCTCATAAAGGGCTGCATTTTTTTTTCCAAAGGAAGAAGAGTTTAAAACACTTTTGGCACAAAAGTTGCATAATAGTAGTATACTAATGGCTATAATGGTTTATAATTAACCTCTCCACTATGTAGTTTCAATAATATCTACTGTATTCATTGTAGTGCATACAACAGAGGCACCACCAGCTAAATAGTGTCTATAGACATATTTTCTTCACCTTCTTCTCTGTGATTTAGCATTCTTTGCAAAACAACATGAGACACAGCAGATAACATTCTCCTCATAATTTCATAGAATCATAGAATCATAGAATTGTTTAGGTTGGAAGAGACCTTTAAGATCATCGAGTCCAACCATTAACCTAACACTGCCAAGTCCACCACTAAACCATGTCCCTAAGTGCCACATCTACACGTCTTTTGAATACCTCCAGGGATGGGGACTCCACCACCTCCCTGGGCAGCCTGTGCCAGGGCCTGACAACCCTTTTGGGGAAGAAATGTTTCCTAATATCCAATCTAAACCTCCCCTGGCGCAACTTGAGGCCATTTCCTCTTGTCCTATTGCCTGTTCCTTGGGAGAAGAGACTGACCCCCACCTGGCTCCAACCTCCTTTCAGGGAGTTGTAGAGAGCGAGAAGGTTTCCCCTCAGCCTCCTTTTCTCCAGGCTAAACAACCCCAGTTCCCTCAGCCGCTCCTCCCAGGACTTGTGCTCCAGACCCTTCCCCAGCTCCGTTGCCCGTCTCTGGACACGCTCCAGCACCTCAATGTCTTTCTTGGAGTGAGGGGCCCAAAACTGAATACAGTACTCGAGGTTCGGCCTCACCAGGGCTGAGTACAGGGGGACGATCCCTTCCCTACTCCTGCTGGCCACACTATTTCTGATACAGGCCAGGATGCCGTTGGCCTTCTTGGCCACCTGGGCACACTGCTGGGTCATATCTAGCCGGCTGTCGACCAACACCCCCAGGTCCTTTTCCGCCGGGCAGCTTTCCAGCCACTCCCCCCCAAGCCTGTAGCGTTGCCTGGGGTTTGCTCGATGCTGGTGTACACTAAGTAAGGGGTAACAAGAATGAAATTGATGGAATTATGCCGATACAAAACTGCATGTTGAAGATCAGAATTAGGCTCTTTTTATGTCTTCTGAACTGATAGGCCCCTAATTAGGCAAGTTCTTTTGCAGTAATACTGGTGGGAATAGTATTGAGGATTGGCTAAATTACTTGGTAGCTTTCTTACCAGTACCCTTACTTCTTGGATCTACTGAAGATAATG
Organism: Phoenicopterus ruber ruber; assembly: GCA_009819775.1. Taxonomy (NCBI): domain Eukaryota; kingdom Metazoa; phylum Chordata; class Aves; order Phoenicopteriformes; family Phoenicopteridae; genus Phoenicopterus; species Phoenicopterus ruber. The sequence continues at coordinate 212,552,152 of CM020215.1, forward strand.
TTAATCAATATACTTTCCTGCACTTACTGTAATAATGCTTTTATACTAAAAAATTCTTACTCATAAATGTCAGCAGATAATAATGTCCATTAGTGAGCTATGTCTTTGAAAACCAAAAGAAGAGGAGAGCTTAACAACACAACAGAGCAGACATGGGACTTTGAATAAAATCCAACTTTTCCTTCCAAGCTAATGTTCTGTTTATTATCTGGAGCAACGAGTGCTTGGGAATCTTTTGCAGACATCCAAACTGAAAAGCAGAAGAATGGTTCAGTTATCAGAGGACAGGCAATACAAGAGCAAATAGTGATACACTAATTGCTGTGCTGCTCTTGGGTTAATTGAAAAAAATCTGCCACTATTTATTCTCCTAAGACTAACATCTAGTTTACAGTCGAGCTCTATTAGTGGCTGCTTTAAAAATTAATTGACCATATCACAGTATTGAGAAGAAGCTGCACTCAAAAGAGTTGCATGAAATCTCCCATTGTATTTCTCTGCATAACCAACAAGGACGAGTCCCTAAAGGACCCTTAAGCCTTTTCACAAGTCAACCGCATTCGGAATAGAAATACATAGAAACACAATACCATTTAATGCGGTGACATGTTGTTCATACAAATTCTTACAATACAAAGAGCTACAGCGTTTTATGACCATAAAAGTCCTAGTCAGACCAGGAACCAGAATGTTGGATGATCTGAAGATCCACAGAAAAACGGTCCCTCCTCTTTGCAACCTTTAGCTGCCAAGCCTGACCTGGTTATGTACAAATGATGCCTTCCTTTGTAGAGGAAATGCTTCTGACTGGCTCTGGTAGGTACTGCTTCTTCCATCGTCTCCTTTTTTAAGCATCTGCTTCATGGTTTGAAGGACTTCTTGAGTCCTGCGATCTGAAGGTTGAGTTAGCGAAGCCCAGCCCTTCTGTGCCTGCCGAGCCCTCTGCGATTCAGAGCAGCATCAGGCTGCAGGGGCTTGAGGGGAAGCGTTCTGCAACCCAGTAAATTCTGTATGGTGGCAGAGATGTGCATGTAAGGGCTAACCTAGCGTTGCCCCTGGGCTCTAGTGCCTAAGCATTGTGCTTTTTCATAGAGGAAGATGGATTCTCCTGGAACTCGGAAAGTGAAGCAAATGGGAAGACATGCAGGATCATCACAAACAAAGCTCAGAGGACCTCAACAGGAGAGCAGTTAAAGCCGTCTATGAAAGTTATTGTTCTGCTTCTTGTTCATGCTGCTCACTCAAATATGCAGCAAATAGAAGACATCCCGTTAATTCTGGGTTTACACCAGCAAATATAGCAACTTCTGGGAGATTTTCAAAGACACTTACGGTATGGGTCCCTCCACCAGTAAAAGTCAAGTGTTTGAGTTTGTGTATATTTTATGTCACTGAAAGTTTGCTGTGCTGATTTTTTGTGTTTTAGACTTTCATCCGGCAAACTCCTCAAAGATTTGCTCCAGCTCCCTCTGAAGTGCAAACAAAATTAGGAACGTGCAAGTTATAGCTGGACTCTTGATAGTTCAAGAAAAATCAATTATCTTCTCAAAAAGAAATTAGCCATTTGGATGGTTTCAGCTCTGTTAATGTTTTGCTAATCTAAGCCATAATAGCAATCTCTTCTGTAACTCAATACCATAGAAAGCAGAGCCAAATGCCCTCAGATATATGTTGCATATTACACCAATCCAATTCAAAAGTAGTTATTCTCATTAACAGAAATAAAATAATTAATTTAAATGTTTTCCGTGTCCTTGTGAAGTATCTGTCCCTTCTGATGTATTCCAGTCTTCATCTATAGGAAAGGAAAGAAGAAAAGAGAGTTTTCCTAATCAAAATGGCCTGGTCAGAACAGAGTGAATAACAAAAGTACAATTAATGGCAAGAGAGGCAATACTGGATTAAGGCCCTTTGAGAGACCAATAGATTCAGCAGAAATTCAGGTCATGTCACCCTCTTACTCCTACCAGTCTGTTTTAGAATTTTTAAGCAGTTACTGTCATTCTTTTCCTCATCAGATAACACATTTAAAGAAAAAATAGAAGTTGCATTGATATGCAGTTCATGGAGGGAAATTGTGTAGGTGTTAAAGCAGGACAGTCAAGACTCATCCTGTTTTGGAGTCTCCAGATGCCCTTTTACTGTCTTTGCTCTGCTTCAGCTTTTCTATCTTTACTATGGGCATAATATTAAGGCACCTTTCAGGAGTGTCGTGCGGCTGAATTCATCAGTGTTTGTAAAAAATACTGAGATTTGACAACAGAGACCCACAGATACATATCACAGAGTGGATGAGGTTGGAAGGGACCTCTGGAGACCATCTAGTCCAACTCCCTGCTCGAACCAGTGGGCTCAGTGCTGTGTCCAGTTGAGTTTTGAATATCTCCAAGAGTGGAGACTCCAGAGCCTCTCTGGGCCACCTGTTCCAGTGTTTGACCACCCTCACAGCAAAAACTTTGCTTCTCACATTTAAGTGGGATTTCTGGTATGTCAAATTTGTGCCCACTGGGCACCACTGAGGAGAGTCTGTCTCCCTCTTCATTCCCTCCCATCAAGTATGGGAGAAGAGGAGAGGCTCCTCCTGAGCCTTCCTTTCTCCAGGGTGAAGAATCTCAACTCTATTAGCCTCTCCTGGTATGACAGAGGCTCCGAGCCCTTAATCATCTTCATGGCCCTTTGCTGGACTTGCTCCAGTAAGTCCTTATCTTTCTTGTTCTGGGGAGCGCAGCACTGGACACAGGACTCCAGATGCGTCTCATCAGTGCTAGGTAGAGAGGAAGGTCATCTCCCTTGACCTGCTGGCAAAGCTCTGCCTTAATGCAGCCAAGGACGCTGTTGGGTTTCTTTGCTGCAAGGGGCCATTGCTCATTCAATTTGGTGTCCACCAGGACCGCCCAGGTCCTTTTCTGCCAAGCTGCTTTCCAGCCTGCTGGCCCCCAGCATGTACTGGTGCCTGGGACTATCCCACCCCAGGGACAGGGATTTCTGTTTCCCCCAGTTGAACTTCATGAGGTTTCTGTTGCCGTATTTCCCCAGCCTGTCAAGGTCCCTCTGAATGACAGTGCAACTACTGGTGTTATCAATGACTCCTTCCACTTTATCATCTGCAGACTTGCTGAGGGTGCAGCCTGTCCCATCATCCAGGTCATTGATGAAGATGTTAAACAGTATTATCCCCAGTGCCAATCCCTGGGGTACATCACTAGTGACTGGCCTCCAGTTGGACTTTGTGCTGCTGATCAGAACCCTCTGAGCCCAGTTGTTCTGCCAGTTTTCAGTCCACCTCACCATCCATTTCTCTAGCCTGTACTTTCTGTGTTTGTCTATGAGGGTGTTGTGGATGAAAGTGTGGAAAGTCTAACTAAAGTCAAGATTAAACAATGTCAACTCCTTCTCCCCATCCACCAAGCTAGTCGTTTCATCACAAAAGGCTGTCAGATTTGTCAAGCATGATTTCCTCGTCGTAAATCATAGAATCATAGAATAGTTTGGGTTGGAAGGGACCTTTCAAGGTCATCTAGTCCAACCCCCCTGCAATGAGCAGGGACATCCTCAACTAGATCAGGTTGCCCAGAGCCCCGTCCAGCCTGACCTGGAATGTTTCCAGGGATGGGGCATCTCCCACCTCTCTGGGCAACCTGTGCCAGTGCTTCACCACCCTCCTTGTGAAAAATTTCTTCCTAATGTCTAGTCTAAATCTCCCCTCCTTTAGTTTAAAACCATTACGCCTTGTCCTATCACAGCAGGCCCTGCTAAAAAGTTTTTCCCCATCTTTCCTATAAGCCCCTTTTAGGTACTGAAAGGCTGCAATAAGGTCTCCCCGGAGCCTTCTCTTCTCCAGGCTGAACAAGCCCAACTCTCTCAGCCTGTCTTCATAGGAGAGGTGCTCCAGCCCTCTGATCATTTGTGTGGCCTCCTCTGGACCTGCTCCAGCAGGTCCGTGTCTTTCCTGTGCTGAGGCCCCAGAGCTGGAGGCAGCACTGCAGGTGGGGTCTCACCAGAGCGGAGCAGAGGGGCAGAATCCCCTCCCTCGACCTGCTGGCCGGCCACGCTGCTTTGGATGCAGCCCCCAATCACATTCATGTCATTCATATATATGTTTGGAAGTGGTTTCCAGGAATATGATGTACTTGTTACTGTTCCATCATAGGACATACATGATGAATTGAAGTTTTCCTCTATAAATATGGGTGTATGCAAATACACACGTATATACACATAAGGGTGAATCAGCACACACAAATCTGCAAAGCCGTTAGTGATAAAAAATAGAAAATAGTCAAGGAAAAAGTTTGAAAGCAGGAATTCGTAAGAGAAAATTGCTGATACAAACACAGGGCTATAAGGTGCTATATATAATTAGTCTCCTATTACAATTTACGTGACTCTATTTGTTCTATATTCTGTTGTGTTAGACAAACGCAAGGAGGAGTTTGAGAGTCATCTCCTAACAACAGCTTTCAGTTCTCTGGAGAGGCCCACGGCTGAAAACTACCCTGCTCGCATATCTTGACACTGAAATATTTGTCCTTAAAGGACAGAATAATAGCTGCAAGGTCTGTCTTCCTTCCTGTCCTCAGCACAAGAAAGGATTCCTTCAGCAGTGTATTTTTTCCCCTTGTCTGATCGATGAACTCCCCTATCTATTATCCGTGGTCTTTACCCATTAATCTCTTATCTAGTAAATCAGTTTGATTTTGACATTCTCTGTCTTTTGAACAAATCCTCCAGGGTGGAATTAGAGCTTTGCTTTCTAATTCTGCAAATTAGTCAAATAGGAAGGTTCCTCTAACTTGTATGACAGTTTTGGGACTGTCTGCATAGAACTTCTTTATTCTTCTGGACATAGGGGATTTCTTTCCATGTCTGTGGCATACTGCGTAGCTCCGTTTGGTGCACGGGGCTGTCTGTTGCCCTCATACCTCCTATATTGGGCTGAAACCCCAAGGAATTGTAAACTTGATAATCTTCTGTCTGCCAAAGACAGAAATTTGACAGACACTTTGGACTTAATAAGGTGATAACTCAGCAGCATGTCTCCTGGTGGATTTAAAATTTAAATCCAGTAGGGTCCAACTGTTTGATGGGATGGTAGGGTTACGTTTAGGTGTGGCACGTGCATATGATGGTATTCCTGAAAAGCATGAAAAGAGCTTTTGATCTCTCAGGATCTCTTGCTACAACAGATTTCTGAGCTGTCATGCAAGCTGGAGCAGCTCCTACACCCAGCCTCACCTCTGCATTGTGCTGGCAATTATTTGTGGGGCCACAAAACTTCAGTGGTGGGAGTTCAGCTCATGGACTGGATTTCCCAGACAGCCCTTACTTGGTGTATTGACACAAGTGAAGGGGTGTCTTGGAGACATGAATGAGCGGTCAGGGTCAGACTGTGCTTAGATCAGCAATGACACTGAAGAAAAAAATGACGTGGAATTGTCTCCACTAAGACATCAAGAGGAAAAGCAAATATCTCATTCTGCGTAGCATGTGGTATTTTTAAAGGTCACCAGGATGCATCTTGAATGAAGGGAACTCCCAAATAGGAAAGAAAAAGTCCCAAATAAATGAAATCAAACCAACCTGCTTTGTGCAAGGCTGCACTTCAGAAAAATCAATTGGCTCCAGAAGTTCACTGAGTCAGAAGAAAGGGTGACCTTGTGAGCAAGGCATGAAAGCAGAACACGTCAAATTGCGATCTCCTTATGTAACAGCAGACAAGTGGGAGCCACAGCTTCCATCTGTGAAGGGTCACCACCCCGTGTCCCAGCTATTTAGATCTGGGTTGTGGGCTGCGACACCTCTGCAGATCACCCAATGGCATGAATAACACTTAAAGGAACTCACCAGGCAAGTGGTATGGCTAAACAATTCCCCTAATCGGTGAAGTTACTCCTAATAGAAATATGGAGTTAGATAAGTGGTTTTAAGAGAGTGGCATGAGTTGGTCTCCTCCTGCTCTGGTGCCATCCCAGCTGCAGCAGCCGGAGGGGAGCAGCACTCCCTCCCTGTCGGAGGGAAGCAGCAATAACTCTGCTGATTCCTTACAGAAATCTTCCACGAGTGGAGCCTCCCTGTTTCCTACATGGGACGTGAGCAGTAAACCTTGCACTGGTTTTGATAGCATTTGTAACCGGTGTCGCCTGCCCAGTTGTGGAGCTGCCCTGTCCCGAGAGCTGCTGTATGGCCGGAGCCCACTCATTGTAGTGATGGAGTGAGCTGGGACATGTGCAGCCACGTGCCTTTATTTTTGTTGGGCACTTGTGATCTCTTCATTGAGTGCTCCCACCTTGCCCAAAGCGAGATGGCTTGGGCTAGGTGTTTCGGGAACTGTTCTTCCCTGGGGGAGTTCTCCTCTCCCGGCTCTTTGTCTCCCGTATTTCTCAGCCGGGTGTGCATGTATGCAACTGGAGAAACAATGGTGTCTCCACGAATTATTTCTCTCTTATATTTATTCTTCTAGAATAATATATTTATAGTTACCTGAGCTGCGTCTGACATTGCGGGCTAGCATGAAGTCAGTCACTCACTGCCACCTTTCATCATGCTGTTTTATCAGTGGGTTGCTTCAAATGCACTTACCTTGCAAATTGCACAGCAAGAATTCACTCTTCCTTAAGGCATTTTCTAGTCCAAATTGCCTCTATTCTCTTTCAAATAGAGGAATACTGCCTGCAACTAATGAGCACACATGAAAATCCTGAATCCAAATATGCTTGGATTTCAGACTGTTTCAAGTCTGGATCCAAACTAGCTGGCTAGAGATTCTTTTTCATTTTCCTTCGCTCCCTTTAAGATTCATACATTTTCTTGGGGCTTATTCATTGGCAGTAAGCAGAAGAAAAATGTACTCTCCTGCAAGGAAGGGAACCTTTTAGTGAGTAATTCACATTGGGAATAATCCAATTATAAGAATTATTTGAAAAAATAATGGATTCTGAGCTACCTTTTTGCACAGCCAGTGACTAACTTTGAAGAAATAGAGAAATCTATGTAAATCATAAATCTGTTGCATGCCAGGGCTGGTGCTTACCATGCTGAATGGCAGATGTCATTTAAGCATAAAACGGGTTAGTCCTTACCAAAAATAAAATTATCTGTATAAGCAACAAGCCAGTTCCAAGAGATAATTGCCCCACAGGAAGAAAGCATTAGGAGCATTCACCCCCACCTAATAATTATGGAAATAATTACCTCATGATAGCTGATAGTCTGTGTTATCACATATTGGAGGCTGATGGGCGGTGAGCTCATGCTCCTAGTGAGCTCTGCCTTCTGCTTGGGCTTCACAAGCTCATGGTGGCTCTTTGCTAAGCCTGAAGGTCTACATCTCTGCTGAATACAGTCGCCAAGGTTTTGGACTTCTGTGTTCGTGACCAAATCCTTCATTGAGGTGAGCCAGCAGGAAAGCTCGCCTGTCTCCAGGACTCACCGTGCCAGGATAGCTCTGCTGGCGCAGACCTTTCAATTTTCACATAACAATTCACCTTGCAGAATAGGAAACATAAAGCTGTTGTTCTGCCTCCCTTTGCCTTGCCCTGACCACTAGATAAAATCCCACTTGAGATTAATCATAGCTATTTCTAAGCAGTTCGGCTTGCCTTTCTAGCTCAGTCTAGCAGCTGAATTTGCTGCCAGAGCTGAAGGACTCCAGTAAACAATTTAAGAAGTAGCTCGTAGTTCATTAGCAGTTTTCCGTCTTCGTATCTCTTCACACTATTTCCAAACCATTTAATTTATTTTTGTGGGACATGAACAACCCCGAACTGCCCATCTTGTTTAGCAGATACATTTATTTATTTCTTATTATCTTCCATACAGTGTTGCAGAGACAGATGCCATCTACACAGCAGTTACAGCCTAAACTTCTACCAGTCCTTGTAATAACCTTCTTCTTCCACCTAATCAGTCAGCCTGTATTCACTGGGGGCTTTTTATGCTTGCTACATGCCACTGCGTAGCACGAAACAAAATACATCAAATGAGAGAGGAAGAGGTGACAAAGGAAATGAATCATGGTAATAGTCCAGTATAATACGTGTGCGTCAAGTCACAAACAGTGCAGAATGTGATTTTGCATTGCTTCTTACTTAATGCCACGCTGGAAGAGAGACGTTAACATTCACACTCTCCTGCAAACTCTCAACCTTGTATTTTTAGCTGCCTATGATAAAGTGAAAGCATTTAATAGCTCTGAAACATCTGCAAAATGTCTCTCTGGTGGTCTGAGTGACCATAGGAGACCTCAGAGGTCAGGAAGACCTTTGAAGAAGAGCCCAATGCTCCAGAGTTATTGGATCTGAAGTGCAAGCCTGTGTTATAGCCAACAGCTGACTCCACCTAGGCTGGCTGTACCATAATCCCAGTTTCGAATGCCAAGGAGCCCTTTGTGAGACCAGCTTGGGTCCAACAGGTGTATTAATGCCAGCCATGCACCACAAGGAAGCAGATAGACCAAGACCAGCTTTTATTTCTGTGGAGCGATGTCTGAGCTAATGCATACTCTTCAACGTACCCTGGCTTGGCATTCATGGCATGGGTAACGTGCAGCCCAGATGGTCCAGCGATGGGTAATTCAGAAATGCCTCTGTAAGTGCAAAAGACTCCAGAACTGGTCAGTGTTGCTCAAGGAAGGAAAGCGATGGGAGTGGTGTGGGGGACACTTCAGTGGCAATTTGTTGCACATGTTGCCAAAACAGACAGGAACCTCCTGAGGAGGCCTGTACTAAGAGTTCCACCACTTGTAGCTGAATCTGTTATGTAGTCAAGTAACATGGAAACATGTAGAGCATAAATATGACGCGTCCATAGCCAGGGTCTCTTTTCCCTTCCCATCCTGAAAAAAACCACTCCATTTTTCTCCTAGGCTCCCAGAAGTGTTGCTGGCTTCACATGGTTTGCTTCACATCAAGTTCTTTCTGAAACATCTTTGAGTGAAACAAAACTGATTAATCTGCCTTGGCACTTCTAGTGATTTTTGGAAATCACTGCTCATGAGCTGACCAATCTGCTGTGTTATTTGTGCTTTTGTTACTCTGAAACACAGAGATCTTTCACCCTCTTTTTCTCATCCAAATTGCTGAATATTTTCTACAAACTGTTAAAATAGATAGCACTATGCTATTACGAATCCAGAGTGTCTGAGTTCTTCAGAGCACATGAGAGATTTGCCACAGCCTTCAGAAAGAGTGGGGTTGCCAGCTGATGTTGATGCATTTACCTGAAGGCAGCTCTCTCATGCTGCATGGATACCATAATGCTACGTTTATGAATTTCCTCATCCTTCTGATTTTGATAGCCCCTGCAACGAGCTAAAGATAGGTACTGTAATCAAACGTGATCTGATTTGTGCTATGATCTCCCTCAGACAGCAGCTGCGTGTGTTTGAAGGCAGGAGCTTTACAGCAGTGTCACCACTGTCTGGTAACAGTGACAGCACATCGCAGAAAGAGTTGTGCTGAATGAGGTGCTCTGCTAGAGTAAGAAACGTCTCCTCATGGTAATAGCCGCTTTGTGAGTGTCTGCCTCCATGTAGAGGTTTTGCCTGGAGTCTTCTCCAACCATTGGCATACAAATTTAAATGAATATAATCTGTTTCTTTAAGCCTAGACCTGTAACTCGCCCATCCCCACTGCACATTCTCGCTTTTGGAGGACTCATGGCTCCCGGGAGGACAAACTGGCTGAGTAAAGGCATCCTGAGGAAGAACCAGGTTATAAAACAGGCTTAAAATTTTAGTGGCTGTCTACAGGAGATATGTTTTGGAGACAGCAGGGATGGCCCAAAACAGGGCCAGGGACAGAGGCAATAGCTGAGCAGAGGGGAGGATCCAGAGTCTGGTGTTTGAACTGTCTCCCTGACCCTTTTTTATTTAGCATTTGTGAGAAAGTATGTGATTTTCTCGGGTTGATGCTCTGTTTAATCATAAGTATGTCTCAAGAGCCTTCTTGAGGTCAGGCATATCTTGAAGGCAAGTCTCAATCCCCAAAGAATTTACATCTAAAAAGACAAGGCAGAGGAAGAGATGGGGAGGGAGAGGAGCGCTGGCAAGGAGAAGGTTAGATCACCTGAAGGGGAAAAAACAAGGTCAAGCTAGATTTCACTTTATAGGTTTTGTTGTGCTTACTGCGATACGCAGCAGCGCTGAAAAGGCAGGTAAGCTCAAAGAAAAGTGCTCCTCTGTGCACTGCGGTGCCTCTCTTCATGGTTGGACTAGAAAAGGCGACCCTGGTTTCAGCCCTTGGGACTCTGCACTGTCTCTCTAATGTGATGAATGCAGGAGATGCCACAGAGGTTAACACAGCAAAAAGCAGTTTTTGAAGCCTCCGGCATAACCATTAACTGCGCAGCCACTCGGAGATGTAGGACAGTGAGAGAGGAGGTCGCTGAGAGGCTGCGATTGGATTATCTAAAAGGCAAGAAGAGGAAACAGAAAGATGAGTGAGGCTATGGAGGTACTTGGGAGTTAAGACTAAACCATCTAAGTTGTGGTACGGGAGTCGAGAATGCAGTGGGAGAGAAAAACTCACCTGGCGTGTCACATGTGCAGACTATCAAACCTTGGTACCCTCTGATTTGTGGGGGGGATTTTATGGTGTGGTTGCATGGTTATGCAGTGGAGCAAAGGCAGATAAACGGCAGCACCAATTAAGGACAAGATCCAGGAGCCAGGCTAGCTGCTGTGCTGCCCACAGAACCGTGTTTTTTCTGTGCTACTGGGAGAAGGGGTCTCAAAAAGCAGCAGATTGGGTGGGGTGTGTGTCAGAGGGGATAGGAGCTGAGAGAGTGGAAGAGGGACTGGGAGTTGGGCAGATGAGAGAAGGCATGAAGGCTGGGGAGGAGCAGGCCAGGATCAGGGGAAGAGCACTGGAGCTCAGAAAGCCCGTGCAGCCCCCGAAGAGCTGCACAAATTGCGTATGGCCAAGCTGGTGGCTCCCAGTGAAGAAGGGAGACCCTGGTGGAAAGACCACCCTGCTCCTGGGGCTGGAGTTAACTCTCACAACAGAGCCCCAGATAGTGTCTCCCAATGTGTTGCTCTCCCTATCTCAGAAAGGTCAAGTTTGGGGTTTCCAGCCAAGATAGTTGACTTCCAAACATTCATACACCATCCATTCGTGAAAGTCCTGTGGTACAGGGATGGTTGGGGTAGGATGGGAAGGGGTGGGATGGGACTTTTCTCCCTACTGGAGCCTCTGCTGGCACAAAGCTGCATGATCAGTTAAAGCAGGGGACTTCAGAGAGGAACTGTTCTTTGGGTGCCTTTCAGGCCTATAATACAAAATTCAGCAATTAAAAGAAAGAAGGAGCTTCTCTGTTTTGTCATTTGATCACAGCTACGCTTGCTTCCTGCCAGCTTGTCAAAGCTTAGTGACAGCAGAAGGATCCTGCCAGTCTTGCTGCCAGTTCCTCTAATAGCAGCTCTCGGTAAATCCTTCCTTATGTTTTCTCCCAAATGGACCGGAACCAGAACCCCGGATCTGAACATCTCCAAAGGCGGTGAGAGAGGAGTGTTCAGTCCAAATCAGAATCGAGTTCTGCTTGATTTTGGGTTTGGAACTAGTCTCAAAATGTAGAGTGAGCCATCAGGGGACTTTGGGATGTCCAGATACAGACCCAGAGCCAGGCCTGGATCTGCACAGTGTGCCTGGTCTGTCACAAGGCACTGGGTCACTCTGATTAGCTGCAGAAAATGTGTACTCTCAGGGCATAGCGAATGTGAAATAAATTCCATTAGCACAAACCTCCTGCTTTTATGCAAGAAAACACTTTTACAGGGGTTGAAACAAGCACTTTTAACTTCGTATTTTCTAATGGGCTGAGAGCCATCCGTCAGCCTATGTCTGAGTCATGAGCAGCAGCTCGTTATGCGTCGGTATCTAGACTGCTTGTTGCTTTGATGAGTGTTGCTGCTTGCACTTTGATATACCGATAGGCCGTATTTGCAATCACAATTGCTTTTAGCTTTCTTACTATTATTATTGCTACTGTTAATTGCAGTCTGGTGGCTCTCCGAAGTGGCCCCATCTGGAAAGTCAGAAAGGCGTTACCTGGGAGCTGAAACCTAAGGAGCGGTGCTGCTCATCCCCTGCATCTGTGCATGGAAGTGCGGTGACACGGGTCACGGCTCAGAAGCACAGCCACAACAAGGCTGATGGACGTTGTTCTGTCCATAGGATGGGCAGTGCTGTCAGTACGCGAGAAGCAACTGCAATTTGAAGGGGCAGAAGTGTGAGGTCTTTAGGAGTCCTGGGGCCATGGGGAACGAGGAACGTGGGCAGATTTGCTCTTGCTGAGCTTCCAGATAGCGGGGCAGAGCTATGCAACAGTTGTTTTGAGCAGATCTCATTGCAATTGAAGAAATCACCGGGGATGAGGGGTTCTTTTCTACGCCTGTGTGGGTACCCTGCACACGGCTGCTTCTGCGTAGAAAAGGATTGTACCCAGAGAGGCTCGGGCAGGAAAAGCAGAAACATGAGTCCTGAAAGCCACATCCTCTACTAACGCTGCACCCATCTAACTACCCAGCATTGATGGCCCTGCACCACAGCTAACTACCCAGCGTTGTCTTCCACAGCCAACCTTGATGGTGTATTTTAATAGTACTGGTCCTGCACATTGTAATTACTTTCTTCTGGAAGAAAAATTCTTCTTAATTTTATCACTGAAATCCATTATTGGAAAACATGGAAATAATTGCTCGGTACCCTGATTTCCACCTAATCTTTTCATCCTGAGAGAGGTTTGTAACCTGATTGGGTAAGATTTCTCTTCTATTTTTATTTTATTATTTATTTTAACTTTTAATTGCTTTAAAATTATTTCTATTTTTATCTTCTATCCTTCTATTTTTAATTTTATAATTTGATATGAGTGTGGATATTGTGGTTGATAGCATGTGAAAATCCTGATGAGCCGTTTCTCCTGGGATATTTAGCTTTAACTAATTTTGCTTTGTACCACTGGCAGCCTATTCCTCAGATGTGCTCCATAAATGTCATCAGACATTCCCTTGTTCCAGTTTATGGCACTCTGGAGATAAATTTACCTGCTCGAGTCTGAGTCATCATTTCATCTTCATCATGTTGTGTACACACTGCCTTCTCCCTAACCCAGCCGTCCCAATCTTCTCAGCTCTTCCTACGTGCCACTAAGCATTTGCATTGCTTGTCCCCAGTTGCTCTGCTTTTCACTGCATTCTCTGCCATAGCAGAGCTGGAAAAGAACAGAGTGTTTCAGGTGAGGGTGTGTATCAGGTTATATAAAGGAACTTATAGATTTTTCTGCTATTTTTTGACTCTGCTGAATATTTTGCTTGCCTTTTTTTTTTTTTTTGACTACTGCAAGGCACTAGGCGAAGTATCTGCAGCAATATGTACTTTCAAGTGAAACTGGCAGCGTGGCTGAGTAATAACTCAGCAGTACAATTCAAAGGACTCATTTGCTTGTGAAGCCGCCAGCCTTTGTCGGCGTTGCACTTGTCTGTTTGCAGCACTCCCTGCCCACCCGGTCAGCGGGATGTTTAATTGCTTTGCTCCTCAGCCGGCCGGCTCCTGCCCCCGAGCCTGTCCCCCGCACCTGGTGGGAGTCCCTGTGCTCTCCCCTTTCTGCTGCATGAGCCGTTTGCTGACAGCCCCCATCCTCTGCCGGGTGGAAGAGCCTCATTTCATCCCAGCGCGGTGTCACATCTCCAAACCATGAGGTCTTTTCTTACCGAAGATTGAAGGCGACCTGTAACCCCCTGACACCACCTCCCAGCTTCCCGCTTCGTGGCCATTGCCATGACATTCGTCTCCGGTTTCATGCAATTATTCTATTAGATCCTCCTTTTTCTTGTAGTGAGACTATAACATCAAGTCTCATTATCCTTTTACCCAGGGGAAGAAGGTCCAGCCTGTTTCAAAAGCAAACAATTTACAGCCATGGGCAGGTGCTCACAGTATCTAATTTACAATTCGTTAACACCGGTAGAGTTTTACTGGGAGGTTATTTCACCTTCCTACAGCTACTGACAATAATTATTAGAAATTCCTTTTGGTTAGAGCATTATAATTTCCTTGCCAGCACAGGGAGGGTTTACATTTGAGGTTAATAAAACGTAACGTTTCATTCCAGAGATCACAGTTTGTGTCTCATGCTGTAACACTCTTTGCTTAGAAACATTTTCCTCTGGGGTGGAAAATGGCTAGGCAAAAGCGTTACCCAGAAACACTACTTTGGAGATGTCCATATCTATATTTGCTTTCGTGCAGAGCCAAAGTGGGGACTCCTAGGCTTACCAAGCTGCAAAGCTTTAAGAATTACAATGAACTAATACAACTGGACAAAAAATGTCAGAAAAATATATATATATCTTTCAAAAAGTGGGAAAAGAAAGTTTCTTTTACTCGTAAAAAAGTTGCTTCTAGTTCAGAGAGATTCTGATTTCAGTATAGGGGGAGATGCTCTGCTGTGAGCTTTGGACCATTGACTGAAGGAGTCAGTTTGCTGTCTGAGTCCTTACCCAAAAAAGCAGGGTGCTCCTTGGCTGCGGTTAGATGAACACAGAAAATATGGACACACAGAGAAATCTTCCGCCCTATTGGGAGAGTGAGACTGATAGCAGTAAAATCAGTTTTTCTCTCAGTTCAGGAGGAAAATAAGGGTGAATGTCGGTAACAGAGGCAAGGGCGAGCAGCTCAGAGGTCCAGCTTGGAGGTGATATGGAAGGAACAGCTACCCCTTTGTGTGATTCCTTTACTGCTTTTAAAATGTGTAAGGCAGCTCCCCTCAGCAAACAGAAATATAATGGGAGAAACCAAGATGTAGGAAGAAAATAAGGATTTTTGGCACTGGATGTCTAAAAGCGTAGCATTGGGTGAAGGCATGCTTGACCCCAGGTCAGATTTTGTTTGGGCAATTTCGTATTTGAAGGCAGCAATGCTGCTTTTTCTTCTCATAAAGCTGCGGAAGCTGGCTAGTGGCATCCATGCAGGTAACCCCCTTTGTCATACCCATTATCTCCGGGTACAGTCAGAGGGCTGGATTAGTGTTGAACATGGTGAGAAGTGCAGTACGACCTGTCATGTGGATCTGGCCACACGACTGTCACACTGGGCATGAAAGCGTATGTGAGAGTTTGACAAGACAATCTTGTTTCTGCACTGGGGTTTTGGGTGCTTGTGGGGTTTAGAGTGATGGGGGCTTCATGATGCTCAGGTGTGATAATCCTCAGGGTGATGTCGATGTCCAGAAGATGTCTGAATGCCCTGGAAGGAACTGGCTGTGACATGAGCTGTTGTGATTTTTTATGGCTCAGAGCAGTAGAAGGTCACAGAGACTGTAATACAGAGTTCAGGACCTCAACCTTTTTTGACATATAGGCTGACTGTGCGCTAAGACCCAAGGCAGGAACTATATCTTGTCTGCATTTGGCCCATACCAGTCTCTGAGTGACTTTTTTTCCACAATCTTTTTTGCCAGCAGCTCATTTTACTGTGTCACATGAAATATTTCCTAATCAGGCTGACCAGGTTTTTCTTTCTTATATTATGCTCTTGCCTTTTCACATTTTCATAGAATCATAGAATCATAAAATTGTTTTGGTTGGAAGAAACCTCCAAGATCATCGAGTCCAACCGTTAACCGGCAATGAGGTGCAATTTTGGCAATGAGGTGAGGCTACAATTTTTGCTTTGCCATTGATCTGTATGCCCACATCTTCACTGTCCTCATCTTGCTTCTGAGAACTGAGCCCTATAAGGGCATTTGGGGTGATCTCCCTGAGCCAGTAAGTGGTAAGAGCTCAGATCATGGGATGGGCGACACAGGGAGCAGGAGCCATCTCAGAGTCATAGCTCAGGGAAGGAGGAAGGCAAGGCTGGATAGCTTAGTTGTTGTGCATGTCACATATTTTCACATGGGACAAGTCATCTTTGTTCCCTGCAGTTTGAAGCTGGTGCAGACGCTGGCTCTGGGGTGATGGCACATCCCCATCCAGTGCTGGGTGGGCACTGATGCCTGGAAGATGGTTGCATTAATAAGCACCATCGTTGGAGCTTGTGGTCTGTGCAGGGTGTCCCTGAGCAAAGGGCATGTATGGGACTGAGCACGTGCTTGTGAAACCATCAGCCACCCTTGGGAAGACCAGCAACTCAAAGACAGACTCACTTGCTCTCCACTACTGTTTCTCAGTGGAGACTTGGGTTTGTCCCCAGAGCAAGTGCAGAGCGAAGTCAGGTCTCCTTCTCTGGCCTGGGGTGGCAAGGGTGATAGGGCTGTATGTAGAGTTGCAAGCTGGGGCAGAGGGAGCCTGGCTGCTGTGTACAGTGCCAGGGAGGTGGCCCATGGCTGAGTACAGGAGGTGTAGATGAGCTTGTGATTTGCCCCCGTGGGCTGTCAGTGCCAGGGGACCCTCCTTGATGGGGCCTCACAGTCTGCCCTTGCAGGAAGGCTGCTCATTACTGGTATACCTGACCAGGAGGCTGGTACAGCGCTCCTTCACCTTCATGAAGGATTCCTGCAGTGTCCTTACAGACGTGGCTGTTGCTGCTGGTCTGCCTGAACTGTATTCTGCACATCCTGTACTCTGTCCAGACACAGAAGAAGTGCGCAAGTGCCCTCTCAATCCAGTATGCCCCAGAGATGACAAACCATGGACTTGCAATGGTGGCACCATCCTCTACGCTGGGAGGCTGAGCATCGTGCAGTTCTGAGGAGGTGCTTTGTGGGGAGTGTGGGGTGAGGATGTGGGGTGCAGGCTGTGATCTGGTGTTGTCTGTCTGTGTTGAGGGTCTCAGCGGGGGCTGGCCAGGTAAGGATGACCATTGCTGATGCTTTCCTTGGTGGCCCAGCTGAAGCACATGCAGGACATGGGCACAGCTGGACGCATGTGGTGAAAATGGCTGGGGAATTCGAGCTTGAAGTCGTTGCAATGGGCATGCTATCAGGACAACTTCAGATGCAGCCTACACGTCTCTCCAGATACTGGATGTATCATCTAAGACAATCCTGAGTGTTTGGTTATAGAAACAATCTTTGTGCTGTTTTGGTTTTTGCTTTTAGCTTTTGGGAGAAAAATACCTTTATTAGATTACAGAAATGAGTGTCTGGGTGTATGCAGATGGGTATGATCCACTGTGAAAACTTATTCAGGAAGAGTTTGTAACAGAAGAGGTTTGCCTTCTATTTTAGATCGACAGGGATGCTATGAGTGGTTAGAATCATAGAATCGTTTAGGTTGGAAAAAACCTTTAAGATCATCAAGTCCAACCGTTAACCTAACACTGGCAAGTCCCCCACTAAACCGTGTCCTGAAGCTCCGCATCTACACATCTTTTAAATACCTCCAGGGATGGTGACTCTACCACTTCCCTGGGCAGCCTGTTCCAGAGCTGGTCAGCATTGGGGTGGGATGACCAAGGAAAACACTGGGTTAGCTAAGTGAGAGTGTGGCTCAGTGGTATGTCCTGCACAGGACCAGGGTGAAGTCAGGCATTATCTTTAAAATACGGCTTAAAGCTGTGGTCCCACCTGCCAGCAGCTACTGACCGGTCTTTGGTCTTCTCCATGAAATGATGGATGTTAGGACCTCACTGCTGTGTCCTTGTTCCTGTCAAGCTCCTTGAATTTTCTCTTTCTGTTGGAAAAATTGTTCTTCTCTTCTGGATGCTACAGGAGGTGGATGGCTCCACTGCCCAAACCCATACGCAAGCTCTGAGCTCCAGTAAAAGAGTGGGTGGTGGGGGAGGTAGAAGCAAAGGCTTATTTTTGCAGAGTGCCACTCTAGGTGGTGTATTTTAGACAGATAAGGTCTGTTACTCTGCCAAATGCAAACTTAAATGTACACCCCTCCACCTCGCAGAACGGTATTTGTATTTTTTTTTTCTTTAAAATTACCATAGTCTCCATCTGGTAGCATCCTGCAGGACTGAGCTGTGTTTGTGTGGATGTTGGGATCAGGACGCAGAGTACAGCCTCTTCTTGCACGTCCCGTTTTGGGTTTTGTTTTCTGTTTACGCGGTAGAAATAAATGAATTCATGCCATCTGCCCCTACTTCGAAACGAAACACATCTGTGTGAGACAGCACCAGAGGGACGCGCGGGGCTGGTGAGGTTTCCAGCTCAGACGCAGCAGTGCCAGCGAGCTGCATCCCTGCACGTCCCGGGGAGAGCGGCCAGGGTGCTCTGCGCTTCCAAAGAGGTACCGAATGATGGATGTGGGAGCCAAACTGTGGGCACCAAGTTTGGAAAATCTTGCAGGAATCTTGGCGCTCGCCTCCTAGCCTTGCCTGGATATAAACAGCAGTTTTTGTCAGAAATCTGCCTACAGATTCCCCCTCTTCATTTTCTCTCCTGACTGCATCTCCAGATGAGAGCTTTAGTGCTTCACAGTATTACAGGTTGTTTTTAATTCCAAATACCATTCTAAGAGGTCTCCCTAACATACAGTACTTATATAAATAATGTATATATGGCTTTGGATGGTTATAAAATCAGGTGGGTCATACCTCCTTTCTTGTACAACACTTCTCCTCCTAAAAAATCAAATGTGATTTTCTTTAAGAAGGTCTTCAGTCCTAGCGAAAGGAAAGGAGACCAGATCGCTGAATACCATGACCACAAGGGTCTTTTCAAGGCTTCCTGAAACATCAGCACTACAGTTATTTTTGAGTTTTGCATAAGAAAGAAGGAGAGTAAATGCCCCTGTGTGCAGTTTAAAATCTGGGACTGGAGCATTTCCTCTCATTTTCAACTCCATATTTGTCTTTCCTGCTCCCTGCTGCACTCAAAGTATTTCTTCTGCTGTGATGGTTTTTACACAACCTCTTTGGCAGCCACAGGAGAAGTTCTCGTATCTCAGACTGCGTTGGCACTTAGGCCGCTTGAAACATCAACCGCTGCGTCTGACTTAATGAAGCCCATTGAACAGAAAGGGGGGAAGCTGTTTACCAAAAATAGGTTTGTGCAAGTGGTTCTAGGTTATATCTAAGCTGTTGGTGCCCAAGAGCACTTCCCTGCATCAAGGTCCTGGGATGGTCTCCAGACTGCAAGTCAGGCCAAGACCCAGGGATGCCACATCCCTTTTCTTTCCTTGGAAGAAAACCCCAGTGGATGGAGGGAGCAGGAGATGCTCTGGTCTGTCCTCAGTCTTAGAGGGAACCAGATATGTGGGTGTCCTGGCCCCATGGTTTTGTCAGAGACTTTGTGTCTTCTTTAGGGCTAAGCCAGGTGCATTATAGGCACAGGGAGAGAGCTATAGGGTGGAAGGAGAAGAGCAGTTCATGGGTTAGTGGCTGGTGAGCTGAATGCAGGACCCAGCTCGGGTACGGTGAGGGCTTAGGGCTGCTCTCCAGCTCACCTCCCTGCAGGTAAACTGGAAAGAAAATTGTTCTCTGCTTCCCAGGTGCATTGTGAGATGCCCAAAGACTGCAGAAATAGTGCTATATAAGATAGGTCGATGTGCTTTTGGGTAACTTAGTACAGAAAAAACAGGAAATAAAGATAAGCATTATCTTTCCTTTGTGCATCTTAGAGCCCTTCAGAGGCTCTAAGGTCTGATTTATACAAGAAACATCCATGAACCTAATAAAGGCATGTTTTTAATAGGAATGAACTCATTAAACAGAAGAACAGCTCACATTGATTTCAGTCAAATCCTTACTAACTCAAATTAAAACAATATAACCCACTGCTTAGCAAAAAGTAAGAACACTAAATTGTTTTTAAATGGCTTTAATGTAAACCATTGCACTTCTCATGGGGAGATCAGCATCGAGACCAGGATTTTCAGAGGAGTTGATCGCTAAGCAAGCCATTTTTGGGGTGGCAGCAGGAGATATTCAGTGCCTCTGAAAACGGGTTCCCAATTAGCCTCTTTTCACAGAATCACAGAAAAAGAGGTCTGGAAAAGATCTTCAGAACTGCTCTGGTTCTACCACCACCAAATATGTATACATAGAGGATGGTCGTATACATAGATACACACTCGTGCACGTATAAATCATTGCCATGTTCTGTGCCTTTAAGGACCATTTAACTGTAAAAAAATGCTTCCTCAGAGAGGTAAATAATTTGAGTGGATACACACTCAAGGGGAAATGTTTGCATTAAAGCCAATGAGAGGTTCAGATTTTTAACCAGGAGCTATTTATTTACTCAGTCTTTTACTTTTTTGTATAATCCCTTTGCTATTACCGGAGTTATTTGTGCATGGGCTGTGCATAATCTGGGGTTTGAGAAACTACTTATCAACGCTGTGAAAATTGAAAATGGAAGTCATGCCTTGTAAAGAATGCTTACAACTAGAAAATGGACATGAAGAAAGCAAAATCTGTTGGAAGGCAAAGCATTTGGATCTGACCTGTCTATCCTGCCAGATGTCTTGGGCTTTGTTCAACACTTATTGTTACATTATTGTGTGGCAGGGGAAGAGGCTTACAACAGCAAGACTGTTTGTCAGCTGTGGGCACTTTCTAGGCTTGGTCTAGAATAGGGGCCAAGATTTGGGGATGCCTGGGGAGACTGAGAGATGGGGCAATGGCTGAGAGGCGTAGGGTCCCAGAAAGAATGAGGTGGGGCTGAGTATCATCATCATCAAAGTACCTCATTTGTCTCCATCTTCATTTTCCCTTCTCAGATCTCACAGTCCCAGCTGGTGAAGTTCACCTGTTCATTCTTTTCCAAAGGGCTATGAGCAGTTTTCCCTAAGGAAAGAAAAACGAGTCCCATTG
Source organism: Phoenicopterus ruber ruber (assembly GCA_009819775.1). NCBI lineage: Eukaryota > Metazoa > Chordata > Aves > Phoenicopteriformes > Phoenicopteridae > Phoenicopterus > Phoenicopterus ruber. Next base: position 212,572,857 of record CM020215.1, read on the forward strand.
AAACAGCATGGCCTTGCTTTGATTATTTATCAGTCTACCATTTCATGTGCCAGTTGGCCTGAGTGTTTCATGTTTGGATGTCAGTGGCAGTCAGGAATGGGTTCTCCATTCAGCTCCCTAAGATGTGTCCCCTCTGCTGTGGGGACAGCAGGAGCATTGCAGCAAGTCAGTCGTGTTCAGCTGGCCTTTCTCATGTATTTTCCAGGGTAGTCCCTCCAGTCACTCTGAAATGGAAAAGGGGCGTGATGGCTCCAGGGATGCTGGTGGTAAGTTTGGCTGGGTACAAACAACTGGCAACACTTCTCTTGTTATGAAAAAAAGGTACCTATTGCCAATCTGTGCCGCTGCTGTGTGCAGCTCTGCATCACCCAGTTCTGACCCATAGGTTTTCACCTTTTAAAATCAAGGTCTGTGTGCAGATACACCCTGCAAATGTATTTTCTCTAGATGAACAAGACACTGTACTCCTCCATGCAGATAGTTTGCAATTAACATTGCTGTGATTCTCCCTCTGTGCCCACCAAATATCAGTCCAAACATATGAAGCCTGTTGTCCCCTATTGCAAAGGAGTGAGAAGAGGGAAAGGAAAGAGGCTCCATGCAGAGGCAAAGTCAGGCCACCAAAGGGGCTTTCACTTTCTCCATGAGCACTTTTAGGAGAGGACATGAGCAAAGTGAGGCAGTGGGGAAACCCTCATGAAGCTGGGGTTTGGATGCAAGCAGCTTGTGTTTTGCAGGTAGGAAGGTGGCCAGGCTGGTTCCTTGGGACAGATTTAAGTAGCACAGGTGTGGAGGACAGACAAGAAGATTTGGGAGGTGATTCCAAGCCGCTGATGCAGCAGATAGGTAGAGGTAGCAATAACGGTGAGAGGAGGCAGTGAACCAGTGGGGAGGATAATGTCATTGCCAGGGCTAAGGAGAAGAGATGGCAGTAGAAGACTTAACAAATTAGAGTATTTACTCTTTCCTTGCAGGTCTGGGAAACTGAATATATTTGGTGCAGGAAATTTGCCTGTCACTCAGGAACTGTGTTTGTGACTCTTAATAAAGGTGGAAGTGAAGCTGGCTGAGATTATTCTGAATTTCTGTACTGATCATAATTCAGGTGAGCATCAGGGATTTCAGAAAAAACATTGCCTGTCCATATGGTATGTGCATATGCAAAAATGCACATTCCCTAGAGAATTCACAAATCAGATAAAAGAGAGAAGAAAAACTGTTGTGTTTTTTTTTCTTTCACAGTGCTAATCACCATGGTATCCAAGTGCCTATTTGTTAGGCTTGCATAAATCATCATTGCTTTTGTAACGGCCTCCTGGGGGAAGTTTTGTCTAATTTATTGGGACTCTCCTAAAGGGAGTAACACCGGCCGGGCAGGAGCGGGCTGGCAGGCAGGAGCCATCAGCGCTGTGCTGCGGTGATCCCTGCTGCCCACCGGAGACCCCCAGCCCAGGGCAGGGCTGTGGAGGGAGAGCCGTGGGTGCCGATGGGGTGGGCGAGGGGTGCGTTCCTCGGCACGTGTTGTCCTCCCCTTCGCTGGGGAGAGCTGAGGAACGCTGCCCGCTGTGTCCTCCCTCCCGGGCTGCGGCACTGCGTGGCCCGGTGGAGTTAGGGAGACGCGGCGTGACGGGGCCAGCACAGCGCCCGGCTCCTGCCCAAAGCTCCCTGGTCCTACGTGTGGATGAAGAGCAGCAGAGGGAGAGCGGAATACGAGAAGGATGCAAAGGGGGGACAGGGCACGACTGGGAGATGGGGAACGGTCCCTGTGAATGCACGGCATGAGCCTCTAATCCTACCTGAATGAAACACAAGGCTGGCTAGCGGCAAGTGTAGCTAGAAACAGCATTCCTCATCCTCATATGAAACCACTAGACTAACTTTCCTTTGTTGACTTGATACCTTACTTTAGCCAGGCTCTTTCTTTTGGGTAGCTACTGCTTATTTTTCTTCCTGTGTGTTCAGCTCTATACCTCTTGTAACCTCTCTGCCAGAGGAATTGATAGAAATGTCTTGTGCCGTTCATGCCTGCTCTATTTTTAAATGATTTTCTGAAGTCTGGGAGCAAAATTATGGTGTGTTTGGAGCTGCATAAAAAGTGTCCAGGTGTCAAGGGATTTAAGGATTTGAAAATATATGGGCTACCTCAAAGGTAATCCTTTGAATATTAAAAGCAGAACATCTACCAGGCCACTTTGCATAACACGCTATATAATCTGTGGAGTAATTCCAAGGTGTCTGTTACCATGGCACCTCTTGGAAAAGCTCAGTAATATTAACAGAAAAACAGTAGTGGTGGGTTAAAGCAAGAATTTCAGCTCCGGGCTCAGACACACAGTTGCTGTACCTCAGCTGACCGTGTACTGAAGTGCACATGGCTGTGATTATTTTCTTACTCCGTCACAAATGCATGTTAAAACTCATCATCTTAAACCTCTTGCACTGAGGTTTTAATTTTCATCTTGCCTCGTAAGTAAAACCCAGCCACCGGCAGTTGTGCTGCTCGACTGGTGCTCACAGTGGTCCCTCAAACCTTGGTGACTTGGCTGTGTCTCTGCAGTGGGTCTGGATTCACATTGGAGCTCCCTTTGTGGCTTGGGTAGCTCCCGGGAGGCGGGATTCAGCTGACTGAGTGTAAGTGTCTGCTTCTGAGCCGGTCCCCTTCCATTTATTAAGAATGGAGAGAAATTGGTTCCTCTGGGTATGGTACATCTCATTCTAAAGTAAATCTTTTAAAATAAGCCAACTGAAATGTATCCTAAAACCAATTTTTCTTCCACTGGCTATAAAGGAAACCTGGAATCGTTAGCTCTGTTAGTGTGGGCAACCATATTACAGATATTTCCACAACTCAGTTAACCAGACGGAGACTTTCAGTGTAGCTTGAGATGCTCTAGGGACCTGAGACTGCTGCACAGGGTTGGCAGGGATGACATGAGGCTGGTAGGAGACACATGTCTTTCAAGAGTGGCAGCTGGAGGCCAGGTTGCAGAGAGTGTCTCAAATGGCACTAAATGCTGATTGCTGGAAACCGAATAGGGCCCTTTGGGTGGGATACAGCTCCAGACTAAGGCACTTAGGTATCTTCAGCTAAGTGTCTGCATGTGAACTCAGTCTCTAGGCACCCAGGATGAATCATAAGAGCTCAATGCAGCTGCTCACACTTAGGCATGCAGCACCATTTGAGTTGTCCCACTGTTCCCACCTGGCCTCCAGCTGCTGTTCCAGAAATGTGTAAATGCTGCATCGTATCAGTGCACGTCTCAGACACCCTAGGGTGTATCAAGTAGCAGAGGACATCCTGATGAATTGAACCCTGGCCCTAGTCAACACAGTCAGTGGATCCTAGAGAGGAATCATCTCACCTCAAAGCAGATATACCTGGTAGCTGGCCAGCTGAATCACTCTTCAGGGGCCATTGATTGTATGGAATCACTCTCCATTGATTGTCAGGGAATTTAAGGATCTAGGGCTCAGTTCAGTTGCCCACCCATAGACATCTATGGTCTCTGAGGGGCTCTAGGGTATCTGAGACATCTGCATGGGGTTGGCTAATATGATGCAGAACATATGGAAGACCTATGCCCTTCTGAACAAGCAGCTGAAGGTAACCAGTAGGTAAGGTACCTTAAGGTGTCTCAAACGACTCTAGACACGTACCTGTAAGCAACTGCAAAAGTATAGCCACCTAAGTGGACATGGCTGAGTCTCTAATTAAATCCTTCTCTTAAAGAGAGATGCAACAAATCTCACTCTTTACTTCTTTCCTTACTTCTACAGGGCTTCCTTTATATGATGCTCACCCTAATGGGGAACTTGTTCTTGGTTGAGGCCTTTCAGCACTGCAATGATGACAAGAGAAAAATAATACCATAGTGGAGGCAGTCTGCTCCGATGGATGTCCCCCAAACTCCATGCCATACTCCTCAGTGTGGAGAATGCCTTTCCAATAGGGCTTAAGCCTGTTGGGGCTCCTCAGCCACCACTAAGAAAGACTCAATTAACTTCAGATCTCAGTGCAGTTACACTCGGAGACGTGTAGCAATTCTATCTGAGCAATGAGAGAGCATGAATTAGTTAAGTATAGGATCTTTCAGACACCCAGTTGTTTGTACAGCTCTAAAAAAAAATGTGCTATGTTGCTTGTAAACTCCTTGGAAACACTGAGAAACAGTGCCTCAACTGCTGGAGCCCAAACTTCCTCGTGCACTTGTCTTTCATCCCAAGAGAGAGCACTTTCTGCGTATCCCCGGGGCTGCAGTAAAAGCACTATTGTTTCTGTGGAGTGAGATTCATCTAAGCTGACTTCTGCTGTCTAAAACCCACCCAGAGCTTGTCCAAATTCCCTTACAACCACTGTAGCTGGAAAACATCGATCATCCCACTCTCAGCCCTAGTTACTCCCTTGTGGAATGAAAGCAGAAATATTTACTGTCGTCTCTGTGGTTTGTTCTGTGGTTTAAGCCAATAAAGTTTGTAAAAGTATATATGACCGATATATTGTTATGATGGTTCATGAGAGAAGTTGGAAAGATTCAATTCTTGCCGATTCAATTCCTGCCATTTCATTTATACTTTTTTGAGATGGCTAGTGACACAAGTTTTGCCAAAATGTACGAAGGACGACACCCTTGGGTCTGCCAGAGGTGGAGACAATACATCAAATACCTGCTTGGATGGGGCTACAGCTCACTGTCTGTGCAATTATCTTCTGTGACCATTTGTGGTTATTGCCCAGTCTTGATTTGCTGCCAACCTGCCAACTCTCTCCTTTCTCTCAGACTCATTCAATTTTATTTCATCGCCTTCCAAAGAAAAGGCTTTGATCACGGTTTAGATACTGAAGAAGAAAGCGGCTGCTTCGGTCTCCTCTCTGCCACATTAGCTTCATAATATTGCCCTCACCCATGGCATCTCATCCTATGGTCCAATAATTTTTGTAAAAAATCTACACCCGGTTATAATGCACATTTACCTGCAGCATCTCAATGTAGTGAAATTGTTAATGAGTTGTGTTTGCATATTTGTAGAATTTTGCCTTGATTTTGTTTGTTTTGTTCCCTCAGAAAATCCCAGGTTTGTTTTTAAGGTTTCAGTCAATTGGCTTTATTATGAATTCCACTAGAAATGCAAATAATTTCATATTTTTATTTGAAATTTTATTATTGATATCAATATATGATTATTTGACATTTGTTTTCACTGGTCTTCAACAGATGGATGCTTTCCAGGGGAAAAAAGGTGTCGGTAAAGAGTCTTGGTTCTGTTAGATCCATGTCCTGGGATGTGCCGTCGTGCTCCCACGTGAGCTGAGGCGTTGCTAAATTACGAACACAATAATCCAGCCCGTGGGGCAAATCAGCTGCACTGTGTCTTTCAAGAGATACTGCAGCAGCTCAGGCAGCCAAAGATTTCAAAACATGTTCAACATCAGTGGTCCCAGTGAGAAATGAAAATCCTCTCACCAAAAACTTAGGCTAGGCAGAAACTGATTTTTCCTTCATCAAAAATATTTTGATGGAAATTCCCCATTGCTGTCCTGAGAAGGAGGGTTATCGTGGGGCTGGAAGCTGGGACCGATGTTAACATACCAATGATGCGATTCGGGGCTAGGGTGGATTTCATTGTAGACTTTCTGATTCTTCATGATGATGCATCCAGATGTGCCAGGGTTGGCGACAGAAGTGGAAAGTTATTCTCTGCTGAGGAGCACCGTAGCATTGCCCTGCTGGAGCATTTTTACTACAATTCCTGAGGCGCAGAGTTTTTGTGATGTTTTGTGGTTTTCTATTAATGAGGATTCCTAGATTTTGCTCTAAGTAGTCGATTTAAATTTCACCTGTGTTTTTCAGGACATTTTATCTCCTCCTGCCTCACCTGCCCCAGCCTCCTTTAGGCAATCCAGGTTCAGCTCAAAGTCTTGTGCAGCCCAGATCGCTCAGAGGCGAAAGTGCAATGTGTGGAAATCTTAGTGTTCCCAGAGGAACTCAAGGACAGATTCCAACTCTAACTCTGCTACCCAAGTTGCCGAGACACTGAATTTCAGATTTTGTTCAAATTGGGTATAAGTGCATTTTAGAAAACAGAAAAGCAGAGGGTTTATAAATCATTACGTATCACTAGGGAAATATCTGATGGCTTGAGCGCTCACAACGTAGAATCTGGAAAGAAACACTGAATGAAAAGCTATTTTTATACAGAATGGAAAGACACTGCAATATACAATAATTCCGCGTGAATCATGTAATTGGCAGTTTGTAAGCAAAGTAAAAGGCATGCTATTTTGTTAACAATGTGTAGGAATTAATTTTTACTTTGATAATAGAGCAACCTACTGCAAATGTCATGGCAGAATGTTTCGCTAGTAGACAAAGGAAACTTCTTTTACTGCCAGTCAGATATTTTTGCTTCTGAACGACACAGGAGATTGCAATGCTTTGCTGTGTGCTGCCTGCGAGAATCTGTGCAATCTTGGTTTACAAGAGGTAAGATGAATTTTTTCAATATCAGGGCAAAATGAAGGGCTCTTCCATAGGAGGAGACACCAGGGCTGTCTTTCCTTGTAGGACTGTCTTGTTTTCTTAATTTTTCTTAACTACTAGGACAAAAAAATTCTTGCACGACTCACAGCAGTGTATGTTGATGAATGGGAGAACAGGTTTTGGCATCCTTTACTCGTTCATCAAACCTGGCAGTAGATGATGCTTCTAAATACTGGAAAATATCCCTTATGTGCCAGCTGTGCAGTGATGAGTGGGAAGAGGTTTTTTTCCTGATTCCAGGACAAATAGCCTGAAGGAAGAGATTTGACTGTCCTTATCTTAACACATGTTAAACATTACTGGTCAGAAAGTTCCTCAACCCTTTCAAAAATCTGTTTGTGGGACCAAGTGTAAGACAGAGCTGGAATATTTCCCAGAATTGATTCCTGACCATTATGAATTGAATCTTCTCTTTGTCGGAAGCTGATAAGCAGCTGGGTTTTCTAGGGTTATCAAGGAGGAGACTAGCATGTGATAGCATTCTGAACCTGCTGCCGTTCCCTGGAAAGCTAGAGGCAAAATTCTTGGCTGATTTCAGAAGCAACAGTGGTAGGGTGTCTGCATCAATAATTTTGCTGTTGCCCAGCCTGCTCCCATATCACCAATGTGCTGCTAAAGGCCTTCTAATGATTTCATTTCCTAATCAATATGATTTACTTATTAACCAGAAATGTTCTGTAGTAAAATTTTACCACAGCTAGCTGAGTTATTAGTGCCATTATCATTAAGTGATATGATTCCATGCATCCGCGGAGCTGTGTTCTTGCTGGAACAAACACTGGGGAATACTCTGACCCATCCTAAGGGCTCCCTGAAGTAAGCTAAGCTGGCAATAACAGTCTCCTCCTTATCTAGCTGAATTTGTCATAACAAGACAGTAAAGCAAAGAAGTGTTTTCATAAATACCTTTCACAGATAATAGGTACAAATTTTCTTCTCATTCTCTTAATTTAGTATTGTGATTGATAATGAACAAGTGCATTTGTGTTTATAAAAAGACTCGTTTTCTTCAGCATGTCTTTGATTTGCAGTACGTTCAAATCCCATCAGCGATTCTTGTCCTTCAGCAGCTACGTGAGAGGTGACCTCCTTTGGCTGACACTGTTCAAGTGCACCAAGTGTTCTTTGGAGGTACCGAACGGATGAAGGTCCTCAGGGGCTCGCTGCTTTCTCTGAGATGTTGCAGAGTCTGGGTGGGAGGTTCCCACTTAGCTGATTAGGTGTGTTTAGGTGCTTAATGAGTGCTGCAGTTAACACCAGGGTGCCATTAGATTTTTATGTGCTGACAAGTTTAGGGGGCCCTGGACAGCCATCAGTCTGAGTAGCGCTCTTGGATCTAGGCAATAAATTCCACCTAAATCTTGGAAACCTATGTAGATGATAGTCTGAATACCATTCAGTGCTCCCAATCCTTACTTGGATGCCAAACGGCCTGCAGTTGAGCTGTTACTGCAAAATAAAAGCAGTATAATGGATGGGGATCCAGGGCCATCACCGTAGTTAATCCTATCGCACATTGCTTAGGAACCAGTCTCACTAAAGTCTCACTCTGGAGCTGCTGGCCTAGTTCTGGGCAACCTGGGGCTTTAAAAGTCACGACAGGTGGCTGTGTGACTCCTTGAGATGGGCTGGATGATTCAAGTCCTGCTCTGCTGCCAGACACAAGGGACTGGATCTTGTCTGGCAGACATTGTACATTGAGATTGTAGCCCTATTTGCACGCTGCATGTTATGGAGAATTTACTTTGGTTCTTCCTTGTTATCTTCCTTTATCTAAAATAGGAGTAATTCAGGGTGGAAATGTATTTCCACAGACTATGCAGCAATACAGAATAGATCTGTCCTATAGTGATGCACATAAATGAATTAGTAGTGCTCTGATACAGATTAAGTAGGTGCTTCCACAGCTCCTTGCAAAAAATAACTACAAAATTTGAATTTTGATTTGCAAAACAAGAAACTGAAACTCATGTTACATTGCTATAAGAAAAAAAAATATAAATTGAAGCCATAGCTTCAATGTATGTGACTCTAAGAATCACAGGATCATAGAATAATTTAGGTTGGAAGGGAGCTCTGGAGGTCATATGGCTTGACCTCCCACTCAGAATAGGTCCATGCAGAGCAGGTAGCTCAGTCAAGTCCAGTCTTACTTGTGTCCCAGTTCCAGTGTTTGACCACCCTTGTGGTAAAATAAATTTCTGTATATCTAATTGGAGATTCCCCTGATGCGACTTGTGTCCATCGCCTTTTGTCATATCATTGTGCATTTCTTAGAAGAGCCTGTGTCCATCTTCTCCATGCTCTTCTATTAGGTAGCTGGAGATAGCAGTAAGATCTGTAAGAACAGGAATTACTTCTGCTTGCTAAATTGAAAATATTGGACTTTGCTGCCCTCAAGGCATTTTTCCTTAGAGCTTTAGTGATATTGAGGACTATCTTTGGACAGAAACTTTCTGAGGAACCTTTTATTTCTGAAGAGAAATCCTATTTAAGGAAACGTCCTTGGACAAGGGGTTGACAGGCAATTCTGCTTATCGTCACCTACTTTTCACTTCTCATCCGTAAACCGAAGGTCGAGAACTGAAGTTGTCATTCTGAGCTCATGAGAAGCTGATGGGAGCAGGAGATGGCTTTACCGCCCACACATGAGAAGCATTGCAGAGCTGCCTGGGTGAAATCTTTGCCACGCTAAAGTTAAAAGGAGACTTCTACCCGTACGGGTCTTGTGGAAGAGTAGGAAGCAGATAGATAGCTGCTCTGCCTAACTGTGCCTTGTAGCATCTCATCCACGATACTGGTGGGAGACCCGTGCCACGCATGCCTGGAAACAGAGCCCTGGACTTGCAGATGACACAAAAAGTAAAGAAACCTGATACATCTGTAGAAGGGACAGCCCTTCATCGCCCCCTGCACCAGGACTGCACGCTGCTGTTCCTCTGGCGAGCCCTCCTCATCTTGAACTCACTCCTCTCTGTGCCTCTGCCCCAGCCAGATGCCGGCACCCCTCAGTGCTTCTGATGCAACTGTTATGCTGTGCTCTTAAACAGAACTTTTTCCCACTAAAAAAAAAAAAAAAAAAAAAAAGATAATATTTGGGAGATTCTGACAGATCTGAGGGAGCATATTAAAACTTGGTGCCAGTTATATATTGCCCAGTAGATCTTGGGGGAAGCTTTGCAACAGCAAGCGTGGCCCCATAACTGTAAGAGGACAAACACTAATTTATAGGATTTCTTTTCAGAGAGAATTAAAAACTTATGGCCTACAAATTGAAAAAACCCTTGTAACCTCCCCCTCTCTGCTACCTAAAGGGAAGCAAGGCTTGCTTTGGATTTGGTGCCTCCTTCATTTCAATTCTCCCTGGCACTAGATGCAAGCTCTTTGGTTGCATTACTGCAAACCTCTTACACGCATGTTTACAGTCGAACATATGCCCAAGCATTTTGCTGATGAGCTGAGCATCCAACCTCCTCTCTCCTCCCTGAGGGACACTATAGGACACAGTGGGGAACAGAGAGCTTGCTTGGCCCTTGGGCTTCTCTGGAGCTACTGATTTCACTCGAGTGGGGCTGCCACCATACATGCAAAGGCACTAAAGTGACCTCATTGGTCTTCAGTTTAGGAGCAGCGCAGCCCAATTTGCACAGCGTTAGTCTGGGGCCAGGTTTGCTCTGGATAAGGCAAGCTTTGTTCTTCCTGCTCATGTTGTACAGCTTATCCTCAAACTTCTAAAAGGTGACTTGATTCATAGCACCAAACAAAGATATCAGGGTAGGGATACAATTATTTTTGTTTAAAATAGGGTCCAGTCTGTAATCCCCTCACTGGTTTTATGTATGTTGTTAAGTATGAGCAATGAGACAAAAAAAATGGCATAGGGATTCTGAGCAGGTAAAAAAAGTGTTCCAGAGATATCACCTTTATTGCTGAGCCTTTTTAATTATGCCGGAGGTAAATCAGGAATAACTCCACGGCAGCCAGTGGGATCATAACTAGGTAAATGTGCTAGATGAGGCCAGCGGATACAGTCTCAGCGTGTTATTGTTCATGCCACTCTCAGAAACTCTCCTTTTTTCCCAGTTGCTCACTAGGCAGCTTTTTCTTATTATAGTAAAAAGAGATTTCACTGGTTCTTACACATTTTTCATTCTTAGTCTTCCTCTGAAGAAGTGTAGCAATAGTGGCCTATTTTCAGAAAGAAAGATAAAAAAATGATCAGCAAGATCGTCAGAGTTTAAGCAAACCTCATCGTTCCCCTAGCCCATCCTCCAGGAACAGAATTCTTCTCTGATGCATTTTCCGTGACATTATCCAGTCCACTTTTTAAATAAATCAAGCGATTGATCTTCTACAACATTAATCTGGAAACTGGTTCACAGTTCAAAGAAACTCACCATACAGCTGAAATTTCCTCTTGTTGCTTCCCCACTGTCACCAATTTCCCTGCTTCATAGGAGCACAGCAGCACGGATTTAATCGGTGATGGACTGGTAGGATGTGTTTTGAGATCAGCAGGTCCCCTACCACACCTTGAGGATTGACGGGTGTTGAGAAGAAATGCATAGCTGCAGATCTGAGGTTAACAGGTCAGCAGAATTTATCAGTCATTTCTGCCCGGGTATATTACATTGCGGAGAGGTAGTGCTGCAACATGCAGACAAAGAAAGCAACAATAATTCAGCCAGTTGTCATAAGTCTTTTCCCTCGCAGTGAGAGATAACACCCCCATAGGCAGTGCATTAACATTATCATTTCTATAACAGCGGTGCCTCCTGGCCCCACTATAGATCATGGCCGCATCTGCTCGGAGCTATGGAAACATGTACTTGAGGTCTATCTCTATTTCACAGTGTTCGTGCACTTATAAGAAAACTGAAGATATGAGGAAGCTGAGTATTGCTGTCGTCATTTTACAGGGTGGAGGTGGAGGAAACAAAGCACAGAAAATGTTAACAAATGTCCTAAAACCCCCTAAAGTGCATGTTGGAACCAAAACACAACGAGATTGATGGCCATACATCGCTAGGTAGTGATGAAGATCAGGGGTCAAGGCAAGATGGGTGAGTCATTAATAGCTTCAAAGATAAGGTCAGTGACATGACATTAATTGCACAAAATTTTACCTACATGAGAAAGGCTTTAAAAATCAGAAAGTGCAGTATGAAATGGCAGAAACCACATTTCAAAACAAAAATGTCACATTGCCTTACTCATGGCAATTTTGAGTCAAAATGAAAGCTGTTTTTTTAGCTTTCACAAGCATAATCAACTAGATGTTGAATTGAGAAATACAAATATTTAAAGGTTTTCTGTAAAGGATCAATGTCTCCTGAATGCGGAGCAGAATTAGATAGAGAAACCAGCTTACAGAACCCCCCGCCTTTTCCAGTTATGGCTATTTGCTCATCTCCTGCCTTCCCTTCCACTAATGAGGTAGCAATCAATAGGAATTAGAGCACCTGCTGACATGGAAGATTAATATTGGAAAATAGTTGTAACCTTTCTATCGAATACTTCTGACAGTATAAAACACAGGCATCGATTGCTACTGATTGTACCCGTGTACCTGAGCAATAGTCCTGCAAGCTGCACGTCAGTACCTGAGAAAGCAAATTATAGTGCATAGGTGCTCAGCAATATTCATAGATCAGCGGTGAGACTGTCTGCTGGCTCAGGATATTTGGGATAAAAAGTCTTAACCCAGTCCTTCTCCCATGGCTGTAAATGGCTTCTGGGATAGCAAGGAGCCATCCTCATGTCTTGTCACCCTGACTGTGTCTGGGTTCAAGGAGTCTGTGGTGCTTGAGGGGTCCATCTCATTCTCAGAGAGACAGTGGCAGCTGGTGGGCACTTCCCAGCCCAGGCGAGCAGAACTGGAGCCCAGGTATAACCAGGTAACTCCTGCTCCACCGCTGACTTCAGTTCAGTCTCTGCAGTGCTTTGGACAATGGAAATGGAATTGATTCCTGATGAATTGATTCCTAATGACAGGAGGGTGGCATTTTTGGAGGGATTAGCTCATTCTGGGAGCAGCTCATTATGGATGTCATCTCTTAAGCATGTGGAAGAAAAGAATGTTATCAGGAATAGTTAACATGGATTCACCAAGCAGAAATCATGCTTCACCAATCTGACAGCCTTCTACGATGGCATGACTGGCTGGGTGGATGAGGGGAGAGTGGTAGATGTTGTCTACCTTGACTTCAGCAAGGCTTTTGACACTGTCTCCCATAACATCCTCATAGGTAAGCTCAGGAAGTGTGGGCTAGACGAGTGGACGGTGAGGTGGATTGAGAACTGGCTGAATGGCAGAGCTCAGAGGGTCCTGATCAGTGGTGCAGAGTCTAGTTGGAGGCCTGTAGCGAGTGGTGTTCCCCAGGGGTCAGTACTTGTGCCAGTCTTGTTCAATTTATTCACCAATGACCTGGATGAAGGGACAGAGTACACCCTCAGCAAGTTTGCTGATGACACGAAACTGGGAGGACTGGCTGATACACCACAAGGCTGTGCTGCCATTCAGCGAGACCTGGACAGGCTGGAGCGTTGGGCGGAGAGGAACCTCATGAGGTTCAACACGGGCAAGTGCAGGGTCCTGCACCTGGGGAGGAACAACCCCATGCACCGGTACAGGTTGGGGATGACCTCCTGGAAAGCAGCTCTGCGGAGAAGGACCTGGGAGTCCTGGTAGATGACAAATTCGCCCTGAGCCAGCAATGTGCCCTTGCGGCCAGGAAGGCCAATGGCATCCTGGGGTGCATCAAGAAGGGTGTGGCCAGCAGGTCAAGGGAGGTTCTCCTCCCCCTCTACTCTGCCCTAGTGAGGCCCCATCTGGAGTCCTGTGTCCAGTTCTGGGCTCCCCAGTTCCAGAAACATGAAGAACTACTGGAGAGAGTCCAGCGGAGGGTAGAAAGATGATGAGGGGACTGGAGCATCTCTCCTACGGGGAAAGGCTGAGGGAGCTCAGGGTGTGTCTCTGGGCATCCAACTAGTTAGGCAGAGTAAGTGACCCACATCATCTGTCAATCTAAATGTGCATGGCTCTCATGAAGTTTTCCATAAGAACATTCACAGATGAAGAAAAAGGTCTCAGTGGCTCTTAAGTGGCAGAGCTATATTACACCCTCCCACTATTTTTTCTATTTTTCCCCTTTGTGTATTTTCCTTGGGGAAAAAAAATATTTTTAAGAGAAAGCAGCAGGAAATTTCCAGCTGACTCAGCTCTAGAGAAATTCCCCCAAGATCTCATTTCTTTTTGTTCTGCTCTGCATCCCAAAGTATACAGACTGTGTTTGCTAAGTGTCTGTGTCCCTGGAAGTTCACTGTTACGAGTGTTAATCTGTTTAATAATTCATCTCTGATTGCAGCGACTATTTGGCTGTTCGGATCACATTTTTGCTTTCTCAAGCCACTCCACATACTTGCTGAGGTGATCCCTTCTGCTCGTACTGATCAGAAGAGTTTACCATTGACTGGATCAGCTTGCATATGCTTTTGCTCAGATTTGTTGATATTTCAAGGGCAGAATATTTCAAGGCCAGAATTTTCTCATCTTTTTAAATGGTGCTGAGATGAAAACAAAAAATGTTAACATCTGATGAGAGTTAATTATATTTCAAATCTGTTGCAACTGATTTGGCTTGGCCTATAAATACTAAGTAAAATGTGTTCAGTGTTTGAAGACTGAGACTGTGCTTCTGTGGAAGTTGGTTTTGTAAGTTAATGGCTTCATGGCGGGACAGCAAGTGAGCTTTTGACAGCCAGAAACCCCTTGCTGTGCACGGGGTAAAAACCTGGATAGAACTGAGACCAAAAGCAACTTGTTTAGATCCATTCAAGGGCATGGTGCTGGGACGTGTGGTCTTGCACACAGAGCAAGGGAAGGTAAGAAGTTACTGTCTCTCCTTATTCAGCATTATCTTACACAGCTGAGGATTTTAAGCTCAAGCTTCCTTCTGAATAAGCCCTGGAATCGTTTTGGTTTTGCTTTTGTCTATGTCACATATCAATTTATCATCATCTCTCAAGCATGAATTTCCTGTTACAGGAAGGGTAGTTTTACCATCCACATGTTCCAGATGGGGAACCTGAGACATGGAAAGAAGCCAGAATGGAATCAAGACTTTCCAAGTTTCACTCCATCGTCTGTCTAAGATCGAAGGTTTAGGTGTCCTCTAAGCCTTCAGCAGCACAGAGGGGAGGCAGGCGAGGCAGGCAGCAAGCTTTTCAATAGCATGAGAGCTCTGTGATGGAAACAACATTAGTTCAGTGATGTCCAGAGGCAAGAGACAAGAAGTGGTTGCCAAAACAGCCAACAAAGACATAAGTCATCATTCTCCGGGTGCCAGGTGACAAAAAAAAAAAAAAAAAAGGCAGCAACCTGCATGACTTGTATATTATTCTTCAATACAGGAAACATTGTGTTAACTAACTTTGAAACTAGCTCAATAAACCTAAGAAATCATGTGCTTTCTGACCATGCTGCTCAGCAGTAAGCTAAGAAAATCTTACCTTGGCACATTCCTCCCCACAGTTGTGGGTTAGGGTCACCAATGTAGGATCTCTTCCATCCTCAGGCTGCACATTAGTGCCACGACTTTCGTGGTGAAACAGTGGTGATAGGTAACTGCAGAGCCAGAGGTGGGCAGGCCAGAACAATGCTCACCTTCTCCTTGACCTCAGGCACCTCTGTTGCTTTAATAATTAAACGTGGTGTGGTCATGGGATGGTCTGTCTGCAGAGAGGTCAATGACAGGATGCCAATGGGTCCATTTAACGCCCAGGACTTGTGTGCACTCAGCAAACAGCAATTGCAATGACTGACAAAATTTCTATGTGAATGTCTTTAAGAAGTGAAAATATTTCCGAAACAGTGGTACTCATAAAGATCCATAAAGCCCATCCCCAACCCCATTTATTTTCCCAAATGCCTATGTTTTGCATTTTGAGTTATCCCTGCCAAGGTGATAACTGCTATATTTCCTGCAGGACAGAATTACATCTTCACTGCAAAGATGGGTTGAAATGGGAGTTGGACTGCAAAGACAACTAGTCCTTGAGATGGGAAATGAAGCTACTGGATGCATGGTATTGATCCCGTGAAAACACCAAATAAGAGATACCCCACTGGTACTAGGAAAACAAGAGACAAGGGATGCCTGTTGGCTTGCATGAATTTAAGAATCTAATGTTACAAGAGTACTCGTATCAGTATAAAAGCTGCATGAAAATGTCTTTCAGGATCAGGTTACAGATGTATATTGTGACCTATTCTTTAATTTTTAATTATTTTTCTCCCTATGGAGGTATTAGGTTTTTAGAGACCTTACAAAGCAGGCAGCCTTTGCAAGCATAAGGTCATTCAATGAGATTTGCCAAGTTACATGGAATATTGAAAATTCATGCAAACACAAACCTCCACCGTGGACCTCCATGGGCTGCAGGGGCACAGCCTGCCTCACCATGGTCTTCCCCACGGGCTGCAGGGGAATCTCTGCTCCGGCGCCTGGAGCACCTCCTCCCCCTCCTTCTCCACTGACCTTGGTGTCTGCAGAGTTGTTGTGCTCACATCTTCTCACTCCTCTCTCCAACTGCAATTGCCCATTCCCCCCCCTCCCCCCTTAACTCTGTTCCCCCAGAGGCGCTACCACCGTCGCTGATGGGCTCGGCCTTGGCCAGCGGCGGGTCCATCTTGGAGCCGGCTGGCATTGGCTCTGTCGGACATGGGGGAAGCTTCCAGCAGCTTCTCACAGAAGCCACCCCTGTAGCCCCCCGGCTACCAAAACCTGGCCACGCAAACCCAATACAACTGGCCATTCTCACATACAAAAATTCATTTGGAATCAGTTCAAATAAAAGAAGTAGACAATTGCTTTCAGTCACATTTGCCTTCCAGAAACTAGGTGGGTTGCATTAGCAATGAACTGTCACGTATGGAATATAATACTAAGTCTTGTAACTGGGCACTATATCGGCCGTTATATGTTCATTAAAATCTGTTGTGCGTGTTAATAAGAAGATACAGTTCTTCATGGTTAAAACACATATAGTAGGACCAAATCTCTATTAAAGTTGAACGCAAGCCTGAAATCAGAGCCTTATCTCTTACAAACACAACATCTCATCTTTTTTCCTGTACGCTTCTAGAGATATACACACACACAGAGATATCCAGGAACAGCATCAGTGGAGTTGTACTGTAGAAAGCAAAAAAGATAAGAGGAAAGAGAGGTTTGAGCAAGGATGAGCTACTCTAGAGTGACCTTATAATTTCTTGCTTTCACCGGTATATTAAACCACCGAATATCCCAAAGAGTTTTGTCACAAGCAAAATGAACAGAATTGTCTTTTTTTGATCAAGAGTATATAACTTTCAGAGCAAAAGACAATATTGTTTTATTCTGAGGCTCGACCTGTGCTGCAGCGGGAACATTCAGCCCCACTACCATTTTCTGAACATCCAGTAAGTGTCCTTTTTGTAGAAAATCCCTGCTGTAGCAGGACTCTTCACAAGAAAAACGTCTATGTGAATGTCACGTGGATAAGTCTTTAAAATCGTTAATTCCTAAGTGATATAAGAACCTAGCTACCATGATTTAAGTTTTGTTTTGGTTTAGTAGTGCCACTGATTCAGCTAAGTTTGCTTTATGTCAGTAATGGCCAACTGGGAACCATAAACTCATTTGAATGGAGGAGCAGACTGGTTGTGGGAGGTCTGACATCACTTGTGTCCATCTCAATGCCATCACTTCAATGAATTCCCTGTAGAGGAAAGCAGCAGTGATGCTACGGTGAAAAAATGGCAAGGAGGGGAGGAGAGGATGTCTAAAGTCCTTTTACTCTCCTCCCTCTGCCAGTAAATTTGTATATACAAAATGCAGTTGTTACAACGTGCATATGCAGACATATCCACAGTAAGGTCCATCAGAGTGACTGCTGAGCAGCTCAGGTTCTCGTGGTGTCCTTATAGCAGTAACAACGCAGAAGTCATCACCATGCAAGGACTGGAAATTAAGATCTGGCAAGTCCATTCCCCTCAAGGTGACTGTTTGTTTAAGCTAGTAAGGAGAAAAAGCCCCTCATGGGGTTAGGGAATCTCATAGAACCATACAATAGTTTGGGTTGGAAGGGACCTTTAAAGGCCGTCTAGTCCAACCCCCTGCCATGAGCAGGGACATCTTCAACTAGATCAGGTTGCCCAGAGCCCCATCCAGCCTGACCTTGAATGTTTCCAGGGATGGGGCATCTACCACCTTTCTGGGCAACCTGTGCCAGTGCTTCACCACCCTCATTGTGAAAAATTTTCTTCCTTATATCTAGTCTAAATCTCCCCTCTTTTAGTTTAAAACCTTTACCCTTTGTTTTTCCCCATCTTTCTTATAGGCCCCCTTTAAGTACTGAAAGGCCACAATAAGGTCTCCCCGGAGCCTTCTCTTCTCCAGGCTGAACAAGCCCAACTCTCTCAGCCTGTCTTCATAGGAGAGGTGCTCCAGCCCTCTGATCATTTTTGTGGCCTCCTCTGGACCTGCTCCAGCAGGTCCATGTCCTTCTGGTGTTGGGGGCTCCAGAGCTGGACGCAGGACTCCAGGTGAGGTCTCACCAGAGCGGAGTAGAGGGGCAGAATCCCCTCCCTCGACCTGCTGGCCACGCTGCTTTGGATGCAGCCCAGGATACGGTTGGGCTTCTGGGCTGCGAGCGCACATTGCTGGCTCATGTCCAGCTTCATGTCCCTTCATGCCCCAGCCTGTATTGATACTGAGGGTTGCCTCAACCCAGGTGCAGGACCCTGCACTTGGCCTTGTTGAACCTCATGAGGTTCACCCAGGCCCACTTCTTAAGCTTGTCCAGGTCCCTCTGGAAGGGAAGGATGGGGAAGGAGGGGCTGTGGTGCCATGTCACCTGATGGGTGGTAGAAGTGTAGGCTGTTGCTGTGCCAACAGATGAGATTTGAGGGAGACTATTTTTTCCCCTCCCTTCTCACACACATCTGTAAAACGGGGTTCTGTGAGGGAACTGGGGGTGTTTAGCCTGGAGAAAAGGAGGCTGAGGGGAGACCTTCTCACTCTCTACAACTACCTGAAAGGAGGTTGTAGCGAGGTGGGGGTTGGTCTCTTCTCCCAAGTAATAAGTGATAGGACAAGAGGAAATGGCCTCAAGTTGTGCCAGGGGAGGTTTAGATTGGATATTAGGAAACATTTCTTCACTGAAAGTGTTGTCAGGCCCTGGAACAGGCTGCCCAGGGAAGTGGTTGAGTCCCCATTCCTGGAGGTATTGAAAAGACGTGTAGATGTGGTGCTTAGGGACATGGTTTAGTGGTGGACTTGGCAGTGTTAGGTTAACGGTTGAACTCGATGATCTTAAAGGTCTTTTCCAACCTAAATGATTCTATGATTCTATAAGATTCTTTGTATAAGTTGACTTATGATTGCTGTCTATTTACATATATGTATAATGTATTTTTCTCCTCCTGACTAGATGCTTCCTCTTCTGTAATCCTGTGGTCTACAACTTTAAAAACTTGCAGATGGCAGAATTTTCATTTGACTCTGAAATCTTGCACAGGAAGGAAAACACAGGCCTAATGGATGCTCCTAATGTTCTGAAGGATGAGGAGGGAAAAGAATATTTACTAGACATCATTTCCACTTCCTGCATCATTTAATCTCATAAGGAAGGGTGTGTTTTCTGGCCAAACTAAAAGAACAGGTACAGCAGATGGAACTCAATTCCCAGCTGAGCCCCAAAGAGGGTCTTTTGTTAGTCATCTGTAGATAATCTGATTTTCCCTGGGTTTCAAGCACAGATGGGCATCTAGTGGTATTTTATAAGTCCTTGTACTTTTTGAGTGCAACAGCAGATTAGGTGCTTTTGGCGAGATCCACAAAGTTCTGGGAACATGTTTTGTTTCTGAAAAGATTTGTTCTGGGTGTGTTGCTGGGCACCAGGGAAGGGGGTGAGTCATAAATGCTGGATGCTCAAGTTCGCCAAGGTATCTAAATCTAAATCTAATCTAAAATACATAGAAATCCTTGTCACTTTTAGATGTCTGAAGAACATATAAAGTCTGCCCTAGCTTCTTCCCATGGGGTGAACCATTCCAGGGAGCTCATTCATGTTAAAAATAGCTGTGCAGAAAATGGAGGGGCTGAGAGAGGCAACTGCTTAAGCTGACACTGTCGCTGAAAGAAGTGAAAATGGAAGGACAGTCCCAGGAGTTTGGTGATCTTCACTTAGGTATGAGTTTTGGGGAGACACAGCTCACAACTAGTATTTCTTAGGAATAATCTGTTTTGTAGTTAACAGAATCAAGCTGTTATTAGTAATAGCAGATTGTTAATTCACACAACATACTCACCCATGTAGTTAACAGACACCCTCACTCATAGTTACGTGGTTGCAGCAGTGGTTGGGAGGCCAAGCCCACGTGTGTGCTCAGAAGTGCATGGTCAAACTGACATGCGTGGCTGCTTGATAGGTATCTGGAGAATCCCTCCAAGAATACTCTGATCTATCAGGGGTGTGCATATTCCTGCGTATAGCAGCCCTCACGCTCCTGGATGAGGTCTGAACCATGCAACCCCTCGTGGCTGGTAGTGGGTGCTAGTGCAGCTTCAGCAGACTTCTGTTCGCTGAGTTTGTCAGTTCTTCTGGACTACACAGCACTGCCAGTGTCTACAGCAAATTGGTCCCTGGGAGACTTTCAGGCACTACCTTCTCAGCGCATACCTTCCCTCTCTTCTTCTTGTTTTCAGGTGATGGCATCACCTGACCAACTTTATGAATTTTCATTAAGACTAGATGTTTTAAAGAGCAAGCAAGAGAGAAACATCAACAAAATTACCTTGAATCACCCAGCCAGGACCAGTCCATGAGGGAGGGCTGGAAAGGTCCTTTCCTTCTGCCTGCTGGGCTTCGACATCACATACCAGACTGGAGCATTCGCATTTTTTGAGTAGTAAGTAGAAATGGTATTGCCTTTAAAATAATGAGTCTTTCAAAAAAAATCAATTTCATGAGTTTTTAACCCACAACTAGAATTCTAAACACTTTTAGTCTTAGGTTTCACTGGTAAACTTAAATGAACTTGAAATCTGCCCGCAGCTCTGGCACTAATGTGTCACTGATGGGGAGCAGTAACTGACAAAAGAGATAACCTGAATGCACTCAGGACCATGTTTCCTCAGCTAAAAATACGATTGACACTTTTTATTATTAGTTGAAAAACTCAACAGCTTAAAAACGTGTGATAGGTAAACAGCAGTTTTTTACTGCATTGCCAAGCTGAAAAAGCAGCTTGCTGGGCAATTTTTGGCAGAAAACAACATAAACTTACTATTACACTTGCAAACCAAGTGAGAAACAGTAAAAGTGTACCATTGTAAGAAAAACACATGTAGACTAACTTTACTTGATCTCTGATGAAAAATGGCACTTTATATTTCAACAGATCTTTATTTTGCTAGATTTTTATGCCTGTCATCTGCAATTTCTTCTTTTTCAAAACATCTTGCCGACATTTTTTGAGGCTTTTTTCAAGCTTCTGAAATCCCATCAGGATCTCTCACACTCTTATACTCTACAGAGCTTGGCTGACAGTATCGCTATAATGTTGTCTTTTACATTCTTCTACCAGTCTTTATGTCTGGAAAATGCTGAGGTCAAAATTTATGGTATTGTCCCCTGATGACCTCAGATGACAAATTTGAAGCAAGATTTTTAGGAGTTCTTCTCAATTATTTTTTCTTATTCGTTATGACTATAATACAAGAGTAAGAAAAACCAGCCAAGAAAACATGCCTGAATGCGGTGTGGGAAGGCAGATTTGCTTGTGTTAGAGGTATTATGCAAATGTGAACCATTTTGCAGTATAGTCTTTAAGTTATGGGGTTTTAAGTCAGAGAGGGGGAATCCCATGGGTAATCTTTACTGAGTAGGGAGAAACATCTCTCATATGTAAGAAGTACTGCTTACTGCTAAATTCAGAGACGATGATGGGTATGGGGGTGTGCGCTGGGTTCCCTTCCCCAACAAAGGGAATTTGGATTAAAGAAAACACTCTTAGGAAGAGAAGTTGTTGGGACAGAGTCTTTCGTAGAACCACCACTGCTCTGCGGGGGGTACCTGGGGTTGTGCCACGGGACAGGCCAGAGACTGGGCCTGTGGCACTTGCTTTGACTATGTACAAAAAAATATATCCCTTGATTTAGCTATCTGTGATTAATGTTTAGTGCTAGTGGCCATTGTAAATGTTGAAGTGGTAGAGATGCATATTTCAAATACAGGTTGCCATCTATTGCAAAGCTCCTTTACTCATTTTGGAAGAAATCTTTTAGCTGATGAATGCTTTAGGCTGGTGTCGTGGTTTAACCCCAGCCAGCAACGAAGTCCCACGCAGCCGCTCGCTCACTCCCCCTGCAGTGGGATGGGGGAGAGAATCAGAAGGGTAAAAGTGAGGAAACTCATGGGTTAAGATAAAGACAGTTTAATAGGGAAAGCAAAAGCCGTGTGTGCAAGCAAAGCAAAACAAGGAATTCATTCACTGCTTCCCATGGGCAGGCAGGTGTTCAGCCACCTCCAGGACAGCAGGGCTCCATCACGCGTAATGGTGACTTGGGAAGACAAAACACCATGTCTCCAAACATCCCCCCCTTCCTTCTTCCTCCCCAGCTTTATATGCTGAGTATGATGTCATATGGTATGGAATATCCCTTGGGTCAGTCAGGGTCAGCTGTCCCAGCTGTGTCCCCTCCCAACTCCTTGTGCCCCCCCAGCTCCTCGCTGGTGGGGTGGGGTGAGGAGCAGCAAAGGCCTTGACTCTGTGTCAGCCCTGCTCAGCAGTAACGGAAACATCCCTGTGTTACCAACACTGCAGCACAAATCCAAAACACAGCCCCATGCCAGCGACTGTGAAGAAAATGAACTCTATCCCAGCCAAAACCAGCGCAGCTGGTTAGTAAGAGGCCAGAGTCTCAGCTGGGGAGAGACAGAGGCAAAACAATGAGATTTGGCTGCTGTAAGTATCTCCAAGTGGGTCAGATTGTGGTATCTGTAGCATGATATTAGGCATATTGCCTGTTGGATGAGGGCTGTGGGAAGTTCTGTTGGATTCCTGGATGGAAAAAAATGGGAAAGTGAAGATTCATAGCTCTGAAACCATTTTGGAGCTGTTTACTAGACAGCGAGGTATTCATGTGTGGTGTCCTCTGGAGGTTTTGAAGGCATTGGGTTAAGAGCATATTGTAGATGAAGAGTGTCAGTCCTCTCAGCACACCACGTTTCACTGAGTCTTTTCCTAGGGGTTATACTTCAAATGGACCCAGTTCTGGACAGCCTTATTCTCCACGCCCATCCTTTCCTCTTTTGACCCTGCTGGTTTCTACCAAATTAATTTCCACTCCTATCTTGCAGATTTTGTTTTACTGTTAATCTCCCCTTAACCTGACTGATATTTGCTGTCTCATAATTCATTCTGCGTGGCTTGCAGTCTCCCTGGGTCATCACCATGGATGGTTGGTTTCTATCAGTCCCTCTGTTTTATCACCTTAAATCTGATTTTCCTACAACTTGAAACATATCCAAACATTTTTATCTGAGCTGTCTTCTCTTCCTTCATTTCTAGTTTTGCAGCACTTATTGTTTTCTGGTATAAACATAGATTCCTTGAAAATTAAAACGACACTTTCATGGGCATTAATTAGTAGAAAAAACCTTCAATAGGTGTTTGAGAAGGAGGAGGATTTTGGGATGCTTGGTATTTCTCATACTTACTTCCAAATCACTTTTCAAATACACGTTACCATTTGGGTGGTCAAAGTCTCTAGTCCCTGTCTAGAACACATTTGTCATTTATGTCCTACTTTCACTGTTGGATGGGAATTGATCTGTGTAAGTGTATGATATGGTCTCTTACTAATGGCTCACAAATCTCTCTCTCTGTCAAGTGAATGCCCATATCACATAATAATCTTCAAACTCCACTGCAGAAGCTTCTCAAGGGTCTGGGCAAAGCTGGTCACACTGTCTGGAACGATTACTTTTTTTTCCATTATACACTGAGTTTATCTAAGCTAATCTTAGCTGGACCAAAAGTCAGATATTTTTTAAGATGGTTTTGTACTAAAAAAAAAGGAACCACCAGCTAATACAAGTTTGCTGCGGTCTGTCAGTCTGAAATGGTCTGTTCTGAGTTCTGAATGTCAAAATATGTGACATTTTTGAACTGACATTTTGGGGGCATTATTCCTTCATGAAAAGTTCAAGTACATTCATTTTCCCATCTCTTTCTGGCATGCAGCCAAACCCCCGAATTTCAAACTGGGCAGAAAGTCTTTATTTTTGTTGCTGTTATTATTATCATGATCCTATTTAATTCTAGCCGTGTAATTTAGTTCTGACACGTCCCAGGACCAGCAGGGTCAGTAGCCAGTAAAGATACAATGCTGTAAGTGACTGGGAAGGCGCTGGTTTAGGATAACTCTCATTGCAACCCTGGTGCTGTCGCTAAGTCAGCTTTTTATGGCCACTCCAACTCTTCAATTTTTTGTTCTGCTTTTTCCCTTTAGTGCTTTTGCTCTTATCCCCATCTATCAGGACATCTTCAGGGCGGCACGTTGTTTAATATAACAGTGACCCACAGTGCTGCTGTAATCTGTAAACCTATGGAAATAGCATGAACTACTGAGACGTATGTGTTAGCGCATCCATCTCTATATTTTGAGAAGAAGGTAGGTCTCTTGGCACCATTAGAAAGAGAAGAGGTGCTTGGCACATTGTCTGGGCCAAATTCCAGCACAGTTGTAATTTAATGCATTAATGTAGTGCCTATAAAGCTTCACTGTTGTGAAATGGAGGCTGAATTATTTTCAGAGAATGTGCAGCCTTCCAGCTCAAGAGTACTGGGATAGGGCAAAATCAGGCAAGATGTGACGGCCCTTCTTCTCTTCTCCTTTCCTCCAGCTTCTATAACATTGCCCGATGTCTGGATTCGTAACATATATGGGACTTGATGCTGTGCAGCTGTTCCCTATTCCTCCATTTCTGGTGGCAAATGGTGCCGTCACCACGGTCAGGTCACTGCTTGTGGGGACAGCACACATCGCCTGCAAGTGCTCTGAACTGTATGTCCAGCGGCATCCGAGAGCAAGTCAAGCCAAAGAGACCGGCAGACCCGTTGCGTGGAGAAGCCCACGAGCCAGGCACGAGCGTCCCAGTGGCTGTTCAGAGGGAGCCTGGGTGCGGTAGATTCATAAGGGAGGCTTTGTAGCATCTCTTACTCCTGCCGGGAGGGGGTTTCTGGTTGCCATGCCTGCTCGTCCCAGTTAATTGGCCAGCTCCACCCTGGGGTGTAGGCAAAATATAGAGGAATATTTTTTCCTCTTTGAAAAAGGCTGGAGAAGAAGAGTAGCCAACACACCTTAATTTATTTTTTATTCTACAGTTATCAATGCTTTTCTTTGTTTTTCTTGAAGCAACAGAAAATACTGTGCTGAGAGATTAATGCTCCCTGTGAGCACTTCTAGCTCTTGATATCACTCTGGACAAGATCCTCAGGCTCTGCGAGTGTTGGCCTCACAGCCCCTTCCTCCCTCTTTGTGCATGGCCAAGCCCTTCCTCTGCCACCGGCTGCTTCTGCTTGCCTCACCTCCACATTCTCTCTTTCTACCTTTTCTACGCCTGCTGAAACAAAGGCATTTATTATGGCCTTTGCAATGAAACATCACTCTCCTGTCATTTTTTTTTTTGTTCCCTGACGGCACTTCTTGCACCTCCGCCTAAAAAATAGCAATAAAGGTGCTGTGGTTTAAATTATTTCTCGCCTACACTGTCCTAGCACAACAGAGATGGTGCGGATAGTGGGATAGCGTGAGGTAGCATTATTACTTCCTCACACCGTGGGCAGACGTCATACGGAGGCAAATTCCCCAGTCATACACCAAATGGGCAGCAAGCGTCACCGAGGGCAAATATAAATCTTTGGCTATGGTTCTATGGGAAGCTTGTGTAGATGTGGTGCTTGGGGACATGGTTTAGTGGTGGACTTGGTAGTGTTAGGTTAATGGTTGGACTCGATCTTAAAGGTATCTTCCAACCTAAATGACTCTATGATTCTATAAGACTTAGCAGCTCTAGCTGATATAAAGAGAATTAATTCCTAAACAACCTGTAACTCCAGCACTCCAATGACTCTGCTCCAGCCAAGGTGGCAAACCCTCCATGAGATACTGGTGCCTCTGTGTGTGTGTACACTCCCAAAAGCTTTCCAGCCAGGCTGGACAATCCAGAGGGACACTAGCTTCATTGCATTAAATCTCAAGACAGCTATATAGAAAATCTATAATATGTATTCCCTGCCCTGGGCTGGGCTGTGGTGGGTACATACTGCCCGGGTACCTACGCGAGGGACCTTGAAGAGCTGCCCTGTAAAAATGTACCCTGTGAGAGTGCGGATGTCCAAATGTTGCAGAGTTTCTGGGCTCTGCACTGGAGATTTGTAGGTGGGAACGTGATGCTGGCACTGCAGGGAGGGACATATGGCACTGCTGCCCTCAGCGTTTGCAGCTGAACATGTGCCGCAGCAGCTGCTCTGATGCTGAGACACTCGGGCTGCTCAGGTCGGCGATTTGTGTCCCTGGATGCTCCGTATGTGCACGTGTGTGTGTGTGTGCAACTGTGTGTGCACGTGGGGAAGAACAAGCCTGCAGCTCTTCTGCACAGCCAGTGATGGGTTGGGACACCGGTATGGATGGGTCCTTCAGAAAGCATTTGTGAGCAGAGACTGTGCCTTGGCTGGGTGAGTTGCTCTCAGGCACACACTGCGGTGTATCCAGGCCTCCCTGTATCCAGGGAGCTGGGGCTGTTCAGCCTGAGGAAGAGAAGACTCAGAGGGGACCTCATCAACACTTATAAATATCTCAAGGGTGGGTGTCAAGAGGATGGGGCCAGACTCTTCTCAGTGGTGCCCAGTGACAGGACAAGGGGCAACGGGCACAAACAGGAACATGGGAAGTTCCGCCTGAACATGAGGAAAAACTTCTTCGCTGTGAGGTGCCAGAGCCCTGGCACAGGCTGCCCAGGGAGGGTGTGGAGTCTCCTTCTCTGGAGAGATTCAAACCCGCCTGGACGCGGCCCTGTGCAGCCTGCGCTGGGTGACCCTGCTCTGGCAGGGGGGTTGGACTAGGTGATCTCCAGAGGTCCCTTCCAACCCCTGCCAGTCTGTGATTCTGTGACTATGAATTACCGCTTGCCTGGTTCCTAGTGTTTTACTTCAGGTTCTTTAATGCATTGAAGTTGGTATTTGCCCTACCTAACCTTATGCTCAGAGACCCACTAGCCTCCATCTGTAACTCTGCTGGTTCATGGAGTGAAGCAGGCACTGAATAATGTGAGACCTTCCCCCCACCATACCTCTCCATCAGCTCTGTCTGGGGCTTATGGCCTCACTTATGTACCTGCTATAGTTGACGGGATTTACCACCCCCTTCCCACCCCAAATCCAGCCAGCTGAGTAAAGCATTATCCACTTACCTCACCTCTATAAGCTGCACCCGTTCCCCAAACCCAGTCCCACCATGGACTAAGCTCACGTGAGCACCTAAGCTTGTTTAGTTGGAAATGTTCCTCTTGCCAATTGGAGCTGGGGATCTGCAGGGCTTTCCCCTGTGTAGCAGACACAGCCTCAGAATAGTGTTTTCCTTCTCATTTAGTATCTCTAAAATATGACGATGTGGTGTCCATTGCAAAAAGAGGCTCTGGATATGCTGCCTGTGAGATTACATTGTAAGCTGATAAGCATACTTACCTACAGCAAATGCCAGCCCTATTAAAGGATTATATACAAATGAGGAGTTAAAAGCTTGGAAAATATTTGTTGAATATTTTACTGGAAGTGTATTACTCAGCAACTGACTCCCAGCAAATCATAGAATCATAGAATCATAGAATTGTTCTGGTTGGAAGAGACCTCCAAGATCATCTGGTCCAACCATTAACCTAGCACTGCCAAGTCCACCACTAAATCATATCCCTTAGTGCCACATCTACACGTCTTTTGAATACCTCCAGGGATGGGGACTCCACCACCTCCCTGGGCAGCCTGTTCCAATGCCCGACAACCCTTTCGGGGAAGAAATTTTTACAAATATCCAATCTAGGCAGGCAGGATATGGCCAATAAATACACCACCAGAGGAGGAAAAAGGGTGCTTTGGTGACTCCTGCATCCTGCAAAGCCTGTCCAACCCCCCCGTTGCGCACAGGCGGTGACAGGAGCGTAAGACAAGCATTTGCCCTGGGACCCTTTAGATTTGTTCTGTGAGTCATCGGGTCGACAGCGTTTGAAACACTTTCTGCTAAAAAAAGAGAGAAAGAAATGGGTGTTTGACATGGGTTTGACACTCTTAGTACTTAAACATGGTGATGCCTGTGACAGTTCAGCCCCGCGCTTTGAGTTTAAAAATCATGAACAGCCCCTTGACCAGCTGTTACTGCAGATGGCACAGTGGCAAAACCCTTTCTTGGGAAAAAGGGAGAAGGTGGCAAGAAGACCTTAAAGAAAATGTTTCCTTGGAGCCTGGCATGACTTTTGTTTGGAGCAGCCTGCTGGGGCAGGTAGGTCAGGCAGAGGTCAGACAGGGTTTGGTGGTGCCAGTGCTGAGTTTCTGCTGCAGACTGGGACTTCATGTGAGCTGTTTTTAGAGCTGGATTTAATGCCAGGTTCCCAGCATCTTTGTAATTCTATTGCGTGTTTAAAGCCCATCTCAGAGTTTTGCGACTTAAAGACATCTGCAAATTACTCTTTATAGCTGATGCCCTATTTCTAGACTCTGCTGCAAGACAAAGTCTTTGGCAGTTTCGGGCAGTCACTGTGTGGAAGGGAAGCCATGAGAGGCTTAGGTGAAAGCTCCTTACCTTCCATACAGACCAGAGCAAGCCCTCACATTCAGGCTAGTTGTTTAGCCTGCGGCATTAGCTAACCGGCTGGCGTGGTGTAGGGGCCAGCTGTGTATTGCTTTTCTACTGATGTTGTAACAGCCCTATTACCATTACACTAATAATACATTAGACCTAATTCATTTTCCCTGGTTGCCACCACCTGCTTCGGCTTAGATCAAGGGCTAATGAGCAGTTGACAGTAGTTAATGAGCTTCTGCAGCGAGCATTTCAATTTCTTTGCTGACTAAAATTAGTTATCTCTTCTGGGCACCGTGCGCTGCCTCCCTGGGATATCTGGCACCGTTAGCTTCCCCGCGTGTCAGGGCGGAACCATCTCCATCAGCAAGAGACTGCAGCGGTGGGTGCTATCCAGAACTCCCCTCCTCCACTGAGCAGGGGAGCTGTGCTTTCGTCCACAGCTTTCCAAACTGGTCTATAGTCCAGTTCAGCTGTGGCTGTTTTACTGGTGACATGTCCAGCCAAGCAATCTAAGCAGCCCCTGCTCTGCAGCCGTGGTGTCACCTTCCTCACAGCAGTGGGCTTTGTGATGGTGCTGTTGGCGAGTCCTGCTCTGGTAGGGCTATCATGGTAACTATTCCTGCGTTCTCCAGGGTATTTGATAACTATATGGATACTGTATAGATACTGTATGGATTGCTGGTGGGGAAGAGGAGCTGATATGTGCTCAGAGATGTAGGAACTGAATCGCCCTTTTCCTGCTCTCCCACAAGTGACGTAGGGACTCAGGTGTCATTGTCTTGCTATGTGCCAGCTGTGAAGTGCTACAATTATAGTGAGATGAATAACTTGCTGATGCCAGATAGGTGCCTAAATTCCTTGGAAAATCAGTGTGAAATTACTTTCCCAAGACGGATTACCACTTGGTGGTATCTGTACATAGAAGTACTGGCCACCTACCTTGCAACTCCGGTCCCAAATAATTTTTCAAACTGGAACATAGTGTCTTTCAAGCCACAGGGGTGTGATCAGACAACTCAGGCCAGACGTTTGGCCGGCTGTGTGAAGGGACTGTTAAAAGGCAATGGGAGAGATGAGAGAAGGTGACCACTCAGGACATACTCCGTGCCTGGCCGAGGCAACAGGCTGGCAAGGTTTGCCACCACTGCCTGAATCGATAGTCACAGTATGTCTAGGTTCCTGCAATTTAAGTATTTCCTGCTTCCCAGGCATTTTATAAAGATTGTTTTCCAAGTTTCTCTTGTTTTTACAGAATATAGTCTGGGGAATTAGCTCAGGTTTGCCTAGAGATAGGATGAGGAAGAAAGTGATAAGAGACGCTGCTCTGTAATGAAGAGCCCACCTACAGACTGCTTTGTACAGCGCTGCTCGGGAAAGCGACTCCTCTTTGTTGCTAAGATTGTTGGAGCAGTAACTTACTGCTGTGAAAAATCTCTCAGTAAACAGGCTGGCATCTCAAAAACAACTTGCTAACTTTTTTTTCCCTACATTTTGCTCATCTGCGTATCAGTGTGAACTGTTGTTTGGATTCTCTCCCTCTTCTGAATCTATTGGAGAAGTCTAAAGCATCACAACGAATGTTTAGATGATTAACCATCCTTGTGATCACGTATGTAAAACTCTGTGGACGGTTTTTCTCCCTATAGTGTCAGTTGTGGCTCCCAGAGCCATATGGAGGCTCCATGGTCCTTTGCAGACTGAATTTTGCACTGTCTGTGTGTCAAAAGCAGCGTCCCTGTCATGTTTCTGCCTCTGCCGGAGACTGACAATGTTCACTGGCCTCCCTGGAGCCCACAAGCCATCTGCAAAGACATTCCTGGGATGGCCAAGACCCAAGGCTCTTGGGCTGTTGGGACCCCATAGCACAACTGAAGTTTATGCTTCACTAAGCTGCTTACAAGCATCTAATTATCACAGTCCTTATCCCACGATGTCAGAAACATGGAGCAATTCTTTAATTAAAAAAAATATTCTGATAATTATTCAGCAAGATGCTGATGATACCCAATACACAGCAGAAGGAGAAAGTGGGAGTATTTCACCAGAGTGAATCTTCTTGGTGGTAACTTCCATGTCAATGTGAAGTCAAAAAGAAAAAAAAAAGTGCAAGAAAGAAAAAAGTTTCTGTATCCTCAGTCATTTTTGAAACCAACATCCCACTTCCAGACTTGTGTCTGTCTTGTGTGATGGATGTGATAGTGTCTCAAGACATATTAAGAGCATATTTGTTCTCTTTTACTATTCTGCTTTAAGGAAAAAAGACAAATTATGCCTTGTGAAGAAGCCATTTGCTATAAAGTGTAAAAATGCTTTAATATTAATATTTTATAATAAAATTCATGACATATTTATAAACACTCTATCAAGCATTTACAACTGAACCACAGCTGAGAGCTTGGACCGGAATAAATAAGCAAGGACACAGCTAGTATGAAATATACATCTTAATTTTTATAATTGTGTGTGCTTTATTCTTTACACAAATGGAATGGATGCGCAGAGTATTTACACATAACAGGAGTGTAAGCTGGACAGGGTATTTTGTAAACTCCAGTTCAGATTCCGAGTACCCCACACTACAGCTGGGCTGAGAAACATCCTGCTGAAGAGACGCGCGCCGGCCAGCGTGCCGGATGGAGCGGCCTGCTGAGTACAGGCTGCTGCCCTCGGAAATTCGGACTGACCGCTTCGAATTTAGGAACACAAATTAAAAGGTTGCTATCCCACTAAGAGCCAACAGTGTTGCCTTTTTTTGTTTTTTTTTTTCCTTTTTTTTTATTCTTCCCCTCCCCAAAGATCTTGCCGAGGATGCTGGCCACCGCCCGTCCCCAGAAATGCCGTTTTACATCAGGACAGGTTGTCTGCGCTGTAGGTCAGGGCCAGACGGCATAAGCTGCGAACGCGGTGTGAGGGATGGTGGGTCACCTCTCACGCTCCTCACCATAAAGACAGAGTCTCAAAAGGGCCAAGAGGGTAGTGGTTCCTATGGCTCTTGGTGAGATGTCAGTGGGGCTGAAGTCTTCTGAAAATCCGGCCACAGCATTTGGCCCATGGGGTGTCTTTTTGTTCAGCAATTTCACAGCACCTGCCTCAAAAGGATCTTGGTCCATGACTTGGCCCTCTGGGTGCTACAGTAATACAAGCAGTAAAAAATGATGGAAAGTGCTGAGCTGCTGTTTAATCATGTGGCCTTGGTGTTTTACAGCGATGCTAAAATATCGGTGTAACGAGGAGGACGGACGTGTAACTTCAGGTGGTGTCAACGGGATGGACTCCACTGAAATCAAAGGCGTGACTGTGACTTACACCGGCTGAGGATCTGGGCTAGCTATACACTGAATAGATTTTAGATGTTATTTGCTGTTAGCTTTGATGCTGATTTATGCCCTAAAATGGGAGCCTTTTTTTTTTTACCATAATGATGACCTCATTCTCACTTCTGAACTAGTTGACAAGATGTCTGATTTTTAATGGAATAGGAAAATACATTTGTTCCACCAAGGCATGGGCTTGAGCACATGAATGCAGTTGCACAGTGAACCGCATGCATAACACGGCAGACAAAATGTTCAAGAGAAAAAAATGTCGAGATTAAAAGCTGTGAGCGATAAAAGACCACTTTCTGTGAACACGGCAGATATTATGGCTTTAAATCTGCAGCTTAAAAAGAAGATTGAGACTTTTTTTTCATTAACACTGTTTTTCCTACAAATATCCTCATGTGTTGTCACTCACTGGATTCTCTGGTCAGGGATACAATTTGAAAATCAAAAGATAAAATATAAGAAAACTAAATCAAAAATACAGTTCAACTGAACGCTGATAAGCAAGTAACAGTGAAGGCGTAACACCAACAATTTCTCCATAGAGAACTCATGTAAATAGGTAGGTGGATGTTGTATAACTAGGACACTGTCGCTGGCTCATAGTGGTTATTAGCTCAGGTTCAACACGGCTCTCCAGGATGAGGATTTGAAATTTCAGTGCAACGGAGAGATTTCTTATCCTTGACTTTCACAGGGTGGTTCCTAGGACCCTATCCACACCGGAGCATCGAACCATGCTAGCTACAAACACAATCACATCACGGAATATTTGTCTAGAAACAGCCTTTACTACCAAAGAAATTACAAAGCGCTGGCATGGACAGGGTACCTCTGTAGGAAGGGGAATTAAGCAAGAAAGAGGCTCTTTCACTGGTTGCTGGTCAGGCCGTAAGACCGGTGAAGAGTGCCGTTCCGCTGAGCCCTGTCAGCAAGCTCTCAGTGAGTCAGTGCATGGAGGATGCTTTGTGGCAAGGAGAAATAAATAGGTTGTAATATTGCACATCTGCACAAAGCTAGCAAGATGTCATCGTGATCATTCATGGGTGGACAAAAAGCTGTGATAATTTTGGTTCCGCTTAGACCCTACGGTGCTACACACTGTGCCAGAACAGGAGAAATAGCACCAGGGGTGTGATCTGGCACTTTTCCCAAAGGGTCCAGCGTTTGCATTTGTCTCATGTTTAGACACCCGCACGTCTTTTACACGGACAGAAAAGGAGTCTGATTATGCTAAGCTGTGTTAGCACCCATATGGTCTCGGGTGCCAATTGCTGTGGGTTGCGAGTTTGGACTTTTTTTTTTTTTTTTTTTTACCAGATGTAATTTTGCATGAATCTTATGTTTCTCTTCCTCCTCCCACTACCACCCAGTATGATCTGAACAGCTGCAATGCAAAAAATGAACTGCAGCTCCAAGGATGCTGAAAAACATGAAACGCAGAACGTCAACGCACAAAACAAATGGGAGTACAAGTCCTAAGGGAAATAAGACCTCTCACTGCTTCTCATGGTGATTTGTTTTTAAATATATGTTTTATTTAAAAAAAAAAAAAAAAAAAGAAGTGCAATGGCAACTCTAAACTGGAAGCACAAACAACAGACAGGGAAAAATAAATAATGTTACCACAGTAACCAAGGACTGATGGAAAAATTGATTGTACTCAGCCATAGTGTTACTGTTCACCGTAAAGCACAGCACATGACAAAGCAAAACAGTTACTAGTAGGATAGTACCGTAAAAGGCTGCATGCTGAACTAAGAAACAAAGAAGCAGATGTGACTGATTGCTTAAAAACAGAGCTGAAAATTAGAATGAAGTTCCTGCTTTAGGATACTTGTTTTTTCAGGTCCGGTGGGCTATTTCCCAAGCTGGGGCAATAGTACTTTGCCAGCATGGAAAAATCCATGGTTTCCAAAGATCTGGGGTCACTCTGTGGATTTCTGCAGAATTATCCCAAATGGAAGCTTTCATTCATTTATATTTTGTAAAAAAAGTTTCTAGCCCTTCTGGTTACAAAGCTGTTTTGGAGACTTAACTGAAACCCTTGTTTATAAATCTGCGCTGGCCAGGCAAGAAAAATAGTAGTAAAAGAAGTGTGAACTTCTCGAAGTTACCGTAGTAGGGCAGTAAGCGAGAGGCCACCTCAGGGCCGCTGCAACGCCCGTGTTTTTAACCCTGTCGCTGCTGGTGGCTGTATTGCAAACATCCAGGTAGTCGCGCTGTGCGCGGAGGCGGGCTGGATGTACCTGTCAGCTTGACAGGGTCTAGAAACGTAAGCTTCAAATAGACAAGTGACTGAGGAGTCTATTTAGCATTTGCCCTTAGAAGGTCCTTAAACATTAGGGTTGCCGTAGCCACCAGCTGAGCAGCACTGGACTCCTGCGGCGCAGCAGGCAGGAGAGTGTGGGTTTTATAGAAAACTTGGTCCAGCAGCAGCAAAGGCAATTCAGTTTACTGTCATAACATCTCCTGCAGTTGTCCCCTTGCGTGTCAGAGTGAAGAATGGCATCGGCATACAAAGGAAGGGCAATGTGAAACGAGAAAAAAATACCTCCCTCTCCCCTTCCTTGCGCCCCAAACTGCAATTCCACAGACTTTCCCCAAATCCCTCACAAATGTCCATTGCCTCAGTTTTTGCTTTTCAGACCCTTGTTGACTGTGAAATGAATGAAGATACAAGTTAGTTGGTGACCTGCCTGCCTGCAAAGAGAGGAAAGATCAAATGCTTTTGGTGTTTCTTTTAAGGAAACAGGAAGAATCATAAAACATTTTGGGGTTAAGTGTGACTCCCTCCAAGAGAGAAATTATTAACTGCATTCAAGCACTGACATTTTGCTTCCGAAAAATCATCCATTTCAATTTAAAGATGCATTATCCTTTTGTGTTCAGAAAAGGTCCTACAGGGCAGTCAGTTCAAGAGATCTTTCCACAGGAGTTCATCATGATTAAATAGAGGCAAGGGAGAGGATAAAATTGAGAGAAAAACAAGCCGACAACTACAATTTGAGGAATTATCTTGCTTGTCATTAATAATAGAATCTGTTACGGAAAAGGGATAATGCAACTTGATGGTCCTCTTTACATTTTACAGTCGCACAAGGGTGTAAATATTTAATCTTTCAGTTAATTAATCTTTACAAAATATCTCACAAAAACATTTTTGCCTATAGAAATTAGTTTCTATACATCAATATATTTTTATTTTTATAAATTATTCCATCTTTAAGTGCCTTCTATCAATATAAATGATAAAATAGACAATCAAAAATTTTAAAGCTTTTCCCAGTTGTATCCCTCCTTGTCAACATAGGTGCTGTGAATCCTCATACGTGTGTGTGTCCGCATGGGAGTGTGTTTGTCTGCACGCGTGTGTGATGTGAAATGCTTCCATCCTCTCCCACCCCCAAACTCCATTAAAATAAACTGTATTGTTATTAGTTCCTGACGCAATAGTGTTTGCAGAGGGGAAAAAAGAAATGCTTGACTTGGTTTCAGAAATCAAAAGATGTGCATAGTTACCGAAGTCGAGGTGTACCAACTACAAATGTGCAATGACAAGCTTAGAATAGGATCCACCTCCTAGTCAAGTCAAAGAGCATCCTACCAATGACTTCAGTAGGGAGTGGACCAAGTACTCTGAGCTTGATTTTGCAAGGTGCATGTGGCCCTGATCTAGCAAAACGCTTAAGCCCGTGCTTAGCTTTGAGCACATGAATAGTCCTACTGGAATTGATGGGACCGAACGGCATAGGGAAGGATCACAAGTGACTCCAAGTCAATGGGCTACTCATGTGTAGGAACTGGGGTCAAGTGCTGAGCGCCTTGCAGGATCAAGCCCTATATGAGGTTCAAGAGCTGGGAACTTCTCTTTAAAGCAATCAACACACTGAGCTCAGCCATTGAAATCGATCAAAATGTCCGCATGGGCACAGGAGGTGGCTAGCTCCCCTTGACAGAGGGTCTCCATGTCAAAAGTTTATACCTACAACTGGTGCTCTGAGCACACAACAGATTTGCTTTATATGGTAGAAGTCTTTTTGTTCCTACCCTTTGACCCATCAGTGTCCTTCATGGCTTCAAACACTTTGTGTTGTACATTCATCAAAATTCACATTGACTGCAAAGAACATAAATGCAACAAAAACAGGAAAGCCTCCAAATAGTATATTATAGTTTTCTTCTAAATATTCTCCCGTCGTAATCAGAGGTGCAGTGGCTAATTTATAATTTTTCCTTTGAAGGAATCCAGATGAAAGGCCCAGATTGTTCTTCAATTACAAGTTTGCATTGATTATATATATCTTCTAAGCTATCTCCTTGGACAATAGCTGCAGTAAGAAAACATATCAATACTTCTTTTAATTTATATATTCTACAGCATCCAGTGTCAGCAGATTTTCAGCGTACTCATAGATATTGATGAAATGAGAAGGAATACTAGAACATGGTGATGTTGTTGATTATGGAAAAGTCATACTCCCTGCAAATGGCAACTAAGTTCAAACCAAGGGCACCTTCCCGTGATGAGACCCACCCCACCGCTTGTGGTGAGACGACCGAGCTAGGTTAGTTTAGAGAGCAAACACCTCTGTCCCATGGGAGGGCAGCATGGTAGGTCTCCACTGTTGCAAGTCAAGCTTTACATTTCATCTGATTTGGAAGCTACTTCAGCAGTGAGTAGCAGCAGATTTACAGCCTATTCTTTTCCTGACCTAGTTCTAATAAACTCACTCCTGGCTGCAAAAAATTAACTAGATCAGGTCCAAATTGAAAGAAGATAAAGCAACTGCCACACAAAGTGCAGTGTCTATACTCTTCAATTCCTTGTCCCCCCAGCAGAAAGCTGGAACTGCAGTGCAGATTATGCGTGTGGAGGGACCACTGGGGACTCCTGAGTGTTATCTACAAATACCTGTCCCCTGAGTAGGGAACTGCCTAAACCCACCCAAAGGAAATGCTGGGGCCCAGAGCAGGTCTTAAATCTTGCTCTTTTCCAGGTCAGGAAGAAGATGCCCTTCTCTTTCCCTCCCATGATCCATAGCCTGAGCTCTTGCCTTGAGCTAGTGAGGAATTCCTTCGTCTGTACAAATGCAAGGATGCAACATTTTTACTGACTTCATTAAAAGCAGTTTTGGGTCAGAGAGGGAATCAAATTCATGCATAGCTATTCCTTCAGGGCATCAAACCTCTGAGGGCTTGAACGCCCCAACTGCCCTTGACTTTCAGGGAAGCAATAGTCTCAAGCTAGAAGTCCTTACTGTGGGCACACTAAACTGATACGCACTCTAGGCCAGAAACACAGCTGATCCAGTTGTTTTGCAGTAAAAAACTATGCTTTGGGAAAAAACTGTTTTTAATAAAAACATACCTGTAAAATATTCTCCAAATTCTTGTTCTAATTTAATTGCTCGATCATAGGTTTTCTTCGCTTGCTCTTCTGTAAGACGTTTATTCATTTCCCTAGAAACACAGAGGAAGTCATCAAGAAGTTTAGATTCTTACTAGAACAGCTTTCTAAAAGATATATTCAAGTGAATCACAGATGGACTGGAATTGGTAACAGAATCAAGCAGTGAAATTCTTCCATCAGTTCATGGGCAGTTTCAGGATTTTAAGTTTAATTTCATTCTTATATAGTATAAATGTACATGTCTAGACTTTTCCCCTGACTATCACCCACTTCTCCACTAAATTTTTTGGAAAGTGAAATCATGATTAAAGGCAGGACTTGGCACAGTGAGACGCCTGACCCTGTAGGAGGGATCCCAGAGTCGTCGTAATCCCTGTAGGAAGCCCCAGAAAGAACCTAGCATGACTTTCAGAGAGTCTTCTCGGTTCAGGTGCAGGCATGAGTTCCAGATAATCATGAGAAATCAAATTGAGTCTTTCCAACAGGAAGAATTAAGACGAATTATTTAGTTGTGTTCTTTGTTCCAGTCCTTTCTGATTAACTATAGATTCCCAATCAAGTGTGTCTTGTAGATTCTAAAATATATAGGGTACCTATAAATGTAAAAACATAGACAGTGTCAGCAACATTCTGTTATTGCCAATGTTTTGTTATTTGGTGGAGCATTTCTGTTTTGACAGAAGCATTATTTAATAACTTGAAGAAATGAGTTGTCTTGCCCATGCACGCTCGGCGTTTAATAGCACTGTATACTTTCAAAGAATCAAGTTCATACTCATTCAGTGCCTTACACATATATGCCTGCAGATATCCAAATTAATTAGCAATAATAAATAGAGTTTACTTGTTCTAGCATTTTTCACAGCATGGATTCATTTTTCTTAAAACACGGTGGAAATTTTCTGAGGCAACTAGGAAAGCAAGAGAAGGGAGCATCTTGTGTTCTGCATAAATCTGATTTAATGCCTTGCACTGAATCATATGATTAGGTGGTAATGGACTGTATACAGTATGACATGGGTGATGCATGTAGGAAATTATGTGCACGATGGTGCATAAAAAAATGATCTATGAAGTGCACATCAGTATGAACTTGCTATAGCTAACTCCTGCCTGGCTTCTGAAAAACACCCTGTAAGGTGTCCAGGATGCAAAAAGGTATTTCTAGAAACGATTTAAAGCTGTCTATCTATATAACTAACCATATAGCTGGGAACACTGCTTGGAAAAATCTCTCTGGAAGTAATAATGCCATACAGAAAGCAGGTTTATAAAATGAAGGATAAGAAAGATTTATTTGGAAATTTATGACAGTTATTTGCAGATTATATAAATAGGTTTAATATATGCCAATCTGTGTCTTGCTGCTAAATAATACTACTAATAGTAGTATTACTACTAATAATAGTAATACTACTAATTCTATTTATTGGAAGGATTGCTCTCTAATTGAGTTCAGGTGGGCTTCTCATCAGCTATGCCTACTTGAACGTATCTTTAGGTGACTGAACCCAAACTGTCTTGAGGTGGGGACATACCATTGCAAATTCTTATGCAAACGTAACATTTTCATCTTAAGGACAGTCAGGCAATATTCTAGTGCTAACAACATCCTCCTCCGTCCAGATCTATTTCTGGTAAATTTCTGAGAAGTCTTCCTCAAGATCTTTGAATACCAGAGGAGAAAATACAAATAAAAATACAAAGAAGCATTGAAAAGAATAAATACTTTGAAATAAGCAGAAAGTTGCATTATATATGCAGGGTGCAGATTTGCCTGGAGTGTAAAACTGTGCTAGTTGTATTCAAGCCTTGTGCCTTCAGGAGAGAGGGTGGAGAATGGGGAGGACCACGATGTCCGTTTTTCATGATGAATTAAAAGTGCTGTCGAACAATAACCAGGGACCCGCACAGCCGATGAATTCAAAATGCTTGCAAAGAGCTGTCCCTCCAGGCACGTTTTCCAGGGTTTTCCTCCTCTCCCAGTAAAGAGCTCACACAGGCAGGCTCTTCTATACTTCCAGCTCTCACCCCCATGATCCCACCACCGTCCTCCTTCTTCTAAAGAGAGAGGCCGATTGAGAGGCACCAACAGGGATGCCTCTGGGATTAAACCTGTGGGGTGGCGTCATGTAGAGATGGGAAAGGAAGGAAGGGGGAGCAGTTTGATTGCCCGGGCTGAATTTAATGGAAGAAAGCAGGATCAGGGGATGTCCAGCTCAGGCCATGTGTTCTGGTTACTTTAACATCCAATAGCCCCTTATGGTCTTCCATTGCTGTGGCCATCAGTGTTAGTAGGGTATTTTCGGAGAACCAGGAATAACCAAGTCTCAAGTGCAGGTGCAAGCTTAACTTATTCTCCCTCCACTCTTTTTACCTTCGCTGTCAGGTGGGTGCAAAGGAGCATATGCGTAAATGAGAATTAAACCCTTCAAATTTAAGTACTAATTTTGCCGCAAGTTCTATCTTCTGACTTTGTTTCTCCTCATCTTCTGATTAGCAATTTTTTGCCTTTTATGGTTTTACTTTGCTATGACACTGACTTTCAACTCATTTGTATGAACAGGAGTAACAGTTATGGCAGATAAACCTATAATTTTTGTGTCGTAGTAGTTACATACATAAAAAAGATGGAGTGAACACAGTTACGCTGTCAGAAAAATGTCCTCTTTCTGTTCCCACGGGGCACTGGTTCGCCATGTTAAACTTCTCCATACTAAAATAATAGTACCTATTGGGAAGGGGTTATATCTGTTAACCTATGCACACCCTACAACACACTACTGCTTATGTCAGGGTATGTATTTGTTTAGCCAGACCCTGAGTGATTTGCCTTCATTACTAAATAAAATAAATTATTTTCGCAAGCAAGGGGCTCACAATTATGTTGTTTTTCTCAAGACAATTCTTTAAAAAGAACGATACTGTTTTTCTTTTTTAAAGGAGTTCTCATTTCTGTTAGAAACTAATTTTGGGTGCTGTTTGATAAGATAAATAGATATTAGATAGATTAACTAGATAAAAAGATCACTTGTGGAGAGCAGGCTGCAGGGGATAAACTAATGTAGAATGCCTGAATTCATTACATTTTTCTCTTTTTTTTTTTCAGGAGTTGTATTGTGTTTACATAATTTATTATAAAAGCCATATTATTCCAAAAAATCCCAAACTAGTACTGATATATAAGGA
The DNA here is from genome assembly GCA_009819775.1 of Phoenicopterus ruber ruber. Lineage (NCBI taxonomy): Eukaryota > Metazoa > Chordata > Aves > Phoenicopteriformes > Phoenicopteridae > Phoenicopterus > Phoenicopterus ruber. Next base: position 212,613,229 of record CM020215.1, read on the forward strand.
CTTCTGCTGTCCCACGAAAGTCTGGATTTCTAATTAAGAGTGTCTTCCACAGGGTGTTTGCAGGACAAGAAATTCAAAGTCATATATGGATTTCACTTTGTTTGTCCCGACCGTACTGTCAACACTGAGGCAGGTTTAGATTTGGAGAGTGAAGAATAGCTTACTTTTGATTCATATCCGTAAGGAAAATTATGCTAACTCTGCATAACTTGTTTTGTCCTACATGAAATATTAGCATTGCTTTGGTTTATTACAGGATAATTGTCATAATATTTTGCATCTTCATGACACTTTTCAGTCAATCTGTTCAAGGATTTGCTGTTCTTACATCAAATCAATGAAGCCTTTATGTTATTGCCACATTTCTGGTTCCGCCTAATGTATTTTTCAGAGTAAGGGCCACTTTTATTTACTTTTTTTTATCACTCCAGATGGAACGTCAGCATTAAACAAATAATGGAAATATTTTGTGGATGGGAAAACTGTAGGTTAAGATCTAAATACAATCGATGCAGATTGTAGGCTATCAGACCACCCTTCCCCCTCTATACAGCAAGATAATCAGAATATAACTGAATTGTAGGGCTGGAAGAAATGTCAAGAAGTCATCCAACTCAATATGGCTTTGGTCAGGGTGGGGCTGTGCGAGTACCACGTACTGTGCGTCATTCCCTGTAATGCCACTGGACATGCCGCAACCTTATCGCCAAAAGGCAGGGCCAGGGAGGATGCACATTCGGTCGTGGGATGGGGCACGTTAGCAGTCTCCAGCTCCAACGTTTGTGGGCACACCTTTACCATAACCAGATATGTGTCTGTCACAGGAGGGGGATGCCTACATTTTAGCTGTGTAACAAATACCTGTGGCATCACCTGCTGTTTGCAGAGCCTTTGGTGAGAGGAAGGCAAAGAGTTAAAAACTGCATCCCTTTCACAGCAAACTAAGCTGATAAGTTCTTGCATTACCATAAGTCTAGATGGCAAACAAGCGATCACAATGTATTTTATCCTGAGCTTTAACCCATGTGAAGATCGGTACCATATTTCCTCCTCAACCTTCTCTCCTTGACACTAGGTAACCCCCGTTCCTCCTCCACTTCCAGGCTGGTACCCAGAACCGGCCAATGCTCCAGCTGAGGCCTCATCCATACCCGGTAAAGCAAAATAACTGTCTATTGTGTCCTTACACAACACTGATGTTAATACAGCCCACAGTGGCAGTTTCCTTTTTTGCAACCACATTATCCATCCATTCATATTCCTGCGATCCATCCCAACCGCCAGATGCTTTTCTGCTGTGCTATAGCTTAATTATTCCCTGCTTGTATTTGTGCATTTCATTTTCTCTCCTTTATCTGTGCTGAATTTCATCTTACTGATTTTACATTGAGTTTTAATCTTATCCTCCAAAAGCGCTTGCCACCTCGCTCAGCCTTGAGTTATTCACAAACTTTACACAAGTGTTGCCCAAGTCATCATTCAAGTAATTCGTGAAAATAACAAGTAGTCCCAAATAGAGACACAGCTCAGGAAATATACTTGCAGGATTCTGTTACCCTCCCAGTTTAACGGTGCCATTTTCAATGATTGAGTATGATTGTGCACGTGCTTGCTGTTTGGTGATGCCCTTTGGACTAAATTTCCCTAATCTTATATTTCCCTAATTATTAATCTTATATTTCCCTAAACTGCTACTGAGAGTGTCCCATGGAGCCAGAATAAAAATCAAGATGCAATACAATTATTGATATCCATCTTATGAAAGACGGAAATAAGATTGATTCGATTTGCTCTTGATGCACATACATTGGCTGCCTCTTATAACCTTTTTATCCTCTCAGTTATTATACTTGAGTTGCTTAACTGTTCTCTGTATCCCAGGGTTTTTCTGAGTATTGAAATTAGGTTGCCTGGTGACAGCATGGAGTTGTTGCCTTCTCTTTCCTTCTTTAAGTGTTATGTTTGCCCCTCTCCAGTCCCATGGGTCCTTGCCTATCCTCTTACAGACCTTCAAGCAAATGAAGGGCTGACGAAGAGGCGCACACCACAAATTGGACACAGGTTTACCCTCTGGTTTTCCCCCTGTGACCAGACTCTACACCCCAAGAGCACCCAAGGCTGGATGGGACAAGCCATGCTGCATGAGTCCTTGGTGAACTTGCTGCACAGGTTGGGACAAGTACACCGAGCACTGGCAGGGAATCCTTCATGGTCCAGCACGTAAACCCATGCGTCCCACTGTGAAGGGTTCAAAGGCAGCTTTGGCTCATTCCTTGAGATGCCGGGGTACAGCAGATGGCGGGCAGGGAGAGCAAGTCTTCACTGTTCCCGCTTCCTCTCATCATTACTGATTTTAGAGGACATGCAAAATGTGGAGTCAAGACCTGTGTTGTGCCACTTGAGACTGTACCCTGAATATAAAACGCTTCAAGGAGTTTATACTTACATCAGAGGCTCCCATGATTTAGGCTTAATGAAGATAGCGATGGGATAGAGTTGTGCAACTTGTAGTCGTTTGATAGCATTTCCTGACACATCGAGTATACAGTGCTTGCCCTGTTGGAAACAGATGAGGATGTGTTTATTTTTGCAGAGGTTGCTGCAGATCAGCCAAAAGATGGGAAACAATTCTGCGACGTAGTGCTCTGGAACAGGGCCATTACTGGCACACCAGGGAAGGGGGACCCCAGGGCACACGCTCCGCTCCTCTGCGCTCTTGCCTTTGCTTTGATGCTAGTATAAAATCTACACTGGAGATATGGGAACAAATCTTGCTTTAATTTTTACTGGGATGAACTTGGGGGCAGTGATTTTCTTCAGAGATGAGAAAAATCGGTTCATAAAAATAACAGGATGTCTACATTCTTGCTGGTTAATTCAGCTCTTGTTTGTGTCAAAGACTCCCTGTGTCACCTGAGGCAAGTCATTCAATCTCTCTGTGCTTCCTTCTTTCGCCTCTGTGAAAGTGAGATAAGTTTATTTACCTGTCTTATAGAGGGAAGGCTGGTTTGGGGCGTATTTGAGGCGATGTGTTACATCCCTGAGTCCCTGGCACTACATCCAGCTACAGAAGGTGCCAAGAATGTTGTCATTCAAGGTCAGAGACTCCACTTGTGGAGTCATTATAAAGCCTATAAATACGAAGATGCCATTTTAAATGTATTTTATATTTTTGGCAGAATGATTGTGTCTAGGATACAACATGGAAACAAAACAGATCGTGTTGCATGGTCAATTAAACTAGTATCAACCTACCCTTTCTGCCACGAATCTCACAGACTGGACACTAGTTCCATATAAATTATCATTGTACTGCCCGGCTTCTATAAATTTGTGCTCTTGTATATCTTTTTCCATTTGTTCTCTTGAAATGACAAAATGATAGTCTCTCCCATCCACTTCATAGTCACGCTTTGGCCGCGTGGTATCTGCACGAAACAAAAGACAGAAGATCAAGAAGGCTGTAAAACCTTTTCATGCAAAAAATGCAGCAATTAAGATTTGCTCACTGGGCAACGCTGGGTCTGCTGTACGTGGAGATGCTCCACACCTGGGAGCAGATCTTTGGCTACTACATATTGTTTTCAATGGAGGTACAACAATAAAGCTGTCTTTTTATAGTAATACCTTCTGATATTTAGCTCCAATCAATACTTGCGGGCTAACATAAAATTAGGATTTACCAGAATTCCACTTTTTTTCAGCAGGATCACACACAAACCTCAACTACAAAATGCATTCCAGATTGTAAACCTAATCCTATTACAGTGATAAAATGAATCGCAATCTCATCAATTTAATTTAGCGTTTATTATAAGCCTGATTCTGATCTCATCTCTAGTAGATTTAAGCTGGTGTATTTGCAGAGACAACAGTTTAAAATGAAGTAAGAGTGCAATCAGGGCCTGAAATACACACTCAGAGAGCTCTAATGATCCAAGACATAAACACTCTGCTTAATTCAGGGTCCAATATTGCTTTCAGATTAGACAGTCTAGATCTCACACAAATCACGGGTTACTCCCTATTTTTAATGGTGGATGCTGTGTAATTGAGTTGTAAACATTTTACATTTTACCAGTATTTCAAACTTCTATCTTATTTAAGAAACCACAGATTAATTGATGAGTAAACTGAGTTAGTGGCTAGAAGGCTCTTTGTTTAAAAAAATGCTACAGCTTTTGAGACAATTCTTTTGAGAAATTCTTTCCAGACCTTCACAATCTTTTTTTTTTGTTTTTTCCTTTCCCCTTTTTTGTCCAATGGAAAAAGTGGCTTTTGAGAAACTCAACTACATGTAGTTCACAGATGCCGCTTTCACAGCAATTTACTTAATGTGTGGCACCAAAGGATACAACTCACTCAGCTGCAGAACAAGGAGTAAAATCATACTTACGTGGTACACACGACCCAAACTTATCAGGGAATTCAGATATCAAATCATCGTTGATCCGATCTTTCATAGGACCCAGAATAATAACCGGCCTGGTGTAATTAACTGAACAACAAAAAGAAAGGCACATTTTGATGATCTTACTGGCAATAACAGTAAATCTTCCCAAAGATGCGCTAACCAGAGGTGTTGCCTTTATGTACGAAGTGAAAACTTAGGTGTACATTTTATTGATGAATAATTTATTTATTGACATGGATAAGGGAAAAGGAATGAGCACTACTCATTTGGCAGAGCTCAGAGCTCTGTTGGTGCACGCACGTGTAGTCAAACGACTATGTGGAAGTGTACGTATTTGCTACTGCTCAACAAGGTCACTCCCAAATGCTTGCAGATGGACTCTCTCGTGAGGCATGGAAAGGATATTGTAGGATTTTTTTTCTCCTCAGTTATATGAGTGCATCCCCCATTAAATCAGGTGGGTGCACTCCCATTTTCGGGAGTCGCCTTCCTGTAGGTTCATCTACCCTGGTTAGAGGCACATATAACATGAGAAGGAAAATAATAAAGGCTTCCCACGTAACAATATTGCAATAAATCTAGAAAATCTGCATCAATATTTTGTAGACTGATTAACGTATTTATTAGTCAAGGCCATGAGAGCATGCTGGAGAGAGCCCTGAGAACGTTACGAAGTGCGGGCTAGCGAGGGAGACCCTTCCATCATTTCTTTTGTATGTGATAGACCGAGGGGCCGAGAAAAAGGAGCCACAGAGAATCTGGGGCTACCACGGCGAGGCTGACTGCTCTGCGGCCCCCAAATCGTGAAATGAAAAATATAAGGAACAGTGACAGAAAAGCCGATGAAACTTACTTTCCTGTCTGGTGACAGGTTCATAAGAAAAGATGCAGTCTTCTTGGCCTCCTGGTGAGAGAAGAAAGAGAAGAGACTGAAGCTGACAAGCAACACGTCAAGTACTAAAGCTTGATAAGCTGCTTCACACAGAGACAGACCGGGTTCAACACTTCTCTCCGGTAATGCTCTCACCTGAACCATTCCAAAGTCCCTCGTCACTTCAAAGTGGGGAGACCTCTTTTTGCCTTCCCCTCCCTCCCCTGCCACATGTTTCAGTTCTCTTTGCTGAAATTGGGCTTTTTCAATGATGGGCAATAAGGCTTCATTCATTGGTTTGACAGCAAGGCTGTTTACAAGGATAGTGCAGAAATTTAAATGCAATTCTTTTGCTTGTCTGAGTGTTAAGGCTCTAACATACTGCCGCAGGGCAAATCCACAGGCTGCCTAAACTGAACAATTTTTATCCTCAGAATATATACATTTTGGTTGATCGCCCTTCTGTGCATAACCTCCATAGTCTAGTTTATTCACAGCCTGACATCTAGCTATGAGCTATCTTCTGACCCTGATCCTTTCCCTGAACACAAATCTCACAGCATCGTATTTTATGCACTTATCCTCCCTCCGCTCCTGTTAGGACAGTGCTGTTTCCTCATGGCGACATTTAAAATCAGAGAAATTTGCCATGAGAAACAAGTGGCAGTATACGGACCACAACTTGGATGCAGGTGTACGGCCCCAATGCATCACTGTCCTCTCCTCTACGAGAGTGCAAGAGGAGAGGGGGGAGGATTCCTCAACCTGCTGCATGAATAATTCCTGGGCATTTCTTTTTCTAGGTCACTGTCACATACTTCGTACCACATAAGGGCTCTGGCAGGTTCTAAACGTGACTTAGGCTTAGCAAAGTTTAAAATTATGTTTTTATTTTTACTCAGTTCAGGGCTTGGCTCTGAGAATATCTACAGATGGGCTTTTGCAACTAATTTAGATACTACAGAAGAAAGAGTGCCATAAGGGGTACCAGGGCTTTATAAAATAGACGGGGTTGCCTTCATTTCATAGAAACACAGAATCATAGAATCGTAGAATAGTTTGGGTTGGAAGGGACCTTTAAAAATCATCTACTCCAACCCCCTGCAATGAGCAGGGACATCCTCAACTAGATCAGGTTGCCCAGAGCCCCGTCCAGCCTGACCTGGAATGTTTCCAGGGATGGGGCATCTACCACCTCTCTGGGCAACCTGTGCCAGGGCCTCACCACCCTCAGTGTGAAAAACTTCTTCTTGATGTCTAGCCTGTATCTCCCCTCCTTTAGCTGAAAACCATCACCCCTTGCCCTATTGCTACAGGCCCTGCTAAAAGGTTTGTCTCCATCTTTCTTAGAAGCCCCCTTCAAGTACTGAAAGGCTGCAATAAGGTGTCCCCAGAGCCTTCTCTTCTCCAGGCTGAACAATCCCAACTCTCTCAGCCTGTCTTCATAGGAGAGGTGCTCCAGCCCTCTGATCATTGTGGCCTCCTCTGGACCTGCTCCAGCAGGTCCGTGTCTTTCCTGTGCTGAGGCCCCAGAGCTGGAGGCAGCACTGCAGGTGGGGTCTCACCAGAGGGGAGCAGAGGGGCAGAATCCCCTCCCTCGACCTGCTGGCCACGCTGCTTGTGATGCAGCCCAGGATTCGGTTGGCCTTCTGGGCTGCCAGCGCACACTGTGGACTCATGCCCAGCTTTCATCCACCAGCACCCCCAAGTCCTTCTCGGCAGGGCTGCTCTCAATCCCTACATCGGGGATCGATCCGCTTGGCTGTGTTGAACCTCATAAGATTCCCGTGGACCCACTTCTCGAGCTTGTCCAGGTCCCTCTGGATGGCATCCCGTCCCTCAGGCGTGTCCACCGCACCACTCAGATTGGTGTCGTCCGCAAACTTGCTGAGGGTGCACTCGATCCCACTGCCTCTGTCATTGATGAAGATATTAACCAGTACTGGTCCCAATATGGACCCCTGAGGGACACCACTTGTCACCGATCACCATCTGGACATTGAGCTGTTGACCACTACCCTCTGGATGCGACCATCCAACCAATTCCTCATCCACCCAACAGTCCACTCATCAAATCCATCTCTCCCCAATTTAGAGAGAAGGATGTTGTGGGGGACCGTGTCAAAGGCCTTACAAAAGTCAAGATAGATGACATCTGTAGCTCTTCCCTTGTCCACTGATGTAGTCACTCCGTTGTAGAAGGCCACTAGGTTGGTGAGGCAGGACTTGCCCCTGGTGAAGCCATGCTGGCTGTCTCCAATCACCTCCCTGTCCTCCATGTGCCTTAGCATAGCATCTAGGAGGATCTGTTCCATGATCTTCCCGGGCACAGAGGTGAGGCTGACAGGTTGGTAGTTCCCAGGGTCCTCCTTCCTACCCTTTTTAAAAATAGGTACAATGTTTCCCCTTTTCCAGTCCCCAGGGTCTTCACCTGACCGCCGTGACTTTTCAAATATCATGGAGAGTGGCTTGGCAACTACCTCAGCCAGTTCCCTCAGGACTCTGGGATGCATCTCGTCAGGTCCCGTAGACTGATACATGCTCAGGTTCCTCAGGTGGTCACGAACCTGATCTTCTCTTACAGTGGGAGGGACTTTGCTCCTCCAGTCCCTGTCTTGTGGTCCATCCCCTCGAGAGGTGTGGGAAGAGAGGTTGCCAGTGAAGACTGAGGCAAAAATGTTGTTGAGTACCTCAGCCTTCTCCTCGCCTGTTGTGACTAGTGTGCCAGCCTTGCTCATCGGGTGGGGTACGCTTTGTTTGACCTTCATCTGCCTGCACATACGTGAGTCTGTGTTACATTATTCTGATGGGCTCTTGCCAAACCAAAGTGTGCACATATGGGGGAAGAGGGCTGCCTGACACCTGATGGACAATATAGGTAGGATTTAGAGGGGGCTACACCTCATCCTGATGTGGTCTGACTGCTGTCTGAGTCACTCTTGCGGCTCCGTTAACTATATTAACGAGGTTTGTACGGGATGCAATGCCTAGCTCCCAAGTAGGCGCAAAACTTTTTGTAGTTTAGTCTTAAGCTGACTCCCACCCCATGGGTCTGATATGTTGATAGATATTTTTTGTGATACATTATCTAGGCAGCTGTGAGAAATGTGTAAGAAAGCTTTTCCAGTAAAAATAATGTTGCAATTAAAGACAATGACAGAAAAAGCAAATAAAAAATGTACTGATGTGTTAGGAGAGAGGGAGAAACAGACAGAGTCAACTCCAACCTAGCAATGGTTGAGAAGCAGCAAAGGAGAAAACATAATTTTTTAATAAAAGGAAGAGATTAGGCAGCTTTTGAGGGCAAGGCAACGTTACGTATGAGGAGTGTGGATAATGGATTTTCTTCTCTATTTGCAAATGTTTGATACTGTAATCACTTGCTTAACTTTGGCTTTTTGCAAAGTTAAAAACCTAGAATTATCGTTACACTAGGTTTCATACATCAGATGTATTATTCTCCTTTAAGTTTCTCTGGGAATTTTGAGGATGATATAAAACTCAGGCTGCCCATTCCCCTGGAGATGAAAGGATTCAGTCTCCAGGCTGGATGAGGATGCTCCTGCACTGCCTGCCCTCCAGTGCCCAGGAGTCAAGGCTGTGCTTTTCAACAGCCTAAGAAGGTCAATCTTGGGAGGAGCGATGAAGCCACCATGTACTAAGCGTGTGGAGGGGAGCCTGTTTGTACGAATACAATCTTAAACTTGAAAATCCTAGTTTCAGTGGCATGCAGACCTGCAGAAGGGGATTCATTTCAGCTAATTTCAGAAACCTGTATCGTGAGTGCTTATGTCTGAGCTAGTCCCTAGGTACCCTTTAGAGTCAATGGGTCTCTACAAATAGGCAAGTGCTTACTCTAAGACGTGAGTCATCTGACCTATTTTAGGTGTCTACTTTGGGATGAGGGAAGAAGTCAGAAGGGCGTGTTTGCCTCCATTGTCCCATAACAGCATTTAACCAGCAAGGTCAGAGGCAGACATCTGCATTTAAACAGTAGAATCCCATGGGAGTGACAGTGACAAGAAGAACTGAAGGAAATAACCAATAACTCTGACAATATTGTTTAAAAATGCTAATATTTGGCTTTGGCACAGAATTACAACCAGCACAAATAAGCCAGCACAGATTTCACCTTCTGTTTTGCCCAGTCTCTGGAAGACTTGTCCACATGCTAAGGCTGTCCTTACACCCACGCTATCAGTAGGGTATGGGCTACGGAGACAAACGAGCCTGTCATTTCACAGAAGCCTTGTGAAACTGCGGCCAGACTGAAGGCAAAGAGAAAACTCCAGCCCACCCAAATTGTGCTGAAGCTGAAGCCATTGGAAAGGGTTGCAGCAAGTAAGGAGAAATTTTGAAGCTGACTGTGACACACAGGGACTTAAAGATAGACGTCTTCCTCAGTGAAGGCTCTTCAGCACTGGGTTTCAGACTCGACGTGGAGTCCGAGCATGGGGGAAAGCTGCACTGTTTCCACTACTTTACTCTTCTGGAAAAAGGACTCAGGAAGCTCAAGTTTCTGTATGAATAAAATCCTTCCAAGTACTGTTCAGACAAAATCCTGTAAGTCCTCAGGGGCTAATATGCACGTTAACTGTACCAGATGGTATTCTTTAATGATCTCTACTCAGTGAGTACTGCAGGGTTTTGAAGTAGCCCATAAAGTATTAAGTATAACGAAGAGCTCTAGAGTCATTCAATAATGGGATTGCCATAACCTTGCGATGGCTTTGAGGTGTGAGACACAGTGTGAAATTCAGCAGGACACGGGCTCTTATTTATCATTTGACTAAGCCTCATTTACCACCCAAATTAATGGCTTAATTAGCACAGGTTAGCTATATTGATCTGGAAAATCTTAGTGAAGTTTAACAGACGAAACAAAAGAGAAAAAAGAAAAAGCCCTTTCTGTAGGATTTTGGCATGATCCCTTGCTCTTCAGTAAAATTCCACAAAGTCAAAAAGAGAAGAAAAGAAAGAAGGAAAGATAAGAAAGAAAAAGGAAGTTTTCCTAACTCTAATATTCTTATGAGTAAAATTATTGGAGGGCTTTCACATTCCCAGAGTCGCTACGGCTCTGGTTCCCTCTGTTCTTGGTTTGCCTCTTGGTGAGTTCTCGTGCTCAGGAAGAGAAGAATAACCTGGAGTTTGCTACAACTCGCAGCCTCTATAAACTGGGCGGAGGGATTTTGTGTGGTCAGATGACTTTCATAAGGACTACTAATTTCATCTTTTTAAAAGATTTTATGGTGTTTCAGAGGAATAGACCTAAAATGGATTTAAGGTGTTGCCTCTGTTTTGCCTTTCTGGTTGGACGGCAGAAAGTTTGTGAAAGACTCAAAATCATGATTTCAGCGTAGACCTGGCAGATATCAGGTGTTTTTCATGTAACCCATAAAAAGGACCCATTTTTCTATTGTCTTGCCAGAGCATCCAGAGCTTCCACGGTGCTGGTGTAACTGCACCCAGCATGTGAGTAACGGGGCGGGAGAGCTGCTGTGAGTTGCCGTGGTGCAGCCACCGTGTAACCAAATGCCCACCCTCATCAAGCACCTTGAGCTGTGGGAACCCATGGATTTTGGCGTCCTATTAATGGCTGTGAATGAAAAAATCTGTAAAGGGATCTAAGGCAGTGAATAACAAAAAAGTAGTACTTATGAAGACAGCTAAAAATTACTTATGATTTTAGAAAAATCAAAAAGAACTTTTGGGTTCATTAAAATTACTGGACTAATGGTGGTGGTTACCATCAATACACTTGTGAAATACATGTAGATGAGCCAAATTAGTTGTGGTTTTGAGCCCTTCCCTGGCTTTTGTTGCTCAGTTGGATCTAAAATCAAAGAAGGCTTTTTCTTCTGTCATCATCCATTTTGGTTTTGGGCTAATGTATGGATTACCTGAGTTGGACTTGCAAGATTTTGGAGAAATCAATTTCTTGTTTTGTTTCATCTACACAGTCTGCACTGGACAGTCAACATCCTAACCTCTATTTGGCTCAAAATCCCTTTCCTGGACCTCTATTTATGTAATTAAACACATGACTTTTGGAAATATGTTGATAGCTATGAAAGACAGGAAATCCAGCACATAAAAGGATCATCAGCAGTCTGAGAATGAACTTATGACCAAAAAGTGGTCTATCATCGGCCCTATATATTTAAGATCAATATAGCTTGTGAGGGCATAAAGTGAGCCTTCAATATTTGTGCCAGTTTGAGTGTGCCTGAATAATATGGTAAACCTCGGGGAGCATAAGAGCCAACATAAATGTCCTATTAATCAGTGGCCTAACATAATAATCAGGACTCATTTAACATTGTTCTGAGTCTTCAAATCTCATTGCAAGAGTGACTTGCTGACTTGCTGACAGAGGGTAAAAATTTTTGTTTCTAACAATTTTCCTTATTTTGAACTTTTAGTCATGTATTTCCTCTCTAGGTAAGTGGTACAATCACAACTAGTTATGCAATTAGGCTAAATAGATGTGGCAACGTGTGTGCAATTTTGATGACAGCTGTAAAAACCTTTACTGAACTATGTGTAAGAGCGTTATCACACATATGCAGTAGGGAGACTTGAAATTCACGGCCATTATGAAAATCACGTCTTGCAAAATAAAAACTGATGAGTCCACGGTAAAAAATATGTTCTTACAAGCTTGGTTTGAAAAAGAAATCAGAACATTTTAAGTTACGGAGCTCAAAATAAACTTTCAATCGCGGTTTGATTAGCTGGTTCAGGGATAAGTGAAAGTCGGCTGTTTGTATCCTTATCACAAGACGAACAACTTTCTGCTAGACCAGGACTTTGTACACCACTCTGCAAACTTGGTTTTACTGCTGAGAACAGGTGCAAATCAGCTAACATGGTTATAGCCTTCATATTAGCATGGCCAACAGGACACAGTAGCAGCTGTGGGGCAGCTCAGCCCCTTTTAGATCAGGCCAACATTTATTCCTGGCTCAAACATACTTTTAAATTTTTTTATAAAGGGCCAGATTCTGTTATCAAATGTACTTGTGGTTCCTCCTGAAGTTAATGAAGATTTGTTGGGATAAAGAAAATCCCACTGTTGGCTCCAGCTCTTTTGCTCGTTGCGAACCCAGTGTTGAGAGCACTGGCAGAAGAAGTCAGGTTTACTACCTGCAACAGCCTTGTTGCTGAGAAGCGGTCAAAGAATTTTCTCTTGAGACCACATAGGAGGACTTTCAATTATATCATTGTTTTGAAACAAAAAGTATCTGACTTCTGTAGAAAAGTTGATTTTTTTAACCCCCAAGCCCAATACTTGAGCAATACTTCAGCCAGATACTCAATTTTTTAAGCAATATATTTTTTCTAAATAAATATGAGTGCATCAGAATATCTCCTAGAAAAAGCCCAGTCAATTTGTAACCCCTCTATTAATCACTGTCCAGGACACAGCCTGGACAGCTCTCAGAAGCCTTCAGCACCACTTTGGGTAGTTGTACCCCTGATTTGGAATGGTTCTAGGAATGATCAAGTAGTACAGGTTTCAACACTAGCTACTTTTCACTAAAATGCTTATCATGAGAAGCAAAAGTTAGAGAAACATGTTAAAGCAATTGCCAGAGACCCACTAGAAAAAATGCAGAACACCTCACTCTGGACTCCAGCTGGCCTGTTTTTATAGGGACAAATATGAACGTCTGCAGGAGAACACGTGCCACTTGCCAGTCGTTTCTTACCCACACACTTTTCTTTGTTCTGGCCAAAGTGTGAGTTGCTGATTTCCCACAATTCAGAAAGCAGTGGGGCAGGCAACTCCTCTCTTCCTGCTCATTTGTTTGCGAAAGAGAAGGGAAAAGGGGCACTGGGACAGGGTCACAACCCCATGCAGAACCCTTGAGCTCTTCAGCAGTTTTCTATTTGCTCCCCATGAATCTTTCAGCTTCACTTTTTTTCCTCCTCTTAGTATGCCCCGTTTCACCAGCGCACAGACTGAGGGCTAGAGGAGCTTGCAAGTCAACACACATGGTGTCCTGGTAAAATAACTTGTAGTGCCTCACCTTGAACACACAAATTCTCCTCAAAAGGGCACCACATCACAATGAAGAACAGCTTTGCAACATGGCTGGCTCCAAATGGAGTTAAACCAGACTTGGTTCTGTGGCAGTGACTGACGTTGGGCCCCGTTCCCAGCTCCCCAGATGCAAACAAGAAGAGCAGAAATAATAACTATATGCTGTCTTATTTTATCAGGAATGAGCTTCACAGTGAGCACCTATTATTTGTTTCCTTTCATTAGAAATAAATAAATTAGAAGGCAGTGAGGAATACGTCTTTAGGGAATGTTCACAGACTAGGTCTGATAATTACTCGTCCCACATGAGAGATATAGGTAGGCTTCTACTGTGCAGTGTCCTCTCGCAACAGTCCCACAAGGTCAGAACTGCAGTGATATAAGACAACTTCTTCATGGCAGGCCTCAACTCTCTTATCTCCATGCCCTCACAATTTGTGGACTGCTCTCTCTGACTATCCACCTCTGTCTGATTCTTCTCTGCTCCTGAGTAATTATTTTTCTAGGGGAGATTTGCTGTAAGGAGACATGTGATGGGACGTACTGCTGGCATAGGGTAGCCTGGAGATCCAGAGAGTAACCAGCTGGACTCAGGAGGGCTTTAAGTCCCCACAGGAGATATGCTGATATACCATGGCTGTGTAGTAACTGAACACACAGTCAGGCTAGAGTTGACGTGCCATCATGGCCATCTGAAACAGTAATTTCCAAAAGCTGGTGACCAAAATTGCTGTTTGCCCAAGGTCATGCCTTCAAATGTCATGTCAGTACACACCAATGAATCGTTAGGAAACTAAATTAGGCCCTTTGGGCACCAGCTCCTGGATTTTAAAGCTGCTTTCAATTGGCATAACCTAAGATTGGCTTCCCCTGCTGCTAAATGGGCACAGAAGGAAGACCTGCCTGCATCTTCTACACCAGGCAGCCGTTGTTGGACACACCAGTACTGCAATGGGAGCTCCAGCCAACAGGATGTAGGCTGGATGCTGCTGAGGTGAGACAGGAGCTTACCCAGATGGAAACCGCTCTAAAAAGCGAGTTCCTGCCATGGACAGTTATTACCCCAACGCTACTTTTCCTTCCAAGTATCTATGTCCCAGCTAACTGCCTCAAACCGTTTCTATCCCCTTTCTTGCACCTCAAAACATACACTTTGTTCCAGCTATTGCACAGCCAACAAGGAACTGGCTACCTGGTCTGTCTTGTGATGAAATTCGGGAAATAGCTTTTGTGGACCTGCCCCAAATGTTTGGCTGCAACTGGGCACCCCTGTTAAGTCTCCTGTTTGGGCTAGTTCCTCAGGCATGGGATGAGCTCAGCTACCAGCTTAGATTCTCCTCTGGGCTTTTACTGTGAGCTCACCCTGAAATAAACGGACCTGGAGGAGATTTGAGTCATGCAAACTTTTGAAAATTTAACCTATTGACTCATTCCTGTTTGTAAAGTCAGTCTGGGGAAAGAGCGTCTTATATTTCAAACATAAAATCCGCCTCTCCTCCTCAGTAGAGGACACATTAAAAATAAAGCAGTTCAGAATTGCATCTTGGCAATTCAAGAGCACCCACTGTTTTCTTATGACTCTGGCAATTGCTTTCCAAGGAAACCTTTGCAATACAAGAGAATACAAACTAATTTACCATTTCTGAATTGCATAAGATTAGCTGTTTTGCTGAAACAAACCAGTGTTTATTAACAGAGCTCAACTGCTATGCACTATATCAAGACTAGTAAATATGAGGCATGATACCAACGATTACCTGAATGTATGTGGGTGCTTAGCACAAGTGCTGTGTGACTGGTGGAAAACTTGATTTGCTAAGCAAATGGCTTGAAAAAATTAAACAACTGGGTGACTTAGTATGCAATCTGTCATTTTAATTACCTTTTATTACATTTCCAGTCATTTATTTAGTGCCTTGGTTTTTTTTTTTTTACTTTTCAACACTTCCAGAATAATAGTTATATTGGTTAAATTTTTGGGTATTACTAATGATTACCCAGAACGTACAATTTGCCTCTTGGCTATATGACCACATGGAGTCTGTAATTCCAACCAAATCAGGTTGCAGGGTTGGGACCTCCACTTACAGGGAATCAGTGGCATTCAGTGGCAGTGCCTAAGGAGTGAAGGTCTAGCTCACCTTTTTTTGAACACTTCAATATGCATTAGGAAAGCTGTACTGCCAAAATTAAGGGCTCAACAAAATTTTTGGGACCATTTCTTAGCCCTTCATACAGGCATGCAGAAATGCAAGTAAAAATTGTGACCTTGTAAAGAGGATGCCTTTTGCATATTTGACTACAGCTATGGAGTAATTTTACTTTTAAAAGATCATCGAGAAACTGCCCCCTCCCTGCTGAAATAAACTTCTTGTCACTAAACCAAATACTCCTGACTTTCACAGGCTACCCAAGGCCAGGTTTGGTTTTATGTCCCAGAATACATCCCAAATAACAACCTTCCTCCCTTCTCTTATAAAGGTTGGCAGTTTTCTTTTATAGCTTTGTACTCAAGATGTGGTTGTAAATTTGAATTCCAAGCCATTTGCTCCAACCGTCTTTTTAAGATTAACAAAAGAGTAGCAAGGAGAGAAACAAAATAAAAGAAACAAACAGAACAAGCAATGCAAAGTAAAAGGACTCTAATGAAAGCAGTAACTTACTGTAGCTACTTTCACTATCGCTGGCATTAGAAGAAACATGTTCTGCAAGAACAGTACAGCAAATTAAAGAACATAACCAAGCACCACAGAGCTGCAGAAACTTAAAAGAACTGCCACAGTCATGCAAAGGTAGCTGTGCAGAGAGGAAAGAAAAACTATGCAGTGACGTCACCTGAAAACTCCCAGATAATTTACACAGGTAAAATGAAAGCTTTATCTCTTGTGACATCTCAGAAAGAGACTATACCTATTAGCTGGTGATATACGTCATGGCAAAGCCATGTCTTTTCTTGTTGAGACAGTTAATGACATCTCAGATGATAACTTAATTTCAAAGTATATTATGGTCCACTTGCATCTCACTGGACGTCTCGAGTAATTTCACGAAACCTGAGTGTCTGCTCATATTATTCTGCACTATCAGTAACGTGCACCATTAATGCATTGGAACTATTCCTGCTAAACTTCTAACCTGTGTCTGTCTTTAATCACTGTGCACTATCCCAAAAGGTTAACAAATTAACAGGAAAATGGTTTTGATATCAAATATTGTGACTGTATCTATTTGACCCTGTCCAAAAACAGAAGACAAAGCCAATGACAAAACTAAGAAAAAAAAAGGAAGGAATCTTTTTTCAGACATTGTCTAGCCTTGGGATTTGAGCTAGAGTATGAAAACCTTTACCAGGCCAGTCTGGATGGGTGAATAGGGATATAAGAATGATCATGATGGGTCAGACTTGTGGTTTGGCAAGTCTGGTATCCTGTTTATGTAAAGGAAGGTGCAATCTATATCACGTGAAGTTGCTGTTCCCAAATTGTAGTCAGCAGACTGTTTAAGGTCAGTCAGATCATGCTATATGGTCTCCAGGAGGTCTGCAGAACCACATTAAATGGTGGTTTTAATAGTATCTCTGGTAGAAATGCTGATTACTTTGCACCTGAAAGATCATTTGACAGCTGAAACTTTTCAGCTGGTCCAGGACATTTAACAGCTGACGGTCTAATGGCTGTACAGTGGGGAGCCACCCTGGGTCAATGAGAATGAGACACAGTGGTTAAATGGACAATGGACACAAATAAGTCACCTCCTGACAAACACTAGGAGCCAAAATTGGTCCAATATTTGTCGTTAAATCAGCAGATTAGGCTGTGAGTGACACAACGCTCACCTGCAACTGCCTCTAAACATTCCCAGTGAAAGAAGGAATTCATAAAAGCCAAGAATCCCCTGGGATGAACCTGGAGTAGACCATGCATAGATGTCGTGAAGGATGACTATGGGAACAGTGCCAAGACCACCTCTTCTCTACAAGGTGCTGCGTTGCCCTCATGTACCAATCTAACGGCTTAGGGTTTGTAGAGTGGGACTCATGGGGTTTCCTGGAGCAGCAGAAATGAGAGAGGATGATATCTGATAAAAAGAGTAATGGAGAACTTTGATCTTGGGCTTAGTAAGAAGCCTTAAAAAATAAAACTTACATTTTGAAGAAAATAGTATATTGACTTTCGGACATTTCATAGCAAATTAACAAGTGTGGTCTCAAACTAATATGCTATATAGGACCCTAAAGGACTTTATTAAACAAGAACAAATATCCTTCAAGTAAGAACTGTCATTAAAAAGCATTCTGAGTTGAATATTAGTGAAATTTGGATGGCTGAGAATGTCTAGAGGTGTGTCAATAATTGAAAGCTAGGTGCAATATTAATAGAGAAACTAGAGCCTATGTAACGCCTCTGCGCTACTTTTCCCTTAGCAATTTGCAGAATTCAGTTATCTCCTTTCAAATGATTGGATGTTTTGGAGATTTGTCTTTGCAAGGACGCAGATATTCAGGAGGGTTATCAGATCAGAAGTATTCTACTTCTCTTTAGGCAGGGAAGGATCTGCATTTGCTGCTAATGAGCTGCTACAACACTTTACTTAAAGTAGCAGAATGGTTACAATTCAGGTGGCAGCGACATTTGCTGTCTGTCAGTGACAAAATTAGTCTTGCAGAACTGTTCTTCTTCGCACAAGAGATAAAGCTTTCATTTTTAAAATTGCGAGCTACTGTATGGCTTAAACCATTAAAAAGTCCCTTCAACAAATCAGTCAGGAATGGAATAATCTCTAAAATTGTGTGCGTGGATGTGCATTCCTGCAATTAAAAAGCGCGTACAAAACAGTAGGCGATGCAGTGTTAACATTCACAGACATTTTGCTCCAATTACTTGGCGCTTAAGAAAAAGGATAAGAACTGAGGAAGAAGCAGCCAAACACATGCAAGTGGCATTTCCTGCAAATTATTTAGATCTGGATACAGAATATAATGTAGCTATTTATATAGAAATCAGCTGCAAATATTTCAGTCTATACAATTTTTTCTGGTCTAACTTTCGAGGAAGCAAAATGGTTTCTGAACAATTGTCTGACACGTTACACATTCTGCAATGCCAAGTCTCGAGACAGGATTGCTGCATCAGAAAAAGAAATGGATTAAGGTTGCATGACAGAGGAGAGGTTGCTAATGGTGAAATGGGTCCAAAATTAGCTTTGGAGAAGGCATGGTCTTCTCTAGCCTGCAAATGACTTCTTCCATTAATAACAAATACTAATCTAAAATCCAGCAAAGTAACAAACACTCCCATGCAAAAAGCTGAAAATGCAGAAGCAACAGCATAAAATAATTTTCTATCGACCTCCTCAGGATGTGATCGAGTTAAAATGTTTAACTTTCCCTTCAGATGGAGAGGGAAGGATTGTTGCTGAAAAGAACGGTCTAGGCAGCAAAACGAGTTCTAGGTATGCTACTCTACAGAACTGCCATGATGGGAACGATAACATACTGTCAGAAACAAAAGGTGTTATTACAAAAGAAGTGAAAGTGTCTGCTTGATACACTGTATGTTATTTAATATCGTCATGCAGAACAAAACGATTGAAACATTTTTAATGCATTCACAGCTGGGTAACAAATAAAACTCTATATCTTGTGCATGCTAGGAGTGGAGGGTCCTCAGAGAAGGAACAGAAGCCAAAACAAAACAAAACAAAAAAAGATTTACAGTGACCATTCCTGGGAACTTACTCAGAGTCTTTGTTCCATAACCGTCGTCACCTAATCCGGGGATGTCCTGCACGGAAGTCCCCAGAGAGAGCAATGAGAAAGGAAGAACAGCCGCAGAAGAGGAAGGAAGAAGTCAGTGGAGTTGAAATGGATACTACCATGACTGACCATGTCGATTGAGCAATCTGGATCCCTGCTTTTTCTT
This sequence comes from Phoenicopterus ruber ruber, assembly GCA_009819775.1. Taxonomy (NCBI): domain Eukaryota; kingdom Metazoa; phylum Chordata; class Aves; order Phoenicopteriformes; family Phoenicopteridae; genus Phoenicopterus; species Phoenicopterus ruber. The sequence goes on from CM020215.1 coordinate 212,632,482, forward strand.
TCTGAAACAACTTTAGACCCATTCTCTATGGGAACGCAGCCAATGAAAGAGGCAGTGACCGTGATACATGGCTTTTGGAGCTGTGAGGAAGAAGGAACAACCAGATAAATAAAGTTCCAGAACCGATCCTCACCGTATAAATTTAGGAGAGAATTTTTAAGAAAAAAAGTGAATATTTGGGCTTGGAACTAGCATTATTTTTAATAATGCTGGTTCTCTATACAATTTAAGCAAGCAGTAAATGCCCAGGGAAGTACACATTCCAAGATCTGATTTGCTTCTTTAAGCTGTTAGCACGGTCGCTTCATTTAATTGTTAAACTTTCAGTGAAGCTGCCCATGGCAATCAACTTGGAGAATGTCAAAGGCAAAAAAGAGATTAGAGCAGACCTTTTAAAAAGTAATAATTTAGTTCAGCATTGTGAAAGAAATCACATTTGCTTTACTTTGAGCCAGTTCTGATCTGGGAATATTTAATCAGAGACAAGTTTGAATTTATGACAGGTGCCACAACAACTTTGAGGAGCCACGTTTGTTCTTCCAAAAGTTAAGGTCACTGTTTTATTCTTCTGAAAATGATGTTTCCAGGGATGGAAGGGCCAGCTGGATCCAAACTGCAGTCACACATTGGTCACAGTAGTAATACCTCTCCTGCCTGCCTACGACAGATATTTGCCTAGATGTGTGGGATACTGGTATCATGCGTGTCACCCATTTTTTTGTGCTGCTGCATGTGACATCGTCTCCAAGAGGTTACTTACGTTCTGGATCACTTGTTTCCTGCTCACTCTGCTCCTTGCTCTTGTAGAATGGGAATTTTCGTGAAAAGATGAAGTTCTTTTTACGCTTGTCATTGAATGACTGTGAAGGAGAAAAGGCATGGGGCAAAAACAGGGACGTCTAATTGTTGTCACACTCATGCTGACAAAACAACTAGTTTGTAAAAGTGGAGAGAACTGTAGTGACTCAAATCAGTCCAAACCAAGCGGCTGCAAAGAATCAGAGGTGGTTGCGGTGAGGTCTGCAGGTTGCAGGCAAAGCCCCTGGAGACTGGATCGATTTGATTACAGAGGTCTCAAATCACAACCTTCAGCTCCTTACGTGGAAACTATCGTGTTTGGCTTGTTCAGATGACGGGCTACAGATGGCTCAGCATGCTTTGAGATCAAGCCACTCGTCTTTAATCATAGTAGACTGTGCATAGAATTAATTAACTGGCTGAAAAGGAATAGGCTGCAAAGAGCAAAGCGGAAGCCTTTGGTTTGCTTGTAGCAGGCATGTGAATTCAGCCCCGTGCCAATTAAAATAAAATATTTTTTTCTGGTAACTGCTGCTGATTTCATAGTGTTTTATTTGGCCTCTTAATCAACAACTTATTAAGTGTGTTTTAATGGGTTGTTGGGTTTTTTTTCATAATTTAAGAAAAATACTTTGTTGTATTTTATACATGTATATTTACTCATTAGGTTCCTCTGGATATGCTTTTAGTTTTATTGATTTAGAGATAGAATTCTGCTGATAAGCAGTATTTCATTGCATGTTGAGCAACATATATGGCTTTAATTCTTCAAATGAGCAATTAATAGGGAAGAAATTGGGTTTTTCTATGTGATAAAACCTTTGACTTTATAGATAGTCACAAGAGCTCGTAGCACTGTACTATGTAAAAGCAGGATATGCCTGCTTGGGACATTTACTGCAGATACTAAATGAGGAATTAGGGTCTCTATACAGTCAATTGAGAGAAGCTGGCACTTCCAGAGGGCACCTACGCTGAGCTGCAGATAGTGCTTAACCGAAGTGATCTGTGGTGTCCATCAGACGATGTCCTACACTGTTTCCTATACTGAACATATGCAATGCTCAGACTTTGCAAGTGATCACCTCCAAGAGAGCAGAGATCTTAACTCATTTAAAGGACCAATCTCATGTCTTTGTCATCGCTCAAATGAAATATAACCAGTATTTGGCTCCAGTTCTGAAACGGAATATATTTAGAGTTTCAGAACATAATTTATTTTCTTACATTTTGGAAGCACAGCATAAAATGTGGTTTAGAATATGTATTTCTGAAAGATGTGAAGTTAGGTACTGAAAATCTCTATTAAAATAGTTGTCTACTTGCGTCACGAAAGTTTCATGCCACTTTTACATTTCAAGCATATTTAAAGTTCAGTAACTGAAAACAAAGGAAAAAAAATGCACATGTAGAATAAATGATCCATGAAAATCTCTCAGAGTATGTAAACATTCAGTGTGAAATTAATGTGGAGATCATGCACAAATAATCCAGACAGCATGCAATTTCAAAACAAAGCAAATATGAAAGAAAGCCAGAGGAAAAAAAAAATGCACATGAAGGATTAAAGTAATCTGTGGATGAAAAGAGGACCGACATGCACATTACATCACTTTAATGAACTAAAGGATATAATTAAATTAAAATGTGTTTTCTGTGATCATTTCTTTTATTTTTCCAAAGAAAGGAATGTAGCATGTTAACATTTCCCATTGTGAAAATGTTGTTTGTCACGATTCATCTGAATTTGACATAGTAATACTATAGGCACTACGCTTTAAAAGGGAAAAAAAATATACACAATAGCACCTCAAAAAACCAAAAGGGTTTCAAAATGACAATCATTTCATTACCAAATGCCATTTCACTTTGGAATTAAAGAGAATGTTATCAAATTGATAAATAAATATGCTGTGTTTCACAGAGATTATACCATAAATAACACTTGTAAGTATTCTGTTTCATTTTTTTCCCCAACAGTCTAAAGCAAAAACTTCAGAAAGTCCATTTTCACCAGAAAAGCATATTTTTTTTCACGCTTATGCACCATCTAACAGTATATTCCAAATTAGACAGATATACTATAGCGTTATATAAACTTCTTATCCTTTTGCAATTTCAAGTACTGGGTTGCCTTTTTAATAAGATATCATTCCACTTCAGTTTGGACAGTCAAAATCTGGCAATTCATAGCAGGTGACTATTACGTCCAACTGTGTCACTGCATTTACACCAGTAAAAAGCCTTGTTCCTAAAATAAAGCTGACTCTCAGTTTATTAATATCCATAAGCAAATATGTTTATGCATGTGTTAATATTTCTATAGATTAATCAATGTGTATATTCATGTTAAAGACCACATATACCATCATAGTGTAGTCACAGGGTTTATATTTAAAATAACAAAGAAATTGTAAAATATTATAAAACACTAAAATGGGTCTGATCCTGCAAACTTACAGAAATAACTAGTCCTTGGTATTAACTGAATGGGCTTATTTTCTTGTACATTAAGTGCATGTTGCTTCACGAGAAACCAATGACAGGAGCCTTGATTTTGGTTTTGTATCCAGTATAAATGTGATTAAAGCCAGGCTGATGGTCTCCACCTGAAGGATATGAAATCCTGCAGACACCCAGCAAAATGCTTCATACAGATACCACGATATATATCTCTAATGTATAGAGATAAGGGGGTTGGCAAAGAGACGAGCGGGAGACTCATACAGAATAAACCCATGTTTTTATTGGACACACAGTGTTAATTCCAGGTTTTGTTCTGTTGGTGGAGGAGTAGAGACCAACACTGAATACGTATTTTCTTTTTTAAGAAAGGATCATGCGTGTGAGGAACAGTGGTAAGGGTGAACTGCAAAATTCAGATGTATGTTTTTGAGACATTTTATTTCTATAAAATGGAAACTTTGAGACCTGTCAAATATTCTGGAGCCAGTTTTCACAGGGGCTCCCTATGCTGCCGGAGAGCTGTGAAGTAGCCGTAGGAGAAATGAGAGAGAGGTATTTGCCTACATCTCTCAGCCCGATGCAAAAGTTGCATGCAACTGGAATTGAAATTGTGATACCAAGCTTAGGCTTGACTCAACAGCACTTATGCAGGCAGAGTTTCTGAAAGTCAGTGAGAATGTGCCTGAAAATGGATTCCTGTATAAGTCGCAATTTCTTTGCCATGAATATTGTAAAATCCTGTAATGGCAAATAACTCAGGCATTTCAGTCGCAGTGAAAAACCTGTACAATAGATGACTTTTATACCTCACTGCCATCGGTTCACACAGACTACCACTAACCTAGGAATTGGCATTAGTAGGCACTTTATGTAGACAGGTGCCTAGGACTAAAAAGCAAGTGAAATTTTCAAGTACTGTTTGACAACTGAACAGTGAGGTCATTCTTCACAACATTTGAACTGTGATGAAAATAAGAGTCTTTTCTCAGAAAAAAAAAGGGGAGAAAAGCTTTCCCTGATGTCCTGGCTTGAATTCTTGTTTGATACTACTTAAACATAGACTGTGTTTTGAAGAAGCCAAGAAAAAAAAATTGTGATATGCACTCTCACTTGACCAAATATCCCCAGATGTCCCCAGTTACCTAAGTCTGGCTTACACGTACCGACCTTCCCTGGTTGTGACAGACATTAAGACACTGTGTGTTTCTTCTTCTTAAGAACTCCCTTCGGTATTTTTTTGTGTCAACAGCATTTTTGTATTCTAAATGCTTTTCCCTAGGTGCAGCAGCCATATATATGTTACTCATCAGCTAATAGGATAGTGTTTTTTAAAGGAAATTTTCATGTAACATTGAATAAAGAATCCAATTTGAAATTTTGCTTTATAGTGGTAAACATCACAAAGAATAGTGCAGCAGTGATTTGATAGTTCTACCATACTGCAATAGGCAACTATATCATTGTTTACTTTGAGCTTCCCAATTTTTTTTCCCAGTGTAGCAGATCCAGCCCATACTGTTTAGTGCAGATGTGCTCTTGATAGAGGTTGTCCTCTTCACGCTTTGCAGGAGAGCCTAATATGTTGGGGAAAGTTTTCCTTTGACGCTCTAAAAGCTCTAAAAGCACCTGTATCTTCTAAAAGCCATTAAACTCCCAAATACATTGGGAATGCTTTATTTTGCTACTTCATTCAACCAATGCTAATCCTGAGTCGTGAGCTGGGAGCCAGTGTTCGGGGATCACCTGAGAAAAAGCTGTTCCAGAGCACTGGCTGTGAAATTCTTTTATACAGGGTATAGCTATATTTCATTTACCACCTATTTTTAGGCAGGTTTGAGCTAAGCTTTAGCCTAGTTTTTATGTTGTGTGATTATCTATGTCAGTCTTGTTCTGAGGTTGGTCTAGCAGTGTATGTGAGAAGTTCATTCATTTTACTGCTTCTCATCTGCCATGGGTTTTTTTTGATTCTTCTCCTTTAATACCTGGTTTTGGCCTAACTTAAATGAAAAGCCCTCACTTATACAGAATTCTACAAAAATCTATAAAATTTATCATCAACATTATGTTTGAACACTGACTTTAAGAAAGGTTCGGGCACTCAAACACTGTTAAATCGCTCCATGTTAAATCTCTCCCATCATACGAAAAGCCGCACTGACACCAGAAAGAAAAGGTTTGGCCTGTAACAGATACTCAGTGTTATTTCTCCTTTCAAACAGATCTATCACCTCTCTGCTTTTATAGCGGGCTTTTTCACCTAGCAATTCCAAGTGCATGATGGATGTGAAGTCTCCAGAACGAACTTCTGAGGAGAATCTTGTGTTAGTGTATTTGCTTTATGTGAAAAGCACTTTTGTCGTTAGCATGGCAGCATGGCCTGGGGAACATGGGTCAAACCGCACCTTGGGATCTTCTGCCGCATTTTCCCGTCTGCAATAGCGGGACCATCGCAGTGTCCTCCTTACCGGCACTTTGTGGGGACTAAGCCAACACTATGACCTTCGGGATACTATCACTGAGGCCACGGTAGTTTCTTTTATTAAGAAAGATAATGAAGTATACTGCGGTTAAGTGACTTGACCAAGTCTAGAAGAAAGCCAATGCTACTGAGCCATTCTTGCTTTCCTGGTGTAACCACAAACTTGGCCATGGCCTGGGTTCCACACACAGAAAGCTCTTAATGACGTCTGTGCAGACATGCAGAAGATAAGCTAAGAAGTTGTTAGTGGCAACTGTAAGCCTAGTTGTATAGTGACCATACATTATATTCTTTGAGACATAGCTCTTTCATTCTCAGTCTGACCACGCAGTTATATGCTGGCAAGCAACACTGGCCAACTTCTCTATGTCTTTTTATGAGATGTAGGGGGGAGGATGTCCCTATTCTGTTAAGTTCAACCTTAATTTTCTTAGAGACTGCAAGTATTTGAAAAAAAAAATGCCTGGGCTACAGTCGTTCCTTACTGAATTTTTGCACCATGATCTGTTTTGATAAGTGAGAACAAACTGAGTGAGAAGAAGCTCAGATGAAGACAACCGTTTGCTTCGTTTTCCCATGAAGCTGCAGGGAGATCTGGATCTTGGAAATCCAAAATGAAAAAGTACAATCCTGATTAAAAACTCCATGCTGTCTAGCTTCTACAGACAAGGGTAGTGTTGCTTAGTATTCATAAATATGAAATTTTACTAATCTTTTTTTTAAGACTGACTTAATGCCACTTGTCAGCCAGCAACTCCATTTTAATTCATAGCAAAACAACAGTTAAAACCAACACAAACTACCAGGGGAACACAAAGACTAATAGACTTCCAAGAAAGCATGTAAAAGCGGTATTTCCAATTCTTCAAACATGTATTTAACTTGGTGCAAGGTACGGAACACATTAAAAAGGGAGTACTCATCTGTGCTAATTTACTCTGCATCATTGTCGGCAGGATTGAAATACCGATGTAAAAACCTTGCGTACCTGACAGCCAAGGTCATTTACAAGTGTCTGAAGGTTGTACACAAAGAGGGTGGGAAGGATTTGTTCAAGCAGCAACACTGAAATTAATAGTGAGAAAATAAGAAAGGGCAAAGCTCCTTGACAGTGAAATCAATTTGGATGTAGAATAATCTGCCCCAAGGGAGGTGGAAAAGCCTAGATCATTTCTCACGTTTAAAACAAATCTGCTAATCTTAAGTACTACGGGGAATAACACTGCAGTGCCGGGAGAGAGCGCGGGGTGAAGGAAAAGGAGCTGAGCAATAAGCCTGTCCCAGCTCTAACGCCCGTGTTTCTGTGATGAGATGCTCACAGATCCAGCAGCACAGAGTTCTGCTGGGGTCCAGCGCGGGCTTTGACCTAGCCGGGCTCACTGCAGTCATCTGGGCAGTGTGAAGGTCTTCCTCTCCTTTCTCCAGGCTGTCTCTGGAGTTAGAAAGTGTATTCGATGTTTGGCAATGTTGTCCCAAATCTTCCTCTACTCTTTTTAATTTTTTTTTTCCAAAAAGTAACTTTCTCTGTTAGAGCTGACATATGCCATCAGCTACTGATCCCACTAATAAATCTTTGAGCATGTGAACCTGTCTCAGCATCCTTTGTGCAACAATGATGATGAAAGAGCCTCAGAGATCAACAGTAACGTGGGTGGGCACTTGGCAGTTTTGGGACTGTCTGATCACCAGCCCACACCCATAGATTTTCCTACAGTGTAAACTGTAGGACCTTTATCAGCTTGATTCCTCAGTTGTGATCAGATATCCCCAGCTTAAAGATGAGGAACTGCTGGAGAGAGTCCAGCGGAGGCTACAAAGATGATTAAGGGACTGGAGCATCTCTCCTGTGGGGAAAGGCTGAGGGAGCTGGGGCTGTTCAGCCTGAGGAAGAGAAGACTGAGAGGGGACCTCATCAATGCTTATCAATATCTCAAGGGCGGGTGTCAAGAGGATGGGGCCAGACTCTTCTCAGTGGTGCCCAGCGACAGGACAAGGGGCAACGGGCACAAACTGGAACATGGGAAGTTCTGCCTGAACACGAGGAAAAACTTCTTCCCTGTGAGGGTGCCAGAGCCCTGGCACAGGCTGCCCAGGGAGGGTGTGGAGTCTCCTTCTCTGGAGATACTCAAACCCGCCTGGACGCGGCCCTGTGCAGCCTGCGCTGGGTGACCCTGCTCTGGCAGGGGGGTTGGACTAGATGATCTCCAGAGGTCCCTTCCAACCCCTGCCAGTCTGTGATTCTGTGATTCTGTGATTCTGTGATTTTCTCATATCTTTTTCTTAACTCTGATTCCCAGTTGACTGCTGGTGCTTCCTTAGGTTTGCAAACGAAATTGAGGATTTTGGTCTTCCTCTGTGCGATCTTTTGAATTAATCTCACTATAAATAAAGCTGGAAAAGGTGTTCATTACCTGTCCTGTTAAAAAAACCCAACTTGCTCCTTTATTACTATTTTTTGTGGAATCATTTATTTGTGCAATCAAGTGCTGTGCACTTGACTTGCATAAGTGTAAACTACTTCATAACATGGACCATTGCATAAAAAGAATAAGTTGCATAAAGACCTTTATTACTCTTATTTTGTGAAGTAGTAGTGGAGAAAGATTTACAATACCTACATACCTTCGAACTATTCACTGAAAAGTAATCGGAGCAGACTTATCTGTTGAACTGCCCTTTTGAGTTAAAGGAATAGCGTTTGCACTCACGGGTGAGTGGTGTAGCAGGCTGAATTACGGCAAAGATCTGGCTCAAGAGACAGTGAATCATACCAGGCTCATGGTTTTCATTTAAAACATTGATTTATTTAGGCCTTACAGCTAAAATTATAAAAAATAAAAGCATGGGCAAACAAAAACAAAGTCAATCTCTAAGAGACTGGTGTGAGGTTTGTGTAGGAGGTGAAGTTCCTACATCTTCCAGTACTGCATCTCACACTACCAGTCTCACAGACGGGATATCAGACTAGATGGACTTTGACTTTGACCCGGGTTGGCAGTTCCTGTGTCCCTACAACCTGCCAAACACGGCCTGTGAGTCACCGAGTCAATCAAAACCGAACTGCTTGAATTTGGGTGAGCCAGAAATAAAGATGTGAGATATAGAGACTGTATCATCTGGCTGAGTGTTAACGCTTATCTCCACTCTTCCGGAGCTTTGTGTGAAATCTTACTAGAGAAAACTTTGCCGTGTTTCTAATTCTTTGACAATATCTATTGCCAATACTATACGTTTTTCTTTTCAACCACTGTTTTAGAAGAAAAGCCAAGTAACTATGGCATTATCTATACATACATGCAAGTTTCCTACCTTTTAATTCAGGGCATTAGACAACAAGTTATAAAAATAGCACACACGTGAAGTTAAACTCAGCACAAATTTCTGCTGGAACAGCTTAGAAGAAAAGCAATTAAGTCTCAGCTGTAAACTTTGGTATTCTACCTGTGCTAGCAAATTTTCACCGTGTTATATTTATTCTGTGACCAATTTAAACATTACACTACATATCTTTATGTCAGTGACTCTCTTAAACATTTCTCTTACCTAAGCAGGGATGGCACACACTTGTTGTGGGATAGAAAACACTGATACTGTAGTCCCTAACATTATGGCCACCTAAGAAACAATATTATCTTATAAATAAACTCCACACAATTATTAGGCTGAAGAAACTGGAAAATCTATGAAATACATGTATTTAAATTGCTTTATTAGAGTTATTGGAGTTAAAATGCTTATTGGAGTTATTTCTAACTCCGTCAGTATTTTCTTTGACTGACAAGCTTCCAATAGGCAGAAGTATTTTTCACCATCTGGATCAAGTTCAACCCCAAAGCCTTTATTTCTCACATTTGCTTCTCTATTCCATTAGGCTTACAGGTTGCAGAGATTTAGAATTTGTACTTAATAAAATGCAAAATGACTTTTTTTTTTTTTTTAAACTGGAAAACAGACCCAAATATTTTTTACTTTAGTATTTTTTTTAATTTGAGAGAAAAACTTCTACAGGATTTTTAACAGAAAGCTACGAAAACATATTTCTTTGCTTCAGCTGAGTAAAAGCCTCAAATTTGACCTGACAGTATTTTTCACAATTTCTAGAACTGCTTCACCTCTTTAAAAAACCAGGCTCCTTAAGGCATGCCAGTTCCCTGCTAGAGTTAACACTGCGACCGTGGCATAAATTAAAACTGAAGACTCGCTTGTTTTTGTCTACTTTTGACTGTGACCTGGGCCCAACAGGCATTATTATTAAATTATTGCATGTCTTTGTGGAATTCCTCAAGAATCCTGGAGCAACGAGACACTGCACAGTTAAATTTTCCTGGCTATGTGCTGTTTTATCATCTGAATTTCATTTGATTACTTCAGCACGAGTGAGCTAGGTGCTGGTGACAGCAGTATTTCTAATGTACCTCGCAGAAACGCTGAGCGAGATGTGTTCGGCTCAAGGGGAACGGTCAGGGCAGCCCAATAATACGGGCTCAGGTCAAAACAGATGTGCAGCCAGCGTCCGCTGCCTGGCATCAGCTCCAGCCATCATGAAACGTGGAGACGGGACTGTGAAGGATGTGAAAATGCATGAAAGAGCAAGGGCAGCTGGATAGATGAGACCCAGCTTTTCCTCCGGCGTGGGGAGAAGAAGCGTCCTCCCAGATACAAGCTGCACTGGCAGGAATGATGCTGAGATCTGATTCTTCCATGACACCCAATGCTACCCCCATTTCTGAGGTCTTGCAGCCTTTGCCAGAACTTAAATCCAACAGAGAGACAACCAGAAGCAAGATAGCAACAAAGTCAGATGGAGAAGAGCAATTTATTCCTCCTCCCTGCGCTGGGCAGTTTCACCTCCTAGTGCCCTGTGCCAATAAAAAGTCCCCGTGCAGAAAATCTCTCTGCTCAGCAATTTGCTTTTAATAATTTCCACCAGCTTTTTTTGACTTCTTGTAAAGATCTATCTACAAGAACGAATTGATGAGGAATTCTTGCAACATTATTTCCCAGTACTTTTTTGACCTTGTCATTAATTTCCATTTTATCACAGAGGAAACATTCTTGAATGATTGCCTAAGAGTAACAACTAATTTCCAATAGTGTAGAAACAATGGTTTTGTAAAAGATTTTATGTCAATTAGCAATGGAGATGTAAAACCAGAAATTTTATGACGTGAATGATTTCCAAAGCTTATTTTAAGTTAAGTTGCACACATGAAAAATCGTTCTTATTCTCTGGTTACAGCAAAGCAAATTTCAATCATTCTGAGACGGGGGAGTGTACAGTAAAATACTGATTCACAACTCTTGCAAATAAATGACATGCAGAACGACTTTCTATAAAAAGCTCAGTTCTGAGTAGAAGGGGGTTTTCTTGTCTGTAATTTTCCCACCTGTAGCCATACAAGCAAAGAAGTTCAGGAGCCCGCACGACTTCCACAGCAACAGCCTAAGTTGTATTGCCACCGCAGGAGCTGTATGCGGGCTGAGCAGAGGGCTCACCCCTATGCATTTCTAGATAGCTTTGCCTAACCTAACCTAACCTAACCCAGCCTAACCTAACCTAGCCTAACCTATCCAAGCATTTATGTTTTCCACTTGGCAAAGTGGTAATGGAAGCGTATATTCAGAATACCTGTTACAAGTTCCTACTTCATTCACTGCGACTACTAGTGCAAAGATTAGTCCAGAAGCAGTGGCCGAGCTGTCTACGTTAGGCTTTTAAACTGCGCAGTTTGAATAAGGCTCTGTGCCTCTTAAAGTTTAGATTATCGTGTCCCATCAAGATAAAGCAGATAAGGGCTGAAAATCCTTGTCATGCCTTGGCCTTGCGAAGCACTGAAGGGCCGTAACCTTTTCCCACCATGTCTGGAAATGGCTGCTATGGTTTTTAGAAGGTGCACCCAGTTAAAGCTCACAGAAATGGGATTCACTGCACCTCGCGTTAAAGATTTACCCCACAGGTGCCTGGGGCAGAGGCAGCCACCCCGGGCTCCCTTTACAGCCAGCGCGTGATTCATCACATCTCTTTTAGACGACAGTGGCAGGTTGGTGCTCTTGACCATGAAGAAAGGAAGAGCTGTTCACGTTGGGATTTTTGAGGTGGAGAAATAGTAATTTAGGAAATAGCAAATTCACATTAAAAAAATCGGCTAATGTTTTACAACATTTACAGAATTGTCTCAACAAAATAATAGTTCTGCAGGAAGCTGTATTTCAGGCTTTCCAATTGTGCAAGTAAAATCTTTTTGTGACAGGTAAAAGCCAAGCTAGAACATTATGACCCATCTCTGCGTGTGCTCCTTAGACATTTTCCAGAAGCTTATAATTAAATGCCTAATGGAAGCATATTTTAGCTAGAAATTATCACTCTAAGCAAATTATTTTTAATATCAGTGGGTGTCCAATAATTGTCTGGCACTGAGACAATAACACATTTTTGTTTTGGGCAAATTGCAATGTGTTTTTTGGAGTGTTATTGAAGAGTCATTTTGTTTATACAGCCGGGGCCACACTGTGAACCATTCTGAATGTGAAATGTTACTAGGAATGCTAAAATGTGATTAGGAATCAGATCAGATCAGAGTGGAAATCATCCTTTTTATTTTAGGGCCTGCCTAAACCAAAGTTTCAATATAACTGTCTCTAAGCTGGGGGACTGAATTCCTGTTCTAACTTTTTACTCTAGTTCATGACTGCTATTTTTAATGTGACTAAACCAATATAGCGGTCCTTAGCAAAAAACACATACTAGGGCTCAGGTCAGCTTCCGTGGCATTTAATGGGAAGGCTCTTTGCCTTCAGCACCTTAGAAACGCAATGTAATGGAAGTAAAAGAGAATGCTCAATTCAATTGATACTACAAGTGGAAGTAGCACAAAGGAATGGAAAAAGATTTTTAAACTAAAATTTAATTACACAGCAGAGACTGACTTTTTCTTTCTAATGATCAAAATCAGTCAGAATTGGTAGCATAACCCTTATGTTAAGCTGTATAAGCTGTTAGTATAAGCCCAACTTATCTTTTGCAGCCTACTGGTAGGAAATGCTGTTCAAATAGTCATAAGAAAGGCAAGTCAGAAAATTATGGACCAAACTAAAGTGCTTTGGTAGTCACAGAACAAAGTAAACAGCAGCTCAGTCCTGGTTGCTCATGGTCTCATCTGGGATCACATCGGTGGGACGTGTGTCTGCAGAACAAGTAGGGTCAATAAACTCCCACAGCCTGTGGTGTAGATGCGGAGCTTAGGGACATGGTTCAGTGGTGGACTTGGCAGCGTTAGGTCAACAGTTGGACTCGATGATCTTAAAGGTCTCTTCCAACCTAAATGATTCTATGATTCTGTGTGGTCCTTGCCAGGGCTATGCTGTCGGTTTGCCTGTGCTCTGCCTTGTGTTTTGCCTACCCCACCTCCCCTCACCTCACCTCACTGGTGTGACTTCCTGGCTTGATTTTGGACCTGACGCATCACTACGGACTTTCTGGGAACCACAGGGCTGTGGACCAACCTTGGTTGCTGCCACCAGACTTGCTGTTTGTGCCCTGGGACTGCCCTGGACCGCACCTCTTGCTGTGAGGGTGCTGTCACCCTTGGGTGCCAGTGGAGCAGCCCTCTCCTGCTGCTCCCTGACACCATCACTCCAGGTTGTTGTCCTCCAGCTGCTGTCCTGGGCAACTGAGAGCTGACTGCAGTTCCCTCTGCCCTCTTTAACCCAACGTCTTTAAAAATAGCAGTAAACATAGAAATAGAATAGCAACATTGCAGCTGCATTATTCACTGGCTGCTCCTTAAAAACTACCGTAGGGGCAGGCTAAAAAAAATATAAAAGAGCTGGATTACGCAGGGAAGTACACACAGGCAGATTGCTTCTGGGCACGTTGCTCCCAGGCATATGTACCTCCAGTTCCCGAAGATTACAGCTACACAAGTTATCATTTTTCTAAGTAACAGTTGGAATACCAGTTGGAGGCCAATTTATAGCTGAGCTGAGCACTTACTCCAGTAAGAGTGCTCAGATTTCTTTGGAGAATACCCCACAGGCAGCCATTCCCATTAAATAGCAACAAGAAATTAGAAAGACTGGGAGAACAGAGAAAAGTCAGGCCAGATCAGTAAGGAGGGATAAATCTGGTTGAGACCAAGAATAAAGAGTATTTGATTGTGTGTCAGTGCCTACGCCACCTTCACTACCCCTCCTCCACGTCATCCCTGCGGGTAGGTGTGTGCTGCTTAATTTATGTTCAACCTCTCTTCTTCTTAGTAAATCACTCCACCTGTGATCCCGCACGTTCTGGTGTTTGACACTTCCATTATCGTTTACTCGTTGCCTGTTGCTATTTTCTAATCACCAAATTTAGAGGGGGAGAAAAAGGCGGAGACCCCTCCTTTTCTCTTTTCATACACGTACACGTGGACAAATACACACCAACGGGGACGGAGATGCTGTTCCCAGTCCAGTGTCTCGCCTTTCACTGCCATTTTGCTACTGACCGGAGGGAATTCAGAAAACAAACATGATGAAGCAATCAAGTGGATTATTTTTTAAGGAAAACTTAGGGGTCGATGAGTGCAATTTTTGGGGCATGTCAGAGAATCCACTCTTTCTGTCAGTGCAATGTAGCCCACAGGAGAGTGTGTGTTACCAGGCTCTCCAAATCAGCAGCCAGTGCCACAACAAAGATGCAGGTTTTCAAACGTGCTGAGATTGTGGATTTTCTTATACTTCTGTTATTGTCCAATCACTTAAGGAAATCACTTTGTCACCAGCACCCATCACTTTAGGAAATCCATTCATTGTGTCAAATATCTTTAGAGGAGAAGTGCAAGGAAAAGTTGATCAAAATACACTGAATATGGGGACAGCTTTCTGATTATGAACGACAGAACAGTTTCTCCCAAAAAGTGGTGAAACTTTATACTTAGAAAACTTAAGCCTAGTAAAACACTGATGTTAGAAACAATCTTTGATAGGCAGAGAGAGAGGATAGATAGTCTAATACGTCTTTAAACTTTCTAATTTCTGAGAAGCAGGGATTCAATTGAGATTATCACCTTTCTTTCTGCATCGATACCCCCAGATCTGCCACGGCGAACCACGAGCGCAGAGCTGTACCTGAGCCCAGGGCAGGTGTGACTGCAGGCTCTGCGTGGTGAAGATGACAACAAATAATCCAGTTCCATATACATGGATAGAAAAAGAAAGAACAACAGGCTTAAACTGCAACAGTTTAGCCATTTCTAATGAGGAGGAGAGTGAAGCCCTGGAGTGGGCTGTTTGGGAAGAATATGAAATTCCTGTTGTGGCAGGTCTTTAAGTAGGGATCAGACAAATCTGCGAGAGAGCAGGAAGGTACAGAAGACACCCTCAGGGCAGGAGGTGGACTCGGTGACCACCTGAGGTTCCTTACAGACCAGTTTTCCTCTGATTTGATGACTAGGGCTGAAAATACCATGATTTTCTAGAGCATAAGTTGTTTTGAAATAAGTGGGTTGTTTTTTTTCCGGAATACTTAATAAGCTGTCAAAACGTGCCCTGTGTATCAAGTCCTGACAGTCACTGGATTTTGACATTTGGAGGAGAGGTGCATTGAGTATGCAGAGGGTTTTATTTACACCACAATATTGAGTTTGCTATCTCAATCAAGTTTTGCTTTTTCCTTTCATGCCTCAGTGCAGTGTTGCGAAAATGACAATAAAGCAAGAGGGTGACCTTACGTTGCAGGCAGGGCTGTGGGATCTGTAAACAGAATCTGCTCATAAGAAATATTATTAAATGCTATCAAGCTTCTGACTGTCATAATAAATACGTTCAGAGGCATTTGAAGGGGCAGGCTGAGCGCAACGTAGGTGATCTGACTGGAATATGAAAAGAACTGTGGATGACGAGCTAAATGAATAGAAAAAAAAGACTAATGGATCGTGATGGAGCAATATGGTGTGGGTCACAGCCCAGGACCTGCACGGCTGGCGTGCAGCAGAGCTGCTGGGAGAGATTTTGGAGGGATGGGGCAGTCCCCTTTCTTGGTAGGCACCTCGTCCCCATTCGGCACCCTGCTGAGCAGCCTCACTAGTCCACTCATCACGGACCGAACACCTCCCCATGCACCCTGACACACACATTAAAAACTGAGAGATTGCGAGAGGCATGACATTTATTCCACTGGGAACTGAAATTGGGTATTTGTCCATAAGACAATGCTCTGAAGTCACTGGCCAAATAAGATGTGAAATGAAAAGGCATATGGTATAAAAAAAAAAAGTTCTCTATATAACATTAAGTTTTACCTAATCACTATGCTTCAAGATAGTGCAACACTTCTCTAGGAACAGGCAACATCCATGACTATTAGAAAAAAGGTGAGATGTTGATAAAGGTCTTTCCAAGAGCTACAGTTTCCACTATAAAAATATTTTCAAGAGTCAGTCAAGAAAGAGTATATGATCTGACAGGGAGAAAAGCAAAAGAGATGCTATTTTTGTCTCCTGAAAGACTGGTTGTAATTACAACAGTTGAGAAAAAAGCAGATTACTGGCTCATCTCTTTTCCCTCTGTAATATTTCCATCATTGTTTGACATTCTTTTTGATTCAGTAAAAAATCTTAAAAGCCCTCAACCACTGTGGGGTTTAGGATTAGAAAAGGAAAGGCTATTTTTGTTCAGCCTGAAGCCTGAGGTAGAGGAAGTTACCAAGAGTTCAGTGTAGTGCTTTGGCAAATACATAACCCTACTCACAGCTACTAACATGTTCTGCTCCTTTTGGCGCAAAGGTGAGCATCAGAAGGCACTTGGGATATGATCTTGAGTTCAACATAGTTCAACCATACTTTTTAGTTGAGTTTGTGCTCACAGAACTCCTGTAGCTTCCTCCAGCATAAATATCATAGAATCACAGAATAGTTTGGGTTGGAAGGGACCTTTAAAGGCCATCTAGTCCAACCCCTCTGCAATGAGCAGGTACATCTTCAGCTAAATCAGGTTGCTTGGGCTGCTCTATTTTCCACTGATTATCCATAGACCAGTGGGCCCCATAGACTGAGACAGCAAATGCTTAGGAAATCGTAACTGTGTTATCTTATCTTCATTTATCTTTTTTATGTTTGAAGCTTTAAGACAGCCAGTGCCCTGGAAACCCTGCTCTATGCTGCCGTAGCATAAAGCAGCCATAGGGAACCAGAGGGGTGGACTGGTTGCTTTGATACTCCAGCCACCTTTAGTAACAGTTAGAAAAGCTGGTGAAGATCATTACTACAATTATATGAATGAAGCCAGAGACTGAGCTTGGTCAACTCACCTGAAGCACAATCTTTGCTTGATGAAATGAAGCTGTTTATACCAGTATTTTTATCCTTTTCCTTATTACACAGGACTTAGCATCTCTAACTAGTTTGATATCTTTAAAAATGTTAATAGGACCTAGGATTCTGATGATTTTTTAACTTACCATAAGCTGTCCTAATGTTTCATTTGCTGCTTATACTACACACGACGCCTCTGAGACTGAACAAGTAAATTTCTTTTTCTCAAAATAAACAGAACATGAAAGAAAAGTAGCCCTATTGGGTTAAGCAAGAGATCCAGTTAGTCCAGTAACTGGACAATCAGACAACTTTTTCTGAAGTTGTCTGATAATAGATGTTTAAAAGAAAAAGAAACATGATCCTTCCCCTCTTATAACCTCTCTACTTCTTGAAATCAACAATTAGTATGTCCTGAGCGACATGACCAGAGTGTTAAAAGTTGTCATCAGATCCATTGCTTGTTATCTTATCTAATTTCTTTTCAACTTATTTATTTTTTACACAATAGCCTGAGATAATGAGCATCAGAATTTAATTATGCGTTGCATGGAAAGGTACTATCGGTTGCCTGATTTAAACTTGAAACCAGAAGATTTCACTGGAGCTCCCTAATTGTGTTTCACATTCCCTGGTTTTGTATCCATCCTGATTTTGTAGACTTTTATTTCACAAACCATGGATTGGAGGAGTCCAATGAAATTAATTAAAAAAGTGATATAAATATTCTAAATCACATTTTTAAAAAATGCTGAACTCATTGTCTAGATGAGGTAATGCACTCAAGTTTGGCTTGAAAAAGAGGAACTTTCGGGCCTGGAAAAGATTATCCTTTAGCTATCCCTGCTAACAGGCTTGTCAACTGTATTGCTGTGTTCTTAAACACCTTTTTAGTGAGACACCAGAAGCTGATCAGCTACAAATGTCACACCATCTGCAATACTTTCTTTGTATCTTATCTCTGGTTATGTAATTGAAAATAAGGCATAAACAGATGAAAATGGGTAAGACTTTTAAAACCTGTAGAATAACTAGACAGTTCATATTTTAGTCATAGTTAGGTCAAAGAAACGTTGTCACTATCTCATGAAACTTTTGCTGTGGCCTGTTAGCTCTTAAACATGCTTTATTCCCCTTGCTTCTATAGGGGAAGAAAGGAGTTGGGATCAGCGAGATGACTCGGGTAAAATCACAACAGGATAAACCTTTTATCTGTGCAAAAACCCCCGACCATTCTCTGTATTCAGTTAAATTTTGTTAAAAAAATGCTTTCATGCACATCTCCTGGCCAAATTCAGAAGTATCACACGAAATGCTATTCTCCCAATTTCATCTTCAGAGTAAATCAAGACAGTATCACCTGCCCACATGTTCGTGAATGTATGAGCACAAAGGTGCAACAAACACACACAAGCCCATTCCTATCTGAATTTTGGCTTGATTTCGAAACAAAGGAGTTCTCCTGGGCCCACTGCAGCCCTCTCTATCTGAACGGAATTTCTTCCAGATAAAAAAAGTAAAGCATGGACTGTTAGACGGCTCACACCACTTCTTTTGGAACGCCGAAAGACTAAATAGAAATGCTGATTCCTAAAATGCACATATGTATACGTGTACTCAAACACCTCATTTTATGCGTTGATGCTTAATTTAACAGTGAACCCTTCTTCCCTTTATGCTCTTTCAAACACAAGCCTACATTATCTTTCCCCCAAAAGCCTTGAAATTGTGGATTTTTTTTTTTTTCTAGACAAAAGCAAATTTTAGCAAATAGTAACAATAGAAAGTGAGCTCCCAAAAGGGTACGATGGTCTTGGTCTGTAATTACGCAATTTCCTAAACACTGAAACAAACATTGATGTGAGTGACTGGAAGATTAATGTTACACTGATGACAAAAATGGAAAAACAATTTGGGGAATCAAGAGGTAATTAAATTCCTGACAGACTCACTTGAATAAGGACCATTAGTTATATGAATGAATTATTCCCCTGAGGCTTTGATTATGTACAGGAAATAGACATTTAACAAGTGATTTCATTGGCAATATAAAGCTTATTATCTCCCAAAATAAACGACAACATGAGAGTGGTCATTTCAAACTAAACAATGGAGTTTTGACTCCTGAAGAAATGCAATGAGATGAAAAAGTCCTTTCACAATGCAGTTTGTTATATATTTTATACCAAGTTCTCCGCATGCGCGAGTAATGTGCAGAGGCTGAACTCTGATTCCATGTACCTCACAAATCTGGAAAACTGGTTTCAGTCAGTGCAATTATTCTGCATTTGCATTGAACTCAGGAACTGTTCTGTAGAGCAGTAACAGGGAAGTATTTGCAAGTCTGAAATATTATTTTGCCGGCATGTAGAGGCTTGGGACTCGCTGCGCTAGGAACTGCACGTTCATGGCAAGAGGAACTTCTTACCCTGCTAATGTGTTACGGTCTGAGTGAAAGGACAGAGTAAACTGGGATAAAGGAAGTATTATTATTCCCGTTACAGAGGGAAACTGAAGCAAGAAAAGACTAACAATGAGAATTTCAAACTAGGCAGAGGGCCACAGGAGCGGCAGGTCTGGAAGGGTCCTGCTGAACCAGTTGGTTTTGTCCCTTGCTAGCACCTACCTACCACTGTGTCCTCTCATCACCCAGTTTTGGCCCTGCCCTGTGTTTTGTGCAGCCAAACAGGACTTTTTACTGATGATTTCTGAAGCTCTGGCTCTTGGTTTGCTCACAGAAGCCCTCAGTTGTAAGTCCCATGCATGCCAACGGGACTTTTCAAAAATAAATCCCTGCAAATGTAGAGTCACGTATTCACTACTGCTGCAAAGGCAAGCTACGCTTCGGCGGAAAAATACACCTCAACAGCCAGGACTGCGGGCATTTCTCACGCTATAACTCTTGCCAGCCAGGCGGCCACGTACAGGATATTAGACGTCAGGCGAGCGAAATCTGTTGGCTGTTGGGCACAAAAAAGCGGCGCTGCAGAGCGGCGGCAGCAGGAGCGCTGCTCTGTCCCGAGAGCGCTGGTGGAAGGGACCTTGCGTGTTTTGTGTCGGCTGGCCTGTCGTCCTGCTGTGAAACACACCCGTGTTCAATGTCTGTCACAACTGTCCAAGCAGAACATCCCAAACCTAAATTTTTCATCCAGGACTCTTTAACATTCAACTTTTTGTTTGAGATTTAACAGCTTTTGAAGCCAGGGAATTGACACTTCTTGCCCTATTTCATTAAACAATTATCCATCTGCATTGGTTTTTAATGTCTTTTCTTTTCTATCCATCATTTAACTACAATTGCAACTATCACAGAATGCTCTTTATTTTCTTAGTATCTTCCAACTAGGAGGCACTGTCAGTCAGTATTACTAGAAAAAGAATATTTAATTATTTAGAAGATTATATCATACTGTACTCCTGTCTATATTTTACTATACTCCAGGTATTGATTGCAACAATCTAAATATTCCTTGTGTCACTAAAATTTTCTCTACTCTGAAGCTTATAAAACAATTACTGAGTGCAATTTCAAAAGGTTTCACTATTTACGTACCCCTTTTGCATCAATTACACCAGGTTTTGCGTTGAATTTCACTGTCTTCAAACGTGCGCGCTCTTTTCTTTCAACTCTGGGGAAAAGAAAACACAAATAAAGAAACACATGTTGATTATATCAGCGTTTTGTACAATACGTTTGATATCTGATCTCCCGAGACCATCGGTGGTTTACTATGCATAAAGTGAGCATTTAAGGCAAATTGTATAAATTGTAAAGAGAGAGATGTCAGGTCACTTCCTCGGCCGAGCAGTTTTCTGGCCAGTACAGGACGGGATTCGAGGAGCCTTGCCTGTCCCACACCAGCAGAACAGCGCTCGCTCCCAACACACGTGGGAGTGCGGTAAAAGCACGTTAAGGACAGATTTATCCTCTCAATTTAAGCTGAACAGAAAGCAGGCAAGATTTAGGGCTATTCTATGGTCAGAGGAATGAAACAGGGACAGACAGAGAATAAGCTGTTTACCTCGGTGATTTCAGATGTGCACTTTATGATGGAATAAATTTCATAGAATCATAGTGTGATTTAGCTTGGAAAAGACCCTTAAGATCATCGAGTCCAACCATTAACCTAACACTGCCAGGTCCATCATGAAACCATGTCCCTAAGCACCACATCTACACGTCTTTTCAATCCCTCCAGGGATGGTGACTCCACCACCTCCCTGGGCAGCCTGTTCCAGGGCCTGACAACGCTTTCAGTGAAGAAATGTTTCCTAATATCCAATCTAAACCTCCCCTGGTGCAACTTGAGGCCGTTTCCTCTCATCCTATCGCCTGTTACTTGGGAGAAGAGACCGACCCCCAGCTGGCTCCAACCTCCTTTCAGGGAGCCGTAGAGAGCGAGAAGGTCTCCCCTCAGCCTCCTTTTCTCCAGGCTAAACAACCCCAGTTCCCTCAGCTGCTCCTCATAGGACTTGAACTTTTAGATCATCCAAAGAAGGTAAAATGAACCCCACCATTTCTGAATCTATTTTCATAAAATCCTCATGGTTTCTGAGTCACAAACTGCTTAAAAAATACCTTAACAGACCTTAAAATACCTTGCAAAACAGCATGTGACACACAGCAGTGGTGAATGGTGTCTAAGCTCATGGCAAATGCAAAGCAAAAAGGCTGAAGTTTCACCTGATGGGTTGAGAAGATGTAAGAAATTGCTGATGTTGGAGAGTCTTGCTCCTTTTCCCCACCGCTGCCCCATTTCCCACTGCTCCCAGCAGTGCCCCTCACTGCTGCCTTCTCCGCAGCGGAAAACTAATCAAGTAATAAAAGTGAATAGGTTGGAATGGTTTTAAAGAGTTAATCAGCTGACTGAAATGAGCAGCTTGTCTGGCTGGAGCAGACCAGAAGAGGGGAAGGGAAAGCTCCTTTCCCTTACGCTTCAGAGCAACCTTTGCCATTCATCTTGAAGAAAAACAGAGAACTTCTTACTAACCTGACTCTGAGGGAGGCACCTAGAAGCTTTCCAGGGGCCAATGTGTTATTGGGCAATCCTTAACAAATGTGTTAGGTATTTTAAGTTTTCTCAAATTGCCTCAAACCAACATTTAAACCACCCATAAACCAACATTCACCATGTACACACAGACAGTCTGCCTATAGCTTTGCAGAGCCCTTTGCATATGATCACTGTTTAAATCTTAGGTTCTGCAATACTGACTTTACAATACCACAGATTTGTAAGGGTCTCGCCCTCAGGTCGACTGAAGTAAAAATGGGAAAATGCTATCACTGGAAAGTTTTTGTTGTTTTAAAAAACTTATTTACAAATTAATTTCAAATTTACCTTCTGAAAAATGGAGGTATGCTGTTTGTTACAATATTCAAGGGCAGAGAAACTTTCTCAAGGCATTGATTACTTAAAACAACACAGCTTTGCCAAAAAGAGCATTTCTGAGATGTACAAATGTTCAGGGGCAGAAGAGCTATTTTCAGCCACTCTAAAATGCTGTGAATTGGGTGGGTGGTCTTATTTAAATCATGCCCTCCACAAACATCTGCAAGCAGACAGAATGCAAAGAATTTGTTTTTCTGACTCATTTCAGTGAAGACCTCATTGCGAATGGGTGAGTTCTGGAAACAAAGATGGCAGGTACGCATTACCAAATAAGAGAGGACACAAACTATACATTTCAGGGGGTTTTCTTTGGGCTAGTTCTAGTCTGGCCCCATGAACTGACCACCCATTAGCAGGTGGATGCATTGCGTGAGCTCATCTTCAAGATCAGTTTAATACAAACGAATCCAGTACACATTCACCAGGACTGCCCCAGGAGATGAACCAAAGGGCTGAAAGGGAAGGCAAAAAGGCCATTTGCTTCGAAAACTCAATCCTGATCTGAAAACCAGCGCACGCAGCCCCTGTGAGCCCACCTCCTGGGACCTGAGAGCCCAAACTGCAGTGTGGTGTGACCCAAAACTTGGCTTAGACTGTACAGTTCTGGTATTCATATATTTAAAGAAAGTTGAAATGCTCCAATGAAAAACCTCAGAAGTTTTTTGGTCCCGGTATCCATAGCTTCAATAACACAGCTTGAGAGAGGAGCTGTTGTATTGTATATGCAATGCCTTTAGAGTGAGAAAATACTGAGATCTAAAAAATTCTCTTTGGGAGAGAATCACGTATCAAAATCATTGGCAACGAGCTGATGCCAGACAATTTAATTCTAAAGAAAACACAGAGAGTTTTACTTTTTAATGCTTAATATGTTTAGCCACCGAAATAATATAGAAGAGGAATGTGTGGCAGCTCGATCCATTTGTATCTTAGAATCAAGACTGGACAAACACGAGTTACAGTCCTCAGTATCGAGGGAAAAAAGAGACACACAAGGCATTTATAAAGGACATTGCATGAAATAATTCAGTGTTTCTGTTCCTAAATATTATGGATCAATATCCTGACTTTCCATTATTCAATGAATGAGCATTATTTTAAAAACATCTTAGTAAAACTTAAAATCTATTAGCATACGGGAATATATGCGGTAAATACTTTACCTGTGGGAAAACTATATACCCTTAGTATATTTGGAAAGTTCACCATTACTACAAGATTTACACGTGTTGTATATTTAAACTTTTAACACAATATGCTTAAGTAATAATGCCAGGAATTATAAAAAGTATCTAAGAAGGGGTGAGCTCTCCCCTAAACAAAATCAACCCCCAAGAAAACAGGTGCAGAGAGAGAAATCTAAAGAAATCAAGAAGCTATTCATGTCCTTACCCACATTGACTAATACGGTCATTACTGTAAAAGTGACATTTACTACCTTTGCAAAATCATCTACAGAATCTATCATCAACTGGTCCAAGCAAAAAATCCAATCATCTACCTATAATTGAAACAGTAACTCTATTTGTCTAAGATTAGGAATTGCTCTAGGAAATCTAAGTCGAATCCTGCAAAGCTAGCTTCTAAAAGCTCAATATTGTATTTTTATTAGACAATAAATAGCTGGGAAAAAAGTGAGGTTTATTTTATCCTCCAAATTGGTCTAGATATGACCCTTTTTCTAACTTTCACAGTTTCCCACAAATGACATTAGAATACATTCCTGCAAATCGCTTGGTTTCTAAGTCTAGATAGCAAGAATACCTCGTTTCTGATAATTATTTTTTTAAAATACAAGCTCTAGTCTTTTGATAGAATGATAATTAACACAACATGTTTCCTTCTGTCTCAGTGGGCTTATATATTTCCTACTGAAACACAGTGAACGCTGGTTACTATAGTTACAGTTTAAATTTAGAATAAATGCATTTCTCTGTAAGTGTGGAATATTCGCATGGAAACAGCTCAAATGCAGCTTTCAAATTAAATCTATGTTATTAAAAACACATGAACAGTCTTAAACCTAAACTAGCAGATGAAATCCCTTGATAGTACCACTAAGAAATGAAGACTTGAGGCTGTGTAATTGCCTAAACAGGATGGATGCCTTCTGAGAAAATAATTAGCTCAAATGAACACAGTATTCTACTTATTAATCTGTGTTAACATTTAAACTCATTCCAGTCCTGTCTAACTTCCTAAAACATCTGCTTTTAACTTCATTTCTTATTCACTGTGTAAAGAAATTTGGAGATTAACTCTGAAGAGTGGATCTTACTTATGAAATTTGTCATAATTGCATTAGCAGCCATGGAGGCATCGCTGCTTTCTACAGCCGTAGCAGACGGATGAGGAGCTGCAGAAACATTCTGCATTGCTTTGAGAAGTATATAAATAATGTCATTAAGTGCCATTAATCCTCCAGGCAAACATACCAACAACATTCATACTTGCTCAGCATGCCTGCTGAATATTACAAACATTTCATAATCCGGGGCTGTATTAAGGATAGCACAGAGTGTTGCCTCCCGTTACAATTTTCCTGACACCTTCCACAATAAAACTGTTCTCGGTTTAGAATTTAACTGAACTGTAAACTTCCAAGCTGAAATTTCACGTGTCTCGCGGTGATTACATTACTATTGCTGCCCGAAGTGTCAGTGAAATGGCTTAGCTGTTGGAGAAAGGCTAGGATAAGATCCATGGGTTTGCCCAGTTTGTAACATGCTCTGAAAGCACTTCAGCTCAGGTGCTCTGCTGCCTTCATGCCGTGGGTCTGGGGCTCGAAATGGGGCAGGGGGTTGCTCTGGCATCAGGAATATACCTCTCTTTTTCCTGGAGAAACCAACCTAGTAGCTGAGTGTCTGAAGAGCTTTGGTTTTTACATGCTCTGGAGAACTCTGTTAGGATTTAGCTTGGTTCTCCAAAGATTTAGTCTTTGTTGAGGTGGTCAGAGGGCAGGACCGCAGTGAACTAAGATGTTCCCATAATTTCTCATTCGAGCTAGCAGGACACACTTGCTTTTTGACAGAGCTAAAAAGGTAACTAAACTGAGAGAGATAAAAAGTATGGAATATCAGTTCTTTGAGCATCATTGATCCAGCTCTTAGAAAATACATCTTAATTATTTTTTAAAAGGAACACTAATTCAAGCACTCTCAGTACTTTTTTGAATCTTCAGTTTTGTAATTGCTACGTTTAAAGAAAAATAAACTTGACCTCCTTTTTCCCCAAGACAAAGGGAGTTTAGGCACAAAAAGCCTTTTGCAGGAGCTGACATTGTGAATGCCTAAATATCATACGAGTGTAGATTCTTTACATTGCTTTAGCTGACAGCAAACCTACCATCCCTTGGACAACATTTTGATCAATCGGCTGAGGAAATTGCTTTTAAAGGAAGAAATGTTTCACTTCAAACTGTATCCATTTTTCATTCACCACTGCTGCACAAAGCAGGATTATGGGGGGTTGTATGAAAAATAAAGTGAAGGGGGAGGATTCCCGTCTGCCAAATTTGCAGAGGCCCAAATTTGCATCCCTGACTTGCCTGATGTACACATTGCTCCCGTGCCCCTTTCTAATTATATATCTTCTTGATAGAGCTATGCCTAAGGGATGGAGGAAAGCACAGATACGATTTCCCAAACTACTTCATGGCTCAAGTCCCATTTTCAAAAGTGCCTGGGGGTCACTGCAACTCAATGAGATTTCAAGAAATGTTCAAAGACACCTACGTCCAGCATTCAAACGTGACTTGGGAGCTGAAATGCTCTGAGCCCCACGTGGAGACAGCATCGCCTGGCACACCTGGTGGGGATTTCATCTCCAGCTTTCCACCTGCTCTCCAAGTGTAGCTGCCTGCAGGAACACTGCTTTGTACAGGGAAATGGTCTAAGACCATCTGAGGTCTGGGACAGCTGGAGTATAGCCTGTATACTCGTTTTCTCTTGAAACCTTTCTTGGTAGTAGACACCTCACAACTCTTTCTTAAAAAACGGTCAGGATTTACTCTCCTCTTCCCATGTATAGCTAAAAGAGTGGAGAGGTACATTGAAAATATACCTCAGCCTTCAGCGTTTCCTCACTAGCAAGTTCAAGACCTCAGTTCTTTGGGATGCTGTTCTCTTCTGACTCCTTTTCTGAGGAGCTTACGACTGGGATGCAGCACCCGCTGCACTGCAACGTCTGTCTCCCTTTGCCTTTCTGGGCACATATTGCTATTGAAAATGGGCCTCTGGGATTTTTCAAAATGAGACTTTCAGTTCTTCATGTGCACTGCAAACAAGAAGAAATCAAGCATAACTCGACCAGACATGAACTGTGATCCTCCATTGCTGGGGTTAATGGACCACTGGGAATTTTGTCAGTGCCTCTCTAAAAGCAGTCTTAACAGTGGAGATGTAAAACATCAAGTGAGACTTGCTTTAATCTTCAATAACAGTGTGCATCATGGGTGTAGAATATAGATGCAAATTACAAACTGGTGTCGAGAATCAAATAAAATGGTTACAGTAGCCTAATTGGCAAATTTGGCACTGAGGTGTTCTGCAAAATGAAAGTTATTTCCAAATCCAGCACAAGAACTGCAGTAAGGAGAGTTATCAAACAGAAGAATGCAACGTAAAATGGATACTTGAAAGACCTTGCTATACTTTACATCTTTGTTAACGTGTTTCGTCTTGTCTTGCTTCACCATTTCCAGGTCATCCACATTATATTTGTTTTGCCTCTCCATCACGTGAAAGCTAAGTGAAAATAGGTATTACTATTTATAGTCCAAATATGTGGACTCAGTCCATAATTTTTTATTGCTTCCATCCTCTGCACTGCTTAGCCTTGTTTATGTGAGGTCTGAGCTTACCAATAGATTCCCGTTCTCCAAATTATTTTTGAGCATTCCTGAAGTGGTATTTTTGCAACAAAACGTGTATTTTTCAGTAGGAGAGAATGCGCTTTCGTTCAGCTCTCCACCTTCAGTGACTTGCTTAGAGAGAGCAGCTCAGCACCTGGTCAATATTTTATGAAAAGAGTAGACCTAATGCCATTAGGGAATGATTTCTCATAAAATTGTAGAACAACCTTATTCTGTTTAAAAGCTAAGGGCTGTTTTCCTTCAGCATAAAAGTTTCCCATCATTGCAAGAGAACAGGAAGAGGTTTATACATACACATACATATCAATTTTCTTCCATATTTATTTCTTCCAGTTAGATTAGTAGGTGTAGTCAGGAAACTTATTTTAGACAAAGCTGACATGATTATGCCATGTTAAAAAGTTTTATCATCTAAGGATTAAAGTCTTAAGGGATGTTTAGAAAGGCAGACAATTTATAGGAAACCATTAAAAATAAAACGCACTTGAGTGGATAAACATGCCCTTCTGCCAAGCTGAGCACAATAACAAATTTAAGCTGGCTTTTTGCCCACGGGGACTTCTGTGCTGGGAAAACCTCTTGTTCCTTGTCCTTAAATGTTTGTAAAACATTGTTTTCTGTGTTCTTTTCCCCCCATTTTGCTCTGAAAGGAGAGTGTGGTTACATGTATTTGTGGGGAGAGTGTTGTCTATTTGACACCACAAATATCAGGCTGGTACCACCGTACACCTTCAGCTGGTAATGGCAGAGGTACGAGTTGCATAACCTTTGCAGTCAGATGTACTTAAACTGCCCGAAAATGGAAATCTTAGAATGGTGTCCAGTCTGAGGGCGGTTTTGTGGCTGCACATCTTAAAGACAATAGAAAAATTAGTGTAAATATTTTAGTGTTTTAGGACCAAATCCTCACTGGCTACAGTGGGAGCAGTAGCAGAAGTGGTGAGAATTTACGCTCGGCCATTCTGGGGCAATTTGTGTGAAATCGCAGACTAAATTACTGGCAGACCCACAGACTCAAGTCAAGCAGATATACACATGTCACAGAAAATACTGAAGCTTGACATTCATGAAGTGGGAGGTGGTTGTTGTGTGGGGCTTGCAATGTAGGAGCTTTTGTGTGTGCAGAGACTCGGCAAAGTAAAAGCAAAAAGAACTGGAGGTGTAAAATCAACGCTAACAGCAAATTAAAATCTCTTTACTACTGAATTAGAGCATCTGTCTAGGAATTTAATACACTCTAAGTTATGCACATTGGTTTCATGCTTTTTGTTGATTTACTTTAACTAGTGTGAGTGTTTCCATGGGGAGGGAATCTTAGACATGGGCTGCTCAGCTCGCTACTGCCCTTTACGGGAAACTGAATTTGTTTTGCTTATCCTGACAACAGGAAGGACAAAGAGGTGAATAAAAATTCTTGTGATCAAAAACCCAACATATGTAGAAATTCAAATCTATATCTATACATCTAAATGTAACAAAAATGTAGTGTAAATCTAATTCTGTTGGTTATTCTAGTATAAAACAGTAATTTTTGACGATAGGGGAGTAATCCACATGTGTAAACATAGCGCACAGACTGCCTGAGACTTTGGTGCAGGACTGGTAGTTACGTGCCCTCACCTTGGAGACCCTGCCCAGCATACCAGCTGTGCCCCTTAGATGTAGCTTGGATAAATCTTTGTGGTGGAGGTGGAACCAAGAGAAATTTGGCCTGCAATATTCAAGCATTAATATTGCATAATAACAATTATTTGGTGACTGTTAAGCCACAACTGAAGTGGTTTGCAGCCTCTTATGCTGAAGCCCTCCTGTTCCCAATATCACAACACCTATATAACATTATATTTGCTTTCTACCCAGCTGGTGCTCAGTCCGATGGTCAAGAACAACAGCTGTAATCAGACAACAAATACATACCGACAAATGGATAAAATGTTGTTTTCAGATGTAGAAAGGGTTGCAATGATATTTTAGCACTGCAGGATACTCAGCATTTATTTTTTGCAATCCCTACTGAGGTCACTGGTTCACCAGTTCATGAGATTTGGTCCTTGCACAGATCAGTGGAGAAACACAGGGCCACCCTCATTTCTTTGTGCTGCCTCTTTCAGTAACCCTCCTCTAGCTGCAGTGCCACCCTCCAAAACGCCTCTTAAAGCCTGACTTTACAATATAACAATCAATCAACAAGGCAACGAGTCCACCCTTTGGCAGCAGCGCTGAAATGTAGCGTCAAATAGCTTTCAGACTCTATTGACTCACTAAGAGGTAAAGTCTGGTAATGTATCCAACATCTTGGAGAGAATAATGAGTGGCAGCTTCCCTGTAATTATAAATTATGATTTCTTCTGGTATAGAGGAGAAAAAGAGTATGGAGTCTTGATTTATCATTCAAAATTTCTCTTATCAGCTCATGCTGAAATGTCACAGTTTGAAGGGCTCTCCTCTAACAAGATGTAAAAAAATGCAAAACCAGATACTTGGAAAGCAATTAGCATTACACAGTGCCTTAAAGAAGTAATATAATGTACTAGTTATGGTTCTGTGTGTGTATATATATATTCATATACATGCATATATATATATACACACACACTAGAGTAAAATTGAAGTGGTCACTGGCTTTCAGAAGTATTCCATAATGATTTCACTTATCAAAAAAGCAGGAATTGTATATTAGCTGTTGCTGGACAAGAGATAAGGGAGCAAACCAGATAGCTAAAAGACTCACTCTGGAACTAACAATCCCTGGATCTGTAGAGCCTCCCCCCGACCCAAAGTGCAAAAAATGTTGCAGTCCCACAGGATAGTATTCCTGTGTATATACATAGGCAGAGGAAGGAGTCCAAGCACAACATCAAAACCAAACACCACCAAACCACCCCCCCCCCAACCCCCAAACTCTAAAGAAAAGGAACAGAAATGAATACGAGATTGAAAAGTATAAGACACATATAAAATCTCTTCAACGTACAACATCGTAGGAAGCTGGGCTTGCAGGACAAGTCACAGCCCAACAAACAGCTACAGATGCTCTCTTCCTCCTGTTCTATCACAAGGCACATTTTACTGTTAGATATTAAATATGCCGTATTACATATAACGCAATGCCTATACAAACAGTCCCATATAAACTACAAGAGGTATAGCAGCCTGGAGTAACCGGCTTAGATGAAGATTTCCACGCTGTAGATGCCTACATTTGGTCAGAAGAATCCCAGGACTCTGTTTTAGAGCAAGCGTCTTGTACTCAATAACCCACACTCGCAGAGGAAATTCAACTCTGAATTAGTACATTCTGGCAAGTATGATGAGCTTCATTCTCTGCAGCTCAGCCCTGTATGCGCTGATTGCTCATCCTCCCCTCGGGTGCTGTAATGCCCACAGAAGATGCTGGCAAGAGCACATCAGTCTCCCTGGCTCTGAGGGATCATCCAGAACCCGCAGAAAGGAAACAATACTCACTTTTCAGTCAATTGGAAAAAATAAGCTTACAAGGTTACCTTACCAACAGAAACCTTTTGTGAAATAATAGCAACCCCTCCGCCCCAGCTCAGGTGTATCACATCATTACATTAGTGCAGACAGAAAGTCCGATGCCATTGATTTTTCCAGACCTCTCAGACTCATTAGTGAAGAATTAGGATGACAAGTGGAGCTTGGTAACTATACCTGCGTGTTTTCAAATTCAAGACTCTTATTTTTAGACTCTAAGCAACTTATTTTCATCTTGCCTCTTTTCATTATTTTTTTTTTTTTCTCTTTTCTCTCAGTGTTTCCTAAGCCACATGTTTTTCCTAGGCTGTAGCATGTCTGGCCTTAACTAGAGAGCCTCTATCTTTTGTCCTTGAAAACATCACTGTGCAGGTAACCCAATAAACTTTAGGCACTTACATCCTCTCCACCTCACAGAAGATACCACTCCACATCTTAATCAGTTGCTTTGCTTTGCCCTTCTTTCCCCTATAGAAGTTTTAATATGTAGGACAGCTTTTTGTAGCTTTTCACAGTACGCGCCAGACTGTGAGTGAGCTTTGTGCACATACCCCCCTCAGTAATAACTGAATAGACTTTCCTCTTTTCCCATGTGTGATCCAATCATGTCATTACAACAGTATTTACTGAGCAATTAATAGTAGGCAAATATTCCTTTTTCAATATCTAGAGACTAAATCTCTAATGGGCACATTTTTCCCATCTTAAAAATTACAATGTCGTTTTTCTTTCTATCTATTATACAACTCCAAAATTGCTTTTCCCTGAAAATCCTGGTGTGGTTGCTATTCAAACATGGTCAGAATTAGAGAAAATAAGGTCCTTGCAGGGTCAGGTCAACAAGGTATTTGAAGGCCTTTCAGTTTACTTTTATGTGATTTAGAACAAGAAGTACCATGAGCTCTATTAGCACCTGGGCCAACTCTCTTGAAACAACAGCAAGTGCTCTATAGATCATTAAATGTCCCATTTCCCCACTATAAAAAATGGGCATGATCATTTTTATATTAATGCTAAGGCTGAAATAGCTCAGACTAGAAAGTTTATATGCAGTATGGGAGCAGTGCTGCAAAAGAGAAATGTAATGTGGT
Source organism: Phoenicopterus ruber ruber (assembly GCA_009819775.1). NCBI lineage: Eukaryota > Metazoa > Chordata > Aves > Phoenicopteriformes > Phoenicopteridae > Phoenicopterus > Phoenicopterus ruber. Next base: position 212,664,368 of record CM020215.1, read on the forward strand.
TTGACAGATTTCATTTTCCTCCTACCCTTTCAGTTCTTGACCTTTCTATAGCAACTATCAACAGAGGCAGAAAGCAATACTGATTTCTGTGATACTTCTGATACTATCAGAAACTTGTGGCCAATTTTACAAAAGCGCCTAGACCGAGTAAACAATACAAACAACGAGAGAGATTCAGATGTCTGTTCTCTCTCCATCAGTCAGCACGAATCCATCACAGCCAAACAAAGGTTCAGATTTAGCTTGGAGAGTGGATGAAAGTTCCTTCATTTACGTTATATGAAAAATTTACTGTGATATTGATTATCCATCAGTTTCCAGGCAGGCAGAGATTAAATTAACAGATTTTGAAGCCAAAGAGGACCATTATATAATTTAGCATCATTTTTTACGTCACACAGGCTGAGAAGTTTAATTCTATTACTCTCTCAAAAGAAAGACATACAGTCTTGATTTGAAAATGTCAAGACATTCATTACATCCCTCAGCAGTTTGATGCAATGGCTAATCACCCTGACATTAAAACATGTGCTCTACTTCAAATTCAGAGCTAATTCCCAGAATTGAGTTCTGGTTGTTCCTTTTTCTGCTGAAGCTCTTTAGTAGACGGTGCTCTCTCCCCCATCCCCCCTTTCTTTGTGAAGTTACTAATCCACTATCATTGAGTCCCCTTTTGAGTTTCTTTTCAGTACAGTTAAACAGCCTGAGCTCTTTAAATCTCACAGCAAAAATCTTATCTTCCAACTCTTGAAACAATAACTGTGGGATTTTCTTCTACTTCCCCCATTTTTTCAGTAGGTTGTTGCACCCTGTCTTTGGAATGAAATGGAATATTTTAACATCATGGCCAAGGAGGTAGGAAGGCGGAGGCAGCACTCACCTCCTCTTGCTGGGTATAACTCCCATCTCCTCACTGTCTCCCTCCAGAGTGACCCTCCTCGCCTGCCACCACTCATCGTCCGAGGCGTTGATGACGTGAAGGATGTCTCCATACTTAAAACTGAGTCCTTGGCTTGGGAGGCCGCTGTCTTTGCTCTTGTCATAGTCAAACATGGCTCTGTGGAAGGAAATAAAGATATGAAGACAGGTGATTATATCAGTCTTGGAAACATTTACTTCTGAATAATTTGTCATATTTTATGTTACAGCTAACCCTTGCTGCTTTCCAAAGGGAAGGGTCTTGCTCGGAGGAAAACTGTCCACTGTGAAGTTAATCTTTACAGAATCCTTTTTTTAAGGAGAAACTGAACAGTAAAGAATGGTATTTACTGTTTCACTCAGTACAGAATAATTACCATATCAGAATATTTAGTACACAAACCTGGTAGCCAGAAGCCCCTCTTGTCACCTTGCCATCGGCAATTTGTGGCTGTTGAGCTTGTCCTTTTCTCGCACTTCCCTGTGCTCAGACAGGGGGGTGTCTGGCAGACAGGGGTGCGTCGGGAGGACTAAATACAAGGGACCAAAACTATGCTCAGGGTAATGCATTTCTTTAGGTGAACGGGTGCACCTATCTTAGCATCTAGTTCGGACCCGAAGTGAGCTTTCAAAGGGAATCTCTTGATTATTCCCACTCACGGTGCTTTGGTTCATGTCCTGGATCTGTGTTAGGTTGCACACATAGGATTCCTGAGATTTGAAACTAAACTGAAAGACGGCCCGACCAGCGTAGGGCTAGGCTGTCATACACCCCTCCAAAAGCAGTCGGGGTGCCCACAGCACCACCGCTTGCACGGCCCACGTCCAGTCCCCGGGTGCTGCAGCACCTGCTCAAGCAGCCCCAGCTATTTCCTTTGATGTTGAAGATGTTTTCCACCAGTTTGAAGTGGACCTCTGCTTTGGGTATGCCTATGCAAAAGTCCCATGTATAGGACGTGTGTTAATATAGGAGAGATATATACATATGTCTAGGGTCTCCATAAGCACAAATGGAGAGCTAGCTTTAAGGTACCTGGCTATCAAACTGTGGCTGAGCATAGCTAAGCGTGAACTTACTGCCTCAGTAGTCAATCCAAATCCTGGGAAAGATCTTCAGCCTTCCCTGAGCTCCGTATTACCAAGCTACAGTGCGACCAGTTCTTGGCCTCGTCCAGCCTATGCCCGGCACCTACCCCAGCAGTCTTCGGGGTAGACGTACTCCCATTTCTCAGGGGAAGACCCTGCCCATGAATCCCAGCAAGGCTGTACATGAGCTCAGCTCGCTCATTGGAGTTACCTAGCCAAAACTCCAGATCTTGGTTTCTTACAGGAAAACATACATGGGAATATTTTTCCCATATAAAATATTGTTTAAAGATCATGCTTGTCAAGAACTGATGTTTATTTTCCTATAGGGAAAAGAATATGATTATAAACCTGACTACAGAAATGTTAGATCAGTAAAATCCCAAGAGGTGTATAATAATTCCTACTCTTTTATTGTCAGAAATAAAGCCATGGCAATCTCTTCACTGGTAAACACTTTTGTAAGAAGGATTTGATATAATTAATTGTTGTGCATTGTAGTGTAATTTCAGAAAATGATTATAGCAGCTTTATGGGTAGATTTAAAACACTCAAGGCTACCTCTCATAATGAGGAGAACTTAAAAAAAAAGTTATCATCAGAGTTGTAACTATGCAACCAAAATAATTTAAAAGCTCTCATAAGCACTCATTCTGCATGAAAGGTCTGGTTCAGGAGGAGTCAAAATGCTATTTGAATATGTCTTGTCTTGAAGAGTTTACGGTCGTGTACTAACATCTTCAGAAAAGCCCAGATAATTCCCTTCTCTGAGGATGAAGACAATAAATAATCTTGCTGAATTGTACATAATCCATGAGCTTGTGCCTTTCTTGGTAAATGTTCTTGGATTGCCTGTAACCTTTGAAAAAAATTAACGCCTTAGCAGTGGAAATCCTTTAAAAACTTGGCTATATCTTAGTAAAAATTTACATTCATAAAGGATTCTTATCAGTAGCAGGTCATCTGCTGCCTTCTCAAATAAGGCTTTCTGTGAGGACGTATGATGAAGCAGCATATCAATCCAGAAGCAGCTAAGTATCGTCAGTCACCTCTTAACCCATTAATGACACCCGATCTCTGGAGAAATGGCAGTGGACACATGAACAGGCATACAACATATCATCCTGTTGGTATTGCCCTTATCAGCGTGCACTGGTCTGAGTTTTACCACCGTATTGAACAGTCGTCTTAAAAATTCACTGAATAATCGTGTGCCTTGCCATGGAAGCCTATCAACATCTCAAACCACTGACCACCCCGTTGGCAACCATGCTGAAAACTGGGCAGATGTAATACAGTCCTGAATCCATGCGTAATTAAATTACTCAAACCGAATCACCATATCTTCTGTTGCAGAGAATATGCAAGACTGTCGCATCCCAGATGGAAAACACATGCCAAACTGGAAATGCTTCATATTTGGCAAGTTCTAAGATGAAGGGTGTGTTTCAAAAGCTGAGTAGTAGAAAGAAAGTAAAAGTAGGGCATTGTTCTTTGTCCTTGAACAGACATTTGCACCTCAGAGCCCACGTATTAACTTAAAATGACTGACTGCCATCGCGCCAGCTGATGGTAACGATGAATGCAGATGGCAATGTTTGCCACTGACTTACTTTGATTGGAGTAATCATGTGAAATGCTAATTAAAATGAGATTACAGACCTCAGACGAGAATTTTTGAGCACACTTTTCATTGAGTGAAAGATTTTGTGGCTGCATGCTCTACAGATGTTGATTACTCCATTAGTAAATGAAAATGATAGGAGAGCTGACTTCAGTGCTCTTTCCTAAACATTTCAAATTAAGAGCCAGATTTAAGTTGATAACATAACCGTATTTAAGCTTGCAACTTTGATAACATTGCTGGCTCTGTAAAACATACTTTTGCAAGTTGGCAGTTGGCCCAGTTGTAAACCAAATGGAGATCTTCACTCTAGGCACCGTTGTATGCATGTAGAATTTAACATGACTACCTTGGGCGATAGAGAGACCTAGGCACACTCATCCTCGCCTCCTCCTTTCAGTTCTCACACTGTAAGTACAATTTGGATCTCTACATGTCCAACTGAAAGCTCTAGTTTTACTTATTTAAGAGGCTGACATGTCATTTCTAATTTTCTACCTGATGAACAGCACCTCGTTCTGTTTGTGCTCAGCCTTGCAGGTGTATATAAAAATAACACATCTGCATCTGTTGAGCGTCAACTGAAGTGATACAAAATGAATGTGGCCAGCCCTCTAGTTTGGTAAAGGAACTGGGCAGGGCAGACAGAAAAAGATGTATTTTTTTTCTTTGCTCTTTCATGGTTTTGGACAATGACAGCCCGGTCTTACAGGATACCCCACTACATCCTGCAAGCACTGAAACTTTCATCAGAGAGTCAAGTTCAGCTCTCAGCAAAGTCTACTTGATCTAGGCAAGCTTCTTTACCCGGAGAACATACGTAAGTATGTTAGATACCTTAGATAGGTTCTGCCATGCCATGGGGAATATTGAGGAAAGGCTAAAATGCAGTAGCATCTTTGCAGAATATTATGTGTTGAGGAGAGGACATAAGCAACCCAGTCCAGCAAGAGACCCACCCTCGCACAAAGCACCCATCACCCCTTTCGGAGAGATGAACACCATATTTTCCCTTCAGTTAGAGAAGGACCAGCACAATCAGGACCTGTCTGCCATAACTCCCCCAAACAAGTACTCTTCCAGAATGGGATGTCTAAAAGAAACAGCAAAGAAGTGTTATTCAAACCAGGCAGAGGATTTAACCCATGAAGACATGTCACAGTGCCTCTCTCTGTGACAAGTTAGAGGTATCTCCACGGAACACGAGCACACATAGTGCAGATACTGGAGAGCCTGCTCAGCAGAGCTAGAGAGCTTTCTGAACTCGCCAATATGACTATATGTTTTCATATGGCTGAGTCTGCTTATTCATGGGTTGCTCGGGCAGTTCTTCAAGGCACTGAGCCGTAACTCATTTTTAGTGTCTTTTACTGCAATTTTAAAGAATAATAATCTCAATAACCTTACAGCTTTCTAATGGCACCGATCTGACAGGCTTGGATACTAACAGCTTCTCCTTTTTGTCTCTACAACTGATAAAATACATCTTAAAGAGCAGTTCTTCTTCTTTCAGGTGCTTTATGTCCTCCATTAGCTGCTTGCATCCACTGTTCAGCCCTTTTTGGATCATATAGGACAGAATCAAGAACTCTACAAGGCTTTCACTATGGCTGTAAGGGCTCTTTTTCCAGTGAGCTGGAAACTGGGATAGTCAATTTTTAATAACAAAGGAAATCAGTTTAAATTATTTAACTTTAATTTTAGAGCTGTCACCAATGTCGTGATCACACCAGCATCAAAAAAATTCCTGTTCAATATCTTTTAGAGAGTGCCTTTCATAAACAGGACCCTGGGTTACACAGGAGAGATAACACCTTTTGAGGTTACAAATGTAGTAAGCCCAATGGTTACTGTGAGACATGTATAAAACACTGAAATAAGGAACAGAGCTTGCTACAAACTAATTAAACAGATGTGGGGAAATCATGATTTGGCCGTCTTAGTTCCCTTATTAGAAAAATAGCAATAGAAGTGGGTTTCATTATCAAAGGCCTAAAGTATATGCACCAAATTTCCATTAACACCTTTAAACCTTTTTCCTCAATTCCCAGTTTTTGCATGAGTTTGGGGAAAACTGTTTAATATCTGTACAACATTTGGAAAGTGAAAAGTGCTATTCAAGTGCTAAGTATTGCTGCTGTCTTCTTGGTGAAAGCCTCCTGATTGTAGAAAGTTAAGAAACACAGTTCTAAGTGAAGCAAGAGGTACAAACACTTAGAACAAGCTGGATATCACAAGTATTTAAGATTATGTGAGTCTTCCTTCCCTGATATTATTCCAGACTTCAGAAGTGTTCATGACACTAGGCTAATCCCAGTAGTAATTTAGACAGAACTTAACAGGTTTTATTTTTTTGCTTGGGTGCTTCTTAATCATTTTTGGGAACCCACATCAGCGTAAAACATGAGACAAGCATTTCATAACGGCATCAAAATTCATTGCTCAAAAATAGTTTGAAATGAAAATACTGCCAGCGCCCAGCTGGAACGTACTGCCAAACATGCAGGGAGGTATCTAACATGGCAGTGAAGACCACTAAAATGAGGACATTTTTTTTCTTCCACTTAGCGTAAATACTTTAACATTTGAGGTATGTCCAAAAGCTAAGTTGCATTGTGCAGTCAGTTTCTATTTCTAATGACACCTATTCTTACAGCTAGAGTAATAAATGCTTGACATAGGAGAAATATATAAGCTTGAAGGAAATAGCTAATCAATTCATTGTGCAATCCCATATATTGCAGCCTATTGGCACCCACCATGCCTATATTGTTACCAGCATTTTAAAAATGAAAAATAGAATGCAGAAAGAGTAAGTAACCTTGCTAAGCCTGTGGCAGAAACGGGAGTTTAGCAGAGAATCCTAGCTTCCTCAGCTAATCCTGAAACACCATTTGGAAGTTAGTAGTCTTCGTGTTCTTCCTGACAAGGCAAGGGATATTAATGCATTTATAGCCCAGCAATATATTTTGCTGAATGCTCCTGTATGTTCAGTGCAAAATCCCAGAACCTTCACTCCCATATCACTGCACTATGGCCAGTAATCTCAGTTTGATACAGTCCAGGTACTGCGTGGCAGCTTCATTTGCATCTTTGAAATTACTTTCTTCTTCTTCTGGCACAGATGGGAGTTTGCACATAAATTTACAGACTGCTCTTTGCCATTTACTTTATTATGAAATGACAACAACATTTAGCAAGAGAGATCTTCAGCTTCTGTAAACAGTCCTAACGCTTCTGCAATCTGCCAGCATATCGGCATTTACACCACTTAAGGATAGTACTCTTTTCTCTGAAAATTTCCTTAGCAGAGATTCTCAGACATCAGACTTTATAACATACCATCATAAGGGAGAGATACTTTATTCTCCTTCTTCTCCACATCTATCCTATCCCCTGCCTTATTTTGGTGTTTTTTTTTTTTTTTTTTCAAATGGAGAAATCCAGTGCGCAGAGGTTTAATCATTTGCCTGGGTTTAGGCAGTAATTCAGCATCAGAGTCAGAATCAGACCCCAAGTTTCACAAATGTCTTTTCTGCACTCTCAGTAATAGATATATTTCCACCCACTTGCAGGCCCCGCTTGAGGAAAACATTAGAAGAAAATGAAAGAAACCCCAGTGTATTTCATTGCTATAGCTACAACAGAGAGCTCAGCAGCGCTGTGATGGAAGCAGCCATTGCAATACAATTAAGATTCTATTAAAAGGGTTAAATTTTCACATAGTGGCATGTCAATAAACACTTTCACCTTCTTCTCCCAGCTTCGTTTCCATCTGGAGAAGCTGAACAGGTAAATCCTAGGTGTAGAGCGTAGAAAAAAGTTGCTCTCTCTTTGTGAGGGGTGGGAAGCTCTGAGGTGCTGCTTGCTATGACTGGAAGCTGCCAGAATAGCTCCTGTGCTAGGGATGATCCCGTCGTACATTGTCACCTCCTCTGGAAGAGTGGGAGGGCACTGTTTTGTTAGCTTTTATTAGGAATATACTACAACAATGTGGTTTCGACAAAAAACATCTGAATGTTTGACTTGTTACCTACAACTCAAAGATACTGTGATTCCTGCTTCTCTTCTCCTCTCCTCTCCTCTCCTCTCCTCTCCTCTCCTCTCCTCTCCTCTCCTCTCCTCTCCTCTTTCTTGTCGTATTTCCTGTCTTAATGATGTTCCACCTCTTCATGAAGCTGATCCTCTCAACCGTAATTACTGCAGTTGAGCTGAGAGGGACAGTGCTAGCAGCACCTGTGTTATCAAATTCAGTCATGCCAAGGCACTGCAACATGGTTGCCGTGTTCCTTTTGAAGTTAGCACAGGACAGGGACCATTCCCAGCAACATGGATGCATGTCCCTTTTATGGTGGAGAGAAGGACATAAAAGAAGGGATAGGGGCTGTTGCAGTGGGCCATGGAGGCTACTCCCAGACGTGTAGCTTAGGGTGTTAGCATAGCTGATAGCACTGATGGAGACCCTGAGCGAGTGGAGCTGCCCCTAAAGCACCTCCACTATACCAAACCCCATTGCACATTTGCATCCAAGCCTTTTCCATTTGCTACCGTATTGTTCCTTTACTTCATTCAGCGGTTTCTCCATTCAGTCCAAGTCATTCTTTATCGTTTTTTGCTATCGCTCCTAGTGGGAATTTGGCAGAGAGTTATGTGATGGACTTCAATGAAAAAAGGATTGGAGACAGCAGTATTAGTTCCAGAAAAACTTCACTAAGAGGAGGGAGATATTTTCTTTATGGTGTTTACATCAGGAAAGAGGATTGCCATTTGTCCTCGAGCAATATTTTGTTCATTTTGCAGATCCGACCATAATTCTTAATGTCAGCTCCTATGAGCCAGTGTTTATGTTGTTGATGGGCTTTTTTGGGTCTTTAGCAAGTGCTCATGTTCTCTGCGGGAAATGGATTCTTCTGTGCTGAAAAGATTTAAGTCAACATTTTCAGAAGTATCGATTGATGAATGTATGTTGCACTGCCGTGGTCTTGCTGTGCAAGAGCATACAAGGTCCTGTGTTAGAGGCAAAATCTCTCACAGCCCACAGTGAGGAAGGACTGACAGCTTTAGTCTGTGGACGTGGACAGGACTCATATTACTCCCAGGTTTGCCTGGCTTTAAGATCTTCCAGCAGGAGCTGAAAGGTGGCTTGAGAAAGTGAAGCTCTTTCATGTCTTCTCTTGTGCTGGCACAAGGGGAATTCATTTCGGGGTACACCCACTTTTTGTTTCTTCAACATTATACAAGGCATAAAAGGACCAAACAGAATTCCCCTTCTGCTTGCAAACATCTGAACCCAGTACCGAGCTGTGACCGTGTGCCTCGACCCTTTCCATAATTTATTGACTAGGAAAACTGGCTGCCAGTTTCACCTGCGATAAACACAGAAGCTTTTAAATACCCCTACATTATACTCGGTGTATTCCAGATTTGCAGCTTTGAGGTTTGCTTTAAAACTGGGAGACCGCATTGGGTCAGAACACTGATTAGAGTTAGCCTTAGGTATTTTGACAAGCTCCAGAGAAGATCTGCAGAAGCATCTCAATTCTGGAGTGCTTCTTCAGCACTCCTGAATCCGTGTGTGAAATTCCATGATAAAACCCTAAACTTGTGAGTGAGATTCGAATTTCACAGCAAACTAGAAAACTTAGGCTAGGTTTGTTCTAAGGTTTTTTTCAAAGAAAAGAGATCATTTTTCACTGACCTTCACCTGGCCTGAGGATTATGCATCAAAATTAGGCAAAATTTGCAAGTTCTTGGGTTTGGTGTTTTTTTCTCCCCACACAGACGAAGTGAAGCTGCTGCTTGGCAGCATCTCTGGTTTCTGTCTAGGGAAGCTGTGCAGTTTCCCAGCACAGATTCCCGTGTTGTGACATTTAAGATTATCCATATCCAGAAAGGAAAAGAAAAGTGACTGGATGTCAAATCAGGGATACTTTAAACTACCGGGTAATTCGCCTGAAATTGCAACCTGTGGGTTGCATAGTTTGACACAGGAGCCAAAGAGTCATTCTGTGATTCTTAGCTTTAAAGAAGTAGTAACTTATTTACTGTCTGAGAATATTCATTTAGTGATTTTTTTTTTCCACCCCAGGGAAAATAAAATAAAATAAAAGAAGTTTCTTTCAAAGACAATGAGACAAAAGGAATATTGTGACTCTGTGTAGCACAGCCTGTGGCCAACCCCCTCCCTTCCTGCTCCCAAATGTGTCGTCCTTCTAACACAGAATACACTGTAAAAAAGCACAGATTTAAATTTTTTTTTAAAAAAATAATTGGTCTACAATGGGTCTAAATATTACAATAGCTCTCAAGGATCTGCTTTGGGTAGTTGGGTTTTTTACGTAGTTGTCTCAGATGCCCTGTAGCTTGCAATTGCTTTCCCTTAGACCTAATCATGACCCGTATCTGTTAGCAGCTTCTAAAATTACGTTATGGCCAGGCTGCCCACAGAATTCATTGTGCTTCCACTGGGTTATAATCAAAAGGAAATTTTCAGCACACGAAAGAACCCCACTGATAACATAATTATTACTACCAGCCGGATATATGATGGCTTCTTTGTTTTTTTGGACAAGGATATTAGACATCTGGAGAACTAAAGAGAAAGACTTCCTATGGAAAAGTGATCCACATTTATGATTTTTATAATTTGAACATAATGGCGACAAAAAGTGTGGTAAGAGATGAACTAAACACAATGCCCCTAGTACTGAAAAATACCCCACCAGCCAAAATTCAGACAATTGTGGCAGCAAAATGGAATATTATTTTTTTTGTCAGAAATCAACATGTAATACTGGAGCTTTGTCAGTCCGAATATTCTTACTTCTGTGCAAGCGGTGTAAGAGGTGAGGAAGTCTACAGACTTTCCTAGCATGGAATTGCTCTTTTGTTCATGTCATAATAAATCTGTTTATACATTTCAACCTTCAGAGATTATTTTTGAAAAAGAATTTTTCGCCAGCTATTGAAAAATTGTAGGCAAACAAAACAAGGAGAAAGTATTAACTAGAGAGAACACTGGCTGCTCTGTCTGTAATGAGAGAGGGCATTCTGGAGAAGTCAAGATATTTGTTTGCAACAAGTCTTTCTTTCTTAGTAATGATTTCTGCTTGGCCTTGAATGTTGCCCTTTGACAACGACAGAGTCGGAAGTCGGATTTGCATTGTTATAGCGTTGGCTGACTAAGTTCTTCTGAAATAATGAGGTGTCACATGCATACAGGAACCGCACCATGGAAAATCACCGAAAATTATTATGGAAATTAATTCTCCTGCCTAATGTGGAGAAATGTACTAAATCCATAAACTCTGCTGGATGCGAGTATTTGAGAAATCATAAAATCCTTTTGTCTCTAGGCCAAAACTTGAAGAGCTCATTAGGAGTTTACTCAATCAGTGGGAGGCTGCTGATAGAGTGAGTCCTCTGTGTTTTAGCGCAGACTTCAGCAGGGAGCGATGCAATTCATTTTTGGTTTTGACTTTGTCTCTTTTAAAGAAGGGTGATTTTGCAAAGATCAAAATGCTATCAAAGTCTAAAACTGTATTTTTGTGGCGCAAAGGTGAGGTGACCCTACATAACCTCTGGTTCATGAGGCTGAACATGAAATCTCTAAAGGCTTCAGATTTACAAGGTGTAACTCTATAGAAATCGATAGATATGGAACAATGCTGAAGGCCTGAGTTGAACTCAGCTGAAATCTCCTAAACTGTAATGGAAACAACAGAGTAAGTGCCTGAACGAGCAGCAACTATGAGACGAGATGTACTATTTAGTCAACTAGTTCTGCGGATTCCTTGAACTGTTATCTGTCAGCCCTTGCCTATCATAAATGAGGTTTATCCTCCTAAGTATTAGTCTGTGATTGGTTTGAATGTTTTCCTAGTAGATGATGTTTTCTATAAACCTCCATCTTCTGGAGTCAAATGAATACGCTAAAACCTCAGTTTTCATTCGTGTCCGCTTCTCATGGAGAAAAGCTTGAAAATATGATGCCAGAATACACAAAAGCAGACGAACAAACAAAAAGGGCAAATAAAAATAATAGTCTTTGGTGTCACCTTGTCAATGTCAAAACATTGTGATTGTTTCTTCTTTTTAATGGTTACATTTGGTGGTTTCACTGTGTGTGTGGTTGTCAATCCTCTTTAGAAACAGACTTTGAAGAAAAAAGTGCTGATCGACCACTATTACCAAAACTATTTAACAGCAGCAATATGTATTTTAATATTTATTAAACAAAGTTGTGAGGGGATGATGCTAAACTTCTTAGCTTCTGTCCTTTAAACACAAAATGAAGCCCGTGCTGCAGCGAGCTCCTTGCAGCTAATCGTTCGCTCCATTGCGTTATCCACACCCTCCTTCCCTGGGAGCGCCGGCTCTCACGGGCTCAAAAGCAGGATTAAGGGAAACATCAGAAGTTCTCGCGTCCCATTTTTAAAGGTAAATTAAGCACATCCGAGCCTAGGTTTTGCTGACTTTCAATGAAGATTAGACTTTGAATTGCTAAGTTGCTTTGAAAACGGTACCCTAAGCAGCTTTAAGATTGACAGAATTTGCCTTAAGCTGCTTGTCAGCTAAGGCTGACAAGAGGAAGGTCTGGTACCGTAACAGAGGCACTTTGATTCCTTGCTCTTGGATGGTGCTAGCACGTAGGATAAGCCATTTTTTTCCACTACCATGAACGAAGCTCAGAGTTTTGATGGTTTTGTCAATAATGACACTTGATCATTCTGTGGGTAATTCCTGATTTAAGCAAGGACGCTAAGCAACAGAACTGGGACCTTTCCTTTTAATATCTTCATTTAAAATGAGTCTCGTGGCAGTAAAAAGCCTAAAAATAAATCTTTCAGGAAAATCAGCTGTGTTCTTCTTCTCTCTGCCATGAAAAGTTTCTACTTACAGTGGCTTAATCTTACCTTGATTTTAAGACATTCCTCTGTCCCACAGAAAAAAAATTGCCATGAACCCCTGCTTCTACTTAGCAATTAATTTTAGATGGGAAAAGTTTATCAAAAGCCACGTCCTTAAGTTTAGGCAAAGTAGTAATAGCAGTCTCTTGAGTCAGGCTCCTAAAAATAATTTTCTTTAATATTTGCATAATCTGACCAATTTCAAGCAGATTACACATACTTAAAGTTATGCATTGAGACTTATCTGTGCCATAACACATTGTATGTAGTAGAAAATAATTCGTGGATGGAGTTGCTTTTCTAATATTGCTCATAGGTAAATATTTTCTATTAAATTTATTTTTAAAAAATTAACCGCACATTTCAGGACATAAAACTCAGTTTGAAACCTCATACTCTACTACCGTTTCCTCAACCTGAAACAAATGATTGTGTCACGCTGGAAGCTGGAACATGATGCACCTTAATGTTAGATTTGTGTGTGCAGGAAATACAAGACTGAGGCAGAAACGATAAAATCTACTTTATGTCTTCGGCAGCTATAAATGAACAGCAACTCCCTCACTGGCTTGTAGGATATGCTGGCATCCTTACTGTGTTTTTTAAAAACATCAAATAATGCACTCTACAAAAAGATTTTGTAGCCGGGAAAGTTGTAGAAGAGATCAGTTTAAGAAGCATGTCTTTGTGTGTCATGTTCATCACGGGCCGATCCAAAAATTTCCTCATTTTATGTTGCTTGCTGGCCTTGATGAGGTACTTGATGAGGCTTCCTGGAGAGGTGGTCGATGCCCCAAGTCTGTCAGTGTTTAAGAGGCATTTGGACAATGCCCTTAACAACATGCTTTAACTTTTGGTCAGCCCCGAATTGGTCAGGCAGTTGGACTAGATGATCATTGTAGGTCCCTTCCAACTGAAATATTCTAGTCTAGTCTAGTCTAGTCTACTTTAGGGAAGGAAAAGCCTCTATAAGAACAACAAACCTTGTCATTAACAAGGAAGATGCATGAGGTCAACTCTCTTGCTTCCACTGTAGGAAGAGGGAGCAAATCCCACTTTCCCAATAGAGAAATCCATATAAAACATGACAAGAACTTTTCTGAAAATCCAGTCCTTGATCTAACGGACCGTGTAGGATTAATGAATGGTGCTGGACCACATTCACATTCGCATTACTCAGGGATCACTTCATCACTAGTGGAGCTGCCCTGAACATGCGAGAGAGGGCAGAATCTCACCAGGAGGATGGTGGGCATTGGTGCAGGCAGTGCAGAAGTTCTGCAGTTTTGGGAGATATTAAAAACTCGGCTGGACAAGGCCCTGTGCAACTTAACATAATTTTGAAGTTGACTCTGCTTTGAGAGGGGAGTTGGACACATAACCTCAGGGTGGTCTCCTCCAAGCTAAATTACTCATGATCGTATCTATTCAGAAGGATTGAAGTATAAAATATATTGAGACACAGAAATTTATCTCAGACCATATTTATCACTTTTGGGCACATCAAGAATTTTTAATATATATTCTATATAAAATGACAGCCAGACTTCGGTGTCTGAGAGACAGCATTTTCTGCAGTGGGTAAAAATAGTTCACTTTGCTTAAAAGTTCCTTGATGGTACAGAGATGCTCGAGCTACATACAAGTTCAGGTGATGTTCTTGGAAGGAAGAGAAGACTGAGAGGGGACCTCATCAATGCTTATCAATATCTCAAGGGCGGGTGTCAAGAGGATGGGGCCAGACTCTTCTCAGTGGTGCCCAGCGACAGGACAAGGGGCAACGGGCACAAACTGGAACACGGGAAGTTCCGCCTGAACATGTGGAAAAACTTCTTCACTGTGAGGTGCCAGAGCCCTGGCACAGGCTGCCCAGGGAGGGTGTGGAGTCTCCTTCTCTGGAGAGATTCAAACCCGCCTGGACGCGGCCCTGTGCAGCCTGCGCTGGGTGACCCTGCTCTGGCAGGGGGTTGGACTAGATGATCTCCAGAGGTCCCTTCCAACCCCTGCCATTCTGTGATTCTGTGATTCTCCAGAACTGCGCACCGATACTAAACCAATGTTCAAAGCATTATGGCCATGTTAAAGCTGTACCTCACCACGGCTGATATGGCTGTACTGTAGTGGTTTGGGAACTACCGTGTGTTGGGAGCTCAGCCATCTTCGGGCACTGTAGGCACCCCCGGCGTGACTGCGAGTTAGAGTAGAGAGGGCTTTCTTTTGTTCATATTTTGGGAAAACAAATTAGGTGCAATGCAGAGATGATTAGAGGAATCTAAACTCCCTAGAGAGTAAAGAAGAGAGCTAGATACTTATGAGAAAGGAAGAATTCAGAGCATTTCCATTAAACAAGAAAAACAGGCTCACACAGGTGGTGTGAACATTCCTCTAATTCGATATCCTGTTTCCCTGCTTGTTAAATAAGAATACTTAAGGATAGTATTGTGAAGTGCTCGGAGAGTATGGTAAAGTGGCCATATCAATGCCTGTGATGGGTAAATTAAACATAAAGGCTGAAATCTCTTTGATTTCAATAGAAGGAAGCATCTGTTGAAGCTACACATTTTGTCAGAAAAGCCTGCCGTGTAAATTACACTGTCATTTAGCATTTGCTTATACAAAAACTGTGCCATTAAAATGAATTGAGTCTTACAGAATAACAGAATAGAGACCCAAAAGTAAGTTCTTTTTTTTGATTCTGACATCCCAGGGAGTCGTGGAAAAACAAACAGGCAGGAAAGTGAACAAATGTCTCTGACTGAGAAGATGTTTTTCTTTCCCTTCATGTGGACAAGATTGTTTGAAATATTCGTCAACAAGATTTTTTTTTGCCTGGACCAATTCGTAGGCTTTTTGCAGTATTTCACAGCCTCATTTGCAAGCTGTAGGAACTTCATATTCGTTGACTTCCAACATGGAAACAGCAGTGCAATTTAGCGGGTGATTTAAGGGCTGAGTAAGGATGCTCTCTTTGGAGAAGGCTGTGGTGTACAGCGGGGAGAGGATCAGACCATATGTGCCCCGTTCCTGTATGTTCCCTAAACATCTGCTACTAACCACTGTCACAGAAAGGACACTTGGCTAAATGCACCTTTCTTCTGAGCCAGGGTAGCTGCAAAACAAAATTGATGTCACTTTTACAGAGAAAAATAGATACAGAAGGTGGGAAACAGAAACTGCCTGCACGACTTGCACTAGTGCCAACAGGAGAAAGGACATGGCAAATCTGCAGTGTTTAAAAAACATGAACAAAGCAATCGAGATGGAAAAAAATCAAACACTTGAAATATCTGCAGGGGACAAATTATGAAAACTTGCGGCTTAAGGAGAATCAGGTTGAACTCTTCAGTTTGCTGACAGTTTTCCCTGCGTGTAGGTGATGACTCTCACCAGTCAGTCAATGGGGGAAGAGCAATTCCCAGGGCCTGGGACCCTGCACAGGCAGCCCATGGACTGCCAGACATCTCGGGGAGCTGGGAAACCTCACAGGGGCCGGGGAGGGACAATTACTGTGGAGTTTCTATGCATGTGTCAACCCCAATGTTCTATCAGAACATTTTTGTTTAGGGCTACCCTGTGTCTCCTTGATGGAGGTCTGTGTTTGACGATCAGTATTACTTCAGCAACCTGAAAGCTGCTATAGCATATAAAGTGCTGTGTTGCATTAAACAGCAGTAGCTGGTGTAAGCAGGAGTTTCAAGTCACCTTTGCATATCTGCCTTACCTGTGTAGATCAACCACACCACAGCACCTGCTTCCCAGATGTGTTGTCTTTAAATCATTTTGCTACATCAATATCCAAACATTTCTCTTAGGTTTAGCTATACCATTCCTACCTCTGGTCTTATAGGATCAAACTCCATTCGTTTTTTTAACACAATTTGTGACTAGCAGTGCAAATGCCGTCTTTTTAATAGTTTTCCTTCTGTCTCTGTCTCATTAACTTAGTATTTCCCATCAAATATCAGCTAAGGAAATATCTGTTTCTCTAGCGAAGTCTGAAATGTTTCCTTTCCATGGCTGTGATTTATCACTGCAGTTCTGTCATTAAGCTCTGTAAAGTGAACCAAGTTAATGGAAAGACTCTAAACAGAGTGAGCTTGTATTGCAATGAACAACTTTCAGTTTTTCTGTATAAACAAGCAAGTCAGCACAAGATACAATGTGATGAAATAAATATAAATGAAAAAAGAAACCTTAAAAAAATTGTATAAAACTTAATTTACTTTCAAAGTTTCCTTTGCCTTATGATCTCAAAATCTGTGTCTTAAAATCCTTATTTGAAGTTAAGAGTAAGAGCTTCTCTTCCTTTAAATAATAGATATAAGCACTATCTTCTTTACCAGAAAGCCATTTATTAAGCAAACCTCCGTTGCAGCATGCAAATGCCTCTGAGGGATAATTTCACAAAATCTTCCCAGTTGTCCCACATAGCAGGGCCACATCTGAAAATCGTTGTATATCCTGCAGCTGTAGCAGTAATTTACTGCCACTAATTTATCAGTCCCATTGCATTACTGGTCTTTAGTGAGGTGGGCTGAGATTTTTCCTTTTCTTGATTTGTTTTTAAGCGTTTGTATTAATGTTCCTCCCTTTACACAAGGCCGAGGGATCTCCTGCATGCAACAGTGGAGATGTCTGTGCTTTCGCTAATCTCCAGTGGGAGCCTATGCCCAAATCCAGACTCACTGTTCAGAGACCAGCATGGCTCTGCATTGCCAGACTCTGCAGGGACACCGAGAAGAGGACGTGCCCCTCAAATCCTTTTACAACCAAGATGCAAAACAGGACAAAGAAAGGCTGTCCTGGCCTTAAGACATTATTTTCAGCACCTTTGACATACTCTTCTGCCTCCTCAAATGCTTGTTGGCAGCTCATGTAAGATCAGCCTGAAGGAACCGGGGTACCTAACTCCCACTGGGGCAGGTGGTGGGCACCAAAATAAGGCTGGCAGCGAGGAGTCCCTTCCAGCTCTGAGCCACAGAGACCTATAGGAGTCAGAGCTTCAGACACATCTCTAGCTTTTCCAGTTGGCTTTCCAGTTCCCAACTCTCAATGTACTTGCTGCCATGAGTCCAATCCTTGGCACCTAATTCATCTCCCCGCTCCAAGCTGATACCTTTTAGGCACTGAGATCAGTCCTTGGGAGTTCTGCGCTCAACACTGGAGACAATTTTGAGGAATTGCAAACCCGGGTGTTTCACTACTCAGCATCCTTTACCAAATGCCTGTCTCTGGGACCCTGCCTCTCTCTTCATAAAGCAAGGATGGATGGCATTTCCCTGCCACGAAGGAGAAGAACGAGGATAACTACAGTAAGGATTGTGCAGCATTCAGGTACTAAATACCAATTACACAGGGCATTGGGGTGTAATAAGAAAGCTCAGGAAAGAAAAGGCCATAGCAATAAAGCTAAATGAATTATTTACAATCAGCTACAGGATGCATTTAAGGATGAACCCACAGAAGAGCCTTTCAGGCCTGTCAAATCAATGGAACCGTCTGCACTTGATGTGACAGTAGACAAAGTTTAATAACAAATCAATAAAATGAATAGTAATAAATTACCAGGATGAGATGAATGACTCAAACGTGTGGAAGTGGAAAATACAAAGCCATTTTTTTAAAGGGAGGCCACAAATAAATTAAATCTGACTCGAGTAACAGGCAGATCTACTTAACCTCTTCAGAGGAACAGGGAACTCATGGACCAGGAGTATCGCCTGGATTTCTGGAAAGCTTATGACAGACTTCCTCACCAAAAGATCATAAAATATAAAAGATGTAGTGGTCTAGGAGTGAAGGATTAGTAAATGTTTAAAGGATAGGAAACAAGGGTTAACAAACAAGGTTTTATTTTCTCAACAGAGGAATTCCCGTAAGTGATCTAGAAAAGGTGGTGAAAAATGAGGCAATAATATTTACTGAAGACACTGGATTATCAAGGGTAGCAAACCCAAAACCCGACTGAGAATACTTGCATAAGGATTTCAAAATGTCAAGTGACTGGATGATAAAATACTTGATGAAATTCAATGTCAATAAATGCAAAGTGAGGCATGGGGAATATCAGTCCTCGGTAAATGTACACACTGATATACACTAGCTAAGCAATTACTCCCCAGGGAAGAAATGCTGGAGACTTTGTGTATTGTTCTAGGAAAACATTAATTCAGTGCTTAGCAGTAGTAAAAAAGGCAAATTTGTTCCTACAATTTAAGGAAATGAATAGAGAACCAAACAGAAATCATCGCTATTATAGCATGATACCATGATACAGACGCCCACACACTTCTGCTACAGACAGCCCTGATCGATCCCCTCAGCCTGAAGAGGGCCTGGAAAAGGCAGAGAAGGAGCAGAGAGGTCAATAAGGGTGATTTTCTCACAGAGGTAGATTATACAGACCAAGCCTTCTCAACTTTAAAAAAGATGACCAAGAAGAGCATAATAAAAGTTAATGAAATTACGAATTTCAGGGAAGAGGGAATAGGGAACGCTTGTTCACTGTTCTCACAGTACAAGAAATGGAGGGAGTTGTAATTTAACCACTAACAGGTAATATACAGTATGCAATTAACCAGTGGATGTAGTAGAGTCTGAAAATTTAAATGGGCCTAAAAAAATTATTCCAAAGAAGAGAAAAATCCATCAAGAGCTATTTTTATAGTCTCAGAGGATCTGCTATCAGACAGTATTTGAGACAGAATAATGGGTGGGAAGGACCTTTGGTCCAACTGAGTTTGCTGGTCATGTTCACCTTCACACGTTCACCCTGCACCACTGGGACTTGGGTTTGATCTGTATAACTTGAAACAGTAGTCATTTGGCTTTTGACAACCTGCTTGAAAGACAACTTTTATGTTTATGTCCTGCCATATTTATGGAAACCAACTAAGGAACTCAAGCCGAAACCTCATTTGTACATACGCGATGCAGCTGCCCATAACCAGAGCTGGGACCCATTCCTAGGGCCGACAATTTTCTCCAGGCTATGTAAGTCACTGTCTACATCTCTGTTTCTTCACGTAGTCCCTCCTTCAGAGAAAGCTTAGAGATATGAAAAACACTAATTGAGAGATGGATATGACTATTTTTATGTTATTATCAAAAAATTTCTTTCAGACAATGCCCTTTTCCTTTCTTCTGATGGCTAGGTTTAAAGGGATGGGGCACTTAATTTTTATCTGAAAGTCTTGGCACAGTTACTAAGGATTTTAAATCAAAATAATTTAAATCAATTTATAGAATATTATTTTGAGTAATCTTTTGGTTTTCCACTAATGAGTAATGTTGCACAATTATACTGAATGCAAGGATTGAAAACACATCACAGATTTAAGAGCACTGAAAAATCTTCCTGAAACACAAATTTTACTGACTGATTCATTATTTTTATGAAAGACTACAATTTTTTTTGTTACAGAATTTCACTGGTACAGGTCTCAGTGCATACGATAATTAAAAAAAGTACCTATATATGTTTAGGTTTGCAAGATAGTGGATGCATGCGCATCGTCCTAACCTAGCATGGTAATATTAGGAATTCAACCAAACTGTTGAATACATCTAATGTCCTCATACAGCACCATATTTCTTTTTGCAGTTAATCCAAGTATTTCTTGTTTTTAGAGAAAATCTCCCACTACAAATCTAGGCCCTTAATCCACGTATTCCTCATTTTAAAGAAAATCTCCAACTACAAATCTAGGTCCTCTTGCCTTTGGGTAAAGATATGAGTAGAAGGGTAATTTCCTGGAAACGGTTTCTCAAACCTCATTAGTAAAAATGTTTGCTTTTCTAGGGAAAATAAACTTTTAAATTGGATTTTAAGTAAATACTGAAGCAATAACATCTAAAGAAATGTTTTAAGAAATATTTTTATATGCTTACACTGATAATAAACTAAATAAGGGAAATATCATCATAATGATCATGCAAAAAATGCCTTGGAGAAAAAAGATGTCATGTATTCCCTAAAGATATCTCTGTTCTTGTCTCTTGCTAAATGATTGACAGGGTAAAAAATGAAGTGATTAACTTCTAGCTGACAGAAAACAGTAACATGGGTCTGTAATGATGGCACCCGCCAGTGGCATAGTGTCCCACTTATCTGCATTTTAAAGCAACAGCTGCTGGGTCTTTTGCAGTGTCTGCAGAATTTTAAAGAGAAGCAAGATTAGAAACAACAGTACGTCTTTACTACAAATGCCACGAAACTGGCCCTCACAAGAAAAAGATTGAACAGAAAGTGTTGGGCGTATGTGAAATAATTATGGGGGGGCGGGGAAGCAGCTCTTATAACTCTTGTCATCTATGTAAAAATACCCTGACGCTTCTGAATCAACATAATCCAGGTGTATGGTTTCACTGTCTACCAAACTTCCTCTAGACTGAGACATTTTTCTGGAAGATCTTCTTGAATCTGGACACTTTTCCTAAAAGAAGTTAATTATAAAAGGAAGCAGATGCCTTATTATTAGGCTACATTTACACAGTTGGACATATCTACACCAGAGAGTGCTCAGTACTGCCAACGGGTTTGCAACCTCCCTGTCCGAGACGAATCCCCTCTAGCACATACGATCCACGCTGCTTAGCGCTGGGCTCAGGGCTGCTTTGAGCCCATGTCACATCCTACATCCCTGAGAAATAATTATTTTATGAATGTGGTATTCTTCCTCTTCAAAGTGGCTGAAGGAATGTGAACAGTATGTTGCAGCCTCACAGACCGTGTTTTATAGCATAACACCAGAATAGTGTTGCGTGTCCTGAGCAAGGAGCATGAGGGTGTGTGAAGATCACCTAAGAGTGAACATCTGCAAGGCTGTGTCATGCAAAGGGAACCAGACCCAGTGCTGTCTTATCCATCCTGCCCAGAGAAATCTCTGGAGCGACCTGTCCTAAAAATAACCTGTCCACATCTGGTCTTGAAGGGGACTAGTTAGTTTGCTCCAAAAGAGAGCTTGGGAGTAAAAGAGCAGTACAGTGTGAGCAATCAAGGCCTCGGGTGCAAACTGGGCTGACAGATTATCTGTATTACATAGTTATACCCAAAGAATCGTGCCACAGTAACAGATTTTTAGAAATAATACAATTTTGTTGGTGAGATAAAGCCATATCTAACATGTCATATTGCAGCAGCTGGAATTCCTATTTTGGAGTGAAATGAATTCATTCATGTGAATGTGGCTCACAAATTAACTATGATATTTGCTTTGCTAATCATTGATATTGTCTTTAAAATGGCCTGCTAGTTTAAGAGTTTCTTTGGGAGAAAATGGCAGCTCTCAGAGCTCTACAGCAACATGAAATTCCAGGCTGGCATATGATTTGTTTTAGATATAGCTATGACTGTGATTGTAATTGCCTTGGACTTTCTTGATGATCACTATTCAGAAAGCTTCAGATGATCCTGAAAATCAGAACCATTTCTAATCATCTTACCTCTTTGAAGTTGCTTAGAGTACAGTAAGGTAAAAGGTATTGAATACAGCCTATGACAAAACTTTCTGGAGACTGATAGGTTACTCAAAGCTGAGAATAAGATTCAGATTGACTATTTTTAATGCCTAAAATGGACTTAGACGGATTTTAAGCACCAAGGCCTTACTGCAAAAATTCAGAGCTCCTACTCCCTTCAGTAAACCAAGTTATTTTAGACTACATTTGCTCTCACATATTTATGAGATGCTGGATGTCTCTCTCTCTCTCACTTAAGCATTTATGGAATTCACACTTAAAGCAGAGAAATATCCAGACTGCATTTAATCCCTAAAGGCGTCAATCTTATTATGCTTCATATATGCCTAACAAACATAGACAAAGTGAACTCAGAAAAACCACAATAGGAAAGGCTATTCCCATTCAAAAATGCAGCTATGATATTTACCTTTTTCTAGTTGTCTAGTGGTTAGAGACTTACTTGGATACGGGAAATTCAAGATTTTGCCCTACCATTGACTGAGGAAGTGGGAGATATAAATTCAGTTCCCTCAGCAGACTGAAGGGATTCAAAGCCAGAACTCTCTCGTCTTCATACAGTGCCCTAACCACCAGGTTGCCATTGGTGGAAAGGACATTTTTCATGCCTTCCCTTGAAAGGGCAGTGTGTTCAGGAGTCAGGAAGGTTAAAGTTTGGGAGAAAGAAGTTGGTAGGGACCCCTCAACTGGAGGCTCAGGAATGCAGTGGCGAATGAGCCGTCCTGGCCGTCATCAGTGATTCCAGGTTGGCTTTGACCGAAACAGCAATAATGCAGGGAGAAGGGATGTGCACCTGCCAGGGTGTTTTGCAAAATGTGAGAAACATCACCATCACCACAATCTCTTCCTCTTACATTTTAAACAAACATTAAACAGGCTCTGCACATACACAGTGAAGTGCCTGCCCTCAGTTGTACAACTTTGGTCTCAAATTCCCAGAAGAGTTGGTTCCTAATACAGAGACTGAAGCCAGGCTTTCAGCAAGAGTGAGAATTCAGACATATTCCAGCATTTAGTTTTTCCTCTAAGCTAAATCCAGGGCAGAGTGATTGCACCTAACCTACCCCTGAGGTGTTGCCATGCTCTGTAAGGGAGCTCCATTAAGGATGCATTTGGCCACACTCCCTGCTTAGCGCAGCAAAACTGAATTCCCTACTCAACGCTTCCATTTACTGTACACAGAATTTATGTAACTAAGTTAGGCACCTTGGATCACCCTTTACAGACTGTGTTTTATGAGATGCTGCGATGCCAAAGCTGGGCTCCTGTAGCTCATAATACGGCCTGAAAGTTTTGTGTGCTTCCATCAGTTCTCCAGGTAATATTTGAGTCAACTACGCTCACTGCCGCTTCATCCTCACCCGGCTGCCTGAGGATTGCTTACTCCTACGAGCCACCTTGGAAAATGCTTTTAACAAAGTCAGTTCCAAGTTTCTCCTCCCAACAATCAGCAATAATTTTTTTTATACAGGCTGCTGAATTCTCTGCTTTGACCAAGCAGCCTATTCTCCTTGAGTGACACTGAAACTATTCAGTATGGAGAGCGGTGGTTCAAGGTCTGACCCATTTTGTATTGACTTGAGGGAGAACAAGAGTGTGCCATGTTGCTGAATGGCAACATCAATTCCTTAAACACTGTGCAGTGAGATCAATGAAGATAAATCAATACATCGCTTTAAAAAATGGTGACATGGAAAGAAGTCTCATAGGCTTTTGCTTAAGAGATAAGAGAAAGGAGGTGAGGAACAGTATCTGCTGTGAACACAATAAGCCAAATATACTGGGAAAGTCCTACAAAAAATGCATTAATCTCCTTCACAGACTGTCACCAAATGGGATTACGTCAAAGCTCACTTACTTTGCTCCCTGTCACTAAGAGGCGCAGCTCATCCCTCAGTTTTACTAAACAAAACCTAGAGGTTTACCAAAAAAAATGAGATTATCTTCTGCCTATATAGTATAAGGAAAAGCATAAGAATAGGATTTAAAATAAGGCAGGAATGATGTGATAGCAATGAAAACATTTATGTTATTACAAAGGTCTGGGAGAGCCTGAAAAAATCAATCAGAACATTAAAACATGGGGACTGGCACACTACCATGCCTTGCTACAATTTAAGCATTTCTTCATTTCCAGCCAACATGCATCTGAAAGGAACGCTGTTGAAACAGCATTATTTGGATGGTTGTCTTAGGTGCAGAAGTATGTTTTCAAGTAGTTAAAATTCGTCTGTTTCCCTCATCCCACTTAATTAATTATGACAGGTGATTTGTTTGAGAAGAAGACAGACTGGAAGCAGAAGGCATTCATGATGGTTTAATTATAGTTTAACTGATGTCTTATGACATTTGAGAAAATGGCCACATCATTGAATGGATGAGAATTTATTGTGATGCTCTTCCTATATCAAAGTGAATTGTGATGCTGTTCAACTGAGTAGATTTCTTAGAACACTAAAATATATCATTGATAAAGACATTTTTTCTATGACCATTTTATTTGCATATTGATGCAAGGACCTGAATAGAGTAATCTTTTAAAGGAGTGTAATCCCATTCTTTCTGAAATCCAGCAAGGACTGATTCCAAATCAAGCTAGAAAAAACGTGCATCAAGGGATGGGCTATAATTTCAAAACACTGCCCTGGGGAACAAGTGCTGAACAGTAGAGTCTCACTAATTTGCTTCTCACTCAACCCCCAAAATAATAGATGTCTGTAACTACAATCACAGTGAACATCCTCTAGGTTTGTGCATTACAGCCTAAGTCCTACACAGTCAAAATCCCATCCACTTCACTCTGAGTTCCAGACAGACACAAAAGCAAGGCTGTGAAGGGTTGAAAGATGTGAAATGTAATGACTGTAGCTGTGCTATTGAAGTAATGAAGAGCTGAAAAGCATGACTGATGAGCTCTTAGATAATGGATTAATGAGCAAGATGCCTGTAGTTCATCAAAGGACTAATGGAAATCTACACGAGGTACCTGCAGTATACTATGGAGAAGGATGTGGAGACTGGGAATCATCCAAATACAGGATTTAAAGAGGTGCATAAGAATAGAGTGATGTTAATCATTTCAGCTAATAAATATATTTCATGTATGTTAACCAATTAGAGCATAAAAAAGGCACGATGGAAAATAACTTGCAGAAGACCATGATTCAGTGTATAGAGAACAGATAAAACATGAGTAAAAGAAAGGTGTAACTTGAACTTTTTAAAAATTCGAGCTACTAGGCAGATACTACTGTGTGATGCTTAATCATTGGCACCCCGTGTTATATGCAAACATGTAGTATACAGGGATGGATGCAGGGACAGGCTGCAAAGGAGGAATTTACAAATGTTGCCCAGGCATGTAAGGGATGGTTTCAGGAAAGCCAAAGCTCTGCTTGAGTTGAGGCTTGCCAAGGGTGTCAAGGTCAACAAGAGCTTTTACATCTACATTGGCAGTAAAAGGCTGAACAAAGGGAATGGGAGTCCATTGTGGAATGGGGTGGACAATGTAGTGACAGCAGACACAGATAAGGTTGAGTGGCTCAATGCCTACTTTGTCTCAGTCTTCACCAACAAGGTCTCCTAGGGTGCTGTGCCTGGAGATGAGGTTCAAGAATAAGAACGACAAGCAGCGCCTGAGGACTGAACTTGACCTGTGCAAGTCCATGGGACTTGATGGGCTGTGTCCAAGGAGGTGGAGAGAACTGGCCAATATCATGGCCTCTGCCATCTTTGAAAGATTGTGGAGATCGGGGGCAGTCCCTAATGACTGGAAATGTCAAACCCATCTTCAAAAAAAAGGCCAAATGATTTGAGGAACTACAGGCTGGTCAGCCTTCCTTTTATGCCCAAGAAAGTCAAGGAACAAGTCCATTTGGATTGTATTTCTGAGTACATGAAGGGAAAAAAAGGGACTGGGAACAGTGAGCATGGACTGACCACAGGTAAATCATGCCTGGGCAACCTGATGGCTGTCTAGGATAAAATGACTGTGTTTGTGGATGAAAGTGAACAGTGGATGTCATTTACCTTGACCTTAACAAGACTTTTGTTTCTTGTATCCTGAAGTATTCTTGTATCCAAGCTAGGGCATTATGGTCTGGATGGGTGGACAACTAGTTGGGTAAAAGACTGGCCAGATATCAGCCTCAGAGGGTTGTGGTTAATGAGTTGTACTCTACCTGGAGAACAGTATGAAGTAGGGTATCACAGTGGTCTATCCTGGGATGTCTGTCCTGGGGTCTATACCCGGTATGTATAACATTTTTATCAATGACTTGGAGGAGGTAAAATGTGCACTCTCGTCAAGTGAGCAGCCAGCACTACGCTGGGTCCAGCTGATATACTTGAGAGTAGGGCTGACATCCAGAGCGACCAAGGCAGGCTGGTGGAGGGGACCAACAGGAACCTTGCGAAATTCAAGAAGAACATGTGCAAAAAGTCCTGCACGTGGAGCAGACTAACCCCCTTAATGTCATGGGCTGGGGACTGACACCCTGGGGAGCAGCTCTGCAGGCCCTGGGAGTCCTGGGGGATGGCAAGCTAGGCATGGGCCAGCCATGTGCCCTGGGAGCAAAGTTGCAAGAGGGTTATTGCTTGTGCCTGATCCTAATGAAATGCCCCAGGGCATCATAGAAATGTTCTGGTAGAGGAGGAAAAAGAACTTCACCTTTCTAAATCTAAGACTATTGATCTAACCACAGGACTATCCATTATTAGATGTCTGTAGGGGTGACTATGTGGAAGTTTTCCAGGCAAGTTTAGCAGTCTACCATCCTTTAACATACAGGAAATATCCACAAGAATGTGCATTCCTCACTGTGGGAAGCCACCTCCTTGTTCCATGACCTTTTCGAGGACTTGTGCTCCAGGAAGCATTTAACCCTTGTGTAATGGGAATAGGAGCTATTTCCACCCCAGGAGACAAGGTATTCCCATTAGGGGTCTACAAGGGAGTAGAAAGAGGAATGCATCCTTCTAACATTACTTTATCTTGCTCAAATGACAAGCAAGATTAATGAGGCCATCATAATTATTCAATTATTATAATTTTCAGCTGCAAATGCACTGGAGTCAAATCTTAAATGCTCTCCCTCCATTAAAGCATGAGGTACAATTTCATAGGCCTTCAGGAAATGTAAAGAACAGCCCCCTTCTACAGAGCATGATTGCTCAGCAACCCAACACTGTAAACATCTAATTTTTTATTTTACCAAGCACAATTGCCAATTAATCAGCTGTTAGGGAAATCTATGTCAAACAAAATATTGGCAGAGCAAATTTAGCCTGCCTAGTAGATGTCTGCTTTTATCAGTGAAAAATGCTAAGAAATCAGAAAATAAATTCTAAAATTAGTTCATCAGTTCAAACAAAGTTTCAATTATTCTTGTAATTGGGGATGATTAGATTATTCTGTACACACAGTGGGAAAAAATAATTCACAGAAATACAGAATCTTTAAGTCCCAGACCATGAGGATTATTTAAAAAGTATTTATATTTTCATACAAGTGCTCCTCGTCAGATCTAAGTATACTAAATTGTTTCTGTTGGTACTTCATTCTTCCAAGAATAGTCTACATAGCTGATTTTTTAATGATCTTTACCCCATAAAGTCCTATTATCATGTACACAGTGTGAGCAGAGGTAAAGCACATCAAGAAAAATCTATTTTTTGACTTTGAGAGATTGTAAAGTTTCTGGTATAAATATCACTCAGAGAGAATGTTACTGAAGTATTTAACCTAAATGTTAGCAAGTCTACTTTCTAGCAACACTCAAAGAGAGCACAAGTAGTTTTGCCCACATCTCAGCACTCCCGAGCCTCTCTTGTGGGCGTAGCCTTCTTGGTATGCAATAAAGACACAATTACAATCAATATTCCCTATTTGCTGACTGAAAAGACAAAGTCCTTGACTTAGAAGGCTATACCTCTAGATTAAGGGTGGAGATAGATCAGATTCCAATAATCTCGGACTGCTCTCAGCTCATTTCCAGACCAGCTCTGAAGAGAAGTAACAGCACTGAAAACTCCACAGAGTTTTACTTTTCTTTGTTCTGCCTCTTGTAACAGAAATGGATGAAAGGCCAGATATGTGATATGCTTTCAAAGGAAAAGGTATCGCGATGTGTTTTCAATGGAGTTTATTTGAGTCAACATGGTTTCTTCATGATTTGTGGTTCCAGTACCTTAGTAATATGCCAGAAATTAGGGAGCGAGAGACTTGATTATCCTTTTGCTAAACCTGTTGGAGTTTTCTTGTTTATGACACATCATAACTACAACCAGGGCCTAGGTCATATTGACCTGAAAGTTAAGCATGAGAAGTGCACTTCTGATCCCATTAGAAAAACTGTCTCTGGTCAGCCTCCTTTTCCATTTTGGCTGCAATAAGAAAAACCAACCTCTTTTCACACATCTAATTCAGAAATTTCAGATAAAGTTTGACCTCAGACTCTTCAGAGTTCTATGCCTTAAAGACTCTCAGATGATTTATTCAAAATCTATTTTATCTCCAATATCTACGAGCCCGTGTCCTACAATGAACAAACAGCTCATTGTAGTGCTTCAGCATCACTCCGCATCTCTCTAGCAATATAATTGTGTATTTTTAGCTCCTAAGTCAATGCAGAATCTGAGCTCTTCAATTCCACAATGGTACCACTTATCTTCCTCCAGGAAGAGCTCAAATAGGATGGAAAATTCTTTGTGGTCTTTAAACAGGCAGGGCACTTCTAAACAGTAATTTGGAGTAAAATTCTTGTTAGCACTAAGATTTTTACCTGAGTTATAACAGCATACAACTCCTTGATTCACACTACCTTAACCATTAGTTATACTGACTGCAGATGGGTTTTGCTGCTGTTTGTAGAAGACATAATTATTACTGAATGTTTAAGAAGCACTTTTAGAATAATTACCATACTCCATATACTTATCTGTCTGCTCTTCCCAAATATAACAAAATCCCTTTTCAAATTGATGTCCCCTGTAGCTCTGGAATATATTTGGAACTCAAGGCAACTGATAGAAAACCAAATGCAAGTCTTTTGTGTAATGCGCTGGGGTAGGTGATGAATTTCCGTAGATCGAACACTGAAAGTGCAACTACAGCGACTTAATAATATTATAAAATTTCCTAAAAAAGTAGCATTGTAACCTGAGTATAATTGAAGTGATCTTTCTTAAAAATTCAAACCTCAACAAACCAAGTAGGGATTTTCCTTTCACTCATCTTAATGCAAATTAAGAGCTGCTGCACTGAACCAACGAAATTATAGCAATTAAAAAGTTTAGGGAAAGGAAACTTTGACCCTTCTGCACAATGTCCATGTTAAAAAGGAATATATTCTTATGTCCATCCAGTGCCTGATGGCTTTGGTAATACAGAAAAAACCCCCCCCTCGAGTAGCTTAAGAAGCACCTACCGTACAACTCTTTCACACTCTATTAAGAAGAAAACAACCTCATCTTCTACAGGCTTTAAATTCAGCAATGGTCCTTGCATTCAGGTGGATAATTTTCAAGTCATTAATTCAGTCAAATACCCTATTATTTCATACCTTCCGTAAGAAAAATATCCTGTCTGCTGATTGTTATTTCTTTTACATTTTTTTCTCCAGATTTCCTGCAGCCAGAGCTGCTGAAATCCTCCTTAAATGAAAAACTACCATCTGCTCAATTTTATCCAAACTTTTAAAATAGTTTTAATATTCTTAAAGGGAGCCTGTAGGTGAGTACTGCTCACTGAATCACTGTCTACTAGCTGTGTAGCAGACAGACAAAAGCAGATAAAATGATTACTGAGGACAGGGAATTAAAAAAAAAAAATCCCTGTATTTCTAATGATGTTCTCTTTAACCATTTTCTGAATCTTACCAGCAAAAAAAAAAAAAAAAAGAATGACAGTAAACTAGAAAATATCTTCAAAAATATGCAATCCTAAAAACATCAAGAAAATAAAAGATGATTTCATGAACACATTACCTATTATAAAAAGTCATACTTATTGGCCTATGTGAAAAGGCAGCATATCATTCAGATACTGAAATAAATTCTCTGGCGTTTGCTGAATGAGATCAGACTTACAGAAAGAATATTTTTTTGCCACAAACTCACCGAAACTGGCCTGGCTGCCAGGCTTCAGTTCTGCTGTGCATGGAAGCTAACAACCTGTGCTGAATGCCTGTCGTCGCTGCCCTTGCGTCAGGAGATGTTGTGAGCCGTGGACTTCAGCCTGACCTGTCATCTTCTAGCAGTAACCGCTAGATCGGGCTGGATAGTGAGCCCAACACAGAGATTGATATGAAGTGTGTAAGGATCCACTTCTATTAATTCATATTTTGTTTTTCTTACTGCTATTCTAATTAATTATTAAATTATAAGTAGATGATTAGATTTCCAGAGATGTAACAAGAAAATTCAGGTCCCGTTCAGTTTTGCTGAAAGATCTGGTAAAGTTCATGAACCTTTCAAGATGAATCCACATGCAAATATCAATGATGAAGGAAGATTTCTGATTTTTACTCCTGGAACATCTCATGATTCTGACTTGAAATCAGGGTGAAGACTGATGACTCTAATTGCACTTCAGTTGGGGCTAACTTCAGCCAGAAGGAAACCCACGTGAATCAGATTTGAAGAAGTGCCATGCACTGAAATCATGCCGTTCCTCGTAACTCTACTAGAGGCTTTAGGAACCTAATTCTGACCATGATAATGTCAGCGTAGCTCATCCTTTTTTCTGTAAAGAAGGGCAAGTGTGGAATCAGGACCAGACACTAGAGTGCTAAGCAACGACGATATCTCACAGGACGTTACATTCACAGCTTCTTCCTGCAGCAGAGCCTTCTCGTCGCAATAGCTCTCCATGGATGTGGCAATGCTCTGACTACCAGGACAAAATCACTTTCAATGCTTATACTGAAAAGATGATTGCATTTTGAACCTGCAAACCACGTTAGAAACATTGCTTCTGCCATGTTTCCTGCAGTACTGCTGAAAAGGTTTTTGATTCTGTTTAGTCTCAGTTAATCTGTGTTCAAGATGGGTTCACATAGATACCTGTTTCCTTGTACAGAAATACTTGAAGAAACCATGGACGTTTTTCTAATCTAAACTTTACTTCTTGTACAGGAATTGTTCTTGAAGTATTCTCAGCAACACGGATCTTGACAGGCAAACAAAATCTGCCTGACTGGGTACAGAGGGGACCAGCCGAAAGGACTGAACTGTGGCTTTGTATCTTGAACCATCTGCAAGAAAGTGGCAAAATACTGTTTGATGGCCATTAGGCTGGGCTTCCATTTTGTGATTGATAACCTATGATCCTTATCTGTAGAAATTGTCTTACAGTCTCTGCAGAAAGGAGTAATTACAACAGTCAGTCACTGCAGCCTCTACCTGGATTCTAAAATGTCTCAAGGACATCAAGACGAGAAAGTGTGTCTGCAGAGATAGTGCTTTTTAAAAGGGAAAATTACAGACCTTTTTGGCTTCCAGAAAGAAAGGAATATTGATACTTCTTGGAAATGGACAGGACACGTATCATTAGCGACACACCAAGGTAAAAACTATTCCAATCTGGCATAACTAAAACCTAAGTAGTTAGAACAAAGAAGTTACAAAAAAAAATCCTTGCATTCCATCAAGCAACTACTTCTGTCCTAATTTTTCACAAAGCTTTCAGCTGCTGCCCACTATGCCAGGACCCTTTTGAACAACTAGGAGGAAGATGTGGGAGCAGAAATAGCAACACGCTATTGCCTTCTCTGTAAGCAGTGGTTTGTATAGCAGTAGGTATTATGTGGTGCTAGCAGGTGTATTGGTAATTATAGCAGCACAATACATTGGGTGAAGGAATGGGGTTGCCTGCAAGGTCAATTGAAAAGCATAAGAAAAAGAAATGGAATTTATGGAAAGTGGGTGAATGTTTCATGATCTTAATTCCTATTTAGTGAGGAACATCTGGCAAACTCCACCAGACAGCTGTTTGTTAGTCTTCTTTTATTTGCTACATTTGTAGATAAAGCAATTAGAATAAGCACTTGTAAGAGAAGTGTGACCCATAATCAGAGTCTTCACAAGAAGTGAAGTTGGAGACATGGCAGAATGCAGATGTACACACACACACATACAGACATACACAGATACGCTAATCTCTGAAATCTTTTTTTACCGCATTTGCTCTGAATATGAGGCACATTCAGAGAGGATCAATTCCCACGTACTGAGGCTGGTGTGCGAGAGGGGCAGAGACGGGGCAAGCAGCGCAAGCCCCGCACTTGCATGGCAGCCTGCTGGGGTTGGTACCCCCATGCTGAGCTGGGTTCCCTCGAGCAGCGGCTTCCCCTATCGACCAGCACCACGCAACCACCACTCCCAGCAAACTTAGCCAACTAGCTGCATCTAAACCAAGATCTATTCAACATGATGCCAGTGAGACCTAGGAGGACCTGGTCTTTCTGTTCCAGGACTTTGCTCTCCGTTACAAGAGTGGGGTGGCAGGGAATGACCAAATGAAGTTGCTGAGGAGCTCCCTATGATCCCCAACTCTGGTAGGCGATTCCCCACATGCTTCCCAGGCTCGCTGTAGAGTTAGTACAGTCATTTCTATTTCTAATGAGAAATAAAAGGGTCAGCAAAGCCCACTGGCCCCACTCAGCCTCATCACTTGACTTGGTTGGGCTCCCTTCTCATAGATGGACTTCCTTGCAGTGAGACGAAAGATCCTCATCATTTATCTTTATTGGAAGGCACTTCAAATGGGAATCCCCACTGCTCTTTTCAGCAGGGTTATGTCCTGTTTCAACACTGTTCTCAGCTTTGTACTAAGGCGGCTAATTTGTCCTACAATGTCTTTATAACTTTTCCGTTTAAGATTTCAGGTGGAAAACTCTTTAATGGGGGGCCAAGCGGTCTTACCTCTTTTTCTCGCATTGGCCACTGTGCCAATGCACATGTTTAGATTTCCAACTTTTGACTGTATTCCCACAAGCTTTTATTTCAATGAGTTTTATTCTCTATGCTCATGATCTGACTTACTGTCTTGTACTTTTCCAGTTGAGAAATGCACAAACTGATGGTGCCCTATTATAGCTGTTGACATGGAAACATTGTAAGAAACTGTTTGTTGGATAAGACTGCTTTTTCACGTAGGACAGACACAGCTTAAATGCATGTTTTGCTGACTCACTTTCAGCCATTTTAAGCCACAGACAGTTTATCTTCATTGTCGCTTCCCCCCCTGCACCGACAGATCATGTTCCGAGTCTCTGCTGAGAAATGAGGCTGTCTGAAACTGTGACTGTCTTGGTTATAGAAATTTCCAACAAATCCTATTTCCACACGTGGCCAAGTTCTTCATCATCATCTTCTGGCTTGGAAATTATTCGAGCTGACACTTTCCTGCTGGATGAGGCTCCAAACCAGAAAGCAGGCAGTCCCACGAGGGAACTGGAAAGCAGAATATATGTGCATCTCTTAAGAAAAGGAAAAGGTGTGCTGCTTCTTTAGAGCAGACATCACTTGTCAAGCATATCACCTGTTCTGTGCCATTATTTCCGTAACTTATGAAACAGAACAAGAAGGAAAACGGCCAGAAGTTTGTACTATTTCCTCCTACTGAAGCTGCTAATAGAACAGCTGTTCCAGCGGGCATTAATAATTCAGCACTGAGGACATGATTTCAGGTCTCAGCCAGTTATTTCATATCTAACAAGTTTTACTGGTAATGTAAAGATAAGATGAATTACACAAGAATGGCTTTGAAAAGGAGCTGCTTTATATTCTGAACTTTAGGCAGAGCTTGTTATCTGAGATGACTGTAGGCTGCAGTTTATTCACGCGGGGCTCCGTCCTTCGAGGTGCTCAGTATCACGTGCATTAGCTCTTAATCTTGAACGCAAAGTATTCAATGATTTGCAAAGCCACAAGCAGACAGAAATAAATCTGCTTTTTGTCCCTTTTCAGCACAACTGGAGAAACATCCCTCGCTAAAAGGCTTGCTGGGCTGCTGGTTCATGCGGCAGCTATCGACGTATGGGACTGTCTCTCAGGAAGGAATCAGTGGGACTCATTTCATACTGGGTACCTAAGCCTAGCAGATCTGGTAAACATGAAGATGTGAAGGAGAGAGCTGGTGTCAGAAGCAGAGATGAGACTGTTTTGACTGATGTGTTTACATGTTCAGTTTCCACTCTCCATTAACTGCTGCTTCTTTGTCTGTGAAATGTTATTAAAAATTGCAAACTAACCTCATTTTTCCTTAACTGTTCATTAGTATCAACGCTGCAAAAAAATAACAGATGAATAAGAAATATAGGAAGTGTTAGGAAAAACCGTAGTAGCGTGTGAGGTGGCTAATAGTTTCAACTGACTATATATCAAATAAATATATCCGTTTTCACAGTCCTAGGGTATTGGTGAGGCATATTGTTATATTTACAGCACCACATTTCAGGGTGCTTTTTTTTAGCACTAAAATGCTATCAAACTATAAGCCTGAAGGACTTTGAATTGTGAATACTCTAAGATTAATAATTCTCACATCCTTCTTTCAGCTGAGAGTGGCAACACTGCTGTGTGTCTTAGTTAAGGCGCTTCAGTTAAGGATCTATGAAAACTTCATGGGCATAATATGAAAAATTGTGAAAAGCTCACAGCTTCCACTGACATCAGTGAGAGGCCATCTCAAAAAAACCCAGCCTCTCTCCAGATATTCCCTGCTCTTCAATTTTTAGTTGAATTTTTAAATTTCTCATTAGTGCAGCAGGATGAGGAAAATAGTACTTTTTGTAAATGCCAAAAAATGATCCTCCAAGCACATAAACAGTCTGACTTTCATAAGAAAACATGGTATTTACATTGCCAAAGACAAGAGCTGGTCTCATTTTCCTTCTTCATTTTACGGATAATCACAGGTTCTGGGAGCCTGAGACTTTTGCTCTAAACATGAATTTCGAAATAATAAATAATAACTACTGGTTTTATTGCCCGTTGTATTAGGTGATTCTTGTGTTCCAGCATATCCCTCATCCTTCTCTGTTCCTCAATGTCTCTGATAATTAATAAAGACCTGAGTGAATAGTTATTCAATTATACTGTTCAGCTCCTGAACGTCCACCTGGGGAAATGGTCTCTCAAGCACACAGAGTGGCCCTCCTTGCTTTGAAAAATAAAGAGCTGCACTATTTCCTTGGTTCTGAATCTGAGCAGCTCTCACTGCAGCCAGTGAGAGTACTGGTGCCAGCAGGATCTGGAGAAGACTCCATATGCAGAGAAAGAGCAGATAAAAAGTAGTAATTGAATATTCAGAGACTCATACTTAACCAGGACATGTGAAACGAGTAATGTCCCAAGCAGGTTTCAATTTTCCAGCCTGAAGTGGCATTTCAAGTGCGACAGCCCATTTCACGAGTGTGGGTTATGTGCATACCTATCTGACCATTTCCAAACACGTCTGCTAAACACTATAGTATACCCCCGCTTTCGGTATTATGCCATTCAGCACAGATTTTCTGAATGCGTGTTTCCATTCTGTGCTATAATTTGGACCGTTCAATTGCCTAGGAATAATCTGAGGTAAGTGAACAAACTGTACTAAAATTCCACTTTCCTCCACTTACCGTTCAGTAAAGAGCATTCTAATAGTTTCTATCATGCCATTAAAGTACAGGCACAGCTATGTAAGCTCTAGCTATTTCCCCATCAACACCGAACAATAATGCCTAGGTGCCAAACGCACTCGCATTCACTCGCCAGAAATCTAGGTTGACCTACAGTGCTCTGAAGCCTGAAAGAAATGTACAGATTGATCACAGAATCATAGAATCATAGAATTGTTCTGGTTGGAAGAGACCTCCAAGGTCATCGGGTCCAACCATTAACCTAGCACTACCAAGTCCCCCACTAAATCATATCCCTTAGGGCCTCGTCTAAACGTCTTTTAAATACCTCCAGAGATGGGGACTCCACCACCTCCCTGGGCAGCCTGTTCCAATGCCCGACAGCCCTTTCGGTGAAGAAATTTTTACGAATGTCCAACCTAAACCTCCCCTGGCGCAACTTGAGGCCATTTCCTGATGCCATAGCTGGAATCATAAACCCATCCAGCTTGACGACCATGCACTGGACATATGTGGATCCTCAATAGTGCTAACCAAAGTGGCAAATGAATTTAGAAGGAATCCTGGGGGATAAGAAGCTGGGGAACAAAACAGCCTATTTAAACAGGACTGTCAGTGTTTCAAAGCTACGTTGCAGTGTCTTGCTGAAACACACAGCAGAAGCATTCACAGCACAGACAGCAGCCAGAGAGCCTGATGGTACAGCTTCTTCAAGACATGTATGTGCACACTCTGTGTGTGTGCGTGAGAGAGAGACACACACACATTCAGTGTGGGTGGGATTCAGGTCACACAACCTTAAGTGTCTCTAATATAGATGTTTACATCTCAGCTAATCACCTGAGGCTCCTTCCACTCATCGGTGAGAAACAGACATTTTTAGGGCATGATTTGCCTGAGCAATTTTAGATGTCTACTTCTGTACGAGATGAATTGTACTCTGAAAGTGCCAAGTGCGCTCCACTGACTCAAGAGAGATACTAGGCAACCAGCTTAAGTGAAGACGTTTGCAATGTACATGTGGATACAGCATATATTTAACACTAACATAAATCTATTTGGATTTTCTTTTTACATATATACACACATATATATATTTTTTCTCTCCTTGCAATGAGTATTTAGGCATGACCATTTCATACTTCTTTCTCTGGTTCCCTCAGTATCTCCCTCTGAAAAGCCCTGATGAAATTATCTCTTTATCACATTTCTCCTTCCAGATCTACATAGCAGAGCTTTCCATCACCCAGTGTGATGTTACCATGTGTTCAGATGTTACTACCAGGATGTGTCCAAGAATTGCATTTCTCCTGTGGATTTCAGACTGTATCGCAACCTGCTGTGCAGTTCTCCCAGGAGAACTTTGCCCATGGAGCCTTGACCTAATGTTCACTGGCCTATGGAGGTTCACTGCCTCAAAAAAGAGAGGGAGACTAAATAGTGGCTGTAACAGACGTTATATAAACCCAGCCCCTGATGCCAGATTCAATCTTCACAAACGGCCTCAGCCAAACTTCAACTGTAACTCAGCAAAGTTCTCAAGTGAGAATTTCTGTGATTTGTTGAAAATCAAAGTCTCTCTAAGTGATACGGCATCATGCTGATTTCTAAGAAGTTTAGGAAATGTGTATAAAGATGTCTAATGCCTAATGGAGAATTCAGTGTGCTGGAAATTAAACAACTCAAAGTACCTCAGCCTTGACTTCCTTTCAGCTGCTCCTAAGTTGCTATGACAAATGTTCAGATTCTGTTCCTCATGGCTCAATAAAAAATGAAGCAGAACACACTCATTTTGAACACAGAATCACAGAATCACAGACTGGTGGGGGTTGGAAGGGACCTCTGGAGATCATCTAGTCCAACCCCCCTGCCAGAGCAGGGTCACCCAGTGCAGGCTGCACAGGGCCGCGTCCACGCGGGTTGGAATCTCTCCAGAGAAGGAGACTCCACAGCCATAATGCTTTGTGTTTGTACAGCGCATACGCATCAAAGCTATGAGAAGCTTAGCTGGAATTAGTTTCCAGCTAGAAGAAGACAAAACTGTAGTGGACTAAGAGGCACCTGTTTGCACTGTGCACACTTTTTATAATTAGTGCAGCATGGGCTGGAACATAAAGATTGATCTTAAACTTCCTCATCTAATTGGGAAGAGGCTCTGCCCTTGGTTACGCTTCCCACTGTAGTGTTCTGCCCTGGACGGTTGGTGGAGAGGCGGCTGCAGAACCACTTCTTCTGAAATTACAGCTGGGTCCAGCCCTGTCCCAGCTCTGACTTCCAGACCCACCTTTGCAGCCAACTGTACAATTCACATTGTGCTGATATATTTAAAAGTAGTGCTGAAGTTGAAATATCTGCCTTTCAGTAAGCTCAACCAGTCCCTTTACACCGGGCAACAAATAGCCATGGTTAGGTGCCGTGATTTTTGGTCACCAATGGTATCAAACAGATTTAAAACAGTGAAGCAGCAATGAAAGGGCTGGGGTGTGTGTAGAGCTTTGGAGTTGTTCCTGCAGAGTGATACACCTCCACAGCGCCTGTTTGTGGCT
Organism: Phoenicopterus ruber ruber; assembly: GCA_009819775.1. Taxonomy (NCBI): domain Eukaryota; kingdom Metazoa; phylum Chordata; class Aves; order Phoenicopteriformes; family Phoenicopteridae; genus Phoenicopterus; species Phoenicopterus ruber. The sequence goes on from CM020215.1 coordinate 212,702,556, forward strand.
TTGGACAGTTAGAATTTTCAATTATAGATATTATTTCAGAAGCTGTCTAGTTTGAATAAAGGTTAAAGGGTGCCACGGCTGTTTATTCTAAGCTTATTTAATTATTTTTCACCCGTAAATCAACAACAGACTGTAAGAAGGCAATTCTTGGATGCCAGATGATTCCTTGAAAACTTTTCCTTTGTACACCTAGTGGCAATACTGAAGTATCTACTTTTACCCCCAGAAATCTAGCAAAAGTACTTCAAGCTCAGGAGGAATCTAGTAAATCAACAGGAAAAACCCTTCATCATGCTTAAGCTCTCAGTGCCCTCCAAAGCTTGGCAATTTGATACTAAAGTTTAAAGGCTGCTCGCCTCCTCCAGACTTGGTAAAGGATGGTACTTCTCTGATGCTTCACTCTTCAAAAGGCTGTCATGGCCCCTGGTCTGTGGGTTAAATTAAATAACATGATCTGGTGTTTCCTAACAGTATATCAATAGTAACCACGTGCTGCTTGAAAAATTTGACTGTGGATGTGGACCCAGAAGGACAAAGCAAAGCACGTATCTGTTTCAAGACAACCAAATATATAATCTTACAAGAGCAGATTTTAAAACCTTGAGCCAAAAAAAAGGAAAAGGAAGATATGAATTTGCATAAGAAACACTAAAAAACCCTCATGTATGTATATAGCACAGCATTTAGCTACTGATGGGTTTGTCTGCTTTCCTCATTAGTTATGAGCTGCTGGCTGAATTCCAATGAATTAAAAAGGATAATAGAAGATTTTTTTTTAGCCTCTCACTTCAGTTATTGAATTCAAATTAAGTTCATTCACCCGCACCAACAAATGAATTATAAATAATAAAATTTGCTATGTTTCACATCCTTTCTCTCACTTTCTGCTTTTCTTTCAGTATTTCTTTTCCTCATTGGAGAGATTTAGTGACAAAATGGATGTGGGCTCCCAAAAGTGTTAACAGCATTTCCTACTGCGCAGTCCTCCCCTGAAGACTTATAATACTTTGCCTTTAGTGTCGTGGACTTTCTGATAACATCCCAAACAGAGATATAGGCTCTGTGATACAAAAGGAACAGGTAATACTGAAAATAAAAAAAGAAAAATCAGGGAATTCCGGGGAAATATTCCAGGAGGCATCAGAAAGTCTTAACAGACTGGGATAAAGAAAGAAAACAATAATGAAAATCAGAAACACTGACTTTTAATTGCTTTCAGCCAACTACTTCTAGTTCTACATTCAACACATCATCCCCGTATTAAATTTTAGTAGGGCTGGATGGGGAAATCACTGACTGCAAGGTAAAGAAGAAAACCTTGCACCCAATGAACGCCGCATTCACTAGCAAATCTGCTTACAGAGCTTTGCTTTTGCTCAACCCTCTTTTTGGTTGGCATTTCTATGAGCAGATAATGACACTTACTTTCAATTATTGCAACCTATATGGACCTTAATTTTATTTCCTTGCACTGCCTAGAACGCTGTTGTTTACTTTGATTAAGCTCTCTGGTTAAAAAATAATTATGCTTGTATTCAGTGAAGGACAGCAAAATCACTACATCCCAAAGAAAGGAAAAGAGCAAACTTGAATCATAAACTTGGCATTACAGCTACAGGTTTGCAACATATGGTAATTTGCCTCTAGTTCTCTTGCACATGCTGACCAAAGTAATCCATTGAAACAGAAATATCCTGAGTTGTAAGAATCAATAAAAAACCCAAGCTAAATCCCAGACATTTTACATGAGTCCCTGGCTGTAAAGAGTTTATCCATAAAGCGAAAAGTTCAGTCTCTGAAAACAAGCACATTTCTGAACCCACATTTTTTTTTCCTTGGTGCCTAATGTAGACATAAGCTCCCTTTGTAATTAGTGTATATGATTTGAACTAACAGTGCCTAGCACAATGCTGCAGGCGCTGCTGCACTACAAACACATTATAATAATATGTAAAATACAGAGCCTCTCAAACAGACTTCTCGGAGTTGGACACAGCCAGTTGTGTGGGTTTGACTGCAAAAAAATTATGCTAATAAAAGTGACTGAGGCTTTTGAGGTTTTCTGCTTGAGAGGTTTGGGGCATTTTTTTGGAACAAGTCTGGAATAAAAGAACAGTTTTTGCATTTATGGTTTGGGAAGTGATATTTAGATATGCAGCTAAGACATCAAAGATTCCTGCAGTGAAGCAACAGGGCATATCAGCTTAGTGAGACAGACCACATCCAGAATTCATGAACTAGCAGAAAAGCAGGCTCATCGGTGCACGCAGAGCGATTTCGTACAGAAGAACCCGGCTAGGCCAGATGCAGCACAGATATATTAGCTTGGCGGAGTGTGCAAGCTAATAAGCCTCAGTTCTCAGCAGGGCTTACCAGGTCGATGCTGGTACAGGGGTAAATGAGCTTTGCTGCAGCTCAGACCAGTGAGTTGATCAGGACTCCGTGTTAGCCCTTTGTGTGCACACCTGAACTGACTTGTGGTTGCTGGCTCGGACTTCTTGCACCGTTGTTCACCACATTTTGGGTTCCTGGCTTACCTCAAGCAAAGTGAGCTTGGATCTGTCCCTCCATGTCCAATGACTGTAGCTTTTCATAAAACACAAATTCAGGGAGCTGACCAAAGCTCTTGACAATAAAGTCACTCTGTGTTTGGTCTGGAAAAAACCTACCGCAGGTGGAATAGCTCCAGAAGTAAACACAGAGCCAGAGAGGTCAGATAAGGTTAGAGATGCATCAAAACCCATGACACTTCCAATCTGACCTTGCCTCATAGCACGGTCACGGGTAACAGTGATCCATACCCTTTCAGTCCTTGCTCTTTCTGGCAGCAGTACCAATTAGTGCTTCATGTGGTTGCTGCCCACAAGAATAAGACCATCCGTGCTAACATTTAAGTTTTTCCTTCCTTCTCTCCTACTTTACCCCTTCATGCTGAGGGCATAATGACAAAATGTAGAATTTAGCCTTAATTGGATCTCTGCAATGTTATCACCTGAATTAGCTCCCCCATGAATAATTATCACTGCCTGGAGGCTGACAAATTGCTTCCCTCTACTTCATGATTGTCAGGAATTTCAAATTATATGCTGAGCATGGGGGGAAAAAAATGAAAATGAAAAGCCTAGAGAAGCATAATTATTAAGATTATTAAAATATTTGGCACGGAGTCCCATAGTCTCCCCGAGTCCCAAAAGGGGTGAGTGACAGCAAGAACTTTGCTAGGGGCAATTGGGCATCACCTAGGGTTTACCCAGCAATGGCTATGGCAACACTCGCACGGTCAAAGCAAGACTATGACCACTGCTGCCGCCTGGCTCACAGTTGGGCAGTTCCTATGTTATTCACTACCCCATTTAAGCTACATACATGAGCTTGTTTAGCATCTCATCTGCATATTTGATCTTGCTAGGTAGATAGTAAATTCTTCGTAGCATAGGCTGATATCAGGGTAAACATACGCAAGGGGATAGCAGCAGATTGTCATGCATTTAGAATAGCATATAATACTCCTTGCTTTGTAAGAACAAGGTCTTGGGGGAAAAAAGTGCTCTTTATGAGAACAATCATTCCATGTCTGGGCAAGACCTCACACAGAAACGCAATGGGTCTCTACACCACAATAACCATCTCAGATATTGAAAGAACTGACAACTGGTAGGAAACCTTCATCTCATAAAACCAAATCACTATAAAAGTATAATGCTCTTTGAAAATGGCTTGAAACGATCGGATTAAGCAATAAGGCTTTATCCAATTTTCACATTAATGATGCTGTGCTTGTACGATTGATGCATTTCTCTGTTCAATTCAATGCAGTTCCTCAAACTTCTTCCACCTTGTCGAACCCACAACACACAAGTCAGGCATAGACAAGGTAGCTGCCGAGATATTCCCAGGAGAAAGCTCTCCCTGCTCACCTGACATACAGGGACCTCTTCTGATTAGTCCTCAGGGAGCCGGACCCAGAACTCATGCTGTGATTCATCATCTGCTCACGCAGGTCATGGATTTTTGCCTCAAACCGAGCGTACTCTAAGGAGATAAAAAAAACAGAGAATAAAGATATTTTAGTTTTCTTGACCTATATAATCATTAGGGCTGCCAAATGCAAATTAATATTAAATTAATGAGTGTAAGGCATGTCCTGAAAATTGAGGTCTAATAGAATCTCGCATTAACATATTATCTTAGGTAAATATATGACCTCTTTATTGTGGTACCTGAACATTTTGGCACTGACTATGGCAAAAGTCAAATAGCTAGACTCTCTCTCCTGCAGGTTCAGGAAAGGAAAGGAGGGTTAAAGTGTGTTACCAAATATCTTTCAGTCTGCAAAAATTATGTTGAAAGCAGTTTTCCACCGTATCATTCCTCCTTCCAAAGAATGAGATACCTTGTTAGGGGCAGCAGGATGATGCACTGAAGTTACTAATGAGTCAAGCATTTAGTGTAGAATCCCACCGAACTGAAGGAGATACATCAAAGTCTAATTATCCCTGAAGCAGCTGTGAAATTGCTGTATGAGCAATAAGCCACCCTATTTACCCAGCCTGTTGAGGATTGAGCTCTCTTTCTTCTAAATAGGTGGAGCCATAGCTGGGTCTTAGCGTGGGTGATCCCAGAAGCTCCAGACCTGTTTAGCTACACAAGAATGGCACAAAACCACCTCCTACACCTTGTTCTCCTCCATAGCTCTGCTGGTAGCTTTGTAAAACGTTGTGACCTCCTGACCAGCAGCATGGGACCAGCGTTGGAGCAAGGATTCAGCTAGGGGTGTGTCATTTGGTGAGGCTCCTTTCTGAAAGGACACATCCCTCGTACAGCCTGGTCAACGGTCCCTCCTGCTGGCACATTCCCCTTACTCATTGTGTGACCTAATGTGCTAAGTTTTGGTTTGCAAGAGGAAAAGTTGAAGTTTTGGAGACAAGCTCTAATTCCTTGAAACCGACAACCTAAAGGCAATGCTCCAGCAACACAAGAGTCATAATTCAACCTAAACCCAGGAAATCTACCCACGTGAGCTAGAAGACTAACTTGAGGGGGTGGACAAAATCCATTTCGGTGAGTCAGTGACACTTTGAAGAGTAAGATGTTGCAGACTGATGCCAGCAAAGAGAAGAAGTTGTTCCCTGCACCGCGATATTTTATTTCACTGCCTGCTTCAAAAGGAGGGTTTACATTTCCCCACAGCAAGTCTGGAGCAGAAGGGAAACCAGCATGCAAGGTTTCCTCCCTTAAAGGGTGGAGGTGCATCCCACCAGATCACACCACCTCTCCGTTTAAGCAAATAAATCTTCACTGTGCATTTATAACCTATTGGTCTGCTCCCTGTTTGTTGCTGTTTGAGCTACATGAGAATGCTGTAAGACAGCAATATTCTCATTTTCTCCTAGCAGAAATCTCAGCATTATTTTTGTTTGATCATTTGCTGTTCACGCTGTCTCGGTTCCCAGAATGCCTAGATGCTTTGCAACAACAACTAATTCATTTTATTCAGTATCCTTTCACTTTTCATTGGACAATAACATCTGACCTTTCCAAGATCCCACATGTTGCATAGACACTAGCTACCTTCGAGCTGGTTTAGCAGGGTGCTTTGGTTTGGGGTTTTGTGTTTGTTTTTTCCCCCCTCCTCCTCCTCCTCCTTCTTCTTGTTCTTCTTCTACTTCATAGAATCATAGAATTGTTCTGGTTGGAAGAGACCTCCAAGATCATCGGGCCCAACCATTAACCTAGCATTACCAAGTCCCCCACTAAATCGTATCCCTTAGGGCCTCATCTAAATGTCTTTTGAATACCTCCAGGGATGGGGATGCCACCACCTCCCTGGGCAGCCTGTTCCAATGCCCGACAACCCTTTCAGTGAAGAAATTTTTACGAATGTCCAATCTGAACCTGCCCTGGCGCAACTTGAGGCCGTTTCCTCTTGTTCTGTTGTCTGTTACTAGGGAGAAGAGTCTGACCCCCATCTCTCTACAACCTCCTTTCAGGGAGTTGTAGAGAGCGAGAAGGTCTCCCCTCAGCCTCCTTTTCTCCAGACTTCTTCTTCTTCTTCTTCCCTGATGTATTTTAACTCCCATTTTAACCCCCATTGAGCTTCTTTGGCATTACCTATTGAGTTTGTTAAGTGACAGTGGCTACGGTGCCACGCAGCTGGGAACTACTGAAGGAACCACTGAAGATTCTTCAGTCTGCCCACATACCTGTGACTTCCCTGACTGCAGCTGAAATTCTGCATGTCAGGAGGAGAGACACTCCTACCTGCAGGCTGTATTTCAGATTTATTCTGTAGCTTGTTTCTTGCTCATTTCTTTCACCTAGAGTACATCTTTAAACTTCTCAGTGATTTAAAATCCCAAATCCTCAGGGGAACTAAGGCTCCTACAGACTTGTATTGTTTTTTAAAGCGGAGTTTAGTTTTGAAGTGTTTATCCCAGTGTAGGATTTAAGTTTGCTCTATGTGAGTCATATTTGTTCTATTCCCCCGCTTTAGAATTTATTTAGTAAATAATCATCTTCCAAGCAGGGCTTTGTTTAACTTATATTTCATTATAACAGATTTAACATTTCTTCTTGGCAAATAATAAAGGTGATCTTAAAAACAAAAAGCTTGCGTTTCTCTTCACACAGTGTAAATCCTGTGCATACAGACAGAATACTACAATTTTAAGGGTTGTTAGGAGGTCTTTTTCATGTGTGGTGGATCCACTGAAGAAGACAGTACACATAGAGGGTAATTCAGCCTCTTTGATGTTTTACATCTGGGTGAGGCCGAAGATATGAATGATTTACATCAGAGCAGCTGTAACGGCAGCTTTCCCTTTAATGAGCAACCATATCCCAGGCAGATTCTGTATGTGAGGTGTGGGAGTAACTCCCAGATTTAGACACCGATCTGGAGAGCGAGAAGAGAGGATTGAAAATCTGACTCTCTCTAGCACAGCATCCAGCTATTGGCAACTTGAACACCAGCTCATGGGATGCTCGGATGACTACAGCTTGGTCAGATGATGATCTTATAGCTTGTGTTCTGACTTCAGAGCGCACTTGTAATTTAACTGATTATAACCGACTGTAAATTTATTCTGAATTTCATAATCTCTTTTTTTCCGGAAGATATTTTGAAACCACAACATATTTTAAAAATTGTCTAATAAGTGTGTGATGGAAGTTAAGGGTTCAGGCTACTGCTCCCTGCTTGATATTAAATAATATTGAAGTACTAATGATAGTTCTGGTATTTTGTGTTCTTGAGATGTTTTTCCTTTGGATTGAAATACATAGATAATTTTAAAATAACCAAATTTATGGGCCTATATTTTCCCATAGTGCCTTCTTCATATTTATGCATCAAAGAATACTGAAATGTACACCTGTCCCTTTCTCCCGACAAACGCCTGGACCAAAAATTGCAAGGCCCTCAATGCAGGGAATATTTAACCCAGCTCAGATCAGTTTCTTTAATCTCAGTCCTCCTAGTTCTCCGTCTGATGCCTAGATACTACAGTGCCAGCTGCATTTGAAATGTGAACAGAAGAAGAAAGAGTGATGCTTCATTTCTGCCACCAGAACTGCTGCGGTAGTCCTGCCCACTGGAAAAAAGTCCTTTTTTTCTTAACACTTCTCTATATATGGGGTCATTCCAGAGGAGGTGTTTCCTAATAGCTTTGCATTTGCTAGGTGCGAATAAATGTCAGTGCTAAAGTCCAGAAAAACACTTCATGCTTCCTTCAAATTCAGCACTGAATCTAACTAACACACTTTCAAGGCTCCTACACAATTAAAAGGACACTGAGGTTGTGACATGCTGACAAGAAATACAGCTAAAGCTGATTCACTAATTTCTTGCCCTTTAAAGAAGGGGAGAACAAAGAACGTACTGCTGCTGGAGTGCATCATTAGCGAAATTTGCCAAATTTTACTTACCAAAATCCACCTGCAAAGGTCCTACCCGCTGCCTGATTCACTAATGGTCTAACAAGCTCACTCTGGTAGCGTAAGAAACCGATAAAGTTATGCGTTGGACTAAAAGGGCAAATGGGTGAGCAAACTGTAACCTATATTACTGGTGGGGTCAGACCAGATGATATAATGGTCTGTGCTGGTCTGTGGCTCTGGAAATGCTGTAAGAAACAGGGCAGATGAGATGGAGGGAGGTGTTTGTTCGTACTCCGCTTTAGAGCTGGCTCAGGGCTCACGGCAGTGTGGGTAGACCTGAATTTAGCCATCCCAAGGGTACAAACGCAACTCGCTGGCCCTGGAGAGGTGAAGCTAGTGCCGCTGGATGTGGGAGAGGGGATTGCTGCCGCGAGGAGCGGCCCGGCTGCAGGGACAGCAAGGCATTTTCAGGGCTCCGGCATTGGCGTGTTGGGCTCTGCACGCTGCCCCAAGAGAGTGCCCATTTTTCCAGGGGTCTGTTTTCTAAAGTTGGCTCCGTTCAACTCTCTGGGCAGTCAGGAGAGAGAGAAGAGTCAGCTGGAATTGCTACAGTGTGAATTGTCCCCAAGCCCACCCAAGGCCAAAACTGAGTGTATTTATCAAATACAGACACCGGTTTGAACAACTGACATTTGTCTGCTTCATACAGGACTCATTAGTCTGAATATGCAGACAGGGTGTATTGGGTTTGCATGGCCAGGTTTTAGCAGCTGGAGGGCTACAGGGCTGGCTTCTGTGAGAAGCTGCTAGAAGCTTCCCCCATGTCCGACAGAGCCAATGCCAGCCGGCTCCAACACGGACCCGCCGCTGGCCAAGGCCGAGCCCATCAGCGACGGTGGTAGCGCCTCGGGGGTAACAGAGTTAAGAAGGGGGAAAAAAACCTGTACAACGGCAATTTCAGCCAGAGAGAGGAGTGAGAAGATGTGAGAGCAACAACTCTGCAGACACCAAGGTCAGTGGAGAAGGAGGGGGAGGAGGTGCTCCAGGCGCCGGAGCAGAGATTCCCCTGCAGCCCGTGGGGAAGACCATGGTGAGGCCAGCTGTGCCCCTGCAGCCCATGGAGGCCCACAGGGGAGCAGATCTCCACCTGCAGCCTGTGGAGGACCCCACGCTGGAGCAGGTGGATGCCCAAAGGAGGCTGTGACCCCGTGGGAAGCCCTTGCTGGAGCAGGCTCCTGGCAGGACCTGTGGCCCCGTGGAGACAGAGGAGCCCAGGCTGGAGCAGGTTTGCTGGCAGGACTTGTGACCCCGTGGGGGACCCACGCTGGAGCCGCCTGTTCCTGAAGGACTGCACCCCGTGGGAGGGACCCACGCTGGAGCAGGTCGTGAAGAACTGTAGACCGTGGGAAGGACTCACGTTGGAGAAGTCCATGGAGGACTGTCTCCCGTGGGAGGGACCCCACGCTGGGGCAGGGGCAGAGTGTGAGGAGTCCTCCCCCTGCAGAGGAAGGAGCGGCAGAGACAACGTGTGATGAACTGACCGCAACCCCCATTCCCCGTCCCCCTGCACCACTCAGGGGAAGGAGGGAGAGAAATCGGGAGTGAAGTTGAGCCCGGGAAGAAGGGAGGGGTGGGGGGAAGGTGTTTTAGGATTTGATTTTATTTCTCATTATCCTACTCTGATTTGATTGGCAATAAATTAAACTAATTTCCCGAAGTCGAGTCTGTTTTGCCCATGACGGTAATTGCTGAGTGATCTCCCTGTCCTTATCTTGACCCACGAGCCTGTCGTTATATTCTCTCTCCCCTGCCCAGCTGAGGAGGGGAGTGACAGAGCGGCTTTGGTGAGCACCTGGTGTCCAGCCAGGGTCAACCCACCACACTGGGAGCTGGTGCTTTTCCTTCCTCCTCATTCCAACAGCTTGCCAAGTGCTAAATCTGAGACCCACATCTTTTTAACCTTTGAATATGAATGCAATCATTTGCCTTTCCAAAGCACTTGCACATGTTGAAAGGACTGGATAGAGCTTTGGGCGTAATCTTCGAACACCTTGAACCTTCTCCTTAGTTCAGATACTGAGAAATAAAGGCAAGGTAACTAGCCAGCCCCAATAAAACACCATCCTAAAACCTTGCAGTAATGTACTTAAACTGAAACTTCAAGTTTAGCTGGCCAAAATCAAAACTACAAAATCCTGCCTAATCCACTTTGGCACCTGAGGGTGTGCAGACACCAACATGCAGACGACACCAAGTTGGGCGGGAGTGTTGATCTGCTGGAGGGCAGGCAGGCGCTACAGAGGGATCTGGACAGGCTGGATCGATGGGCCGAGGCCAATTGTATGAGGTTCAACAAGGCCAAGTGCCGGGTCCTGCACTTGGGTCACAACAACCCCAGGCAACGCTACAGGCTTGGGGGGGAGAGGCTGGAAAGCTGCCCAGCGGAAAAGGACCTGGGGGTGTTGGTCGACAGCCGGCTGAATATGAGCCAGCAGTGTGCCCAGGTGGCCAAGAAGGCCAATGGCATCCTGGCCTGTATCAGAAATAGTGTGGCCAGCAGGAGTAGGGAAGGGATCGTCCCCCTGTACTCGGCCCTGGTGAGGCCGCACCTCGAGTACTGTGTTCAGTTTTGGGCCCCTCACTACAAGAAAGACATTGAGGTGCTGGAGCGTGTCCAGAAACGGGCAACGAGGCTGGTGAAGGGTCTAGAGCACAAGTCCTGTGAGGAGCGGCTGAGGGAACTGGGGATGTTTAGCCTGGAGAAAAGGAGGCTGAGGGGAGACCTTATTGCTCTCTACAACTACCTGAAAGGAGGTTGTAGAGAGATGGGGGTCGGTCTCTTCTCCCAAGTAACAGGCGACAGGACAAGAGGAAACAGCCTCAAGCTGCGCCAGGGGAGGTTTAGATTGGATATTTGGAAAAATTTCTTCACCGAAAGGGTTGTCGGGCATTGGAACAGGCTGCCCAGGGAGGTGGTGGAGTCACCATCCCTGGAGGTATTCAAAAGGCGTTTAGACGAGGCCCTAAGGGATATGATTTAGTGGGGGACTTGGCAATAGGTTAATGGTTGGACCCGATGATCTTGGAGGTCTCTTCCAACCAGAACAATTCTATGATTCTATGATTCTATGATTTTTACCACTGAAGTGATTAGACACCTAAAATCCTGCCACCCCTTCTACAACTGTGCAGGTGGGTACCTGCATGGTGGGGAGGAGTTGTTTTACACACACCTCCCTTTTGAGTTGTCTTTTGCCTAGCTTTGATGGGCCATGATCTGACTCGGTGTGTGAGCTGTTGTGAATCCAATTACTCGTCTCTCCTCATGTTGTGCAGGAAAATGCCACGAGTTTGTGAGATCCATGGTGGATGCCTAGACATTAGGGATAGTTGGGATGAGTGTTGCTGTGACTTAAGTCTTTCATATATATGGGGCAAGGACTTTTTCAATTAAAATATGCAGTGTATTGAAAGTTTAGGTACAAATTCTCCAAGTCACTTCAGAAATGGCCTAAAAGGCTGTGATACTTGAGCATACTAGAAAGCTCTTGGAAGTCTTAGATGCGTTTGAGAGGCTAAAAATGAATGCAAGAAACCAAACCTCAAGAAAATTTTAGAAAATCATGGTGAAAATCAAATAATTTCTAAATCTAAAAATAGCAAAGACAGAGATTTTATGGTTTGATGCTAACTTTTGGTCATACAAATAAAGAATAGCCACGATAAATGAATAAATATGTTGTTAGCTTTTCTATGAGAAAGAGTTGCAGAATTTTACAAAGCTACATTATTGTTATTTTTCACTTTTAAGTTTATAATAAAGATTGTAGCTTTGATTGAATTTAGAGAACGTGAAAACAAAAAAGCCCTGATCCTGCAAGTATAGTCAAGCAACTGAAATGCTGATGTATTATACAACAGTGAAAATAATAGTTCAGCATCACAGTCCAAGTCTTCATTAGTTTGAACTCTTTTAGTGCTGGCACCTTTGGAGAGATAGCAATTCTTCCTGTCAGCAGGTATCAAAATTTGCTTTCCTGTGTAATTCAGGATCATCACTGTTTGCTTCTAGATGACAACAGATTTCCTAATTGCTGCTTTTGTGCTTCTAAAATAATGCATCTCTAACCCACTTCAGCAAATGGTGAAGCAGTGATGGCTATAACGCAAGCGGGAGGTTGGAAAAGGCAGTGTGTATCTCTTGAACTCTGTCAGGGCATGAAAGGAAAGTAAAACTCAAACTGTCCAATTTTAACAGACTACACTGCTTAAAAAACAGAACAAACCAAAAAACTAGGAAGGCATTAGTTAGAGACAGAATTTTATCACCTCAAAAAGGGTATGTCAAATAACTCTAGACACTGTAATAAAGGAATAGCTGCCAGACCAGCTTCTTCATAATTTGGCATAATTTCAGTGGATCCAGGCCAGCTTAAACCTTCTGAGATTTTCTTCTGTTCTGTTTATGGGAACACAAATTGTATGCCACTATGGCAAGTCATGAACTTATTGCCTTGAACATCTGAGATAGCAATGTGCATGATTCTATTATTACGGTAACATTATTTATGCTATTTATGTAAATCTTTTTTTTTTCCCCTGCCTCCTCTTAGCAGATGTCTTGGCTGAAGGGTTTAAGATTTAAAAAAATAGAAGAACAAATTTCTTCCTGCAGCGAGTGTTTTCCACCTCTGCCCGTTGCCCACGCTGCTGTCCAGTCACCGCTGTTTTACACACGGAGGGGAGAGGAGGGTGAGCGGGCCAGCACCAAGACTTCGGACGCCTGGGTTTTCCACAGATTTACAGTGTGAACCTTGGTGAATCACAAAGAGTAAGTCCCGTCATACTGCAGCACCTAAGGCAGAGATTTGGGTGCTAGGTTGACATTGTGTCTTTGGCTGTGCCTGCCAGGTGCCCAGCGTCCCACAGCTCTGGAAGCCCTTGCAACTACAGAAGTACATGTTAAAAGTGAGGGAATGTGCAAAAAGATGTGAACCGCTAATACTTTTGGTTATTATTTTGTCTTTTGTTTATGGTTTTTTATTTTTTTAATACTTATTTTAAGTCAATTTTTGTTAAAATTACCCTGTTTGCTGTTTTTATTTCTTAATCGTAGGAGGTCAATTCTACAGCTGTCTGAGGTTGCAAGCATTTACATCGCAGGTTAATGCTGGCGAAAAATCTTTGTGGTCTGGGGTAATTTCTTAAGAAATAAAAACCCAAACATGCTATGGTTAGGTACAGTTCACTGTACCTTTGTTTCTTGTATCTTCTCATGTCTGGTGTTGGCCACTGCCAGGGACATGATTCTGGATAAGTCTGGCTTTAGATCTCATATTGTATGGCAAGTGCTATGCTTCTAGTAAATCCAAAAGATCAATTAAATTTAACATCAGCTAAATTCATCACTCGACAGGAAAAAAATGCACCCAATTCCGATGCCATCAATAGACAATGCAGTAGTGTGCATTATTTATTGGAGAAAGTGTTGCTGAAAAGGTCTTGCTCCATTCATGATGCACTGAGCAACAGAACAAGTTATGCTGCTATTTCTTATCAGTCGTATAACTCCCCTGAGCTCACTCAAAGGAAATGAAAAACACAGATTTCAATACTGGGGAAGGGAAGATACATTTACATTTTATTAGTTTTTATTAGTTTGAATATATCTGCTTGTTTTTATTGGAATATTTTCAACACACATTTTCAGGAACCTTTCAAAAATAATGACACAGGCATATTTACGGATTTAACTCCTTGCTTTGGCATTTAAAACTTCAAAAGAGTAGGGCCATTATGTCTGTTCTTTGATATTGGTTGGTTGTCTTCCTTTAACAATATACAGGTATTTACACTTGAGCTTGTCTTCTAATTAAAATTTTGCCCTGTATATTTGTTCTGTAGCTGCCCTCATTGCCTAAACATCACTAGTAACTTTATTTTCATTTGCTTTATTACTGAAGATAACGCTTCTTCCATCTGTTGCGCCCTTAGATACAGCCCTCATATTGTGTTAGTTGTGAATATAAATACACCTGAAAAGATATCTTCCTCCCACGATACGTTCAGGAGACTAATATCGTGCTCTATTCTTAGTCACGAGGAATATAATTCCAATCCAAATTAGTCTCTAGAAGCTTTAGTTTCGGAGAATTCATGCCTCATAATGAAAGAGATGTACTAAAATAAATCAAGTTATTAGTGAGTGACAACGACTTTGTATTCCACCAAGGTGCTGTTCTACCTGTTCCCTTAAAGCCTGTCCTTGGTTTAAGAAGTGCCAGCCTGGACTATCCTAGCTGGGAATTTCTTTCAGCTTCTTCCAACCACTGAAGAAAACTGCAAGCAACTCAATAGCTTTTACAAACAATGCCTCCCAAGATTTGGGGAACCTTTTTCCTGCACAGAATTTTACTGTATTGTCAAAAATTTATCCCACCCTTTATTTGAATTGATGCATCCCTGAACTGAACAGGACTGTTCGTGGCACTTTTTCAAATTCCCCGAGCTAACGTCTTGGACAACGTTGTGTGTACACATGTCCAAGGAGGGGCAAGGCAAACAAAGAGCAGAGAGTCAGACCTGAAACAACCGTATCACAACACACGGTCTGCCTTGGCAGCACAGTGTGGAATTTCGGAAAGTTGGACACATCACTTCACCCCAGGCATCCAACATGCACAGCCACGCTTGCCCAGCAGAGCAGCATATGTCTCATTAACCTCGCTAGCTTTGTAGGAGTTACTGTTTTGTACAGTGCAGAAACATTTAAAGATATCTCTGGTGTTTTAGGCACAAAATGACCCTGTCAAGGTGAAAAAAAAAGCTTCCCTGCATTGGAATCCTCTTTCTTCAACAAATATTTATGTGGGACATTGCAAAGAAACAAAACCTACTTTCTATTAATAGCTAAGCTAATTCATTTAGCTATTTCATTGCTTCTGGCTAGCGGTGGAGGATCTTTTTCTCCAGACATTTATTCAATTTCCACAATTCCCTATCCAAAATCATTGTCTGGGGGCAATTGTTACTTATTATTTTTGCTTCATTGCTTTTTCTCACTTCTGCTTTTTACCAAGACTAGTTCTATTTCTTGGGAGTTGAGCACATTATACTGATTCGCCCTATCTTCTTAATGATGATGCTGGCTTAGCCTGCTTCCAGCTCTTAAAGACATGAATTGACACGAGGAAACAAAGCACAGAGCTGACCGCTCCTAGAGTTTCCTAGGGAAACCATATTTGTGGTCTTGACTAACCCTGTGTCTACATTGGGTAGGTACTCCTCCTTTTCAGACTCTGACGGTAAATGATTCCTACCTGCCTCCAGCTGTTTATCAATTTCCTACTTCCAAAAGTCTCCTGAGCGCCTCACTTACCAGCTACGCGGCTCACACGAGTTTTCCCAAATACGTTTCAATAAGCACGAACTGGGTTAACCTCTTGGTCTGCTTATGCTAACCTGGCTCAGTCTGGTTGATGCAGACTGGAAAGCGCTCAGACACAAAACTGCCTGCAAACGTGAAGAGGGCAGGATAGAGAGATACGGAGCTGGGAGCAGACTGTACCTTCCCCAGCACTGTTGTATGCAGAAGATGCCAACGGGATTCAGTTAGCACTAAACCATGCTGGGAAGAGAAAAAGGGGACAGTCCTACTTCATCATCTCCGGAATCAATAACAACTTAATGTGACTAAGGAGATACAGGCCCTGCCTAGGAACTGGGCAAGAATCTTTTTGAAATAAAACTGGAAATGTAGACCAGTCTGACCTGCCTGATTTTCACACAAAAATGGAAAAAAACCCCACTGCTAAATCAAGGCTCAAAACTCCCAAGTGAACTTTTGTGAAAATTTTCACAAAAACTTTCACAGCTAAGATATGATATGCCAGTTTTGTACTTATACTCCATGAAATTCTGATATACTCAGAGTGGGAAGAGATAAAAAAGGGATTCCTAAAAGAGACTTGGGGAAAAAAAGTTTCTTTCTGAAAATAGAGTGGTAGGGAAGCTAATGCGATTTTATTAATTCCATAAACCAGCATGAAAGCTGTAGCCTACAGTAAAAAAAACCCCAAACCCCAAACCACAAATCATTTAAAAAGTGTAAGCCAAAGCAGAAAATTAAATAGTAGCACGAGTACCAGTCCTACCTGATGTAATTATTCATCGAACAGGATAGCCTCACAGACTAGCCAAAGCACAGAGATCAGAAGGACCATCAGTAATACAACCAGGATCGTGGCCGAAGCGTTATGAAAATGCACATGGATACCTTGTTGAGTTGAACTGTTTTGCTATTATGACTGATACCATTTGCTAACATTGAATAATGCCATTAATAAATAATTCACTCCCTGACTTCAAAATCTGCTGGGTGAAAACTCCGTCCCCCTGTAACCTTCACTTTCCTGTACTCAGCTGTGCTGCTCTTCCAGACGAGGATATCTTCAGCCATCTCCTAAGGCTGTCTAGGACACTCTATTGAATTAAAAAGAAGAACTGAGCAAAGACTGGAAACAAAACCATCCATTTTTACCAATAAAAAACCTTTTTAAAAAAATCCCAAGTGTTCTGAACAAAGCGAAAAGTATGCAGAAAGGAATGAAATGGATAAAAACATTCCCACATGTGTATCGATCTTTTCTAAGAGGCAATATTGAGAGCAGCTGCAGAATTATATTAGTTTGCTAGAGCTTCCCGATTAAGGGGGATTACTCTTTCTAATACAAACAGGCAATAGGGAATGGTTGAGCACATTACAAGCCTGAATGAATTTAAGCAAGACAAATACATATATCACCTCAGGATAAGTCATGCTCCCTGCATGCCTCTTAGCTTATTATAAGGAATATTTTGAGTATTGTGCAATGAGATCTTTAGGTGGCAAACATGTATGTTGTGCAATTGGCCACTAATTGGGCACGGAGGCTATATTTGGTGATCTGGATGCTCTGAAATGTTGATTAACTTGAGCATCAGATCATGTAAAATTGGAATAATATTTGAAAAATCAATGTAATACCAACAAATGCCTTGCAATTACTGCTGATACTCCTGAGTTCATCATTCACAGAACCACAGAAACCCACATTTATGGACACTGATGGACACTGTAGTTGTCATTTTCCAGATAAAGCACTATCTGTAGCTGGACAGGTATTTGAGAGGCCCTTCCTACTCCCTGTGCCGATTCTCCAGTATTCGGTGATGGAGTAACCAGGTCTGCTTAACCTCAGCACAGCAACATCTTCCAGTTATTATCCATCCCATCACTGGTCCTCTGTACTACATAAACAATTTTATTGTATTACAGCCTTTCCATTGAGTGGAGACTGAAAATGCAAAGTTAATTTGAGAATGTGGACCAAATGTCGGTGAATATTACTAACCACCAAGCCGTTCGAGGTTTCTGTCTACAGTGTCTTCATCAAATCAATACCTTCAGTGATTTCACTCAGCTCGGGTGTGCCAGACACATAGACTTAGGTAAAAAAGAAAAAGATCGGGCTCCATCCTACAGGAAGCAGAAGGCCTCTGCTGTCTCCCTGCTGCGCCAGTGAGCCACATTACGGACAAGGCTTACAGATAAGTAGAAAATGGAAGTGCTGAAAACTTCCCGACTGATATCCAGGCTTCTTACATTCTTTCACGATGCTGACAAGCATGCTAGAATAAGAATGACAACCTCAACAGCTTTTCCTAAGGACCAGCTGTTTGTTTGCTGGAGTAAGTGAATGCTTTGTTATCCTAACGTGGTGGGTATTACTGGTTTATCAGTGTGTTACATTACCTGTGTCAATTCAATGCACATATATATATTTCATGGAATGTAAATATATATAGAGAATGTATATATATGGAATGCAGAGAGAGAGAGGAGAGAGAAAAAAGGGGCTGTGTCAAATGCTGACTATTTACTGGTGCAGACCTTCCCACAGTTGCCAGCCTACAGCTAGTGACAGCAGTTGGATCGCGGTGCCATATGCTCTCTTGAAAGGCAAATTCTTTTAGACTCATTTTCAGTGGGGAAATCATAATTTTTAATACAGTGGCTGTTTTTCATGACTGCAGTCTATGGCTTTACCCTAAGATTTAATTGACATCTGCAGACTGGCTTTCCCTTTCCTGAGGAGGTCGTTGACAAAAATGGTGATAGTCTGTAATATTTTGTTGACATTGTACTTTGGCTCAGCCTTGGTAGGCTGGTTTCTCCAAGGCTCTCTGATTTTCTGCTTTACTACTTGTGACTGTCCAGGATGATCCAGGTAGGAAAAAGCAGTGGATCAAGATGATCCTTTCACTTATGTGATTAAACAGCATTTAGCACTGATAAATGTCCCATCCATACAGCTTTCAGAGGCAGTTTGGACAGGAATGATCAAAACCCATAAACACTTAAGAAATTTCTTGGCGAATAAAGAATGAATTAAGTTTCCTATACACTCTCCGAAGAAAGAGATAGATCAAATGAGAGACTTGGGTGAGATCATCTGGGAGCGCATTACGGTCTGGGATTTGTGATCGGGTTCCCAAAAGTCATCTGTGTTGGGGCAACTGACTGCAATTTCTGAAACAGATGGAGATGATTGAGCTTAGACCGCAACGATACAGGATTGCATCAAATTGCACTGCTTAGTGTTTTCCAAGGACAAACAGCACACGCTTGCATGGGTGCCAGGCATCAGGAACTTGCAACTGGGACATGAGCCTGGGCTCTCAGAGTGAAGAGGAGACAGAGGGGGTGCCAGCCTCAAAGCCATGTGGGAGCACAAAGGTCTCAGGGGGGGTAAGTCACAATTATATCTTTTTACAGATGTCTGTCTAATTTGTTCTTAAAGATCCCCGGAGATGGAGACGCTTCAACCACCCCAGTCAATTCTGGTGCTCCACTCTCCTTTCTGCAGCTGTATTTTTTCCTAATGTCTCATCTGAAGCTTTTTTGCTGCTTTTTAAGACCATTCCTCCTAGTTTGCAATGAATATGAGAAAACAATATGGCAATCTGAAATATTTCAAAACTAACACTATAGTAAAATTGCAAAAAATAGTGAAAAAGGGGAACACAGCTAAACAGGCAAGCAGGGATGGTTTTGCAAGTGAAAGCCTTTTGAAAAAGTCTGTAAGTGTCAGAAATGAGACCTTAAAGAAAATTACGGTGTACCAATTGGGACAGATGAAGCTCATTACCGCCAGTGGCCTACATGCTATAAAATGGGTTAGTATCGCTACAGAAACCTTCTTGGTGTGTCCCTGTAATTAGCACAAAAGCATTATTATTGTAATTAACTGAATCCCCTAGTACCTAGTGCAGTGCTCATGGCTGTAAGCAGGTTAATGTGAAAATTAATTTGTGCTAATTCACACAAGATCAGTGATGCCCAAACCAATCTGGCTGCCGTGGCATTTTGTGGAATAACAGTATTTTCCTGTTGACTTAAACAAGGCACTGAAGCTTCAAGAATGTCACATAAACCCATCTTAGCTTCTACTTGCGATAAAACTCTTACGATAGTTCTCTATCTTCTTTGGATAAATTTATTGTGAAACTCATTCCTAAGTGAATAAGCAATGTAATAGTTCTGCACATAGAAATTAATGGGATAAAAGATGTGGGCAGCTTCTTTAGCCTGTTCAGGGGGCTGGTTTATCTCAGCACAGACTGTTCTCTGGGATGAGTTACCTTTTCATCTTTAGAGGGTTATGTTTGACTTCTAGGGCAAAGCACGGTGCCGCTTACACACAAGAAAGAAGAAGAAAAAAATTCTTTCATGCACAAAACCTTAAGTGCAAGAGACTGTAGGAAAAATCAGAGGGACTTGCATTCTTCCCTTCTTAGTCATAGGCAAGATGGGAAAATAATAAAAAACCACTACCTGGAGGACCGAGAGAGAACATGGTTGAAGCCAAGCCAAATCAGGGGTGGCTCAGTGTTAAGGGACATGAAGAGAGAAGATAACTGGTTTCTGTGCCTGCTGCTTTTTATTCTTCCACTAAACAATAACGTCTTGCAGTGGACAGACAATTTCCGTCCCCTGTTAACATTAGGCTGAAGAAACACTGTCATCACCTGCCAGTGTAATAGGGCAAATTAAGCTTCACAGCTTGAACTAAGCTGTTTTGTAGCTGTGACTATTCTTGCACTGTCTGGACAGTGACTAGCTATGCTAGGAATGGCTAATTAAGGGTTTTTTGCTCTCTCTTCTGCAGTCTGTGTTAAACTAAACTTTTGCAACTTGCCTAGCTCACCTTTCTTCAAAGGACGACAGTCCCATATGAATGTTTTTTATGAATATCGAGAACCGTCACTCCTTAAGTTCAAAGCTGCAGTCTTTGGTCATCCTCCTGCAGAGACATGCTACCAAAATAATGTGAAGGAAACAGAGCTGGACCCTCACAATCCAGTCCCACTCCTGGATCCCTTCTTGTTCACTGCCCTCCCACCCTGTACCTTGGAGTGGGCAGATGACAGGGGATTCATAAAGGCTGATTTCAGCCTATTGGGGTTAATCTTCTAGGGACCCTGAAGAGAGGCTCACCCACAGCTCAATTCAGGGCTACCATCCTCTCGAGGACCTTCTCTCTCTACTTACTACCAGAGGAGCCTGGTAGACCAGTCTTCCTTGCCCTTGCCAATAACAGCAGGGTTTTGTCTGTGTTGAGCCCTTTCTGTCCCCTGTCCTCAACACAACAAACCAAAGCCCAGATTTTCCCCGTTTTTAATGTGTGTAACAGTGGGGTGAGTGAGCTGTGGCAAGGAGCTGGGTACAAGTGGGTAGGGGAGAAACCTTCTTAGCAGCCTTACTAGCCCCTGCAGAGCAAGGAAAGCCACAAAGCTTCAGGCTTCCCCCCTCTTCCACCCCCTTTACTGCTCCCTGGGCCCATCCATGACCCCACCGGAGGCTCAGCGACAGTCAGGCATCGTCCCTGCACCTCCCGCCGCCCTCAGGGCACCGTCGGCTGGGCAGCAACAACTGTTTCTCCACTTGCAGACTGCCCAGCGCGTGCCAGTGTGCCCTGCGCCTTGTTCTTGGCTCAGCTGGAGTGGTTAATCCCTGCATTTCTTTCCTCCTTTCAGTCGTCTGCCTCACCTCTCCACTATCCCTCTTAAATTACCTGTTAAAATATTTTTTAAAGAATACATCAGCCTGCTTTCTCTTCCTTTTCTTCAGCCTAACTGCTCTTCTGTCTTTTTCCCAAAGCCTTCAGTGTCCTACCCATTCCAGATGTGTCAGGGTCATGAGTTTTTTGAAGACCAGGTAAATTTGATTTTCCTTTCTGTATATGCATCTGTTTTTTTCCCCTGTTTCCCTAACTTCTGCCAGGTATTGAGTTTGTTGGGTCCAATCTGTCTCCATTCTTACATCAGATATCCATCTGAAGAGTGTCCCGTGATGATTCCAAGTGCAATTTGCTATCATTACTTTAACTTTCCTTTTCACGAGGCCATTTAGTTGAAAGACAATCGAGTTGAGAGAGGCCGAGTTGGGAGTGGAAACAACAACGCGAATAAAGGGCAGTGAGACAAACTCTCTTTTCTATAAAATGTAATGTGAAGCTCTCTGGGAGCTAGGCAGGTCATGTTGGCTTAGATACTTTAATTTTTTAATACTATTAAGTATGTATTGTAAATATGTAAAATTTCAAAGGACACTAAATAAAGCTTTGTTATTTTATTAAAGGTAAACAGAAAGCTGAGAATATCTTACTATTCCAAGCTTAGAAGATATATAAGAGGAGGTCCTAATGACACTACAAACACAGCTTTAAAATCTTTTATAGTCAGGCGTTCAACAGGGCGTAATAGTTCAGTTCATTGCAAAAAAAAATATGTCTTTGAAATTACGAGCCTAGTTTGACTTTCATGTGTTATTAGCTCTCAGTGGAACTGAAGCATTTAAATTGATTGTAATGAGACATTAGCAGACACTACTACTGCAGCAAACCATTCCTGTTTGGAGATGGCTGGCTCGGGAGGCCTCTAAAAGCATCCCAACAGGCCGCGAGCATCGGGCGCTGACAAAGGGAAACAAAAACGCGCTTTGTAGAGGTCTGCCCCGCAGCCGGCGCTGCTGCGCGGAGCGTGCCGAGCGCCTGCTCTCAAGGGCGCCGGGAAGGGAGGGCAGCACCCTTCAAAGGGTGGGAAGGGATGCCAAGGGGATTGCTGGTTACATGTACATATGTTTTTAAATATACGCAAATGAATTTCTGCCAGATATTAAAACAAAAAAAATTCATTCTCTAGTTAAAAAAAAAAAAAAAAAAAGACCAAATCAAAGCAGACTTCTCAAAGCAATAATAATAATAATTACTCACATATCTCTCTGACACCAGGATGCTGAAGGTGAATCTATTCTGAGAATTATAAGACTTCTTATCTTGTGACTTCTACCTCAGCTCCTTCATTTTCAAAAGCTTCTCTCACCCTCGTCAACCTTTTCTAGTTTCTGCTACAGTTTAAATGCAATTCAATGAATGACCTATGTCAGTGACTCTTTCTCTTTTCTCCCCTCATCTTTCTTGATTTCTTTGCTATCTAATTATGCCAAAAGCCTGGAATAGTCCCTCACAATTACCCTGTTTTCATGAAGCATGTAAGAATTTCGTTGTTTTAAGACTGTTGTAGATGCTCATGCTTGTATATATATATATTTTTGTTTGTTCATTTATAGTGATTGCATAACCTAAATTTCTAAGGCAAATGCTCTGAAGAGAAACCATTGCAAATGTGACAGCTGCTAAGAATCACTCTGACTTTCATATTCCTCCTTCCCCCGAGGTGACTGCTGTTGCTGGCCGAGGGAACAGCTGCAGCATGCTCGTGAAGGGCAGAGACGGCCTGGAGAAGGCGGAATCGCCCTTTGGCAGTTTGATGTCTTGCTGGAAAGCTTGTCAACCTTATTTACATTTTAATTTGCATGCCAGCCTCTACAAGACTTTGTATTTGGATTCTGCTTTAAAGTATCTCCTTCGCTATAATCGCAACGACCTTTACGTGTCTTCCCCGTTACCCTCGGGGGGCTGCGGCCCCGGCTGGCTTAGCTCTCTAGAGGACCAGCAGCCAGAAATGTCAGGCTGAGCATGACATTTATCCGAACAGTTGGCTGCATGTAAGGTAGCTTTTTCTTCTTCTTCTTTTTTATTTTTTTATTTCCTGTAGGAGATTAAAGAGTGGTGTGGGCAAGGGTCACATCCTGCTAAAGGAGAGTGCCAAGGGAAATTCCCTTTCTTGCAAGACAGGAGCCGAACTGGGAGCATGCATCACCTGGCAGGGGCTACCCCTGTGAGCAAAGAAGGCAGGAGGGATGAAAGTGGGCAGTGACTGATTACTATTGACATTATTTTTACCGACAGACTGACAACAGAACTTGGCAGGATTATACCCACCGGCTAGTTAAGGGGAGCACTGCCATAAACATGCCGTACTCCAACTAAATCACCGCACAGGCACAGAAGTACAATGCATGCATTAGCCCCCAGCCTGTCAAGCTGCTACAAAAATATGTGGTCTTTCTTCCACCCAAAATAATGCCAGTTGAAAACATACACAGATTATTCAAGGTTTTATGAGAACTACCTCTGTTGCACCTTTCGGTCGTTACAGAAAAGACTCTAGCGAATATATTTTGATCAAGCAAAGCTTTCAAAGCCGCTGAAGTATCCCTGGCATACAGAGTGGTGTTTTTATTGTTACTAGCTAATCCCGACTTTCTAATGAATTCGCTGCTTTGGGATTTCCAAATAGAGAAGTATTCTCAAAGTTACAAAGAACACCTCTGGGGATATGGATATCATAAACAATTTCTAACTCCTTATCTTAGAATCATAGACTCATAGAATTGTTCTGGTTGGAAGAGACCTCCAAGATCATCGGGTCCAACCATTAACTTCTGCATTTCTGATTAATTTTGATATATAAAATAAAATCTTTGTACCCTGCGACTATGAACAGCCATTGTAAGAATGAGGCCAAGGTGGGCCGTGCTGTTTAGAGTTATATGAAGTGCTATATTTGGAGGGAAGGAGGATTTTTTTCCTCAGTCAGATTGCAGGGACAGTAAGACCTGAGTTTCTGTCACATATCTTCTGGGACCATCTCAGAGTTTTATTATCACATTCCACAGTATTATAGGGAACCTGATTTTCCCTTTCTCTCGAGTATCCACCTTAATGCATCATCATAGATTCCCACATTAAATAAATAGCATCCAGCTTGAGTCAGTGTTTGCTAGTCTTTCCAAAGAAATAAGTGGGACCGTCATCAGGGCAACATCTGAACTTTTACATTTCAAGAGTTAGTATCAAGTGTTTAGATAGCGGTGGGGTAGCCTTAGCAACACAGTGGGTAGAGAAGATAAAGGCATCACACATCTGTGTGGACATAGCAACATTTCTTCACTTTAAGGTACGGGAAAGTCTTGTGTTGGCTTCAGGTTTGAGGAGAACCAAGACGCAGGGTAGTTCTTCTGAATTCTGCATTTCCTCAAACCTGTAGATGCAAACTGACTATATTGGCACCAGTCCTTTCTGGTCCATAAGACAGCATGTGTCCATGCTAAGAGAAAGAAACTATTTAGTTTTCATTTGGTTTTGGCTGCTTTGAATGTTTGACTGGTCTGTTTACCACAGGTCAGACACCATCTATCATAGGGACCTGTCATTGTAAGCACAAGGATACATGGATCTGAAATGCCATAATTTCTGGTGGATGACACCATGCCGTCAGCCCATAATTTCAGTGCTGGAGGTTTCTGTCAACCTCTCTTATGCTTGATTTGCCACAGATTCTTAACTCGGAGAGTGCTGACCTAAGAGCAGAATCTGGCCTGGCCACGTGATGGCTGAGCTGAGGACCTGGGTAAGAAATGGATGCGTGAAACATTGCGATGATGTCCCTATTTTAAGCCTTGTCATTCTTCATCACAATTTCACTACAAAATTTCGAAGGCATCAACGTGGACAATGACAGAAGAAATAAAAAATTCTGGGAGGGCCGTGACATGCTGCCTACAGCTGAAAAGAAACTAAACTTCTGAAGAGATCCAGGATCAAAGGACCTGGGAAATGTCAGTTGGATGGTACTTCTATCACGTTACAAGGCTCGATGCAGCAAGTATGGGAGAACAAGCTCTGCAACAGATCAGAGCCAATTATCAAAGTAATCCCATTTGGCCATAAAAATATCTAGTCATTTAATACTGCTAAGCCTTGTTTGTAATCACAGAGCTTAATGAGAACAACTTACGCTGAAAGGAAAGAAGGGAAATCTCTGGAGTAGAAAGGCTGCTAAAGAGGACGTTAACAAATGCAAGTAAATTTGAGGTTTTAACTTCCTTTATATAGGCCATACTCTATTCATAGAGGTTTGTTGTTTTTTTTTAATCAGCCAACCTGATGCTGAAGCCAGCTTCAAGATTATTGAAAGCGCACTTTTGTTTTCACACTCTGAGCCATGTAGGCATGTCTCTCAATTAAGGAAAGGTTTCTTTTGTTTGAATGAGATTCTGTTTAATTTTTGGCAGGCAGATTTCAGAAATAATTACCATCTACAGGAGGATGAATAGCAGACAAATCTATAATTCTCATTACCCACCAGAATTTCAAAGTGAACTTAAATTCTAAGCAAGCATTTGGCAGATTTGAACAAAGGGGCAAAGGTATTGGACAAAAGTAGTGTCGTTTAATTCAAATCTTGAACAAGAAGAATGATATTCAGCAATGAGTGGGACCTAACATCTGGGAAGAGCCTGAGGAGTAGTCCCAGAATACTGAGAAGGATTCACGTGTCTTTTGAGAAGTCTGGCTCCTCCTCGCCATGTTTAAAGCATATCGGATGTCACACCCCAAACATTAGGCAATGGTTTGGTCAACAGTGGACATTAGTGCTACATGTTAAAGATTTTAGCTATCTTACATTGTAAATTCCTAATGGAAGCGAGAAAAGAAGATGGTTCTTGGTGGTTCCCAGTGATAGGACAAAAGACAATGGGCACAAATTGAAATACAGAAAATTCCATTTAAACACTAGAAAAAGCTTTTTTATGCGAAGGATGATCGGATACAGGAATAGGTTGCCCAGAGAGGTTGTGGAGATATTCAAAACCTGACTGTACATGACGGTGAGCAACCTGCTCTTGCTGACCCTGCCGGAGCACTAGACAATCCAGCTGCCTTCCAGCCTCGACTGTTCTGCGATTTTGTGAAACAACGCGACTAATTCTCTGTGGTTATAGACAACGGTAACACACAAGCAAAGCCCTTTCTCCTCTTCTACTTAGAAATACAGAGCCGGTAAACCCCACTGGCAAGATAATGTGTGGTTAACAACTTCAGTCCTTTAGAATGCAAAGATCACTAGAATAAATAAAATATTACACTTAGCTGTACTGGTGTCCCCTGGTTCCCATTATCCTCCCTGGTGACAGTGCTGTTGAACAACTTGGCACAGCAATATAGAGATTTAATATCCAGCTATATTTAATATCAAATGCCCTGATATTGGCAGTGCCCACGATGGCTACAGGTCTGTCAGCATTTTCAAAGCTTTATAACAGCCATAAAAACTCATGGAGTATAGAAATGAGTCAACCAGTACTTATAATTGCTGGCATTTAGCACCAGAGATGGTGACTAAGAATCTATATTTGAAATACCTGGAGTTGGTGGAGTCCAAGTACAAACCCTGGGAAAGATCAACTGAAGCACTACATTTTTGTGAATTAAATACGCTGAACTGTTTGCAGCTTACCGGTTGTAGAATTTTTAGGTGAGCACTTAAAACCACATTTATTCTGCACATGCACTACAAACGTATTCAGTTATCTTGCAAAAGGAGTATTGTTTTGACTTGGTTTTCCCTGAATGCAGAATATTGCCATGTTTGGCATTCAGCTTCCCGCCCTTTCATCAGCAGAGGTGGCTGCTTTTCACATTTTCAGAAATAATGTTTAGGAAATTCCCCGGGGCATCATTTTCAATGGCAGATGTCATGTGTCTCACATGCTCAAATACAGTTTGACAGCATTTCAAATGATCTTTCCTTTCTGCATTAACCAACCCTGCAAAAAATTAAGTTGAAACAAAAATTCAGGGAATTCGTATCATGATGTCTCAGATGTTTCTCTGTCAGAGAAGGAGCTTCACTAAAAAAAAAGGATGTCCCAAGATTATACATTGAATTTATTTTTATATGGCAGTTTATGCTATGTATCTATATGGCAGTTTATGTAATTTATCTGATGGAGGGCTGATATTGGAAACCACATGCTAACATAACATAATTTACAATTATATTGCTTTTTATCCAAGAGAATCCTGATGTGTTTCACAAACTTAATGCGGTACAAACACCATATATCGATGGCGTCCACCTCAGTGGTGTCAGTCACAATTATAGAAGGGCTGCAAGTAAATCAAAGAACAGAACAGTGGGCAAATTAAACTGGTGCTTGATCTGCGGATTGAATAGATTAATTTAACTACAACTTTATCCAAAAGACCTACAGATTGTTTCAGAGTCACACTCAGCAGGAGGCATATCTGCCAGGGATGAAAGGCGGAGTCAGCCCTCGCAGATGTTAACCCGAGGTTAAGGTCGACGTTGTCCACGTTTGTGTTCTCAGGCTGGTCTTTGATTTGCGTATTTTTAGGTGTATGTAAATAGTGTAAGAAGATCAGAATCAGGTACCGCATGTTTCCAGATCAGTGCTTAGGCCTTTACAATTTCTATTACTTAATTGAGTGAGTGACTTTTATATTTGAATTTAAGTTATTTGCTTGCGTGTTAAACTCAAGTGCCTCCTTCTTGCTCGGAAAACCAGTAAATTAAATATGTTTCTTCACTGAAAAATCAAAGTTTTACTCTAAATACAATTTGCCAGAAGGGATACCATTTTTCAGCACAGATATTCAAACATTAGCCCCTCCTGCCCCTCTTTTCTCCCTGCCTCAAATGATCATTTTGGGCAATTGAAAGTTGAGGGGGAGGAAATGGAGGAGCAATGTAAATAATGTGTCAACCAACAATTAAAAGGTTTTCATCAAATGTTTCCAGGTTTTGTTATTGAAATTTTCACTTTTAAGGTGATGCCATAAATCTGAAAGCTTTGCGGCAATGTATAAGGATACTTTCTTTTTCCCCAGCACTATCTACCTGTGGCTTTATTTTCTGATTTTTTTCTCTCTCTCTTCTCCCCCCGCCAATTGATCTCTCTCTCCTACAAGTATTTCTG
This sequence comes from Phoenicopterus ruber ruber, assembly GCA_009819775.1. Taxonomy (NCBI): domain Eukaryota; kingdom Metazoa; phylum Chordata; class Aves; order Phoenicopteriformes; family Phoenicopteridae; genus Phoenicopterus; species Phoenicopterus ruber. Next base: position 212,730,664 of record CM020215.1, read on the forward strand.
TTGATATTCTAAAAATGTCAACAGGAATAAGGAAAAGTTTATACACATAGGCCTGAACAAACTGGACATATTTCTGGTATTTTGAACCTCCCAGTGACATGAAATATCAGGTGTATTTTGCCTTCATTGTATACTTTTAAAATAACTCCTAACTATACCAAAATTCAGCATAGTCCAGGATCTCAGGTAAGGTAACTTAACACTGGGGAAAGGCATAAGGGGTAAAAGAAAGACAATAGAAAAGAAAAGTCCTATTATTGTATAGATTCAGAAGAAAACATGCCAGGTAGCTGATTAATTTTAAGTAAAACAAGTCTTAGCAATTTTTCTTCCCATGTTTCAAATCTCAAAAATACCTCCCATGATAAATACAAATCATCAATTCTGGATCAAACTGTTTTGTTACAACTAGGTGACAGGCTGCAGACAATATCTACAGCCCAAGTTTGTTTCTTCCTTCATTAACCAAGCGTACCAAAAATAAACTGAAACAAAACATTTCAACGTTTCAATCTCAGTAAGTTTAGGTGCTTCTTTGGACAGCCACTGACTCACATTTTATGTTAAATATCTCAAACAATTGAGGCAAAATGTTGGATTTTAAGGCTTATGAACAGTGTAGGGCAAAAGCTGGACTAATTTATGAACGGTAGATAAACCTGAACTAAAAGTTACACATGCACTTCACGGTAATTCCACTAGAAAAATGCATAAAAATATGCAGTCCTACCTACTTTCTGTCCTCCAGCCCTTCTACTTTTGCTATTTCATGTCACTACCTTTCAATACCTTTGCACTGAAGCGCATTTAGTAAAACCAAAGCAGAATTTATTCGCATCTCTGAAACGACAGGAGGAACCTGACTACGAGCGTTGTCATTTCAGCAGTTGGGTGCGAGTGGCAAGAAAGGAAAGAGTAAAACCAAAGGAAGATATTGGAGTGCAAAATATTTGCACCACATAAACTTACAAAGGCCAATATGTAATTGCTACCCTAAAAATATCTGAGTTGCTCCACAAAGTTGTTTCAGGAATCTTGTAAAACTAGATCAGGCTACCATTATAACTCAAAGATGGTAAAATTTGAACTGAAATAGAAGAAACCAAACATAAACAGGAAACATTTAAATTACATTCAGCGTTCCTGAACAACTTCTTTAATTCAAACAAGAACATTTTAGAACATCTCTACAAAATTTTAGAGTTTTTAACTGACAAATTGCAAAATATTGTGAACTGAAAGTAATTCCATGCCTGGAGAACCTGTTTTGTATGTGAGAGTGCTATTTTCTCCCTCCTCTGAAACTTGGTTCTGCGTTGGATGGGTGTATTTCACTGAAGTATTTAACTCTTGTGGTTGTACTCAAAAAGGAGAAATACAAACTGCTGGTAACAGCTGAATTTCACCTAATCCCACCTACTAATAATTTTACTTTGCGTTTATGAACTACAGGCCAACCCAAAGCCAGCAGCAGCCAGCATACACTGTCCTTTCTCTATGCAACGTGTACCAGAAACACCCACCCGAGACGGGCGAGGATAGTCCACGGGACATCAAACAGATCCTAATTTTGCCCATTCCCAGTTTTCCATCTGGGATAACAGATTCCTTTCTCAAGGAATATTTTGGTAGTGGGAGACACAGATATACTACAAACAAATTGAGATTAACAGTCTGGTAAATAAATACAGAGAGAATGAAATACCACTTAGAAGAAAAGGTAGTGTGTACTGAGGGTGATGGTATTTATGGTTATAACTTCTTAAAACAGCTACAAGTAGGTTGTTTGAAAGAAAGTAGAGATTTTCTTTAGTGAGTATTACTTCCATTACTTTACTTAGACACTACTAGGTAGACACATTTGCTGCTTAGTATTAGTAGCTGCTCTGAATGTTTTTTCTACTTGTTGCACACACTACTGAACGTAGTGAAAATGCTTCTGAGAGTACGATTTACTTAAAATATAGAAATAAATAGCTATAAAAGAAAAAAAAAAACCTGAACAAAGTGAACTGATTACAGTCTGCCTGGCCAGTTCACTCGTTCCCTTTCAGCATGTGGCTGCACACAACACAGTTCAATCAGTTCTTTATTATTTCATAATGTTAAAGGTTATTACCACAACACAAAAAAAGGGATAATAGCCGGTTCTTAAATTAGCATTTGCTTAGCTCAAATGCCAGAGCACTAATCTCTTTCTTTAAAGCCTAGCACAAATAGTATTGTAAATCATGCTTACAAAGTGGTGGGCTTCTGTTGTCTTCCAGACAAGAAACATCTCATCGGGGGTGCAGTAATGAATTAGAAGGGACACACCATGTCCCACTCTGTCACTTTGCTGGTTCTTTGAACACAGCACACTGACCGGTGTGATGTAAAGATGACATTAACTCTCAGGATTTTAAATCTGTTGTCAATCCAGATTACACTCCCACCTGGCTAAAAGAATAGGAGAGTTCTGCTAACACTAAGGAAGTATTCTGGGAATGAGACGTCCATCTGCGGTTTTGTCAGGCTGACTTTTGAGTGAGTGCATTGGCAATCCCCAAGTAGAAATATGGTGATGCCATAAGCTTTTCCCTGTCGTACAAAATAAAAACTGTGTATTAATATTATGCTTTAAGCCACCAACTAATAACTTGAAGTTTACACAGGACAGTAGACACTATGTCACTGTTGTTTAGACAATGAATGGATGAATCTGCTGCAGATGAGCATCACTCCTGCTTGCATACTGGCAAGTGGAACGACAAACGTTCTCCATCTTCCATGATTCCAGGCAAGACAGCAAACTGAAGACTGGAGGAGCAGCAGATATTTGGGAGTGCTTTCAGCCTGCAATCTGATGGGACTACAGCCGCTTTCATATAGGGCTATGTAAGAGGCTCTCCACAGAATTATTTTCTTCTACACATGGTCATGGTACGGAAAAGATGAAACATTTGTCTAGAGCAATGCGCAGTGACTTCCAGGGCAGCTCATCCTTGGGACATGTATCTAATACTTGTAGGATTCAGAGTTGTAGGGCCTTTACTAAGGTTGGTCCTGGATGCGAGTTGAATCCTACACCTCTGTTTATGGGCAGCTTCTCCACAGGTTGTTACTATTCTGTGATGGAGACACAGCCATAGCAACCGGCGCCTTTCTGACCATGCATGTCCCCTGAGAAGCTCCATCAAAAGTCGACATGAGCAGCTTGTCTCTTGAAAAGGACCCTGACTGATACTGTTCATGTTGTTGATCATCTAGACTACGTTAAATGCCATGCAGAAAGCAGAGCATTTGTATCCCTTTATTTCACTGACAGCTGGCTCCTACTGGTTTCTGATGCTGAATTCTCCAGAACCAGCTCTATTACCCTGGAGCACACCCTCCTCACCTGGGAGGTTTCAAGGACAGACAGATCTGCTTGTCATTTTAACCATCTGGTAGCAAGGAAGGTGCAGGGGTTATGCACCTTGCTTTTATTTTTATTTTTTTTCTACAGCAAAGACTACTTACATTAAAAGCTTCTTTTTTTTTCCTTTTTTTTTTTTTTTTTAACTTCAGTATCATGCATCCAGATTTCAAGACACTGAGAGCCACTAAACGGACCAATCAATTGCATACGCAAACAAATTAAACTTAGCATTTATGAGATGTATTTTGCTTACGAATGAATCTTTCATTGTTTTTATAACTTGAATATCCTCCCCTGCTTGTACAATCATACAAGATCTAAAAAAACCTCTTCCTTTGGCCTTTGCGGGTATTTCACTCCCAACACAAAGAACAGACCAACATCAAAGAGCACACTGTGTTTATGAACATACTCTCTCCCTGCTCCAGTTGCCAAATTTGTTCCTTTCATGCACTGAGTATTTGATAATCCTTTAAAATGGTGTTTCTCTGGCTGTCTGTCTGGACACACAAAAAGCCCTGCTGTTTTTCATTGACACCTTGTCATCCTTTACTATGTTCTGTCTCTTCGCCGCCGTGAAGTTGCGTTGGCTATTCTCAACATCGAGGATACTACTCGTCTAACCTATCATTCCAGCCCATTTTTCCAGTGAAGGACTTCTCACTGAAAGCACATCACTACGATTGCCGGTGTCTTACGGCTTTGTTTCACACCCGTCACGACTACTGAATTCAAATCTAAGAATGCTGCAAAATAGCATGCAATGTCACTTTATCAGTCTCTTCAACAAAAAGTAAGAAGACATTTAATATACAGTTAATAGTTTTCAATTCTATGCACGAGAGCTTTCTGTACTCGAGACTCAGCTTTATAAATTTATTCCTTTATTTAAAAGTATAGTTTGTGTACGTGAGTGCTTGAAAGAGGAAAATAGAGGTGGTACAGGCACACAAATGTGAGTTTGCACACCGCTGCTGCAATCTCCAGTCACTTTCGACACAGATAAAAAGCACGGTCGCACAACTACAGTGTCACACGTTAGCTATATTTACTGCAAACTGAAAAATAACTCTCCAAAGAGGAATGCTGGGTTACCCAATACCCCGTTTCACCAAAAATATCAGCTATCAGCTGCCATGGGACTTCACAGCAAACCTGAAGGTCAGTAGACCTGAGGTATTTCAGACCAAAGAAAAAATGAAAAAAAAGAGCAATTCCAAAGCTAAGGACTTTTATCCAAGAAGTTTTCCCCCAGGCATCTATATTTTATACGAAAGATAATCTGAGCATAGGTGCCTTGGCTGGTTTGAGCTGTAGCCAAAAGGCAAAAGCTGAGAGAGATTCCTCTTGCAGAGCAGATTTCTGCTACTCGCGAGTGCTATGCATCAACCCGAAAATATTATCTCTATTCAGAAAGGACTGGGAAGCCAACACGCTGCGTGGAGCCGTGGCGTGGTGCGTTTCCAGCAGGATGCACCACTGACCACCCAGACGGCTGTTACCTGCGCCAGCCCTGGTAACTAAGGGGATTTGAGGCGCTCCGTGGAGAGCGCGGCCGCCGCTTACTGCGAGGTGGGAGGCATGGATCGCAGTACCGAACTCATACCCAGGTAAAACAACGGTGTTCTCCAGACCAGGGAGGATTTAAAATACAATTCTTAGTCATTGCTGTTTCTCCTTCAGCAGCACTCCTGGACTATGACCACAAAGGAGCAGTAGGCACGCACCCGGGGTTAAAAGTGATTTTTGCCACGTCCTCCGGCTATTTGCCATTTGGTTGGCCTCGGTCTTATCTGGACCGAACTTCAAGAAGCTGGTCTCATCTGTGCCCAAGCCTCCAGCCCACTGCCTGCAGACTGAACTAGTTGGTAGCTTAATTTATTGTGTTACAACAAATAGTGAGTCTGGAGCTCTGGTGCCCACAAGAGCCATATGCCCATATCATAACTTTCTCCTTTTAGGGTTGCTTTTCCTGTCCTAATTTATACTTCCTCAGTTACAGTCCATACATTTACATGGTTAATGTTCAGATTGCTGAGATTACACCATAGTGATGCATGCAATATAAATGCCTAGACAGATGGGTGCAATATCACAGATTTCTGAAAGGAGGAGAACTTGCAAAGCCAGAAGCTCACACTTCAAGAAATCTCATTTGCTAGCACAGGGGTCACTGAAAATAGATCTGAATGCTTAAAAAGCAGCGAAATACTCTTAAATAAAGCACTGCTGACAAAGGTATATACTCTTTCCTAGAAATAGGCTGTAGTCTGTTAGGCTGCCAGGAAATGATCTTCTCAAAAAATTCCGATTTTTTTCAAATTTATGATTTATAAAGAGTAAGTGCAAATCTGTTCTGCAAAATAAGTCTGTGGCAAAGGCCACTTTGCCAATAGCCTTCCTCTTTAAGTAAAAAATGATGCTAAAATGAGATACCTTATCAATTAAAACAGGATCTGTCCTGCAGCTTTGATGCTTCACATGTAACTCATGGAATAGATTATTTCTAAACGAGAAGTCACAATACAAGTTTAAATCACTACAGAGTAAACGGTTTGGACTGATACCAGACGAGAGGTCTCTGGAAGAGAGCGTCTCTCTCCAATTACTAATAATACGGCAATAAGACAACAGGTGCTGTTCTGCCAAGCCCTCTTGGTATTTTGATAAAACAAACTTGCCTCTCCAACCCACAGAGAAAAAAAAAAAGACCGGGCACAGCGAGACAGGAGCAACGACTGCCCCTCTGATAGCGCTGCTGCTGGTAAAAGGAAAAGTAAAATTCTCCCTCCTGACCACCTGCCTCTCCTGAGGAGGGACACAGGTATCGTACGGCAAAGCTAATATTTCAGCTTTATAAACTCTGCTTTTCAATTCCTTCCCGGGTAAAACAACAACAAAAAAATTGCTGGCTTACTGCTCTTTAAAGGTTACTGGCAAGATAAGGGGGACAGATATTAAAGGAGCTTGCTTGAAAAGATATAGAGGTTGTAATGAAGGGAGTGACAATTAGAGCAAAGAATCTAAAGCTGGTGAAATTCAAAAAGTAATGCATACGTTATAGGAAATATACCTTTCCCTGCCTAGCTGTGCTATATCATGTTTCCCACAGTTTGTTTCAAATCTCCCTTTGCCTTTCATCTTACACATATTTCAGCACTGTTGTTATGCAAGATGGGGAATCATTCATTTTAATGTGATACTAAGCATATTACCACAAAAACAGAGAGAGGCTACCATTTTACTGATTATCTAATTAAAAAGCTCTACAATAGAAATTCGTTGCAGCCCCTCGCTGCACACAAAAGATTTAATGCTGCATCTGAAAAGCCACATGTACGTAAAAGCAAAGAATTTGTAAATGCTTCTGATTTTAGCTTTTTCTTTTCCTTCCTCCTGTTACAAAAGCCACAGCTATCACTCACTTTAACCGCTAATAAAAGCAATTTAATGACAGGTAGATTTGCCGGTTCGTAGCTTCTTTGAACCCCCAACGCACTCACTAAAGGAAAGTAACTTTAGCTAGAAAAGAGATCCTCGCAGCACTATGGTGAATAATTCATCATTGCATTTTTCTTTTCATCTCATTTTGTGCCAGCAACGTACACAACTGAAAATATTGCAAAATCTAAAAACAACCACAGACAAGGACTTCCAGCAGCAAAATACACATAAAACTAGCAGGCAGGTTTCCCCGGCTTATATAATAACAGCTTTAGCTCAACAGAACCCCCATCACTCACCGAGGACTGAATTCACTCGAACAAAAGCAGAGCCCCGTCACCAAACGCAGCTTCGCAGGACTCTTAATGCGAGATGCTCCTGTCTGCTGTTCCGTTCACACTTGCCTTTATAACTAAGCCAACCAACAACATTCAGTTGCTGAACCTGATGAATTATAAAACGGTGGCTCCCAGACTCTCATATTTTACATCACAGGGGGTGGTCATCCAGCATACACACTGCCTGTGTACATGTATTCCGCTATAACTCATCCTGATAAACACATCAGCGCTGGCAGCAGTGACAGTAATTGGTGCTCAGGATGTACAAGCACAAACCAATAGAGCACACTCCCACCTTCTGCTCTGTGCAACATCTCTACCTGTCAATCACTGCACCTTGTTAAGGTGGAATGATCAACTGCACTTCAGGGGAGAAGCAAAACTCGGAGGAGAAACCATCTACCCGATGTGAATTCTTCACTTAAACATTTCTTAATACAGTAGTAAATGTAGCTTCAAGCTCTTCTAGATACAGTTTTCATGATTTTGTTTTTTTTTAAATCTTCATAAAATCTTCCCTTCTTAAAGGCACAGTTCTTGTTTAGCGACTAACACACGGTTCATAACTTCCACTATCATGAATGGAAATTATTCAGGCAAATTCCACAGACATTAGCAAGAATAACCTAAAAGCATTACTCCAGGCAGAATGACTGTTAAAAGCAATATATTTGTTAGGTGAAATTATGTGTAGATTGCAAAAGCCTCTTAAAAAATGCTGATAGGTTTTAAGAATGTCCTCTAAGTTATAAATATGTATTTGTAATGCTCTTCACTTCTCTAACGCTTTCTTTTTTCCATATGCTTGCATTGTTTGTAAAGTAAATGTATAGCTAGAAAATAAAGGAACCAAACAGCTAAAACTTAGACCTATTAATACAATCAATTAAATTGAACATTTTCAAATGGGATTAATCACAGCAATAGCAATCACAGTTGTTGCACATGGCACAAATTAACACTCACAATTAGCCCCTGAGAAGCAGAACTGGTTATGGCATTGGTAATACGCAGCCAGGGATCAGTCACTGGAAAGGGCTTTGTATGGCAAGACTTTTCCCATGAGGCAGAAGTGGCTCTTTCAGAGTTGAGCTCCAGGAATTTTGTATGTGTTTTACCCAAACTCAAGGCTATTTGTACGGGTGCAGAGTGTGAACAAACACTTTATTTGGGGTGATTTTCTATTTCTACATCCCTGGTGACGACTCTCAGCGTGCTCCGTTTGGAGCCTGAACTTGATCCAGCCCCTTTCGTTCCCCACGCCTGTAAAACCCTCCCAATATTTGGTACCACGGCGAAAGGTTGTGCTTGGGAAGGTGAACGCAGTTGTGTGAGCGGTTGTGCATCGCCGGGATGCTTTTCCACGAACAACTGGGCTGAGGAATGCAAATGAAGCCTGTGCCGGCAGCCCCAGGCAGAAACCCAACCCTTCTCACCATCTGGACCGACTGATGTGCGTCACGATGTGGGAACAGGGTGTTGCATTTCATGCATAGCAAAAGCAAGTCCTATATATATCCCTTTTCTCCCATCCTCAGCTGCTTGTTCCCCCCCATTCCTCATTTGTCTCTTTGTGTTCAGCACCTTTGCTGTCCGAGAAAACATTCGCTAAAGGCCAGAGGCACGAGCGGTGTTTCTGCATGTGCTACGGGCTCTTACTATAGGGGCTTGTATGAAAGGAAAGCGGCATATAGTTGGGTGGCAGAATGTAGGGGAGACGTATCAGGACTTAATCAGAGTAATGGTTTTGATGTCTCTGTCTTTAGAGGAAAGGGCAGCTGAGATCCAATAATTGGATTCTGCAGCGATGCTGATTGGGAATAATCCAATATGTGCAGAAAATATTCCAAATGACAGACCCTGGCTCATTGAGAAGCAGCAAAAAGATCTGTGCCACCGGATTTGCCTTACAGAGCCAAATTCTATTCTCAGGGGTTTACACATTTCACTTGCAAATGATGGAGGTTCTCTACAATGGCCCAAGCACAACGGTTTGTTGTCTTGTGCACTAATTAGGGTTTTCTGACCTATTTTTCATAAAAAACAGGTTTCAAACCGTATGTGCCAGAATGCCCTAAATGGCATCTATTTTCCTTTTTGCTTTGCCTTAACCATTCAGGTTTGAAGCGGCTTCCCAAGAATCTACGTAAACACGACACCGACTTGTAATAATTTGGCGCAGTGTGATTAAGACATAAGCAATGCTTGATGAATCTCCTTCACCAATGCAACCACCACCCTAAAATTCAGCTCACATTTGCTGAAGTACAGGTTTGTAAAACTGACCGATATCGCAATAATGGAAGACACTGCAATATTTCATAGCTGTGCGTAGGTGGCACGCATAAACCACAGTCTGTGGTATTACACAAGAGCCACGATTCCAAGAAAAATTGCTACCCCATTTCACGCTTACTTGCAATTTTTATTTAGCTAGCCTGGCTTCCATGTTACCTTTCTATGGGAAATATTTCATAGCTGATACCGCCATAATATTCGGCAGCACGGTGCTCCATAAAACCGCCACCTTCTCGGTGAATGGATACGCTCATCGCACAACCCGTGGCCTCGGGGCTCTGTTCGTACCTTCTGGTGCAGAATGTGAGATTTCACATTCGAACTTTCTCACTTTGCTGACAGGTGTGTGAAAACCCCATATGGCTGCCAGATTTCTGTATACCTACATAAATATATAGTGTGTATTTTTAAGGCATTTGTAACAAACACATTTGGTATTGACTTTGAGGTTCTGTGCTTCAAGCTGCAAACTAGAAATGGCGTAAAAAATGAAAAAAAAGACAGAAGTGCTCCCATTTACTGCCAAAACATGACTTCTTTCTTCCATAGTCATGCGGACTATGTTGACTACACACCACAGACATCCTATTTGCTGTCTAAAGTGAGCACACAGATCACTGGGGAAACATCAGGCATTCAGCTGGAATAACAAGAGTAGTTACCTTTTCCGCTCAAGAAGAAACTAAGGAAACTTCAAATTAAGAGTAACTACAGGCAGATTTGATACTATCAAGATCACGAATTAGCTAGTACAATTAACTGGCATCCCAGTGAAGCAAAACTAGAACTCCAGGACCTCCACAGTGTGGACCCAGAGTTGCAGGTGACTAAATGTGCAGCCACAGAGATAATTTCCAGGCTACCCCAGATCATAGAATCATAGAATCATAGAATTGTTCTGGTTGGAAGAGACCTCCAAGATCATCAGGTCCAACCATTAACCTATCACTGCCAAGTCCCCCACTAAATCATATCCCTTAGGGCCTCGTCTAAATGTCTTTTGAATACCTCCAGGGATGGGGACTCCACCACCTCCCTGGGCAGCCTGTTCCAATGGTACGGATGATCTGTACACTGGTCAGTAATTCCTGCCAGGTAGCCCAAGAAGCTATCAGGCAAACTAAAGAGGTGTTTATTCAGTACCTTGCCTCTAGCAATTGTGCTCTCCAATTCCCTTAGTGAATTTTGACAGATTTACACTGGCTAACGGGAATGCTCTTTCATCTGGGAGCCTGTTGATGGCACTGGCAGAGAGTATCACTAAGCAAGGAGCCCAGCAGGATTTTAAAAAGGCCTGGGCATTTATCAGACAATAGCTTCCAAAAGTACAGTAATAAGAAGGAGCCTAAGCTCTCCAATGATCAGGGGATCTAAAAAACACGTTGTTTCTTATGGACGTTTCTCCTTTGATCTCAGACTCAACCCATTGCTCTGCCTCAATCTACAACATTTCACAACAGCCCAGCTTGTGAAATATTTTAATGAATTTAACTGCCACAGCAAGGCAATGGGAAATTAATTTCCTCTCAATGTAGCGCACTTGCAATTCCATTTAAGAACAGTTTTTAAATAGAGTTTCAGTTCCTAAGATTAAGCCTCATAAGTACAAATGAATAAAACTGTATATTTAGATTAATTAATAAATTAGCTGGCACAGGGCTTTGAAGATGTAAAGGACTGTACAAGTGTTATTACTGTAATAATATTTTTCTGAATTACAATACTTTTCTTCCTCAAGTGACATCTTTTTTTGCTACAAGTGCAGAGTGCAAGCTCAAGTCCTCTTTCTGAATGAGGACTGTGTTTGAAAAAATACAGATATAAAGAGGATATTCAGCTAGGTCTGAATGAACAGACACTCAAGAGAGGAATTCCAGTTCTACTGTGTCCAGCTCTGGAGCCCTCAGCACAAGAAGGACATGGACCTCTTGGAGCGGGCCCAGAGGAGGGACACAAAAGTGATCAGAGGGCTGGAGCACCTCTGCTATGAGGAAAGGCTGAGAGAGTTGGGCTTGTTCAGCCTGGAGAAGAGAAGGCTCCAGGGAGACCTTATTGCAGCCTTTCAGTACTTAAAGGGGACCTATAAGAAAGATGGGGAAAAACTCTTTAGCAAGGCCAGTTGTGATAGAACAAGGGGTAATGGTTTTAAACTAAAAGAGGGGAGATTTAGACCAGATATAAGGAAAAAATATTTCACCATTTGGGTGGTGAAGCCCTGGCACAGGTTGCCCAGAGAGGTGGTAGAAGTCCCATCCCTGGAAAGATTCCAGGTCAGGCTGGACGGGGCTCTGGGCAACCTGATCTAGTTGAGGATGTCCCTGCTCATGGCAGGGGGCTTGAACTAGATGACCTTTAAAGGTCCCTTCCAGCCCAAACTGTTCTATGATTCTATGATCAAGGGCAATAAAAAGAACTTGCTTTGCTAGTTAGGAAGGCTGAATGGTGGCTTTATAGTCTCAAGAATATGAATGGTCTTATCAGTAATAAAGAAGAGCTGCTAAAAGGAAGGAAGGCCAGATGGCACTTTCCCTAGAGCCTCTGGAGAGGCTGCCTGCATTTGATTTGAAAAACCTTTTATAGCACCCCATGAACCTGGAATACTACAGCAGCCCATTTAAATGTCAGTGGATATCTCAGGAGCAGTCTGAGACTTCATACAAATGCTGATTTTCTGTAAAGCTTAGATTAGGTCAGCTTGTTAAAAGAACTGAGAAACTTGGATGATATTGTTCGGCATCCAGATTTTTTTTTTCATTGTCTGGACTTTAATTTTCCCTTTAATCCTCTGTTTCCCATTGTTTTCTTTCTTCTGTTTCTTTTAAATGAGTTAAAGTTGTCTGAAGCTCAATATTCAAATCCAAAACAGATCATAAAGGACTTACTAGCTCCAAGAGCTGGAAAAGTAGCTCAAGATCCACTGTTTACTAGGTAAAAGACTAGATTCCACAGCAAACACATCTTCTACACATCTTTTACACAAACAGAAGGTCCCACAGTCAACTCCTTATAAGCCTGGTGCAGGAAGCAGACGAGTTAACACCTTTGTATGGCAAAGAATGGCGGAGTGACATGAAGATCCTCCTGCGATTCGCAGTCTAACTCTGCGTGCACTTTGTGGTGGGAGGAGTAGGTGGCTGATTTGGGGAAGAAGTACAGCACAGGAATGATACGCTTGACTCCTCTGAGGATGGTGACGAAAATCTGTCAGCTTGGCATAGTCCTTCACGTTACCTACAGCAATTACTGACGCATGGAGAAAGTAACGGCTCCACAGGCATCACGGTAAGAGGCAGTGGAGAGAGCAGATCTGCTTCACTGAAGAAGCCCATGGCAGCGCTGCAAGGGGCTGTCCATGGAAAGGGACACAAGACGAGCACACACAACAGTCTTCATGAGAAAACCGTGAAATTCAGGCCTGCATTTGCGGTAGATATTGCAAAAAAAATAAGCGGCACAGCCTGAGGATGCCTTCTGCGCTGATTGTGACAATGAGCTAGCGCAGCAATCATATACACACACTTTTACATTAAGTTTTCCCCTCCTACAGTTTTCTTTCAGGAAAGAAAATCTGAAGCCTGGATGACTAACCACAATGCAGATGGCAGAGCAATGTAGAGATACCCATGCTAGCTCCGAATGAACTAGCTTAGACGACACCATGAGTGAATTTAACCTGCTCATGCTGAACTCCACGGTTATGTTGCTCCTGGAGCCTGCACATTTAAAGCAGTTTGTGATGCAGACAAGCCAAGGAAGGACAGCAGGTGATACTCAAGCTAGGTTTGTGCCAGCCATTCTTGCAAAATATACTTCTGCAGGTTTTTAAACCATTTCTTGCAAATGCGCCAAGAAAGTACCTCCCAGCAAGGAAGAATATGTGCAATTGCAGAAGCATCAAAGTACTGCTCTGAAAAGAAAGGAAGAAATAACTGCTCTGCTGGGATATGGCAAACCCTCCTTCAACTCAGCAGGAATCATCTGTACCCTTACATGGTTCACAAGACTGCTGAGACTGTAGATTTAGTGCCTTGGCTCTAATGTCAGACCAATTAATTCAGCTCTCACCGGAAACCTTTTGGTTAGCTAAGGGTGATGGCACCCTGGTGAACCTGTTTTGGGGGGACTTTCATGCCCAGCCATCCCTGTACTTTCTGGGCACTCCGAAGGCATGAATGGCAATGATACTCCATCTACAGGTCAGCAGTAGCCATGACCAGGGAAATGTCTGTCATCCCATCACATTTGTACCCGGCAACCAACTTCCACAGAATCTGAGCTGAGTTGAGCACTTAAGGACGAGCCACCATTTTGTAAGGATCGTGTCTGATGGGACGCAGGAACCAGGACACTGATCAGATGCTCTGTTCTTGAGCTACTTATAGCTCGAGGATTAATTAGGAGTGGGAAAGTGCTCTAAGACCTTTAACTGAAGAACCGGGGAATTAAAGGAGGTGAAACATAGATACTTATTCTCACTACAGCATCAGAATCTCTGAGTGAAACCCTACTGAAATAACTCACACTATGTAGATACAACAGGAACATTCGGTTAATATTTTTGAAATTATAAAATGGGATCTATTGGGAAATAATGAAGAAGTGAACAGAGAGACTGTACATATTAAAGCTGAGGATGTGCAGTTCTCAGCGCTTAGATTTGTAGCTGTCTACTCCTTTGCTCTGACCAGCTTTCTGCTAGATACCTGAACTGGAAACAAATCATATTAAAAAGATAAAAGAAAAGTTAAGGGCAGCAGTGGGGAGGAGGAAGCTGCTTTCCTTCTCTCCGTTGAGCTTACAACTCCACAGCTTTTTTAGCAGAGCACCTTGGGAAAGGAAAGGAGTAAATCCCAGTAGCCTAGAACCTGGGAGATTCGCTGCAGGAGTTTTTTTCCTGTGTGTCCTGGGATTGTCACTGCTTCTGCGACTCAGTTTCTCAGCTCAGCACTGCTTCATGCAAGTACTGCGAAGATAAACTAAAAATGACGACGTATTTAAACGTCAGTGCTGCAGGCCACCTAAGCGCCTTCAAAGCAAATAGCTTTGCAAGGGTTGCAGAGTCCAAGCAGTGATTTTCTCCAGTCTTTTTTTTTTCTGCTTTTAACTACAATTAGGAAAAAAAATCCTTCGGCCCTCCCAATATTAATATCACATAGCAGACAGTAATACATGTCAGTCTGAGAGATATAAGAGGCAACAACAAAAAAGCACTGCCGCTGAGCGTGGATACAAATTAAAGGAACTTTTTCAGCTCCAGTTCTCAGAGAACACACTTATTGGCCCTTAAAATGTGATTTGGGGGCAGAATAATCAGAAGTGACATGCTTGAATGAGAACAATAAAAACAAAGTGACCCTGAGGTGAACATGGGGAAAGTGGACAATCCGTACTACTTTGTGCTGGTACCAAACAAGGACTTTAATAACAATGTATAAAAGTGCAGTAAGATGATGAAAATGGGCTACTTTTGGAGGAAAAAATAGGACCCTTACATAGAAAACATTGTCTACAGTCCACCATGAAAGGATGGGGCAATTAAGAAGATGAGTCCTTGTGGAGACCATAGCCACTTTCATATCTTAATCGATGGGCCGTGTTCTGGCAATGTGTGGCCCTACGGATATCATGGTATTCTGTTAGAAAGCAATAAAAAACTACGTCCCTGAAAGTATCGTCCAAGTTCCGGGCATGAAAAAGTTTAGTCAGTTTGTACCAGAAAGTTATGAGGGGAAAAAACCCTTTTGCTTTTTACCCCTAAATTGAATCACTTTGTTTCCTAGTAAGCATCCCATTGGACTCCCGTTCTTCAGCTCTTACCCCGCGAAAGAGCAAGGACCTTTAGGAAGATGAAAAATGCAAATCCTACATGTGTGTTTCCACCATACTACCTGTATCTTAGTGAAAAGAAGATACCACTAAATAAAGCTTTTCTGAGTACGACCAACCAGCAGAGCTGAGCAAATAATTTGCAGTGAATATACGGTTTCTTCTCTATTTCTTTTTTTCCCCCTCTTTTTTCTTAATGAGGTTTTTTGTTGTTTTCACAAATTAATGATCACATGGAGTTAGTAGATGCCTGTATAGATGATTTATGAACATTATGTTGTTAGTGTTTACAATATACGTTTTGCATAATCATATACTCTTTTTTCATTTTCTGTCTGGTGAGGTGTAAATATTAGCACTACATTTCTTGGGAAAATATTCATATGAAATACGTTAATTATAAAAATATTACTAACAATAAGTTCGTCCAGACATTGAATGGAAATTAAATGCAAATGATCACAAAACCAGATGAATCGTTCCATTATATATGCATGTTTCTTGTAAAGTTTTGGAGGTATGTGTTTGACTTTTTTTCAGAAGCCTAAGAAACATAATTTTGAAAGTCAAATCATAATTAACATTTTTCTTCCTATAACATAATTCGTATACCAATACTATATAGAATGAGGAATGTACTTTTACACCCTGCTTGGTTTGCACTTAATTGATTTTCAAATAAGCATCTGGTTTTAAACTACAAACTTGTTGACTGAAGAAGATTTGGAGAAAGTTAGGGAAAATCAATTAAATGTATGAAATCAATATATGTAAAATTTAAAGCGTGTTAATATTCATGGAGTCACTTCGGGGTCTTTCTTTGAATGAAACTACCAGAAATTAAGGCTTCTTTTTTTCTGGAAGGATTAAATCCATTTGGGATCTTAATATGCATTAATTTAACACAGTGCTCCCTGCAAATAATTGGTTTTCTTTCACTGCCCTTTTACACCTGGTCAACAAAGTTGATGACTTTGTGTGGGAAGGAGACCTCAGCTGGCATTAGATTAGATGCTGTAGCCAGAAATTATTTTTGACCTTTCCAACCAAAAGCAAATCATCTTATTTCTTCCTATGTAGTAGTAATAAAGGAGACACTCCCTATGTTCAGTCCATGAAAACCTAGATGTATACGTTCTAAAGAAAAATGACAGAGGGACAAACCATTGAAAAGTGCATATTAGTCCTTAATATTGTACTGAGGAAGAAAAATGCCGTCATACAGTATATAATCACTGACGACAGCATTGACAGCTGAGAAAATATAATTTTGAAAAGCTCATCTTTTTCTTTGAAGTAACATTACTATAAGTGAGTGTCCCATATTAATTCAAACTAATGATTTGTTCGATCTATGTGATAAATATTATGACTGCTGAAATCTACAGGATGTTTCACATTATTTTCTATATTTGAGGACTCTTTAATTACAGTTGAGAGGTAACCTGCTATGTGAAGGCATGTCCTGTATGTATTGAACTATTAGGACTAGGATAATTTTACAGTCCACTTGGTAAGTCCAGGTGAAACTTGATGAAAGACTCATGGATCTAATCTTGCCAAAAGGTACTTCATCCCTGCAGCTTCATGCTAACATATGAGAGGAGAAAAACGACGCAATTATTCTGCTTAGAGTTTCTCCGGTTCTCTATTTCCAGAGATCTTTGATTCTAACCATAACATATTAATGGGTATTTTGCATACTACCACTTTTTTTTTTTTTTGGTAATTTTTCAGGTGGATTTTCTATGCAGAGCTAGGAAATGGAGCTAGACACAGAAAGCTAATTTCTCACAATTTTGATACTTTGGCAATTTGCTTAAAAAATCAAGCATGTAGATTTGAAAAATCGCTGCCAAAGACCAGGTGGTACGTGGTCTGCGCGTCCAGCCTGGGGCCGTCCCTGAGTGCTGCTCAGCGTGGAGGATGAGGCTGCTCGGCAGCCTGGTGGGAGCTCACCAGGAGAACGGAGCCGCTACAAACCAGGAACCCACCTGGACGACGCTGGCACTTCAGCAAAATCATGATATCCTACCAAAATGTATCCTACAGAAACATTTTTCCCTTTGGTCCTAATATGAAGGACAAATAAGTGGAGTAGGCAGTTTACCGGGAATACGGGAGGTGCTCTGTTAGGTGCCTACTAATACACAGTAGCGTCATCAACTAAATAATGATTATTAGAAAAATTAGGATTTTCTCTGCAGAGGAAACTACACCCTCAATGACTGCCCCAGGAGTTAACTGTCCAGATACATCGATGTATCTGGGCCCAGGGTATTATGTCGGTGGTGGTTCCTAAATCAGTGTTTTGTGTAATAAGGTGTTCACCTCTTTGTGCATTTTTTTCCCTCTGCAACGTGCAAGCGGTGCCTATTGATAATATCCAGATGCAGCATTCTCAGTGAACAGCTTCTCCTATTACATGACATGTCTCCTTCCCAAGAACAATAAATGTTTTGGTAATGGAGTACATGTGACAAATAAAGCCTTGTAGCTGATCTTTCAGCATTTCTATTTTGCTCATTTAGTCGTGGTTTTACTGTTTTAGCATAAAAATGCTACTGTAACAGAGAAAAACCAAAATAAATATCTTATGGATAACTTCTCCTCAGCCGACAGTAGCATTTGGGGCTTTAGAAAGGGAAGAGGAAGACTCAGCATGGTTCCTCAGCTATTTTAGTCCAGGTACCCATACAAATCCTACCCATCTTGGCAAACGCAAACCGACCTCAGTTACCACATATGTCAGCAAGAAAGAGAATTAACAGGCAATCTCTCTCAACATATTTTATGTAAGTTTTCTAACGTCCCCTCTCACTTCATGGTCGTCTTTGCCAGCAGCATTAAAAATGAACTTTTGCAGAAAACATGGTGGTTATCTGGTTGTTCCGCTGCTCAAAGCAACTCCCTCACCAAGACCACCTATAACCGTCTTCTGCCCCCAATAATAACCAGATTTTCAGGCATCCTCATTTCAGAGCAAGAAATATTGTGGTATCTGTCTTTAAAAACATGTTTGTAGATGAAAATCTCATCCTTTTTTTTCCTAGGAGAACTTTGATTTAAACCTTTTCTGGAGAACTTTATTACCAGGCTCTATATGATAAAAAATATGAACCAATAATTCAACAATGGTTTTGCTACAGCAGTTTTCTACCATAAGAAGGTTTCTAAATACTTATGTAGCTATCCTGAAAGGTAATTTCCACGCAGAGGAATCTTTACACCCTTCACACATCCTTCCTGTGCACTTAAATGAAGACACATTACTTTATACATGTGCAATACTTAACATTCAGTTTTCACTGAATGGATAGAGCCTGAGCTCTGCAACGCTGAACATTTTGATATACCGCATGCAAAATAAGCCAGGCTTTGAAGGGTAATTCCCTAGTGCCTTCATTAAGTAACGATTATCTATGAGAAAAAAATCTTGTATCGCCCTTCTACGTATTACCCACAGTTCTGAAAATGCCCAAGGACTGACATTGCACAGCCTCTCTGAGCACCCTCTTCCAATATCTGCCTGCTGTCACAGTGACGATTTTGTTCTTAATAACGAATTGGAATTTCTTTTGTTGCCACTTTTGTCCATTGCCTCCCGCTCCGTTGCTGCGCACCCCTGAGAAGACTCTGGCTCTTCTCTATACCCTCCTTTCTGGCAGCTGGAGACAGTAACAAGATCCCTCCTTCCTTTAAGCACAAAGCTTCAAGATTTATTTGTTTACTTGAAAAACAAGCTTAGAGACATTTAAAAGAAGAAATTGTTTTTTAAAAATATTTTATGGCTATGGAACGTTGTGGAGGGGTAAAATATTTGATGGTCAGTTTGCAAGCATCACTTTCTCCATCAATTTTATCCTTCTATTTCATATCTTTTTCCCCGTCTTTTAATCTTCTCCATCCCAGGAAAGGGGCCGTGCAGTTTAGGAGAGGCACCACAAACAGTGCTGCTGACCAGAGTGCTCTGTACGCGGAGGAGAGTGATTCACAGCAGTTAAATGCACGTGTATCTGTCTGCATGAGCCGCCATAGAGGTATTCATGGAAGGGCTGTGCGAAGTAGCAGCAGGGAACAATTAGAAAATGTGGCTCATTTCCCAAGAACTGCTTTCAAAAGCACATCAGCAGCGGGAAGAAAGGGGGATCTTAGGTCAAAAAGTGTTATTCGCTCCTTTGGCTTTATCTCTCTGGTTTTATCCCCCTGCAATTCAGGAAACTGACTGATAGCATATATTAAAAATTGTAAAAAAGATATGCATTCATTAAAAATTAAAACGCTATGTAGATTTATGCAAATTGGCGCATTGTGCAGTGTTCAATCAATAATAAATAGGCAAATTAGGGGTGACCCTCCAGTTCCTGGCAGGCTGCCGATTCAAGAGCTGCAAAGACCGTACGGTGCCAACAGGTCGCGTAGCACGTGGCAGCATCGAGCCGCCTGGAGATCTCAAACCGAGCGTTTGTTCCTGGTGCTCTGACATTCTGACTGCAGGGGAAAAATGTACTTTAAAAAAAAAAAAAAGAGTCTTTATACCACATGTTCACATTCTGCATTTCTTGAAGCTCTAATGATATAACGACAGCCTTTGGCTTTCAGTCAGCTCTGCTTTCACACTCACGTGTGCTTGTCGGAAGCTGCAGACACTGCCAGGGATGGCTTAACCCCAGCGCCACAGGACCCTGGGCTGGCGAGAGCTGTGAGGTAGCTCCGAAAGACTTTTGGACTCAGAAGATAGAGGTTTTATTAGAATCCTGACTTTTTTAATTAGAGAGACCTCAAAGGCTATGTTTATAATTAGTAACTGGGATGTTTCCAAGATGATTCCCAGGCCCTGAGGCAGCTGGCTTGGAGCAGCTCATGTCTGTGCCACCAAACTCTCCTACTCTCCCAAAGTTCACCCTGGCCCCGGGGCTGGTCCTGCCCCCGGGCTGGCTCCCAGATCACGTAGTAGTGGCCTGGGCCAAAACGTGCCAGGGACCCTGATAACAATTGAATAGCAAGGGCAATCACATTCTGGGTTAGGAATATCGTCAAACGTTGTTTACTAGCATATATGCTACCAAAGTGACTATTTTAAATCAAACAGAGATTATGCAGGCCCCATGGGAGCAGAGGCTCCACACTTTAAGCCTTTGCTGCTTCTAACTCAGGGACTCTGTGAGAAGCAGCAGACCCCACACCAGCGCTCCCGTTCCCTCCTCTCCGCTCCTCTCTGGAACTCTCGCAGCCTGTGCGAGAGCTGCAAGCTCCCATCTTCTTTCTGTGATCCTTTTGCCTGCCAGACCGCGAAGTTTCTCCCAGCTTTTAGCGCCTTCAGTTCTCCATCATGCGGGAACTCCCTCCATCTCACCCCAGGGGCTCCATCTGGCCCAGGCCTAAAGGAACTGAAGATAATGGTGAACAACCAAGTAAAAACCCAAATATTGTCTGTTACATCCAGGACTAATTTTAGGCCCTTTTTAAATGTCGGAATTAAACCAGAATAAACTGATTCTCTATGATCTTGTTTCCAGAAAGCTCTAATTTTGGATCTGTTTCAAGGTGACATTTGTTTCTTCAAAATTGTCCTCTCCCTGTACCCAAAATAGGACAGTTAATGACCTCTTAGTCCTCTTGCAAATATAAAAAACATTTTAGCGCTTCCACAAACATATTCCCTTCAAGGATAATAATTGCAACACACACTTTACACCATGGATTACGGAATCAGGCACACGTCAAGCAGGTAGCTAAGGGCTGGCCCTGGGACTGCTGTCCTCAAACAGGACTCACTAACTTGGCTATTTAATTTCTCCCTTGTTAGTCACTCTTGAGCCAACTCTGCTTTTGTTCACACACTTACATTTTCTCTTGGGTTGCATGCCCTTAATGTAGGGCACAGTCTCCACACTGAAATCCTCAGGTTGTCAGGCTGAATTTATTATATTATTCCATATCATTGATCAGCACGTCAAGCACCTCGGGGAATGCTGAGAGAGTACTTAAAAGGTGTCAAACTATTATTTTTGTATCCCCTCAAAGCTCTGGTGAAAATTCGGTTACCTTCTGCTTTCAAATAAACCCCACATTTTTTGTTAGCCACGCTTTTGTACTCACGAGCCTCTGGGCAGAATTTGCCACTCAGACATCCCAGGACAGAGGAATAGGAGTCTGTTGTCAAGATCTGCTGAGTTCAGCTGAGGAGATAATTTTGCCTCTGTCCTTACATATGGTTTGTTGGATTTTTTTTCATATAATCATTGAAGCGAAAACTACAGCAGAACTTGCCTCCAGGGGAAGAAAACAGAAAATCTCCAGGCACCTCCACAATATGAAAAAATGCTACCAAAAAAGGTACTTTTGGTGCCATGGATGCAAGCAACTGTCATCAGGGACTCCCAGTTAACTGGAGTTTGAGCCCATCACCTGCATCTGCAAACGCAGAGTTTGAGCCCATCATCTGTACCTGCAGCTTATATGCACATGGCCAAAAAGTTGGCCAAGCCTTCAGGTAGCATCGTACCCGGCTGTGCAAATGGATCCTTCAACTCACTGCTCTGCCATCGCAGATCCTAATGACCAATCTCTAGCAGCGACAGATACAGCTCTAGAAAGGGCAGGATAGGCTCAAAAGTTCTTCCTGGCCTGTGGTGAAATAAAGGCATCAGAAATAAAGAGAAAAAATATATCACCTGATGTAAATGAAAAGGTATCTAGTACAGAAAATTATACTAGGTTCTAAAAATATCCAAGAAATATAGCTGGCAGGACTAAGAACAATAAAAAGAACTGTTTCAGTCTATTTGGATGAAAAAACCTCTGAGCAATGGTGTAGATCCATCATTAGGTGAAGATAATAAAATTCTTAACAGTAATGCAGAACACAGGGAACCATTCACTAAATACTTCTATTCAGGGTTTGGAAAGAAATAAGATGATGTACTTTTTTTACGTGAAAGGTATGAAATAACCATCTGTAGTTAGTAGAGTGCTTATTAAAAACAAAGTAAAAAACTAAACATTATTAACTGGGAATAGAAGATTATATATAAATAGGCATGATTAATTAACGTCTAAGAGTTCTTGAAGCGACGGATGAGGATACATTTGGTTTATAGATTTTCCTCCCTAGTGCACCTTGGACTGCTGCGGAAACTCTAGCAGGCTGAAAGAATCGTGATCCAGATGGACAGAAAAGATGCCTGGGTGAGCACGGAGCAGTCAGCCTAATATCAATGCAATTAAAGTAACGACAAAAAAAATTAAAGATGGGAACATAATACCATTCACACGATTTTACTGAAAATATGTCTCTTCCAAAAAAGCCTCATTCCTGACGTTAAAAAGATGACCAATTTAAAAACTCTTTAAATATAATAGTGTTCTGTGAAGTGTTGGAATTAACACTACAGGCTGTGTGCCATATCGTTATCAGTAAAGCCCATATTAAGTTACAAGGAAATGGCTTGTGCCTCAAAATGTTGTTTAAAAGCACAAAATGATGAATGAAGATATTTTCAGTGGAGTTTCAGAGGGATAAATAAAAGAACACACTTTTTTTTTTCAGCATTTTCATCAATGCTTTTGAAAGCTAAGCCTCTTTTGACTAAATTTGAGGCTTGAATAAAGACTGGTAGAAAAGGTAATAACAATTAGAGAACATCAGCCGTATTTCATGATCCGGTTCGTTTGTTAAGCTAGTCCCAGTTGAATGAAATCTGTCTGAATATAACGAGCTAGTAGGATATAGATAAAGAAACAAAGAACAAAAGCCATTGCTCTGAATGCTTGAAAAGAGTGACTCTAAAAGGGATTTACAGTAAAAATGGGTGGGCAATTCACATGGGTTAGGTGTGCTTAGACTGAGCAGACAAAGGAGTAAAATGCAGACTAGAAATGTGTATTTGGGTACCGAGGACACTGGTACTAAAACACTGAAAGAAATTCTGTTGTCCAAAAACGACAGTGAAACACTTGGCAGAAGCCAAAATAGCAACAGACAGCTGAAGAGCTGAAGAAATGGTTATAAAGGCTTTTAGCTTGGCAAAGAGAAAATTGAGAAGTTATAACGTAGAGCCACTTCCATGAGACTAAATATTAGATACTAAACGACTTTCATTTAGAAAGGCATGAAAAGAAGAGATTAGGAGTTGGAAGACAGAAAAATCCACATGGGAATTAATGCACATATTTTAATATCTATTAAAATGAATAACCATTGGAAGAAATTAGCACATGAATTGCTGAATTCTCCATTTCTCTGTGTCATCAAATCGAGACAGGATGAATAAACTTCTCAAAGATAGGTTTCATCTTTGACTCTCCTCTCATGGAAAATACAGTTTTGTCCTACCCAATTTTCGTCCTCAGGAGCGTGGTACCAGTGTGAAATTAGGAGCGTGTAGCAGACAGGTATAACAGAGTAGGCGATCCAAGCCCATATCGTGGCCTTCAACACTATTAATGGAATCCTAGGAAAATGACAACATTGCATTCCTTTAAAAAGCACTGAAGCATGAGTTTTGCCTGCTTTCTCCTTAAATAGTTTAAAAGAAGCTTTAATTCTGTAGTAATAGAATTTTACAGTAGTCCAACATCTTATACTATATTTTCAATATTTTCATAGATTCTCTATGAACCTGATCTAGTTGAGGATGTCCCTGCTCGTTGCAGGGGAGTTTGACTAGATGACCTTTAAAGGTCCCTTCCAACCCAAACTATTCTATGATTCTATGATTCTCCTTTTTATTTCTCTCACTTTAGAAGCCAGGGTATTTTTGCAGCTCCTCTTCATCCTTTTGCATGTATCTGCTGTCCTATGGATGCAGGTAATTACATTTAATCCTACGAGGAGCAGCTGAGGGAACTGGGGGTGTTTAGTCTGGAGAAAAGGAGGCTGAGGGGAGACCTTCTCGCTCTCTACAACTCCCTGAAAGGAGGTTGTAGAGAGATGGGGGTCGGACTCTTCTCCCTAGTAACAGACGACAGAACAAGAGGAAATGGCCTCAAGTTGCACCAGGGGAGGTTTAGATTGGACATTCGTAAAAATTTCTTCACCGAAAGGGCTGTCAGGCATTGGAACAGGCTGCCCAGGGAAGTGGTGGAGTCCCCATCCCTGGAGGTATTCAAAAGACATTTAGACGAGGCCCTAAGGGATATGATTTAGTGGGGGACTTGGTAGTGCTAGGTTAATGGTTGGACCCGATGATCTTGGAGGTCTCGTCCAACCAGAACAATTCTGTGATTCTATGATTCTATGATTTGCGTGTCTAAATACCCAATCTTGTGGATCCCAGGCCCTGGCAGTTTGCATTACAGCTCCCAAAAGTATGGAACAAAATTTCCTCTGTGAAAAAGAGAGGAACTGGGAAGAAATGGAAAGTTAAGTAATACTGCAAATTCAGCTATCATGTGTTAAACTCCTTCCTAAATGGAAGAAAAAAAAGCCAACAAAAATATACTGGGAAAGGAGAGATTAGGAAATTATCTCTGATCTATGATTCAAAGAATGCCCACAATGGTAACTTTATTAATATAAACTAGTAAAATACAAATATATTCTTAACACAATTTGTATGATTTGAAAAGCTTTGTGACCTATTCCTCCTCTAGATTTTTACATCTGTGAAAATATAATTGGTGCAGCCCTCTTCTGACATCAGAGGAGTTCACCAAATACAGGTTTTATTTAAATGTTTGCAGATTTTTTTTCACATTTTAACAGTTTTAGTGTTTCAAAAGCAGCATTTTGATTAAAAAAAGAGAATCCCTCAAAATTTGCTTAAAATCTCTTGCATTAAATGAAACTAATCTAAATTGTAGGCAATTTTAGGCAAAAAGGCACAAAACCCCAATGTATATGAGAACCTCTGGAGTACATGAAGTATAATAAAGCAGCCAGAGTGCTTCCTCCCAGCTTTGCCTCCTTGAAGGCACCGGCACCACCATAATGGTGCTCTGGGCGAGCTCTTCATCTTCCCCAAGCACAAGCTCTGTTCTGTTTTCTGTGTCATTCCTCGTCCCCTTTGCACCTCTGCACCTTAGCAAGTATAACTTAATCCTTAATCCTCCAAAGCACTTTGGGATCATGAAATGAAATGCATTTGAGATGTGTAGCTACTATTATGAACTAATTAATGATACTTTAAGGAAGAGAAAAGCAGGCAGCAGCAATGTGGTTTGTTCTTTGCTACAGCGAGGTTTGCAATAAAAGGAGCAGTCACACAGAACAAAGATGTTCTCTTGTAACCAAGCAATACGTCTCTACTGTCATCTACAATCGGCAATAATTCATGTCAGAGCTCCACAGGGCTTCAGGATAAAAGTATGCTGGCAGAGCTACCCCTCTCCTTGAAAAGTGAGTTAGATACTCAGTGCAGCAGGAGATCTGCCTTCTCATATGTAGTTTACTTCGAATAACCTCGTTGTAGGCATTCGTGCAGAAGGAGAGGCTGAGATACTTGGGTTTGCTCAGCCTTACGAGGAAAAGGCAAAGAAAGGATCTTGTTGCTGTCTGCAGCTACCTAATGGGAAGGTCTAGAGAAGATGGAGAGAGGCCATTCTTAGAGGTCCACAGTGAAAGGATGAGAGGCAAAAACCACAAGTTGCAGCAAGGGCAAATTCTGACTAAACCTAGTGATGAAAGAAGGAACTGATGAAAGAAGGAACGATTTACAAATGATTTACTGACAAAAAAAGTGAGGGAACAATTTACGAGATGTTAGAGGACAGGATGCCCTGGAGCAGGGAGTATGGAAAATAAAACAACAAGATAAGGAAGGCTACTGACATGTCAGCCTCACCTCTGTGCCTGGGAAGATCACAGAACAGATCCTCCTAGAAGCTATGCTAAGGCACATGGAGGACAGGGACGTGACTGGAGACAGCCAGCGTGGCTTCACCAAGGGCAAGTCCTGCCTGACCAACCTAGTGGCCTTGTATGATGGGGTGACTGCATCAGTGGACAAGGGCAAAGCAACCGATGTCATCTATCTGGACTTCTGTAAGGCCTTTGACACGGGTCCCCACAACATCCTTCTTTCTAAATTGGAGAGATATAGATTTGATGGGTGGACTATTTGGTGGATGACGCATTTGTTGGATGATCGCACCCAGAGGGTATTGATCAACAGCTCAATGTCCATCAATGACATAGGCAGCGGGATCGAGTGCACCCTCAGCAAGTTTGTAGATGACACCAATCTGAGTGGTGTGGTGGACACGCCTGAGGCACGAGATGCCATCCAGAGGGACCTGGACAAGCTCGAGAGGTGGGCCTGGATGAACCTCATGAGGTTCAACAAGGACAAATGCAGGGTCCTGCACCTGGGTCAGAGCAACCCCCGGTATCAATACAGGCTGGGGGATGAAGGGATCGAGAGCAGCCCTGCGAGAAGGACTTGGGGGTACTGGTGGATGAAAAGCTGGACATGAGCCAGCAATGTGCGCTCGCAGCCCAGAAGCCCAACCGTATCCTGGGCTGCATCACAAGCAGCGTGGCCAGCAGGTCGAGGGAGGTGATTCTGCCCCTCTGCTCCGCTCTGGTGAGACCCCCCTGCAGTGCTGCGTCCAGCTCTGGAGTCCCCAACACAAGAAAGACATCGACCTGTTGGAGCGAGTCCAGAGGAGGCCACAAAAATCATCAGAGGCCTGGAGCACCTCTCCTATGGAGACAGGCTGAGAGAGTTGGGCTTGTTCAGCCTGGAGAAGAGAAGGCTCCAGGAAGACCTTATTGCAGCCTTTCAGTACTTAAAGGGGGGCCATAAGAAAGATGGAGAAAAACTTTTTAGCAGGGCCTGTTGTGATAGGACAAGGGGTGATGGTTTTAAACTAAAGGAGGGGAGATTTAGACTAGACATAAGGAAGAAATTTTTCACAGTGAGGGTGGTGAAACACTGGCACAGGTTGCCCAGAGAGGTGGGAGATGCCCCATCCCTGGAAACATTCCAGGTCAGGCTGGACGGGGCTCTGGGCAACCTGATCTAGTTGAGGATGTCCCTGCTCATGGCAGGGGGGTTAGACTGGATGACCTTTAAAGGTCCCTTCCAACCCAAACTATTCTATGATTTTATGATCAAGAGGCCCAAGAATAGCACATCCTTGTTGGAGTCCAAAACGGCTGAATTGGTAACTGAATGAGCATTCCAGAGAAGATAATCAGAACTCTGTGTGAACTTAGCTCATTAACACAGTAAAAACCACACCCCCAGGCAGTAATCACCCCCTACTCACAGAAGCCCCTTCCCCATAGAGCAGGCATGGTAAAATAAATGTCTGCTGTGTCTTTAAGTGAAGACAAGACATGTAAGGACCAATGGGAAAGAGGATAACTAAGCGTAACTGTAAAAGTGTTGATGACAGCTCATCAAAGTCTATAGGTGTGATAGCTTTGTGGAGTCACCACCAAGCAGCCGTCTCTGCGCAGACATGAAATAAACATCTTGACTCTGTGTGGATCGGCTCTTTGCACACTGTGGGAAGAACCCTGTTTGGGGACAACATCAGGGGGAAATAAAAATCACCCTGAGGGTGGTGAAACACTGGAACACGCTACCCAGAGAGGCTGTGGGTCTCCATCTGTCATGGTTTAACCCCAAATTGTAACCCAATACCACGCAGCTGCTCGCTCACTCCCCCCCTCCCTACTGGGGTGGGGAGGAGAATTGGAGAGAAAGGAAAACTCGCGGGTTGAGATAAAAACAGCTCACCAGGACAGCAAAGGAAAAATATAACAATATATTAATAATTATAATAATGATAATATATATAAGGATAATAGAATATATAAAACAAACGATACACAATTTCTCACCACCCGACGACCGATACAGCCCGTCCCGAGCAGCAGGCAGGGAGCAGGGGTATCCCCCCCCAAGCTATCCCAGAACAGCAAGTTCCAGGGAAAGCAGGCGAGGGAACCAACAGCCGAACAAATGAAAAACAAAAAGGAAAAATCAGGGAAACAAAAAGCAACCCGAAGGGAAGCTTAAGGATTAAGGCACCAAGGGTCTAAAAAAGCCTAGTGGCCCGCGAACTGACCCTCACTTATCCCAGGCATGCCGTCTATGGTATGGAAGACTCTCCTTGGCCAGTTTGGGTCAACTATTCTGGCTCTACCCCTCCCAAGTTTTTGCACCGGCACATTAGCAAAACCTGGGAAACTGCAAAATGTCTTTGGTCATTCAGCAGCAACCAGCAACATCAGTGTGCTGTCACCGTTCTTCTCACACTAAAGCCAAAACAGGAGCTGCTGAAGACAAAACTAGCTCCATCCTGGCCTAAACCAGGACACCATCCTTGGATATACTCAGAACTTGGCTGAGGAAGGCCCTGAGGAGCCTGGTTGAGTTGGCCCCACTTTGAGCAAGGGGTTGGAACAGATGATCTCCAGAGGCCCCTTCCAACCTGAATTATTCTGTGATTCCGTATCATTCCCAGATAGTTTTCAGAGCATTCCCTATTAGTCGAACTCTGCTCCTGTTAACATCAGATTATTGAATGTTTTTGGAAAACTCCATCCCCTAGCATTAGTAATATATGGCCTTAAAGGAAGCAACTTCATCACACTATTTTTCTTTCTTTGTGCTTCAAAAAAGTATTTATATGTACTCTTCGTTCTGCTTAAGTCATGATTTTCAGCTAGAGACATAATTATTCCCACAGTATTTAATTGTGATATCAAGTAGAGGTTGGCATTGAGCCCTTCAAAAGAGGCCCTACCTCTCACTGACATCCCTTCATTGCACAGAGGTCTGCTTCCCTTTCTACAACAAACGTAAATTCTGCTTGTTTTTAACAGATTGGGATTTTTTTCTTTTGCTCTTCGACCACAACTTCACTCACATTCTGATCATTTGGGAAGATGTCGCACAGCTCTGAAGAGCCAACATCACACTTGCTGCTTTTAAGGAAGGACACTCCTTCCCCTCTTTCCTCTTTCGCTTCCCTTCTGACAGGTCTGATGTTAATCTGACAAGTCACTAACACACCAGAAGTTGGGTTTTATTTTGTTTTTTAGTTTGCTTCATTTTCTGGTCATTTAGAAAGCTGAATTAGCCAGTGCAGAGGCAGAAGAACACCGGAGCGCTGCAAGGGAGCAGAGAAGAGCAAGAAACTCTCCAGCATCAGCGAGCCCATTGCATTGCTTGCACTGCTTCACATAAGCTCATATTTAGGCTGAGATCTGATGATGCAATGACTTCTACAATGTCTACAATGAAGACACGTATATCTAGCCCAGTCATTTACACTGCCCTAATAGTCAATGGATATAAATTAGTAGATGCTTAAAATAGATCACATGGATCTGAGACTACAACTGCTTTAGGGATAAGATTTGTTTAGGGATAAGATTTGGTTCTCTAAGCATGGGAGGCTGGTACCACGTGTGATGCCCCAACTGTTTCACGTGGCCTCAGCTGCTGTGAGCTCCTGCACCGTATCTGCCAGCCCCGTGCTGGTCCCTCAGACACAGGGTGTCCCTCCCCCACTGCGCTGGGAGCTGGATCACTGCAGGTATCCACATGGAGGAACCCAAATTTAGGAACCTTAATCTTAAATTGATGCCCATACCTGACATTAACTGTGAGCTGAACCCCTTCTTCCGTGTGAATGAGGCTTTTCCAGGCAAGTGAAACAGCCCAAAGAATTGTCCTCTCCACTTCTCTATAATTTTGAGAATCAAAAAAATGCTTATTCATGTATAGTTTGAGCTATGCAACCTGGGAGATTTCCCTTCTTTTTGTTAGAAAAGAAAAGAGAAAAGAGAAGAAAAGAGAAGAGAAGAAAAGAAAAAAGAAGAGAAAAGAAAAAAGAGAAGAAAAGAGAAGAAAAGAAAAGAGAAGAAAAGAGAAGAGAAGAAAAGAAAAAAGAAAAGAGAAGAAAAGAGAAGAGAAGAAAAAAGAAAAGAAAAGAAAAGAAAAGAAGAAAAGAAAAGAAAAGAAAAGAAAAGAAAAGAAAAGAAAAGAAAAGAAAAGAAAAGAAAAGAAAAGAAAAGAAAAGAAAAGAAAAAAGAAAAATGCAGGGAAGTGAGTAAACTGACATACTTTCATTGCTGTAATCAAATCCTATACTAAAACTGTTCCAGAAACTTTCAGGAAAATAAGACAGAAGAATCCAAATGCTTATTTTTTTGTGGGAAGCATTTTTATGAAACTGACTTAAGACAAAATATGCAAGCTCTAAAAAATAAATATGTACCTCATGTAAAAATTAGCTTATAGTTATAGTTACATGTGGGAATATCTCCAGATTTGCACATTTTCTGAACCTCCTAATCCTGAAGAAAAGAGATGAAATTTTTCCTCACTTAACACCTCCACATTCTGAAAATCAAGATACAAGCTGCTAAGTGTGTACAATCCGTTCTGAAGAGTTTCACAAATGATACCGACCTCTACTTCTCATTTACCGATCACAGCCACCACCACTAATCTCTGGGGAATCACAGGACGCCAAACCTCGCTTGCTTAAGTCTTTAAATAATCACCAGTCAAATGCCTCTCCAAAAAAGCTCATTATGCCTCTAAAGCGTAGTAGTCTGGAAAGATTATGACCAGCACTTTTAAGCATGCCCAGTGATGTAAGAGCCCAGATTGCCCACTTCGGGTCTGATTTGCGTAAGTATGAATATTTGCAGTTACTGGACCTGCACATACTCACAACCACCAAACATTAGTTGAGAATATGAAAGTTAATTGGGCTGGAATTACACCGACATGACTCACGCCGAGCACCCAGGAGCTGAACCGCTATTTGACAGGTCAGCCAGCGGCTCAGGAACAAATTCCCAACACAGCTGAGGTAGTCACAGACCTCACCAGATTTGCTTTTAAACATTGTTTTTCATCTTGCTTTAAATAAGATGAGTCTGTAGTAATATGCATGTACAGATAACTTCAAAAATCCAACTGAAACACTTCTCTGCCCACGCTGTTTTCCTTCAAAAGGTGAGATGAGAAGAACCACTGCTGGCATATGTTAGTTACACTAATTAATGCAGACCTGGAAGGTGTTTTGAAATTGCAGCGATGACACAAACATCACCAGTTTATAGCTATGTAAACCAATAGCCCTTTTTCAAAAGCTTTCTGCGTTGCCTGACCTTTGGATACATGACATTATACAATCCATGTCTCCGGGAAAGGAGACTGAAGCTAACCACAGACAAGATCTCATGATTTTCTGTAAGTTTTATACAACTGAGTGATCATATTCAGCCTCAACCAGCACACGTAAGAATGAGTAATTTATTTTCTAAATAGGATGCTAAGAGACAACTCTTCCTACAGCTATTGTCCTCTAAACATCTGACTTCTGGACATGGTGGTTTTATTGGATAGTCTGAATAGCACCACTTCTGCGAAAGCTTAGGAAAAAGTATTTTCAGGATTGCTGCTGCTGCCACAATGGAATTTTGATAGAATAGATCAAACAGATGAAAGTCATGAGTCAATTCACATCACAGGCAGAGCAACTTCTCATCTGCCTAAACACACCACATAGACACACTTTAAATTATGAGCATTTTATGTTTTGTTTTGGTTGTTTTTTTTTTTTTTTTTTTTTTTTAATTCTTTAGCAAGTCAATTAACCATCACAAAATGGAGAAATGAGCATTTGATGGAAACTGCAGGGAGACGACAGCAGCTGCTTGATAAAATAAGAACAGAAAACAAATTATGAACCCAGCTTTGTAAAACAGTTAAGCAGCTCTATGGCTCAGCCACAACCTGGGACAAGTCCAGCATAAAAGGTTAGGTAAAAATTCGAAAAAAGCTTCAATGGTCTCCACTCCAAAAGTTCAAAAAGTAGTCAGAGTCTAACGATGCAATGTACCCACTCAGATTTGTAAATGCCTTTAGGGAGATGTCTAACCTGAAATCAATAGTTGTTACTCAACACACCTATTTGGTGGCTTCTTGGACATCTTTTTAAGTCCCTAAGAAGAAATATTGGTAACCTGGTCTTTGGAAGCCTTGACTATTTTTACTCAAAGCCAAAGACATACTCACTGCTAAAAGCTTCAGTTGTTTTTAGAAACGGAAAGCATTCTCCCACGGATGCTATGGTCTCATGGATGCTCTTGAAAATTTTAGCCAAAGCCTTCTAACTACATATAATTAAAATTATTTTTCCTGACCTAGGTAGGATTATTAATGCTTAGCAGAGTAAATTCTATTCCATGCAACTAAATCTTTTGCTCGAGCTTTCATATCATGTTTCAATTACTGTAATTTCTTTTTCTCTGTCACTGGCAAATGAAATCTTGCTTCACTGAAATCTATCCAAAATTAATTTTCCTAGATCTTTGCTTTGATCAGCTTTTCCGTGAGACATACAAAACTGTAACAGTGCTTAATTTGGCAGTATTATTAGTCTGCAGTCCATCTTACTGATCATTATTGTCTTACTGTTTTCCTTGCACTGTCTTCTGCATGTCTGCAAACATCGCTAATCACATCTTGTACGTAAAATACAACTGGTTTGGGGAGGGGTGACATGTAGGTTCCGTATTTCTAGAAACCACGTAGCAGAAAAGGAACGTGTAACTAAGGGTTACTGGGAGAATACAAATAAATAACAACACCTAACAGCCTCTGGTCTTTGGAAAGAGTGAGTTGGTTTTGAAAACATGATTTTGTACAGATTCATGTGTGTGCGCACACATATGAATAATGGGATATATTTTATCCCATCTTCTCACGTTCAGCTGAGTGGACATCGTCAATTACGATTGTGCAAATATTTAAAGATTGTTTCATCCTAAGAAAAAGCATCACATTGGAGAGCAACGTGTTCAAACGCTCGCAAAGCAGCCCAGCACTGAAACATCTGATGGGTTTGCAACAGACTGTTACTGATTTTTGTACATTCCAAAAGCCGCGAATGGGAACATCTTGTTGATTTTGTTTGTGATAGACTTGTTGATGGATTGTGAGGGCTGGCTGAAGGATGATTGTTATTTTGTGAGCACAATTTGTACCTGTACGTGGAGTAGCAATGACCATCTTACTTGACTGAAGCCCAGAGAGCCCGAACGGGGATCCCACAGCCCCTTGAGTGCCGCGGGCCAGCGCCGACGGGAAGCGCCCGCTGGCCGCTGGAGATGCTGTTTTCCGCAGCATCCTTTCATAACAGGAACCCCAGTTTTGAAGGTTAATGATAAATCCCACCAGCCCACCTAGACTGCTGAAGAAGACAGCAGACAGATCGTGCCTATTGAGTATTTCAAATGCGGGCAAAACCAGGTTTTTAATTGCAAAGCACATTTACACTTAAAAAATCCACATTCCCCCCAAACAAATCGGTTTGATCCAAACCCCAGAGTGAGTCAGGCAGTATCAGATGGGGGGGTGGGGGTGCCTAAGCCTTCATTAAATAGAAGAGAGCCTGCTACGATGTTTTTTATGCTGAAGCACAACCTAAAGTGTATATGGAAAAAGTGTGTTGCCATAGGAACCACTTTGCTGAAATGAGTACGAGGAGTGAAGTGCAGGGGGGAGAGGAGCGTTTAATGAACGGGGGCAAGTACTGAATGCTACTGCCCATGAGAAGCCGCTGTATTGGTAAGATATTAGCCAGATGTTAATAAGGTGATTAAATTAAAAAAAAGCATAGCAGGAAAGGTAAACATAATCCAGTGACTAATTGGGAGGAAAAGAGCTAATCGTAACAGAACAGAACAAAACAAAAGTAGAGTCAGCTTTCAGCACATACAGCTACCCAAGTACCAACACAAAAGTAGAACATCAATTTTATGAAATTGGCTCCAAACCAAGATGACACGTAAACTTTATAACAGAAGAAAAAAAAAAAAAAAAGAAAATAAAAAAGAAGAAAAGAAGAATTAATATTAGTTTTGATTTTCTTGCAACAACAATTTAAAACACCAATTCAGAAATCATTTATAAATAAGGTAATTTCTATAATTCAGTCACTTAGTCCACACAGTGGGTAGTACAGATGGATAATAAAGAGTTGCTGGAGAATGTGAAACTGGGGAGATACATTCCCTTGGTACACATCCCTTTAGACTCTGAAAGATGAAGACTGTCGCCCTCTACTTCAGTGGCAGCAACAAGGAAAAAAGCATCTCTAAAACACTGTTGTCATCGATCACCACGTTACTAATGGTGAATAGCTCTAGGCTGGCTAAAAGTAGAGACCTGCTGTGCTACGAATTATATACCTAGAGAATAGCTGCCTCCTCCTTAGAGATAAATAGATGAAAAAGGCACAGGCTGTGGAGAGAGCGTAGCATGCACAAACAAATATCAATTATCGAGGTATCTCTTGTGCAGAGAGTTAATGAATGGGCAGAGAAGTGCAGGTACATGGGGCCTTTCAAGGGATAATGGGGGATGAGGTGAGGATTAAAGAGGACGGCGAACTATTGTGGAGCAAAGATGAAGCACAGAGGCCAGGTGGGGGGAGAGGGTAGGAGCCAGGAGGATACGCTCAGAACTGCAAGACCTGCTGGGGACTGAGATATCCACGTGGTGCTCGGGGATGCCGGTGAGATGGGTCCCCAGCTCACTCCCCTGGGCTACTGCTGCCTGCTCCGGAGCAGGAGAGGCGACGCGAGGCAGGTCTGGCCCGCTGGCCGCGGGGAGGGGGGGCTCAGGCCGAGCCTCGGCCGTCCCGCGCCGCTCTGCTCTGCTGCAAGTGCGCCCGAGCCCCGGCAGCAAGGCACCGTGCCCAAAGAGCGAGTGCGGGACGCCAAGGGCTGCATCATGCAAAATCTGCAAGAGGGCTTCCGAATTAAAATGCGCAGGGCTCTGCCCTAGTATCATACAAGATTAACGAGCATGCAGAAGTAATCCTTTATTCTTTGTTTGCAGCAAAGGAAACACCCAGAGATAGAATATTAGTTGATCTATTTGTAATACTGTAAGGGTGGGTTACATGGTTTTTATTTATTCTTTATATCATAAAGGAAATGCTAGAACAATGCCTACAAAATGCACTGCAATAATATACATCTTAGTGGGGTTTTTTTATTATCTTGGCAATAGTTACACCAATAAAACTGTCAAGATTAAATCAGATTTTATTAATTCATTTAAAAAATGAGCCCTGTTTGTAAACCAGACTAAATCTGGAATTCTTTATTTAATTCACAGGTAAAACTTTTATTTTATATCACAATTTGGTAAATAAGTGCTAAATGAAGCTATGTCTGGAGAAAAGGAGGCTGAGGGGAGACCTTCTCGCTCACTACAACTCCCTGAAAGGAGGTTGTAGAGAGATGGGTGTCAATCTCCTCCCAAGGAACAGGCGATAGGACAAGAGGAAATGGCCTCAAGTTGCGCCAGGGGAGGTTTAGATTGGATATTTGGAAACATTTCTTCACCGAAAGGGTTGTCAGGCCCTGGAACAGGCTGCCCAGGGAGGTGGTGGAGTCCCCATCCCTGGAGGTATTCAAAAGACGTTTAGATGTGGCCTAAGGGATATGATTTAGTGGTGGACTTGGTAGTGCTAGGTTAACGGTTGGACTCGATGATCTTGGAGGTCTCTTCCAACCAGAATGATTCTATGATTCTATAGAATTCTATTCTTTAGAATATATGCTGTCTGAATCACAGAACTTGAATGTATAGATTCAAATAATATCAAATATGTTGATGTATTTGAAAATCTATAAAAATGCATATGTATTTAAATATAGGTATAAAGTGAAGATTCTGAATAATTTCTTAAACTGTATATTGCTATTAAACTATGTGAAATGCAAATAAAAAGATTCTACACCATTTAAGAAGTGCATAGAGGAGATTCAGTCTTCATTTTGTACAGGGAGAGAAGGGAGGAGAAAAGAGAAGGACTGTACAGCCCTTAAATAGCTCTTTTAGCTGCTCAAATTTTCAAGGCAACTAACCATTTGAAGTCACGAGGCTTTGGCAATTTACAAACACTAACCATCTGCTCTTCAGTTTCCAGAAATCAACTGAATCGAAAAGACACCCAAACCCCGTATGAAACAATACGAAACAAAATGAGGGAGCCACAGCTAGGAACATCAGTGAGGAAAGGAGGTCACAGCAAGGAACAGCGGTCGTTTCTCACACTTCAAAGAACCCTTTTGGGTTCCTACAGTGACCTGAGAAGCTTTATTCCCATGGAGCATGTGTTCTTTCTCATTAATTTCTGTGCTTTTAAAGGTCTGGAACTGCATCTCAGCAGAAAAACTTCATCAGTACATCTGCATCTCACATTGGAGATGTTTTCCCACCTGATTTATTTTTCTATTTAACTGTACATTTTAAAGTATTGTTAGCATTTCCTTCCTAAAACCTGGGATAGCATTTAAATTAGTAATGAAATAACCCATTCTTGGTAAATTCTCACTCCCATAACCTTTTTGAATTAGCATAATCAGTTGATGTTTCCAAAAAGAGCCGAAACTAGAAAGGAGTATGTTAGCAGCCCTTCATTTCAGAAAGATACTCCATTATGAAAGTTTCTCCTCGACAAGTATCTGAAAATGGTCAGAATAAATTGCCTTAGGGTGCCTCTAAACTATATCTTTATCTATTACCGACTATCCATCCATCCTAACTAGGGATTATTTTTTTTTCCCCGTAGTTTTATATGAAGAATTTACATTTGCATGTTTGCTGTGATTGCAGTAAAAGCTCACTGACCTGCATGTAAAAGAAACAGCCCCTGCAGGGCAGAAAAAACATCTGTAGAAAAATGACTGTCACACAGATTCATCGTGATGAATGTTATTATCATAAATCCCACGGGAAGGAATAATGCTTTGCCACGTCTTATAAAGTGTTGCCCTCAGCAGAATTTTTAACAATGAAGTTAATACAGGGCACATCACTGTACTCCATGGATCCCTCATCAAAATCCATTCCCCACTGGAAAATACAAATTACAGACGAGATCTTAGGGATCTTAGGAAGAAAGTCCCTCGGAGCCAAAATCAACAGCAGGAGGATTCTGCAATAAAACTCAAGCATTAAGTGAGACTACAGTAGTTAATTGAGACTACAGTGTGGTATAACTGGAACTGATTTCCTACTGCAACTAAACATCTGTACCAATATAAGAAAATACCACAGGACAGATTTCCCTCCTTCTCCCCCGTAAGCAGACATAGGCATCTCGCCGGGAGAGCAGACCCAAGCAACACCCTTGCTGCGCCAGCACGGCCACTAAAAT
This sequence comes from Phoenicopterus ruber ruber, assembly GCA_009819775.1. NCBI lineage: Eukaryota > Metazoa > Chordata > Aves > Phoenicopteriformes > Phoenicopteridae > Phoenicopterus > Phoenicopterus ruber. The sequence continues at coordinate 212,768,131 of CM020215.1, forward strand.
AGCCAAAAGTTTCTGTAATGGAGGTTTAGCACAGCAGCCCGTCACATCGAAACATTCCCGGTCAAGGGGAAATCACAGAAATATCATCTCTTGGGCTCCTCTGGCTTCAGTCAGAATGAGCTCATCCCATTGGGAAATGCATATAAAAGCCCTGTCTTTAAATGACCTTTCACAGGCAGAAGTTGCATCACAACCCACGACTGGACAGATAACAAACCACTGACCTTTCCCATCCTCTTCATCTGTCTAGGTAGGATTTCTGCTCCTTAGGGCAGGGCTTGTCTAGACAGATGTTTTTATTCAACTTATTTTAGTGCTTTTTTAAAAAAAGAAAAGCACAATCTAACTATAGTTGTGCTTCTCTATCCCAGGCCTTTTAGTCACTGCCCTTCTTCCCTGTGTATTTGTTAATTGTGGGTTCAGCCAGCACATGTGTTTCACAGGTCTATAAAGCATCATGAATGCTCATGGCATGGCTCGAGCATGCAAAAACAATTATGTTGCTAGTATCTTCTACCACCATATCCTGATTTCATCAGCTGCTAACCTGGAAACTGCCAAGAGCCACAACCAAAGCTGAATGTCCTCAGAAATCACAGCAGCGGCTTTCCAGTGGTGCAGAGCATTGCAAACACAGAGCGTTCTACTCTGAGAGTACTGCTTGCAAAGTCACTGTGAAGAGAAAAGCCGAAGGCAGTATTTGGACCTATTTTTACTAAAGCCAAGGAGAAAGCAGGAAGAAAAGTCAGGTGCAAAACTACCAGATAAAACTTCGCGAATCCTAAGATCTCCCTAGAGCATACACGCACAAATCAAGACCTTGGGAAGCAGAGAGAGACCAACCATTTCAGGCATTTCTCACCAGACTCTCTGACCACCGAGCTATTCTCCCTTTTGCAGACAGACTCCTACTTGCTCCGAAGCTCTGTGAGCCAGCCAGATGTGAACCAGCTCTGAAGTAACAGCTACTAGTAGTCCTACTGCACCTAGGCGTCTATTAGTGCTTCCAAGAGGAAGGATTATTTGCCGTCCACAGTGCTCTGCTAATGCTCCTGTGTAACTTCTGCATCGGAGCTTGCTGCTATCCAGCTGCTTCGGGGTGGCCAGTGCAGCCAGCGGGACCTCGGCCTCTGTCCTGGCGTGTTCCCACACCCCAAGGTACGCTAGCACCGCTCCTCCGCTGTACGAGGCCAGCTCCGAGAGATCATCCACTGAAAACAGCCAAACAATTCTTTCTTTTTTTAAAAAAAATTTTCTTTTTCTAAATAAGTTGAGTTGGATTTGCTCCTTGGGCTGGTTCCACAATGGCATCGCTCAGCCCCAAACTAGTCGTTCTGGCATCGCTGGGGCAATTCATGGAGTCAGCCTTGGCTATGTCTCAGAATCAGTAGAAATGCACTATGTAGGTGCTTATCTCTCTGTTGTCAGCAAAAGAAAATTAAATAACTAAGTTACCTATATTTTTACGCAGCTAAAATTACGTGAGATTAATATTACTGTCTGAGTTCCATTCTTCCTGCCACTCTTGGTATTCCTTCATGTAACAGGGAAACTTCTGGAAGTATTCAAGTTGAAAGCAGCACATTTTCACAAAAAGACTCAGTTTCAGGATAATTAGGATAATCTCATTAAAAAATTCCTTAAAAATCCCGATTTGTTTTGCTTGGGAAATATCTTCTTAGGATTTTTCAATATTTTGATCTTCAGCTATTATTATTAGTGCCTTCTCATTAGATTTGCTTCCTAGCTTTTTGATCTTAACAGCATGCAGAAGAAAACTTATTTCCCAGAAGGATCTAGTAACTAGCACGGTTGATATAATCAGGCGAGTTTCTAAGGAAAAGGCAATCCTATTTTTGCAGTGAATAACAATTTTGCAAATTTGAAAACAATCATTGTGTTTCTGAGGGTTGGTTTTCCTCCAGGAAAGGAAATTAATGAGAAACACAGCAATTAGCAATCGCGAAAGGATTAATTTCATGAAATGACAAAATATGAACGTAGGTGAACAATGAAGGGTGCCTTGTAGTGCCATATATCGGCACAGTGCGAAGTGGGGGGGAGGACTCCCATTGTCTGCAGCTTCACTTTCATCTTTGTGTTTCCCCATTAAGACTGAACATCCTATAACCCTCATTCATTTAAGGGTTTTGTCAGAAGGTACCAGGCTCTAGGTAAGCTTAGCGGAGAGAAAGGGAAGAGGAAAATTACCATTACTGGCAAGCACAAACAGGAATTCGGAAATCGACTCCGGTGAGTGTATCAGCGGATTGTCGCCTCCATCTGCGACGCGGGACCGGCCCTCGGCTGGCCTCTGCCTGCTCCTTCTGTTCGCCTCCTGGCAGCTCGTAGGAGGGAGTTTTTAAGCGAAGAGTTCAGGTTACTTGCAGGGGTGGGAAGGGCCAGGACCCACGTGGGATTTGTGTCCGGTAGAGATACACAGAAAGGTTCAGGATCTGTGTCTCTGACACTTGCTTGGCGAAGAGCTGCACTCCCCATATGCCTTTTCTCATCTCCCTTTCGCTCCGCTCTATCTGCTTTGCCACATCGTGACTTAATATTCAGATTACTCCCTTCTTTCTGTATTTTATTCCTGCTCGTGTTCTTTCTTTAGGACTTAGTATTGTTTCATTTCCCTTTCCTACAAAGAAGCACGCAGAGCTTTGCCACAATTACCTCTCCCATAACGCCCGACTGAGACAAACTCCCTGATTTCACGTGACATTCAAACTCCTTTAATCTCAAATCACCTCCTAAAATTACCCTTTTCCTCGTAGCATGCACAAGTATGGCTGCTTAGCCTGTATCTCACTCAAAACAAGGGCTAACTAAATTGTAAACAAAAGAAAATATTCAAAGAAAGAGGTAATTACATCAATTATATCCTCATTAAAGTTTTTACTATTTCCTCATTTTCTTAAGGTTAGAGGCAATGTCTTTTTTATGTTGTTGAGTTGACAAACAATTTTGGTTTGCTAAACCTTCACAGCTAAACTGTCCTGTCATCTGTAAACTAGTTTACGCTGATATAGAATCATAACAGATGCACGGTGTCCTGGGTTCAGCTGGGACAGAGTTAATTTTCTTCCTAGTAGCTGGAATAGTGCTGTGCTTTGGATTTAGTATGAGAACAATGTTGATAACACACTGATGTTTTAGTTGTTGCTAAGTAGTTCTTGCACTAAGTCAGGGACTTTGCAGCTCCCCCTGTGCTGCCAGCAAGGAGGGGCACAAGGAGCTGGGAGGGGGCACAGCCAGGACAGCTGGCCCAGCCTGGCCACAGGGATATTCCATACCATAGGGCGTCATGCTCAGTATAGAAACTGGGGGGAGTTGGCTGGGGGAGAATCATTGCTTGGGGACATGCTGGGCATCAGTCAGAGGGTGGTGAGCAACTGCATTGTGCATCACTTGTATATTCTATTATTATTATTATTATTATTATTATTATTATTATTATCTCTTCCTCTACTATCCTATTAAACTGTCTTTATCTCAACTCATGAGTTTTACCTTTTTTTTCCATTCTCCTGCCCATCCCACTGGGGCGGGAGGGAGTGAGCGAGCGGCTGCGTGGTGCTTAGCTGCCAGCTGGGGTTAAACCACGACACATGGAAACCTATGGTCTGATTCAGATCTTGAATCAGAAACTTCTACCTTCTTGGCTGAATCATATGCTAACATAAAGAATAATGTGCGCTTTCTGATTTACCAAAAATAAATATTTCTCTCCTTTTTTTCCTAGACTTTATTCATAACGCATAATCATCACCTAATTGCAGTAAACAAACAAAACCCAAACTCACTGAGACTAAGAGCACAGAACCAGTAGCAGGGATACTTCAAAAGGAGGACTTGCCAGTGATACAAAAATAAGATTTAGAAATGGAATAGATAGTGATGATTCATTGCCTTTCAAAGAGTCAGTCTGCAATTACAGTCTCTGGGCTTGGAATGAATGGGGGCAAAAAAATAAAAAGACTGGCAGTAGTCCAGACTATCAATCCAATTCTGTGTCAGCCCTGTTCAGTTGGGCTGGATGGCCATGTTAGGTGATGGAAAATACACCACCTTCTCCCACAAGTGCACTTGACAACATCTCCCTGTGTCTTAGAAGATAGTCACTGATGTCTCTGCCAAAAAAATATGGCCAAGCCTTAAGTGAAGTTAGACTACGAGAATCTCTCTGTTGATAATCATATAGACATCAATTTAATGCTGTAATAATATATTATAAGGATAATCCAAAACAGGATTCTATAAGTTTGCATAATCATCCATTTTCCCAAGTTTCCTATGCAACATTATGTTGTCGTTAACGGATGCTCTGATTAGTCACTCCATTCTCTCAGACCGTAACTGTGAGTCTCTCTGCTTATTACTAAAGTCTCTTTAAGATTTGTGAGCAGAATCAACAGGAAACTTTAAATTAGTCATTATAAACAGAACAGCAGCTAATTTGAGATCAAACAAATTAAATCTTGTTTTCGGAGTTAGTCGAAGTCTGATGTCTAGCAAAACTTAAGCTACAGATTTAGGAGTTGCACTGGCTACATATTTAGGAGAAAATTATTTTAAAGGTGACTGAACAGCCTCTCTATAGTAACAGGAAAAAAAAAGCTGAAATCTGTTCTGCTGAAGAGTGGAGACTCTGCCTTTTCTTAGTTCTCTGCTTCTGAATCTAGCCAGACAAACCTAGAGGGCAGGGAGTACAAGGAGGAGACGAATCGATGACTTGGTTCTCCATGAGTTTCTGTGGCACGCTGGCTTAACCAAAGAATCCATTTCTGCATACTTTGTCTTTCCAAAGCTGTAGAAGAGGAATCCGGTACCTATAGCCACGCAGCAGAGAGGAAGCCACACGCTGACAGATATCTGCTTGGTTACCATCTCCACACGGTTTTCAGATTTCAGTTTTCTCTCTCTTTATAGTCCCTGCCAATTCATTAGGGGACAACAAAACAAAAAAACCTGTTTTGAGTGTGACGTCATATCAAAGATAGACATCAAATCAAATCAACTGTCAATATATTGACAGTCAATGAGGCAAGTCTTCTAGGAATTTGGACTTCTGGTCACAATAAATGCCATCTTTGTATTCTGGTTCATGGTTGCTTTATGGAGCAGTGTTATTTGCACTTATCAAATGTTGTGATCACCATGGCAACTCCCCACTCACTTTTTCTACTATTTTGCTTGTCAATCTGTTAGAGGTACAGAGTTTTAAGGCACAATCCTGCAAAAGGCTGAGCAATTTTGACATCCTTGTGCTCAAAAAGGGAATGTTCTCAGCATCTCAGTAGAGCAGCTCAGCCCCTTACAATGGAAGTCATCCTGCACTACTTTGTATTCAGAAAGAGTCTGTCTCAAGTTCAACCAGGGTGAGAAACAAGAAGTAGTCATTTATACGCATAGGTAATTTCATTATCTATGTTACAGCAGCCCCAGATGCCCCAATCAGCACGGCATTAAGGTATCACTTAGAGATGGTAATTAATTAATCTAATGTATATGGTTGGACTTGATGATCTTAAAGGTCTCTCCCAACCTAAACAATTCTATGAATCTATGATTTTTAAAAACAAGGCCACTAGATTCTTTTGCTCTTCTGTCATTTGTTCCTGTAGCGTGATGGATGTCATCCTTCCTTCTGCCCATCACTCTGACATGGGAAGAGCAGCAGAGAAAGCGGAGGAGTATTTTGCTCTGACTGCATACTACTTTCTCATTTGTAGCAATTCGCAGTCAGGGCACTCTAAACCTGGATTGACCTGTCACAATTTATCTTCTCTGATTTCCTACTTGTGATAGGAAAAGGGAAAAGGGAAGAATATAATGAAGGAAATGAAATGAAATTAAGCCCTCAGTCCAAACCTGTCCAGTCCAACTACCACTTCTTCCAGGGAGATAACCTTCACAAAAGGATGCCCTGACCGCCACATCTATTGCCAACGCTCCTCCAGGATCTGTCTACAGGGCAATCAGAGCTGTGAGTGTCACCCACACAGCCTCGTGCAACCTGTTCATGCACCACTAACAGAGGTAGCACGTGCTTTAGTGCAGGCTCTGCAAGCTGACCTGAAAACCCATAGGAACATGTGTGAAACGGGGGTGAGCAGTCGGTAGCAGAATTTATAGCTAGACTGAATGTATGCATGCAGGCTTCTGAGCACCTTTGGATTAGGTGTTACCTGAGTGCTTATTGTTGCTTCTACCCTTCCATGTTGTATCACTGGGAACTAAGGAGCAGCAGCTTCTACATGGGAGATTTGTCCACCCAACACTTGGTAGGATAGGACCTCCATTATCTAAACGTAAATGTAAACGTAACTCAACTGGTATGCAACTCAACATTCTACTTATTTGCTTCACAGAGTGGTGATGTTGAACTCTCTTCTAGCTTATGGATGCTTCTAAACCTACAGGAACATCTAAAATGATGTAATGTGCAAGTCTATTTTGTTTTAATGCGACTAACCACAAATAGCTCCAAAATGCTGAGCAAGTCTTCAAAACTCAAGCTTAGATGTTGTCAGATTAAGTCACCCAGCCGTCATTGAAGATTATTACATCATATGTTTGGGAATGTAATGAAATGTAATGTTTGGAGCCTGAACAAGTATGAGAGAAAGATGTAGTTTTTCAAACTTGAAAAAGTGATGAGAAATTGCTGGATTTAACTTTTTATCAATCTTTCTGAAAAACATGATCTTATGTATTTAACACAAATATGATATATTTTGGTCCAGAAGGATTTTGTTAGGAAAAGTTATATAAGTTAAAACAGATGCTAGAATTCAACCGCAACCAGAACATTCAATGTGTTAACATGGTGGAATAATGAGTTGATGTATTATAATACAGATGAATAATTAAGAAGACAGAATTTATGGTATGAATTTAAAACACTGATTTAGGTTTAATGGTATAATTTTGAAAATACCAGGTGGGAAATTCATATCAAAGAGTGTACTTGCCCAGTTCCTAGCAAACAAGCATCAAAATTCTGCTTGCAACTGAGTAATGCCATATATCAAGAGAAAAGCTCTGGATACCTTGCCAAGCATCTGAATGTTTGAAATAGGAAATTTCCATTCTGTATTACAAGCTGATCAGTAACCTTACTGCAAAATCATACTTGAAACATCTGAAAAAGAGCAATCTGCATTATCCGCTAGAAAACCCAACAATCTCATTGCCGTCACCTGTATTTCATCAGTCTATTAAAACTTCCTGCCATCATTCTTAGCTTCTGGTAACGGAAAGCACAAAAGACAATTAAATGGTGCTGTTACAGCCCAAATTTGAGCCCTTCCAGTGATGAAGGCTGACTACATACTGGGCTGTACTATTGAGAGTGTAGCAAGTGGGTTAAGGAAAGGGATTAATCCCTGCTATGCAGTTTCATGAGGCTACATCTGGAATAGCGTCCAATGCAGAAGGACATTAATAAACTGGAGAGTGCCTGGCTGAGGGCAGGAGAACATGATATACAAGGAGAGGTTGAGGGAGCTGGGTTAGTTTGTCCTGGAGAAGAGATCTAACTGCTTTCTTCAGCTACCTAATACGTGGGTACAAAGAAGTCAGAGTCAAACTCTTCTTGGAGGTACTCAGTCATGGGACAAGAGGCAATGGACACAAACTGCAGCAAGGAAAAATCTAGCTAACTATAAGGAAAAAATGCAGTTAGTGTAGTCAAAAAGTGGAACAGATTGTATAATCGCCACCTTTGGAGATCTCTGAAACCACCTGGACAAGGCCCTGAGCAACTTCATCTGATTTTGAAGGTAAGGGCTTGGAGCAGGAAGATGACTAGATGATTTTCAGGGATCCCTTCCAATGTAAATTATTCTGTGATTCTACAAAAGCAATGTTTCAACTAAAATGAATTTATCTACTATTACCAAAATGTCTCTAACAGAATTATTTCTAAAGTTTCAAACCAGCTGAATCACCCATTAGAATACGACTAGATACGGAATGTGGCAGATGTACCTCACATCCTGAAAGGCAGGTGACAGCTGTGATATCGTCAAACACAACACAAAATAGTGAAGGGTCCAGTACAGCACTGGAGTCCCTCTGAGGTACTGCACGTTCGGTACATGCGGTACCTGTACTGCATTCTCCAGTCACTGGGAATTCCGTTTCTAGACTTTATGTTTAGATTTGGAAAACACCTTTATGCATGAGAACTAAGCTCTATGGATATCTGAGAGTGGACAGTAAAAAGTGAGGAGAGGCAAGGATAAAAGTAGCAGAAAATGTGAAATCATTTTACCTAGTTGTGGGAACTGGAGGCAGAAATATGAGAGATATTTCACCCAAAAAGGTAATAAGTTCTTTTTTTTTACAAGAAAGTTATTCTTTTGCTTCTCAGGAACCTAGGAAAGGGAGGATGAATGCAGGAACTGAAAGAAGGATAAGGAATTGGTTACAAGGAAGATGACAGTGGACTGGGCTGCAAAGGAATTTGTCAGGCTGGCGTCTCCTAAGGCCAGGCTGTGGGCCCTGTCTTTGAGCATAAAGAGAGAGAAGTGTCTTCATGAAGCTTCCTCAAGATGCTTCACTGCAGGAAAGCTGAGAAGTGACGGGTGGCAACATCACACAGGAGAAGCTGGAGTACCCCAATGACTTCACGAAGAGACTCCCTGAATTTCGGAGGAACTTGAAGCAGATCCTACAGTTTGAGCTGCTGGAGGGGATGTCACCTGGTTTCAAAAGAGCATTCTAAATATTGTCCTCAACTTGGATGATATTTCATCCTAAAGGGGTTAGTTTTATGATCAGATGCACAGATTGATATTTCGGATATTTAGGCTTTTCTATGCCTAGTAACCTCAATTTTGAAGAACTGCGACAGATAACATGAGCTGTTTTTCTCATGTTTCTTGGCAGAAGCCTCGCCAACTCGTACCACAGTTGGCTGCGTACTGCACTCTTCCCCGCAACGAGTTTCACCTTTTGTTAACTGAGCTGATTTTTTTACCCTCTGTTCTGTTGGAGAAAGATTGACTGTGCGCTTGTGACTGGGCAAAGACAGTACCAAGTGTGAGCAACCTTATAGAGAACAGAGTCTGACTGGAATGATTTCCTGGATGATAAATGCAGCGCATGTTGCTTTGATGGGGATCAGGTAGATACCAGAATTTGCAGGTTGCTCTAAGAGCAAAGCGTATTTTTGCAACAATCAAATACCAGTTTTGATTATGGCTTCAGTATGGTTCCAGCAGGGGTACAAATTTACAGGATTTTTAAAAATATGTATCTATTTGTGTAGGGAGTAAGAACAAGAAAAATGATAAGTAAAAGTGTCAAGATTACTATGTTTAGAAAAACACTACTTTATTACAGCACACTGCACCTAACCTAATAAGCAACCACGATAAGAGTTTCTTGTGAAGATTTTTCTTGAAAATGGCATTTACTGTGTTTTCTCTTATGAGTGTTATTCGAGTGGCTAAAATAATGTTGTGGAACAGGATGCCTGAATTTTTCTTCTGTTCCTTTTGTCCCCCGTCTTGCTAAAATAACAATTCTGCAGGCTTCTTACAAATGTTCGTTGCTCAGTGGTTATTAGAAATCTTTGAAATGTTCAGATAAAAATTGTTACTGAAAATTTAAGAAATATGGTTATTATGGCCAACACCCACCCATTTACTTTCTAGAAATACATTTATCAAATATTTATGGTACTTGTATCATTTTCAAATGCTTATTCCACGTGAAAAAAGAACACAGCCATTACACATGCATATGAATGTATTAAGTCTTTGAAGAATTCGTGGATGCTTAAGAGGTCTGGGCGCTGCAGTTCTTGCTACTTAAAATGGGATCCATTTCTTTCTCAGCTTAAACTGAGAAATAGTTTAAATTTAAGAGCAGACTATATTCAATGGCAGAACCCCCACCCCCATAATTCAGAGGAATGAAAACAGTTTCAGACTGAATCAGAATACAAAAGATTAAATCCAAATTCAAACCTTCTTCCAGCTAATTATATTGCCACAGATGGAGGTATGCAATTTACCGAGCATCTGTGCATAGCAAAATTTTGGACAACGTGGGTGGTGCAACTTTTAAATCATACACATGCTGTGACTGAAGCAAAGCAAAAAGACTCATTGATGAGAGTTATTTTATGATTTCAAACAAACCCAAAGTATTGAATTTCATAGTGCAATTAAATGCATAAAAGCACAGTGGAAAGTCAAGTGCGAACCTGGTTACATATTGGGAATTAGAAAAACAAATTTGTCCTTTAGGCATAATTCTGCTCCTTTTGTGCAAGTCAAAGATAGACTAAAAAAGAAACATGTAGATAAAAACGAGGTGAGAAGCAGAGCTGGTCAAAGAGCAGAAAATCCTGTTCACAAATAGTGTGCCTTTTTAGAAAATGGACTGTGCTTCTTGGCATCTTTGCTCTCTTCTAGTATTTACCGCTTGCAGGTTTCTTACGGCTGCAGCCTTGCCAGCTTAACTCTTCGGCTGGGGAGCCGCTACCAAATGATTATGATCAGATATGTAGGAATACTTCCTTCAGCTAACCCCCGCTGTTTGGACCTACTGCGACTCAGGCATCTCAATAAGACTTGAGAGGCAAAGAAAGTAAAAGTTATGATCAAGTATGCCCAAGCACAGTTATTTGGTATCTAAATCTCTGGCTTCTATTCACCAGCAGTGATAGAACTACATACTTCTAAATGTACGTCAATGCACCTGGTACAATGAGCTCACGGGATGTTTTCTCTCACTGGTATTTTGAGTAATATGTAATGTGAGTGCATGAATAGCCCCCCTATAAATTCACTTCAGCCATCTTATACATCTGATAGGGGCATCGAGTATATTTTGCATGATAAAAACTAAATCCAAGAGGGAAAAAAAAAGCCAGAAAAGTCACAATCCCATGATGTCTGCACTATCACCAGCAAGTGAATTTGATTATGGATCAAGAAAGGGTAAACACTCACCTTTCCAACCAACCAGCTAGTGCTTGTGCCACAGACTTTCTGCTGCTGTTACACGTTGTTGCTGGCTTTATGTCTGCTGTGGGAGGACAGATGATATCCGATCTGGCATAAAATTAGGACTCAGGCACAGAGGGTGCCATACCGACACAAAACTGGTCAAATTTTCTTAATACGACTGAATCAGCAGCCTAGGCTTACAGGGCATCAGCACCTTACATCATCTGGCAGGAGTAGGTTTGGTCCAGTACTCAGAGCCCTACTGATGGATTTCCTGCAACATCAAGCCACAGCCTGCGAGGCTACACGGTGCCACAAGCACAGCACCCTCTTTGCTCAGGGCAGACCCTGAATCTTTCCAAACCCCCATACAAATGAATACTTTCCTCGAGTATGCATAGGAAATAGGACTTTCACAAATACTATGTCTGTGCAGAAAACAAGGACAACTTCGCTGAAAGGGGGAAGGGTTATGTCATTCATTTGCTTGTAACAACAGCAGGAAACTAACAGTATATTTATGCACAGTAAGTCATGCTGAGCCTGTTTCCCATCTGCTCCCATGACAAACATGCTTCCACATGCCATTGCTGCCTGCCTTCGTTTATGCAGCCCTCACTGAAAGCTTCTGTAAAAGGTTAGTGGGTCCCAGAGCAAGGAGTCTGTACCAACAAGCACATCTTTTGCACCTTGTACCAAGTGTTTCCTGATTTTCATGGAGAGGTGGGTTCTCATTGTCCCTGCTTTGAGGCTCACTTTTGCCACAGTGCCAGGTGTTTGCCTCTTCCTCTGCCTCATCCCTCCCCACAGTTCAGTCTCCAAAGCTGTGGATCTCACCCTACTTGGTGCTGAGGAAGAGAAGGGTCAAGATCGGAAGCACAGGAGTTACAGCTGCAAGGAGTAATACTTGTGGCCCTTCTCCCTCACACAGACACTATTTACCTCCCTTACCAGCAGCCAGAACAGCAAATGCAATTTTGTAGGGTTTTTCTCACCGGCTTTTTATCCTGGTCCCATTCTTATCTCCAGTCTTTTCCCATCCCACAGTCAGAGCACCTTGGATGTTCCCCGGTCCCATCCCCTTCTCTGTGGGGCAGCAGAACTGAATCTTGCTATCCCGAGAAGCCCTTCTCTGCCTCTGGAGATGGATGCAAGCTAAACAAAGATTAGGCTAGTTGCTTAATGAGCTTAGTGAGGAAAAAGCAACAATACCAGGATACGCAGCTGACCTGCCATAAAAATCAAACTGAATTTCATATAATTGCCTGAACACCTCCTGTCATTAGTTGGCAAACAATACAGAGCTACACAGCGATCGCAAAATCTGTTCACCGAACCATATCAAGGATGAACAAATTCATAAACACTGTCATCTGACTGCAAACATTTCATGAAGAGAAGAAAAGCAAGCCACATTTTTTTTCCCAACAAATTGTTTACGAGTGGAAATTTGTGATAATACAGCCATAGAAGTAATACATAATAACATCTTTTATGTGAAGAAAATGATCTGAGCCCATCCAAGGTGGTTGTATTAATCAAATGAGATAAATAATTCAAAGGTTTATCCAACAGTATCAGTCTCAGTGCAAAGATCAATGATGGTACAAAGCTTCAAGTGCTGTGTATACATCTATGGTTACAAGCACAAAGGGTGAAACTACTCCGTATCTGTGCAGAGCACAGCCTTTGCGAAAGAAAATTTTGCTGTGAATAGCTCTGAATATCTATTTTCATGGTGGTTGGTTTTCTCTATATAATATTTAATTAACAGCATCTAATTTTTCTCCTTCCTTGGAGTCCACAAATTAAAGTAGTATGATGATAATCCACATGAAATGGAGACCGTGCAGCAAAGCAATCATTTTTAAGTATGACAATACTTTCAAGAACTTTCAGGTGGTTTTATATATTCTAAAGATGAGAAAAGCAGCTTTCATTTTGGATCATTATACTAGCTAACTGTGATGCCTATATTGAACATGTTCTTGAAGGGGTATGTAAGCCCCAAATTTCACAGGATCACAGCACCCATATTTAGAAGAAAATATTTTTGAAGACCTCAGTTTACTGAGGTAAGATATTGCTAGGTATATCACTGCACATCCTGACATTTGAAATCTGGGCCCGCTACAGGTGCTTCTATGAATGTTGTGTGCCTTTGAGAAATTAAGACTTTCTCATGCCAGTGGCTAATCCACAATTTAGTTTTTAAAATGCCACTTTTGGTTTTTTTAATGTGTTAATTGAGAGAGGCTGTGGAGTCTCCTTCTCTGGAGAGATTCAAACCCACCTGGACGCGGCCCTGTGCAGCCTGCGCTGGGTGACCCTGCTCTGGCAGGGGGGTTGGACTAGATGATCTCCAGAGGTCCCTTCCAACCCCTGCCAGTCTGTGATTCTGTGATTCTGTAATTGAAAAAAACCCAAGACCTAATATGTAATATGCAAACCATGGAAATGTTCTGTACCCAACCTGGGAAGAAGACAAGAAATGGCTTGAAATAGCCATGATTTTGTTTTACTGTATTTACAGATGCTTAGGGGTATGCAACACCTTGCATTCAGTGTAAGCATCTGGGCTATAGGGAGTGTTTAGGACTTCATGGCGCTATATCTTTTCTGTGTGAATATGGTTCCTTTTAGCATCTTGCAGTCGTTAATGTGTTCTCACCACGTCATGGGATGGTCTGCAAGCTCCACCTTGCCCAGCTCCGGGCTGTCTCATGGGGCAGAGACAGTCTGGCAGCAGGAAATTTTGGAAGAAACTGAAGGAGGTGGGAGAGAGGGAGCAGGAGGGCGTAGGAGAGGTTGGAAGGTTGGGAAGGGCTACCAGAAGTTGATGTTCCCTTCTTGACTGCACTACTCCCAGTCTGATCGCTCTGCCCACGAGGGCTTCACTCCATGGTGGTGGCAGAGTCCTGAACTGCAGGGTGGCCCCAGAATCAACATGAGGACAGGCTACATGAGGGATGAACAGGGAAGGCTGTAAGGAAGACAGCACAGCTTTGCCTGGTCCCTCAGAGCACTGTGTATCTTAGGAAGAGATCAGATAAATCAGATGAAATGCTAGGACTATTCCTCTTTTCATTCCAAATCACACTCTCCCACTACTTCAGCTTTCTCACTTGTGACACAAATTGTTGCCTATCTCATGTGCATGGATGAGAAATTGCTTGTTGGGGCTTTGTAAAATGCCTTAAGATCCCTGGCTGAAAGGTTGTGCAGAAATGCAAATCATTTTTACCTTTCTCTGAAACATTGCAATGCAATCAGTGGATAAATGCAGACAAGCCCAAAAGGCTTGTATCAACCAGTAAATCCTTTCTTTAAAAAACCCTACGTTTCAGATGCTGATGTAAGTAAAAAGATAAAACTGTTGGTCAAGGAATACTGGTGGAAGCAAGTGACAAACAACAGGACGAGTGGATCTGCATGGCTCTATCAATTACACTGAAAATAAAACTAATGAAACCCAGGATATACATAAATATAGTCATTCTAGTCATACATCTACTTAAAAATCAAAGGAAAAACATTCAGTCCAATAAATTTTAGCAAGAAACCAGGTTCTAGCATTGGTTTTCTGAAAGACCTGCTTCTGCTGAATTGGTTTGCATCAGGATGAAATTATAGCACCTCTACTCTGCACTTTTTAGGCCACACCTGGAATACCGTGTCCAGATTTAACCCCGCTCTAGGCCAAAAGAGACATTAAGAAATTGGAGCGAGTCCAGAGGAGGGCCATGAAAATGATTAGAGAACCTGATGAAGAAAGGTTGAAGGAATTGACTTTTTTCAGCCTAGAGACAAGAAGTCTTGGGAGCATCTCATTACTGTCTTCCAAGACCTGAAAGTTCGTTACAGAGAAGATGGAGGTGCGCTCTTCAAGATGCACTGTGACAGGATAAGAGGTAAGGGATATGGCTTGCTTTGGGGGAAATTCCATCTGGATAAAAGAAAAAAAATTGTCACCATGAGAAAAATTAACCATTGGAAGAGGTCACCCTGAGAAGTGACAGAACTGCCCTTGCTGGAAATATTCAAGCCTTGACCTGACAGGTCCTTGGATAACCTAATCTAAGGCCCTGCTTTAGCCACAGAGTTGGACCAGATGATGTCCCTTCCAGCATGACCTTTTCCGTGATTCTATGATTTATAGCCATGTAATGATTGCTGAACAGAAGAAACATTTGATGGTGTAATAAGGGAAAATCATTCTTTAATGATTTGGGGCACACTTTCTGAAGGCTATGCTCCGTACATTTCCAAAGCAGTCTATTAGTTACCAAATATTTGATGATATTTCAGTAGAAGAGCCAGCCTGAATAATTTGAAAGGGATTTCAGGAAAAATTTGTTAACAAAATGCCCGTTCATCTATCACCAAAAATCTAGCTGCCTTTTTTTTTTTCCAGATTCACTGTAGTTCAGACTCTATTTCTCTCACTTTCTCTATGCATTGTACAGCTTAAGAGGATTGGAAATTTTATTGCCACTGTCACTGTAAGTAAAAAGAAATACCCAAGACTGATCTTTGGAGAATACCAAAACAAATGTTAATACATTGAAATAAAGATTTCCAGGGCATAATGACACAACAAACAGCACCAGAAGTCATCTGTACTGTTGGTATTTCTGTGCGCTTTTAATTTTGCAACTAATGATTTTAGACAATCTAGTCAAATACCTTTGAGAGGTATGAAGAAAAAACATTAACTTATTTAAATTCATCAAGAGTAAAAGAAAAAAAAATGATTCATTGGAGTATTCCCAGACCTAATATGTGGATAATAAACAAATTACTCTCCTCTCTATATGTGATTTTTTATAGAGGGAAAATATGTTCTCATCACGTTAAACCACAACTGTGTCACCAGAATCAGCCTACAGTGATACAATAATAATCTTTATACAGGGGAAACATTCTCCTTTTCTCTGTAAGTCAGTGAAAAAGGTAAAGGGAGACCCAGCATCGTCCCCAACAGAAGTCTGCGGGGAAAGGGCCGTTTCTGCAGGTTTCCTTTTTCAAGCCTGAATCGGTGACAACTCCTGTTCCGGGGATGCATATAGGAATCCTCTTTTACACCCGTCAGCAGTGTTGATGCTGTCAAGTCATATCAGACAGCAGTATGTGGGAAAGATATAATGCATCCTCTGGGAGCTGCCAGTTATCAAGCGGTTTTCCTCAAGCCCTTCATTTCCCTGAAGGCTGTGGTCTAAAGAAACGCAACCGAAATCGCAAGTCCCAAGTTTCCCTTCCATTAACGTCGCTTATACAGCTTTGGCAGTCCAGGGAGGCCTGAAGTTGCTCTCTTCTGAGTGTAAGTGTAAATTTTTTTCATATATTTGAGAAAATGGTACAGAAATCATTGAACACATTATGAGTTGTGCCCATTTTCTACTTATTAGTAATATGAAGGCAGGCTGGTTTTTGTGAATTATTCAATTGTCTTCTATTCAGTGGGCAAATATCCCATTAAATTTAAATGATAAACTGAGCAACAGATCAGAAATCAGGATTTAGATTTAAAATGCCACAAAGACCCTTTCCACCATCATCTGTTAAAATACGCTGTGAAAGAGGAGTACCAGATAAGTGCTACCCATGGGAAGGCTCCATCTAAAGTAAGATTTAGACATGAAAATTCACATAAATCCTAAACTGACATAAATCTCAAGTCAGCAATGATGTCTTTTTACTTTCTGGGACTGCCCAGCCACATAAACACCTAAACTCATTAAACACTTCCCCAGTTGGCCAGAAGGTCTCCTGTGGTCATCTACGCCTGCTTCAGCATGCCAACTGAACAGGACCCTGAACGCGTGAAGTGTTTCACGTGTCCCGTTGACTCCTGGCGTTTTCCGCCGACAAGCGCACACCTAACTAGAGCAGACTGGAAAGGACTGTGGTCCCTGGGCACCCCGTAGGGTATATAAGGCACAACAGAATGTTCCTGGTTTACATGCCCAAAGGCACGTGCCTTAATCCGGATTCCACCCTAGAATAGTAGTGCTTCCCAGTTGTCATTATTATCTAAATACTTCACCTCGTCTGTTCTGTCAAGTTCTTAATATAGTTCCAAAGTTATTAGAGCAAACCAGTTAGTTACGATAAACATTACTGAACAAAAGCCGGTGTGAAAAAACTTAGTTACTTGTTATGCAGTGTAAGATAACATGGAAACCTTTTTAAAAATTCTTGTTTCTGTGTTATTTAATGATGACTCAGTCTCCATTTAGATGATTTCCTTTTGTTTAATCCAAATATTAAGGAGTCACTAATAGAACGTGGCTATGCATTAAAAATAAAGAGCCCTGTATTTGCCAAAAATTCCAAAATCATCTAACCCAGATGTCAGACACTCTTAGACACTCAGCATTTCGGAACATAAACCTTTTATATTAGCAGTGATTCACAAACAACTACATCAAAGCAGCAGCTTCGTTTAATATTAAGTAACAGGAACACGGGAGCTGCTGTGCTGAACCAGAGAGGTAGTTCTTCATGTGACTGCTTTAACACAGCGAGAGACACATCCCAAAGGGAACGCGGTTGCTGTCTCTCCCAAATCTCTCCTGAGCTTCGCAGTACTTGAACTGTTCTTTAAGCTTCAGCACTGTATTCTCTGATTATATGAAAATGTCAGTTCTAATAAAATCATTGTACATTTTTAGCCCTCATCACAATGAGCTTCCCGGCTTGTTCCTAAGTGGGAGCCGCATTTCTCTCTCTCCATATACCAGCTTTCACTGCTGCTACCCGATGATCCTGCTATCATTACCGGGATATGCCCTATCCTCAGCGTACACGTCCCTGCTTTCCCTGCAGATACGTGTGGGGTCTCTCACCACAGAACCTCCCAGTTTCTCCTCCACTTTCAGATACCCACTAAGTCCTCCAACAGCCCCTGGTCCTCCTTCAGACACACACACAGCATGGACAGGCACCAACACCACCCTGCAACAGAAGTGTAAAAGTTCTTGTCTTTTAAACAATATTACGCATTTTGAGGTCTTGGCTAGTGTTTTTACTGCTGTAAATAGGTGAAAAGGGGCACAAATAGAGTATGAAATGATATTGAAAGATGCAGTCTAAATTTTCCCACTATAGGACCGTACACCTGCTGTACCATTATTGTTGATGTCATGGAGTATCTAAAGGGAGCACAGTGGATACAGTGGATAATATAGGCAATTTAAAATTCAAACTCATCCACTTAAATCTCATTCTGTATGGATTAATTTATGTTAACTGACAATCATGTGTCAGTCTCCAAAGACAAACTCACAGCATTGGAAAAATTGCTAATAATTTGGAAGTCATGCAAGCAATGTGGAAAGTAGCTCCACAGTACAAGGGTGCGAGTTTTCCAAACTCATCACCATTTGTCCTTGATTCTGAGTCCCTGTCCTCTGACACAACCTCACCTTCAGAGGTCTGAAGCATTCTCAAAACAAGCAGTGAATTTACATTACAGTTACTTTGCGTTGCTAAAAAGGAGTCTACTAAACCCAGAACTTCTAAAACTAAGCATCATTTTTTCTAAATGTAGCTCATATTATCTGCTTGGGATATAGGTAGGTCCTGAAAAAAATAACTTTCTGGACACGTTACTTTTAACAGTATTTGCTGGGGCCCTTAGGCATGTTTGCAGTAGAATTCCACTGAATTTAATTTATTTCTCCTGGTCCAGGAGAGGAAATGGAACTGCAAAGAGAGCACAGAGCATTTCATAGGTCTTCAAGCTCTGCTGCTTCAGTTCTTCTACTATGGAGGAACAACTGCCACTTGCAGACTCTTATGCATCTGTAAGCATGTGTGTGTTGGGTTATGGGCATCAAGAGAAAAACTCCCAAACCAGCATTGTATCTCCACTGTTGGTTCTGAGACAAAAAAAAAAAACCAAAAAGAAGAAAAGAAAGCGACTGTGGAGAACTCTTCCCAAGACCACTAAGAAATACCACAGGACTTCTTCGACTTAACGGTCATGGAGAATCACTTTTGTAGTCCAATAAGCCCTTTCTTCTTTGCCTTATTTAAGGAACAGAACAGAGAAACAAGCAGCAGGATGAATAAATGAAAGTTTTAAGACCATAGAATCATAGAATGGTTTGGGTTGGAAGGGACCTTAAAGATCATCTAGTGCAACTCCCCCCTGCCATGGGCAGGGACACCTTCCACTAGACCAGGTTGCTCAAAGGCCCATCCAACCTGGCCTTGATGTCCCAGATGTCACCTTTAAAGTTTTTCCCTGGCTGAAGGGTTGTCAGCATCCCTGGAGACTGACTGTGATCAAGATGGAGAAAGTCATATTCTACCCCCTGGGGAATAAGTGCATGCAGAAGATCACGTAATGCCGGAGCAGACGTTGCCCCATCACTCGCAGCACAGGGAACAGAAGCAGGGTTTGCAGCCACACACCTTAGGAATTCAACAGAGCTTCCATGGGACAGCAGCTGCTATAGCCCTATATATCTACCCAGAGTTTCTAAAGATGGGTAAAATAATGTCAAAAACATTATTCCATCAATCCCTTGCCTGACTATCTATCCTGTACCCATTTTAGGAATATGCTGACATCTTGCATTTTCCAAAGCACCATACCTTCTTCTTCAAAGTTCAGCTCCTCTCATCCTCCATGTAGTTCAAGACTTTGTCTGTAAAGATTAAGCCTAACAGAGTACAAAGGAGTCAGATTCACTCATCTTTCAAAGCTGTGCTACTGCGGCTAAAAACCAGCACTTCTGAGGGGTACGAACAGCAGTCATCTCCATACATGTCACCTCCTGATATTTACGTATGAAACTAGATTCCTTATACGGATAGACTTCAGTCTCATTTCTCATTATTCTATAAGCTACAGGATATAACAACACAGGTCAGTAAGGAAAAATGTTTAACAGCAAATTCTGTAGTAGAAATACTTTTCATTTTTGTACATTTGTATTTTGTTTTCTTCCCTTTTTTATTTTTAGGGTTTGATCATAGAATCATAGAATCATAGAATTGTTCTGGTTGGAAGAGACCTCCAAGATCATCGGGTCCAACCATTAACCTATCACTACCAAGTCCACCACTAAATCATATCCCTTAGGGCCTCGTCTAAACGTCTTTTGAATACCTCCAGGGATGGGGACTCCACCACCTCCCTGGGCAGCCTGTTCCAATGCCTGACAACCCTTTCCGTGAAGAAATTTTTACGAATGTCCAATCTAAACCTCCCCTGGTGCAACTTGAGGCCATTTCCTCTTGTTCTGTTGCCTGTTACTAGGGAGAAGAGTCCGACCCCCATCTCTCTACAACCTCCTTTCAGGGAGTTGTAGAGAGCGAGAAGGTCTCCCCTCAGCCTCCTTTTCTCCAGGCTAAACATCCCCAGTTCCCTCAGCCGCTCCTCACAGGACTTGTGTTCCAGACCCCTCACCGGCCTTGTTGCCCGTCTCTGGACACGCTCCAGCACCTCAATGTCTTTCTTGGAGTGAGGGGCCCAAAACTGAACCCAGCACTCGAGGTGCGGCCTCAGCAGGGCCGAGTACAGGGGGACGATCCCTTCCCTACTCCTGCTGGCCACACTATTTCTGATACAGGCCAGGATGCTGTTGGCCTTCTTGGCCACCTGGGCACACTGCTGGCTCATCTTCAGCCGGCTGTTGACCAACACCCATATTTCTCAGTGGAAATAATCAAGAGGGTCACAACCTGAAAAGTAAGTGCCTAATACTTAATTCTTGACTTTTTTTTAATGTTTTGCAACTTGTGGTGTTTTTTTTAGTGACTTTTCTTTAGTGGCTTAACTCATATCCACTTTTTTTCGCATTAGGCACAGATCCATTGAAGATGATTATGATGACAACAATGAAAAAAAATTGAATAAAATCCACCATTTGTAATATTGATCAACACTTTCCTGTTTGCTACGAGCAGAATTAGAAACCAGCAATGTATTTCATTGGAATTCAACGCTTGTGAAAACGGAAAAAAATGAGTTGCTATGGTCAGCATGAAACAGGAAAAAACCCATTATTGCTCACTCTGCTCATTTCCCCAAAACTTTTTGGTACTAACACATCGAGACACTAATTCACAGAAAGACTCATGGCCCCTTGTTTGAAATTCACTGGTAAGGCTCCTTCCTGGCTCGCTCGCCTTTTTCCCTATGCTCTTCATGTCCTTTCAGACTTGCCTGATGTTCCATAGGAACAGTGCACAGATTTAATCTGCAGCCTAACATTTATAGTATAAAAACCACCTCTGGGTAAACTTCATTTGAACAAAAAACCAGAAAACAATGTCCCCAATATCTGATAAGCCAGCCTCATTTCTGCCTTCACTGGGTATTTCCTGACTGTGCAAAGAAAGGGAAGACAGGAAAAAAGAGAGAACAAAAGAAATCCTTCCATGTTTTCCCTTTTAAAAACAACACCAAATAATAATAGCTCACCTTCCGATCTGCAATTCAACTTTTCTGGCAGATGTATTACAAGTTGATGAAACAGAGGAAAACTGAAGTTAAATATTACATTATTTACTACTGTAAAGGTGCTAGAATTCTAGTAGCCCTGAATATAGCAATCTATTCTTTCTTCAGAACATAAACACTAACATATCCTGGTTTCTCGTTTACTCTCCAAGTATATTTATCCACACACAAAAATTAACAGATAGGTGATCTGATATAAAGCATACTAGAAGGAGCTCCTGCTCAAGGAAAACTCTTACCAATAGACAGAAATTGTCATCATGTAACTTGAAGATCATCTTGATAATGAACAAATTACACGACCAATGGATAACTTCTGACTGGTGCCACCTCCACTGGAGGTGGAGAGGTAAGTAATTTCACCTAGTGCTTTCTAGAATTTGTTGCTACGTGGTTTTCATTTTATGCAGGTCACGGCTTAAATATTTACCATGAAAACATTAAGGATCTTTTAAACAATGCGCTATTTCATAGTTAAGCTGCACTAGCAAAGCTTATTTAACTGTGAGACAACCAAGCATAATTCATAGTTTTCTTTTGTTACCTACAAACGTATTTCCTTGCTAGGGGTCATAGCATGACCAAATGTTACAATATTTGCCATCTGCTGAAAGTAAGTTCCACTCTCAGGTGATCTTAAGCATTGGTTAAAAACTGACTTGAGCCTGTAGGTTCTCCTTGTTGTCCAAACCACGTAACCTGAGAATGTAATATCTGATAGTAGCAACTCCAAGGTGAATGAATATTATTGTCCCATCTGACGTGTCTGTGAGACACAAGCTTTAATGCCCTTGTATTCTCCAGCACAGGAGCATGAGAGCTGCCATCTTTACCTATAGGAGTAGGAGCAGGACCTAACTGAAGGTCATATGGTAAATCTGGCAGAGCCAGGAAGAACTTAGAGCTCCTGGTTTTAAGACTTGCTTATTGATTGTACCATCTAACTGAGAGCAGTTAAAAGCACAGCAAATGTTCCCCCGTATGGCTTTAGCAATATTTTATAAAATGAGATGTGAACTGCAAATACATTATTGTAGAAGGTACAAAGGCTTGCTTATAATGATTCTTCAAAATGCGATAAAGTAATATTGAAGAAAAAATGCATAATTTGAAATAACAAAGAACTGCTGGCGTTCCTGCAGGACTTTTCTCCCTGAAAGTACAAACCAGTGTAGTGCCTCTAAGTGAGACTCAAAACCACTCGCGGTTAACTTAGTCCCGCTAGCATGGGTGAGAGCAAGGGCAAGCAACGCAGAAATCTTTAAGAATCCCACCAGGAATGTTTCAAACCACTCTTGCCCATTGTGTTTCTAAATTGTTCAGAAATGCACAGAAACTACAGCTGAGAGATATATATGGGCACAGGAGTGCAGAATACAAAGTGCTGCGCTCCTGTGAGAAGGGAACACACAGATTAAGAAATCCACTTACTGCAGACACAATGTACGAGGCTTTCTTGAGAAAGCAAATTTTCGATCGCTCCTCTAATGACAAGAGTTACATAAAGACCGTCCTTGGCGGCCTGGCAGGCGTTTGCTCGGGAAGGCGCGCTGCGTGTTGACTCACGCGGCTGGGACTACCCCAGAGATGTTGCGAGTCCCGGCGGTATGCATATAGCATAACTGTTTACAGCGAGGGAGGGGATGGATGGGCACATTAGCAAGGAAGGTAGGAGGGAAGATAACTAGAGGCATAGTATGCTGAGATACAAACTTCATCCTAAAGTGCTTTCTCAGTAAAGCTCACCACTCCTCTTTCACAGAATTATAGAATCATAGAATTGTTCTGGTTGGAAGAGACCTCCAAGATCATCGGGTCCAACCATTAACCTATCGCTACCAAGTCCCCCACTAAATCATATCCCTTAGGGTCTCATCTAAATGTCTTTTGAATACCTCCAGGGATGGGGACTCCACCACCTCCCTGGGCAGCCTGTTCCAGTGCCTGACAGCCCTTTCGGTGAAGAAATTTTTACGAATGTCCAATCTAAACCTCGCCTGGCGCAACTTGAGGCCATTTCTCCTTGTTCTGTCGCCTGTTACTAGGGAGAAGAGTCCGACTCCCATCTCTCTACAACCTCCTTTCAGGGAGTTGTAGAGAGCAATAAGGTCTCCCCTCAGCCTCCTTTTCTCCAGGCTAAACAACCCCAGTTCCCTCAGCCGCTCCTCACAGGACTTGTGCTCTAGACCCTTCCCCAGCTTCGTTGCCCTTCTCTGGACACGCTCCAGCACCTCAATGTCTTTCTTGGAGTGAGGGGCCCAAAACTGAACACAGTACTTGAGGTGCAGCCTCAATAGTTGCGGCCTTTAATAGTTGCATTGCAATATCAGGGCAACACAGGAATTTGCGGACAAAACGAAGACTTAAAAGCAGGCCCCCAGAGCGTCGGGCTGGCGTCGCGCTGCTGCGTCCTCATGCTGGTCCCTACATAGGCTCTTGAGGCAGCAGCAGGGAACGGCGTTGCACGGCGAGGACTCCCCGGGTACGGGTGGGATGGCTCAAGGTGAAAAGCACTATTCACAACAAGAGCACAATCCAGCCCAGCTGCTCTTTTTAACTCGATCAAGTGGGAGCGAGCTATGTTTTCTAGCTAGCGTGGCTCTTCTCTCAAGAAAATTTTGCAAAGTGTCAATGAGTATGAAGCTGTCCCAAAGCACAGGTTTTCACAGGAAAAATGCGCTGAAGATTCTCTGCAAGAATTAAGGGGCTTCAGTCTTTCAAGGCGTAGATACGTAGATATTTTTATATTTCGTATCATACTGAATAAAAGGCATCCCTTTTTGCAATGCAGCTATTTTTGAATCTTAGTAAATTATTTGAGTGATAACCAGCAGCTGTATTTGTTGAGAAATGATCGCATTTAAGTGATAAGATTATATTTTAATATTTATGAATTTTAAGCTTCACAGCAACATTGAAATGTGATAAATATCAGCGGAAGTTTTTTCCGGTTGCTGAAACTGAGATTAGAATAATGTTTTGGATTGTGGTTTATTCATTACATTTCAAAGGAAAAGACAACAAAAAGTCTAAACCACACTCCCTCCTCTCAGGCCTACAGCAATAATGAATGATTTACGAGAAACTTTCCCAAGCTGAGAATGACCAAACTCTTATTTTTCAAAACATTTGCCTTTTTTCTGTTTTCCACTAGTGACCTACGCAAGAGAATTTCAAGCAGGATTTATAGGGCTGGTTAAACACTGGAGGCAGTAGGCCGTGAGGTACCTGTAATCCAAGTTTTCACAATACTTACTGTCCTATATTAAATAAAACAGTAAAATGTTTTTATTACTCCATAAGATTTTAAAAGGATTTTGAGGGAATCCACTGAAAATGGTCATAATGTTCATTATATACAATTCGAGGGACCTCAAAAGAGACTTTAGCGGCTCTAGCTAGCCTTGTGCCCATACTACAATCCCTCCAGCGGCATATCTGACTGTCTGTCTCCCAGCCTCTCCAACCAGGATTATTAAATGAACCAGTTAAAACGCAAAAAAAATTCCATTTTTAATTGCATTCTCATTTTGCCTTTTTTTAGAAATGGCTCATGAGCAACAGTGTGCAAATATATCACTCCACACAGGGCTTGTGGGTGTCCCACCTCTCACGGCAGCAGAATACTAATGCTTCCCAAAAGCGGTTATTATATATTTATGGAAAAAGATAATGGAATGAATCAATTTATTTGACTGCATTGTCTTCAAAACAGCCAGCTTAAGGCTGAATTTTGCAGTGCGATTCTTCTGATCAGGCCAGTCTCACCGGCGTCTCTTGGGAGAGGCAGGGGCTGAGCTCGGTGCCCTCCGTAAGGCCGAGGGTGCCTCCCCGAGCCCCGGCCATGGCTAAAAACACCGCAACGCCCAACCAAACGGGCCATAAACTGCCCGCACGTGGTCTGGAAGCCACCTGAACTTCCATGGTGTGTGAATCACCGTCTTCCCCTTACAAAAGAATTTACCGGAGCAGGAACTCCAGTCAGCTTAGATTTACCAACAAAAATTTGAGATCTATAAGACGCAACACAAGACGATGGTTGCAGCGATGGAAATAATTTTTGAACAAATGAAGCTGTATTTTTCCCACTGTTGCTGAGGACACATTTAGCCGACTGAAGAAAACAGGGACAGATTGAAGGCCTGATGCAGCACGCAGTGAAGTAAATAACAAGACCCTCTACTCTTGTTCGCAACAATTGATTTTTAAACATTTTATAAATGTAGTTAGAAATATGCCTTTATAAATGGAATATTTCATATACAACATAGGTTCATGAAGACTTGCTCTAATATTCTGTTTATCAGTTTTCATACTGAAGCTAACTCATATAGCCTTAACCCAAGGAATATGAGGGCAATAATTTATACTTCTCCTATGAGATTTTTCCCAATGTTTTATTTAAAGTTCAATTTCCTAAATAAATCTGCGTATGATGTTGATGAAATAAATTTTTAAATCCAACAAGGTGACTTCAGCACTACCTTACAAGAATTCACTATATGCAAACTATTAATGCCTAGTGTTTCTATAGAACTGTCATTGCTGGAAATATTGTGGTTTCATTACATCAAGACTTTTATTTCTTTAAACAAAAAGTGCTTGCCTTTAATATTTTAATATTTTATTTTATACAGCTTATTATATAGCTGTTATCTTAAACTTCTGGGATCTGAGCACCCATTATACAGTCCCAGCGCATCCTCCTAAGTAGAGCTGGCTAATTCTGACAGCAAAATTAATAAAAAAGTATAAAAGTGCTAAGCCTTCTTCATTTAAAACTATAATCAGGACCAAACCAAGATGTTAATTTAATAGCACCCACAAATGACTACAGTTTGAATATTTTCCTTTGCAAATATTCTTTTCTTTATATTAAACGTTAACTCACAAGGAAAAAAAAATGCAGTAGCGAATAAACACAGTGAAAAGCCTTTCAGAATGAAAAACTAGTATTTACCCAATGAATAACCTTTGCTCAGGCAAGAGAAGCACAGTATGACGGAGGAAAGGAGGAGAAAAAAGGGGAATGATTAAATGATTTAGATCACAGTAATCTATAATCTGGTTTCCATTCAGTTCCACTTGCACAGGCTACAATCTTTCTTACTGCCATAGCTCAAGAAAGGCTATTCTTCTTTGAAAAATAAATGTAATTATGCTTATAAAATATTTTTTTCATGCAGAAAGATACTGGGTTACTTATTGCTGAGCGCATTTTCACAATTGTTATATGGTACAGTGAGACTGCCAGTTAAAGCCCATTAATTGGTAGGTTATAATACAATCTAATTTATTTTTTAAATATTATGGAATGCATAAATATTTCTATTTTACCGCTACATCTAAAAATGACAACTAGTCCTTCAATCAATGTATATTACAGTACTGAATAGCTAGTCCAATTATGTTTGATTTCCAAGAAAGCTCACTGTTAAGAATGATATGTTAATGCTGCAGCATCCCTACAAGTCAGAGGAAATCAGAGAAATCTAATATTATGCTATTTTTCCATATGAACAAAGATAATTTCCAAACACCTCAGAAAATCCTGAAGGAATCTCTCCCTGCTTTCCACTCACTTTTCTGCTCTCTCCTCCACCTCTTCCAAGCACACAGTTACTGTTTGCTCTGAAGAAGAGAAGGTTTCTCTTGGTAGTAGTGACCTCACAGCAAACGTACCTGGATAGCTAGTTTGAACAGACAAGTTTTACCCAAAGGGACATTCTGAAGTGAAGGTCCCAGGTGGAAGAAGAAACTTTTCTGACTTTCAGAAACACGTTATTAGAAGCGCAAGTTTGGTGCTTTCTGCCATCTGACTCAACTGTTGGCCAATGAATCCCCCCATCTCCTCCCATCCAAAATCTGGCCTTCAGATTGGGATTTTTGTCTGGCTCCCAGTGAACAAAAGCCAGCGCATTTGTTTTCTCTAATTCCTGTTTACTTCCATGGTCACGCACGAATTTCTGCTGTCCCACGAGTTGTTGGAGCATTAAGTCAAGCTTCAACCAGCTGGAATCTCCTACTTCAGCTGATGTTTTAGTTAAGTGCTCTGCTCACTGCAGCTGAGGCAGTCCTGTCCATATGGAGGGAAACAACATCTACATATGGGATATGATATACAGGGAAAATTATTGATGCAAGATGTAATTCATGATGACATGTAACTCTCTTTAGTATTGATTTGTGAAGGCTGGAGGCCGGGCATTTTCAGAAAAGGATCTGCAGTCAGGGAATGCATTTCTTGTTTTGGTTTAGAAAAGCCCAAATTTGATAATTCTGTGTCACTCCATCAGACTTTGTTTGCCTGTCTCCGTGACCGGTAGGTGCAGATGAAGACAGATGTCTGGGTCTTGCAAGTTTAGTTTTGTAAGTGGCCTTTTTTCACACATTGCATGGCTTTTTCTCCAAGAACTCTATTGTCTGCAGGTTTATGGCACTTAACTGATGCAGCCCGTTAGAGAAGAGACGTGCCTTCATACTTCCAGTAGCTTTATTCTTGTCTGGTTTTCACGCTTTACTGTATGGCTAAGCCACAGCTTTCTAATTCAATCTCTTAAGGCTGAATTTGATGATTCCAAACTACTCTGAGGAAGTCTTGGTGACGCTGTACGCCTGCTCACTCGGTCCCACAAGCCACAGTATCTCCATCACGAGACAGCCACTACATCCCTGTGCCACTACCCTGGTACCACCCCCCTGTTCACGGCCCCTGAAGGACTGGGCACCTGCAGGCCAAGATGCTTCCCGAAACCAGTGGCATTCACTGTCCTAATGTCAGTGTATTTTGGATCATGCCATGTTTTAGATCAAAGGATCAAAGGACATCAAAGGATGTCATAACAAAAGGGCTGTGAAAGTGGGATGGAAAGGTTTCAACTTTTTCTTTTAAATCAACTTAAATAATGCAAAGTATTCCAGACATCATAACATTGGGAAAGAATTCCTATAATGGGTACCTTGCAACCCTTGCAAGCACCTTCCCAATTCCCCAGGAAAGATAGCTCTTATTAAAGCTAACCAGGGCAAGCTGTAATTTACCGCCACGCCTCCGTCCTGGATCAAGGCACCGATGCGTAACCGGCTGCAAAATCACTGCTGAAGAGTTCAGAATTCGCACTCCCTACCTCAGGATGCACCGCAGGGGAAAGGATCTTTTCTGCAGTCCTGCTACTGTTATGGGCACAAGGATAGAAACACAAAGAATCAAATACAAGGCACATTGAACTCACTTGCTCCTTAAAAGGACCATGGGCTTTCACCGTTTTAAACTCACCACCAATCTTGGTGAACAGCGTATTGAACAGCAATATTGAATTTCTAGCTCTGCTCTGGCAGGACAGAGGAGAAATGTAATGCAATCCGGGGCACAAAGATGTTACGACGTTGGAGATGAGCAACATGAGCAACAAGAGTCAGTTAGAAGGGTTCACTGTCTTTTTGCAGAAAAATTACAGATGCTAGAGAGTGCAGACTGTTTGCACATGTGACATCCAAGCATGGTCACAATAACTCTCATTGCAGCCTGGTTTGAAAATGGACAAAAAGGGAGGATAAAACTTGACTAAATAATATCAAGGAAACACAGGGTAAATCGTATTGTGAGATCTTTCATATTGTAACATTTCTAAAGGGAACTAGATGGAAACCCCATGTCTGAGCCATTGGTATCCTCAGAGTAGAAATGCACAGCAGATAAAACATTAAAGAACAAATTTCAATGGTAGACGGATGAGGTACATGGGATGCCCTTTCTGTCTTTCAAGCCCCTGAGCTTTTCCAGTTCCTGACACTGCATCACAGCATCTCAGGAGAGTGTTTCAAAGCTTTAGGGAGACAGCATAACCCTCCTGGCTCCCCAGCTCATTCCCCCGGCAACATTGCCGAATACAATTCCACCTCCGACTTTCCTTACAGCAGCACAGGAGCTTTCTGCCTTTCCCTTCTCCAGCCTCTCACATGTTATTGCTCCTTCAGCGATGCTGACTCAACTGTTTTTGCGCTAAACTAATTTTGTGAAATCTTTTGGGTTACATAAAGCCTCCCTCACCCACTCCCCCATTTTTTTTTTGAACTGTGATCTTTTCACTGGTCTGATGAATCAGTAATTGGACAGGGTAATAAACTATGGTGTATGTGGGGGAGGAAGGGATAGTAGTGGCTGAGGACAGTAAAGGACGGGAAACTCCAACCTGCTTTACCATCATGTTGCCATCGCGAAATCGTGTTTTCTCTTTGAAGTGCATCCTCCTCTGAGTAAAACAGACGAGCAGAATATATTCATGTTGGTTTTGAGCAGCCTGAGCACGCAGATGGCACAAGGAGAAGCTGCAGGCACCTGCCAGATGAAACACTGGGTGGGACTGAGACAGCCCCTGAGCTGTTCAGCACTGCAGAGAGGTTCCTGCCTGCTTAAGCTTGCTCCAGCTACCTCGGTAACAAAGAAAATCGTTAAAATAAAGAAGTTTTAAGTACAATCATTCCATTAGTTTCAGTTCAGAACATACAGCTCCTATTCGATCAAAATTTGGCGTGGTGGGAAGGAGGAGGCACAGCTGCTACGCTACAAGTGAATCCCGGGAATGATTCTGCTATTTACAGCATATCTACTCTAGAGAGTGACAGAAGTGAGTAAGGTGGGATAATTAACTGATAGCGTACAACGCTATAAACGGAATCAGTCAGGTGCAGACCATTTAATGCAGTATTTGCATCACCTCAACCACGTATTTGTATTATGAGAAACATGATGTTATGTTATGAAAGATGGCTGGACGGGGTTATGTGTTGTATGACTGCTGAAAAGAAAGACAATCCTGAGCTTACAGGAGGAGAATAAAACAGTGGCTGGATACACATAGTTGTGGGGAACAGAAGGAAAGAGGACCTCGAGTCAGCTGGACAGGCTGCAGCCTTTGCCCACCTAATACATTTATCTTCCGTTTTGTTCTTTTTACAACAAAAGGGATTTTTTCAACGTGAGACTTAAGGAAGATTAATAAGATATCTCAATGATGGCTACAGCAGAATCAGCAGAACACAACATCTAACTTAATAAGGTCAATTAGACCTGCTCTAGAAAATGTTGTTTAAAACTACAGAAATTGCTCTGCCTTTTCACTCTTGTACACGTCGCTGATCACTACCGGAGACAGGATATTAGTCTAGAGAGATCTTTGGTCTTTCCTGTTATGGGCATTCTCTTGCTTCTATGTTCTCAGAAATGCATGAATTAAGGACACTAAAACATTCCTTTTTCATACTGAAGATAAACTACAGCATTTTTTATAACGGTGTTTATCTACTACCTTTAAATTAGCCTGGAAAGAAAAGCATTAATTTTCTTTGCTGCTCTTATGCCTTTGCTGGCATTACAATATTCCCTAAGGAAAGCCCCAAGGCCTTTCCACACTCAGTGGCCAACATCATTCCTTCATAAAGTCCTTTAACGAGCCCGCAAAGTGAGTGGAAAAAGAAGATAAATGCCCACAATTTCTAAATGAGCTGCTGGCAAAAACAATTGTTAGGTTCATAACAAGTTATCGCAAATAAGCAACTTAGTGAGCTGTTACCCAGTTGAAAGGAACTATCGTCAACAGGTATCTCCTGCGTACCATGCTGGTACTCACTAGATGGGAATACAGGTCCCATCTGAGATGACCATTTCTGTTGCTGTTCTGTGTGTAGCTGAGACTCTACATTAGACACACTCTCCCCTTCATTCTGCCACATCTGAAAATAAATCAAATAAATATAGAGAGAATATGATTAAGCCACTTTTTCTTTCACAGTGTTTGTTGAATGACTGCCGCTCTTTCCATGTTACCCTTCTTGCAAACGTCATCTTTCCTGTTTTGAAGTATTCCTCTGTTGTTTTCTGCTCCTGTGTCACATTTGAATGCTTTGCTGCATTTGTTTTTAATCTTTTCACTAATGTACCAAATATTTTGCTTGTTGGGACGAATATTGTATAATTTAAAATACCCTCACTGTTTACTTTCTTCTATCTCTCGTGTCCAGGCCCTTCATCCTTTCCCCTATACGTATATGTTGATTTTGTACTCGATTCAGAGCTTATCATATTCCCAGTGTCGCCATCCAGTTACCCTGCTACTACTTACACAAAATTGTTGCATTCAGCATAAACTCCGTTTTGTGAATAATTCTTTTCAATTAAACAAAATGTAGTTTCTCATTAGCATTTTACTTATGAAGTTCCTTCGCCCTTTGTACCACTGAGTTTTTCTCTTTCCCATTCTTACTTACTGTTCCGGTGATTGCAAGCTGAAGATTGTGCATGTTTCACAAAATTTGGTATCCAAGGTTTTAGCTGGGGCACTCATAAATCTCTCCATCTTTCCAAGAGGTTTCTTTCTGATTTTAAAAAATATGCTTAATTGGTCTCTTTTCTTAGATTTATAAGGATAAACTCTGTTTAGTTTTGGAGTTGAATAACCTTTTACCATTTTCTTGTTTCTTATTGATTCTGCTTGGATGCTAATTTCCTTCTGTCTTTTCACACATGGAAAATGAACATGGGGTTCTACTGTTCATTCTTTTTATTAAGTATTATAGGAAAAAACAGTTCAATGCAGTGTTCCTCCCTGTTTTTAAACAAATTGTCATTACTATCTCGAGAAGCTTTTCTAGGTTATTGAGGTTTTTTTATAATACATAATTTTGGGTTTTTGACTAACTTTACTTTCATTTTCCAGATTTATTTTTCTCTTCCATGTTAAATTTATTCTGTCACACTTCCAGGATCAATCACCATCTACTTTTCTTCAAATTATTTTATTTGCGTTTAGCTCTTTACTCTTTCCGCAAAGGCAACATGCTGTATTGCTGCTGTAGATAAGTTGCGTAATTCTGGAGTACTTGTTTAATCATGAAAGAACTACTTATTTGGTTTTTCCTCTCCTGACTTTCAAACATTCATCAAAATGGCACCTTTTTCCAAAACAGGCCCTGCTGGACTATAGTAACTATGCTCTGAAAGGAACAAAAATGCTCATCAGTTGGCATCTGGGGGTCACGATCTTTGGTCGTAACTGTGCATTACATTCCTGAAAAAATACTGGATATTGAAATATTTATTATGAAATTTCAGCTGTCTTTTCTCTAATTATGATGAATCTCCCTTTTCTCTTCTAACATAAGTGTTTTTTCTTGACAGGTTCCTCTTCTATTAGTAGTAGAGATGTTGAGAGGGAGTTGTATTATGACCCAGAGCTCACACTGGAAGACAAAGGACAAACATGGGGATAACATCTCCTTTGCTCTTATCTCCGTCCTTGGAGATGTGCCCACTTGATACAACCACAAAATGGAGAACTTCTCTTAGGGGCTTCAGTACACATTGGAGTTAAGTTTTTTTCCTAGTAATGCGGCTGTTATTTACTAATTTATGATGCCATTTGTTTTCACTGTGATACATATGATGTTAAAAGTACAATAAGAATTACTTTAATAGATTTAAGAGGGTTATTTTTCATCTTAAAATGTCTACTGAGGATCACTTACGCTCCCAAATATTGCTTAGAATGAGAAATTGCCTCTTAAATGCCTCTTTTGAATTACCATCCAAAATTTCAAGAGTGTACACAACCAATACTAGCATTCAGAATAGATGACAGGCCAAATATAAACATGACTATGACAAAAAATATTTGCTTGCTCATCTAAATAAGTATTTTGGCCACACACTTCCCCCATATTGTACAGCATCATTTCCAGTCTGGTTCAATAGAGAGCACAGAAACAACAAGCAAAATCAACTAAAGACAAAGATGTCAAGCACAAGTTAATCAAATCATAGTGCCCCAAACAAAATAAAAATAAATTAGGAAAATACAGCACAGAAAGTAACATTTTATAGACAAAGAACAGTTCATGCTCTGTTGAAAGCCTGGGTATTTCAAGACATTTGAAAGCCAGTATAGGAAAATATTTCCTACTGTAAATTGCAATACGGTAAGAAAATAATTTCTGAGTCTACTTATTTTATGTTAGGACATTTACTTTAAATCATTCATGGAATTATGCAAGCCCATTTCTAATCTCATGTATTTTGTAATTTTAATTCCTTCAGTTCATTGGGCAGATCAAGAAAGGCAAAGAAATATAAAGTGATACGGAAGAAAATTAAGGCATTTTTTGAGACTTTAATCAGAATATCACCTGATGCCTCCATTGCCCAGATAATTTTCTGAATTCACATGGACTGGAAAAGTAGCATGAAAAAACCCCTTTCATAATCTGGGAATGACATAAAAATAATGTATCGTTGCTAAGATTAGGTCTCAAAGAGATATCTCATGAGCATTTTGTACAATTAGCAAAATAAGAAATTCTTAAGTCTAATGGAAACCTTTATTAAAAGACTTAAAAGTACGTTCATGAAGCTTAGCAAAAATTTTATCTGGCTGTTTAGTTTCTAAAATAAATGGAAACATTGCTTGTGTACAGAAAATGGTTGCTGCATCATTACTGTTTCTTCTTTACAGAAACGGAATAACTACGAACAAATTGACCTCAATTGTCCAGTCTTAAAGTTCTCTTTCAACCTTCTTATTTTCTGGACTCTGGCTAAACACAATTCATAGGCAATCCTCTACAAAGTCTTCAAAATTTTACAACCGTATTCCTTTTGTACCTCGCCCCCTAATCTTACATCACACAGACATCCCCAGCTGCGAGTGCCACTGTGCAAGGGGGCCATGCAAGTTCCAGGAGCAGGACCTGGGTCAGGAGAGAATCGGAAAGAGCTTTCTAGCAGAAAAACTACTAACAAAGCCAGTGGCCTCTGCACGTTAACCGAAAACCAAACAAAACACCACCAAACAAGCATGCAGGTATGGCCTGAGCTTACATCTATTACAGGTCCCTGTGCTGCTCTTTTATCTGTCTGCCCCACACAGAAGACGAGGACTACAAACCTACAGATCCCGTACACAGCCGCAGCAGAAGTGGGGAGAGATGGATCCATGTCCCACTCCTGAAATAAAACTCACACATAAGACAAACACTACTTGTATTGAGGAGATCTTCTCCTGCTCCCTACATTAACAAGTGCTTCCTGTATCTTAAAAACAGCAAAGAAAATTACACAACTCTTCCCCAAAAACCTCTTCCACACTTGTCTCCAATATTTTGGCTCCTCATCTTGACTGGTACATGGGATCAGCACCCTGGAGTCCTTTTCTGTCAAGAAGAGTCTTTATTCCGTTCGACTAAATAAAAAATATGCACACACGCACAGAAAATGTATGACATAACATGTCAGCCATGACCTTGTGCAACCTTCGTAAGATTTTTCTTTCATGCTTTTTTTTCTGTTCGCATTATTTTTCATTTCACCCTTCTTGGTAGAGGACATCTATATTATAAACTATATTCATTATCCATAACACAATACTGTTTAAATATTTCATAGGTAGTTACGTATTTTCCTTGCATATAAACAATATTAAACTCCTCTGTTGCAACTAAGCGTTCTTCAGTACCCTGTTGCTGTGCTTTTTTACTCTGTATGGACAGGCACTTAGTGCCTCCGTTTGAAATGTCCCGTACCGATTGTGACCAAAAGGCAGATATATATTCAAGCCATAGCACTCTCTCCCCTGTAATTCCTTAATTCCTACTTCTATCAGAGCTACCATGCTGTAACATCAACCGACATTAAGTTTAGACGAGTTAGAAAGGTTTCCTGTAAATCCCTCAGCCCATCCATGCAGTTTTTCGTGGTGCCAGAAGAGAGCTGGGTACGAATAGCTCCTGCTAGCCCAAATGCAAGGCCGCAACGACAACCTTCTGTGTGTCCATGGGAAAACAGTAAAACTTCCTGACAGCACCTTGCCCTGTTTTCCAGTTATCGCTGCTGTTCTTAAGGCCCTGCAAGTTTTCAGAGGAGATAGCTGGATTGGGAGCTGGACTCCCTGGGGAGTGAGTAATGAGCTCTAATGCCTTTTGCTTCTAAATTGCTTCTGCTGACTTAGTTAAAGTTTTATTATCATCTTGACAGTAGAGTTAACGGGCCCACCTCCAGCCCACCATCATCACTTGCCTCTGTTTCTGCAGCGTCACGGAGACAGGTGAGTCAGTGAAACATCCCCGTCTTAGGGCTCCTTTGCCTTGAGAATTGCTCTGGCTGCCAAAATAGCGGGTACCTCCATCCTGTTATTACACCTGGCTGCTGTGATGCACCCGCTGTTTGCAGTAGATGAGCTGTCTTTTGGACTTGGCCTTGGCCTAGTCAGCGGCTCCCTACGGGGTGGGGTAACCTCCCCCTGCTGATGTTAGCCGAGCACGCATATAGTGCAGTTACGTGAGCGGCAGAGATTGATTGCATAGATCACATGCAGATTTTTAAAAGCAGAATAACTATGTTAACATTCAGAATCAGTTAAAAAAACCTGATTTGCAGTTGATAAAACCCCCCCATTGCAGAAGAAAAAGCCCTCCCTGCTCATACCAATTTCCTTGTGCCTTCCTGACAAACAAACACACCCCAAGATACCAGCCTCACAAAACATCTGTGCAGGCAACCAGCGCATCCCCCCTGAGAATGGCTTATTTCCCCAAAGAATCAGTTCGTGAAAGATGTGATTTACCACATTTCTGGATGTAACTGCTGTGCCGGCTTCTTAGGGCTGGGCAACACCTGAAAACCTGATCTCAGGTGCATAAAGGGTTGAATCGACCCTGTTGCAGAGGGAAGGAGTGGTGCCGTGCTCCTGGTGATGCTGAAGGCCAGGGGGGTGGCAGGAGGGCAGGCACCTCTGCTCCCTCTGTCCCACAGCCGCACCACAGCTGAAAAGAGAAATGCTTTCACCATGCAGTTACTGCTCCAAAAATTGATTTGATTACAACATTGTGTCTTGCCAGGAGAGCGCGACCCACCCAGTGTTAATCCATAGAAAGGAAAAGTCTGTGGGTTTTGAAAAAGGACCAGAAAATTCAGAGGATTTAGGCAGTCGAGCAGAAATGAAGTCTTGGTTGTTGATGTGAAAAATCTGGCTCCTCTCAGAAAGAGGATCAAACCATATATCCCCTCTCCAAAATAATTCCTGCGTTTGTGAGAGCCTCAGAAGAATGAAATAAGCATCAGTTGGGGCTGCACTGAGATGCAGCGCTGCTGCGCTACGGAGCGACAGCCACAGAAGAGAGAGTGAACTGAACGGGATCCAGAAGAAGCAGGGAGAGCAGTCATTAAAACCGGCCGTGAAACCCGATTTGAATCCTTATTCATTTGCTACCTTCTTCTCCTTATAGTCTTTGTTATTTCTTATGCTCTCCATGCTGTAAAAGGCAAAAAATAAGCAGCACAGAGTTTCTGTGTCGAAGCCAGACTTGTGGCCCGCGGCAGAAGAAAGTCCATGCTGCAAAAACAATGACTAATAACACTTGTGAGACGTGTTGTGTCAACACGTGTGACAGATGCCAATCAGCAGGACTCCAGCTGAGCCTCGGCTACAGATTTAAGACCAGAAGAATTCTGGAGGAGGGCTGAAGACAATGACAGCTTTTCACAGAGACCAGATAGGGCCGTTTGCACCTGCTAAGCTCATGGGAGTAAATCTGCCGCCACGCACGTGCCATGCGGATCAACACAGGGCATATGCTCAGTTGCTATGCAATTTCGACTGGAGTCATCTTTATCATAAAATAATATTTATTCTAAGAGCTATTAATTTTTCAGTGCTTAGTGGGTGCAACAACCTGTGACTCATTAAAGCCAGCCCGTGCTCCTGCCTGTTGCCCTGGCTTTGCTCGTCCTCCCCGCGTGCCAGCAGCGCACCCAGGTGTGACGCTGCGAGATCGCAGGGGCGCGGAATGGCCCTACAGCAGTTGTTTATACAGTGCTGAGCCAAATTTTGGTGCAACTAGCGAAACAGCATTGAAACCATGCTCTTAAGCAGCTATAGTGGTAAGTAGGCAAAGCGCTCGGGAAACTCGGTCAGTGTTGGAGAGGTATTATATTAAAAAAGGAGCAAGCTCCACACAGAGGAGGTGTTGAGGATTATGTACAGCATTCAGCTTGAATTAAATTAGCTTTCTGTAGACCTTTGAGGCGGTATGTTCAGAAACGCAACTAATGTCGTTCTTTATGTCAGGCAGCAAAGCCAGTCCCACGCTGGGGCCACAGACCTCGGGCACGAACGGCTGCGTGCTGGAAGGGATAGTTCAGCCGGTCCGTCCTTCTGCCGGAGCAGCGCCGCTTTGAATGACTGGCTCCCAAGCTGATGCGTTCAGAAGAGATTCAGGTTTGCATGGCATTAGGAAGCCCTTTGGAAACAGATGCAGTCTGTTGGGATACATCTTAACAGAAGAATCAATAGACAGAGCAGGGGAAAGAAGTGAAACTGTAAGACAGCTGGTGAATCACAAACATATGGCAAAGGGCTGTGCCAAAGCAGGAAAAATGAAAAGAAGTTGAAGCAGAGATTTTTGAATAGGAGGCAGAGAGAGCAGCGCAGAAGAGAGGTGAGGTAAGTGTGTGGCTGAGAGGGGACTGAGGCACAGAGATTACATACACCAGACATATACCCTGAGACTAAGTGTCGAGAGATAAAGCGGGGTATAAAAGGCAGTTCCTTGGTCGGAGGGGCTCTCCGTTAGCTCCCAGAGCAACGCACGCTCTTTCCCAGCGGGCGGGAGAGAGCAAAGCTGCTGAGCTCTGCCCCATCCCTATTGCAGTTGTAGACAGTGCCGGGATGGAGAGGTTTGCAGAGCCGGACACGTGCTCTCCATCCTAAGAAAAAAAATGAATTTTGGAGGCAAAATTCTCTCAAATTGGAACTGAAACTAAACTACAAAGGAAAAAAAAAAGAAGAAACCCTCTTCTTTTTCCACTGCCAGGCTCGATCCTGAAACTGCTGAAGCCACTTGAGTTGGATGGTCTGCAGGGACAGATTGCCGTGACTAGAGAGAGACAGTATGGGAATATGGGAATTGGGAGCTGTAAACTCTGACTCCCACATGTAAAAGCAATATTCCTAATTTCCAGTTATCCTCACAGAGTTTTCAAAAAGCCAATTCTACGCAATCGACATTTTCTAATGAAAACTACTCCACTGAAAAGTTATCAACCAGTTTCTACTTTCTCATTAGAAGTAATAATGAAAAGGCAAAACAGAACCTTCTTACAGGACTGTGGGGAAAACAAATAAATTAAGAGCAATGGAGAATTTGAACTAGTTAGACATAAGGATAGAGACAATAAACAGAAGCAATACATCAAGGAAGATATTTGAAAGGATAACACAAGATTGCTTATTTACACAGAAAATTGTAAAGGATCGCTAGAGAGAAATCAGTTCTTGCTTAGACTATAGTGTACAACAGAGGTCACGATTTGAAATCAAGAAGTAAAATTATGCATGGATAAAACACCTTCCATAAAAGTTTTGGTCAGGTAGTCACCAAAGGGATTAAATGACTAAAATGAGACCCAACACAAGGAGAACAAAATAGAAAATTTTAGAAGTAGTGATAGGAAGTGTAAAATGGAACCTGAACAGAATTAAAATAAACAAGATGCAGCAGCACAGGCCACAGAACGAGCAAATGAATTTAATGTTGAACCAAAGCTTTGGATACCCCGGGGGCACTTACACCCGAGCAAGACTCCTAAAGGCCACTGCAGTTCTCTGATGGGTCTCGTATCTGGGCCGTGCTCAGAACCGGACCAAAGATGCTTCAGATGGGTGCTGTCAAGTTCTTGGGGTTTTTTGCCATTTTCTTTGGATTCCACTCCCAATTAAACAGAGGAGAATCAAGGCTGAATTCAGTATTTCAAAATACTGAATTAATAGCAGCTTTATCTCAAGGACGAGCAGAGAAAAGTTGTAGTATTTATCCAAGGTCCATTAAAGAACTCAGATGATTTATGCCTGAGGGCAAAATCCTCCAGATTTAAATAACAAAAGATAGGCTTAACCCAATACAATAAGCACTATACTAAAGACATACTATAAATCCATCCTTTTACAAATCAGTATAAAATCAGGATATGATATAAAAGAGAAGGAAATGAAAACTGGAGAGGGAAGAGGAAGAAAATAAAGACAAGACCCGCCACATGGCACCTAGAAGCAGAGTTCTTATAACATGGGATATTGATCTTATCTCGATAAGCGGTAATAAATTCCTTTTCAAAGTAATCTGCAAGCTAATACTGAGAGAAAAAAAATTGAGTTTATATATAGAATGTCAATTCAAGTATGCTCTGACGTTTAAATTGTTTTATAAAATTATGAAACCAAAGCTGCTAGAAATATTCACTTACAAGCCAGTAAACATCCGCTGTAGCATCCACAGCCCAAACATTAGCAAATGTTGGTAAAAGCACGAGAAACAGGCAGTGAATTAGTCAGCTTCTGGTCAATAAGTAAAATGATTATTCTGTACTCTTCGCTTACTTTGGCTAAAAGGAATCACACTGGGAAAATTAATTGGGTTTTGTAAAGCACGATGGTTTGAAAAAGATCAAAGTGTTCTTTAGAATAAAGTTATTTTTTAGGTCATGATTTTGTGATTGCTTCTTAAATGTGAAGCACCCTAAGAAGCAATTGTTTTTAAAGAACGATAGGTCAGTGATTGAACAGAAACTCAAAAATAGCAAAAACAAATTAGTGACAGAGGGGGACATAAAGAAAACAGAGACCAAAAGAAATGGATGTGAGACAAAAATAACTGCAGAAGGCAGCTTTTTGTCCAAGCCTGGGTTTTTTGTTGTGGTTTTTTTTTTTTCCCCATGAGGTAAATATTGATTTAAATCTCAAGTTCAGAACTGGAATCATAAGCAATGCTATTATTCTGTTGTTGGGAAAAGATTATAGCCAAAGCGAGTCATCCAAACTCAACTAAAGAGTCCAGCTGCCGCCACTAAGATGACTTGTGCAAGTCCATGTCTATAGGAGAGGGTTCTATGGCTATATATACCCTAGATACTGGGCCAGGGACTATTTTCTGGCTTTTAGACCAGCTGATGCATGTCCATAAGGCTAAAATACTTTGGCTGTGCTTAAAATGCTGAATGGCAATGCCATGTGGTTTGAGGTAATGCCTAAACCATGGCCAACATTTGTTTGCAAAGGTATCTCATTGTCCAAGCCAAAAACTGTACCAGGAACCATAATATCAGTTTAAGACTTGGCAGAGCCCTATGTACTTTATTAGTATAGGTGTTAGGACCACAGTCATACAGAATTACATCTATACAGTGTTAATGCCAAAAAATGTTTAAAATTTACCTGGATATTCTGAAAACTGCTGCAGAGAAAATGTGTTTTTATTGCTTAAGGCATACAAAAACCTGACTTTTTATTAGAGGCCTCACTCTCAAATTTACAATTGTGTCTTACTGCAATACGACAAGAGCGAGCTTTGCTTGCCACACCTGCATTGACGCCATCAACGTGTTATGGCGACCAAGCATTGGAGCTCCTGCCCATGGTCATGTAGAGCTCGATCGTGCAAGGAGCTGAGAGCCTGTTGGCATATGGCCTCGCAGCCTGAGCACTTAAATTCAGGACTTAAACTCATGGCTGATCTACTCTAGGAAATCCCTCTGGCCATCCATGGGTCAGAGCTTTGCTTAAGAAACGCAGTTCTGGGTAGGGGTCTAGAAGCAGCCATTGACATAATTAAGCACAGATCTGCAGCTAACAAAAGCCACTCCATTTACTCCAGTCCTCCCTAGGACACAGGTTAATTAGACTCAAAAAAGACTCTTTTTCTGGAGTGTTAAAAACAGTAAAAAAAGATCCTAATTTAACACTAATTATATTAATTGACAAAATGACATACATGTTGTCTCGCTCTGTCTCTACTTTGTTGTAATTAATGCCGATTTCAAAATAACTTGCTTTTTCTTTGATCATATATGTTGGTTTAAAAATTCGCACAAGCACACACATATTACATAGTTATGTGTACACACACACACAGAATTATTGGAAGTTCTGGAAGAGGAAAGAAACCCATGGCTGCAGATTCCATTCACTGTCTTAGAAATTCCTTGCAACAAAGAGAGAAAAAAATATCTTTTTAAAGTTAGCTAACAAATTCTTCTAAGTTTCTCTCTAAAGCTTAATGTGTTTGTCAGATTCAGGGGGCCGTTCAGAGGCACAAGCCATGGATGGCTTTGCAAAGGCTGACTATTGTCAGCAACCCTCCCACACGGGCGATGAGATACTGGTCGCACTTGTGCAAAAAAAGAAAATGACACCAAGTCCTTCTGGCCAAAGGCTTCTACCATAATGTTGTGAAATCGAATCATCTAATGACAAAGTAATGAACTGTATTTGTTAACAAAAGATCTCTCGTAAGGCCCAGAGGGTTCAGTGCTTACAATGCAGATCTGGAACCATTTTTCAGAGATGGTTGTTTATTCTTCCTACTTAGCGTATTCCTGCGGCGTAAAGCGAGGTACACGCTGGGGACGGGACGTACAGCGGGGTGGCCTTTTTGCACTAACCAATGCAATGAAGTAATTAAATCGCAATAACCAAATCTGACTGGTTCGGAGAAACTTATTTAGAAATCTGAGTAATATCAAGAAAATCCATCCTTTGGTTGACACATATGGCCATCATTATGGGTGAAGTTACACAATCTCCCAGCGTGGCAGATTGAATCACATCTTTTCAGCAGCATTTTGCAGTTGTCAAAACAACCTGTAGAAAAGGTTTTCCTTTTGCTAAGCTTCTACATCCATTTCTCTGGAGTCACTGAAAATTTCTGTCCATCTCTTCTGAGTTTCATCTCAGTTAAATGTCTCGGCTAGTCAGAGTAAAATTTAAAGGGAAAAGTATGAAAGGGTATAATCTCAAACACGCTCAAGCTGAAAATCTTTGTGCTTTGGAACAGTAAAACCAAGAAGATCCTCAAGGAAAATGAGGCTGCTGGCCAAACTGACGGATTCAGGATGAAATCATTTGCTTCATTATTTTCAAACAAAAGCTAAATGAAATAATTTTTATCTCTATATTTTTCTTTTTCTTGTTCTTGTATTCGTGAACACAACATATTTTTTTCATTTGCTTTTCATTACCATCCTATTGTTAGAAGCTGCATTTTAATTATTTGGACAAATTAATTGAAATATAGTACAAGTAATAGATAAAGTAATTTTCTACACAGCTTTTGTACAAATACTTTGAGATATGAGAAGTAATAGTTTTGTATTTTCTTATCTGGCTCCTGTTGATTGGTAATGCTGTAGGCTTTGCAATTGTATAGTACGAGAAGTAAAAATACCAGTTTTGAACTTTACTCTGTATTGATTATTGTGCATTAAAAATTCACAGTCAGTAGAGAAATAGGTGTGAATGCATTTAACATGCTATAAATAATTTTAGATTATTTAATAGGAAAAGCTAGATTTAATTTCACTTATTAAAAGCCTAAACAATAACTGCATATTATGTATTAATGTTGTTTATTTATTTATTGCAATTTTATATTCATATTTTAAAGAACCTTCCTGTGACCAAAAGCACGACAAGCCATCAATCACAACAGCACCATCAAGAGATCCTTGCAGTCTCATGGGGTATCTCCAAACTGCAGCTCGCAGAAGTGATCTGTACGTCAGCTCTCTACAATGACGAGATGTACGGTTGGAGTTAATGCCAGCAGTGACACTGCAACGGGGTTATATCAGGTTAACGGAACTCACGTTCACATTTGTTGACTCATTTTAAAGTTGTGCTCTTCGCTGTTATTATGAAACTCAAATCTGAGCCGTGACTGTAAAATGTTTATATGCTGCAATGAAAACCTTGACAATTTTGATTTGAAAGATCCAATGTTTTCACAGCATAAAAAGAAATTGCATCAAAGAGTTTATA
This sequence comes from Phoenicopterus ruber ruber, assembly GCA_009819775.1. Classification (NCBI taxonomy): domain Eukaryota; kingdom Metazoa; phylum Chordata; class Aves; order Phoenicopteriformes; family Phoenicopteridae; genus Phoenicopterus; species Phoenicopterus ruber. The sequence goes on from CM020215.1 coordinate 212,811,435, forward strand.
GGAAAAAGCCAGGAAAAAGCAGACAGAGAGACAGGGCATCAGAACTGGGAAAGAGCTACGTGCGTGTGTGCCCGCACGTCCCGCATTCAGTCCCGCAGCCCTTCTGGTGTGCCCTGCGGGCACTGTGAAAGCCTGTCAGTGACTCGGAGAAGTTTACTTGGCAATATTTTTCATACACGCTTTCACCATGTCACGTTTTGTCACATTTGTCGCCGTGTGACATCCCTGCGGCCTTGAAAGCCTCTGCCGCCCTACGGCCTTGACAAAAGCAACCGCATCCCTCCGGACCTTTGCACCAGGATAGCACCAGCGTGCGGGTGCTCGGCCCGAGCTCCCCCTGCACCCCTCTCCCTGGTGCACCCGGCCTCTGGCCCAGCACTGATAATAACGGCAATTAGGGCTCCAGGCAGTCCTGTCGATACTTCACGCAGTATCTGGAGGACCCCTCTACCTCTGCCTGGCCCGTGACGTTGGGTGTCTGATATCAACCTGTCACACGTTCAGACAGGTCCCTCATACTTTCCTTTGGGGATCCCCTAACGCTTAGAAGGAACAATTTGGGCATATCCATACACTCTTTTCACCGTTCTTCAAACCTTTAACTGTGCTACTTGCAGGAAAACCTGACGGAGTTGGGCTCCCACCCTGCCACATTGGCCAATTTTACCTCACTGCTTCCTTTGGATACTTGGCTGTCTTTTTACCTATTTAGTGCTTTTTGTCAGCTCTCAGAGACACACAGACTGGTTATACTCCGTGTTTTTACAATGCCTCACTGCTGTCTTTAAGCGGGCCTTCTAGGGACTTTAGCGGTACAAACAAATACTACCTGCTAAATTCAATAAAATACTGCCCCATAAATGAGAGCTACACAAGCCCCAGCAACCTTTATCACAGACGTGAAGAAGTAAATCTCCCCAGTCAGTAAGAATACAAAGAATACTCTAGAAATTTATCTCACTATTTAATATCTAAATTTCTTACACAAAAGGCAATTGAGGACTTCTTGAATAGCATTATATAATTCCCAGACAAAAACTGCATTAAGATAGAGTTACAATTGAACATACATATCAATAATTTAAGGTAATATACATTACAGGGATATATATTTAGCCCCAAGCAAGATTTACAAACCTAGGAAGTTTACAGATCTGGTTATAGTGAAAAGAAAACCAAGGGTGTTTAAGAATTGGAAATGTGAAAACAGCTGCCTCGGAACAGTGAAATATGATGGCCACTATGAAAACGGAGGCAGCATGCCTTTGGCATCAGATCTACTGAAAACATCGCTTCCATTTTCTAAAGAGAAAAATTCTTCATGGAATTCTTTGAAGGAAAATATTATACGGCAACCTCTATTGAAGAAGGCACTCAAAAAATCTGACTTCAAGTATTGAGTAATTTAAGAGACCTATTAATAAAACTGTTTTATAAGTATGTTTACTTATCAATTCTGACAAAATGTTTATAAAGTAAGTTATGTCGCTTTGAATAATACATTGCAACCTTGATATACACATGAAGTGAAATCCCAGCTTTTGGCATTAAAACTCAACTTACTACAGAACCATTAGCTGTGCTTCCAGACTTTGTTCATTTTTGCCTGGAAAACACATGGACTATACTACCGTGTAAGCGAAGGGACTGAGGACCCCAAGTCACATCAAATAAAAAGACTTCAGGGTCCTATAGCTTCCTGAAGTCATAGAGGGATTTTTGAAAATTGCACACCAATAACTGAATGCGTGAACATAATTAAACCCCTTAAAATAATGAATTATACTTAATGCAGGATTCCTGTCCCAAGAATACATTGCTAACCATGGTGCTCACAACCGTTACGTATGCCCAAACACAAAGTCAGCTCACTCATGGTAGTGCATACTAAAGCTTGAATAATAGCCTGGTTCTCCAGCAGATCTCAAAGTACTTTACAAATGAAAATGGACCGATATGACAATTGTTGGACATGCACAGCTTCCACCGAAGTCACAAAATGTATCTCAGGATTAAGCCATAGTCAAAGAGCCTGTTTTCGCACACTACTCACTAAAACTCCCCCTGGCTTCAAGACCCAGTGAACTCAGCAGGGATGCTTTGGTGAATGGGCAGTGCTGAACAGGGCTCTCACGAAATTTCACAACGTTCTCATTATCATGCTCCATTACTCCTTGCTACGTCACACCTCATTTTACAAACAACACCATATAAAGGACCAAAGCGGTCTGCAATACCATAACAGTAGAAGAACCTAGAGGAAAAAGGCAAAAAAAAAAAAACCTTGATAAGCAACGCAAATGTGAGTGGTAGAGTTAAGAAGAACCCACGATGCCTGGTTGTCAATCTTATGCTTTAACCTCGAGGTCAAGAAGCCCTCTTCTGCTGGCATTGCCACAACAGACCATGAACTGAGAGTGAAAATCTGTGGGGAAACAAGGAAAATATGAGAAAGCACCTCTTTGGGCTTGGAAAAAAAACCCTCACAGAACTCTTCTTTCCGATAATCACATTGCAAGATGGGGGACCAGCGTCTTACACACAAAGCCAGTTCAAGACTCCTTTGAAGTACAGGAAAAAGTGATTTTTCTGCCCCGGGAATGAAAGGCCGGGCCACTTCTGCAATGAAAAGGAGGGGGACAGAGAGAAGGGGCAGAGCTGGGATGGAGAGGAAAGGGAGAGCCTCGGAGAGCCGGGCTTGCCCCTCCTGCCAGCGAGGCGAGGGACACCGATCCCTCCTGCAACGCTGGAGGCAGCTGCCTGCGTGGCGTTCCGAGGCTCTGGCACAGGCACAGCAGGCACAGGGGTTCTTTTGCAGCCCTTTCCTTCTGCAGCCCTCGCCTACTGCCTGCTCCTTCTATGCTTTAACCCCGCCTTGCCGGCACGGCCCAGTGTAAAATTTGTTATTCATGTTAGTGTTTAGCTGGGGTTAACTTTACAAGTGGTTATGCTATTATTTTCCCTGGAAATAGGTACAGAAAATTGAACACTGCATTCTTTCCTATGCAGAGTTTGAGATCTAGACTATTAAACAATCTAAATCCTGTTTTCTTTCTGAATAAATTTACCTACCTTTTTATTTTTTAACACTATCCACCACTTTCTTGGTGTTAGCCATTAATTATTTGGAAGTCTTATAGCTTCCTTTGAGCTCATACTTGGTTTTCCAAACGTTATGTTTTTAATTTCACAGGTAGAATTTTAATACATTGCCTACTGCAGCCATAAATCACTTCATGTGTTACAAAGCAGATTGCTCAGTAATTGCCATTTTATTTACTATACTAATGCAAGCAATTTAAATATGATTGAGTTTTCAAACTTAGAAGCAATGTAAAGAGCCTTAGGAGAGAATGCAGTGTAAGTGTAAACAGCAATCAGCAGTCATTGTTTTCACTTGCATTAGAATTAATGTTTAAGAGAAAAAAAAAGTACTTTATGTATCCCTTGCGACTCAACGGCTGCTGTTAAGGTCTCAGTATCAACTGCTCATCTCACCTCATTGTTTCCCAGATCTAGAAATGCTAAAGGAGACAATAAGCTCTCCCCTAGATCTGGTAAGAGGAGCTGGGAAACATGTTGTGCTATTTTTCAGTCACTCTTGGCTAAGCCAGAAATATATTGAGAGATTTCAGAGGCAAAAGCTCTCCGAAGTAGAAGACCAAGGATTCCTAGTAGACTGTAACAGGGAATCTCCCTAAGCGACAATGCAATGCTCTTTAATTTCTTCACAGAAGTTAAAACTCTATTATAAGAGCCAGAGCAATTACACTAGTGCTCTTGTAAATATTGACTTTTCTAGTAGATGTTTTTTATTAGTCTCTTACCATAAGACCCATCTTAACAGACAGCAACGTATCACATCTGGACCTTTATTCACACACAAGAGAAATACCAACCATTCTGTTACTGCTTTTGGACGCAGATTTGGACAGGCCAAAGCTTCCCTGTGCCTAGTCTTTCCTGTTGGGTGTCTTGGCATCTTCAAAGCATGGAAGGGAGTATATATTCATATAAATACATCAATTGTTTACTTTATCTACAAATGACACTTTTTTTTTAACCTTATAGTCAAGCCTAACACTTGCAATATTGTTTACCTTCTCTGCACCCTCAGATTTTCCCCTGCCTCTCTAGACACCTATGGACTTATTTGGAAACATCACAGAAAGATCTCCAACAGGAGCATGCCAGGAAATGAAACGCAACTTAAATAGCATAAACTCAACTTGTTTTGTGATGGCAATAATCTGTACCCCTTTTTCAGAAGAGTAAGTTTACCAGAACTGGTTTCTCTCCCTTACTCCTCCTAAAATGTTTGTATTTTTGGCCCTCAGTTGAAAATACTATCATTTGGAAAATAGGTCTGTTGCACTTCTACTCTAGTCTCAAGGCCAAGAAACGAGGCACCTTATGAGCTCCCATCTAGGGGATATCCTGGGAGAAGTGACCACAATCCGAGGAGCAGGAAGTGTGGAGATGAGGTACTCAAACTGTATAAATCATAAGATACCACATGAGCACTTTCAAATGGAAATAATTTGGACTTTTTCTGAATTCCTGCGATTTTGACATGAGACGTTTCATTTTGCGGATGAAAATTTCCATGGAAACCAGCTGGATTTGTGAAAAAGTCCATTTAAAACTCCATACATTTCCATTATGAAAGGATTTAAGCAGAAACCAGATGAGTGCACTTCTAATTGCTTTGCAAACCGCTCGGAGGTGAAGCCCAGGCTCCAGCCAGGGCTGCCCTGTCCACGCGCTGGACTGCAGCTCCTCTAGCCCAGAACCGATGATGCAGTCACTTTGCTTCATTCCCAGTACTTTAAACTCATTTCACATAGTCACTTATAAGACATAATGGAGGCAATTTGATCTCTTAATTGAAATAAAGTATTTATGGGGAATGCACAAACGAGACAGAATAAGGGAGGTGCTGTGCTCAAGATACTCAGCATCTTCCTTTGCAGCAGTTATTTCCATCATGCTGCAGATACTTCGCCTCTATTTGGGTTATTGTATGACAATGCTAAATGTATAAAGTTTGTGAGTAATGACATTAATTTATGAATTCTTTAATCCAGTGCAGATTGACTCCCAACACTGAAACTTAAAGTTTCTGTACAATAATTAGCAAAAGTGTTCTCTTTCCCAACACCATCACCTGTTCGTTACACTTTGCTTTTGAATTTTTATAACCACAGACTGCATAATTTTATATTTTTGCTGAATCCAACCCAAGAATGATAAGAATGTGAACTCTTTTCGGGTAGTAAATACTGAGACAGGCTTACAAACAGCTGGGAAGGATTTCTAGCAACCCATCAGAAAGAAGATACTTACCTTAGACTGAGCTATCTTCCTTTATAAAGGGGCTGAATTTCTAAGATAGGTGCAAATAGATGCAAATTTCTAAGATAGATGCAAACTTGTCCAGAGGGACCTGGACAAGCTCAAGGGGTGGGGCCCGGATGAACCTCATGAGGTTCAACAAGGACAAATGCAGGGTCCTGTACCTGGGTCGGGGCAACCCCCGGTATCAACACAGGCTGGGGGATGAAGGGATGGAGAGCAGCCCTGCCAAGAAGGACTGGGGGGTACTGGTGGATGAAAAGCTGGACATGAGCCAGCAATGTGCGCTCGCAGCCCAGAAAGCCAACCGTACCCTGGGCTGCATCCAAAGCAGCGTGGCCAGCAGGTCGAGGGAGGGGATTCTGCCCCTCTGCTCCGCTCTGGTGAGACCCCCCTGCAGTGCTGCCTCCAGCTCTGGGGCCTCAGCACAGGAAAGACATCGACCTGTTGGAGCAAGTCCAGAGGAGGCCACAAAAATGGTCAGAGGCCTGGAGCACCTCTCCTACGGAGACAGGCTGAGAGAGTTGGGCTTGTTCAGCCTGGAGAAGAGAAGGCTCCAGGGAGATCTTATTGCAGCCTTTCAATCCTTAAAGGGGGCTTATAGGAAAGATGGGGAGAAACTTTTTAGCAGGGCTTGCTGTGATAGGACAAGGGGCAATGGTTTTAAACTGAAAGGGGGAAGATTTAGACTAGATATAAGGAAGAAGTTTTTCACAATGAGGGTGGTGAAGCACTGGCACAGGTTGCCCAGAGAGGTGGGAGATGCCCCATCCCTGGAAACATTCAAGGTCAGGCTGGACGGGGCTCTGGGCAACCTGATCTAGTTGAAGATGTCCCTGCTCATGGCAGGAGGTTGGACTAGATGACCTTTAAAGGTCCCTTCCAACCCAAACTATTCTATGATTCTGTGATTCTAAATTTCAGAGCATCTAACAGAGATGCAGGGCGTATAGTTGCAGGGAAAAGTAATGCAGCTACCTTACTTTTGGGACACAAGGTAGACTATATGTGTGTTACCCTCCAAGCCATGTAGGCAGATCACCCTTATTCAGACCTAGCTTTGACAATTTATATCAGAGGTTGCTCAAATGGTTTAGGCGTGGGGATCTCCACACAAATTTTTGAGCAAACACACACATGCACATGTGTAACACAACGGAGGTTTAGAAGAACAATATTGAAAAGTATTGCACACGCACAAAAAGCCTTACAGCCACCGCTGAAGCGCCCAGCTGCACACAAATTCTCAACACTCACTTCACAAATGAAATCACAGAATGACAAGTCAGAGTACCAGGCTCGTGCAGCTCTCTCCTCTGTCACCTATCCCTTTCACACTCCGTTCCCATTGCTGGTCTCTGCAAGCCCGCGGACAGCCAGCAAAATCCCCAGAGAGCTACTTTGCAGGTCCATTTTCATATAAGTTTTGTTTGTGTCATGCGTAGCTTGGTGCAAAAGCAAACTAAGCAAGCCGTTCTTGGCAATATCGGTCTCAGTCACCCTCTCCGCACGCTCCCACACGCGCTGTCCACGCTCGGCACAAGACGGAATGAAGACTCGGGCATGGCACTGCAAACGCGTGAGGACTCTGTGATGTGCTTAAGTGCTATACACACGTACATGGAAACACGTGAGATGTCACTGTTAACACAAAACGACAAAGAGAAAATTGCAGCAAGACTACTAAAGTTCTGGTGGGGATGGCCGAGGCAAGATCTGCCCTGGTCTAGGCAGTGTAGTTTATCACCACATAAAGATATCCTGAAATGCTGAGTAGTGAGATTTGCAAAGGCAGCTGGTGAGTTTGCCAACATCAGTTTTGGGGGACCAATGCAGACAAACACAAGGATCCACATTTACTGGGGGGAAAAAAGACTCAAACAAAAAAACAGCAACAAAAACCCCTGCTCTGGTTGTCTCCAAGGAAAAGAAAAATCTTCTTTAGGAGGCATATGCATTAAACTGAAGCTAAAGCAACCTGCCTGACTCTTAACATGTTTATTACACATTTCTTTGTGTATTTAGGCATCAAACAGCACTGAAGCAACAACTAAGCTTAACATTTACAAATGTTGTTCAAAGTTTGTAAAGCCTGAATTTTCTGCGTAATTCTGAGCTATTCTGTGTAAACCATTTAAAAGCAAATATGCAATATGTTAAGTGCTAAAAATAATAATTATTACTTGAGTTAGTCTCACAGGTTTCCCTTGCAAACTGCAAAAAGGGAATTAGAAAGTCACTAGAAAGTACTTCAAGATGCGTAATAACAAACTTTCCAGAACAAGTGACTAATGCCAGATTTCTAAGTCTATGTTTAAGCTACAAAATAAGATTAAAGTGAATTTTAAGAGAAATGATCATTCATACCACTCAGCAGTGTGGCAGATCAGGATATTTCTATTCCGGCATTTAACTTTGAGCACCTGGCTTAGAAAATATTAACTGTAACATCTTTGAAACCATCTTCAACCCTGAAACCAGGGGAAAAAAATTACTTATGTTCAACAGCTACTAGAGCTTCTAAAAGAAGATGGATTCTCAGGTTAAAATACATAGAAATTTTTACTTTCGAGATAAATGACGTTGTATCTTTAAAGGCTTCTTCACACTGAGCTACGGTTAACATTTAATTTAAGAAAAAAAAATACCATTTACTTCAACTTTCAGTTAAGTCTGTAATGTAGCCATTAATGGTAACCCATACAGGTGAGAGAGGCTAAAATCAGAGATATGTATCTTCAGTGCATTCCTCTATCACGTAAAATGTTTTCTTACTCAAAATAAATATTAAGCAGAGGGGTTTTTTTGAAGCTGACGTGATAGATGACATTTTTTCAATGATTCTGCAGTTAATAAAGTATTGAGCTTGACACTGAAGTCTAAATCTTGATTTTTATTTCTCTTGTCAACTGCCAGGTTAACAGCCACGAAAAAGTAATGTAAGAAAGAATGAGGTAGATCAAGATCATAGAAAAAGGGGAATTTATTGTAGAAGTAGCTCAGGTAGGACAGATTTTCAGAGGCGTTGAATTGACTTGCTGAGAAATAGTTTTATCTGAGGCACAGCTTAGTCTGTGACCTGATGCTGCATCGCTTCTTATTTATCCCTGACACGCACTTACGATCTAAGAGCGTGTGGCATACGACAGCTGCGAAGAAATCTGGAGGCATCCCTTACAGGTCCTAAAATCTGGCCCCGTGGACCCCAAATTCCAGTTTCCAATGGCTGCGGGTGTGTGTGGGGGGGTGTGTGAGCGTGCCTGAAAGTCTACTCAATGGCATTTCTGGTCTTCATCTTAACGACACGACCACCCATCCATCAGGAGCACCTCAAATCAGTGTTCACCCTTTCGCTAGCCATCCCTCGTGCTGGCGCTCTTGGCAGGCAGAGAGCGGCACACGGAGCCGGGGAACTGCTCGCTCTTGTAAGTGAAACACATTAAAAACTGTGCGTGCAAGCGCAGCGCTCAGGAACAGCTGAGAGACCGTCCCTTTCCCCCTTGGTCTCTCTCTATTTAAATAGTACATGCTTTATTTTTCATTTCTCACACTCTGCCGTCATTCTCACCCATAGGCAATAAATTCAAATCAACTGATCAATTTACCTAAAATTCAAGTTACAAGCGAATAATTATCTTTAAATCTCCTTTCTTTTTGTTTTTTCTTTTTAACAGATTTAAAAGCAGTTCTCTAGGAAACCCCAGGAGAATATACTTTTAATTTCAAACCAAAGCATTTTGCTTGCTCAGCATTTTAACATAAACTACATTTTACATAAATTTACATTACATTAAGCTGCAGAGAAAGCTTAAATTTTTAGTATTCATATTCTCGGGGGACATAAGATGACCACACAGGGATTGTACAGAACCTGTATTTTAGTATTTCTGTAAGCACATACAGTAATACTGACTATATTGTGAAATTTCATCCAGTTTATGGACTGTTTTGCATTTTCAGTCATGTCTCTACATGAAGTAATTCACCTAAAGGCGGAGAAAACCAGGTTTCTAGTGAGCTTCTGAACTCTATTAAAATAAAACATGTTAAAGTGTTTGGATAAAAAATATTTTTGTGAAGAGTTTTAAGTATTTTTACTAGCCCAATCACCTAGGACCAATTTCAAGGTACCATAACAGCCTCTAAACTTGAAGGGGTGTAAGTTATCATGAAGACGAGGAAAAGCAGTAACGATGAAATAGGACAGACTTAGACTAACTGTAAGTAAAGAAGGAAAAAAACCCAACACTGAAGGTAACTAAAAAGCAGGACAACAAAGAAACAAACTGTATCTTTGCAAAGTGCAAAAATCAACGAGAAAGAAAAGAGAACACCTTTTAAAGTAAATAGATGGAAATAAATATGAGCTTCTGAAGTCATATCATAGAATCATAGAATCATAGAATTGTTCTGGTTGGAAGAGACCTCCAAGATCATCGGGTCCAACCATTAACCTAGCATTACCAAGTCCACCACTAAACCATATCCCTTAGGGCCTCGTCTAAACGTCTTTTGAATACCTCCAGGGATGGGGACTCCACCACCTCCCTGGGCAGCCTGTTCCAATGCCCGACAACCCCTTCAGTGAAGAAATGTTTCCGAATGTCCAATCTAAACCTGCCCTGGCGCAACTTGAGGCCATTTCCTCTTGTTCTGTTGCCTGTTACTAGGGAGAAGAGTCCGACCCCCATCTCTCTACAACCTCCTTTCAGGTAGTTGTAGAGAGCAATAAGGTCTCCCCTCAGCCTCCTTTTCTCCAGGCTGTGGAGAATGATGCATGATGTATGAAATGATGTCATACATCATATGATGTATGAAATGATGTCACCGTGAGAGAATTAAAATAGCAAAAGTGTTGGTGAAATTGATTGCTTAAAAAGTAAAAAAAAGTAAACACAAAATGTCTTTAGCATGGAATGCTTTTTTTCCCAGATGAAAAGCACAATTAGAAGCTGGAAAAAGAAAGAGAGTGAGGGAAGAACGAAACACTGAAACGGGCTCAGAAATAATGTCAAGGTTTTCCCCCAGTCTGGTTCTGAAGCGCGTTATCCCTGGGCTGCCCCCGCTGCAGCTCCCCGCTCCGTCCGCCCCGGCCAGGCTCAAACACATGGCTGTGAAAGTTCCTCTGTTGCCAGAGACAGAAAACCAGGGTGGTAATTAAAAAGCGGAACTATTCCTGTAGTACCACCGCAGTTACAAAATCGTTATTCCTGTTACTGCTGAGAAACGACTAAAAGGCCGGGACACAAACCCATACGTTTCTTTTCCATTGCTAGAAGGTCTTGTTTTCCGAGAAAGCTGTCACGTAAGGGCAAAACCACGGGTGAAGGGGATTTCAGTTTAGTGAACTCCGAAACAGGGAGGAAGCAAAGTGGGAAGAATTTGCAGCCCGTACTTAACAGTTAAAGTAGCAGCTGCAAACAGAACAGCTGGTGCAAAAAGAAAATCAACTCCATTTGTATTCCCAGTGAGACTTATTAATGATTACCTCAACAAAACAGTAAAAAGAGGAAATTACTAAACTTTAATTAATAAATTGCCAAAGAAAAGCAATTACTAATCTCCAGCATGAGGGTTTAACAGATGATACACTTTTTTTGGGTGTATATATTAATATAATTAAGCAGAGAAGACTGTATACGAACAACAAAAAACCTAACGGGACCTGCACTATAACTGAAGCTCGAAGAAAGAATTACAGAAAAAAACCCCACGTAACTTCATGTTATCACATTTAAAATGGAAAAAAGAAAAGACAGGTTTTAAAAGGAAATCATGTTTTCCCCGCATGATTTCCTATAGTTGACATTGACAACTTTATGGAAGGATGTACTATTTAAGGAAATTTAAAGCCTGTTGATAGAAAGAAGAGCTAAATAGGACTGAATTACAAAATAAGTACTTAAACTGAAACATTTATGAAAATGGGAATTGAGCAAGCTCAGGACTCTGTAAGAAAACAGCAAACGCAGTCTAGCAGAGTGGGATGACTACATTAAACACAAACGAACCTGCAGAAAAGCATTAAGAAAATATATCAAAGCCACAACTTGTTTCATGCATAGTGAGTGCTGGCTATTTTAGACAAAGCAAAAAACAATGAGAATTCTGCTTTTTATAAAATATTCCATGTTGGACGAGTCACACTGTGTAACTGTGCTGGGAATAGTGTTCTTTAAATTTAACAGAGGAATTAAAATATAACCTTTTATGTCTTAGGAGAATCCTACAAAGGCTTGAGTTTAAGAGAACGTTTGTAATCCCTGGTGCTTCCTCAGCTGTGGCATCTGAAGAGCCTCAGAAATTTCCATCCGTGCTGGGGCGATGCCCACGTACCCGGGCAGAGTCACCTGGGGACTAGAGTTAGTCCGCAGCAGAGTGGAAGCTGTGGCGAGGACAGCTCAGGCAGACAGAAAGGGAATGCTGCGATGAGAGAAAATAATTTGAAAGTGGATCGTGAGGTTTTTAAACTGTCCTTTTCATTTTAAACATGGTTTGTGGTAGGTTTGGGGTTTTTTTTTTTTTGTGCTGAGGAAAAGATAGGGTAAACGTTGCAATGAAATTATAAAGCTGAAGACTTTGCTCCAACTATGTAAAAATAAAAGCAGTGTATTCTAAATAGTACGCAGCAACTAGAGACACGAAAGCTACACCTGAGGTAAGTATCTTCCATGGCCAGACAAGTGGGCTCCTATCTTGGCAACTGCTGCGTTTGCCCTGAGGGTACCCAAGTCCTATTTCCTAGATCAAGGGCAAGAAAACCAGCAAATGCCAATCACAACATCTAACCATGTACATTAACCGCTGACATAACCTGGAGCGCTCAAGGATTAGTTTAGATGCCAGAGTTTTAGTTTTGAGCATACAAATATCATTTGGTATGATTTGATACCTTCCGTCAAGTTGCGTATTGCAGCCATATAATGCTGTTGAACATCTGAATTTATACAGAAACCTCTGCAACAAAGACGGAACTTGTTGCTTAGTGAACTTCTGCACTTCTGTTGAAGCAAAATGTGTTAAAATTAGTAGAAGGCGGAGAACGAGTTTTGACAGCTTCATCTGCGATCTGGCTAACCTCTCTGCAGTGGGCACTTCACGGACAAGCAAGGGAGGCATAGGCCTGACATTTAATCAGCTAGAGAAAAGAGACTACTGTTCTGTAACTTGGTAAAAACCTGTGTCAGTAAATAAGGAAACAGTGGAGTTGGAGATGCCACTGGAAAAAGAGCATAAAAAAAAAAGAATAAAGAAAAAAAAGCAGCCTTTGATATTGCTACCTGAATGAGACTGCAGTCCTTGGCTCCTACATAGGAGAACTTTGGTGTGTTATCAACTATCATCAATAAATTAGGATCTGAAGTAAAAAATTCCCTGGTTTTGGAACAACACATCTCCTCTGGTGTTGCTAAGTAAAAAACAAAGATTCTAATACAAGGAAAAAAAAATACACTACCATAATGTCGAGCTGTCTCGTTTATATTACTCCTTCCTTCTCAATGTTCCTAACTTAAAAAAATGCTCTGAACTTCTCAACGAAATCCATTCACTGAACTTCAGCAGGACAATCTATGAAACATACCTCTAAACTGTTTTTTACTTTTATTGATCTTCACAGTGGCGATATTTTCCAGGTGAGGACAAGGAGAGGATTTGCCAGCCCCCTCCGGTCAGTAGGACGGTATCGAGTGCACGTAGCACTGCCTGCTTGTCCTGTGCTTTCCTCTCCCCCGAGCTGTCGGCCGCTGTTGGAAACAGGATCCTCAGCAAATGGGCCTTTGGTCAGATCCAGCTTGGCCATTCCGAGATTGTGTTATATTCTTTAATACACATGCATGAAATATAACCTTAATACCTTGCATTCTTTGGCAATTGGATACAGTGGCTTCCAGATGAAAGCCAACTGCTGTAATGCAACTTTATCCAAGTAATGAAGCTACATTGATTTTCAACAGCTGGGAAAAGGGGCCTTTAACATGAGTATTCACATTGCAAAGAACAGAAGTGACCTAGACAAAGACGAATAAAGGCAATTATTTATTCTTCCCATATATTTTGTATCTACCTTATTCCCGCAGCATCTGGAAAGGTTAAATACCTGAATCAGGAATGTATGTGACTGCTGTACCAAAACAGGGACAAGTGTTTGTATTTTGAGGCAGGAACAGGGAACGAAATGGGGGAAAGAGCTAAAAAGTATCCATGATTGTTCAGGGAGAGACCTGTAAAAGTGATCCCTGGATTCTTACTCCGATATTTTAAAAAGAGCAGATCTCATGCATCAGTAGGTCAGAGGAATGTGTAAGACAAGGAGTACGCTTTCGTAAAAGCTGACGCTGCCTATGACAGTTAGGTCGTTCCGATGCACTACGTGAGCCTCCCAGATTCAGGAACAAAGGAACTAAAAAGTGAATTTAGTACCGTAGCTGCCATGAGATGCTTAATAACTGTCGGTGCAGCTCTCCGATAATTCCCTTAGCTAATGTCTGCAAAGAAAGACGCTGCCTATCGCAGTATCTCTCCGTCTGATACTCTTGCTCTAACTAAAACTCAGCTACTCACCGCTCGGCAGGCGCCGCGTGCGGAGGCGCCGAGCAAGCAGCCAACTGCTCGTTCAAAAGGTGATAAAGCAGAAATTCTCTCCCTGCAACAACTTTTTGACCTCTTCATTGTCGGCTGGTCTAATCAAAGTGCAATCAATGAATGTTTTCCCTACGTGCAAGCTGTTGAGAAAGCAAATTAATCGGCTCGCTTGAAAGATTTAAAGCACGTGAGACTTCGGAGTGGTTTAACAGTTTTCCCGGGAGCGTTGTGAGGGAATAGCTGCAGAGACACTGCAATGCAGCACAGCGCGGCTCGCGGACCACTGGCACTGAATGTTTTGCAAAAAATCTTAGGGCTAAGTTCTACCCTTTCACACTGCCGCAGGGAGAAGGAACATGAGCATTTGAGACTAAAATGTGCACTAAAGCTTTTTAGCAGCTTCATTAGGAGTCCAGTATTCTGTCTACCCCCGCTCCCAAGCTACTTCTTTCAGGACAAATTGTCACTATTTCGACCAAAGTTCATCTTCCTTTGAAAATGTATTTCAGTTTCACTGACAAAATGGGTTTTTTCTTAACTCCTTCCCTACTGGGCTGTAATTTACAACTATTGCCATTAAAATCAAAATATATCCTGCATAAAAACCTGGAAGTGTAAAAATGTTTCCCTATGCAGTATATATTCCCATTTTAATTTCTAATTAATTGCTTAAAAAGGACACACTACTCCACTCTGAGATTATTTTGCAGGCTCAGGTTTTTATTTTGCAGAAGAGAAGGGCCTACTCACTAGCTCCATATTTGTACAATGTTTTAGAAGAGATGTGAGAGTTGCTAAGCTGGGAGGAGAGTCAAAATGCTTCCGAGAATATTAAAAATTGGAGAGCAAAGCTAAATATAAGTGATCGGTTCCTCTTCTAATTTTGTCCTAAGTAGGTTTTGGTCCTTAAATTCTCTTTAATTTCATTTCCACCATGTGCAGAAGATGTGAACAGGACATGAATACAGAAAGTCATCTTTCTGGAGCCTGCGAGATGGCTAGTGTCCTTTGAACACATGCATAAACCTCCACCTGAACTGCACCCACAATGATTGGTAGAGATCATGATGCTAAACGTTACTTGACCTCTATTTACACAATACATGTGTACAGAAGATACAGCACACAGGTTATTTTCAGTTTTTAAAATAAAAGTAAGGAATGACTCAAAAAGCCCAGAGTTATGGCTGCTGTTCCTAAAGCTGTAAACAGATACTCTCACTGTTGAGCTCTGATGTTTTAATCTCTGTGGTTTGTTTTCCTCTTGCTCCTAATAATCTTTCCATTTTTTTTTTCCACAGATTTTGCATTTCTGTTTGGACTTTTGTACTTCTTTTTTTCTCTTCTATTTCTCAGAGAGATGAGGGAAATGAAGATGGTGAGCGTACGTCAGGGAAACAGGGACTGAAGAGCAGAAGAGCTGAGGAGTTGTTCTCCATTCTTCATACTATCCCTTGTATTTCCATTCAGCTCCTTCTCATGAAATCACTGCTTGTATCTTCCATCCTCCCTTTCTTCCCTGTATCTGTGCTCTTTTACAGAATTTTCTCCTATTTCCAAGACCGCTTTCACCTGAGGGACAGGCAGTGTGGTTCAGATAAGCCCCATCACCAAGCACAAGGCTGACAGCATTCAAAGAATGCTGTGATGCTATTCTATTTTATCTGAGCTAGTCTCTGCATTTGTTTATTCCAGGCAGGATGAGAAAACAAAGTGCCATAATATCAAGAGGAAAAGCTATTCAAGTTGATGGCAAGCACTAGATTTTTTTGCAGGAGTTGCCATTCTCATGAGATTTGCTGCCAAGTCTATACACATAAATACGAGGGGAGTTCATACGAGGCTTAGATGAACTTTTGACTGTTCGAAACAAGGAAAGGAAAATTTAAACTTTGAAAGCTGTTTCTATAGTAGTCGCCTCATTTTCTTCCCACAGTAAAGTATATTATTTGTTTTTGGAGACATTGCCAAGATAAGTGTGCTGTAAGCTTTTCTCTACTGCATAAAACCAAAATTATTGGAATATAAGCTTTTTCTACTAAAAATTTTAATTGCTGATCATCACCTGGCTTATAGTATTGACTGGTAATTAGGTCATCATCGCTTAAGACCTGAAATATCAATAACTAAAGGTTTTGTTGAAGGTTTTTGTTTGCAACAACTCCTAAAGGCTTAATAAGCTGGAAAAGACAAAAAAAGGTATTGGTTAACATTTGCAGTGGCTTTTCTTGGATGTCCCGAAAACAGTTGAAGTTGCAGTAACAACTCAGAGCTCCCAGTATGGAAATGGAAGAATGAAGCTACAAGCCTACTTTGCTTACGCACATCCCTAGTTTTGGAAGCATTTTGAAGCGAGGCAGCCCCGGAGAAGGCACAGCTGTACAGTTTTAAGGCTGTATTTTGTGACTGTGTTCCAATATATCTATCAAGATAAGATTTTTTAAATAAGAGATCAGGTATAAATTACATCGAAAGGACAAAAAGAGTCATGCAGGATCTTTAGAATAAAATAAATACTTATGCTGATATAGAGTGTGTTTGTCGTTCTGCGTGACCTGTAAATCCTTAAATAATTCTCTGTGAAGGTTATTTAAACAACCATTTTAAATCTGTTTCATCTTTCTATGCCGTTAGGGAAATTTTAAATAAAGGAACACATCATTTCATATCTATATTTATACAGTTTGCATTAACCAACATCTCAGATTAAAATGAAATACTTCAGCTGTAAGACAACACATGCTGGACAACTACTAAATGCTCTCACTACCTTAAAAAATGCAATCGTTTCCTATAACAAGGCTAACGTCCAGGCCCTGCGCTTCACCAGCTCCACTCCCTTCAGTGTGTTTTAAACGATTTGGGTGAAACAGAAGACTGGCTGTGCTTCACCGACAAGTCACGCAGTCGGGACTAGTCTGCCCTCAACAGGGTTTTTGGTGAATGGAGCAGAGTTATAGGAAAAATGGAATAAATATGCAATATAATAGTCGATGGATTTTATCAGCATCATTTGAATTGCATGTTCACCAAAACTGAATTTGACATAGTACAGAGCTGGTAAATTGTAGGGGAAAAGTATGTCAACTAAAAGTTCAAATATAATAGGAAAAATCTGTCAAGCGATGTATTTTTTGTGTATTAACAATGGCATGGAACAAACCTGAAATGCCGGTGAGTGCTGCGAGTACTCAGACACCACGGTGATAATTGCAGTATAAAATCACCAGACAGCAAACAAGACTGCCGGAACTAATGGGAACATGGTTTTATTCAGAATCCAGTGCGGATAGCTATCTGTGATGGAATTGCTTTTCGATCCTTTTTCTTTGAAATAGCTCTGATTATTACTCATGCATTTTTCTATTAATACGTTCCATTTATTTTACTAAAGATAGACACTTGCAACTTCTTTTGCTCTTATCTGCCCATTTCTTAGTATGGCCTAATTCGTTCTGCTTGGTGACTCAAGTGTGGATGAACCAATAAATGGATGCATGACACCGGATCTGAAGCACAATTGTAAGTTTGACTAAAACACCAGCTGTTTCTCTCTTTGTGTGCTATCAACAGGATCCAGAGAAACAAAAGAAGGTATCATGCTGGATAAACCCTGGCAGTACTAATTCATCTCCCCAGTGTCCCTGAAAAAACCTGCTATTAGAGCTGTACTGTCTCATCTGAGACTTACATGTGTCCTAGGCCGGGCACAATCACGCAGAAGCAACAACTTGTGTTGACAGGTCAAAGCACGACTTGTGAATTGAGCTAGAACTGTTTACTGAAAACTGATAAAATGGTGCCAGCGAGTCTTCACAGACACCTGTCACTGCTGAATTCACTTGGAAAGATGGAAAACTGTCTTTGGTTCCTATCAGAAAGTAACATTCCTTTCATGAATTCCTTGAAAGCCTCAGGCAGTCGTTTGGGTTGTAGCTCATGGACAGTGAGAAGGGGTTCTGCCACTTAACTCTGGGCTCATAAAATCAATCGATACCTACTTCTTCCTACTAACACTAGCTTAAACTCTAGAAAGCTAAAGATTAGACACCAAAAGCTAGACGAGATACATCCCACCCTAAATGTCTTAGATTTTGCTGAATTTCCCATTGATGCTTTTATTTAGAAAGGTGTCATTTTCTCTAGTAAGTACTTGTTATCTGGGGCTAATTGCCCCAGAGGTGCAAGGACACCGTCATCCAAAAGTACTAATGGGAGGCTTTATGCCTTTGGTGGGAAGCACGTATCTTTGTTTAATTCTGATCTGACTGTCTGAAGCAACTTCAGATCGTCCTGGCATTTCTGTTCGTTCTTGACTTTTCTTTTGCACTGTCTCCAGAAGGAGAACAGAAAAGAACGTAGAATAAGCAATGATGGAAATAACATGATTAACTAAGTGTTGCTTACTGTCTTATTATATGCACATTTAAAGTTAGTTCTTATAGTTGCATAAAACACTTCTAAAAGCAAAGTCTGTGATAAAAATACAGCCACTTCCTTGGGCTAGAATTGCCACTCGAATTTTCATTCCAGATGACTTCTGGTGATAGCTGGGAAAAGCACTATCTACAGCAGCCTCATCCTGTTAAATGGGTGGCTTTGAAGCACTTATCTTTTACCGTATGTCTTTAAGTTTATTATTTTGCTTACCCTCCGGCTGGTATTGTGCTATGATTGTTACCGTCTGCCCTGCTCCTTTTAGCGCAGCTGCAGCCTGCTCGTGGGTAGCACCTCGAAGATCAATACCGTTCACCTACAGAAGGAACGCAAACAACAACAGATCTGAGTAGTTTAACATTAGACAGAAAGACAGAGGTGGTTCTTTTTTTTTTTTAAAATATCCGATGGATGTAAAGGTCAGGTTGCCCAGACGCAAAAGTGAAAGTACAAAATCTGAAAGGTGGAGAAGATGTTCCCTGGGACTGGCCAGGAGGAGCTGCACTAATACTGCACACCATAGTTTATGTGCGCTTATCTACGCGTGTTCTCTGACCGCTGCTTTTTTGGGGTTTCCTGCTCTACTGAGTTTACATTTTTGGTAATCTCTTCATCAATCAATTTCATTTAATATATAAGGTTTTAAAGAGAGATTTTCTGTGGTGCTTGAAGGTCACTGTAGAACACTGCAGGCGAGGAAACCGCTCCTTCAGCCAGACTCTGCAAGCCCAGTCTGTAGCATCAGGGGAACCCGGAGATATATAGAGCATCTCTAACAAAACCTGGTGGCTGGAGAACTTCCAGAGCAGAAAACCCATCTACCATTTTCTTTCATTGCAACCCCTCCTCTTGTTGCCTAGAAATATCCCCGTATCTTGCACACGGCAGCGATGGAGTCGCTACCAGGTCCAGCTTTGTCACCTCTGGCTGTTTGACACCGATAGGTCTCTCCACGGGGTTCCTCTGACTTAATGATCTTTTTTTTGTTGTTGCGTAAGCAGTGGAAGAGGAACACAGCAGAACAAGGTAGGGAACCCACCCCTAAAATTTGTGGGAAATTTCAGAACTCTTTTGGTTTGTAGTTGTGATGTTAAATGTTTTGTCAGCAACAGCCCAAGGAAGGGACAGAATTCATATATAGAATTATTAACTGTTCCGGTAATTTGAATCTTGCTTTTCAGCAGGAGTGTTACTGTCTGGCTACACTAAGTATGTGACATTTCTTTTCTTTCTTTCTTTTATTCTTTCTTTCTTTCTTAATTTCTTAATTTCTTTCTTTCTTTCTTTCTTTGGCTTTCCTCCTCAATTCTAAAGGTTTCCTCTTCATAATGTTTCAGTGAAGAACAGGAAAATTTTGACATGTAAACAAGCTCAGCAGGACAGAAATCCATTTCAGATTGCTCAAGGAAAGAAATGAAAAAAGAAAGGAAATAAAGGGCGGGGAGAGGAGAGAGAACAGTGCCATAGATTTCACAGGCAAACAGGCCAAAACACAAGCCCCAAATTCGCAGCAATAACACCTTTTTTTGTGTTCATTTTTATCAAGTACTAACACGAGATGGCTAAGCACATACTGAAAATATAGATTTTGTTTTATTTACATTTTAACAACTTTTTGAGGCTTACTAAAATAAATTTGATTCCATATAACTTTACAAATAACAGCTATTGAATCTGTTACGAATACATTTATTTTGATCAATTACATTTAGAACCTGGCCCATCTTCCACCAAATTTTAGACAATGTGATGCTTTGGGAACATGTTTAATTATTATTTATCATAGAATCATAGAATAGTTTGGGTTGGAAGGGACCTTTAAAGGTCATCTAGTCCAACCCCCCTGCAATGAGCAGGGACATCCTCAACTAGATCAGGTTGCCCAGAGCCCCGTCCAGCCTGACCTGGAATGTTTCCAGGGATGGGGCTTCTACCACCTCTCTGGGCAACCTGCTTTACCACCCTCATCATAAAAAATTTCTTCTTTATTTGCATGACAAAATCTAGTCTTTACTACTATTTGAACAGCATTTAGACTATTATTCTTAGAAAAATGACTTTGTGATAGTAATAATATAAAACTCAGGAGATCCCACAGTTTCCCACCCAGAAGACTGCATTATGCTGTAGAAGTGTTGACCGTACACAGAAATGTAAGTGTCTAGCTGAGGTTTCAGGTTTCTGAAAATATGATTCACCAAGAGTCAAAGTTTTCCCAGTCAACCTGTCTAGAAAAACATCTTTCCTCAGTCAGGATTTTTTCTTTATGATAAGGAAGGAAAAAACACATTTTTTCCTAAACAACTCATCCTTTCTTCCCTCAAAACCTTTTTAAGCCAGTCAATAATATTTAATATTTCTTCCCATCTTATTCACAAAAATCAGCTCTCCCTATTTCTAAAAAAAAAAAGTCTGAATTTCAACTGTCTATATTACTTTAATATCAATCAAAACAAAACATTGTTTCAATCAAATAATTCAAAGCAAAATATTGTGGTGGTCTGTAAGAGTTGTGTTAACAGAATGTGAAGCTTTAAAATCATTAATAAATCATAGTAATCTCTCTATAGATAAAAGGAGAAGATGTATGAAAGAATAAAGAAACCACATGCTTACTCTCCTTCTCCTCTGAAAAACAATAGTTCTATCCATATGGGATCTAATAACTAAGATCCTAATAATGCATCAAGAATGTAAATATAAGACAGGAATTCCACCAAAGTGAAGTTACACAAACGTTTTTCACTTTTCCACAGAACAACAAGAAGCTGCTGAAATGGCTGCGACTGCTTTCTGCCCGTTGCACACTCGTTCTGGAAGAAACGATTGCCTAAGGTGCAAACACACCACGTTATAGGGAGTGAGTTTCTCTGAAATTAAGTTCACTTTTCTGCTAGGATATAGGCGGGGATGGGCACTCGAGGAGGATTTACAGGTCTGAGTGGCTGAAATCAAGAGAACAATGAAAAGAACAGCCAGAGAGAAAATAACACATCAATTCCGTCTTCTGCAGTTTTTTTCAAGTTGATAAACAAGCTAGACAAAACAGATTAAGTCACGCTGAACAGGTAAATGACCTGACGCCACTAGAGTGCCAAAACAGTGATTTCCCTCTTGAAGATGTACAGCTGCAGAAGAAAATCAAACAATCATTGCCGAACAGGCAGGTAGAAGTCTACATGCTATTCTGCTCACCAATACCTGGCAGAATCTCACTGCAGAATAATAGGCATTAAATTTAGAAAGGTCTTATAACCTAGTCTGACTTTCTAAAGAACAAGACGAAGAGATGCTACCTTGATTTCTGAGTATTATTTCCCAATATTTAAAAGCAAACATAATCAAGTCCCAAATCTTCTAGTTGAAATATAGCATATTCACGTAGCAACATTAAATCTTGATGAAAGATATCATTAATTTACACATTTTAATCAAATTCTTACCCTCAGGCCAAAACGAACAAGAGTTTCTGAAAGGGTAAACCAAATAATACTCTGTCTTGCCTCTTCCTCCAAAACAATGTCTTAATTATAGCAATTGTGTGCAGTGATATTTTTCCCTGACATGATTTCATTGCAAATTGTTAAAGCTGATTTCAATTACTGCTTTCAATTAATTTAATGTAGTTTATGTTAAGAATAATCAATAAAAGAAACGAAAAAATCCCAGAAAAAGTTGCAAGTGTGTGCAGGACAGTTTAATACATGTCAAAGGCATTTTGTTTTGTTTTCGTTTGTTTTTTCCTATTAAATGGGCTGGCCTCCTTTAAGAAGCGTATACAATAAGCAAAGTAGCACTGCTGTTCTGAGCTTGACTGCACACTCCTGATGTCCTGGCCCAGAATGAACTTGACTGCACAATTTCTGATGCCTAACTCCAAAATGAACTTGACATAATGGAAATAAGAAGAGCCTCCAGCTTGTACAGATGCCTGTCTCTTCTGCATGCTGTGGCAAAAAGCAGTTAGAAAGCCTTCAAACAAAGAGAAGCGCCGCAATGGAAGATTATAGTTTAAAACTACAGACAAAACTAAACTGAGATGGAGAAAAAGATGCAACTATAGTTCACAGTAATTACAGTAATTGCCTTTGCGTTCATTGACTCAAAGTAAAGCAAGATCTACTTCATTAAATACGGAAACATAATCTGAATGAAAGATAAGATTTATATTTTGGATAGATTGAACTCTTCTAAAATTGGAAGAGTTATATTCCCATTAAAATATTTGAGTCGCCCATATTAGCACAAACTGGTTCAATTTTGAACAGTGCCACTTAAAGACTTACGGCAGTCTGGTGGTCTTCTGTTAGAATGCTTGAGCATGATCCATATGTAGGTCATTCAAATAGAGGCTAGCAGAATTCATTTAGCCATTTATTTATTTAAGCCACCTTATTTTGTGTTTGCACGGTGATTAAATGAACACTTGGAATGTCTTGTTGAATTGGAAAGGAAAGGAAAAACACATCCCTTCTCTGGGGAGGAAACATAAGGGATTTCTTTTCATTTCTTCTTTGAACTGTCACTGACTTCGTACAGTGCTTTTATACAGTAAATTAAATGGTGAAGAAAAGGCATCTTTTTACCATGGAACAAACAACGCAGCAGATTTTGCAAGTTGTGGCTGAATTCTTTTATTCATTGAACTCATAAAATAAGAGCTTTTGGTGTCTGAAAAAGCAAACAGAAGTCTGAATAAAGACAACTCTTTACAGCCAGAATTGCCATCGTTGGTATTAAGAGAAGGTACAAAGAACCCTACTTATCTGCCTTAACTTTGCACGTCACGTTAAGTATTCTCAAGCACGTTAACAAGAGATGAGAGGAAAGCTGAGCCATGTTCTCCAGCAGTCCTGCTTAGTCAGCAGAAATGGCATGTACAGCATCAGCCCTTAGGTGATGGAAGCGCCGTCTTCCAGCAAGACAGGGAACACTGGAAAAACACACATTAGGGATGATCTGCCCTGAACAGATCTGGGGAAGACTTTCCTCACAAGCAGGTGGCATAATCATTCTACACAGCGGCCCACACAACTCTGACAACTGATACAGTCCAGCAAAAAGTACAAGAATTCTAAGAAATTCATGCATATTGCCAAAGAACAGCCCTTGAGTAGGGATCTTCTCCAGCTTAGACAGGCCATCTTTTTGCAAAGCGAAGCCCACACATGCGGCTGGAGGCTGGGGCTCTGCAGAGCACTGCAGGAGGGAGCGGGCGGGGAGCGGAGCGTGTTCTGCACCGCAAACAGCTCCGGGAACCCCGGCGGGGGGCACGGCCGCAGGATACGGCACCCCGGGGGAAACAAGGCTGATACAGGAGAGTTTTTGCCTTGCTAGTGAAGAACAAGTATAGAAATAGAAAGAAAGGAGAAATGCACAGGGGGAAAAGAGTCTTCGCTCTCCAGCTTAGCTTCTGTTAAATTTTCAGGCTCGCTTTATTGCTTTTCTCTCACTTTTCTCACTTCTCCTAATCTTTTCTGTGCCTACACTTTCTTCTGACCGGTTAAAACTTCTTAGTTCAGCACATATAAGCACAGTGGTTGTCTCATCCTGAACTGCACTGAAAACATAATATCATGTCCTGTCTGCTGCTCTCCATGCCCAGCATCCTCCTTCGCTCTTTTTATGGGCCCGCAATTTCAATGACCTTTTCAGTTTTCCTTGTCTTGCTACCTTGGAGTTATGACTTTTGCCTCTGGTAAGCTGGTCTTCGTGCTCTGATGAGCTGGGCGTTCTAGAGGCAAACTCCTCTCTCTCTTGAAAACAAGAACCACTGTGGGGGTACGAGCTATATCATTTAGTATGCCTTTTTCTGCCAGCAAGTGTGAGGAGGTAGCTAAACCAGCTGAAAGAGGTGTCAAAGCATTACATCTTTGAAGCAGGAAGAAAATTAATATTATGTTATTGAAGAGGTGTCTTGCACACACGGCTTTTTACAGTAGGAACCAACAAGCTTTATGACTCACCAGACCACATGAGTCATTCCAAATGGTACCTGTTAAGCCTATCACCATAGTCAAAGACTTATTTTTTAATCCAAATTTTACAGAAATCTGCTTCCCATGTGACCGTAGCCTTTGTGAATGACGTCAGACGGGCAAACTCTGAGACCGAAATAATTTCACTGAAGAGTTCACTGCAGTGACAGCTTAAGAGTCATTTCCCCTCCGTTCCATCAGAATTCCTCAAACCTTGTTTAAACTGGGTTTGAAATAAATGATAGCTTTTGAAAAGGACACATAGGCTCACTGGAGCCTGAATGGACATGAAACTTATTTCATTCAGGTGACTAAATAGCTACCAGCCAGTTCTACTACCAACCTGGACTGGATGTGATCCAGCAGCTACGAGGTGATCAATGGCATTTTGTCTCATCACTAAATGGCCAAGTCTAGACGGAGGCACACATGTGGTCTTTTCATATTAAGGCAACTGGTATTATCAATGAAAAATATCGTATATGAGTATCATGCTAGCTAATAACACAGGCCAATATTTATTAACTAATTTTTAAATAAATATAAATGTTGTTTTTCATTAATTTTATACACAAAACACTCGTCCATCAAACACAATACTTAGTAAGTAAGAGTACTCATTTATATTAAAATGGAGAGCTCATCATTAGCTCTTAAATTCAAACCTAGTTGCTGCTTTTTTACCTTCCCTCCTCCTGTGTGGTCACGCCAACACCCTTACATTTCTGCCACCACCTAATCTCATGGATCTCACTACAGCGTCGCCTTCTCAAGCCTTCACACATTCACTCTCCTTTGCAGTTCCTGCTATCTTCCTACTCCAAACAGACAAAATATCAAACCGTCCCTCCTCCCTCCTACAGCTTTTACTTTACACGACTGTTACTTCCATGCACTTTCCTGCCTCTCTGAAATAATCCTCTTTCTCCCTAGTTCTATTTTCAGCATTTGGATTTCCCTGTCTCCTGCTCTCATCCTGGGTCATTTAGGCATTCCCCATTAGTAGCAGTTATTCCATACACCTTGGTTTCCACACAGTTTTAGAAGTTATTTGTCCTTCCAGTATACGGATATAGCTAAACTGCCATTGATTGGTTTTGCTCATAATGCTGCAGGGTTCTTGTTTCACATTTGAATTTCAAAAGATGGTATAAGCAGAAATAATTTTCTGCTCCTCACCCCACCCCACCAGCGAGGAGGCTGGGGGGGCACAAGGAGTTGGGAGGGGACACAGCTGGGACAGCTGACCCCAGCTGACCCAAGGGATAGGCCATCCCAATGACGTCATGCTCAGCATGTAAAGCTGGGGGAAGAAGAAGGAAGGGGGGGATGTTTGGACTGATGGCGTTTGTCTTCCCAAGTCACTGTGATGTGTGATGGAGCCCTGCTCTCCTGGAGATGGCTGCGCACCTGCCTGCCCATGGGAAGGAGCGAATGAATTCCTTGTTTTGCTTTGCTTGCGTGCGCAGCTTTTCCTTTCCCTATTAAACTGTCTTTATCTCAACCCACGAGTTTTCTCACTTCTACCGTTCCAATTCTCTCCCTCATCCCACCAGGGGGGAGTGAGTGAGCAGCCGTGTGGGGCTTGGTTGCCAGCTGGGGCTAAACCATGACAAGACAGAAAGGCATTGGTGACTTGTCTGACCCCAAGCACTAAGTTAGCAGTGAATTCAAAAACTGAAATCCTTGCCTTGATCTCTACTTGATAGGTTTTTCCATATTTCCATGCCCACAGAATATGGTAATGTGGCCCGTGAGAGGCGAGATGGCCATTGGCTTGTGTCATGGCAAATCTCTACCGGATTCAATCCAGTGACCATGAGGCAATGTGTCAATGGTTGAATGGTGGCTTGTCTAACTGGAATCTTCAGTTCTAGATGAAGTAAGGGTTCAGTGCTCGCATTTTTACATTAAAACTACCCAAATCACAACATTCATAGTTTATTTGTGGCTCTACAGATTAGGATTGTGTGGCATAGACACTTCAAATAGATGATGCTCCATACTCTCAAATAAAGCATGTTTTTTAAAACCAATGGAAAGGAAGTAGCCCTTGGCTGAAACCAGGACAATTCTGTAAGTGTTTTTGTTTTTGTTATTGTCCTGGTGGTTTGCTTGTTCAGATAAAGGGCATTCCTATCTTCTTTTTTTCGAAAGGATCTCCAAAATCTCCTCCAACAAATTATTGCAGATATCCCTCAAATACCCTATTTAATGGATGGTCAATTTCTATTATTTTGCAGCTTGTATCATATGATAATTTTTTTAATCACTCAGCAACCCCAAACTTACTGGGCAGTAGAGCAGAATGATGCCTGGGGTCTAGTCTGTTTAAGTGCAAGGCAAAAGTCCAGCCTGGGGCAAATCTCTGAACGAATAAAGCTCAGGGATGTAGCCATTGCGTCCAGCGGTAGCAGTTTGGCTTTTGGATTTGTGGTTTTGGTTTTCCTTCATTGGGAGGCTGACAGCAAGGCTACACTGAGGAGTGTAAAGCTCACTCCGAATCTTCGATGTATCAAATGTGACATAATTCTGTTTGACAGCCTTAAAACAAAATTTGCTAAGTCAGAATGTTTGAACTGAAGGTGAACTCCTCCTTAAAATATTAGGAGCTGAAGAGCAAGCAATCTGGCATCAGATCGTTTCTACTCATTGAGGCAATTGTAAAATGAATGTTGTAGAGGCAACTGATGATTTCATCACAGCAAAAATACATAGCCTCCAGTCTAGGCCAATTTACTAGTTTTGCATGACACATAACTGACAGGTCTGATAGCTAACACTGCTTGGCAAAAAGAGACATACCTTATTCATGAGAATTGTTAGTATCATTTATTAAGTTCTGATCATGTGCTTGGAAATGTCAGAGTTAATTTAGGAAACAGTTACTGCATCAAGGCAATTGCAATATATGTTATAGATTGTGGAAAGATGGGGGCGAGGGGGCGAGAGAGAGAGAGAGAGAAATCCAGCTGGAAGATAGATTCCTAAATTAATAAAAGACAAAAGGGAGCTCTATAGTCACCAACGTATGTAGTATTCCAGCATACGCAGGTGGTAAATGTTTCCCTAGAAGCTCCATTAAGCTTGTATTTTAGAAAGCCATCTATTTTATTTTGAAGTCCCAAAGTGACAAGTCTGAGAGCTTCTATGGCAATATAACCCAGTTACCCTGACTACAAAACAAGTGCATCATGTTTCGAGGCTGAATATGTCTAAGTTCAACTTCCAGCCATCAGATCATGTATATTTATCAACAACACCGAAAAACAGTTGGCTACCAGCTCTCTTCTCCAACGGTAAGTATTTCCAGATGGTAGTGTTTACAGTGACACTGTTCATACTTCATTAAAGTGAATTTTTATGGTCAAGGAGGATACTAGGGCTTTCCTGACATACATTCAAGGTTTCATGGAAAAGAAAAGACTTTTTTTTTTTTTTTTTAATAAGCAATTTCTTTAAATATATGAAAGAGAGGGGTTTCAAAAGCATAAATTTGTGTTCGCATCCAGCTTCTGTTCATAGGGTGCCCAGTTGCCTTCTGTACCTCTGAAAATCTCCTTTTGTGCAGAGAAGTTGTCTAGGTGATTCAGTTTTGTCACGTGAAATGTTTTTGATTCCTCATGATGACAGCAAGTACTGGACATAGGTCTGTGTATGTGTTGTAAAAGGTGAAACTGAGCTTATACAGAAAAGTGGAGGAGCACTGTGCACCCAGGTGATCTCATATAAACAGGTCGAGGACTTGTAGAGACCTACTGCCATTTATAACTCATCCTCAAATCCCAGAACTTCCCAATGTTCTTGGCAATGTCTGAGCTTGCATTAACCCACCGTTTGCCCCAGATCTTCCCATTAGATCCTGTCATGACATCATCTTTGCTTTTCTCTGTTTTTCTCTAGTTTTCTGGGGCCTTGTGATCTGCCACCGCATGAAGATGTTGATAGGCAGCTTACAGGGGCGACAACTTTGTGGTAAAATGACATCTCTTGCCTCTTCTCCAGCCCTGTGGCTCTTCTTTTAGGGAGGAAATGACGCTTGACAATTTATTATTGAAGAATTCATAGGGGCTATTACTCCTCCTTCTGTTGTATTCTAAGTATCTGCAAATAGATTGATTATTTCTCCCAGAAGTTTTCACTGAAAATTGGGCAAGCTTCTCTATATTTCCAGATATTCCTTGAGTTCTTGAATAAAATTCTGAATGGTTTGCATTGAATAGTTCCTTAAGTATTCGAGAATGAATTTCAGCTGGTTTCTAAGTATATCATTTGTCAAAGTTCTAACTTGGTTTTGCTTTAGTCCGGTTTGAAGACTTATCTCTTTGTTTCTTCACAACTGCCCTAACTGGATGATCACAGATCCTTTTTTAAAGAAGACAAAAGCAAAAAATGCACTAAACATTCAAACTCTCTCAGTCTCACTTTCAAGCAGTCTCTCTTCCAACTGTTTAGTAAATGAATTTATTGCTTGGTTCTCTATTCTCATGAAATATTTTCTTGCTACCTTTTCTAATCCTTGCTTGTTAAAGTCCATTTTACCTCTTGCTCTTCTGACTTTTTGTCCCAAAATTTTACCTAACATTTATACATTTTTAGGACTCAGGTTGTTAGAACCACCGTAACTTGACTCAGCTTCTATTTTTTCAGTGTTGATTACTTGAGTTTCAGATCATCAAAAGGCTCTCAAGTACTGACGTTCATTTCTTACTACACTTGCTATCATTCCTTTTTTAACTGTGCTCTTAATATTTTTTCTTAGAATGGCACTTCTGAATTAACTGTTACTTTAAAACTTGCTTCTTGTGGGATCTCCCACATCAGCTGGGAACAGAGCACAGCAGCCTGGTTTTGAAGTTCATGTTGCTTATTCTTCTGAACTTCCTCACTCCCTTCCAGCACAAAATCATAAACTTTGCCACTACACTATATGGTCACTCAAAGGCAAGTTGTGTTTCATTCTCCCATTTTCAGGCCATTCTTCCTTACTGGTCAGGATAAAATCTGGAATTATACTTGCTTTTTCCATATTTCCCACCAAAAGATTCATGAATGTTTGGGCAGTTTGGATGGGATCTATTTCAATAAAGGGAAGCCATGCCAAATTCTCTATAATCAGTGAAAAGAAATACAGACTTTTACAGCACAATGGTCATCTGACCTGTACAAACTGTCTACTTTAGGGAAAGGTAAATTGTACCCCAGAAGTGGCTACATCTTTCTGTTAGCTACAGAGGGAGCCTAAAGGGTTATATGCCCTGCACTTCCCAATATTAACAAAGCCTGAATTTAGATTAATCCACTATTTGCTCCTAAGGAGCTTAACCTTCCTGCCCCTCTATCTGGTGTTATCCTGTTAACATATGACAGCACCTGGGCTCTCAGCTCCCTTTCTCTCCAGAGATTTTCTGTTAACAGATCTGTCACAAATACCACCTACTATGCAGTATTTACCATTTGGATAAGTTTGGTAACACATTCACCCTTGATTTTCAAACAAGTTCTACTTCCTTAAAACACGAGGCTTATAGGAAAGATGGGGAGAAACTTTTTAGCAGGGCCAGTTGTGATAGGACAAGGGGCAATGGTTTTAAACTAAAGGAGGGGAGATTCAGACTAGACACAAGGAAGAAGTTTTTCACAATGAGGATGGTGAAGCACTGGCACAGGTTGCCCAGAGAGGTGGGAGATGCCCCATCCCTGGAAACATTCCAGGTCAGGCTGGACGGGGCTCTGGGCAACCTGATCTAGTTGAGGTTGTCCCTGCTCATGGCAGGGGGTTGGACTAGATGGCCTTGAAAGGTCCCTTCCAACCCAAACTATTCTATGTGAATTGATCTACCCATTTAAGTCACTGCACTGAGTATATACTAACATGCCCAATATATAACATACAGTGCTCTATACATCACTACAAAGCAAGTTTAAATAGTTGTATTTTTCCTATTGGCTAATTATGATTAATGTTAAAAACATAAAGGGAGTCTTTATGGACAAGTGCAGCTAAAGGCCACAGCATTTGATAGACTCTGCTATGCCAGAGGACAGAGTCATGCATCACCCGCACCGCCACGGGGAAGTAAGCGTCCTAAGGACATGGTCAGTGCCTCTGCAAATAACTCTTGTAAGGCAAAGGGAGTGTCTGCTATAATCCTAACGCTGTTACACAAGAGCGACAAACTGATGCTCCTTGGAGAAAAGACTCCATGTCCTATAGAGATAATTCAAACATTTTCCAAGCCAGTTGCAATTTGGAGGGGGGAAAAAAAAAATCTGAGAAGCAAACCCAAATGGTATTTGCCATTTTTCTTAGTTTTGTAACTAGGTAATAAAATGCACTCTCTGCCCTAAGTAGTTTTACTGCTTTTACCATGAGCAAAAAGCCATTTTAAATTAGAAAGCTGAGAGTTTCTCTGCACCAAAGTAAGGGAAGTCAATCTGAAGGTCAATTCTAACTGCAGCAAATATAAAGCATAAATATTTGCTATAAATAAGCAGAGTCCTTACACTCTGTCCTGCTCTATATGCACGCATTTGGATCAGAAATTGGAGAACATTATCTTTTTTCAAATGCGTACTTTATTTTTGCTACAGAAGTGAGTGAGAAGGTGGGTAGGAGTTGCGTGGGGGGAACTAAGCCGAAAGAAATGTTTAAACTGTTCATAAGGAAAAGTAAACATCTCACAAAAAACGTCAGCAGGACAACGCACAGACACGGGACAAAATCTGGTCAGTATAAGAGATCACCTTCCCTCTACAGGGGAGAGCCTTGTGTAAAAGACCAGAGACAGTACTGAGGTGAGATGCTGAAACACCAGCGTTGCAAACCAACCATATATAATGTCATGAACCCGCATCAGAAAACCCCACAGAATCTCCCTGGTAGCCCTTTCCCAATGCCTAGTTATTTGATTGTCAGAAAGCAGCAGGGGAAAAAAGATACTGTCTTTCCCCATATACGAATACATCCCGGTACTACGGCAGATCAAGAGGGAAACCATACGGAACGTGGTTAACTTCATTCGTCTGATTCAGGTTGGACAGCAGGGAAAACGGAAGCACTACACGAGGACTGCCTGCACCTTCACACTGCAGCCTGATCTTTTTCTACTCTTTTTCCTGTTGCTGTTGAGCAATTACCCTGCAGGAAACTTGTTTTATTTCCTTAAGGTAGCCTGCGGGATGCATTTCTTGGGAGCAGCAGTCTTGCTCCAGAGCAAGCAGCCCCCTTTTTCTCTTGATTCCACTTTGGGGCTACCAGCCACGCTTCATCCTGCTGCTGTGAACCCCGAGGTACTGAAGTATTTCTACAGGAGAATGAGATAAAACTGATACTGCAGTTACGGTCCACAATTTTACTTTACTTTTCTTTGCGATGAATGTTAGGTCAAAAAGCAAACATAGGGGCAAACACACACGAAATGTGAGCTTCAGTTTAAGACACCTAAATATAGTCATGCACACATGTGGTGTATCTTTAAGATTAAAGTCAATGGGCACCCAATTAATGGAGGCAATAAAGCTTACAGAGCGATCCAACTCGCTCTGCGCAGCTCGTAGCTGGCCAGCTGAATCCTTCTCCAGCCTCCATTGACTTTAACGGCAACCAGATACTCAGCAAGCAGGTAGAGCTCTAAATTTAAGTATCTTAATCTGAGGTTTAGTCTTGTTCAAAGACACAAAATTCAGTAATTTCACAAGTTAAGATTCAAATGCTAATACTTGCTGTTACCTCCTTATTGCTAATAATTCACCTTAATTCTCTCTTTTATATACATTTTTAACTTAATGCAGTCTTACGGAAAATTATAAAACTGTGTGGAAAACAATGTCATGATAGGAATTCAAGGAGCAATATGCACTAATTATTTGTGTGTAAATTGTAAGCCTGAATTTTGCTGCTGAACTTGCATGTATAAACTAACCCTCTGTGCTTTAGGTACTGTACCTATAGACAAAGTTGCCCACCTGGCACTGTCAGTGCTTTGAAGTACGTAGGTTAAGACACCTAAAATAAGTAGGTATGTTTTATCATAATTTTGATTTGCGATTGTAAGGCAAAAAATGATCTGACAATTTTTGTTTGACTAGAACCATATTCCTCCCCACCATCTCCCCGGGAATTGCCCCCCCAAATTACGATGTATTCACTACACAGCTCTTTTCTAAAGTTATAAGATTTGTGCTGCTTTCTGTCAGCAAGAATGTACGCATAATGTGTGGCCGTTGTACATACATGGCTCTTGGAAATCGTTTGTTCTCCTGCAGGTGATTTTCACTAAACAACACTCATTCCCATTGCTATTTTAATAGGCAACGTACAACTTAGCATTGGAAGTGGAATTTTAAACTGCAAGAATGGCATCAAGGAACGTTACATTTTATTTATACTAGAGCCTGCATTTTCCTGACAGATGGAGAACTTGGGGTCAGATCAGAGTTTAAGCAGTTTCTAAGTCTAGACATGGCCTAGACTTCTCAGATGATTTAAACCAAATCAATTAACATAATGGCACCTCATTTCCACTGCTCTAAAATGGAAATAATACTTCCATTGATAGTCTGAGCTGTTTCGTTTGGGTCATACATGTCTGAGATGAAAATTAATCTTGTGTGTACACAGCGCCCAGCAAATCAAGTCTTGATGTCAATTAGTATTCGAAATGCTCTTTGATGTTTACATTATACTTAATAAGAGGACAACACTACAGGGAGGGATATATTCTCTCATATCAATGAACATATGTGATGTATGTATTACTACATTTTAAAGATATTCAGAAGTGAGAAGGAAAATGTTTAATTTGGTGGTAATTCACAAGAGCACAATGAATTACAGCAAGAAGAAACCAGCATGAAACCACCCTACCTTTTAGCAGAAAAAACTAGCTTATCATATATGTAACACTATAATTCTTTTTTTTTTTTTTTTTTTGCTATTTGAAATGTTTTACCGTTTGAAACAGACCATTTTCCATTATTCTTCAATTTGCCTTCAATGTTCAGATATGATTCATTCTGTCTTTCTGCACAGAAGCACTGGGAGTATCAGCCTGCTTTCCGAGATAAGCTTTAAACATTTCCACTCAAGCAACTGAAAACAGAAAAATACGGTTCTCTCTGCTTTTCCTAAGGTTTCAGCCCGTTTCCAAAGGCAGCTTGCTCTCATTACTGAGCCTGTGATGCCATCTGGTGGCATTCAGGAAAAATAAACAAATTTCCCTCGTCCATGGGGCCAAGGCTGCGCCATAATCTTTCCCAGAGCCCCTGGAGGGCTGTAGGCTTGGACCCCCATCACATAACAGGAGGGGCAGAGAGGTGGTGAGATTTGCCCAAGCCTTGTGGGCCAGCTCTGGGACTATGTATAGATCCATTGTGTTGCTCAAAGGCAATGATTATTCCCAGCTTTGTTGGGTCTAACTCATGGATTAGCAGTCTATTTAAGGTATTTTTATAGATACCTCCCGAAGTGAGTATATACCTCTCTCAACCGGTCAACACCGCCATATTCACAGCACAGACATGAATTAGGAAAGTGCTGTGATCCTCCTCTTCCACGCAGGACACTGAAGCTTAAAAAAAATAAAGCCTCTTGCCTAAGATCATGCAGAAGCTCAACAGCAAAATCAGAGAATTAAATTCAGATCTGCAAAGTTTAAATCACTTACTATGCTTCCTCTCTGAAAGGAATTTAACCAAGCCTGAGATAATCAGAAATACTAGCTTTGAGGGTACTGTATGTTCTTGGTAAATCAGATTTATCATGTTTTGAGAAACAAATGAGAAAACTATTTCTGTAGGGAAATACGTGTTTCCGAGGGATGAGACAAGAAAGAATAAACAGAGAGAAACAGACCTACTTTGTACAGCCCTTATAAAATTAAGGTGTCTGGGATTCTTCACCAGACAATGGCCTAAGATTAATCAGGTCTAAAAGCAGCCTGCTCATGAGATTTGTTTCATTTGAATATGGAGAAATGGATTCATAATAGTTATTTGTGACTAAATAAGTCAGCAGTGCCTGGCTTGGTGATTGCCTGGGGATATGCATGCAGTCTGATTTAGCAATAATTTCCATCCCTCTCTGCTCAATGAACAAATAAACTACTCTTGCCTGACAAGTAAATGCTGCAGCGACACTGGTAACTTTAATTAGAACTTATGGAAAACATTGCTATGAAACACAAAAATCAGAGTTAAAAATTCAACTCTGGCATCATCCTACAGTGCTAAATATACCCCTGCTTAAAAATAAAGGAAGATGGACTTTTAAATTTGTATCTGAGCTGCTGGATTTCTGAATACTATGTACTGTGGAAGGCTTTGATCTCACAGTGCTCTTTCGGTCAGCCTTATTTTGCTGCATCTAGCCAAAGAAAAATAAATTGCATAATTGGCCTGAAGAAATTTCCATTTCTGTTCTTCAGGTTTCTTATCTGTGTTCTTCTTGGCACAGGCGTTTGCCTTCCTTATCCCTTCATGTTGATAACTTTATGAGATTCTATTTGGGTTTTCTTAGTTTCCTACAAACTTTCTACTCAAGGAGCTCTTTAAGGCACCTAAACATCTTTTACTTGGCCTTTCTCAATTTTTCTTAGAGCAGTTTCAAGGAACAGCTCTAGATAAAATATACGATTACGGTCCTCACAACTTCAGGTCACTGCATCCCTTTGGCGTTAACAAGCCAGATTTTCCATATACCGCAAAGCAGCCCCAGCCGCCTTTTCACACCAAAACTGAGACAGGTGGAAGGTAAATTCGCTTTTCATAGAACAGGCTGGTGGCCCAGACACTCCTTAGCCATGTAGGAAAATCAGTTCCAGCTTCCTCATGAAGGGCTTCAAACATTGACCAGGCAAGTGCCGCATAACCCTGCCTCAAACCGTCCAGGCTGCCGCCACCTTCTGCCCCTGCGGCGCAGCCACGGATGCAACATTTGCAGGGACGGGGAGCGCGAGAGCGGGAGTGCGGCTGACGCTGCAGCCAAGCGGGACCATCACTCATTCGGGACGAACAATTCCTGTGTTTCAGTTCATAGAATCATAGAATCATAGAATTGTTCTGGTTGGAAGAGACCTCCAAGATCATCGGGTCCAACCATTAACCTAGCATTACCAAGTCCACCACTAAACCATGTCCCTAAGTGCCACATCTAAACGTCTTTTGAATACCTCCAGGGATGGGGACTCCACCACCTCCCTGGGCAGCCTGTTCCAATGCCCGACAACCCTTTCGGTGAAGAAATGTTTCCTAATATCCAATCTAAACCTCCCCTGGCGCAACTTGAGGCCATTTCCTCTTGTCCTGTCGCCTGTTACTTGGGAGAAGAGACTGACCCCCATCTCTCTACAACCTCCTTTCAGGGAGTTGTAGAGAGCGAGAAGGTCTCCCCTCAGCCTCCTTTTCTCCAGGCTAAACACCCCCAGTTCCCTCAGCCGCTCCTCACAGCACTTGTGCTCTAGTTCTTTGCCTTAAGGCTATTTATGTACTTCACATGAAACAGCCACAACTATCAACCTGGGATAGTTTCTTTTTTCTGTAAGGCGGCATAATATGAATGGATATTTAAGTACGTTCCCAAGGCTTTCATTGTCACTCAAAATCCTTTATGTTCAGATTGTTTCAGCCAGTCAGTTACTTCACAGAGCCTAAGCCATAAATGCTCTGTTTCTTAAATGCATGCTATCAATATATACATGAAAGAAAAATTAAAAAGATGTTTTTGAGACTAAGAATGCAAAATATAGCCTCCGGCTACAAAGCCTTTTATCTCCTAAAAATTTGAAAATGAATTTCAGAGTGATCATCAAATTCATTAGAGGCACAGAGATAATGAACATAACCTAATTAATCTCCTTCCTGCATTGGGCCATTTGCTAAGCGGTTTAGTGCACGCTAGGTGGCACCCCCAGCCTAGATGATTTCATCCTACTGCTTTTTCTCCTCAAAGAAAAGCTGAAATTGAGAAATACCTTTGGATTCAGTAATATGTTTTGGGCAAAATGGAACTGGACGATAGGCTAAACTGGGAGATGCTGAGGTCTGCACTGTCTTTAGGTCTTCTCTGTGGTGTTGCCATAGTGTGGATAGCATTAAGCAAAGTCTCACTCTGAGCTAAGTGCAGATAACACCATTAACAAATGCAATAAAAAACAAGAGCAAATAAACAAACTATTCAATGATAAACTATTTCCAGCTTGGATTTCACAACATGGAAACCGAAAAGACTTCTTTGCGTGCCCCTTGCAGTACAGACAAAGAACGAGATTAAGTAGTTGGCCAGCAAAGCCCAACACAAATACTTACAGACAAAATTTGATCTCCTCTCTGCAGTTCTCCGCTGAGATCGGCAGGCCCGCCTGCTAGGATGAAAGACACGAAAATGCCTTCCCCATCTTCTCCTCCCACAATGTTAAAACCAAGTCCTGTGGAGCCCTTGTGCAGGATGATTTTTCGAGGCTCTCTGTATAGAAACAAAATGATAATGTTTATCCATTCAAAACTCTTAGTGTGTACTCAATTTTCAAGGCATCTTAAGTGTACTATATTTTGCTTAAGATGCAATGGCCTGTTATTGCCTAAAGAAACCATTTAACAAATGAGATAAATCTGTTAATTGAAGAACAGATAAGTTAGGGATTAACCAGCATTATTTTTTTTCCCTTATGGTTGAATCCAAACATCTCTATTAGTTTCAGCCCACTGGAATCATCTTCACTAAGTGAAGTGATGAATTTATTAAAAGAAAAACCAGAACACTGACGATATTTTATAATCTCATTTATAGCAATACTATATAGATAAGTAGAATCAATCTTTACATGGTACCTTTTTTATTTTAAGTTCTAGTCTTGCTTTTTAAACAAACAAACAAAGAAAAAATTTAAAACTGTAGGCAAAGCAATGGCAAGTGTGTTTGATCCTGACAGATTTGGAGCAAATAGCATTTGTATGATCAAGCGAATAGAGCAGAATCTCGTGAAAAACTGCAGTTTGACGTTATCAGGAGCTTGCAATCGTAAAGTTACACAGCAGCTTTGTCACTCAACCAGGCTGAGGGATATCTGCTTTTGTCTTACTTGTTTAAAAAGCTGTTCATTATGATGGAAATCAATAAATAATAACAGCTACATCTCATACAGCACTTTCCACCTGGAAATTGAACATACGCCCCGAAGGATGTAAACGTAATAACATGTGTTCTACTGATGGGAAAACTTATGTCCAGAAAGAGGTGACTTTCCTAAGCCATCAAGGTAGCATCCTTGAGAAAGTGTCCCAGGTATTCCAGTTCCCAATCTCTACTTTGTATCTGAGGCCTCGGATCTGTCTCTCCCTCAGGTACACGGCACACACAACCATATATACATACACACACACCATATTTATCGGTACTTACCCCATTTCAAATCCCTCTAACAATTTACTTTCCATAAAAAAGTGTAAATGCTGCTATATCAGTATGCGTAAATCTTAAGCCCAGCCCTGCACACACTCACAAACACATACATTTACGTGTCTGTGACTCCTCACAGAGAAATAGGGTGTTCTTCTAATTCTCAGTTTTTACAAATAAAAGTTACCAGCAAAGTGACAGACGCACACACAACATCTACAGCAACATGCTCCAGAATGCCCCCCGTGAAAAGGATCCCACATTTCCTCTGTACTGTAGAACAGTTCCACGTCATACGAATGGTTTTTCATTTCCATTTTGTTTTTAAAGAAAAGGGAAAAGAAGGGAGAGAGAGAAGTGATGCATCGAGGGACGTTTTATTTGATGCGAGTCAAGTCTTATGGCTGCATACAGGGGGACGTAACCTTTACATGGTAATTCTAAAATCGGCAGGCGTTTGTTCATCTGTGCCCAGTGCTGATGTTCAAACAGTAGCCCCGGCTTGATCATGATCATGATCTTTAAATAACATCTCAACTTTCTGAAAGCTTAATATTGTCGAAAGAAAAAAACTAAAGCAATTTTTTTATAATATATTTAAAGGTGATTGTAACCTTTAGTGAAATATTAGTCCAACTCTACGTGCTCATCCATCTTACAACTTTTTCTTAATACTGTATAGTCAGAAAAGAACCCTTTAAATATACAGCTGAGAGAAAAAGACATATTGTCTTGAGTTTGTATGTTCTCAAAGTATTTTTAACCAATCAAAAAATAAAGGAGGTTTTCTTTTCTTTTGGATCATTGCTGTTGATTTGCCTTGTAGCCACACTTTTAGCACCTTCTTAAATATGTGCAGATTAGACATAATGTAATCCAGACCTAAGAAGTCTAAACAGGTTTTTAATTAGGAAGGGTGGCCTGGGGGTTGGAGCAAAACTAGGACAGCGAGCTGGAAGCGTGGATTCCTTCCCCCGCTCAGCCCATGTGCTGGAGTGATCTTGGCAAGTCATTTGTTCTTCCAGCTACAATTTCCTCATCCACAAACCGATACGGCGACACTTGTCGTCTTCGCGGCCTACACATCAAAAGTACTTTGCGAGAGACGAGCTACTGCCGTTATTATTTACCTGGGTACTGAGGAAAAAAAGGCAGCAAAGTCAAACAAATACATTCACATGCTCTGCTGGGCGAAGAGCTCTTGTTCAGAATGAAACGGAGTATTTCCACGTGTGACAGGCAGCTTGGATCGTGAAGTTGAAAGCCAGCGCTGCGGGGAAAACGGGGTCAATACAACTGGGTATCCACTGCACAGTAAGCTGCGCAGCTCAACAAAAAGTTGGCCCAGTTCTTAATCCCTGTCTCCGATCAAGTCAGCAGATTTATGCCTAAAACGCTGTCAGTGCTCTTTTGTAATTTTGGCCTTCTGACAGCAAAATTGACATTCTGCGCTCGGATGATTACGTCCAGAGGAAGCTCAAACAATGACGGGGAAATGTCGGAAGCCACGATTAGAACACAATGGGGTTTGGCTCCCGCTCGTTAGCCTAATCGGGTCATTTTGGTCATGACTCAAATTTGGCTGTATAGAGACTGACCGACCGTAACGTGTCCTCATAATTCTGTCACATCTGAGTATCCTGCGGAATCTGAAAGGTGGATTTAAGAACGAACAAGTGTTGTCGTCATCGTCATAGAAATAACCTTTAGCCACAACTACATTGCAAAACCTGCGGGAAGCGGAAGGAATATGCCAATTCACCACAGTCTAATAAATGACTAAGACTTTTTAAATGTATCATGGTTCACACTTGCATAGTGTACTTAGTATGAAAATGAAAAAATAAACCTTTATGGTGATAATAAAGCTTTGTAACACGCTATGAAGTTAAAATAGGACAAAAGTTTCTCAAGCAAACCAACTACAATGCCAGCCACTGACGAGGTCCTCGCGTAAGAGCAATGCAGACAGGAGTTATCTGTCGATGCTTTAGCCACACGCGAAGAACAGGCTAGTTTTGATAAAGCTAAAGATGAGGATGTTACGTATTTATTCACCTAGTATACAAATTTATAGGCATCTCTTTTAATATGATGGTTAAGGAGATCTAAGAACAGGTGCTCCAATTTTCCTTTAATATCTGGGAAGCCACATTAGGAAAAACGCCTTTGCTTCTATTAAAATTCTTTATGAACCTAATTGTCCTACTCATGAAGGGACTTTCGACAGAATGCAGATAAACGCTGCAGCGGAATCAAAGACTCCAAGACGACACGGTGATGGGAGAGCAAGAAGTGAAAGAAAAGTAACTCAAATGTGAACGATGTTTTCCTGCAGTAAGTGCACTCAGTCGAAATACGTAGTTTTCTGCAGAAAACAGCAACCGAGGCAAAAGGAATTTCAGGGTGACTTGTTTTAAAAGCTCGCTGTTTTGTTTGGAGGCAATAGGTGGCACCCTGTAGCTACCTAGAAAAAAGGATCAGTCTAACAGCCAGCGTTTCTGAAATGCGTGTTTCTCCCTCCGGCTTTAACTATTTATCCCATTTACAATTTCTTCTGCGATAAATACGGCTGAAGGTAAGTTTCGAGGTGCTAACAAAGCGTACCAGCACTTTAATTCTGCGTGTGCATGTTTGGTGTCCTCCTGCAGCTTTGTACCAAATACAGACAGAGAAGAGCAGCAGGGGAAATCAAGCAGAAATGAGAAAGGAGTGTCAGATGAAAACATTCCCGGACTGACAGAAGGCAGCAGAAGGGAGGGGAAAAAAAAGAAAAAAAAAATGAAAAGAGCAAAGAAAAGCAAGAACAGGATAAAGGGAGACAGTGCGTCTGTAAAGGAGAACAGGGAAGGAATTAAAAAGGTAGAGAAAGAAGAAAGGAAGATTCACTATAATAGAGCCAGGAGCAAAGGAGCAAATAAAGTGCTGCAATCCACACAAATTTACAGGCTCCGAAATCAATGGGAGAATCAATTTGGATGGACTTGGTTACTCGCTTCAGGGAATTCATCAGATCAGATTCTGTAAAGCACGTTATAAATTGCAGGTCTGGTGTAAGAGCAAAGTATTATTAAATTAATATTTGAAACCAATAAGTAGTAATAAATCAGAGTGGGTAAAGCTTCGACACTTAAGAAAATTTCTCCTGTCATAAAAATGTGATTAACAAAAATAAATCAAAAAAGCCAGGCATTTTTCCTCCTGAACATTTTTTTTTGGTTCATGCTTGTTTTATTTGTTCATTATCTTGAAAACAGCTAAGTGTTTTGTATTTGCTACCTTTGTACTGAAAATTTGTTTTGATCAGTTTACTCTTTTACAATAAGAAAATGATAAGACAAAAAAAAATTGAGTATCCCTATCATCCTTCTAGATTGTGAATCCATAGTAATTACAGATTTAATTTAAGAGATTAAAAATTAGACTGATAAATGAAGGGGAATAGCTTTCTGAAAACAAGTAATTTTTATAGTAACTAACTGAAAGGAAATCCATTTTTAATTTGCTTATTTTGTGCCGCTGGCTACATTAAAGAATACCGGCAGTTTTAGTATTCATCTCACACTGACACAGCTCTGTCTGTCTGTTTCTTTTGCACCATGTATAAAATTGGGGCCTTGAAATGCTTTTGTGCTTTTTGGAACATCTACAGAAATATTAAGCACATTGGGTGCTTTCAAATATCGGACCCTAGGGAGTTCTTCAGTTATATACAATGCATGAGGTATCCCAAATCCGCAGGGGCTTAAAACTATGGCTTTGGTCTTGCTTTGGCTGCAGGTTTTTTGTTGTTTTTGTGTGGTTTTTTTAAAAAAAAAAATGCTGTTTGCTTCACAAAGGCCATTGCAATCATACATCCCTTCGTGCACGTGCTGATTTGGTGGCACAGTAACGCACACCTTCGAAAGCCCAGAAGAATATTTATTTATGCCACGGCGTGGGTTGGGGCAGCACCCAGGGTCCAGCCAAGGCCCCGCACCCTCTGCGCAAAGCACTGCACACGTGTCCCGCAACCAGAAGCGTTCAAGCTTATTAAAGCAGCAAACAGCAGGAGGGAAAACTGAAGGAGGGATAAATTGCATTGCTTGGTTATGGTCACACATTAGTAGTTCATCAGCGGGGAAAAAAACCCCAAATCTAAGGGACCAAAGTGCCCTTCTCCTGTGCAGTACGGCGTTTGGCTTCTGACCGTTCACTGTGAGCCCTGAGCTCGCCTGCTGCGAGTCCGTCGGCTAATCAAGCCATTTCTTTTTCGGTACAATACTTCTAGTTTTCTTCTCATGCTTCAAAAAAATCCTAATAAATAACTGCATGCTTATTTCAGAAAGCCAGAGGGCATTCATAGTGGAATGACCCAACAAAGGTAATCCAAATAGATTGAGCATTCTTCTTCCTTCCTCCCAGCGTTTAACACAGAAAGCCGGGATGCACAGAGGATGTGCCAGTGTGTATGATGTTTTAAAATCTGATTAATCACACGAGAGAGAATTTGAAATCTTAAGTGGCTGAAGGCCTGCAATATGCACAACACATCTTTTTAGAAGACTTTGAAGCTCAGGTGAAGCCAAATTTACTCGCCTTATTTAAATTTTATTTAATACTTTCTTCAACTCTGCTTCACAACAATATAGAGAAAAATTTATTTGCAGTGCTCTCATCTGTCGTTTCATTGCAATATCACTTCTGTGGCATCTTGGCTTTTACTTTTCCCCTTGCTATTCCCCTCTTAGGCTTGGCGAAATCTTTCCGTCACGATGTGAAGCAGCACTCCCCCTTGCCTTCCTCCCCAGCCCTCCCTCTCTCTGCCTTTCCCGTGAGGTTTCCAGGACAGCGCGAGCCGGCAGCGGCGGGGAGCCGGCAGCCCGGCCTCCTCCAGTCCCCAGACCTTTGCCACCTCGGAGCCTAAGGGAGCCTGAACACACCAGTGTCACCCATCGGTGCTGCACCTGAGCCGGTGGGGTCTGAGCCCCGATTTGTGACTTCAATTATTATTATCCTGATTTCAATTATGGTTGAAAATAACAAAAATAAGGAAACTTTCCTCTTATCTATTGCTGTCACGTTGAGATCACAGCCCAGAGGGGTAAATTTGCCTCCTTAAACTGAGACAACGCTTTGGTCACGTGCAGAGTATTCATTTTCATTACGTGTATTGATTAGTGACTTATCAGTTCATTTTGCCAAATGTTGCTATACGAACAACTAGGCGTTCAGCCTTTAATGAGATGTTCACTTATCATATCACGTAGCAAAATATAATTTTGCTTACTACAGTTACCCATTCTGCTTGAAACAAGTATTTCATCTGTTTATTTGACTATGCTTTCCTTGGCATTTCTTGTTGATTGAATGTTGACATTAACTATAGAAGCAATACTTTATCCTCACTTCAATACTGACTGCATTTTTCATGCATTTATTCTGCAAACATCATGTCTAACTTGTCACAAACTTTGAAGTATATTTCATACGAGGGAACCTACTGGGAGCCAGGCTTCAACCTGACTGATGCATGCATGAGTGCACTGGCTTACACATGTGCAACTTTATTTGTTTTGTGGGAACCCCTCTGGACTTTAACAGTCTTTCATGTTGTCTTTCCTAGAGAAATTAAAGCCTGCACACCAGGCAATGTTTTCTGCTTACAGCTAGCAAGATGGGATTGGCATACAGCAATAATCTCTTATTTGACAAGTGAAACTGGTCTATGTTTTTACCATGACGTCTGACATTTACTTCAAATGCACAGGAGTACACCTCCTAGATTTGAGAAATCTCATTGATTTCTAGAGCGACAATGTAGGACAACTAATCTGCTCTGTAACTTTGAAAGGGAGATGATTGTTCCAGTGAGCTTATTCATTTATACTTTGTCTCACATAAGCACTTGTCTCTCTTCCCAGATCCAGGAGGTGCATTACTTGCATGCTAATAATCAAAATAAATCCTGAAAACTGCATCTCTGCTCCACCTGCTATACCCAACACAGGCAACTCCATAGAAGAAAGGTTGCTTGGCATCCTGCTTTTAAAAACTATTGGTTCCATATTGGAACCACTTTTCTATAAACTATTACTTACAGCATCCGATGGCTCTATTTACCACGAATGCTCCAGCTTTTCAGTTTGTAAACAAAGGTGGATGAGATGGAAATGGTGATAGGCAATGGCCTTGTGCTGCCGGGAGAGAGGAGGTATTCAAAGGCTCAGAGAATACCTAAAATAGCAGTGCCTCTAAGCCATGCTTCGAAATACCAATACACAGTCCGTCAGTAGCAAGCATCCAGAACTACTTTATATAAAACACTTTTGAAACACAAAGCGGTCTGTAATATCTGTCCTGTTCAGAATAAAAATTCTTACCCTTAGTCATGGTTCAAATGCTGTTTATTTATGTATAAATATTTATATATATTTGAGATACTCAGTCACGTTGATAAATTTGTTTAAAATTTCCATCAAAACACTCTTGATCAAATAAGCTGAAATCCCAGTCTAAGCAGCTCAGCAGAAGAGATGACTGGTAGCATATAAAATACAATTTAGCCTGAACGTCAACGGCAGAGAGAATAGCTGTCGTACACCACTAACATTACAGCTTCGTGCAATAGTACAGCAGGATTGCCAAATAACAGCTTTTAGTTCTCCTCCAATATTTTTCCTACTTTGAATACTCACAGTTAAACTTGTTCATTAAAACCATTTCAAACAGCTCAGACTAACAATATTTTCAAATCCAAACATAATAGTTTTCTTGGGTTTAAACCATGCAAATAAACCATTAAGGAAGTTACTAATTGGATCGCACTAACAATGACATCAAACACCTGTGACGTTCATGCTTTTATACACATAGTA
Source organism: Phoenicopterus ruber ruber (assembly GCA_009819775.1). NCBI lineage: Eukaryota > Metazoa > Chordata > Aves > Phoenicopteriformes > Phoenicopteridae > Phoenicopterus > Phoenicopterus ruber. The sequence goes on from CM020215.1 coordinate 212,856,041, forward strand.
AATCTGTTCACCTCATGTACAGTTATTAAACTGTGAAGAATATATGGCTTGAATAGAAAGAAAATGTAATCTTTAAAGACGTCTTTATTTTTTTCACCTTGTTACTTGTTTTTTTCCTGCATATGAAGTCCACAAAAGTTTTTACATATGAATCCATTACCTCGATGAAAAAACTATTAAAGTTTTTTTAAAATCTGTTCTAGCCAGCTCAATTGTCACACATTCAACAGGGCGGAAAGGAATAAATGCCAGCGAATGCAATTCCCCCTGTATTTCTTTAACCCTCCCATATTTCATTACTCCTTTACGGGACCCAATAATTATATTACTTCAGTGACTACACAGTCAGGCCACGAACCGGAGCGCGTGCTAGGGATGCCGTGCAGGTGAGGCAGCTATTCACAAAGGGCATCTCAAAAGCAATATAATGAGTCACCTAAATACAGGACTCTACTGATGGAAACCCGGTTCCTAAAAGAGAAAACTAACTTTGTTTTGACCTCAAATTGTATTAGCTATAAACATACTTAGCAGCATGGACTTCACAAAAACATTAGAGTAAATCAAGCTTTAACATAATGAAATATTTAAGGCTGAGCTGATTACTTATTTTTGCTCAGCGGTGTAATAGGCCAACAGTTCCACTTTCCTATGTGAAATGAAATATGACTCAGTGTAAGTTGATTAGTAATAATTACAAGCCAGATATTCTTCTGCCTCCCGAACAGCAGGAGACCTGTAATATCAATTGCAGATTTCCTGTGCTCTAATGATTCGTACACAATATATGCGAGTTGTGTGTGTGACCAGTACAGATTCTGCAATTTACCTAAAAATTCACGTAGACAGATTGATTTCCAAATTTCAATAGGATTTTAAACCTGTAGGATACCTCCTGAATGATGGAGTCCAGTAGACCAAGTCAGAGACATCATAATAGAATTTCTTTCCTTAAATCTCAATTTAGTAAACTCTTTTTTTTTTTTTTATTTTTCCCTTTTTTTTTTAATCCAATCACCATCTTAATTGGTAAACTTGTTCTTGAAGCTCAGTTTTATGTCAAACCTCAATTTATTCATGAGTTGATTTGAGGAAAAGACAGAGGAATTTATTATAACTCTGCATTAGAGAGAAAGAGAGAGATAAAGAAAAGAAATCCAGAATGAGGGTGTTTAAGCACTGAGACAGACTGCCCAGAGCTTGTGCAATCTCCACGTTTGGTGATAGTCCCAGCTTCACTGGACAAGACCCTGGGCAACCTGATCTAACTTGAAAGTAGCCCTGTTTTGAGCAAGAAGGTTGGATGATGAGGGCTTCCAGACGACAGCCCTTAAGCCATATGCACCTTTCCTGTAGCAATTTCATTCTTCAGTCTTGTTTTCAATGAATAATGACTATAGCTGTCCTACACATTTTAAATAAAATCTTAAAATCTTAGATCTTAGATCTAGATTAGAAAGAAAAAATTGAGACTGGTGAGAAAAACAGTTCAGGCTTCACTTAGGGAGTGGATTATTTCTCATATCTACCATTTTGTTTTCTGACTGCACCACAATAAAGTTGTAACATAAACCAAAATACAACAAGATGACATCTTTCCTCTGTGGAAACTTTGGATTCTCACTTTTATCGCAAGAAAGAAAAGCTTTGAAATAGGACCTGAGAGCAGCCAATGACAAGTTATTACCCACGTCTACAAAATATTTCACAGTTCCACATTTCTATGGGAGGGGAGAAATGTTTTTTGTAAACGACACCAGTCAGTGCAACCAAAATCCGTGTTTGTTAAATATCAGCTTTTCTAATATCATAAAGATGCAAAAATATTAACTGTGGTTGTGAATTATTCATATTTTACCCAATTATTTCTGTTAAAATGGAGTCAGCCAAGTACTCAGAGCTATACCTCTACAACGAACACGTTAATATACACAGATACACACCAGCACGGGATTATTATTCTCTATCAGTACTTCTTCATTCTTAGTTTGGGACACTGCTTTGTCAAAAAGAGCTCATGCATGCATTAAGAAAATAGCGTAAGACTTCACTGGGTATTTCTGTGATAGTGGGAACCATTTCACAGCTAGCACATGTAAACATGAACACTAGTCAAGTGAGATGAATTGAAGAGGTTGTAGTTAACGTATCTCCAGGACAGATGTTCTCATCTCCATGAAAACCAAACCTTTCAGTTTAAGTATCTACAAAGGATCAGTACTAATTTGAAAGTATTTATTTCTGCATTTCACAGACTGAAACACTGTGGTATGCGAAAACACATCTAGTTACCAGCTATGTGTGTGTGGGTAGCTCAGTGCCTGGCTTAGTGGTATCTGAGAGCTCTACAGGCAGCTTCAACAGAGAATCATCTTACCCTTCCACAGAAATGGTCCGCTGCAAGCTCACTGTGGGAGGACGCGTTGCAGTGCTGTGCTGGGAGTGACTGTGTGACCAAGGAAGAATAAAGAAAAGCACTTGTTAAAGAAATACAACGTTTCTCTTATTCTTATTGTCTCTAGCAGTTTAGCTAACGTCAAAATAGAAATAACAATCAGATTGTTTTATGCGTGTCTAAAGCATTTTAACTGCAGCGATGCTCATCTCTTCAAAAAAGGGCTCAACCCTACAATCCCTCTTGTTTAAAATCAGGTTTCAATCCTCATTAAGAGCAGACAATGAAGAGAATAGTTCCCGCTTATCTTTCTTATTCTTTTAAAAATATATATATACACACACAGTTCAGTGACTTAAAATAACTTAGATGCTAATTGTTCTGCTAAATATACTAACCATAAAACACAAAGTTAATTTCAGGGCAGAAGGTAAAAGAGTAAATGACAATATTTTCAGTCTCATTCTCAGTGTTTCTCAGGCAGAATGCTCAGTAACAGAGGACATGCGCTGCTTATAATTGCACCATAATGTAACTTTGAATTTTACAAATTTCAACCAACATTCACTATTTCTATCAGATTTTAAGTAGCTTGAGTTTTCTCCGCATGAAATTATATCCATCTAAGACACAACGTTTAGAAAAAAATATGACATTTTCTAAGCAAAACACAGACTCCGTGAAAGAAAAATCTTTTTGATTGAAAATCCTGAGGTCTAATGGCTTCTTTCATACGTGTTGTCATGGTTAAGGAACCTAGTTACTGTATTACATAAACCCAATAAATTACGCAGTATATGTTAACTTCAGCATTGTACTATTGTATAATAGTATTGTACCATTCCTATTCATGTAAATATAAATGGATAACAACACAGCATCAGTCAGAGGCAGGTCAGTGATAATAAATGGCATTCCTTATCCAAGACAATGTGTTTAAAAACTAAAAATAAAAAGCAGAAGCGTCTGGGTGTATCCTCTGATTAGTTTAAATGGCCACATCACACAGAGAGGCCCAGTATTAATAATGCAAAGTACACATTAAAAATCAATCTTTCAGTCAGTTTTATATCATTGGTTCTACTAACTGCAGATTTTATCTTGCTTTCGAGCTCTGTATCCAACTCGAGCTGTTTGTTCAGAAGGAGCACACCTTATTTTCGTTAAAAGCTGAGAAGTTCAACATTAGTGAGCAACACATCTGTTTTACATGCATTTTATCCTGTAGCACAGCCAATACGGCCTGTCTGACAGGCGAGATACCATTTTTCGTGTGTAGCACATGGAGTTGTGGCACACGACATCGTGGCACAGGACAAACAACTGCCTGCTGGTGTTCCCTGCTGCGACCACGGTGCTCTTGTGTCATGTCAGTAAGCTGCTGTACTCATCCCCCTTCTGAGTATTTCAGAAAGTTTGTGGGAAAGTATATTCCCCTTATAAGAAGAACTATGGAGTGTTTTATCTGTTTTATAGCAAAACATAGGACATACAGGAGTATCATGAGTCTCTGGCATCATAGCGTGAACAGAATAGTTGAGTTGGACAAACAGTTGGACAGAATAATATTTTATGAATATTAAAATGTTAACATTTCACATTAAGTTTGCATCTTGCAAATGACTTAGGGTGCATATTTTTAAACTACTCTTTTTTTAGCGTTTATGCATTTTTTTAAAACTATGAAGTTCAGGTTGTGGCTTGTCTTCTGCCCCTCTCCCTCTACAGAGCTGGAAGGGAACATACATTCTCACGTTCCTGTACTGGCTTCCCATGCAAAATTAGTAAGGAAGAGAACAGCCTTTCCCCTGAATTCCCCCCGTGTGTACACGAAACAGAAGGGGCACACCTCCTTCTTTTCCCCGTGCAGCTTGACACTCAGAAACTTTATTCCCTGAAGCTGCATCAGGAGATGCAAAAATACAGCTGGTACGAGGAAGGAGAACCCAGCAGAGATGATGTATGTCACGGCCCTCGAAGTCCCACTATAAGTCAAGGTGTGTTTCCAAGAGAAGGATGGCGAAGCCGTGCCCGAGCTATAATGCCGAGGCCAAACCCACAATGGAGACTTTAAACAAGCCGCTTATATTCTTGCAACAGATGCTACATATTTTATGGGGAAAAAAAATCTATTAACAAGGCACGGCAAGTTAGCGACTGAAGGTTTCATGCAGGAATTGGGTTTATTCCACAGATGTTGTGTAGTGTTCTGTTTTTCTAAGGAGTGTTGTCATAGGAAAGGGAAGCTGAGGAATGACAACTGATATGGCACTTTGCCTTAAAACATTTAAGCCACCTCTCCCTGTTTCAAGATCTCCTCCTTACTAGAACCATGGCATACTCTTATGACCAGAGCCACAATATCTACATCCAAACACAACCAGCAGAACTGGCATGAATTCTGAAAGCTTTGTTTCTTTTCCCAAAAAAGATTTCAGCTTTGCCCTATTTTTACTACAGCAAACTTGTTTATATAACTCTGACCAGCTTCAAAACGAGCAAAATTAAAGGTAGGACCTTCAGCTGCTAAGTACTAAAACCAAATAATTTCTTTTTTATCTACAGAATTAGTAACTGAAGATGGCCACAAAATCATATTGAATAGTAAGCACTTGGGATATGACTATGTTTGGATGTTGCAAATAAAAAAATGGGCTACATTCACCAAAGTAATTTACAGAACGGTGAATTATTGCTCCGGCACTGGAAGATTCAAAATGAGGAAAGGGACCAGTCTGATCACTGTAATAGACTCCCAGTTCCCACAGCGATGCTGCATTTTACTGATGAATTCAACTACCTTTGAGGACTGGTACTTAACCCGGGCTACTTTGTGCAAAAACTGAAGGTTATAACCTCTCTGCTTCTAAATATTCTATATAATGAATGAATAAAGACTAAGAATTTTGTCACCGTATTATTCATAATGGCCTTTACAGAATTAGCAAAAATTCTTGGTCTTTATAAAAGATCTCTGTTTGACATCACACACTTTTCTTTAACATGGAGCAAATTACCTTTCTGAACATAGACCTGCCTAGATCTAAAGCTGGTATTGCTGCACTCTTGTAAATTTATTACTGGATTTCGCTATTCACATATGTTAAAAAAATTGGACATCTTTTTATAAATGTAAATTGATATTGTTTAAAACATACGATTTCTATTTAGAAAGGTCGATGAAAGTGCTATTTATGAATTTCCTAAGGAAAATCATTGTTGAAACACAAAATTGAAATGAGACCAAATAGCATTTCCAGGAGTGACTAGGAGCACCAGGTTCCTTGATTTTGGATGTCCAGTCTAAAACGCTTCCAAAACGTTGCTTTGCCAAAAGAGGATATTCATCCCTTTCAGAAAACCAGATGTGTAACGTCTCGGCAGAAGGGCAAGGTACCCAGAACTCACTACCCGCTCTCCGCAGCCCCTTGGGAATCTGTGCCCTGCCATCCCAGCTGCTTCACAGTTCCCCTCACAGTAGTGGTATGGCTGGGGCAAGAAGAGGCAAATCAACCAAAGAATAATCCAGACAGGCTGGCAAAAGAAGAATATTCAGAAAAAAGAGCAGATTCTCGGGAAAACAAAACACATTTCAATGATGGACTGAAAAAAAAAAGACTAGGATGGCAATATTATTTTCTATTATATCATCAGATGCTCTATTAAGTCATGTAATCCCATAACAAGTATGAATTAGAGCAGTGATTTCAACTCAGTATCCTCCCGAAATTACCAAACCACTCAAGCACTAGATGTCATCAGCATCCCTCGCTGGAACGACTACCTCATTATGCAAAGCTCTGCAAGGAACCTCATACCTCCCTGCTTCCAAGCGAGGGGCTCAGCTGGGCAATATTCCACTCATTAGAAGCCCTTTTCCAATCCCAGGTGTTTGTGACATAGAGTTCAAATGAGTCCTCAGCTTTTTTTCATGAAAATAATTCATAACTGGTGATATGAAAACTCATTTTTTGTAGATAATTCTAAAAATCAAGTTTGATGCTCAGTACAAGCTTATGCCTTCTAAGGTATCGTCATGAACACAATGACAGCTAAAAATCAAAACCGCGGTTTAATCACTGCTTGACACAAATGCCTATCCAGTTGGGGACAGGAATAACAGTCTGATATCATTCCTAACTGACTTATTTAAAAGATAAAGCTCCTGGTGGCTTCTGTCAAACTGGTGGAACCAGGAGAAAGAAGCTGTTTCCATCACATGCTTCATACACTTGTGCGTGTGTCATATCTTTTGTAGCACAAAAGAAAATAAAACATCTGAGTTACTGCCACCAATATTTTCTATGATGAATGCCTAAACATAGACACATACATCCCTATTGAGATATGTAGGTAAGTAGCATATTTTTACACTCACAGATCTAAACATTCAAAGTTCAACATTTAAGCTTACAAAAATGCTACCCTTTCTCTGAAGTGATACGGAATGAACGTCTCAATAGTTTTAATAATATAAAGTAGTAATATTTCAATATACTACGCGGTACTCGAGCCACACAAGATGGATTTTCCCTGAAGAAATAAATCTCACATCCTGTAAAATACCAGTTTTAACTTAATTCTGTATAATTTTAGTTCATTGAGACAAGGGGAATATACCATACTTGTAAGACAATTCATATGAGTGAAGGAACAAAGAGTGAGATTCTAAATGAATAATAAAGGGTAAAACAGGGAGCAAAGAATCCAACCTCTCTTGTTCAATGGGTTTAAGTTTTTTTTTTTTTGTTTTAAACCTATTTCTTAGGCAAGGCCTGGCATTTCATGACTTTGTTAAATACTAAAAATAGAGCAGCCTGGTGTCAACATATTTTTTAAATGTTTATTATGAAAATAATAATATCAATATGTATTATATTAACAAGAAGGCGAGTAGCCAGTCTCCCTAGTTTTAATTCTGTTCTAGCCCAAGGATGCTCTGACGGCACTTCTGCTCTGTGGGTGATGCTGAAAGTGGAGGCAGCACCATAAACCCTTCTTTCCCTGGAGGGACCACATGAACTACCGCCTTCCCGTCACAAATGACACTGTCACCAACACACAATTTCCCAGTGAAACCCCTACCTGGGATGAAACAATCATGTTAGGGAAACATTTATCGTGTTTTAAACTTCTATAATGCAATTTGGCAACTAAAAATAAGGACAAACCAGCATTAAGGGATCAGACTGCATAACACTCAGAGTTCATCCCAAGGCCTGCTTATTGCATTGAGGGTGGAAGAAAAAAGATTATTACGATCTAAAATTTTTCCTGGTCTCTAGAAAGGACAAGGGGTAATGGTTTTAAACTAAAGGAGGGGAGATACAGGCTAGACATAAGGAAGAAGTTTTTTACAATGAGGCTGGTGAAACACTGGCACAGGTTGCCCAGAGAGGTGGGAGATGCCCCATCCCTGCAAACATTCCAGGTCAGGCTGGACGGGGCTCTGGGCAACCTGATCTAGTTGAGGATGTCCCTGCCCATGGCAGGGGGTTGGACTAGATGGCCTTGAAAGGTCCCTTCCAACGCAAACTATTCTATGATTCTATGAAAAGTCATCAGCTTTCCTCTCCAAACCCACCTCCTACCAACAAAGAACAGTTGTCCTCTGTTTGCTATAGCCCTGATTTAGGAAACCTTTTGGTTTCATATATCTGTTTTGTGACGCAGCCAGTGACACAGGCTGGACAGAGACCTCCCCGAACACTGGCTTCGGAGCAGCATTCCTGAGGTCCCAATTCTGAAACTTCTGAAGAAAAGTATACAAACTCCATGTGTCTATCAATACATTCTGTGCAGAAAACAAATGAACAAACAAACAAAACCCCCAAAACTAGAGCTCCGAGTTATTCTTTGTTATTCATAATACTAAAAGAAAAAAGATTGAAATTCAGTATTGAAAAAGTTCCACTGGAGAACAGTCAAGGGAACGCTTTATGATGTATTCTCAGCATGTTGTTTCTTATGTCACGGATTGGAGGTAGCAGTGCAGTTGTTTATAAAGCTTCTAAGCCTTTGCTTTGATGGATGTAAGAGTTTAAGAAGGCAACACTCTTTAATTCCATTAATGTGGAGTTTTAATTCAGCTCAGTGAAGTGAAACCAGCTTTTCCTGATGCTGCCGACAGCTAAACTTCTAACTTAAATGAGTTTTTGCTCTCCTGTGGGATTAATTAGAAGACCAGAGAGTGCTTTTTTGGTATTAATTTTATCTCAGCTACAAACAGCTTGATAATATCCAGTACTGACAGGTACTGACCCATATTAGAAGTGTCAAACTAACCAGACAGTCTCCCATCGGAGGTAAATAGGAACCTTGAGAGAATAAGACTTTGAACCCTGCTACTTTCAGATCACCCTTAGGCAACAAAGCCGCGCATGAAATGTAACGCTGTCTTCATGCACAGGCACATGCAATGAGGATTTCTGGAGTCACTTAGCAACCATAACTCGTTTTTTAAAATGGCGTCTGTACATATATTCTACAAATAGTATTGCTAAGCTAAATACCTACCCAGTGGAAAACAGAAAAGAAACAAAATGAAGGATTAGGCTGTCACCGACTAAAAATATGTACAAGAATGACCACACTACATCAGGTTCTCTGGAGCAATTACCCTTGCACAAGTAAAGTCAATAAGGTTGCTAACCTCTTCCCCTTTCCTTCCTTCCTTCCTCCCTTCCTTCCCCAAAGAGTAGCCAAAGAGAAGTGGTTAGCCACATTCTGCAACTTAGAGTATTGGAGTTATTGCAGCCCTACATTAGCACCTTATAGCAATACGGAAGAATGCAAGGTGAAACTGTGACTCAGAGGAATGCTTCAGCTCGTGGAATAAAGCTAATTATCCACCTTTGTTAGCTGTGCGCCTAAGTCAGCATCTATCTTCAAAGTGGTGAAACATCCACTGACTTCAGGTCTGCTTCCTTACACCTGAGGTACTTGCAGGAGATAATTATAAGCTTTAAAATACAAAAAAATACATTTATCTGAGAAGGAATTGTTATTTTAGTTTGAAATATAATATTTAAAACAGCTGAAGAAGTTTGGACTGATGTGTGGGGGACTGAAAATAATTAGGCATGCTGTTTAAAGAAGTAGAGCAGAGAGGTTATACTGTTGATGAAGTTTCACACGTAGTCTCATGTTCACATGTAGGGTAAATACAAACAGACACAGTGCTGGGAAGAACACAGCCCTGAGCAAACTAGGCATACGGAGTGAAAACCATAAGAAAAAAATCCTCTGACAAATCAATACAGAATTAAGTGGAACAAATGTTTAGGACACGAGACCTGTTTTAATGACTCAGACATGGTACCTTGCTCTTTTGGGAGGTTATTCTGTTCTAGAAGCCGCTGTTAGGTATTGATTTCTGTTATATCATACACATGTTTTATTTTGCTTAAATTCCTCCCTTTCATCCCATCCTTATTCTAATTCATTATGTTCCTTGTTCATACCTTCTCCTCATACTTTGGACAGACTTGGGTTGTTAGAAGTGGGACACCTAAATCTCCACGGCATTCCAAGACATTCGGTTACGGTTAAAAAAATAAATCTCGAGCCTTCCTACTAGCCTCTCAGTTTTATTATTATTATTGTTACTATTATTACTGTAATGAATATGAGGAATGATAAAGCTCCACCTGGGAGTTGAAATACTCCCTGGTGACGTTAGTTTGACAATCATACCAGCTGAGGATTGAAGTTTATATGTCAAAATATTTGCAACAAGTGAAAAACATATTTAGGTATGTAGAAAAAAAAAAGGGGAATGGAAAGAAAATCTGACTTTCTCAGTTGCTTAAACAATATCAGATGGAAATGATCCGTGAACAACTGAGTTTGGCTCTAATTACAGTTGTGGAAGAAGATGATGTTTTCATGAGTTTAAATAGAGAGTGTTTGTTTAGGAATGACAGAAAACTTCCCGACGTACTCTGCCTGGCCTCCCAATTACCTGCGCCTCGTGGTACCCTGGGCCCAGGGCCTCGTACAATGCCGAGTTTTCAATTCCTCATGGAGAAAGCAGCTGTCACCCCCCTCCCTACTCTTTGACATGATGCTTGTGTAAGTCAGCATCACTACGGTGTTTTTGCCGTGCTGCTACACTCGAACGCCATACCTCATTTACTGTTTGCTATCACTCCTAATTCTCTTCCGACATCAGTGCTTTCCAAGCATTACCATTCCAATGATTCGCACCAGGTGTAAGAAAATTGGAGATGGTTTCATCTCTACGTGACAGAAAAACAAGCATTCTTGCTGGGTAAAAAGAAATCAGCTTCACCAAAGGAAAACACATGCTATAGTACAGAAAAATGCCTTAATCAGTCAGGTCTTCTGTAACGTAATAGAAAGAAAGACGTACTTTAGCAAAAAACTCCTATTAAGGATGTCTGGAGACACTAAGTAATCAGAATGTTGAAACAATTCAAAGGCAGAGTTCCAAAGCTTGTGGCATTATATGGCTGGAAGGTGTTACTCAGCTTCCCACTCATTTTATGTATATGTATTGGGTTTGCATGGCCAGGTTTTGGTAGCCAGGGGGCTACAGGGGTGGCTTCTGTGAGAAGCTGCTGGAAGCTTCCCCCATGTCCGACAGAGCCAATGCCAGCCGGCACCAACACGGACCCGCCGCTGGCCAAGGCCGAGCCCATCAGCGACGGTGGTAGCGCCTCTGGGGTAACAGAGTTAAGAAGGGGGAAGAAAACCTGCTGTGGGATTATAGCAGCGAAGAGAGGAGTAAGAATATATGAGGGCAACAACTCTGCAGACAACAAAGTCAGTGGAGAAGGAGGGGCAGGAGGTGCTCCAGGCGCCGGAGCAGAGATTCCCCTGCAGCCCGTGGGGAAGACCATGGTGAGGCAGGCTGTGCCCCTGCAGCCCATGGAGGCCCACGGGGGAGCAGATCACCCACAGCCCGGGGAGGACCCCACGCCGGGGCAGGTGGATGCCCGAAGGAGGCTGTGACCCCATGGGAAGCCCACACTGTTGCAGGCTCCTGGCAGGGCCTGTGGCCCCGTGGAGACAGAGGAGCCCAGGCTGGAGCAGGTTTGCTGGCAGGACTTGTGACACCGCGGGGACCCACGCTGGAGCCGTCTGTTCCTGAAGGACTGCACCCCGTGGGAAGGACCCACGCTGGAGCAGTTTGTGAGGAACTGCAGCCCGTGGGAAGGACTTGTGTCGGAGAAGTTCACGGAGGACTGTCTCCCGTGGGAGGGACCCCACGCTGGAGCAGGGGGAGAGTGTGAGGAGTCCTCCCCCTGCAGAGGAAGGAGCGGCAGAGACAACGTGTGATGAACTGACCGCAGCCCCATTCCCCGTCCCCCTGCGCCGCTCGGGGGGAGGAGGGAGAGAAATTGGGAGTGAAGTTGAGCCCGGGAGAAGGGAGGGGTGGGGGGAAGGTGTTTGAAGATTTGGTTTTCTTTCTCATTACCCTACTCTGATTTGATTGGCAATAAGTTAAATTAATTTTTCCCCAAGTTGAGTCTGTTTTGCCCGTGACGGTAATTGCTGAGTGATCTCCCTGTCCTTATCTCGACCCACGAGCCTTTCGTTATATTTTCTCTCCCCTGCCCAGCTGAGGAGGGGAGTGACAGAGCGGCTTTGCTGGGCACCTGGTGTCCAGCCAGGGTCAACCCACCACACTCTTTATTTGTCATCCTTAATTTCAAATGTCAGTATTTTTCCTATTAAAAATGGGAAGCAATAATATGTGCATCCATATATGTATAGTCTTTCTTTGGCTATTGATGTAAGTGGTAAGAGCAGGAAACATAAATTTTCAAGCAGAAACTTAGATCCCTGATTTTCAGCCACTCCGCTGGACCACTCTCCTTGCCATTGCCCACAGGTGGTGGAACTGCATCTACCCCCCGCACCAAGCGATGCAGCCGGGGGCCTAGGGCCACCACGGCTGAGCCTCTGCTGCGGGGCACTCGTTGGGTTGGGCGTGCAGGGAGTAGGTAGCGCAGTTCCCATCAGTAGCCATTCTGTGGCAACTGTCCCGTAGCACCGGTGGTGATGTATTTCTAGAGCTCTGCATTGCTTCCGTAATGAAACATATTTATTGTGCACAAAGCTTATCAGGTTTCTGTGCAAGTAACACCACAGGTGTCTGCACCAAAATCCCTTTCCAGTTTAAATAAATGTCGAAAGACATTAGCAAGGACTTGAAAAATGGGTCCACTTTCAAGAAACTTTGAATTGCAAAACTTAGATGGAAATCAAGGAATATCTCAGAAGTTTTAGGAAAACTCATATAGGCACAATAGGAAGAATCATATAAGATTTGCAGTCCAAAAATACTAAATTGCACATCATGCATATGTTTAGCAGTTGCACTGTTGGGAAAAAAAGAAAAAGAGTAGGGAAGTTCTAGTAAGGAAATTGCTCCTATTGTCTAAAGAAAAAGCTCCTCTAATTTACAGTCTGTGAATACAGCATAAATTTTGAAATACTGTAAACTAGTAAATTGTCCGTAGCAGCCAGTAAGACCTTGAATTTCAGAAAGTGTTAAGACCAGAATTTTTAGATGAACTGTTTTATTATTGTCAATAGAACTGGATGAACTGGATTATTTTTGTTGAAATTCAATTTCATAGGAGATATGTACTCAGTAGGAGGATAGGAAAACAAATGGTTAAACAGACACTAGAAAAATCAAGGAAGACCTCACATTTTCATGTACTTTTCCACCACAGTCCATAGAAGTTCATTTAAAGTTACGAATACCGCTTACAAGACTGTTGAGAGTTCCCTTCAAGAATCTAAATTCAGTTCAGGATCCAAAAAAAGGAAGTATAACATGATTTTAACATGAAACTCTGTCAGAGCAATCTTGTCATTAACAAAATGGACAGAGATGATGTCTTAATGGTTACACTGATCTTGCAATAGTGCATTTAGTGCTTAGGACAGCTTAGCTTTGCTTTCTCTTCTCAAGGGAGGGTTGACTTTCTTTGCACTGAAGATGACACTTGCAAAATAATTCATAGGACTTTTATACTGCATCTGCTTCTTTTTTAAAGAGTAGGGAAATCATAGATAAATAAGCCTAATGACAGAGCGCAAAAAACTGCAACCCATTAAACTAATTTGCAAAGTTTCTATCCATCTCCATCCAAAGAAAAACAAGCACATAAAATTCTTTTCATGGTAGAGTCATTGCACTGAATTTTACTAATTCAAGATAAAGCATATGGATAATAATGATTAATTAAAGTGATTTAAAACAGCAATGAAAAACTCTCTGATGCCAAACCATACCACGCCATTAACAAACATTTCTATTTCCCATGAGATTCTTTATCATTATATTTGCACAATAAAAACATTCCTACAGAAATTTAAGTTTTAATATTGTTTCTGCATAAGACCAAGTTCATTCCCTCTGTACTTATTAACTCTCGTGTGTGTATGGCAATGAACTACACTAACGGCCAAGGTGAAACAGCCAGGAAAGGACTATATGCAACTTCCACACAAGTGGTTCGTTAAAACAAAAAGAACGATCACCACAGAAAGAACATTAAATTACGATCTAAAATTTACCACAACAGCACACTTTATATTGCAATTACTCCTGAGACAATGTTTACTGCACCTGTGTGATGCCTTCTGATAATGTTATCCCTCCTGTTTGGATATACATTATCTCTGTGCAAGCTGGGAACACGGGTTGGGTATCTACCTTTTTTAACAGCCCAGAGGTGAGGATGTAATCCTACGTAAGCTGCTATTTAGTCTCGCTTTCTCTGTCATTCAAGTCAGCCCAGCATGCATGTGTGCATGTGCAGCTATACCAAACACAAGCCCCCAAATCCTAGAGAAATACACACGGAGAAAAGCAAGAGTAGAAGTAGCGTAGTGCACATAACCAAATGACACCCCAACAGAATCATACAAACAGCAGCGAATGGTAATTTGAAAATGCAGAACTATAAAGAATGTTTTGTCAAAATGACGGATGAATAGTGAAGAAATTAACTGCTTAAGCTCTTCTGTTTCTAATCTAATCTATACGAACCATGATTCTTGCATCTTTTTAATCTGACAGAAATCGGAGTTACTCAGCATTTCATGGGAAACATTCAGCGTTTTACACTGTGAGGTCTAAGAATGAAGTATACACTAGAACTAGATAAAAAAAAAAGTTTTATTCTATTAATTTTCCTCATTCTGGGGTTACTCACAGCGGGAGTGTCAGGCAGAAGCATCTCCCATAGTAGATCACCATAATATTGTCCAAGCACACCAGTAATTAATTTTGCCTATCTTTGATTATAGGCCATAGATTGGATCAGACGAATGATGGGGTAGATAGAGGATCTATATGTTCCATTATGTCAATTCTTATTGACATATAAACCACCATTTATTTAAAGTGCTTGTTAAATTCAACCTTCGAAGAGAAATTTAGCTATTTAGGAAAGAACTGCGAAAGGAATTCATGAAGAATTTTACTCTAAGCCTGTGATAGTCATTAAGGTGAATTGTTTAGTTATAAACCTCATAGATAAATCATTTGAGTAAAACATTGGAAATTGGTTTTAAAAGATTTGCAAAACCGGGAATCAAGCATATGTGATGGAGCTGACAGTCAGTTTGTGATCCTTCGGGGAACTGTTTTAATGTCATTAAGATACTTAATGGCATAAGTCCTGGACAACAGCCTGAGTTTCCTTCACTAAACTTTTCAAATATTTCTTGTAGGTTAGGGATCATTTCTTATAACTACAATGTTCTCATCGGCCAGCCAGTAAACCCAAGGTTTTTGGGTCATTGCAAGCTTACTTTAGTGCAAAGGGCGAAGATGCTGCCATGTTTCTTCCACTTTCAGCTTCCATTTATTAGAGAAAGAGCTTTATCTAGAACTACATCTCTTTGCTGCTTCCAACCAATCATTTCTCTCTGCAAGTACCTTTGTACCTCGGTTCCCAAATATTTTGGTCAGAACCAATTGCACTGGGTACACTGAGAGAAAAACCACTGCGATCTAAGAGAAAGCATATGAATAACAGACAGACACAAGGAAGCATGAATCAGTCAATAAAAATGGTCACAGTTGGATTTATACCAGCAACTCATCCAATCTTAACTAGGACTAAAACCACAATTCCATTGTCATTTAGCACAGTAAAAAGAAATAGCCACGCAAGGAAGCTATTTTTGGAGATGGACATCTTGTGTCCATATTTATCCTGTGCACGTGAACTGAGCTAGCATTGCAGCTTTGTGCTTCAGTTCTCCGTGCGATATTTTTGAGGACAAAGCAGTCCTGCTGAAAACCTGTGAATACCCTGCAACCAACGAAACTCTTCACGTATGAAATATGGATTACTCAGATGATACAAAAAACTGATGGAGGATAAGCCCATGCATTGGATGGTCATCCACATTTTCAAATCTTGCATTTGCAAGATTGGCAGGAAATTCCATGGCAATAGGCTCTTGTGTTTAGAATTCCTTTGATATACCATTTTATTCCAAGTTATGCCTCTCTTCCAACTTATCAGGGATATCCACTATTATAGAAAACATCTGTTTAAATAATCATATTTTTAACCAGTGGAATTCTCTAAATACAGTCGAAAAAACGTACATCAAGAAATCCAAAGAAGGTTCTTTTACTTATCAGTTACTTCTGCATATAAAATGCTTATTTTTGTACCCAAGTTAAGTGGAACAGTTTGATTGCTGTTTTTTCTCCTGGCCCAAAGATAGGCCTGGAGACATTCTACACCTTTGAGGCATCTAAATTCATTTAAATTTGTATCTTATTATTAAACCTATGATAGCTACTGTAGCTGCAGAACACTTTTATATACCAATCAGACATTGCTACACATCAGTCCCAAACACCAACTCTTCTCTTTCAATGCAAATGCAGAACGTATAAATTAGTGTTGGAAAAGATTAATGATTTCAATTTATGTATTTCACAGATGGCAATCCAGACCCATTAAATATTCTTACAGTAAGTGTTACACTATGCACACCTCTGATTGAGACCAGAGGTAAAACAATCAGCATTTTACAGAAGAAAATATAATTTCTTCTCACATCACAGCTCATCTTGTTCTCTACTTAGAGACTGGTTAAAGTCTTGAGAGACGAAATGCTAATACCCTTTAAAAAATTTTATTAGGACCTATTTTAATTCACTTTGCTTTTTCTTGTTAGAAATGTAAAGTCCCTTTACAGTACTACCAAATTCCTGCATATTGGTTAATCAACCTGTGAGTCAACATTCCCAAATCAAATGGCGGCTTCCACTTTTTTCCAGTCATTTATTTTACAAGTCAATTGAAGCTATCTCAGATCTTCAAGAAGATAATTACACTGATTTAAATTCATATGTATGCTACTAAAATTTGAATTTGCACAATGTATTCTTGATTTGAGTGCTTTGTTTGTTCCTCCTTTTGGCAAGTGAGTCTGAAACTTCCCAGCCTCACTGTGGATTTCCTTCAGGACCTTAGTAAAGCCATTTACTCTTACCGTTCATCAGCTCCCTGCCTCTAAGAAAACAAAGATAAATGAGATGTCCATACTGTTACAGTGATGGGAGCAATATTAATACATTTAGGTAGACAAGACTAAAATTAACTTGTGTTATTCACCTTTTCTGGGGGCAAGCTGAAGAAAACCTGGCATTTCCCACGTTGCATCACTGTTGCATTTCTGTGAGTTGACACTAATTAAGCTGTTTTTTTTCATTGTAAAGTGGTAATGCAAGAATAGCAGAAATGGAAAATTTAAACATGAAAACATGAAAGGTTGACTTCGACAAAATTATATAAATCTGATGTGAAAAAAGTACAGCATATTCTAGCCTACTGAAGAGCTAATTTACATTAACTTTTATAAAAATCCTCTCTCTTATTGTAGTAGTGATTACTAAGAACTAGAATTTCATATGGCAGCATTGTGTTTTAAGGTTTACTCCTCAGCAGTGGTCCATGCTGCTTGATTTATTTAAGTCAACAGCAAATAGATTTACCATTCCGATCATTTAAGAATATATTTTCCATGTGATGCTATTCTTTATGAAGGATACCCAGCAGTACGTTCAAATAGATTGTGGCTTTTTGAGAAACAATCTTTGAGATGCTACAAAGGATGCTGTCATGGGATTTGGGAGTTAGCCTTGACATGAAAGTATGAACCTGCTTACAGTATTATGTTGCCATGCTTATTCTTGGATTATCCAAGCTACAACAAAGTCAATGTAATTCTCCTGCTGACTTCACTGAGATACGATTTTGGTTTTGGTATTGCACTGATCTTCCTTTGCGGACACCTGCTGCCTAATCCTGCTTTTATCAAAACAGAAGACTCTACCCTTCTTGTCATTAATTCAAAGCACTATGGTATCGTACAAGATTGTATCAGAAAAAAAAATAGGAAAGACAAGGAGAAGAAATAGGCTGAACATGATTCCAGTGTTCTGATCATTGCCAGTACCGTTTGGATCTTGAATTTTTGGTTCCAAAGTGTAACCTTCTAGCACCCTAACTGAAAGACCCAGTTCTGTACTCCATGGCATACCAATGCGAATGCTAATTGCTGAGTGATGACTACAAGAGGTATCTGGAAACCAGGCAAAATCCATTAGGAAAAATATACTAAAATTTCCATCAGGAGTAAATTTCCCGCTTCGCATACTTCCTTTTATAATTGCTGTGCACATACCAGCCAGGAGAAGTTTCAATCATTTGAGCCTCAAGATTCTAGACAGCACCTGTGATTTCAATGACACTCATGAATTCACTGCCTACTTTAGATGTCTTCATAAAATAAGACTTTTTATACACTTTCACTGCAGTAGTATAATATATAAAATGGTTGTAAAGGCTTGATATGAAAAAATAACAACCTTCACTCACACTGCTGAATCTGAACTGTTAAAAGCAAATTCCCTTCTGCACGGTGCAATGACAGTATTACGTGAGTTTGTTTCCTAACCAAACCTGTATGACTTCTGCTGCCGACCAAGCCTGTATAGCCACACTCTTGCCACAGATACTACATAAGTCCTCCTACCTGCAGCTCTTAGTCACCGTACCCTGAATAAGCTGAGAGTTCTGATTACAGCTTAGGCAATCTCCAGCAGATCTGCAACTGAAGTGTCTACACATATTGCTGATTATACCCAAGTCAACTATTAATAAATGTGAGCATTTATTGGAAGCAGGTTAGACTGCTTCATCAGCTAAGTTAACTTGCCTAGAACCAGCTCAGGAGTATCTGGATGGTCTTGCATTGGGCTGTGCAGATGCACCCTACTACCAGCGAGTAGTAGCGAGTGACACTCGGTTTCTGTACTGTGTACTCCCCCCGTGTGGGCTTCAGAGCATTTCAGGTGTGCAGGCGGATACGTTTTCTCTCTACGCAGTGTAATACATTATGATGGTTTCAGGCTGCTTTTTAGGAAAGTTTTGCTTAAGGATACAGTCATCGCTGTTCAGAATTCAGATTTGTTAGAAATCAGTGTAATCAAATCAAAAGCAATTTGTGATGTGCAAGACCATATACACAAGTGTACTCTCACATTGTAGAGTTATATTCTTTTCCCTGCTCCCCACTTCACCAGTGTAGTGATTTCAAAAGTATAAAAGCAAGAACTATAATGATCCTCAAAAGATACAGCAAGCAGCTCCAATTATCTGTGGAATGATTCATTTTCTGCATGGAGTATGGAAATACTCTGGAAAAAGAAATTGCCTATGCATGTGCCTGGGGATTGTTATGTTTATGTTCCAGTATTTCCTTAATAATATTGAAATTTTAATTTTGAAAGTCAAACTATACCTTCCTTCTCTTTCCCTTTGTCAGCTAAAAAAGTGTATTTTAGTATCTTGTCACTTCCACTGACCTCACTTTTTATGCAGTAACAGTAGTGGGTTTATGCACTATAAGCATTATTTTAAAAAAATCAGATAAGTTAGCTACTTCTAGTGCTATCCTTTAAAAATGAAATTAAAACCTTTTAAAGACTGAATTGTCTAAGATCTCAAAACATTAACAAATTCTACATGCAAATTTACAATGACAACTTAGATAAATCTAGGTTCAGCCCAAAAAGGTCAGATGCATAACTAGACTTTCACAAAATTCAGGGATGTTTAGAGCTTGTAACCTTTTTTGCATACCTAATGTATGGGGTTTTCTTTGCTTTCTTAGCAAAACCAAAAAACCCTTTTCCTAGTGACTTCATATTGATACAGCAGCTTATAATAACTGTGGCTTACGATGAACTATGTCAATTTCTCTTACTATTGTAAATTGGCACTGAATATCTCTGCATATATACATATGTTTTATCAGTGGCAGTTTTTTCTTGTCCTTTTCAGTGGTTCCTATCCAAAACTCAAGTTCAGGATTTTGCATTTCCCCTGTATTTGTGAGTAATAAATAAGCATCTTTCTTTCTGCCCTCCCTTTCCTGCCTTTCCCCCCCTCAGGTATTACTTCTTAAATTAATACAGTATAAATGCTCTGATGCTTAAGAAACTACGGTGAAGCACAGCAACTGTATAACTTACACTGTCAAAATTTTAACTCTAAATGTTCCCCCTTTGCTTTTTCAGTTACAAAACAAAGTTTCAGTATTTTCAAACTCCCAAGGATTTCGGTTGAGGTCCCAAGGGCCTCCGTAGGTAATAGTAGGAAAGGCACCATCTCTCTCTTGTGGGTATATTGATAATCAGTAAAGCCAGAAGAGCTTTCATCTGTTGTGTTGCTTTTTTAAATCACATTTTGGGAAAATTTTGGATGCGTGTATTGAGGCAGTATAGGGACAGGTGAGCTCCACAACCTTAGAGCTGCACGCTAGGACATGTCTGAACAGCTCCCAGCAATGAACCAGTGCTCTTAAACACGTCTGTCGTCCTGTATAGTAAGGCTTTGTGATTTCCTACGCACACATACACTTTTAAAACATTGAGCTAACATATGAAAAGATTACAATGCTTTTGCAAATTCACCAAAGAAACTATGGAGTTGGAAGAGAAACTGACTGCAAATAGGCACAACCCTAGTCCACCGGGATAACATAAATTATCCTTCCTACTCCTAGTGTATATTCTGAACTGAAGTGGAATCTATAAAATAAATTTGAAAGATTTGAAGATGTATTTAGATCTCACTGCAGGTTACAACACTAGAAGTTAAGTCTACAAGGAAAAAAAAAGCAACCGACTAAACGATTTTTAAGTAATCACCAGATAATTTTGGTGGCCAAACACATAGCACTTCCAACCACCCAAGAAACTCAGTAATAGCTTTAAAATATTCCTTGTGAAGGACTGAGCTACTGTTTCTCACCCCAAGTAGGGAAGTGAGAAAATACACAGACAAGTCAACTGGAGTGAAATTACTTTAATTAGGAATTAAAAGGGGGCTGGTAAAGAGCTCTAGCGAGTGTACACTCAGACTATTTTCTGTTTGAAAGGTGAAGAGATGGCAAATTCAATAGCGAGACTGGGATACAGAACGAAAGTGTCATGGTTTGCAAAGCAACCACATGCCAAACCATGGAATTTAAGCAGAGATTCTTGCCTATATATCTCTGGCCTGTAGTTCTTTAGCAGCTCACATTTCACTTTCAAATGTAATTTAGGTACTTCCAAATCTATATTTTATTGGAAATCAGTTGGACTTTGACTCATGAGATTATCTGAAAGCTCGTCTTGCATTTTACAACAGCCAATTTTCTCACTAGGCTAGTGAATCACTTGGTAATTTTTAAAAAGGTTATTCAGTATCTTCTGTGTCTCTTAAATATTACAAACATTTATAGCTATATTTACATGAAAATGAATTTAAATCAATAAGAAAAAAAGTTCAGCAGTGCTCTCCACACCAAAATGAAAGCTTAACCGAAAATAAGGACTGTATTTATTCAAAGACCAGATGGTATTTAAAAATGTCTCGCTAACTGTAATGCATGCACATAAACGTAATATTTAGGTAAAGGGGAGTTTAGTTCCCCACAATTTTTTGTTTTCCTCTCTGCTATTTTCCCCATTTTCATAAACCCCTTTGTAGTATTTGTGTTGCCAGACTTAATCAGGGAACAACGTACAAGAACCCCCCAAAGTTATGTTGAGACTTTCAGTCCCACTCAAATTTAAATAAGCATCTTAAAGTTTTGAGGGTTATGGTTGTCATTACTTGTATCACACTGAAGTCTCTGCAAACAGATGGTTCCAATTATACAGTCAATATTTCCAAAGAGCAACAAATGCTTTTTTTTGAAATAGGAAATGTAATGAGTACTGATCAATAAATATTTCTGCAGTAACAAGAGAAATATATAAACGTTTGGTTACATTTTTCCTAATGATGGTTGTGTGTTCTTTTAAAAACAAAGAAATGGCAGAAGAATCCGACCCACTGTTTTAGCCTTTGGCTACTGAAATCAATTTTCCTTTTACCACGGGAAATAATTACTATCCTCATAGACCCATAAAGGTACCGGTACATTCTGATAGTGGGAAAAAAAATCTGAAATGGAAAGCAAATATATATAGAAATTTTAGAGTAGACCCAGGAGGTGGACCCCATCACATCAGCAGTGGTTTTTAATCTTAATACTTTTGTGTTTCTGACTATTCCGTTAATTATTATTTTATGCTTTTTGGACAGAAGAAGTAAAGTGCTGTGAAATCGGAGACTACAAAAGAGATGAGGATCTAGTTTCAACAGCTCATTCAGTTTTGCACCACCTTCCACAACAGTGTCCTCAAACAGGCTTGGGGTATCGTTGGCCTAGCGCAGACTCACAGAGCGCTACCTCCCCACTTCGACATCACAAGCGTATTTTTAGGCATATCCTGCTCAAAGTCAGGCCTTACTTGACTCGGCAAAACGACCAGAAATGGGCATATTTGCAAGTATCTACATATAGGGCTTATGTCAACAGTAATAAATCGTGATAATTAAATATAAAATAATCTGGGGGCCTGAGTCTGCACCACATTACTCCAGTGGGATAACTGGGGTGTAAAACAAGACTAGCACAGGGCTGGGGGAAGGTCCATTATTACTGTTGTTATAATTCTCTCGCATTTCCACGACAAATTACACTGCTATAATTAGAGGTCCCACCTGCTTTCCATGATGCCTCCTATCAGTTCACTTGGTACTAACGATCACTCTTTTTTATGTAGGGCAGCACATCACGCATATCTGCACCTCTTGGAAATAGCTTTTACCTCCGAGGGCTGCCGGTGGTGCCTGTGGATGCGCGTCACGTATTTCACAATTGGACAAAATTGAAGGAAAGTCTTCATTTGCCAAGGTCATACAAGCTGTCAGCGGCACCGGCAAATTTCGCAGTTCCCAGCTCTTTGCTCTGACCAGTAAGCTTTCTTGCTCTTTTGTGTGCAGCTATAACCCTGGAAATTATTCTTCCCCCAACAGGTACAGCATAGGTAGCCACAGGGTAGCTTTATTTACCCTGTCTCCACACTAATATTTCATTTCTAAGCTCAAAGAACTCTCTCTTGGGGTAAAAAGAGTAATTTGTTCTCCGAGTTAAATCTATTCTTGGTTTTTCTGATGAGCTGAGAGTCTAGCAATTACTGTGACAGATGGAGTGATGATTTTTATGATGTGGAAACTTGTCCACAGGAATGAAATACAAATCTCCAAACCCATTTCTCATATCGGCCTTTAGACAGTTGTCAGGTAATAATTGTCGTTAACTTTTGTCACTGTGGACAAGATTTGAAGTAGTGAATGGCTCCATTAGCTTGTTACTGTAGCACTCCTATGCAGAGTGACACTTTCTGTCAATTTTTTTGTCATTTATTCTGAATACACTTGAACCAGATATGGAACCAATATTTAAAATGGGGGTTTAAATTTCTCCCACCACTCAGAAGCATATGAACATTGTGTCTGGAGTTTTAGTGCTCTATCATTTTGGAAGAACTGTTTCAAGGGGATTTTCAGAGACCAGAACAAGATGATTGAGAGGGAGCTTACATATATTGAAAATAAACAATAACGGGTCTCACAGAAATGACTGTCTCAAACAACAAAGTTATTGTGTGGACTTAGTTATGAACTGACTGGATTTCATGAGATAATCTGAAGCATCACTCCTGCCTTGTATCCAGCCAGTAACTGCTGCAGACATCAGGCAAAACTTCAATTTTGAGGGTGATGGTCCAGCTCGCCCTCCCCATACTGGATGACTGATTGCCCTGGCCAAAATCCTCTGGCAGGAACCAGTTAAAAGTGGCCTGACACCTTTCTAGTCTCCTGGTTCCAGTGTTCACCATGAACCCAGAAAAGACGTAGGAACTGGCATTCGGTACTTTGGGAGCTGTGGAAACCTGTGACTTACGTAGAGACTGAATTTCAGAGCTTGCTTATAGGCGTGCAAAGGAAGCAGACATCTTTCCTGTGTTCCCAAATGTCTCTCTGTAGCTCTGTTTGTAATCATAGCAGCAGGAAAATTTTAATACTAGTGATTTACAGATGTTTTCTTACTGAGAACTGATATTCTTTTCTTCTCTAAAGACGTAGTAAAGAAAATACTGCTACTTAACTAAACTGAGTTAATATTTCTGGCCATTTTATGAGCTAAGAATATACGGCTTAATTTCCATGGGTGCAGAATATGAATAAAAGAAGATCTTTAGCACAAGAAAGCACAGTATCTCTGAAAATCAAATCATATATTCCAAAAATATGAAGCCTTTCCCAAATGATAGAACAGAACAAACATCTTAATTCTTCTCTTTTTAAAATTTTATTCTATTCTGTTTAATGATATTAGTTATTCTTCTCAATATAACTGAGTAAGAAGATTATTTTACTGATAGATAAAGCAAAGCAAATAGAATTAAGTGACTTGCTCAGCTACAGAGAATTAGCAGCAGGACTGCGAATAAAGCCCAGCAGTTCTAACCTGAAGCATCCCATCTTAACCTGAAAGGCTTCTGTAACTTTACATAATTAAACACTTGAACTGTAGAAATTTTATGCCTTTACAGGTGAAGGTTCTCCTGCAATCATCTCTGAGTTTTTAAAAGGTGCATTTTCCTAATAATTTTAATTAACAGTGTCCCAAATAGAAGACTCCTCATTAAAAAAAGGAAAGAGCATGAAAGAGCCTATAGGAATGTTTGTGCTTATTAGGGGCAGAGATTCATCCACGCAAAATAACATGAAAGTTGAGGCTGAAAGGCAGCATCATTTTTCTTTCATTAACTATAATAGTTATACGACTGGATCATTTACTTGAAGAGAACACTTGAGTCAGGATTAAAAAGAAATTATAGGAAACTGTTCCAGTTAAGACTTTTTAATTTGTTAAGTGAAAATGATAAGGAAAATCCACAATTAATTATTTTGGAAATTAATCATTTCCAAAAGATCCTAAATAATTTAAAGGCCTCAGAAGTCTGATTCACAAGGAGGGACAATCTACATTGAAACATTGCATTCGCGTTGTAGACAGTTAATCAACACAGTTTATGTTGATTCTGTTTTGCCTTATAATATATAAATATAAAATACTGCAGTTCTGGAGCTGCTTTCAGAAGCAGCACAACCCAGTCAAGCGTAATGTGTGTGTAGTTATATGCATCTGGACTGCATCTTGTCAACCACTGCAATGTGTGCTCCTGCGTATGAGTCAAGGTCTCGAGCTTATTTTTAGAAAGGTCTACGTGCCAGAGTTAAAGAAGTACTTGAACTGCTAAAGATGTTGCTTAGGGAGTGAAGGCCAGAGCGATTACATACCTAATTCTCACAGAAATCAGCAATAACAAGATGCTTCAGTTCCCATCAATATGAACATCAGTACCCAAGCCAGCCTCTGTGATGATCAGTTTAATCTCTTAAATTGCTTAGGGGTTGCTATATGCTCTGTGCCTCTGAATGCCTAAATTTATGTATGGATACGCCTTAAAGCCACTTCTCAAAACAAAATTCACAGTGTTCATTTTTGAAAATGCCACCTTATGGTTTTAGGGAGCTACTTTATCAAGAGTTATTTTAACTAGGTATCTTTCATTTTCTAAAGATGCTTTTTCTTTGTGACTATAGGACTAATTTGTTTCCATTGACACTGAATAAGTTGAACCTCAGTATCGCCTATTTTGCTGTTCAAAAATCCACAGAAAGAATTGTGCACTTATTCCCTTCCACTGTCTTTAAGCAGTGCTATTGAGTAGTGCTAGTTCACAGCTTGCTGTCTGTGGTTGGACTGCGTAAAATGTAGACCAGTCCAGAAGTTGATTCCAAGGGGTTACAATAGGAAAAAGTACAAATCTGCTCCAATTCTGATTTTAAATACTTAAGTATTTAAACCCATTTGCCTAAAACAGACTAATTTCTAATTTTGTAACTGTCATTTGAAATTTTCACATAAAATAAGTAAATGAATATAACTAAACAGTAAAAGTTCATTTTAAATTCAAGAAAGCTGGTTGCGTTTATCTGGGGCAAGTTGAAGACTCAATTTCATAACATCATTACTTTTTATTGGTTGTTTGATAGGTCCCATTTTCAGGTTGCCAGGCATTTAAAAAAACTCAAAATATGGCTAGATGTGTTTTGGGAGATATAATTCCCATATTAAACACATGGGATTGAAAAGGGGACGATGAGTACTCCTGTACAATGTGAATTTCAATAAAGATGGCAAGAGCCTCCCTGGAAGGCAGCCACGCACAAGTACAGTTATATGCATCATTTTGACAATAAGCTTGTTCCCAGCAGGTTATTGCGAAGAAAAAGGCTGCACAGATGTTAACAAATGAGAAAGGACGCTACAGCAGTGAGTACCAGAGAGGCCCGCTGCTCACACCTCTTTCAAGTGCCGTTACCTCAACGTCCTGCTAGGATCCCTGAAAAGCCGTCAGCACCGTCTCGGCTTCCCCTTCACGGCCTATGGAGGGATCCCAGGGATCCCTAAAGTTAAGTGAGGGGACCACAAGCAGTAGTGCTTAGCGTTGCAGACGTGCACTAGTCTGATGGCAGAGACTACGGGAGCGTAGTGACCCTCGTGGGCTTGTGCGGAGGCTGTGGGAATTCAGCCCCACGTTGGAAGTAGTCTCATGTCATTAAGAATCTGGACATTATAGTCTCCGTACCCCTATGTCCTGCATACATTTCAGCACACTTTTATTTGTGTAGCTCTTTAGAGTTATACAATGCTTAATTACCCTTGAATATCTGTGCATATGGCATGCTGTTTTCTGCAAAAGACTTTGCTCGAGAGCCCTGTGCCAATATGATCTTCTCTCCCTAATCCCCATTGGTGAGAAAGTACTGGTGGTCCCACGAACTGATGGCATTAATCTAATTTATCAAAGACCTCAAACCCATTTTTATGTTATTAAATAATAACACGCATTGCCATTAGTAATAGGATGCTATTGTCTCAGATAGAATTCACTTTCAAAGCTCTATGAGATCATCGTTAAACCTCTTCCAGAGACTGGGAAAACAAAGCACAAAATCATTAACTACCTTGCCTAAGACTGCAGATCACAGCGTCAGCCAGAACTGGGGCTGGCTTCAAGAAACTAATCTTCATTTAAAAAGCAAGCCAAATACTTTTAATCCAGGCACTCATGCACCGTAAGGAGGATCTGCAAGTTTACAAAAGCTAGACTTAAAATGCACAAAATTGTTACTTATTTTTATTTTCTTGGGAGGAGTCGTGTTCCCAAGCTTTTCTCCCATGACTACAAAGTCTGAAACCCTACCCTTAGTTCCTTCCCCTACATGTATTCAAAAATATTGATGCAATCACATGATCAAAGGCTTAAGAGAAAAGAAAATACCCATTAAAAAAAAATAATCACACAAACCAGCAATATCAGGGCTGCCTTAGTGAAAACTGTGCTGGAAACTGAAGTGCCAAAAAGATTTCGGTGAAGACAGGGAAGTTAGTTCAGGGCAAAACTGAAGAGTTTTTAAGCGTGTCTATGTGGTGGTGAATGTAATGAAGTTCTCAGTGCAGACTGAGAACACAACATTTTGTGTTATACAATGCAGAAACAAAGTCTCGTGTTTGTAGAAAGAGCGTTACGTCTATGAGCCATGATTTCCTTTCTCAGCCAATAACCTTCTAATCGTACACATAATTGTCCGTACTGACAGAGGCCAGAACACAGATACCCTGCGTCCATTCCCACTTGGTGCTCTCAAAGGAAAACTTCTTACTCCCAAATTGCCTCTCCACTCCTGCCTTCAGTGGGACAGATTTTCAGCTGCTGCACATTGACATAGCCCTGTTAATATCAATTCACATGAACTGATAATTCAATCAAAAACCAAATTACTTTTATCCTAAAATGGGACTATATTGTTCTAGACCTCCAAATATCCCAGGAGCTAAGACAGACCACCATAAAAGCCAGGGTTATAAACTTGAATTTATTATAGACAAATAAGGCTTTGGCCTATGAATTCTCTTTGCCTATTAAGTTAATGAGCCTTGACAAAACAATCATCTGAGGAGTAGCTGACAAGTTATCTGGAGCAGCAATAGGAAAGGCGTTGGCTGGTGTACAAGCATTTCAATTGGGAGAACATGGCATCATGCTCCTCTTCCTCTGGAAGAGTTACTCGTCAAACCAAATTTCTTGCAGTTCAGCAGCAGATTCTCAACACCGGAGCACTGAGATACGACAATGACTGCAGGTACCAGAACAAGCAAATAATCCCTGTCCCTTCCTCCCCAAAGCTGAGGCTGACAAATTCTGATTAAAAACTCTTTCTAGGAAGCCTGCAGGACGATAGAGAGAGAGCTTTTTATATTTGACTGGAGATCATGGAAGTGTATAGCGTGGAGGAATAGGGCTTTGAGGAATTCAGGTGAGCAAAGGGTGACTTTTCAAAATAACTGGTCATTATTTGGAAGATTTTTTTGTAGCACAACTTCCAATAGTGGTGGTGGTGTCACAGCTGCGGATTTAAAACAAGGTCTTTTTATGTATTAATTCTTCCAAATATTGAACACAATGCAGCCCTGAGACAGATCACCTTTGTGAAATTTAGGGCCGTATACAGTGAACACTTCTGCAAAACTAGCCACTTGAATTAGGGTTAAAATGGGATTAATACTTTTCTAAAATCTGTTCTCCAACTGCGAATGCTGAGTCCATTTGGAAATCAGACGATGGTATATGCTGTAAAGCTGTCACTTTCCTCACCAAAGGCATTTGGTGAAATATTATCTCAAATGTCTTCCTCCACGGTCAGTCATTCAGAGTCCTGTGGAAAAGATGACAGTATTTGAGAACATCAAAAACTGTCATATTTTCCATCTGAATGTTATTTCACAGAGGGAAGGAACTATAAATTATAGCAATCAGTTGCCTCTGCCACAGCATGTAGCAGAGCACAGCGCAGAGCATTTAACCACGAGTTGTGTCTTTTCTCAGCTTTTGTGTTCTTTTTGCAGTTTTTGTTGGACTGTTCAAATAAACAAACTGATTAATTATGTGGGGACTAGAGCTGAATTTTACATCAAATTGGAATGAAGAGAAATGAGACCTTGTTCTTAAAGAGAATTGTTAACTGACACTCAGTAGAACAAAACCCAGCTTTTTAAGTCCTGATGTCAGGCCATCAAATGTTTGATGACCAAGTATTCAATCAATCACACAATAAAGGAAAAGGATGCAGAGAATTATACCTTCAGGTAGCAAAATGGCCTAGTTGTGTGAGCTCTCTGGGGCTCCACTGATTATTGGCATCTGAGTATCTGGTCCGCAGGAAGCAGCCTTAACAGATTCACCCTTTTCCCCAACCTATCTCCGTAGTCCTGACAGCCACGTCTATAGAGATGGACCATTTGGCAATGAATTGCATCTCTCTGTGGTTAGCAAGCCACAATCCAATCCTCACTGCTCCCAAAACACAACTCCATGGCCCCCAAATCCCCTAGAACCCGCTTGCTCAACTTTCCACTTCAAGTTGGTCCCTTCCTTTCTAAAGGGACCATTTTAAAAGCAAGAGTCTTTTTATAATGATCTCTTCTGTTGTCTGGCTCTAAACACACAGCAGCGCTGTGGTGCTTACAGATAAATTACTCATACGGACACTGTACCTAAAGACCTGAAGCAATTTCACTACTTTTTGTCTAGTTGTTTCCTTTAAGATAATATTTGCAGAGAAATTCAAATATTGTGGATAGATCTGTTAGTGCCTGGCACCCTTCTGGAGTTATTTATACCTTTATAAAACATTGCCCTTATCAATGTTTTTCACCCAAAAAATCACTTTGTCCAGCGATTAAGCATCTTTTTACAAATTCTAGAAGCTACACAGTTTTCATTCTAATAAACTGACAGCTTCTGCATGGTCTTACCACATCTGTTACATTCTTCACTAGTATTTGTCTTATTGCTTTCTTAATTTAGCTTTCTGTTTCATAGCACTGCAATGCCTTTCACAGCTGTTTTTCTAATCCCTGGGGTTTCTTTCCTGTTATTATATCTTACATTAATTTACCATTTTACTTTCCACTTACACACTTCTCTTCCCACATTACTTTTTCCTCTGAAAAGTGTTATCTGTAGAAAATGTCTATGATCAAAGCTCCAAATACAATTATTTTTCTTCTACTCTGGAATATAAAAGATGAGTTTTTTCCTGACAAAGGAAGCACTCAACATCTTCTTGAAAACTTGTGCCTAACTCTTCCTCTATCTCCCAAGTCTTGTTTGCAAATAGTTTACTACTATCCTAGTAGACTATAGAAGAATAGCTGGGTCATACTAGCACACAGTTTCGGATAGTATGATTTTCTTGATTAAGTATTTCTCAGGAGGCAATCACTGACAATATTTTATAGAAATGTCTTCCATTAGTTATGGAAATGTTCATTATTTTAGGTTTTACTAACTGTCCTCTCAGAGCACAGCTGGCCTAGGGAATGCTAAATTTTAGATGTATTCTCAACCACGACTTGGTGAGGGAGGTGATTATTTTTTGCTCAACTTCTTCTGAATGGCTTAGGCAGCCACCCTATAAACCCAAAGATGCTCAGCGAGCAAAGCGTGCATAACACAGAAATAAAATGACTGAACCAAACCAAATTACTACAGCTTTCATTGAAGTCTTAGTCGCTTTCCATACAGAGAAGTAAACCCTGAATTCAGTTGTAAAATTTAATACGTATTATGTAACCTGTTTTAGAGCACCATTCCAATGGAACAAAACATTGCCCGTGTTCACCACTGGATTTTGGATGACCAAAATTATACACCGAGGTAGCGTATATCTTCCAGTGGTGCAGATGTGAAAGCACGGTTAAAAACAAGCACAAGCTGTAGAAAAAAGAAGATCTATGGTGAAGATGCAAACCATGAGATAAATCTAGTGACGTTCATGCAGTCTAACGAAGGAGGTGAGGAAGAAGCGCATGCAGTACCTGGTGATCTCAGAGTCAGGGAGCAGGCCTACGTGGTAGTGGGGATAGGGAGCTGTAAGAAGGAAGCTTTTGTCACACTCGACAGGGGAATAGTGCCTAGGAGAAGGTGGTTTATCACACAGTTTGTTCACAGTGCTGTAAACAGGTTCAGGAGGCCTGGTGATACAGAGACAAGAGTAAAAGATCAGGTGTGTATTAGTGGCCGAGAGTACAGAGAAAACACAGCAATCATTTTAAAAGCATGCATCGCAAATCTGTCAAGACCTTTTCAGGAGGGTTTTTCTGACAAGTGTGCTGTTAAAGGAAACATTACAATTTGATAACACAGTATTACGGCATACGAGCAACTGCATATAAAGATACACACAATATAAGTGGGCCATAAAACTGGCTTATGGGAAGTGTGGCACTGGAAGGGAACATCTTAACATCTTATCTCGGAAATTTCCCACATACTCTGCCTTTTTTTTTTTTTTAATCTAACAACATTACTGCTGCACAGCTTTCTGTGATCTTCATTTTGAGCATTGCATAAAAGAAAATATGAAAATATGAGGTATTTTTTACCCATCAATTTAAGGTAAAGATGAAGTACGTATTACTTTTTAATACAACACACTCCTGCCCCGACGAGCTGCGGCTTTGCAAGTAGAGCTGTAGTCAAAATGAGCCATATCCTATAATAACACTGATGATGACAAATGGTGTAAGCAGCTCATCTCTTTGGCAAGCAATTCATTCCGTTTCAAGAGTTCTTTGCTCCCTTTTCAGATTCAGCCTTCAATATCTGATTATGCAGACCACATCTCAGCTAACCTCGTTGACAAGGCTACTGCAATCGCACTTGCACTGCTGCTCCAAATTACAGACAGCAGGCTGTGAAGCTAGATACGAAGAGTAGGATCCTAAAAGTGACACCGACAGGTCACCTAGCATTTCTCTCCTGCTGCCTAGAGGCCAACCGCTTGGGAGAGGCAATACTTACCAGGAACCTCCCAGGGAGCCGCCAGGAGAGGGGAGGAGGGGATGCAGCCTTTAGTACCAACCAGCCAGGGATCCACAGGAGACAACCAGCAAACAGTTTGCAAAACCATGGACCACATAGTACCTTTCCCGTCACGCAACTTCTCCAGCTGCTGCGTTGGCCCCAGCAGATACCTCTGGGCCTACTGGCAGAGTGAAACTTGGCTCATAATTTTTTGAAGTTTCTGCGCTAAAGAGTGCCAAGACGCAACTGCTGTCATATCCTTGCTTCTGCCAGAAGATCCAGGGTATGCCACTGTCTTCAATCACAGCAATACAGTCTTAGCTGGATGAAAATCTCATTTCAGAAGCCTGAAATTATCAAGAGGCCAAGCAGTTAATGAACTTTTTGTCAACTTCTGGCTGCACTGTGCCTCACAGGGGTGTGGGTTTTGCTGTGACTTTCACAGGTACCAGAATTTATTACGGTCGTGGACGCACTGGCAGATACAGAGAACAAATTTTCCTTTGTTGTTAGCTTCTAGTTTTGTCCCTTGGGGGAAAAGGAATAGCTGGTTTACTTAAAAATTGGTCTCACTCAATGCTAATAACATTATTCATAGCAATCTGACATGTGATTTGAGAACCCTCTGTGCCTGACTTTCCCAGGGAAAACTTTACAGTTAAAAAAATGGCAATTTAAGATTATCAGATATCAAAATAGCAAAACTGTCACTCATTTGGTTATAAAGCATTCTGTCAAGCATTTAGTACAATCCCTTTCAAAATGTTTAAGGTAGAAATTCTTTTTTTCTCAGCACATTTCACACTTGTTTCAGTGGGGTGGATTTAATAATTTATTTACTAAATCAATTGCTGCTTTCAATACCAAAAATCCAGAGAAAAAACCCACTTCTATTATTCTATTTTAGACCAATATTGCTTTTTAGTCCCTCAAAAATCACTTTTGCTTTTAGGTAATATATTAAAAAACAAGCACAAATATCAAATATAAATGATACCTACTACGAAAATTGAAGAAATATTGCCCCAGTGAAGAAAGATGAATACAACCTGTAGATTTCTCATGGCTTAAAACACTAACCAGTCCATAATCAACTTGCTAACTTCCTATATTCAAGTTACTCCTCCTCTCCGAGTGGTAGATGACAGGAGAGTGCCGCTACCCCTTGGATATATTGTGAATGCTCAAACTGCCCGAGTCATCAGTGAGTGACCATCCAACCTTGCGCTGAGACACAAATCATGCCGCAGAGATGGGCAGATACGAGGGATTGCTGTGTTAATGGACAGTTACAAACTGCTTCCAAAAGCAAAACGAAGGTAAACGTTCAGCATCTGCCTAGCTATGGAGACCAAATCAGTCCTTCAAGTATAAACACAGAGCCCTAACAAAATGTCTTGCGAAGCCCAGCAAATGTTGAAACATTTAGTATTTTTCACTCCTTTCAGTCTTGCTGAATGGTAAGATAACAGAAAACTGGAACAAGCCTTTCTCAAGTCACTGCACTGATGTATAACACAAATACGCACTGGTATTATATGAGGGATGCTGTGACCTAGCTAACAACGCACCCTCTGTAACTAAACTGAAGAGAGAGGTCTTAAGGTGAACAAAAGGAATTCAAATTTATTATCCTTTTAATGCTCGGACTTTGCTTAGAATAGGATTCAGGGTATCAGCTAATTCCAGTTATGAGTGCACTTCTTGTAAGGCCTATGAACTGGTCTGAGACCATCATAGCCACCTATTTACCATCAGATGCCATTCTTCGAGGTCATTTAGATCAGGGACTAAACTGGTTTTTTAGATACCTTTGTACTACTGAGATGCATATGCTAATACTGCCAATTGCATAGCTGGGCTCTGGCTGCACATTTTATTGGCACAGAAAAGCAAGAACTTGAAAAATAAGCAGTATGTAACATCAAGGGTCCAGCTCAGATCAGTATAAACCTATTTTATCTCTCAATTTGATTTAGTAAATATAGATTAAATAGTGTAAAAATAATAGAAAGTTGGGTTGAAAAATGGGAAGGAGGAGAATGATTAAAATGCACTGGGCAGAAGACTGTCCTGGTCATCTAAACTGGGCTTCATGTAGGCCAGTAATCCTTAAAAGTAGCAGGAGAGACTTGCTGCAACAGACTATCTTCAAATATCCTCCTGACTCCTCACCTTCTCTGTGGCAAACCAGTACTTAGCTACAGTAACACCTACATACCTCGGAAGAGAGCAATCCTAAATTATAAAAAAAAAGAGAATTTGTGAGACCACTCAGCTTTATTAAATGATTCTTCTAATGCGGCATTTTGTCTTGTAATTTATATTTCTCCTCACTGGAAGAAGAAAGAACTTCTATCCGATGGGATCAGCCCACCTGGTAAATCCTGTCTCACATATCCTCTTCTCCAGTGCTATGACAGAGACAGGTTGTCTTCTCTCAAAGCATGGGATAAGCAGAATGTAAAACATTGCTATTTAGAAATAGTTTCTAATGTGCCATTCTGAAAAAATACAATCAAGGGCACCTCAACTTTTCTTGCAAAATAATTAACAGCCAAACTGAACATAAACATTGAGGCCTTATTTTATGATACGTTAATTCTTCAAATGAATTTAAAAACATGTAGCAGGTCATTTAGCATGCTGTAACAAAAGTGTAAAAGCTAGATGTATATAAGGACTGGTTCACTGTAGTTTATTTGCAATTGCATCGCTTTCAGATACAACAGGTACAGCTTAAGAGGTTTTGCCTTATTTAAAATAAATACTAAGCAATTTTTGTAATTTTTAACACGAGAAAGAACAAAGACCTACATTATGGAATTTATTTTGCCCATTATCTTCATTTTTTTAATACTTAAGCAAAAAATCCACTTAAAATATATACTTCTTGGATAACTATAATATCTGTTTTAATGAGTAATTATCTAATATGGAACTACTCTGAAAAATAACTAATTGCTGCTGTAGCTTCTCATTTAGCAGATGTGCTCCCTTTCTGTCTTTAAACTGTTTATTTAGTGACAAAAACATTCATAACAGTTCTCTGTCTTTATCAGTGAGCTAAAAACCAAGCTCTGTGATAAATGTGAGCAGCGACTGCTCGGTCTGGATGGCCAGCAATAATCAAATTAGCGTGAGAACCAGGTGTACCAGAGCAGAGGAAAGGCAACAGAAAATGTACGTAGCAGCATAGCTTTGCTTGAGCAAAGGAGATGTCATTATCAGGAGATAATTCAATCACAGGAGAGAGATTCAAGTCACCCAGTGCCACAAGGTAAGGTTTTAGATGGTAGTATGAACAGCAGATAGTCATAAACTACTTTTCTAGCCAAAAAAAAAGGAAAGCTGGAATTGTTAATCAGTATAGAACTACCTGCAATGAGGCATGGTTTCCACAGAAAGGTGTAACTAATTGGTGGAAAAGCTAACAGTAGCTGTGGGAGGTAGAAGATTGATCTGACACTGGTTTTATTTATTTATTTCATAGCAGATTGTGTAAGGAAAGCCAATCTTCCTAGTTGTTTGTAGTCCTTATTTTTCCTTGTTTGGATCATCGTTGTGTTATTGTTTCAGACTGGCTTTATTGCACAACAGAAGTTATAAGAAAATGGCATTATTAAAACCGTTCTCTCTTCGGCATCATGCAGGGTCTTCAATTTAATTTTAACTTTTTTGTATTGCAGAATCCTATTTGGTAGGATTCAGTTGCCAACACATAGCACATTAAATGTTAACAGTTTCATTTTTTGGATTTTAAAACCTTTTATGATATGGAAAGAAACCAGCTAAGCTCTCACAGCATATTGAATATGCAGGGCTATAGCCAGGAAATGCTAAATTCAATCTGAGAGAAAATAAATCTCACAATGCTACAAGTTTCCAACATTTTTCTTTGAGTAGCAATTTTTAATTGCAGTCAAGTTCAGTAAAGACAACTAATATATTAGTATTGCTAACATAATGTTGCTGGGAAGTGTGAAAAGAACTGTCTTTAAAAGTATGTCACTATTAAAACAAAAATCAATGGTAATTAATACAAAGGAACTCTTCCACTTCTAATAACTAGTGATTTGTACATATATGTCTTTTGACTTCTTTGAGTTTCTTGTCCATATAACCTTCTAGGAGAACCACATACCTTATTGCTCAATAGGTTTACTTAGAATTGAAAGTTGTTTTTCTTTCATAGGTTATGTCCTGGCAATTCAATTAAGAGCCACTCACTCACATGACATTTATTTCAACTAAATGAAAGACAGAGAAGGGGTGTGAAGAGCTGGAAGAAAATACCAGAAATACATTACCCTAGTTCTTTCTGGAAATCCTTCTATAATCAACGATTTCTCAGCTATTCCATTATTAACTGTTATTTTCATGAGTTTTAAAGTTTTCCATAACTGCAAAACAAGTGCTTAAGCTCACAGCAATTTTTTTAGCACAGTAATGAAGAGTACGGATTGCCTTGTTCCTCTGAACAATACTACTTAAACATTTTAATTGAGTTTTCAAATGAAACAGCCTACAAGAAGACATAAGTATGATTTAGAACTTTTAATATTCTACACCGAATTCTACACTCATTATTCTTAGCCATTAGGAATTAGGAAATGAAATGACTGCTTAACTTGAAAAAAATCAGTAATGTTTTTCTGTTGCAGTAATGGCAAAGGCGGCTGTTTCACATCGGAATGGCGAGGCTGTCGGACCAAAGGCCCCAGTCCCTTGCAGGGACTTTTTAGGAAACGGGGTTGGTAAAGAATGGGCCTTCCCTGCTCAGCTGCTGAAAATCAGCAAGTTATGGACCATGTAGAAACAAGCAAATTGTGTTAGCAGGGCTAGCCACCAGGAATTTGAGCGCTAACCCTCATCCGTATTTGCACATTTTTATATTCTTAGGCTTCACAACACCCCATGGGAATGAGCCCCACAAACTGATCGTGTGACATACCAAAACCTCTACCTTTGTGTACCATAAGCCTGTTGCTTGGTTGCACGTTGATAACATATGGTAACACTTAAAAAGCTTCTGTTTTTGACTGCTCTTGAGTCCTGAGCTGACAACGCCACCGAACTAACCACAATCACCCCAAGGTGTCTTTCTTAAGTGGCAACAACTGCTTTAAGAGTCCATGTCCATGATACATGTAGTAGGTACTTAGGGTTATCTTTTTCCTCTGTGTGCTATTAAACTTTACTTACCATTCCTGTGTGTATTATCACTGCCAATCCTACTATTTAGTTTCAAAAGTCTCTACAGAAGCACTAAAGCAGATTCTGAAATTTGATTTTTTTTTAAAAGTGTTAAGTAATAAGTAGCTTCCACTGACTGTATTAGAAATAGTCAAATCCTATTACTTGGGGATCTCTGACAGGCCTGACTGAATGTGTGTGGATTACTCAGGACATAACAGATTATCTGGTGACTTGACAGTAACTAAATTTTTCCTCTAACGTAAATTATTCTCCCAAGTTAAGCCTTATTATTTAAAATAAATTTGGGGTAGCAAAATGAAATCTTATGATAGGCAGACAATTATTACGCATTTGTAACGTTTAACAATTAGTTTAATATAAAATTTGTGTATTAAATACACAAAATATAAAATAGTTGCTTTGTAATTTAGCAATTTCATGGTTCATAGAAGGGAACGAATAATAACAGAGCTAAGAAATACAACTGTGACTTTTTTTTCTAAAAAGCTGTTGACAGGTGTTCTACAAGTAGAAACTGTTAGACGACAGCGTAACAAAATACTGTACCATGGTATGTCACCACGGGTCCAATTTGAGGTTATACACACAAACTTAATCTTTTCTTTTCTTAACTGAACATTTAATGTATAACTTGAATAGTGTTAATATTTTTTTTTAATAATTCCTTAGATAGATCAAAGACTAAACCAAGCAAGGAATCCTATTATGGGACACCATATTGAATTCAATACAGTCGTCAGCAGGGTCACCAACGTAAGAGCTAGAGCCTGAGAACTCCACCTCAGACCAGCAGCAGGAGCAGGCTCTCATCCTCCAGACGGATGGGCGATGCAGATGAACTATCACGACAGACGGCCCGTGGGGACCGCGCGTGCATCATGCACCCCCAAAAACCTGGGTCCCTCTCCATTTTTCTACAGAGAGAGAGCCCTAGCCTGATCCTGACAGCATCTTATCAGCAACTTTTCCTACCTGCTCTCTACTCTGTTCCTTGCCCCCGTCTTCTTGCACAGCTATCGATTATCCCAAACCTCATGTCTCACTCTCTGAGGGAGTTGCTGGTTCAGTAGCCTTGAAATTCATTGCTGCTCTTCTCCAGGCTATTTTTCTCCACTGATTCTTCATGCCTCTTCCCCCATTTCTCACTTATGTTCTTCCTTGTCCTAAATTCCCCTTCTAAATCCAAGTTTTCTTACCCAATAAATACCAGTCTTCCTTTCTTGCGATTTCCATTCTCACGCAACCAGTGACAAGTTCTGCCTCATTTTCACAGCCAATCTCACCATAATTCCTTGCCAGACACACTCCCCCTATTCCTCCAGTCTCTTCAATGTTCACATCTAACAGGAACGGGCATTCAGAGCACAGAACAGAATCACTCCTCATTATGGTTCTATTTCAGAAAGAACCAGAAGACGTAAGTAGAGAGAAAAACGAGCTTTGGCCATATAATGCTGTGCTCAATCATGCTGGCTTTTTAAAATAATCTAGTCAGTATTACAAAATTGTGAGAAGCTTTGGTACACCGCAGTGTGACTACGGAATCTTAAAGAGTTCTACTGCAAAAAAATATTAAATACATTTTGGAGGATAAATGAATTGCAGTTTTTCCAAAGACTTATATATGTTGGCATTTAGAAAGACTTTGACAAATGCAGTAGAAATACTATATGGATTCAGTTTCATCAGCTGCCATATTTCAACACCCTGAAGCTATGTATGGAATATTACCGTATTTAAAATATATTATCACCACAATTTTTAACACAGAATAGAATAGAACATAAACTAACCCATGTAATTCTTCCTCCATCCCTTAAATGACCAAGCTACTATGGTTAAAAATAAATGGAATTTAATTTGATGATAAGAGTAGTTAATTAAATTTACTTTAAAAATAATAGATGTAATTTACACTAAATTTTAAAGCAAAACAAACATACAACCTTTGCTATCCCTAGAAAAACAAATCCAGCCCCAGGCAAAAACTGAGCATGAAAATATTAACTTGAACAATTAATCTGCCAAAGCTACACGTGATTTAATAGGAAGACGGTTGGACTTAATGATTTTACGGTTGGACTCGATGATCTTAAAGGTCTTTTCCAACCTAAATGATTCTATAATTCTCTGATTCTAATAATAAATAAAAGGCATGATCAGTCTCCCCACATTATTATATATAACTTATTCTCTTTAAGGCATAGGTGATATGTTGAGTTTGGATTAGGCACGGTGATATGATTGTTGAAAGCTCACAATTACCTGTCATATTCACATAACTGTACCAGTGTACTTCTACGTATCTTTTACTCATTACTCATACAGTAACATGGGGTCAAATACATGGTGTAAAATTCACCATCGGAAAGTTTTACCTACAGTACTTGATGCTCTTCTTCATCTGGGAAACATGATTCTCAATTCTGTTCCCTCACAAAAACTCACAGGAAGCGCAGCTAACTCCTTTCAGCAAATACACACTTTTAAAACATGCAGAATATTTTATCAATGGATGATCTAAGTCAACTCATTAAAGATCCCAAAGGAACAGTTTTCAGGACTCACTACTAAAAACTGCAGGTCTTTTTTCCTATTGTTGTGCTTCATAAAACCATTGCCAGAAAACTGTTATTGATAGTTTTATAACACAAAAACCATAATATTAGGTGCAATGGTTTAATACTGAAAAGTCAAATCTGTGTATCAATACAAATTTAAAGGCGTTTCCATAAAATGTCCTCAATTCAACCAGCAAGTTTATGTAAGTAAACAAGAAACAGTTGAGGAATGTTACTTTCAATACAGGGAAAAAATCCCCTGAGACTTCAACTCAATGGTTCTCCTTTTTCTCCCTGCCAATCTCCAGCACCTCCTCCTCGGCCAGAAAATGTTATTTTGCAAAGATGCCTGTAAAGGAAATCAAACAGGCTTTTCACAGCAAAACAGATAATTCAGACAGCTTTTTCATCCATGAATCTTTAATATCTAGCCAGAGTTAAATGTTAAAGTGAATTTTTTATCAGCTGAAGCACAGAAGTTTGATGTTACCATTTTCTGAAGTTAAAAAGGAAGTAAAAACTCAAGATGGTAGTTTTTTATTTTTATGGATCTTTTCGCCTATGTTATTTGTTAAAGACAGAAGGAATGAACATCTAAAAGTTACAGGATTTTTAGACTATAATTTCAGTATCTCTGGAAATAGGAAGGCAGACATCTGCTAAAGAGTAAATTGTAACTTCTCTCTCAGCTGTATCAGTAAGGAATGTTCCACAAAAACGCTAAAACAAAAAATCACTTTTTTCTTCCTACTATCATAGAAAATTTGGTTGGAAAGTATCTCTGTAGGTCATCTCATCCAATCTCATGCTTGAAGCAGGATTATTGCCAACACTAGATCAGATCAGCCATGATTTTATGCAGCCAAATCTTAAAAATCTCAAAGGGTGGATATTTCACAACCCTTCTAAGCAACCGGCTCCAGCACTACTCCACCCACTTGGTGTCTTTTTTTTCTTCTCAAATTGAAATTGGGACATCCAAAGTCAACGCTTGTGGCCATTGGTCCTTCTCTACTGAGAAGAGTTTGGTTTCATCATCTTTGCTGCTGAGTACTTGTAGGGTGCTCTTAGATTGTCCCTTAATCTCTTCTTCACAATGTTAAACAAGCCCCGGTTCCCTCGACATCTCCCTAACCTCCATGTGATTTAGGACTTTGAGAATCTGTTGGACCCTCTCTTGTTTTTCCACATCCCTCCTGAAGTAGAAGAATGGGAATTGGTCGCAGTCTTCTAGAAAATAACTTATCTTTTTCTGCTGGCCATGCTTCTCCTAGTATAGCCCAGTATGCTGATTACCTGACTGGCAACGAGAGTGCACTCCTGGGTCCATGTTCAGCCTGGCACCCGCTGTAACCTCCAGGACATTTTCAATGAAGCTTCAGTTCAGGTGTTTGTTTCATGGCCCGTACAAGAGTGTGCAGCTGTTCCACCCGAGGAGCAGCCTTCTTCTTACTGAACTTTATGAGGTTTCTCCTGGCCCAGTCCTCGAGTGTATCAAGATCCCTCTGGAATATAGCTCTGCCATTTGTCATGTTAACCACTCCCCCTTAATTTATTATCCTCTGCAAATTTGCTGAGGGTGCACTCTGTGTCATGATCTAGGTCATTGATGAAGATATTCACTGACGCCCAAGGTATCCTGAGCTACTCTGCTCATCACTGACCACCTGACAGATGTCAAGTGATGATCATTACCCTTTGAGCCTACTGGTTCAGTCAGTTCCCAACCCAGTCTCTTTTTTTAGTCCACTCTTCCTCAGCTTTCAAACGAGAGTGCTGTGGGAGACTGTGTCAAAAGTCTTCCCAAAGTCTGCCGTTGCATGCAAATGAGCACAGCCACGCTGGGAGAAGGCTAATGAGCAAGGTGACAGCATATAATCCAGGAGATACCCAAAAGGCTATCCAGAAGGTTTCCAAACCTTTATAAATCATATCTTCTTTCCTCCTATGGATTAGTTCTACATGTTTACCCAATGCTTCCTCATGTTTGGATGAGAGGCTGCTGGAGGAGTTTTAAAGGGTGCTCCCCGTGTTACAGCTTCTCCTGCCCACAGAAGAGGTGTGAGAAATACCTTTGCAGTCACTCCCTAGGGCAACCAGTGGAGAAGAGGAATCACTGTGTGCCCCACAGCAGATCCCAGACGCACATCTGTGGGAGTTATGGCATGGGTCAGGTATGGCTTTGGAGTCAGCAGTGTTGTCACCCAGCAAAGAGGCATTCCTGCTCAAGGCAGTGCCTGCGCTGCGGCACTGGTTGGTACGGGGCAGCCACTGCTCTCCGCTCATCCACGCAGCCAGTCATTGCATCAGGACAGACAACCAAGCTGGACAAGCACAGGATTTGCTTTTGGTAAATCTACGCTGACTATTCCAATTACCTTCTGGTCCCTTAAAAGCCCAGTGAAGATGATGTTGTACAGCTTTTTCTATGTTGTCTGTCATTACATTGTTATCCCCTCCCCATCCATCAGTTTTCCCTTTCATCAAATTTTACCTTCATTTTTGAAACTAGCACACCTGCAGAATCACTTTTTGTTATCTTCTATGACTCTTGCAAGTCTTAAATCAATATCAGCTTTCTGATTTTGTCATTAAGCGGTCAAGCAGTGCTTGTCTACATCTTGCATTTTAGGTCATCAGAAAGCTCTTTGCTCAGCTAAAAAGGCCTTCTACTGAATCCCTCTCTTTCCTGCTCAACAGGATGGTTCATTCTTGAGTTCTCAGTAAGTTTTATTTAGAAATCATCCATGTTTCATGGACCCTATGTCTCCGTGGCAACATCCCAAGAGATTTTGCTTAGCAATTCTCCAAAAAGGCTGAAGTCTGCTCTTCTGAAGTCTACAGTCATAACTTGCTGACTATCTTTCCAGACTTCCTTTGAATCATGAACTGAACCAACTCGTGGTCACTCTGATCCCAGCAGTTGTTTATCACCACGTTTGCCATTAGTTCTTCCCTTTTCGTAAGCAGCAGGTCAAGCAGAGAATGATTCCTGTTCCTCCCCTCTAGCAGCATTAGGAAATTGTCCGCAACACAATCAAGGAAACTCCTGCATTGCCTGCACAACACTTTAATCCTACTAGAAACTAAACCAAATGAGGACGTACTTGCAGAATGATGATGATTGTATTGATACAGTTATCTGGCATATAGCTTTTATCTGCTTTTGATCCCACATGCTACTAACCTGAGATTGTGTTATTTTATTTCAATTTTGAAAGGTGATAATCTTTATAAAAAATACAGGAAGGAAAATCTCCCATCTCCAGTGAATTTAAAATGAATCCATCGAAACAAAAAGTAAATTATGCCCATCACTGAAAGCATATTGGACTAATAATATACACAACATACAAAAGCTCAGTAATTTAAACACAACATCCAGCTTCATTAAAACTTGTGGCTGAAGATGATTTGTTACTTTTCTATCCCCTGTGCTTGGATTAAGCTATTTTTTCCCCCTAGTTGTATTATATAAAAGTTGTATCGAATTTTTTTTCAGATGCAGATTCAATATCAGACCAAAAAAATACAAGTCTTTGTCATCAGAAACACTTATTTTTGTTGGGCAAAATACAAGTATTTAGATAAAAAATATTTAGAACTGGAACAAAAAAAGAATTAGATAAATTAAGTTGACTGTTCAACCATTTAAACTTTACCGATAGATTCATCATAGCAAGTAAGTTAAAACAAAGCTCATTCAAATCACACGTACAAAGAATTACGAAATTGCAAAAGCTTCTTATAGTGGAGAAGTTATCGTTCCAAATATTTTTAGCTGGCACAAATGAAAATCTGCCAGAAGTGTTGCCATATTATGACTGCACGGGTAATAAATTTCCTTATGTGATCACCATGTAAATTAGCCCTGAAAATCTATTATAGCAAGAACCAAGTAGTTTTAATGGATAGCACTGCAGTAGTTGGCAATCACCTTAATTACAAAAAATTATATTAGGAAACTTAATTATAAATGCTGCAATCGAGGGATCTATAGGGTTCACTAGAATTATCAATATGATAATTAACTTCCCAAAAGATTTTAAGTCTTTCTAAACTGGTCAGCAACAAAGACTTTCCA
The DNA here is from genome assembly GCA_009819775.1 of Phoenicopterus ruber ruber. Taxonomy (NCBI): domain Eukaryota; kingdom Metazoa; phylum Chordata; class Aves; order Phoenicopteriformes; family Phoenicopteridae; genus Phoenicopterus; species Phoenicopterus ruber. Next base: position 212,899,708 of record CM020215.1, read on the forward strand.
AATATCTTCTTGTTTTAAAGGCAGACTCATAAGCAAATCCTACGGCATCGCACAGGGAGTGCAAACACTATTGCCAGTTTATAGCTGTGACACTCACGGTGAGAATCGACTGCGGCATTTTTAATAGTCCCACTTGAACCAATAGGCAATAATTAACTACATGGATATTTTTAAAACAAAAAAGCTCAGCGTCATTCAAGGGTTAAATCGTTTGGTTTTGAAGGTCAGAGCTTAGTCATTGTAGTCAGAGGAGAAACCTGGTCTCCGGCTGTTGTTTGGGTGTCTCTCGGATAGTGCTGGGTGATGTATGTCCAGTGAGGAAGCGCAAGGGCCAGAAGTGCCATTTTTCTTACGACTACATTCGTTTTATCTTTGTGGTTTTGTACCCTGGGTACCAATGTAGCATATAAGCTATTATCATTAATATAATTAAGTCCATAATAGCCTCCTCCTTTTCAACAGGTCAAAGTAAATACTTGTTTAGAATGGTGAGATTTTCATGTGAGTGCTCCGTTGCATTCAGAGTCTGCTCCTATTACTCGGGACTTTTATTTTTGCCAGCACCACACGCCTTCCACAGAAGGTCGTGCTTGTAGAGTCAGCCTCTCCTGTCAATACTGCCAATGCCACAGAAGACTTCGGATATCACACCTTCGTCAGACAACACACTCATTTAGGAATCCAGATAGGAAGAAGAACACAGGAGAGCAGTATTTCACAGAATATACGCAGCTTCTCTGGGCATTCATTTTTTTCCTCAAATAACACAAAATGGAGGTTGGTGTGAATATCTCAGTCGAGAACTTGAGTGTGTCAGTATTTGCGTGTCCAAAGTAGGGCAATGAAGGTGGTGAAAGGTCTAGAGCACAAGTCCTATGAGGAGCGGCTGAGGGAACTGGGGATGTTTAGCCTGGAGAAAAGGAGGCTGAGGGGAGACCTTCTCGCTCTCTACAACTCCCTGAAAGGAGGTTGGAGCCAGGTGGGGTCGGTCTCTTCTCCCAAGTAACAGGCGACAGGACAAGAGGAAATGGCCTCAAGTTGCGCCAGGGGAGGTTTAGATTGGATATTAGGAAACATTTCTTCCCCGAAAGGGTTGTCAGGCATTGGAACAGGCTGCCCAGGGCAGTGGTGGAGTCACCATCCCTGGAGGGATTGAAAAGACGTGTAGATGTGGCGCTTAGGGACATGGTTTAGTGGTGGACTTGGCAGTGTTAGGTTAATGGTTGGACTTGATGATCTTGGAGGTCTTTTCCAACCTAAATGATTCTATGATTCTATTTGGTTTTACTGTCAGGACCTAAACCAGCAAAGTTAACTTGTTTAAAAAGAAACTAAATATATTGGGATAAGAATAGATTTTTCTTCCTAAAAAGATCAAAAAGACATACTAATTAATTTCAATATCCTGCATGGTTCTTTGAGCAGGTATGCTTTCTACTGGATACCTACCAAACTAATGGGCTAGGACTGTCATTGCCTTCTCTTCTATGGCTATTTTTAATTTTTCCTTTTTTTTTGGTAGAAGTAATTAGAAAGTTTAAATCAGCTGCGTGGAACACAAAGAAACACAGGGCTGTTTAATAATATTTCTTCATTACCTTACAGGTCTTCTAACTGTTTAAAAGGTCTTTTAATTCTCAGGGTGGCTTTTCTCCTTTTTTAGGATTACTTCTTAAACTGAAAGAGGGTAGATTTAGATCAGATCTAAGGAAGAAATTCTTTACTGTGAGGGTGGTGAGGCACTGGAACAGGTTGCCCAGAGAAGTTGTGGATGCCCCACCCCTGGAAGTGTTCAAGGCCAGGTTGGATGGGGCTTTGAGCAACCTGGTCTGGGGGAAGGTGTCCCTGCCCATGGCAGGGGTTTGGAACTAGATGATCTTTAAGGTCCCTTCCAACACAAGCCATTCTATGATTCTATGATTCTTTCACTTTCTGTGACTTCTTGATCTCCTTAGCAATTATCTACTTTTAAGGTCGCTTTTTTTTTTGCTGTTTTTAAACTTTGCCAACTCTGTCTCAGTAATAATGGTGCTGACATCTCATTACAGAAGGAGAGAACTCAGCACTACAAGCTTATTGACAAAGCCTACATCATTGTAACTCAGATACTATATTGGTATTCTTCCTATACATAGGCATTTTAGAAATTATGAGCTCAGTACTAGCCCAGGTAAAGCTTTGATGCACAATGTAATGAAATCAATGTTTTAACTATCAATTAAAAAATGTAACTTCTTGGAACCCTTTGGAGAAAATTAATCCTAATTGAATGTCTCATGAGTTGAAGGAAAGCAATGTCAGCTTTGCATCCTCAATCAAAACAAAGGAGAAATTCTTTTAGCCAAGACAGGGAAGCAAGGTGTGGTTTCTATACATTTATGTCCTGCTTAAATACTGTATCATGATTTAGTTACTCTGAATCTGTCTGATCCAACAAGTTAAGCAAGTTGAGATCGTAATCATATGCAACAAGAAACTTGAAATGCAAATTAACACGTTATGAAGCTGATGAATACATAAGTGGATGAGATTTTTTGGCTTAAGATACACAGTAGGTCAGGTTAGATGATCGGAACAGCCCTCTCCTAGCTTTAAACACAATGAATTTATAAATACTCATGCACAGAAAAAAATTAATTTCTCATTTTCTGTGGCACTAGACATTCTAATGAGGGCTCATTTTACAAACTTAACAACTAGTGTCTTCTAAGTGAATGGTAGTGCTTTTCAAACAAAAGGATAAATACACACTGTCTCATCAGTCACATTCTGTGTTGATCTAACACAAGGCATAAAAGAACCCTCCCAGCATTTTCATATGTCTTTTCTACCTGGAAATCAACTACATAGATAAAATTCTGCTACCGTACTTCCACATAGCAGTTTCAATCCTTTTGGGATTAGTTAAAAAAAAAAAAAAAAGGATTAGAAGCAATTTCCAGAGTCATTTTGCCAATAATCACATCAAAGCACCCTTTTTTATAAAGGTACCAAGTGTCACTGCTTAAACAGTTTCCTTTTAACCTCCGTGCTCTCACAGAAAGCTGTTTCGTATTATGATTGCTCTAATGGTTAAGAAAGTTTTTCCAGTTTCCCTCCTATATTTATTCGCAGCCAGTTTATACCTTTTTTTTTTCTTTTCCTATGCTGTTTAGTCTCTGTGACATTTATCTGTCAATGTGTGTACACAGAGCAATTACAGGCTATTTCAGCCTCGCTTTCACTGAACTAGACAAGCTGGACCTTTCCGAGTGGACTGTCACTGGACTCTCTCCAGTAGTTCCTCATCTTTCTTGAACTGGGGAGCCCAGAACTGGACACAGGACTCCAGGTGGGGCCTCCCTAGGGCAGAGTAGAGGGGGAGGAGAACCTCCCTCGACCTGCTGGCCACACTCTTCTTAATGCACCCCAGGATGCCCTTGGCCTTCCTGGCTGCAAGGGCACATTGCTGGCTCATGGTCCTAAGATCTCCTAGTTGTGCTCATGAGGAACTATCACGGCTAATACACCTGTTAAGAAGCAGAAAATTTTGCTCAGTGCCAGCATTGCTCCAGTGCAGCCATGTTGTTTAGGAACTAGTGCAGGACCGCAGCCAGACATGGACCTCAGGTCAGCATTCATTCGTGTGAACTTTCTCTTAGTTGTCTCCGTACCTGTAACAGTTTCAATTCATCTTCCCTTGAATACGGGTGAAAAGAAGTATATGCCGTATTCGATTGGAGGTGCACTGAATGCTTTACCTACGTCCTTTGCAATTGTCATGAAAGGCAACAAATAAAGAGAAGCATCTGACCTGGTGTAGTCGTCCTCCACAAGCATGTGCTTTGGAATGGGTGAGTATCTTCCCGGTGAGATAGGCGCCAGGGATGCCTTGTACTCTAAAGTGCCATTGTTTCCAGAAGAGAGTATATGATTTTCCATTGGTGGAGAATAAGCTGATGGTAAGAATAAACATTTCTAGTTAGCCACCTTCACGTTTGATTAGGTGTCATAACAGCATCGTTTTCTAGTTAAGTACCAAGAACGTGCTCATTGCTGCAAATAACATCAAAACAGACAGTCCTTGCCTAAGAGAGCTTAAAATGTATCAAGAAAGAATGAACAGCTGGAGTTTTCCTGAGACGTTAATAATAATAATAATAATAATAATAACAACAACAATAACAATGCTGGCTCATTTGCAGGGATTGACTCTTTAGAGGGGATCTGAGTAAGAAAGGATAGTCTGGGAGACAGGAAACATTTTCTTCAATTAGGATTGACTTGAAGAAGGAAATGTAAATAGGAGAGAATGAGATTAAAAGCACACTCCTCTTTTTGGCTCCAATATCCAGCAATGGGAGTAATATGGTAAGAGCTCAATGCAGGATAAGAGTAGGAATTTTATGTATGGCAAGAATTATGTATGGTGAAGATTTAAAGCTGTGATATACTAAAGGTGCCAAAATTCCCAATATAATTGAAATTTCAGTACCAACATAGATGGTATTTAGATCACAGTAAATCTATATATTTAAAATAGAAAGTAGATACAAATCTCTTACATATTAATGATAAATAATGAAAATTACAGGACTATGGTGTTTGGTTCTATATTGAGTCTATCGGTTTTGTTGTTTGCTTGCTTTTTGCTATTCTGAGGCTACTGAGGATATTTGTGATTGGAGAGATGTAATAATAGTTGTATTCAAATCCCTAGTTAATGCAATTAAAAAAGGAAATGATAAATAGGAAAAACAATGATATGTGCTCCTGCAATGGGCTATGATTAATTTTCTCGTGAGAAGAAGACAGCTAAACTTTCTAGTATTAGTTTCAGTCTTTCTTTCAGATGCTGAGATACAGAATGTTTCCAAGCAAAATACCTCTACAGGGAAAGGCTGTTACCCGTTCTGAAACACTCTGAACGTATAGGTATAATGAAATGTTCCCTGAGGACAAATGAATCTGTATGCACCAACAGCCTGGGATGGGCTACTGCAAATCTTTTCAACCTTTACTCCCCCTCTGGAATTACTTCTGTCTTCTCATATGCTGCTGAGCTATAATCTGACATAATAAAACACACTGGTTTAGAACTCCCAAATTATTATTTTGGAGAGTATTACAAAGCAGGAGATTGGATAGGGACATTTAGCATTTTTACTTCTTGGGCTTTGCTAAGATCCAGACCAGACTGCTACTGAACAACATGATTGCCATCTGTTGTAACATTTGCTAAGCAAATAGGTATCCTCAGCACAGCTGAGTATACCACCTGACGTGCATGTTACAAAACCTTCCCTTCTGTTTTATGGAGCAGTCTGAATAAGGAGGATTATGGATATTTAGCTTTTCCCTCAACTTTGTCAGTCCACAGTGGCAACACTACTGCAAAAGTGCAGAAAAATTTAAATCTCTAGCATTTACTGGGAAAACCTGCCCTTCTCAGCCCTCGGTTGGCCTTAAGTGTCCCTAGGATTATTGGCAGGAGATCAGGATGGGTATGGAGCAGTTGCTGAAGCTCTTGTCAAAAATTAAACTGCCATCCAGATGTTAGATGGTGCAGCTGGTCCCTCTTGGTAGTTGAACCCAAGGCAGACAGTTTTTAATGAACAACTAAAAGAAGAAAGGACGTTTCAGTAATGAACTGTTCAGACTGACAAGCACCAGTGGTGTAGAGAGCTGCAACTGCAACGATAAGATTGCTGTGAATGAAAAGGGAATGGGAATGCCTGGGTACGGACACCAGGAGGACTGGCAGGAGGGCTATAAGAATGGCATGTAGTGATAGCACCTACATCCGTCAATAGGTCATCAATACTCAACATAACTACATGTAACTTGTGAGGAGAGCCTATACCCAAACTAAAACAAAGACTGAAGCCATTGGAGATGGAAGGAGATAAAGACTAGGTTGGAACCAAGGACACTCCGATAAGGAGACAAAAGAGAAGTGAGTAAATCCTGAAGACATGTATAGGTGGGACAGATGGGAGAGACAGAAGATCCCAATTGCTGCCATCTCCTTAAGGGTACAAAAAGCACGTTAGCAAGGAGGTTGTCAACCTAAGAAGAAGATATATGTGTATGATAAGGACTACACAGCCACCCCCCCTGGTCATCTCAGGGTGTCCAGGTGATGCACCTAGATGCACATCTTTCTACCTAAATGCTGGACATGAGCCTAGATGATTTTGAGTGTGTGGATACGACAGCCTGAAATCAGTTTGTTTTAAAATAAAATCTTCTCCCTCTCCTATGAGATCCTGCACTGAACTTCACTATATTGTTTCAACAACTTTTCCTACAACAGAGGGTACACTGAATGCAAGGACAAATAAGGCCTTGGTCCTCAGTGAAAAAATAGCAGATGAACATATATAAAGTTAATGGACAGACTGAGAATAAAGCAAAGTGGAACAATAATTTAGGAATTGGATATACACAGAAAATAGGGAAATCTGTGTAAGTAGAGCAGCGATTTTTACATTCCAAGTAAATATTTTATGCAAATATCATATGTATTTTTCTCAGGCTTTTCACTAAATTTCTACAAGGTGGTTTGCTGCTTGTTCCAATTTTTCAGTGGACAGAGGACTCCAGGCTGCAAATCTAATCATACTGCAAAACATATTTGCACATACTTATCACTGTAATTGTCACACGAGTTACAGTTCCGTCTGATCACCTGGACCATGGCTAATTGGAATCGGCACAGAAGTACATCAGCTACATTGTTACTTTTGCTGCAAAAATACTTTAGCAGAGTTATATTATTTGAAGTACTTCATGAGTGTAGCATGCTTAAGTGGCAATAAACATTTCATTTTTGTAGCCTTCCAGGCTGTTTCGTAAACTTTAATGGGGTACTTTGGACAAGCTATGAAAAAATCACAATCATCTGACAAACTGATATCTCCTACAAAATTAGTTGCAAAAATCACTTACAGTGAGTAATATCTGGTGGGCCATAAGGATCGGTCATGTAAATGGTGGTGGGCTTTCCGACTTTCAGATACACCACATCGGATGTGTTCTTCAGTATCGCTACGGCCTCTTCATGGGTAACTTCTTCTAAACTGTAATTATTTACCTTAAAGGAGAAATCAGACAGGTCAGTTAGGATACAGAAATAGACACAAAAAATGACACAGCCTTGCAGTTATCACAATGTTGGGAAGAATGCTGCAGACCAAGACCACTGAAGATTACAGAAGCAGTATTGCAGCAAGGTAGAAAATACAATTTTCTTAGCACATGCATATTCAAAGACTGACATAGCAGTATTGATAACATCACAGAATCATAACGGGTTGAGATGGCACTTGGTCTTGTCAGTAGAAAAGTCCTTTGTGATATTCTGCTACCAGTATCATCATTAACATAAAATTATATTGAATAATAAATTAATAACTTAACACCACCTCGTTTACAGAAACTGCCTATGTTATTTGACATATCAAGATGAACTGTCCAAGTTCACCTCTTAGCATGTGTGGCTGGGACCTCAGAAATACTTAACACCCCTAAATCTTTCCATCCCTGATATGACATTGACCATGAAATAATAAGAGGTACAGAGTGGTGTACATAATAAGAGGCTGCCTATGAGGTGCAGGAAAAGAAAAAGGGCGGTTCTGGATGGGGGAAAAGGGATTTTCCGTGTGAAAGCTTGTCAGTTTTCTGAAAGCACAGGAAAGAGACACTGAAAAAGTAAGAGAATGTAGTACTAGTTCGTTCTGTGCTTTACTGGAAAAGAAAAATGCTTAACAAGAGCAAGGATAAGAGGACAGGACTACAGATTAAATAGGGAAGGAAACGGTGGCAATAAACTTTGCCTATTTATGCTTTACTTGCAGAAAAAGAAAATCAAAAGAAAAATGTCAGAAGTGATTTATTGTAGAGGCGTATCAAATTTATTCACATATAAATCCAGTATATGCACAGAATGTCAATAATAGGTTGTACTCCTATAAACAGGATGGCGAATGGTCCCTGCCCCAAAAAGCATACATCCTGAACAGAGAAATTACAGGACAGAGGAAAGGAGTAAAGAAGGGTGTAGATACAGGTTTCAGACATGTCGTGTAAGCCAATAGAAATCATAGAATCATAGAACATCCCGAGTTGGTAGGGATCCATAAGGATCAGCAAGTCCGACTCCCTGCTCCTTGCAGGACGACCTGAAACTAAACCATATGACTAAGAGCGTCGTCCAGACGCTCCTTGAGCTCTGACAGGCTTGGTGCCGTGACCACTTCCCTGGGGAGCCTCTTCCAGTCACCTGCATTTCCAGGTGAATGTTGTATATGAAACATTTTACTGTGATTTAAAGTGCCATCCTCCAACTTCTACAGTTATTGCAAGGATTCCTCGTAAAGCTTATGCAAGATGGAAGAAAAAGGAGCTCCTCAACTATAGTGTAACATAGTACAGCTGTAAATCACAGAACAAAATACATACTTTCTAGGGAATTTAGTATCAGTAAATTATCAGCGACTTGGCTGTGACAATAAGCTACTGCCAAAGGGTTTGGTGACTGGAAAGAAACCCAGCTATGAATCACTGTAGGACTCTCCATACCCAGACGATTTCATCAGCCCCGAGAGAGAATGATTGCTGTTGGACAGTATTGCTAAATGTAAGGATTCTGGTTAAACTTTGTTCCTTGTATAATTCTCAGATGTGGTTTTAAGGTTAATTGAAAGGCGGAATGACAGGCATGTTATGACAATTTGACATGAAGAGCAATGATACAACCTAACACTCAGAACAGAGTTGCTGACACTGTGTGCTGTATTTTGACAAGTCTTCTATGTAAATAAAAATCTGATCCGTATCTTCTAGAAATTTCTCTGTTTTTCTTTGTTGTGAACAGCAGTAACATACATATGCACTTTTAATAAATAAATGTCTTTCAAATTACTAGGCTGACAGCAAGAAGTGGTGACTGAAATTAAGCCTTTCTTGTTTATGTATTTCAAAACTGGCACATACTGAAGACTGACACTTTTGGAAATATGACCGCACGGTTATCCTTTACCTTTTCTGCTTCCCATGCTGTCTGTACATTGCACCTGTCTTGTTGTGTTTCATCCTAACTGCAAGCTTTTTGAAGTAAAGAAAATCTCACATAATAACGTCCCACTACTCTGCTGCTGTAAATAAGTGTTCTTTATCAAAAAAAAGACACAAAATGAAATATCATAGCACTGCCTGGATTTTGACTTTTGGCCTTTTTAGGAATGTATAAAACCAATTAAGATCGAAAATGACTTGTTGCATTTTTTTTCTAAGTTTTTTTTTTTCCCTGGAAATCTAGCTGATAAAAATTGGGGTTAGGACTGTTGTACTTCCATCACAACACACTTGGATGTCACAGTTGTGCAGCTGGAGGATAACTAGCCATTTTAGAAACAGAAAAATTAGTATGATACATATAAAACTTATATTTGCTATGACAGGTCCTACTTCTTATGTCTCTGACAATAACTTTACAGGACAGGTATTTTACCAACGCTGTGTACAAGTTGTCCAAATCTTGAAGTTAAGATAAGACCAAGGGATTCTAAACTAAGAATTAATGTCTGAGTAGTTATGCATTATGTTTATCTTTATACACTTTAAGATCCTAGAGATCATTGCAAAGTTTACGGACAATGATTTTTTTTTCTCATTTCTAGTATATATAAGCTTAAGTGTACAGAATATTGTGGAAAACTGAAATATGTAGAGCTGGAACTTGGTAGAACTTGAAAGAAGGTAACGCATGAGTGAAGTCAAGATACAAAGGAAAACTTCAGAGAAAAGACGCCGGAAGAAAATTTGAGGAGAAGAAAGGACCCTTCAAAGTAAACAGAGTTCGGCTATAAAAAGCATTCCAGCAACATACACCAAAATTGCTATTCAAACTCGACCCAAATATATAGAAAATTAGAGGTTTCTTGTCTCTAGAGAGAACAGTCCCAGAAAAGAAGTTTGCTACTAATTAATTTTGTCCTGGACTGCTCAGTTCTCAGTAAACAAAGACATAAATGCAGACTCAATGCACATCAAGAGCAAATAAATAAATAAATAAATAAACAAACACGTTGATTGATTCATTAAGACAAAGATTCTCAGTGGTGCCATAAGGTCTTTTTTAAATGGGAGCTCTTTGAGAAGGCGATAAAACCACCTTCCTTAATAATTGCCAACATCAATTTAGAATTACAGTATACAGAATATATTATGCATTTCCCAGTTTCCTTCAGAAGGTAGTCCTTGCTTTGGACCTACAATTCCCGTTAATACTAATATGTGCATGTATGAATATCTGTTCTACTTTTTGATCATAAAACAATGATTACAAATAATGACATCTGTATGTACTGTAATATACAAAAATGAAAACCTGAATACATTGAAGAATTATATTGTTCAGCTTCCTAGATATTATTGCAAGATGACTGTTGTCTGTAATTTTTTTCATAAGGAAATCTCTGGATATCATTCTTCAAAATCATAGAATCATAGAAGAGTTCGGGTTGGAAGGGACCTTTAAAGGCCATCTAGTCCAACCCCCCTGCAATGAGCAGGGACATCCTCAACTAGATCAGGTTGCCCAGAGCCTCGTCCAGCCTGACCTGGAATGTTGCCAGGGATGGGGCATCTCCCACCTCTCCGGGCAACCTGTGCCAGTGCTTCACCACCCTCCTTGTGAAAAACTTCTTCCTTATGTCTAGTCTAAATCTCCCCTCCTTTAGTTTAAAACCATCACCCCTTGTCCTGACACAACAGGCCCTGCTAAAAAGTTTTTCCCCATCTTTCTTATAGACGCCCTTTAAGTACTGAAAGGCTGCAATAAAATATCATGCCAGAGATGGTGATTATTAGGAAATATGATGTTGTAGTTGTTTTTTATGGTAAGATTTACAGAGAGAGGAGAATCCCTCAGAATCTCAGGAGAGACTATTTCTTGAACTTTTTCTTGTTTCCATAAAAGATGCCAATTTTAACAGAATTTCAAGTACTAAATCTGGCTTTTTCAGTGGCTGTGGCACAGTCAATGCATGATACCAAACCTTCGCTTCCTGCTGTCGAGATGACCTTAGTGGTGCATGTAGTTTGAAAAAAGAGAGTTGAGTTAGAGGTAAAGAAGGTAAAGAGTGGGAGATGTGCACAAAATAAGAACTCAAAGTGTATGATGTGGCATACAGCCCTCTGAGATGCTGAAACTTTTGTGCAGAAGGGCTGACATCAGAGCTGTGTGGGTAGAATGGGCACCGCATGCCAACGTTCTGGCTCTAAGCAGCCAACTTAAGTAGCAATGAATTAACAGGGGAAAAAAAGCCCTAAGGAAAATGTTAAAAAAATTTATCTGAGCGGTCAGTTTGGTTACAAGAGTCGGATGCTTGAGTCACAAAATGCTGCGACAGGAGCCAAAGGAGAGGAGTCAGAAGGAAAACACACATGGAGCAAGTGGGGCTTTTCTAATGGGAAAAGTTCCATATACAGAAAATTCAGCAATGCAAACAGCACCTGAAGTGTAAAAAAAAAAACATTAGGAGGGCTGTTGCTTTAGATAGAAAGTATGCGATACAAAGACATACTGATATTACAGGAAAAGAATAAGAGGAAGAAATAATATAGCAATAGAGAAGGAAATTAAAGACACAAGTCCAATCAAAGGAGCTATTTGAGTGATGGGGAAAATCAGTAAGAAATGTTGCCAAAGAGATACAAAAAGCCTGGAGTGGTTTTTTTCCTAAATAGCATAATTAAGGCAATGAAGTGTAAACCTAAGCAAGAATTATCTTATTTGGAAATTTTCCTAGATTCATATTGGAAAACAAAGGCACTGAGAAGTAGCTAGAGTGAAAAGCTTAGAATCCCCAAAATGACTGTACAAGTGCTCTAAAGAATAACTTAATTTACAACAGCATAAACTGGTAACAGAATAAGAGCTCTGGAGGAATAAGTCTGTCTTATTTAACTTCCTTTTTTTAAAGGGAATTCATTCCTTTCCTCTGTTGATTTAGGGTAAGAGTGATTTGATTCACTCAATGAATAAGACAAAGAGGTGATCTTTACCTTGCCAGGTAAATGTAATGTTTCTTTGTGTGTAATATTCTACTAATATTCTGTGTTTCTTTTTGTGTAATATTCTACTTTTCATTCTGAAAGTGGATTTTCCTGAGTGAATCCTGAGTGAACATTTGCCAGTAAGCACCTGTGAAGTGCTGCTGTAAATCTAGAACTGCTGATGGCCTTTTTAAAAACTCACCATGATTTAAAAGGCTGTGAAAAGTGAAAAGTATTTCAGTGCTGAAGACCAATCATTTGTCCTCAGGATGTAAATCTGTTTGGATTAACTAACTATTTATAATCCCATGGACTCCTGAGTTAGTTGTACAAGTGCTGGACTCTGAATAGAAAGATACTGGCTATCTTCAGATAACACAGTCTGTTAACCCCTCTGAAATTAGCTTGCTGAGATTATTAATAGTTATGGGCTAAGTGTCCTGAACCAGATCGGCTCTTTGCAGAGAAATGCAAGAGTTTATGCTTCACAGAGAAATATGAGACCAAGCAGTGGGCTTCAGGCTTCAAGCAGTGTGTGCATACACAGGGCAAGTGGCACCGTACTATATTGGACCATCATTTTTCAATCCCAGTTTATGCTGATTTTGTTAAAAAAAAAAATGTTTTTAGGGCTAATGTAGTAGCATGAGAATGATACAGCTGTGAAGGAGCAGCCAGATGAGAGTATCATTAGAAGGAACAAATTGGGAAGCTTATTGCGAGGGTACCATCCAAAAACCGATCCTAGCAAATCTACGTTTGAATGCTAGATAAAGCATTACAAGGCCAGAGTCAGTGACAGCATAAACCTGGCTCAGAGCCCAGCGCTGCCTCAGAAGGGGTGCAGCCACAGAGGACTGTATTTTTTCTAGTGTGTTTCCTTTGTGCCAGGCAGCCACTACAACCTACAGATCAGGTACTACCTGTTCACACTGTTTTCTTCCTTTACGTCTAAGTGGGTAACGCCTGTACTCCATCAACTGGCACAGCAGCGTAATGCTGCAGCTGTGGACGCACCTACCTGGGCGAAGCATGCGGGCACGAGGAGCGACCCCCAGCAGCAGAGGGTCTGGAAGGCAGGACATCCATGCCATACATGTTTTAAGGAGGTTAGTTTGCATTACATCTAGTCTGCTGACTAGAATGCCTGTTCGCGGCGACAATGCAATGCTAATTAGGAATTCTCCTGGACCACATTTTCTGTTGCAGTTTCATTAAAAAAAATCCAATTTGTTTTCTAAAGACCACCCCACAAGACAGCCAAACTCACTTTAAAAGAGCACTTCTGATCAGAATCAAATGCTAATCTAGATGCATTCCAGGGATGGGGCTTCTACCACCTCTCTCTGGGCAACCCGTGCCAGGGCTTCACCACCCTCATTTTGAAAAACTTCTTCCTTATGTCTAGTCTGAATCTCCCCTCCTTTAGTTTAAAACCATCACCCCTTGTCCTATCACAGCAGGCCCTGCTAAAAAGTTTCTCCCCATCTTTCCTATAAGCCCCCTTTAAGTACTGAAAGGCTGCAATAAGGTCTCCCCAGAGCTTTCTCTTCTCCAGGCTGAACAAGCCCAACTCTCTCAGCGTGTCTTCATAGGAGAGGTGCTCCAGCCCTCTCATCATTTGTGTGGCCTCCTCTGGACCCGCTCCAGCAGGTCCCTGTGATGCATCTTAAATGGTATGCTTCGATTACTTTAACACAAACAGGATCCTACATCCATATACAATCTGAAAGAAACAGATGCTGGCAGGGGATCCTGTAAGGACCATCAGCAATTGTGCAATCACAACCCCATCGCAGCCCTATGACACCACCAAACAATAACATGCTTTTTTCAGCACAGAACTGGGTAGGAAGCAAGTCTAAATTTCTGAAAAGGAAAGTGACTCCTGTATCTTCCTTCTGTTTTCAGCAAGAAAACAGAATCAAATTAAATCTCTTGGTACATGAGTAACATCACTTTTCCTATAAGCACAAATAACCCCACAGAAGTCTGATCGCTCTGACTACAGGGGACAAGAAGCAACAGGCTAATGGATATGGCCCAAACATGCCAGGGTATTTTGGTGTAGGAGACACATTTTTGAAAAGCTAATACTCGGAACAGATAAATATTAGCTTAAATTTTCTTTTAAAGCCTAATGTTTTTAGTTTTCCCTGAAGAATACCTTGCTTCTAGCTATTAGTGTTGTTTTCTACTACTAAAAACACACAGTTTCATACTGATTTCTCATTTATCTATTCTGCAGATAAATTCTTCCAAAGTGAGATGATGGTATCAGATAAAAGAAAGCAATTACTATCTGACAAGTAATAACTTCTTAAACCATTTTTCAGCTCTTCCTCTTCATCATTATCAATGAGCCAGAGGAAGTAAGGAGTGTGCTCTCCTCACGTTTGCAGATGACACTTCACTGGGAAGGCGAGTCCATACACTCGAGGGCAGGGTTGCCGTCCTGGACAGGCTGGAGGAGGGACAAGAACTTTATGATGTTCAACACGGAGAAACGGTAAGTCCTGCCCCTGGTACAGACTAACCCCCTTCAACAGCACAGGCTGCGCACTTGCCACTGGGCTCCGCGGAAAAGTGCTTGGGGCTGGCGGTGGACAGTGAGCTGGGCACGAGCCAGTTGTGTGTCCTGGCAGCAAAGAGGTCAACAGCAGCCTGGGCTGTATGAGCAGGAGCAGAAACAGGAGGTCCAGGGAAGGGTTATTCCCCAACGGTTGGCACTCATTAGATGGCAGCTAGATACTGCATTCAGTTTTGGTCCCTGCACTATAGGAAAGACAAAGTGGAACGAGCTCAGGGGAGTGCTACTGGGATGGTTGGGGTTGGAGCACTTGCTCAGCGAGGAGAAGCTGGGGGAGCTGGGCTTGCTCAGACTGGAGCAGGGATGCCTCTGGGGACAACTAACACCAGCCACCCCCACCCGGTGCTTACAGGAAGGTCATCAAGACAGAGCTAAGCTTTTCAGAGTGGCACAAGAGAAGGACAAACAGGTACAAGGAAAAGTATTTTCCTCGTGGGGACAGTCGAGCAGTAGAACAGGTTTCCCAGAGAGGCTGTGCAAGCTCCATCCTTGGAGATTTTCGAGGTTCAACTGGTTAAATCCCTGAGCAACCCGGTCTGACCCTATAGCTGACCCTGAATTACCGTGTTAGCCTATGATGCTCTGTATGTGATTTCCCTTTGCTCCCTTCCAGCGCAAAGAGAAGCAACCTAGCTCAGACACCCAGTGCAGTGGTATTCTCACCGCAGGCATTACCCCCAGCAGTAGCAGACATTACCATAGGTATTACCGCCAGAACACAGTAAGGGAGTATTTTTCTCCTAGCTGCAAGTCTTCAGAGCAGAGCTCCAGTCTGTTCCTTTCACATGTACCTGGCAAAACCACTGAGTTCAGTTTTCAGCTTGAGCACTCTTATACTTCCTCCAGTAATTTTCCTAATGGGCACCTCAGGATTATCCTACAATGGAGCATTTTCCTGTGGAAGTGCCCAGGATAATAAGCCTTAAGTGCAGGCTCAGTGCCTCAGAAATGTAACTGCACAGACATGCCGTTGTATAGATTTCACAATAATCACAATGCTCAGTATTTACATAATACATCTTCTGAATGCTTAACACACTATTAGCAATCTGCATTTAATAACGGTGGGGTCACCAAACTGCAAAACGCTCAGACGGCACCTAATTGTTTTACATTTCAATATTGGTTTTGATTTTGCAGCATCTCTTTTTTATTACATCTTAAATTTTAATGCATTTGATTTGCATGTTCTGTGGGATCTGAAAGCATTTCACACAAACTTCGCAGAACACAGATACAAAAATGAAACAAGCCCCACAGCAGCTGCTGAGAGTTCCAGAAGGATGACAAATTCTGGTAAATTTTATAGAGACGTGATGGAAAAAATAAAGATCAAGAAAGGATGCACTACTGAGAAGGAAAAAAAAAGGAAGTGTTCAAATATATAATCAATAAGGAATCAGTGAAGTAGAAGTAGGACCATATAGATGACAAGGGTAATATTGTGTTGATACACTGCCAAAAGAAAGTAATGAGTTCTTTCACTCACTTTTCACAAAAGAACATGAAGTAAATGCCACGAACTGACAGATACTTCACAAAGTAGAAGAGAAAAACTATTGAAGGTACACAAGTTACAAAGAAATCAGGGTGTCTTGTTGGAGAGAACCAGAAAACTTGGCTGTAATCTGCATGAATTTTAGAAATAGTTTTTGATCTTGTAAATTTATCTCCAAAAATGTAATGGTTAAAGTACACAAAGAGCAAGTTGACTAGGATTTTCTTATGCAACAGAGAAAAGCTTGGTCTGGAAGTACGTAACCAGTGGAGAGCAATATTATGATTGATTTTTTTTGCTCATTTTACATGCGGTGATAAAAGGAGATGATGTTAAGTAAAGAACTGGTCCAGAGTGAAAGGAAAGCAGTATAAAGACATCAAACACACTGAGAATGACCCCTGCTCGTTTTCAGAGGTCAGATTCAGGAGTATAAACTTGCCACAATGAAGAAACATCTATATCTGACTGCAGTGAATCACAGGTTCAAGGCTGAGAAGAGATGTTTAATAGACAAATCCTATAAAAATCTGGAAAGAATGAATTTATATATAGTGGTGTATAAAATAATTATTTTTCTATTCAAATTCATCCTGACTAAATTACACTGGAGATGGTGAATGTGGGATTTTTGTATCTGGGGGGGTTTTGTATATATTATTTATTATCTCAAATGAGTTGGAAGAAATTAAGAGTGAGGTAACAAAAATTTACAGATGACACAAAAATTGTGAGGAATTCTCATCATGAAAAAAACCACCAGCTGAACACAAGCAGATTTGCTACAAGGTGCAAAATAACAAAATAAGGTGCAAATTTGGCAAACACAAATATACGTTTGTATAGGAAAATCAGACAAAACTTGATTTTATCAGTGACTTGAATTTTACTGTGCTGAGAACCTGCAAAGAAGAAATGCCAAAGAAATTATAAGCTCTAGTTTCATTTTGCTTTGCTTTTGATAACACCATTTGATCCTTAACCTGTTTTATCTATCCACTTGGGTTAATTAAAAACAGTCAAAGAGTCACCAACCCAGTAACCAAATGCCTTTCCAGTTCTGTTTAATACCCTGTATAAAAGGAACGGTCATCTTCACATGTGACTGGAACACAGTGTCCCTAGCCAAATAAAGAAAACCTCAATTAGGCACAGTTTCACAGGCAGAAAAAAAAGGTCATGGCAATTTTTTACTGCTTAGATATCACATAACAAAACAGAGCTACTGCAGTACATTTTTTTTCATGGCACTGATTCAAAAAACATTTCTCTACCTGCTGAATCTATGCAAATGCATTGACATGGATACAACTTGACATAGATTAACTTCTGCTGATTCACCAGGGTTAGGATTTCCCTCTCAACAAAGAATTAAACAAACTCTGTGAGTGGGAAAGAATTATCTACAAAGAAGAATGTACTAGCACTGCAAATATCTGGAAGAATTTCCTGAAGTGAGATCCATCAGAAGAATAAGCACACTTCCTCAAGGAAAAAGATAGAAAATGGTTTGGTTTTGAACATCTATATGGAACATATACATAAAGCATTCCTACATGTACTGAAATGTAGGTAATGGTCCACTGACAGCGCTACACGTGAAAGTTTGGTGGCATGTTTTCACATCTTTCAATTTTCTTAAAAGGATCAGTAGATCAGTACTGCCGTAATGAACAGTTTGTCTAAAATCTTCTTTTAAAGTTTTCTGGTGTATTTTAACTTGTTGCTGATGTGCATAATACGTTTATTCTCTTCTCAGTTAAAGGTTTGTCAAAGTAATATAATTCATTGCCTTCTCTTCATAAAATGTTGGTTTTCCAGAGTAATGTTTTGTTAACTGCAGTCTCAGAAATATATATAAAGAATGGGAAAAAATGAAGATGATGGAAATATAACTCGTAATTATTATAGAAGTTGTAATGGTTACCTCCAGTGAGATGCATGGTGACTGAAAGCCCTTATATGAAACAATTTTCAGCTGAAGAAAATGTGATATAAATTTGTCATACTTACCATAAGAAGTCTGTCTCCAACCTGCAACCTCCCATCTTTTTGCGCAGCTCCTCCATCAATAATCTTGGTGACATAAATACTATTGTCCCCAGGGATGTGCTGGTTTCCAACCCCTCCCGCAATACTGAATCCCAGACCTGGAGAAAATACGGAAAACAAAACATGAGCAATACAATACATAACATGAAAGAGGAGTGCAAGAGTAGTGTATATTTGATCTACCGTACAATTACAATATAGTTGTATACAAGTACAATTACGGAAATATGAATAATATAAGCGATATTTGTGGGGTCAATACTCTTTCACTTTTCCTGGAAGGTCAGGGACAGAAATAAATTAAGGAAATTCTTTGTCTTGTACAGTTATAGGAAGGTAGAAGCAAAAAGAATCGAACCCAGGATGATTCTATACCCATGGCTTGTCCTCGCCAGGGGCCAGTGTAGCCTACGTCAAGAAGTTATGGCACAGCTAGTAATAAAACTCTGAAGCCTGGAGTTTAATTTGTTAAATATTGATATAAAATACATTATCGTCTATCAGAACAAAATTAAAGGTATTCTGATTGTCCTCACAATTTGAAAAATACTTGGAGAGGTGTACTGCAGATTTGGCATGTTTCTGCAGTGCCACAGTGAAGGGTCTGTGAAAGCGAAAGATAAATGGTGTAGATATTTGGATTTAAATCTGCTTCACATATTTTTCTAGGACACAAATATCTTTGGCTATGGATACATAAAATGAGAAAGCAATAGTCCTTTGTACATATATAACTTCTGTTCAGCGATCTGTGAAATTCCTAGATAAACACCCAAAGAGCCAAACTTTGGAACAATGCCAACATCATTCAGGAAAAGGAAGGCAAAATAAATAGATGTTGGGGGAAGAAAAAAAAGGCAGTTTTACCCTTTTCCTACTTTTCCTATCCTCTGACACATTGCATAAACAGACAAATCATTGTTTTCTTTTACAATAACATTTTTATCTCTCAATCAGAGAAAAGACAGAAACTACTGTGCTTTATTCCCATAAAAATCTACTTCATACAGCTAATTTTTCATAGATCATATAGCTAATGGAAACTTCCAGCTGAACAAATAAGCTGTTACCGACAATAACCTGCTTCGATTATTGCTCCAACCAGGCATTTCTCTTTTAGCTGTACGGAAAAAAACAGTTATATCTATTTAGAGAATAACCACTAGTTTTATCTATGAAATCGATGCTGTTCAGTCATTCTTAAAACAAACATGTTAGTAATAGCTGCAGCCTGAGCAGTAAAATGCAATAGTAAAAAATGAGTTGCCTGGAATTCAGCATTTTGTCACAAACTCACCAGCCTGACTCCTCGGGCAATAAAACTTAAGGGAGGGTATATTTAATACACACAGGCTTTTTTAGCAGCTGTATGAGTCCAGAGATAAGTTTTTTTGAGTGAATTAAATATTTTTGATTTTTTTTTCTCACATTATTTTCATTTGATCATTATTTTAGCTTAAAAAAAGATGTGAGGTCAGATAACATAATGGACTACTTAATGGATAGGGCCAAAACAGTAAATTACAAAAAGAAACCTCTGAATTTATATCTCAAATTGAAATACTCCTTAATTAATTAAGATGACTATTAAGAATACACATGAAGTTAATTCAGAACTATGGGATAATTAAAATAAAGCTTTATTTAATTTCCAGCTAAAGCTGGTGATTGCTGTTACTACTTATGCACTACTGGCAGAACAACTAGAAGGATAAAAAGATTATGGTTTCTTCAGCATGGAAGAATTTGCTCATTACCCCGGGACTACTAACAAAGAAGCAAAAAGGTATCCTAAGAAAACATCAAGAATGGAAATTTTCTTTAAAACATTAGTTGTGGACAAGGAACAATGATAGAATAATGTTCCTTGGTGACATAATTATCATCCTTTTGACCCCCAAAACATCTGCATATGCTTCTGCCAGTAAAGTGAAGGTCTGAGAGTATTCCAGAATGATGATGAGAGCAAACGAGTGGGCTAGACTGCACCCGGAGAGCTTTCTTCAGCTCCACTGCTCACCTAGGGCATGACCTGGGGGAGATTAGGTTACGGTACGCTTCAATCCTCTTCTCTCCCCTTTATTAACAGCGTACACTTGCAAAGGGCAAGGTAATTTCTGGCCATATAGCTGTTCTGTGTTTTGCACAAAGGGGTTCCTAATTCAGCCGGGTCCTGCTGCAATATAAGCAAATCGCAGCAAAGGCAATCCCTTCCATCTTCTGCAGTGCTGAGCGGGGTGCTGGCGTTGGCTGTTTGTTTCCACGGTTGTAGCACAACCGATGTATGAAACCACAAAAAAGAAGCACTAAAACACGCTACTCCCCTTACAAAAGTGAAGTTTACAATGATGAAAGCAGTAACTTTTTCTACTTCTCTAGCCTACATAAAATGTAGCTGCGTGACAACGCATGGGGCTCCATTGTGTTTGTCAGCAGGGTCGGCCTTTGGGACCCACAAAACCAGCACTGAGTATAAAAAGGTTTAAAAGAGCAGAACAAGACAGGGGGCAACACTGTGGGGAGAAAAGGGAGAGTGGGTAGGAGAGACACCTGAGGAAGAGAGAGATTTTCCATGGCTTTCCTATTGGTAATGATTTCGTTTCATTGCCTAATCATACTTGCCTTCTTTAAAAGATTTCCTCTTGGGAATAATGGGGAATGGAACAATGGCTCATTTAATTTTACTTAAATGACATTTGCTAATTGCTAGGGCACTAGGAAAGTGTAATACAATAAAACTTTTGGGCAGAATGCATATGGCCAAATGACATCAGACAACTATGCTAATCATTTATGCTACCTTCATAATCAATGAAAATTCATTAAGGGCTTTTAAAGCATGATTCATCTCATCTCAAAGCGACATCTGAAAGAGATGAGATGAATCACACTCTTGGTTTCTGAAAGGCTGGGGGCTGGATGTGGGAAGGGGTGGGTGGGAAGATCAGTGCTATGAAAGTTCACAACCTGAGTTAAGAGTCTCACCTCCATTTACACTGAAGGTTTCTGTTTTGTTTTAAGACCTCGGAAAGGTTTGTGCATCCCTGGTGTGGATCCTTCTTGTCACTAGCTACATCAGGTTAGTCTCATATCAGATTTGTGCTCTATTTTAAAAACAGAGAATCATTCAAACATATGGGAACACAGGGAGTAAGATATGTTTTCTAAACTTGGTCTTTTTCATTGCTCCATTGAATTAAAAAAACCCCAAATAAAACCACATATTTAATCGCAGAAAGTTTTTCTTATTGTCTCCTGCAGTTAGGAACATAGAATCATAGAACCATAGAATTGTTCTAGTTGGAAGAGACCTCCAAGATCATCGGGTCCAACCATTAACCCAGCATTACCAAGTCCCCCACTAAATCGTATCCCTCAGGGCCTCATCTAAACGTCTTTTGAATACCTCCAGGGATGGGGACTCCACCACCTCCCTGGGCAGCCTGTTCCAATGCCCAACTCAACATTGCCATCAGAACATGGAAGATCAGGAGCTGCTTTGAGGAATGCCCTCCCTCTCACTTCCTATTTTGCCAATGTGCAACCTGCTTCACAGCAACACCTCAGCTTGGACAGAGCACCCAGTTTCCTCACAACAGGAATTAGATGGAGGATAGATCTAGAATGGAGATAAGGAAGAATTTTTTTATGATGAGGATGGTGAGGCACTGGCACAGGTTGCCCAGAGAAGTTGTGGATGCCCCATCATTGGAAGTGTTCAAGGTCAGGTTGGATGGGGCTTTGAGCAACCTGGTCTAGCGAGACAGGGCTGGACTTGATGATCTTTAAAGGTCCCTTCCAACCCAAACCATTCTATGATTCCATGGTTCTATAAAGAAGAGAAGACTACTCCAAGAGGAAAAAGGAAAGAGAACCGGATTTAATAGTGGTGCCCATTCAAGTCAAACTCAGCTTCATTCAAAACCACGGAAGAGAATAGGCACATATAAGATTGGGTCAATGTATAAAGGAGGGAAGATTAATCATGCTCTATTTCCTTCCATTTCCACTGGATAGGTGTTTGTAAAATTCATCTGCCTTTGGCTTCCACAAATGCTGATCACTGAATCTGTGGATAATAACACGTGTAATAGCGGAACGAGACAGGAGATATTACTGTTATCACAAAGAGGAAAAGGGAAAGGGGAAAGAGATATTCCATCAAAACTGGAAACTGCAGAAAAGTGCTGATATTAACAATAGTCAAGGATGTTTATTCATATCTTTTCTTTGGATTGTCAGTAAGCAAAACATTAAAATATTTCAAGGGGTAATGAAGCCATGAAGAAAAAAAGTTGCAACCAAAACAATCCAAAAGCCTCCCAATTCTCAACCACAGCTATTCCAGAAAAAGGTAACCAGTGACTGTTAACATCTATTTGGCATTATTTGCTGCACCAGATACACGTTTGAAATGCATCACTATATTAGTAAAAGCATATGTTTTTACTAACTGAGGTCCTTCCCTGGCACTGAGAGCCTGGCTGTGCCACGGGACGTGGCACAGTGACCATACTCCTGTGAGCAACCAGACAAGGCAATGAGGAACCCAAACTGAGGCAGCTCCTGTCTTTCCACAGACCAGCCACTTCTACAACACTCAGTTCCAAAAAATATAGCTCAGTGTCGGTTTATTGTTGAAATTACTTAAACTTACAGAGCCAATATTTATAGAGCCTCTGAAAGGGAGAACAGTATCATCCTGATGAACCTACCGATGAATTGTCAAACCTGGAGCAATGAAGTCCAACCCAGGCTTCTAATTAATCAAATTCCACTTGGAGGGAGGAAAGGAACTTGAATAATATAAAATGCTTTGACTGATATCATTTGATTGACTTGTTTTGACAGGTACCACAGTTATATCTAGTGCTATACCAATAAACAAACTGAAATAAGGTTAATTATAAACAGAGGAGCAGCAGGGAGTGTCTCCCCCTGCCCCTTTTCTCAAGCCTCTAGGTGCCAAGTTTGGTTTTCCTGGCGGAGAGATATAGCACATATATAAAAGTAGCACACCATAACTGTGGAAGCTTAATATGCTTATTATAGCTGTGACTTACGATTACTGTTCATTATTGACAGCAGAGTCCTTTATTATTTGTTACACACAAAAATGAAATACATTACAAAACAGAAATTAAAATATGTTTCGCAATAATTATGCAATGCTACAAGGAGGAACTGATCTTCCTTTACAGAGCTTGCTCTTTCTCTCTTTATTTTTCATCCCATGAATCAAACCCTGAGAAACTATTAATCCCAAACACAGGAAATGTCACTTTATCTATCTCCTTCGTGTTATAGGGGTAGATTCAAATATTGATTTATTTGAGTGAGTTCTTATAATAATTCTTATTCCTGACTCATGTGACAGCTTATACCAGAAGGATTTACATGAATAAAATTTGACTACATTTTGTTCTGTGGATGAAAAAGTCAATCTCAAGTACAGTATGATTCATAAAACTTGAACTAATATTCATAACACACTTAAAAGCTGCCTAGTTTCATTGCCATCACTAATTCCTGTTTCCAGATCACTTCAGAGGGCTCTTTTTTGTAACCAATACTTTGATAATAGCCTTGACCGGGAAAAAGCCCCCCCCCCAAATCTAACTGGGCCTATCATTATCTAGTGTTTCTTTCTAACGGCCTTGGGTTAAAAATTTCAAGCATCTTCCTTACTGTTTTGACATTTTTTTTGCACAATCATAGAATCATAGAATTGTTCTGGTTGGAAGAGACCTCCAAGATCATCGGGTCCAACCATTAACCTATCACTACCAAGTCCCCCACTAAATCATATCCCTTAGGGACTCGTCTACACGTCTTTTGAATACCTCCAGGGATGGGGACTCCACCACCTTCCTGGGCAGCCTGTTCCAATGCCCGACAACCCTTTCAGTGAAGAAATTTTTACGAATATCCAATCTGAACCTCCCCTGGTGCAACTTGAGGCCATTTCCTCTTGTTCTGTCGTCTGTTACTTGGGAGAAGAGTCCGACCCCCAAATAGAAATAGATATAGATAGAAATATCTAGTGTTTTCAGTTATTTCCCAGTTGATGTCAGATAGAATAAAAATGATGTACAGTGCCACCAGGTAAGAAGACTATTCTCTGAAACCACCTTACACAAGAAGAAAATTATTGTCCCCTTTACACTGTGTGTCGTTATATACTCATGCCTTCAGGGATTTATCCAGCAGTTGTTACACAGTTCCTTTGTTCTTGCCTGCAGCCATTTTTATAGTTATTATTTTCATTAATCCCTCCGTTCTGGCTGCCAGTGCATCACCTTCCCATACTTCCGAACCAACAGAGATGCCAGATTTCTGTACAGACTCTACGCAGGATCAAACTGGAGAGCACACACGATACTTCCACAGACTGGCCAGCCTGCTCTTGCGAGAGGCGATGACTGGATACCGTTTGGCAGTTGTAATTATTCAGCAGGCAAAGAAAACCCTTTCCTTGCAAATCAGCAGCAAACAAATTGCACAGCAACGCTGACAGGTCTCTCTGAGGGACTGGACCCTTCCATCACCTCAGCAGAGAGAGGGCTTAGAACTTTTCCGCACGGAGGCAGATTTTGGTCTGAGTTCTTAGTAGAAAGTAAACAGTAAAATTTTTCATCTTCTGCCTTTTATCTGCATAAATTTTAAACTCTGCAAATTCAAATTTTTTAAAATAAATTTTAATAAAATATTTAATTCTAATTTTAACTATTCTTAATTTAATAAAAAGAAAAATTTAACTGAAATTTAAAACAGTATAGTAACACAATCTTGCCGCACAGCCCAGCGCAGGAATCTGCAGAGGTCTGTTCGCGCTGCTTGCTTGATGAGAGAGAGAGAGAGAGCAGAGATAACGATCTCACAGGGATTAAAATGTCTTCAATACACCGGTGCGTATGTACATCCATAGCATCCCCAGCAGCGCTCTGAAGGACTGCAGGCTTGGAAGAATGGCAGCCGGCTCAAACTCAACGGGGGAGAGGCTGTGGCAGCAGCTGCCGGCTGGTGACCCCGGCGGCAGTGACGGCAGGCTCATTTCCCTGCCTTTGGTTGAGAATACCGAAGCAGGTTTGCGGTCTCCGTTTCAAATTTTACCAACTGGTATCCGTACCATTGGGAAGTACATGTAATTTTAAAATTTGGCTGCCACGCTGCTACCTTATACCTGTTCCAAAACAGCTGTGTGCTGGGATGTCCCCGAAAGCTCCCTGCCTAACATCGCTTTCTCTGAGCTCACTCTTCTGCTGGAGACAGGGGAATGCAACACGATACATCTTTTCTTTGGGCACAAGGGGTTCATCAGCATCATCTGAGACCCACAAAAGTCAGAAACGCAGAAAAGTCCACAACATGGAAAAAAGTCTTCTGGTTATTTCAGGGATTTTTTTGCTGAGTTACTCTGCTCTGAGTACAAAACCAACTACAACTCTTTTCCAACTGCTTTTTCATTCTTTTGGGCATCAAAATCAAACATTGCAGTGGAATCAATTGGGTTATAACAAGAAAGAAAGGAACCTCTTCTCAGGCCACAGGGTTATACTCCTTGGCTTTAAAAAATTGTTTACATTTCCAGCCAGAGAGGAGATGATGGGAAAGTGAGATTATGGTGCAAATGTTAACGTACCTGCAAGGCAGAGAGCGCACGTTTAAAAACCATCGTGCTGTAGGTACAGCAGGTAAAGCATTGGTTTGACATTATCATAACAGCAAAGCTAATCTTTCTGTAATCTTTAACAAAGCCTTGAAAACATATCTTGTTAAATTACTCTGCTATTTGTAGAAATTTGTAAGAAAATCTAACACGCAAATGAAAACAATCTCTTCTTTTCCATTCAGTTTTGCAGTCAAATCTTTTTCCCATTATGATTTTTTTGCCTGCATATATTTATCCCTAAAGATACATTCCCTTCAGATGTAGTTGAAAAGAAAGGAAACAGCAAGCTAGGAAAATACACTTAGAGCCTCATTAGAAGTTGTGTTTATTCTATATTTTTACATTTATTCAAATTAACTAGGAATAAATTTCCCAGAAAGCACAAACAATGAGCAGTGGCCTAATTGCACAACAGGAATTCTTAAGAATACCTTAAAATTTGTCTTGAAAAGAGAAGGCAGTACTCCTAATTATTCACAATGAGCTGATTTTCAAAGCATTAATGAGGATTCAAGTTCACTGAAAATCATATTAAATCACACTGTCACAATTTTACTAGTATAAGTGCAAGAAAGAGAAAATTATTTCATTTTTGACATATACTTCCACTCCAAGAATTATAGCAAGCAGTTCGGCTCTTTAAGGAAAAGCCGCATGATATACCAAGTCTAAACATTTCATGTTAAAACCAGTCAAATTATGTTTTTAAAAAAGTGAAGATTAGTGATGTAAAGCAGATAAATCCAAGATCTGCCACTTAGGAACAGGATTAACCACTTACAATTTGATTTTTTGAGATGTCTTTTCTCTTCTCACATTTCCATGCCAGGTTTGCTCACTCCTACATGCTCACGCCCTGTGATAGGACAAGGGGTGATGGTTTTAAACTAAAGGAGGGGAGATTTAGACTAGACATAAGGAAGAAGTTTTTCACAATGAGGGTGGTGAAGCACTGGAGCAGGTTGCCCAGAGAGGTGGTAGATGCCCCATCCCTGGAAACATTCCAGGTCAGGCTGGACGGGGCTCTGGGCAACCTGATCTAGTTGAGGATGTCCCTGCTCATTGCAGGGGGTTGGACTAGATGGCCTTTAAAGGTCCCTTCCAACCCAAACTATTCTATGATTCTACACTGCAGGTGTGCACGCACGTTGACCTCCTGTGCACGCAGGAAGTTTTTGCGCATTTTTGCTGCTCCCACAAGGACAAACAGTCCTCAGATCCAGAGTCACTAAAAATCGGAATTTTTGATGAGGGTAGACATCATCTGGCTGGCTGCCTGCGTGACAGGATCATTTACACCTCGCAGGGAATGATGTTACACACAGCATAAGCAACTATATGGCCAAATGTGATATGAACGGACTGTTAAAGACCCTTTTTTCTCATCCTATTTTTTTCTGCATTAGCAGCATTTTTCTTAGCAAGAGGTTTTGGGGTTTTTTTGTTTACCCCATCCTCACCCCTGCCTTTTCATTCTCTTGGGCAAAAATCAACTGGACTATGCATGACTACAGATGAAAAAGACATCCCTGGAAGTGTTCAAGGCCAGGCTGGATGGGGCTTTGAGCAACCTGATCTAGTGAAAGATGTCCCTGCCCATGGCAGGGGGGCTGGACTAGATGGTCTTTAAAAGTCCCTTCCAACCCAAACCATTCTGATTCCATGATGCTAAGCACCCAGTTGTCCTAATTAGCAGCAAAAAGCCAGGTGAGGGGTTGCAGCGTGCATTTTTAAGATTGTCATATGCTGATCTAGAGTCTCACTACTGCCAAAAGAGATAACTCTTCTCTTCTCCCTGCCTTTGGCCACACTTTCCCCCTGCCTGCCTTGTATCACCCATGAAAATTTTCTAGCCAAATGGATTGGCAAGCTGAAAAGGGCATGAAAACCAAAACAAATGACTCTGAGTCACAGACCAGGTGCATATTCACCAGAATCTACAGAGATGGCAGCCATAAGAGCAGGCAGCTGAGGATGGTGTCGGGCCCATGTGTCCCCTTTCCTGGCAGCACAGTTTTCTGCAAGGCACTTTATTATAGAGCTGTGACTGCTACGGAGAGCAGCGCAATGTTATCTCTGCTGCTCAGCAAACTCAGCTGGGGGGATGTGGTAAGAACAAAAGATGCAGGGACAGGAGCGAGTAGCTGGAGTGAGTAGGACAGAAATGGCTGTTTAGGCTAGCAACACACCTGGAAAAAAATCAGTAAAAATATGCATTTAGAGCATGAGTCCTAATGGGAGGAAAGGGAACAATAAAACTGCTCTCCTAAGTTTAAGAGAGAGAAAGAGAAGTAGCAATCATAGGTTTTGTGGTGGGTTGACCCTGGCTGGACACCAGGTGCCCACCAAAGCCGCTCTGTCACTCCCCTCCTCAGCTGGGCAGGGGAGAGAAAATATAACAAAAAGGCTCGTGGGTCGAGATAAGGACAGGGAGATCACTCAGCAATTACCATCACGGGCAAAACAGACTCGACTTGGGGAAAAATTAATTTAATTTATTGCCAATCAAATCAGAGTAGGGTAATGAGAAATAAAACCAAATCTTAAAAACACCTTCCCCCCACCCCTCCCTTCTTCCCGGGCTCAACTTCACTCCCGATTTCTCTCCCTCCTTCCCCTGAGTGGCGCAGGGGGACGGGGAATGGGGGTTGCAGTCAGTTCATCACACGTTGTCTCTGCTGCTCCTTCCTCCTCAACCTCTTCCCCTGCTCCAGCGTGGGGTCCCTCCCACGGGAGATAGTCCTCCATGAACTTCTCCAATGTTGAGTCCTTCCCCTCCTTCACGAACTGCTCCAGCGTGGGTCCCTCCCACGGGGTGCAGTCCCTCAGGAACAGACGGCTCCAGCGTGGGTCCCCACGGGGTCACAAGTCCTGCCAGCAAACCTGCTCCAGCCTGGGCTCCTCTGTCTCCACGGGGCCACAGGTCCTGCCAGGAGCCTGCTCCAGTGTGGGCTTCCCACGGGGTCACAGCCTCCTTTGGGCATCCCCCTGCCCCGGTGTGGGGTCATCCACGGGCTGCAGGTGGAGATCTGCTCCCCTGTGGGCCTCCCTGGGCTGCAGGGGCACAGCCGGCCTCACCATGGTCTTCCCCACGGGCTGCAGGGGAATCTCTGCTCCGGCGCCTGGAGCACCTCCTCCCCCTCCTTCTTCCCTGACCTTGGGGTCTGCAGAGTTGTTGCTCTCACATCTTCTCACTCCTCTCTCCACTGCTGTTTTTCCCAGCAGGTTTTTTTTCCCCTTCTTAACTCTGTTACCCCCGAGGCGCTACCACCGTCGCTGATGGGCTCGGCCTTGGCCAGCGGCGGGTCCGTGTTGGAGCCGGCTGGCATTGGCTCTGTCGGACATGGGGGAAGCTTCCAGCAGCTTCTCACAGAAGCCACCCCTGCAGCCCCTCTGCTCCCAAAACCTGGCCACGCAAACCCAATACAGTTTGTAATGCTTCTGAGAGCTAAGATAAATCTAATATTGCGATAGGGGAAGAAAACAGTGTAATAATAATGCTTATTCAGTATTTCTCAAATTTTTTCTCTGTCAGATACACTGGTACTATGAACCTTTCCTGATTAGAGAATGAAATATCAAACCTTTAACTCACCCTTTCAAGAGAAGTACTGCGCTTGAGAAAGTTGGATTTAACCACCTTTGGCTGTCTTGATTTTTAAATTCAGACAGTAGTTATACACAAGGGTTGAAAGCAGTGGGAGAGCAAATTATCTCTACTGTCCCTTTTTTTTTTTTCCCTAACACAAGTTTTTATGGCAATTAGCCTCATTACCATAAATATGCTCTTGTAGATGTATTTATTTTAACTGCATGCCCTGTTAAAAATGCCATTTTCCCTTACTATGTTGTCGTGGTTTAACCCCAGCTGGTAACCCAAATACCACGCAGCCGCTCGCTCACTCCCGCCCTCCCCAGTGGGGTGGGGAGGAGAATCAGAGAGAAAGGAAAACTCGTGGGTGGAGATACAAACAGTTCACCAGGACAGCAAAGAAAAACATAATTATATTATATATTAATAATTATGATAATAATAATAAAATATAATAGTAAAAGAATATATAAAATGAACAATGCACAATTTCTCACCACTTGATGACTGATACAGCCTGTCCCGAGCACCAATACGGAACAGGAATATTCCCCAGCAGCAACCTTGGAACAGCAAGTTCCAGAGAGAGAGAGAGAGAGAGGGAACGAACAGCTGAACTAACAAATGAAAAGGCCTGAACGAAAGAAAAGAGGGGAAAAAAAGGGGACCGCCCACCCGTCGACCCCCACTTATACTGTGCATGCCGCCTATGGTATGGAATACTCTCTTTGGCCAGTTTGGATCAACTGTACTGGCCATACCCCTCCCAGGTTTTTGCACCTGCACATTAGCAAAACCTGGGAAGCTGGAAGATGTCCTTGATTGTTTAGTAGCAGCAACTAATAACATCAGTGTATTAGCAACATTCTTCACATACTAAATCCAAAACACAGTAGCTGCTGGAAAGAAAATTAGCTCCATCCCAGCCAAAACGAGGACATATGTAACCGATAATCAACCCTCTTAAGGTTTTCATTTTGAGGAGACATATCTGGAAATGGGATCAACATGGCAGAGCTTGATATCCTGGTGTAAAACAGAAAGAAGTCTCCTTTCCCCAACTGTCTCCTCTCTTCACCAGACAATTCAGACAAAATCTTGAAGGCTTTTTTTCCTTTCACCCGCTGCTCATCCTCTGAAATTTCACTTGACCCTATTTAATTCCTGGTGCATCCCACATAAATTCAGACACTTCGCTTTTGGACAAAGAAACAAAAATAACGTGCCATGGCTCCTCTGCAGTGCCGAGAGACAAGCAGGCAGTTACGGAAACCTGGAGTGAGAAGATCCAAAGAATCTGCTATTGTTTTTACATTACATAGTAACTCAGGTTCAAATGCTGAAATATGGCTCACTTTCCATGCACAAAGTAGACCAGTTGTTTCAGGCATAGGAACCAAATTTATGCTGACAGTCGATCACAGTTTATCTGTCATTAACAACTAGTACCTACATAATTTTCTGCACAAATTGCTGTAATTACTGACAGCAGCACAAGTTATTTCACCTCCTAATAACGTAAATGAAAAGCATTTGATCCTGTAGATGTGCACACCAAGATCTGTTTTAAAGTAGTTATTACTTTTTGATGAGATATTAATTTTTTTAAGTCATGGCACTATGCAAAGCTGTGGTTTTCCTGCTATTTTTTCCGATCAAGATTCATTCTTGAAACCTACCACCTTGACACAGGAGATAACTATTTTAACACATGAACAAATGTTATTTGCTTTGTATAACATCAGGTGATCTGTCTTTAACTGAGTACAGCTAGGTCACTGCTTTGTAAGTTGGATGGCTCTTCTAGACAAATATTTAATAATTTGTCACCAATAAAATGGAGACAGAAGGAGCAGTCTGTCAGTTTGGGATCTGTTTAACAACCATAAATGTCAGGGAGAGACTCATCAGTTTCTTTTGTTCGTCCTCCATCTGATGAGGGGAATTTAGCATTTATCTTCTTATCCCTGTTGCAAAGCTGAACAGAAATACTTTCTTGAAAAGCTCTCTGCCAATTATGTTGAAGCTTGAAAATACAAAATGAAATCAGAGTTCATCTTGTAGCCTCTTATCTATTTACAATCAACCCATAAATAATCTGTCATCCACTCAGTTACTTCCTTTTTAAAAATACAGAGAGAAATCAAGACACAAATTTACAAGTAATTTTGTTTTTTATGTAAGGCGATTTACAGAGCCCTGATGTTAAAAGTCTACAAGTATATAAATGATACAGAGAAAGAAAAGAGATGGTGCTTATTGGACTGTAGTAATAAGGTGAAGACACTCTGAAAATGGATTCATGAGTCATTGCACTTTGCTTTGACTCTTTTTGTCTCCCTGAAACTGTACTTTGGTCCCCTAGTTCAGTTTACTGATGATGCTTTCTTGCAATACTCTGAGAAACAAAGTGAAACAAGAAGGTTTTATTCGCCAGTGAGAAGCACCCTGCACTCTCACAGACTACAATGAGTAAAAACAGACACTTGTGACTTCTCAGAAATGATGCTAAACATTTGCTAAGGGAATTGCACTCTACTATACATAACTAGAAAGATAATGTGAACTCATATTCGAAATCTGCATTCAGAAATACAGATTTTTTCAGACTGGTCCCAGACCATGAAAGATTTTCACAATTTCTCTAAAGATTTTCTCTTATTTTCTAAGAGCTTGTGCTTCTCAGTATTGACACTCAGACTATAACACGTAAATGTGATTGTTTCAGCCTGAGTTACACTACAGATATTCTCTGAGTAAGAGTTTCCTTGATATCTTTCATCAGGGCTCTTCATGAGATATAGTACAAGACGCTGCTATTAGTCCCTTGAGGGGTTCTATCTATGAGGGGTATTAACATGGTCTTCCCAGCAGCTATTTCAATTAATAACAATCCCTGAACTTCCCTGCACGGCAGAGGTAGGGCGTAGGTCTCCGTTTCTGGGACGACGTACACAGCATTCCTAATGAAAAGTGAAACCCTGGGGGAAAGAATGAATGCACTAATGTGTTGTTTTATTCCCAGACCACTTCTGGGCCACCCCTTGGAAATTTTAGGCAGCGATTTGGATGAAAAGATTCATCCCAGTGAAACCCACAAAAGTAGAACCCAAAGTCTACAAGACCAATTTTAAGTGTAAAGAAATCCAGCTCTGCCTAGAGCTGGACAAAAGTGGTTTATATTAGCATTAATTTATATTAGCATTAAAAGCATTAGTGCAGTGCAAAGCCAAGGAGTCTTGACTAGCCTCCAAATACTGAAACCTGCTGTGGGAACAGCCCTTAGTGAAAAACCAGCCACCCATTTGACCATATTGTTCCTAAGGAGCACGATCCTGGCTTGATCAACAGCAAAGTTGAAAAGCCAGAGAAATCCTAGCTGGATGCGAATGAACAAATGCAGACTGAGACTGCAGTCTATCTGTTCTACTGTTCATTGTGGACACGTTTCTTTTCAAAAAACATTTTATCCCTGCAAGTCACAACTAAAGTAAAAAAAGAGGGAAATCAAAAATACTAAATTACTGTTGAGGACAAGCAAAGGAAATGTTTGTGTTTTTTGCCTGGAAGACACCCTCTTTATTTCTGCAGGTGCAGGACTTAAATAGCCTTATGCTTACGGTTTGTCTTCATACTGCCGTGAAATGAGAAAATTTTGTTGTGATCACTGAATCTTGGGGCTGGAAGAAGCCCCATGGATCATTTACTCCGTCTTCTCAACCTGAGGCAGAACCAACTATAGCTGCATCGTGGATATCAAACAGCTGCCTGACACACCTGGATATTTCCCATGCTGCAGCCCCGGTGACCTGCCTGGTAATCTATCACATCACAATCCTCACTTGTCCTAAATCCAGTCCAAATCTTGCTTATCATAATTTGTCTATTAAATTTTGTTCCACACCCTCCCTAGGGGGCACACAGGGCAAACTCACTCTTCAAAGATGTGCTGCAAGGCAAGAAGATTGTTATCAGGGGCCCATAATCCCCCTCTAACTCTTTGGTATTTCAGATAAAGGACCTGAGATCACTCATTCTTTCCTTGCAGGATAGACTTTCAAAATCTCTGATCATTTTCACTGCTTTCCCCTGGAGTCCTTCCAACATCCCTTCAACTGGCCTGCACCTTTCTTGAAGTGGAAAGCTCAAAGCTTTACCTGTGAAGGATGAAAGGCTTGCTCATGTGTCTTATAAACCATACCTCAATTTATAAATCCCAATATAGTGTCTGAATATTTCATGACAGCATGATGTGTAAAGACAAGATGCTACAGCTAACAAAGTTCTAGATACTCTTCTATGGGATTTTTGTCCCGACAGTTTTCTGTTAAGCACTATTTAGTAGATTATTTGATTATTTCTACTTAAAGCACCTTGCAGTTGTCCCTGCTGAATTACATCTTGGTTTTTTTCAGACCATTTTCAGTGTGAAACCCTCCCGGTATATGGTGTCATCTGAGAAAAATGTGAAAAAGAGTTGCAAAAGAGGAGTATGGCATCCTCTGGTAACCTTTACTCTTCAAACTTTTTCTAGGTGCTTATAAAGAGATTTCCTACTTGTTCCAGTATTCTTCTGGGATTCTGAAAGCAAACTGATGGCTTTATAGTCCCTTGGCTCCTCTTGTTCACCTCAATGAAGATCAGTTTTCTGCTTATCCTTTCCAGTTTTCGACTTTACCTTCTCCACACAGGTGCTCAAAACCAACCATTGTCAGCACTCAGATTTCATCAGCCAAGTTGCAATGGTCTGGGATCAAGACTATCAGGACCTGCAAGTGTAAAAACAGCTAACTTCTTTAGGTGCTGCCCGGCCTGTTCCTTCTTCATTTGAGGCTGAGGTCTTGGCCCTCTGTTGCTGGTTTTAATCACGATAGCAACCTTATCACAGATGACCTTTCTGTGAAAATTGATGCCAGCAAAAAGGTAGGTACTTTTTATACCTTGCCTTGAAAGCACCTATCATCTCAACATCTCTCTGTAACTACAAAGGACTTCACTGAGGGCAAATCGTGCCTGACAAATTTGGTGGCCTTCTATGACGGGGTTACAGCATTGGTGGATAAGGGAAGAGCAACTGACGTCATCTACCTGGACTTGTGCAAAGCTTTTGACACTGTCCTGCACGACATCCTTGTCTCTAAATTGGAGACACATGGATTTCACAGATGGACCACTCGGTGGAGAAGGAATTGGCTGGATGGTTGCACTCAAAGAGTTGCGGTCAACGGCTCGATGTACAAGTGAAGACTAGTGATGAGTAGCATTCATCAGGGGTTGGTATTGGGATCGACACTGTTTAACATCTTTGTTAGCGACATGGACAGTGGGATGGAGTGCACCCTCAGCAAGTTTGCCAACGACACCAAGCTGAGTGGTGCGGTCAACACACTGGAGGGAAGGGATGCCATCCAGAAGGACCTTGACAGATTTGAGAGGTGAGCCTATGCAAACCTTATGAAGTTCAACAAGGCTAAGTGCAAGGTCCTGCACATGGGTCAGGGCAATCCTTAGCACAAATACAGGCTGGGCAGAGAATGGATTGAGAGCAGCCCTGAGGAGAAGGACTTGGGGGTGTTGGTTGATTAGAAGCTCAACAGAACCTGGTAATGTGCTCTCACAGCCCAGAAAGCCAACTCTATCCTGGGCTGCACCAAAAGAAGTGTGACCAGCAGGTTGAGGGAGGTGATTCTGCCCCTCTTTTCCATTCTTGTGAGACCCCACCTGGAGTACTGTGTCCAGCTCTGGAGCCCCCAACACAAGAAGGACATGGACCTGTTGGAGTGAGTCCAGAGGAGGGCCATGAAGATGATGAGAGGGCTGGAGCACCTCTGCTATGAAGACAGGCTGAGAGCTGGGGTTGTTCAGCCTGGAGAAGAGAAGGCTCTGGGGAGACCTTCTAGCAGCCTTCGAGTGCCTAAAAGGGGCCTCCAAGAAAGCTGGAGAGGGACTTTTGACAAAGGCATGTAGTGCTAGGACAAGGGGTAATGGCTTTAAACTGAAAGAGGGGAGATTTACATCTAATCTAAATCTAATAGGGACATGGTTTAGTGGTGGACTTGGCAGTGATAGGTTAACAGTTGGACTCAATGATCTTAAAGGTCTCCTCCAACCTAAACAATTCTATGATTCTATGATTCTAAGGAAGAAATTCTTCAACAAGAGGGTGGTGAGGCACTGGCACAGGTTGCCCAGAGAAGTTGTGGCTGCCCCATCCCTGGGAGTGTTCCAGGCCAGGTCGGACGGGGCTTTGAGCAACCTGGTCTAGTGGAAGGTGTCCCTGCCCATGGGAGGGGGGTCAGAACTAGATGATCTTTAAGGTCCCTTCCACCCCAAACCATTCTATGATTCTATGATAAAGTACATCTCTAAACTACAATTATTTTCACTGCATTACAGAGGGGATGTGATTTGCTATAACAGAATTTAAATGTATTATTTAAAAATAACTTTCAGAAATGTTGGCTATGGCATTTGATAATCATTAGAATTTAGAAATGATACACATTGGACATAGAAGCTATGGATAAGATTTACCCCGGCCTACCGTTTACACCGAATTCATTTTTGAATTACAGTATACAAAATATAAATGTGCCTACACTAAACAACTTTGCTAAATTATTTGCTGTAATTTTAGGTTTTCTTATTTGATCTCTCTATATTGGAGTGGCTAATATGTCTTTCTATTAATTTCATAAGATGTCCTACGCATTGTTTTGCACAAGAAACAAAATAAACAAAAAACCAGAACACAGTTTAGGGGAAAAAAGTCTATTATGTCCTTATTTGCAAATATCACTTTCCAAAATAAAAACTTCAAGCATGCCTTGAGGATATTATTCTTTTAGCTTATGCAACATATCTTTTATCATATCCTAAAGACTTTTTTGTGTCATTATATCCTTTTTTACATTTCATTCAGCTCTAAGATCTTGCTTTGCAACTATTTCTTCCTATCAAAGACAATGATTGGACAAATTTCTTTCTAAGGAACCCAAGGGCAGGCTTCTTATTTGCTCGTATAAATCACTACTCAAAATTCAGAAATCAACATACTGGCTAATGAACACAGAGATTTGTGCTCTTGGAATACTTTGGACATAGTAGCTAGTGTTTCTGGTTTCACGGGAGGTTTCCTCCACAGATATAATTTGCTTTTTTAAGCTTTCAGAGTTGCATTTGTCTCAGAAATGAGACACTAAAGACACAAGCATTAAGCTGTCTCCCTGCCTTTCTCGTATAAAGTCAGACAAAAATGCCCCCGGAAGAGGTCACAAGAACTTTTTTTATCTACCAAGCACACCAAATTCTGTGTGTTGAGAAAAACATATCACCTTGCTGTCGTCCCAAGTGGCAGAACTTCTGAATGAAAAATTGCTAAATGAGTCTCTGCAAGCAAAGAAAAAGAAGTGATACTCTCTCACTAATCATATGGCTTCACTGCTCACTCGAAAGAAGAGCTGAAGAGCAGCTGTCCATGCGTCAGGGAGCACAAGTCGTTGGCACAGCAAGATTATACTTTGCTTTGCAAGAAGCTCGATCTCACTGCGCCTGCAACATAGGAACCTCTGCTACGTGTCCAAATCAGCTGCCCTTCGTACGTGTCACTGATGCAACACATCCAGTACCAGAATTTTTGCGCACTGAAGTCCCCGTGCCTGGACTTCTTGGTCTCCTATCTTAAGATGGCACAATTGGAAGGTATGGTCATCTGCACAGGTCATTTGTTTCATGGCAAATGGCAAAGGATCTTCCTCCATCCAAACTCCAAAAGAAAGGCTGCCATTTCTAGGAATACTAATATAATATTTAAAGAAACAAAACAAAACCCCCTAAGTGCTGAAGGAAATGCAGTTCTTCAAAGCTGTTGGACAAATGGTCTAAAATAAAAAATGGTAAGTTAAAGCTAAAATACTGTTGGGAAATTTCCTTTTCCTGAGTGTTGAGGTCTGGTTATCACTTTTAGCTGTCACTTAAAAAGAACCCAAGATGCATTCTTTCTTTTGTTTTCATTCAGGATAACTACAATTTCAGCTAGAATTAGGAATACTGAAGGCAAAATGAGGATGACACACCTGCAGAAAGGACTAAGATACAGTATTGCAAAGAGTCAGATGAATGACTATTTGCAATTAATCACTTTGGTGTCTGGCTTCTGACTAAGCCGGCTATTCCCTTCAGATATTCAGAGGTGCTTTAATGTAACTCCTTCCTTTTTTTTAACTAATGGAAACAAAAGAATAATATTTACAATATCTAGAATATTTTTTTTAAATAGGCTGCAGACTAATATTTTATTTACCGTATGACTTGAATCTTTAAAGCTTCACCCAGCTTTGTCACTCCACCACCGTCAGAATCTCTAATGCCTTTCTCAGAAGACTTAAAATACTGACTGTCTGCCTGTGTTTAGGATTACAGCAAAAAATGAGACAAGAACACTAGAAAAATGAATAGCTACAGCTCCCCAAGCTATAAAAATTTAATTAAATACAATTTATTCTTTTAAAGGTGCTTTTCATGGCACTGCAATGTTTTGCTGATGTGTGTTGTCTTCCAGACAGTAGATTTCCTGAGAAAGATCTGGACATCTAAAAAACTACCAAGAAGACAGAACTTGCTATGTAGATAATTAACTGAACAATCAAGGATGAAATCACTGCTCTGTAATTTCACCCGGTTAATTTGCACATTTGGCTTTATATTCAAAAAAGGATGAAGCTCGGCAAAGAAGAACACAGAAGGATTTTCAGACTACTCAGTAGCAAGTGACAGATATCATGTCAATGAACATATTCCACATAGGACACTAAAGCCTTAATATATCTTCTGTTGCATCAGGATGTCACATCGGGCTCACAGCAATTGCTGTCAGATAATTGTTTATTTATTAAAAAATCAAGTATAATCATTCTCTAGAACTTGCCTAAGGCATTTAAACCAAGGAACATAAAGGTAGTGAAAAAAGGCCAAGAAAACTGCCACTCCCTAGAAAATACTCCTCCACTAAGAAAACAACAAAAAAGATATTGGCCTCCTGTCTACAGCAGGACTTCTTTCCACACCCAGCCCAGTAGTTTAGCAAATGATGCCATTCTCCTTCCTCATCTTTTGATTTATTGTGTATCTGGAAATACTGATGAGACAATTAACACTCTGCTACACTGTCTGCTGCATCTCCTCCCTTTCTTATGTTGGCCCGATGAAAACAGCGATGGCAAACGTAATGAAAGGGATCTTCTGTAACTCCCCTTTTAACTCTTGCACAGCACTCTAGAATGGGGAGGGAAATGAGGAAACTATTCCCTGACCCAGAAATTTATAATCTAAAGGAAAAAAGGAGTACAAAGGCATGCTATAATGACAAAATTATGAAACCTGCTGTAATTATATTACATTTGGTCAGGAGAAAAATTTAGAATTGGAAAAGAAGTTGGCCAAGATTCACTGGGAGTTTGTGTAACACTTGTCATAGACCAAAAAAAAAAAAAAAAAAAGGCACTTAGTGGTGGAGACAAGTCCTTGGGATTTTTAAAAATGACACAGAGAAAAAGGCAGCAATGTCAAATAGCATCCCAAAGCACAGACACCACAGTTTTCCATGCAAGCCTGAGACAAAAGATGTTGCAAGAAACCTTTCAACAGTGCCCCAGAGATCAGTATGTAGCTGGGAAATCCATTTAGTAAGCAACTTCCTTTGAAACATTTCCACAAGGACAGGATAAATCAAACATAGAATTTTTAAAATGGTCTGCTTTATTCTCACCCAGAAGCAAGCCATATGAGCCAAACCTGGAGATGCATCCACTACTTATCCAACAGCTGAGCACAGAAATTGAAAGCCCTTTCTCTCTGTATGGGTAAAGGAAGTGGACAAAGAAAAGAAAATGCAACATCTTCCTCCCCTCGAATTTCCAGTGTGAGGTTACAGAATTAAACCTGCCAAGGTGACAAGAACAGTATCAGGGGGAATCTAGTAGGTGAGGCTAACTGCTCCTGGTCCTCAGCAAAGGCCACAGAAGTAACTTTGACCACAGCAAAAGGATTGACAACTTATGACAGATAAAAAACAAGGTGATGCTGCTACCCCATACCACTTGCTGTCTCTAGTCAGAGCTGATGAAACTATCTAGGCGACTGGCTAATAATACAAAATTCCTCCCTAATTCAGAAAGAACAAGCACAGAAGATCTTGTCAATTGAAATGTCAATGGTCTGCTTAGCTCCAAAGATGGTTGAATTTGGTCTGACTTGACAACAATTGGATACCACCATCTTCTGCCATTTAACTGCAATTGTAACAAACAAGATGACAGATTTACTTTCTTTCTCCACTGAGGACAAAAAGAAGCTAGCCAAAGCTTATTTTTCTTGAAACAAAATCTTAAGCTTTTTGGCATCCAAGCCTACCTGCACATCTTTCTTTCCCTGTGCTGCTGCTTTCGCTCTATTGCAGCCACAGTTCATTAAGATGAATCATGTTCTGCTGAAGCTGCCTCATCAGTAAGTATTGCTGAAGCAATTTAGTAATGATCTTAATGCGCAGTGCTGGATTTTTATAGTCATCTCAATTGGCTATTAAAATACAGCACTGCACTTTGAAATTGCTGCTGCACCACTTCAGAAATAGTTAGCGTGATGGAGTTGCAGAAAGGACTGTTCACTTCAGTAGAAACCTCGCTCTTTGTGAATGATTTCTGGAAACTGATACTTAAAATCTACTATGAGATTGGATGCTCGTTTTGCATATTAACCCAGGATTCTTAGAACTGCTTGGAGAGTTCTTAAGAACTGGATGGTTTCAAGGGGAAAAAAAACCAAAACCGAACAAAATGTATGTATATAAAATTGCTGCACAGTCTCCCAAGTCATTTTGTTTATTCCTTTACTGCTAATGGAAAATGACAGTGAAGCACAAAAGGGGGAAGTCAGAATTATCATGAAAATCTAATACTTCAAACAAATGATATCCTGCAGCTCACAGGATAGCTCAAGTTTTAGCTGAGACAACCAACCAGAAGGATGTCTTTCTAATTCCATTTGAAATGATCCTTGTTGATGTGGAAAACCATTACTTTATCGATTTACTACTTAGCTCCAAAGACGGTTGGAATTTGGTCTGATGTGACAACAATTTGATACCACCATCTCCTGCCATTTAACTGCAATTGCAACAAAAATCATGACAGATGTGCTTTCTTTCTCCACTGAAGACAAAAAGACAGTAGCTAAAGCCTGAAATACTAGAACTGAAGTGCCACTCTAATAACAATACCTATTATTATGTGAGATTACAATAAATAAGCACTACTTTTCTTCAGGAATGGAAGGAGCAACTCCACAGAATGAATGGCTTTTAAGAAATATTTCACATGTTGTAATTTATACAAATGAGATGGCAAGTCTGTAGTGACCAAAAGCAGACCATACATTTAATATTTTATTTGTTCCATAAAGCAGAATATGATAATAGAAGCTGTATGCAGATATCATCACTTAAATTAAAGTACGAGATCCTTAGTCTGTGAAATATGAAGGTGCAGATATAACCTACCACTTTTTCTCCATCAGGCATTGGCAACACTAATATGTCAAAATATTTTTGAAAAACAGCAAAGGCTTTTATAGCACTATCACAGAGCTTTCTAATTTTACGAGTTTCAAGAGAATACAATTTTCATGCGATAAACTATGCAGATACTCACATATTCTTACATTAGACAATCCTAGCCTGCAGGAAAGTCATGCCTTTTTGTGATGTTAACTTATAAATGATGGTTTTGAATCACTATCTTAAAATTGGAAAATTACGTATTAGCGCTTGACCGAGCACTTTCTGCTAATTGGATGAAATGCGAGTCCCTTCAAGCAAAGACATTTCACAAAAAATGGTATTTTAGTTTCAGTTGTGGTGGGTTTCTATTTATACCTGTAGTAAGTGATAGTCTGTTACAGTAATATGAAGTGAAGCACTTAAATCAGAGTTGAGAACCTAAACAGTTTGGTAAATCTAGGTTTGGGAAAGTTCGCCTGCTTCCTCATTTTTCTACAGCTCTCTTTTTAAGTAGCCCCGTTTTGCTCTGTTTCGGATCAGGATTCACAAAAAAGCTCACAGCACAGAAGGAGAACACTAAAAACCAGAAGTAAATTCACAGCTGATGAGATCATAAGACTGAAATTCTTAAAAGACCATAAGAAAAGGTTTAAGGTTCTGTTCAAACTGCGAAAAAACAATTTTGTTGACACCACTTTGGAACTATAAAAACATTTCTTAGCATGAAATAAAAAATGTTTTGAAGGTTTCAAGTGATCATAAATTAACAAAACATCTGCCTAACTTGCCGTAAAACCCTCCCTCCCCAAATGCTAAAGTTTGGTCTGCAGTATTCAGTGTCCCTTAAATCACAGAAAACAGGCCAGTACAGCAGTAGAAGTGATAGCTATATTAATAAAAAAATATGTATCATCATCAGTGTGAAGAAAGCACTTGCAATCAGTTATCAAACAGCAAGATCTGAAAGCTCTCTGTGTTCTCTGAAATTGGGAAAGAAATAATTGGGGTTCTTTGTTTGCAAAAGCTCCCTCTTTCATTTTGAATGCTGTAGCTATTAACTGAGATAAAAAGGTAACCTTTGGCTTTCCTATAGTAGATAAAAATGATAAGATTTCCCCTTTCCTTACTGGGAGCAGCACTTGTAAAAATTAAAACCCTGCTCTATTCTGCTGTTCTGACTTGAACACTTTTTTTAGCAGCCATTTTATAATGCACATAATTCTACTGCACTTTGTTGACTATTTCAGTTGTCACTGCAAGCTGGGATGCTCTCTATGCAACAGAACACAAGATTTTTCCAATAAAGCCATCAATCCAAACTAAAATATGACAACTTCTATGAAACAGAAGTACGAACTTCTATGAAACTATAGACAGTAATGGCGTAGAGAACGTTTCAGTAACAATTCAAGGTAAATCTACAGTGAAATCATACCTTATATTGATGGTGAAAATCTCTGTGTCTTCTCAAGAAGCTTCCATAACTAATCAATGGGTTAAAAAATATACTGCTTAAAACATACTGATTCTTTTCTTAGTATAGTAAGAAAGCTTCATTACTACCCAGTGACTTTATTCAGTGTCATCGAGAATAAAACAAATAGTTGTGTGGAAAGGAAACCTACCACGTGCTGCATAGTCGCTTCAGGCCAGCACAGAAGACAATGAAATGGAAACTCTGGAACTGGTTATGCCCAATGACTTCATCTAACATTTAGATGGATATACATAATTCAAAAAATAAATGCGTATTATGCCCTTTGTATTCATCCCATCTTATTTTTGAGTATTTTATTGAGATGCCCAGTTTAGGAGCTTAGTCTTTGCTGATTAAGAAGAAAATTAAGATAAGGAGGATAGCAATCCAGAGAGAGATACACAATTGGGCTGAATAGTGCTTAACAGATGCATTAATTTCTAATTTAGAGCCTCAAAACATAATAACACTCCAAATGGACTAAATGAAAAGTCCTGATATGACCCTAATTCTGAGAGCAGAAAAGAGCAGAGGAATAAGTGCCCCCAAATATCTTTTGTTAAGTGCCCAGAGCTGGGTGGGGTGAACCTGATCAGAATGTATCCCTGGCTGAATTCACCAGGAACGAGAAAAAAAGCATGCTCAGAGACAACAGAAAAGAGACAGAGCTGCTGCTCTGTCCAGAGCCTGTCCGCCTAAAATGCAGTGAGCAAATGGGCGGCTCTAGCCATCCCTGCAAGATTCCGATGCAGTTCAAACTGTGTAAGGATAGTTACTATTGAATTATCATGAAAGCTGTGGGAAATTAATCCCGTTTCTCTATGACTTTGTACTCAAGCCACCAGAATATCCAGATGGCAGAATCAGCTATCCTTTATATTGTTCCTTTTTTGGGTGTTTTTGAGTCTGCCATTTCTCCTCTCGAGTTCCCTGGTACTCAGCTGCTCTGCTTCACATACCCTAAACTTCATTTCTGCAGCTGTGTTGTCTTTTAAGATGTCCCATTTCCTATGGAATTGAGGTCAGAAGTTTATTATGTGATCCAACACTGCTGTAGTTACTGGAATCATTATTTTCTGCATTTTTTTTTCTTCTGGTATATAATATCAGAGCTTAAGTTATCAGTTAGATATTGGTAGGTAAAATATCACACAACCAGTGTTTAAGTTTCTGACTGCCAGAAATTTTCTACAGTGGTAGAAATCCATTTTTCCGTCTGATTCTTTAAAAAATGAAATTTAAAATATCAAGTTTAATGTCTATGACCAATCTTACATCAAGCATACCACTCAATACTTCTGGTTTCAGTAAAAAGTAGATTTGCAGTATGATAGGACAGCATGAAAATCCCAGAGGCCAGTAGAATTCCTTTGGTTTAAAATCCTTCAGTCAAATGCAATCGAGTGGGTTTGAGCACTGTAATCTCCGAATAGTGACTGAAGTTAGTAATTCACTGCTCATACACAGCTCTTTGCAGGGTCTTATACACAAGTTATATTTCAAAGCCAAATATCACTATTAAATTGCTTTGTTTAAAATGTCTGCACGTTTATTCCCCAGGAACAAATACTGCAGCGTACGCAGTCCATTCTCATTACTGTTAGTCTTGTTATGTTTCAATACAGAGCAAGAAAAGCGTTTTACTTAAGGACAGGATTTTCAGTACTGTCTAAATCCTATTGATTTTCAATAAGAAAGCTCCATTGTATATCCTTCCTCTGTTACAGCCCTCAGCTCCTGCAAAGCCGCTGGCTGCTAAAACCTGCGGTATCCTGAGAGTGACTGAAATAAAACACCTCTTCTTTACTACTAAATGCTACGCAAAGCCCGACAGTGAACCACTAAAATTGTACGTCTGACTGAAGAGACATCCAAGAGGCACACAAAAGACAATCTCCTGAGCACGTGGAAGAGAGGAAGACCCCGCAATGATCTCAGTTAGCAATTACCTTCAAGACACAGACTATATACATCAGCCACTACTGTCAATCAGGTGTGGCAAACCGATGAATGCACAGCTTGAAATACCTACACAGCTGCAGTTCTGTTTGAAACCTCGATTTTCTGTTACGCAACTTATTTGTGTGTTTGTTTACCTCTTTTCCCAAAAAGTCCAGCTGAAGGCTTACATGGCCTTTTAGCACATATGGT
Source organism: Phoenicopterus ruber ruber (assembly GCA_009819775.1). Lineage (NCBI taxonomy): Eukaryota > Metazoa > Chordata > Aves > Phoenicopteriformes > Phoenicopteridae > Phoenicopterus > Phoenicopterus ruber. The sequence continues at coordinate 212,944,339 of CM020215.1, forward strand.
GCTTGGAGAGCTTTTTTGTAACACAGCAGGAACGGTTGCATGGGGACCCGCATTCAGAAGGACCACTTGGCAGCACACTGCCGTGCCCGTTCCCCTGCCACATGCCCAAGGCCATTGCTGCACAATGCAGATTTAACTCCTGATGTTCAAACTAGATTTGCAAAATTAACCTATGTCTTTTATATGGCGGTTGCTAGCTAGAAAAATTAACAACCACTTAAAAAACATCTGACCTTTATGGGCACGTAGCTTGTAAAAGCCCTCGTCCTGAATACCTCAGATGAAATTAAAAGAATATTTATATAAAAAGCCTTGCAAATTTCCTTCTTTATCACCTTCAAGTGCGGAAAGACATGATCTACTACACATACACAGGCAAGCGAGTGATCTCTGAGTTTATGTGGTATTATGGAAGCCAAGACTTGCTTTCATGTGGTAAATTCTCAACGCAGTGAGGAATTAACTCAGTATATACTGAGTTATATACTGACAGAGACAGACACGAAAAGAAGCATCTGAAAAGATATTTGCTACTCCGAGTTTAGTGTGGAACAACCTTCTTGTCTAAAAACCAGATTCTCTTTCTTTATTCACTTTGTGAGTAGGAAAGAAGGAATGGTGTGGGAACTACCATGCTAATTTTCAGGTCCTGGACACCAAAACATCCCAATTTCACTCTGAGAAGTAAGAAACACTGTGTATATAAATACTAAGTTGTTCTTGCACTTTATAGTAATGGTGTGAAAGAGCAGTTCACAGATACATCACTTGAAATATGAGTAGATAAGCATCACACGAGTGCCTACCACTGAAACCTACAGCCAAGATTCACAGGTTTTACTCTCAACTTCTGCCATGAGTTTGATACCTCTCAACAGATGATAGTTTATTTTTCATGGAAGATTTTGAAAAATTCAAAGGAAAACTGCTACAGATATTACACTTGGTATTGATAAGATTTCCAACCAATCTATAACCTATTTTCTTCATTCTGCTTTTTTCATCTGTGGAATATAGAAAGCGTACAAGGGTACACTTACTTACTGCCTAAATTATAAAGATAAAAACCCTGGCTTTTGCAAAGAACTGGCCCATCAACTTTTCTTTCATGCAAGTTTCCAGTTAACTTATTTCTATAATATTGAAGTGAAAGTTTAAAAAAGATATTCAGTTTAACAATAAAATTCACTATTTATAGCACATATCTGTAATAAACTTCATATAAGAATATAGCTACAAAATTGATGTTTGTAGCACTAAGCAGCAAAGCTTCTTTAGCTTGTCATAAAGCCACTTTTTTGGTATCCACTCTCTTTTATGAAAAGAAATGTAAAAATAAATAGTTTCAGGCATACAATCAAAACAAACACGATGCAAAAACGTTATTAGATAATGATGGCCTCTCTTGTCCATTTCCACAATGCAGCAAAAATTTGGTCATGGCGAATGATTTTTACCGTTTCATCACAACCTGAAAGGATATGTTAATTTTAGTTTCTTTAGCCTTAGGTTACTCAAAATGACTATCATATCACACACTTAGTTTAATTTGAAAGCTTTAAAAACACTGCTGCCTGCACTACTATTCTGAGTTCATACACGTACAAAATCTCATTAGAGGTGCTTTCCTATTAGAAAGTCAATTTAACATTGTAATTGACTACAAGAACCCAGACTTTTGGGGGGTTACCCTCAGATGCATGTTTAAATGTATCTTACTGTTCACCAAGAGGAGAGGATGATGAATATACTGCTGTGTCAAATAGTCATGATATACATAGAAGAGCTATAGTGCAATATTGAAACCAGTGCACTATCTTTGCTTACTATGAGTGGACAATCTCAACAATTCCAAGTGCATTAGAAACAAATATACTCCATTATTGGTATCAAAAACTATGTAGAAGCATATTGTAATATTCACATGAGATCAGATAGAAGGGAAACCACTGAAAAAGCTCCAGGTTATTCACTGTAGATGAAACAGGTAGAATAATCTCATGTGCATGGCATATATTAAAACACATGCAAATTTCTTCATTTCAAGTATATACCATTAATTAAATACTTGCTTATGAAATAATTATTATGGATCCGAAAATCTACCGCTGTTCATTCTATTCTCATATACTGTGAAAATATCCATTTTCTTTGCGCAGAAATTAGCTATGAAGAAAAAGACTTCCTGAGGAAAATTTCAGGCAGGAAAAAACATAAAATGAAATTTGTTAAAAACAACACTTCTGCAAATAAAAACTTTTTGCAGAAGGAAAGGTGACAATATAATAGAGACTTTAACATGACTAAAATGTAATCTTAACAAACATTTTTCAGCTTTCCGTGAGACACTTCACAATTTGTACTAATGCTTCTAGAAAGGAATTTGGTTTTTCTTCTGTAACCAGAAGGTTCTGCTGAAAGTGACAAAGCTGATTTAGACTAGTGAAGGTTTCATGCTAGACTTCCATGCAATTTTGTTGAAGGATAAAATAAAATTCTTCTACGTATCGGGGTAAGGTAGTATTCTTCCCTTCTTGTTCCAGAGATAATGGTAGAAGAAACCATCAACATGAACACAGAAAGGATAAGTTGGATAATCATAAAGCCTTCTGAAAAAAGGGAGAATTCAGAAACTCTGTATTTGACAGCACCAGTATAAGTGCTGCCAACGTAAAGCATAATATCCCTGCATCTTGCATTTCTTCGGGAGGTAACGAGCCATCGCTACAGTAAACATCAAATGAAACAAACCACAACTCCTTGAATTCCTTTATATTTCAGGAAAAGACATGCAACCATGAGTTCAAGTTCTACCAGCCTAAATTAACTGCATTTCAGTATTTGACAGGTCAACCAGTGAACAAATCAACCAAGTCAGATGCCATTTAAGCTACAAGAAAGGTTAACCATCAAGTTTAAAATGGATGTCTTTTCATATTCGTATTTACCTTTAGGTCCTTTGAACAACTTGATCTCCACCACGGTCTCCAGAATAGGTCTCCTTCGACGAACGTACAATCGTACTATGGAGCCAGCCTCTTTTAGGGCCTCCACGGCTTTGCTGTGTGAGACTTCTGACACGTCGACCTCATTCACTCGCAAGATGCAATCGTTGACCCTACAAGAAAAACAAAGAACCATAGATACTAAATGCTTCAGCTGTTATTTTGGATCGAACAGAGTTTTGTCAGTGGTGCTGTAAACCGCAGAACACTTCATTGGGAAGTCTGCCAGAAGACAGACTTAATGCAATATGCTTCATCAGCAAGGAGACAGAAACAGAACACTTAGTCCCTCCAAAAGACACACCTGATTCAAACTAAAGTCTACCTAATCGCCTACACCTACCATCCTCCTTCACAAATCGGAGTTGGATCCATAGCTTGATAGACATGAGTAATAAACAACTTGTCTTTACAGACTTCATTAAAACACTTTTTACTAAACAATATAATCGAGTTACAACATTCATGCTGCATGCTATTACTGCTACAGTTGCTCTTAAGGAAATCAGTTGATTTAATTTAATACAGAGAGACCAGTAATCGTTCAAATACCTCCTTAAATCTCTCATATTTCTTCATCAGAGCCAAAGAATTCTAAGTTGTCAAAGTAAAAATGCTGTTCTACAAAAAGCAGATAATTTAAGAGAGAATGTTTCATGCTAAATAGTTGGAGTAAATTTCATTGTTTATGCTTTCACCACTGACTCTATGCTCCAAGATCTGCTGTGTGGTAATAACATCTATTTTTCATAGAATATTAATAAAATTCCCTCATATTCTTACTTTGGGCATTTACTACATTATCTGAGGATGAACTAATATATTTACCCTCAAAATGGTCTGGTTAGATGGAGTAGTAGTCCCCTTATCTGACAGATTTGTCCAAGTTGGAATGGAAATCTACACCTTGAGAGCAGTAAAACCCCTCTCCAAAGCAGCAGGCTCATGACTTAACTACTGGGCCACCCTTTCTTTGCAAATGAGGGTAAGCGTGAAGAGCAAATTCCAAAGAACTAGATGAACTGAGACTCTATTGTTCTTACGTGAAGTACATTTCTTATGAGATGTCTCCAAGTGTTTTGGGTACAGAAAAAACCGGCATATGTAAATGAAAGTGTTCTTCTGCGTGTCTGAAAGGACAATCAGCGAAGAAAATATGGGTTGCTAAAAATATTCCCATTTCCGCTCTGTTTCTATACATAAAGATCAACTATCGAATGTTACTCTTTCCAGCAAAAGAACGCTTGAGCTGGGTATTGCTCAGGAGTTTCAGCACACAAAGGGAGAATGAAGCTTTACCAAAAGTTTATCTGAACTCTGAGAATTTAGGATGGATTTTTGTTATGTTCTTGTGCTGCTGGTTTTGTTTCAAAACAAAACAAAACAAAACAAAACAAAACAATAAAAAGACCACAACTATTTGAAACCAAAGACTTTCTGTGTTATCAGCCTTTTGGAAGAACATTTACAGGGGAAAATGTTGATAGCAGCCTTTATCTGACAACTGGTCGATCTTGGACAGGACACAAAATTGATACTTCCCTTCTGCTAAAACATCCTGCACTGCAAAGGTTCCAGTTTTCATTCAGTGGTTGGGTTTGCTGCTTTCCTTCAATGCCAGAGGTATTAATTTTCCAAATGTTTAATTGTGCGGCTTGGCTGTCAAATTAATAAGTGCTCTAATATAAATTGCTTTTTACTTTTAAATAAATCATGAATACATCCTGCTAGTGCTTCCCACTCAGAAAGACAGTAATTATGTCTAAGCTGCTACTTGTTCTATTAATATTACTATAATTCTTGTCAAATTTATGACTCTTTTTGTTGTCATATCTGAAATACAATCGCCTATACCATGCTTGATGAACAAACTACAGGATCCTAACCATTGGATGGTTATGAAGATGAAAAGGTGGGAAAAGATTATAAAAACACTAAAAAGGAGGATTACATTTATTTTGTTTTCATATGTTCTGTGCCCCGCATTGACAAATATTGATATTACTAGATAACTGTATCTACGTAAAACACCTCATAAAGGCTCTAGTGATGCCTCCTGTTAAGGGAAAAACCATGTCTTTTGGAGAAAGTCAATAAACAACATGGAATTAACTTGCCAAAATCAGTAAGCCACACACCCCCGTTTGCTGAAAAAGCAAGACCCTTTGGAACAGGACATTTACACTCCAACAGAAATCTCACCTTGGTGTCTAAAATTTGGCCTTTTAGAGTGATCTACTTTAACACAGTAAGACTGCCTTTGGTAAAGCATACACAGATTAATACTGCTAGTGCGGGATGAATATAAGAGTGAGGGAATACAAAGCTGATCCAGTGATAGAAATACTTTCATACGAAGTATTTTGTTTGTAGCCAAATACAAACTTTGCCAGGGCAGAGGTAGCAGGACAATTTTCCTATCCAGCCTGCTATGAAGACCACATCCAGCGCTAGATGTCCAGCTATACCCTTCCGAACCTGCAGGCTTCTTTTCTCCCTCACAAAGAAAGAGATGAGGTTTTTAGTTTTCATAAATAAAAGAAACACAACATTCAAGAACATACATGCACATGCATAAAAGCAGGCACATATATATGTGCCTATAGACTTCTGCGGGCTTTAACACAAGTTTTTGGAGGGCGTGCCGATCCAGTACTAGCTCAACAGAACACAACGATCTCAGATGTCTACAAACATTCTTTGAGAATATTCAGACCTCTAAAACAGTAGGTCCATGGTGCAATGAAATAAATGACATAAGGTGGTGAGATGACTCTAACCTTAACCATAATGGCTGAATGATTCTTTTATTATTATTAATCTAGAAACCCCAGAATCTTTTTTAAATTTAGAAACATAGAGCACTTGGAAGATAAAACCAAATCATTATTTATTAAAAAATAAGGCAATTTCAGAGAAGAGAATAAAACAAGAAAGCTGAAGCAACATCTCAACACACAGACTGTGATGTCATATTTTTCTCCTTAAATCTATGCAGAAGGTTTTCAGGGCCAATACTTGGCATAGCTGTTATTATCTAAAGACAGAAGTCTGTGACAGTGGGCTTGGGACACTTTTCCCTTCTATTTAAACTTTTACAGTACAGTTCCTACTCCGTAAGAACTCTGCTCTTTTAGTGACCTATAAATGCTGCAATGATATAAACCTAAAACAATAATAGCAAAAAAAGTCAGTAAATCCAGTTTGAGAAAATTCTTTCAGATGATCAAGTCTTACCACTTAGGGGCAAAACTATTTTGCCCTTGCAAAGAGCTCTCCAATGTATTTTCCTGGCTTCATTGAGATATTAATGTGACAACCATATGGCAAAAGTGTATTCCAATTCATACATGGATTCCTTTCCCCATTTATCTCAAAATCTTCCTAAGGACTGTAGGTGGGTGTACCCTATACGCAGAAGCCAGTTTCAGGCACAGTTTCAGACCTGTGCCAAGGAGAAGATCTGCCTCATGATCCAAGACAGTAGTACACAAGTCCAACAGAAGAGATCCTTATGGTTTCACCAATACCTACAGTAATTCAACACAAAAAAAAAAAATCCAGGACATTGTTCCAAGAAGACTTTCCTTGTTTCCACAACAAGACACCATAAATAGCTTTTTTTAATATTAAGCCATTTCTTTAGCAGTCCCAGCACTTTTAAATTATTACCATTCTACCTGTAAACCTTAATGCCATATACTTCTTTGAGTAAGGGCTACTCATACAGTTATTTTTTAAGACTGAAAAAATTGTAAAAATTTCTAATGAATTGTAAAAAGTTCTAATGGGAGAGAAGGCAGAAAAGGAAGTTGTATTCTAATCTATGGCTAATGACTTTTGCTACAATTTGGAAACTAGAGGAAACGCTATTTTCTCTAATTCTATACAAAAAGAACTCTTAAAAATTATTCTTAAGATGTAGAACTTTAATTGCTAAAATTTAATGATATAATCTCAGCATCTGTTGATGATACAGGTTCACAGAGTTCTTGACTAAATTGACTCATGTTTCAATGAAAAGCAACATGTGATTAGAAGTATTTTGGAGAATGTATGTGCCATGCTGAAAACATAAAAAGAATGAAAATATGTTCTAACCATATTTCAAAAGAACATAAGCCTAAAAGCAATGTTCATGTTATTGTTTCCTTGCAAAGAGGGAATTCTTATCTCAGTTCAGCACAGCATATAAGTCTCTGATTAATTTTTGAGATATAAGTAATCCTATTTCTATTTTAGCCGAAATACTCAAATGGGGACTTAGCATTATGCATATACTTAAATTTATTCAAGACTGCAGAATCACCCATGCAGGTAACGGCCGAGTTAAAATGAGTTAAGCAGCTCTTCCCATGACACGCTGGCTCATCTAAATACTTTAACAAAATGGTTATATTCTACAACACTTCTGTAGTATAATTCAGATATGAAAGACCTTGGATTGTAAAATATAGAACACATGCTATAATCATGCCAAGACAGTTACAACTGATACAAGAAATATGAGAGAGATTTTGCCGTTAAGGGGGAAGGTCAAGGACACAGAGGTTGACCAACAGTTGTTGCTATCTTCAAAGCAAATAAGGGGTTGGATTAAGGGAAAATACTATTCTTTAAGGGCTTATTCCAAGTTTGTTCTAAACCTGGCTACCTCCATCTGAGTTTCATGTTTATTGTTTTCACGAAACTGGGCAGATATCCTTGAAAAGCTGATAATTGCTTCAGTCACGTCGTAAGTAAACAAGACCAGTACAATCCTTAGGCATTTGTTAGAGATATAGTAGGCGACAACTGGTAATGATCATTCAGTTCACTTGTTCTGTGCAATATGGTGCCCTGAAGAGAAACCCCAAGCAGCCTGGTACGGCAGCGAAGAGCCCCAGAAGACCAAATGGTCCCGCCAAGATGCATTAGCCCACTTGCAGCTCCATAAAGGAGCTAGTTGGAACCAACGACGGCCTCAAGAACAAGGGAATGATCTGTGCTCCATGGGACAACATCATGACACTAAAAGCTGCAGCAATCCACGGGTCTTAGTTATCATCCAGACACCTCCAGACTAATTGGCAGTCTATTAACGGGACAGCCCTGCTTCTCACAACTACAGTTGCCATGCTTTCTACTGCCGGATGGCCAACATTAATAGATTATTTCTAAGCAAATCTAACTTTTTTTTTTTAGCTGCCTTCTCAGAAACTCTTAAATTAATATGGACTTTATTTATTCTTTAGTCAAAGCTTAGAAATCAAGGTCAAAATACTGTTATTAAGGGAGAATCAGTGCAAAGCTATGGAATATATCAGGTAGATACATACCTCCATATATCAGTATAGAGGCATCAGGGAGACAACAAAAGTAAGAGAGAAGCACTAAGCTTTCACTTTGTTTCTTTGCTCCTGCTTTGTCTAACTTTTTTAGTCAAAGTTTCCCTATAAAAGGGTTGATGCTTTCTTTCTCCCAGAAGTTACAAGAGCACAGCACTTCAAGCAGGAACACAAGATTATAGGTGACAAGCTGAAAGGACTGGTTATTATCCTTTCTTCAAGAGATCAACGAATAATAATAGAAATATATTATCTGACCCTAGGAGAATCAGTCTAGTCCATTAGTTAGGGAAGACTGACTCTCCTTCCCCTACTTTTTTTTTTTTTAAATTCTATACACACCCTTTCTATCCCATAGTAAGTAAAATTTGCAGCATGTGGGGTAAAAAATGTAATCACTGATACTGGCCCATATAATTTCTTTCCAAGAGGAATAAATTATTATTTTTAAAAATTTCAACTAAGAATTCAGAATAAAGGATCTCAAATTTAGTACAGCAGTCTTCAGATCTGTCTTTCCAATTACAAAATATAGAGCTAAAACTAAATGCCAATGATACGTATGTACCATAGGGCACACAGTTTCCTTTGGTATAATGATCCTTAGACACATGATCCAATTTCTGTAGCAAATTCACATAGACCCTCAGGCCCCTTTCTGACATCGTAAAGCAGTATAAAACCGCTGCTATGTCTATTTTAAAAATAAAGAGATAGATAAAATTTAGCAATAGAAGAAAATTTCTGGTTATTTCTGGAAGCTAGAGAGGATCTAGTGATCATGAAAATGTGTGATGAAGGTACCAGCCAATCCTAACTCAAAATTTGATGCTTATCTGCTTTATAATGTAATTCAAAATATTTCATAGAATGGTTACTCACTGAAAATAATACTTGATAAAAGTTATGGTTTTGGGAGGGAGAAATTATGAATGACATAGGAGAATTTGAGCTGAACTTAATAAAAAACTGAAATCCTAGGAGTGATTTTGATTTAAATATACGTGCAAATATTGGTACAATAAAATGGTAACCCAACTGTATTTAACATGAAGGCGCTATTTGAAATATCGGATCTAACCTATGCTTCTAGCAAGAGCAGAATTGTCTTTCGTTCTAAGGAAAGTAAATAAGGACTAAAATCACAATTTTTCATTTCTGAGAGAAAAAAAATCCCCTTCAATCCTCTGAATTCTTTAGCAAGTGGCATTAATCTAATACAATGAAATAAACTGAAAAAAAAATATAATCTTTTTCCCCCAAATGCTGGCCTGGTGCCACCCCAACTCTTCCTGTGCAACCTTGAGCGGGTCACTTTTAACCTCTTTTTTTCATAACCTTCAAATAGAGGATTAAAACCCCACCTGCGTCCCACATCCTTTATCTCCTATTTACAGTCTAAATAAACTTTCCAGAGGAGAGTCTACACCTTCTTGGCTCATCTCAAGCAGGGATTAACCCTCAGTGCAGCCTCTAGGCGTACTCAGCATAAATAATAGATAACCAACAAAGGCAGCTCCCTGCCTTTTCCTGCCGCATTCGCCCTCGCATCCAGGCTTCAGAAGGGAGAGATGAAGGGCAAACCCTCCCACCACGCACAAAGGTTGCGCTGTGTGCCTGCGTGTGTTTGTGCGTGCGCGAAGACGGGAACTAAACTCTTGCACAGCATTCCTGTAAGTAAATACACCCAGACGGATGCTTTCTCCACCTGCGCTGGCAAACCAGTTTCGGTGTGTTGGCCGCCGGGAGCCTGAAGGCTGGAGCACGGCTGAGCTAACAAGTCTTGCCGAAAAGCAGGGTGTGCTGGTTTGAGCCTAGTGCCGTGCTTCTGCAGCCTCGCAATTCGTACCAGCGACTGGCATGATTTACAGCCCAGAGACTGAAATAAAAAAATCCTACAAATGTTTTTGATTTAAGCATATGTGTAGATTTTACTACAACATAATGGAAACCCAGCCTGTCCTTCGGCATACCACCAGCCTTCAGCCCGCAGCTGCCGGCATGAGGTTTTGGAGGGTGACCTGAAATTGTGTTAGTTACCCCCCCAGTTCACTCCTTTGAATTTTTGCAGTGGTTTTGGCACAGAAAAGAGCCACCTGTCTTTCCAAGTGACAGTCGATCTCTAGTGTGTTCGGGCCTAAATGGCAGAATGCAAAAGAAGCAGAGGAGCAGCAGAAAAAGCCTGCGCACAGTGGATCCAGCTCACTCCCTCAGTCACTTTTCCGATTCCCACGTCCAGGACCCACTAGCACAAAGTCCTACTCCTTGTCCTCTAGAAGGTTGCATAAGAAAGTAAAAAGGACAAAGGAAATTCCTCCTTTGTGTACCAGGAGTCCAGTGATGGTTTAGGAGGTAGAAATGCCTACTGTAATGCAGTCAAAAATTTCAGATCACATCCAGGAGGACTGAAGGTCACACCAGCGTGACCTGCAGGTGTGCTACCAGAGGACTCGGAGCTTTATTTTGCTTCCAGAACGGAGACCAGAGCCCAAATTGTCAGGGAATAATTCAGCTTTCAGAAAACACTTCTGAATTTCAGAATGTGTTATTGCCCGAAATGACTGTGTGTTTCCATATCCTGTTAATGACGTGACCTTGCGGAGACCTGAGACACAACCAGCACAGCTGCCCAGCTGTCGTAAAACATCTGCATTTTTTGTCCTTTGCCACTGCTTTAGTTACTCATGGATATTTTTAAAAACAGCAGCCATCTTAATGAAATGTCAATGTATTAAAGGGTCTGCATAATAGTAATTGAATTTGAAACACAAGTCACTGGTAACAATATCAGTAAAATATTAGCGGAGTAGCTCCTTATACACAGTCTCTTTAGCCCTCTCCCTATGTTTCATTTGTGACTCTAATTTCTATTTTTGAAGTTGCAAGTCAGAAACAGACAGCATACAGCACTATATAATTAGGAATGGAAAAGTCCCTGCAGCCTTTAAACTGTTAGAAGAAAATATATTTAGAAGCTTGAATATGTTCCTATTCACAGTTTCAATAGAGGACACATCAGCATTTGCTTCTTTTTTTTTTTTGAAAGTCTTTAACTCAGCTGTAAGACTTCACTCCAGGCACAAACTTGTCTAAAAAGCAGTTTATCTGTTGTTTAAAATATTTTGGATCATTTCTGCATTCTAGCCTAGTTCTGAGAACTTCCTGGGGCAAAGCTGGGGCTGTTCTTCAGTTAACCCTTTCTGCCACACTGAACAGATCCTTTTATCCTTTTAGGCAGTGTGCCTTTATCACAGGCTGTCTGTTTGTTCGGGAGTGTTTATAGACACCTCTTGGTTCAAAATACCCACCAAACTACTATCTAGAATCCAACAGCATCTGACCCCAAAGACAGTTCATATTACATCAAATTGGCACAGTGAAATCCCACGCAGAGATATCCAAGCCGGCTCAGATGCTGACAGAATAGATCTAGCACGGAAATCCACCTGGATCGACGTTTTCCATATGTCTACAGCCAATTACCACAGGTAAAAGGCCATATTAATGCAGCTCTGCGATGTTGAGCTCATTTAGCGCTTGCTTGAGTTCCCACACAACCTGCCGTGCAGTGATTGATTTCAAGAGGGGGCCCATTAGTGGCTACCAACAGGAATAAAAATAGAAAAGAGAAAAGAACAGCCATGACCCTGTAGTGCAAAAACCTCTCCTGTAGATTAAAACCAGAGTCCCTGGCCCCTGGCAGCGGGATTGCTGCGGAGGCACACAACTGGGCAGCACGGCAGGACGGCCACCACTGAGGCTGCACCGGAGCCGCCCCGGCGGCCCTCGCTGCCCGCATCGCTGCCGAGGGCCCGGCGGCTCCCCCAGAAATCCAGCCCTTTGCCTCACGGAAGCACTGCTGCCTCTGTTGCCTGAATTATCACACTCTAGGGAAGGTCGGAGCTAAAATGCATGGAGTAAGGTCTTCGCTCGCCTAGAAGATAAAAACTATATGAAGTGATACTCCAGACCGGGTCCATCTAGCCTGCTGTTTCTTTCCAACAGTGGCCTTTACCAAATGGTGAAGGAAAAGCATTAACACAATATTTACCCAGAATACATTTTCAGCTGCTGACACCTCTGAACTTTCCTGAGACAGAGATACTTTTTTTTTTTTTCCATTTAATAGCCCTGGATAGATTCTTCTTCCACAAATTTGTTTAACTGCTTTCAAAACCCACGTAAACTTTTAACATCTACAGTGTTCTCTGTCAATACATTCCACAGCTTTGCTACCAGTTAAATAAATATGTCCCTATGGATATTTCAGCCTGCTGCTTATTAGTTTCATTTGACATCCCTAAATCCTTTCACTAGAAGAGAGAGCAAACATTGCTCCCTGGTCTTTCTGTTTCTCTCCTGTAGTTAGGAAACAGGACGTAATCTCTTACATCTCATAACTGATTTTTCATCATAAGGAAAAAGGCCCTGCTAGACAAACTCTTCACACCAAAGGCATATAGCTGAACTGCTGGTAACACTAATTTAATTTCAGAGATGGAAACACCACCACCCATCTTTCTATTTATCTGAATGCCTCTTGGCTGTAACACCTACAGATTTATAACTGAACTCTGAAAAAAAATGTGGTTCAGGCCGAAGTTGTTTTTATTATGTTTTTTCTTGACAAAAATGACATCGTTTTATGCTGAATAAATTTTCCAGTCAAGCCAAAAGTAAATTTCATTCTAATACGCTTTGAATTAAAATAAAATTGAATAAAGTAAAATAAAAGGTTAGACAGTCAGGGGAAACAAAAATCAAAACAACAATTTGCTGTCTTATTATGCAGTATCATCCCCTAGAAAAACATTTTAACTACCTCTGCTTCCATCACTGAAGCTGTTGCACTTTGTACAATATAATGCTCTTCTTTTAAATGGCAGTCAAAATCTCCTGTTCTTCAGGAAAGCATCCTCAATCACAAGACTGGAAAGAAATTCTGCCTCTTGCTTTGACTTGATGAAATCTTTAAATACATTACAGAAACGGTAACAACAATAGAAACTAATGCAGGTGCATGTAAGATTGCTGCTGAGCTGAAGTTTCATAAACTACATGAATGCTCACTGCGTGGTATTGACTTGGTATTACTTAAAATTTACCCGTGATGACCTCATGCAACATGGTCAATGATATCCAGGAGCTAAAAACGGTGGTAAATTCCACATCAACTCCAAATATGATTCTCTACATCCTCACCTTAGGAAAAAAAACCCATCGAGTTAAAACTTCTCACATATCTACTTGAAGGTTGAGCCAAGGACACCACTACAAAGAGCACCATGCTTTTTGTGCCTGATAAAATTCAGAGAGGTTAAGGATGCTTCACAGACAAACCCAATGTAGAGCGAGGAGAGAAGCAAAACCCCACTTGGTTTAATGCCTCCCAGAAGAGCCGCATCTCCTTACACACACTTTGGGAATGGGAAGTAGTTATTAGCTAATGGTAGCTCGTCTCGCAGGGTGTAGGAGTACGGAGTTGAGGGAGGAGTAGCTGACACCCATTCCATTTGCACACAGACAGACTCAAGCATAAACTTTTAGAAAAGTCAAGTCTAAGTACATCTACAACAAGAGACCTCTCCTTTTTTTTGTCCTTCATCACAAACATCCCGAAAGCAGGATGATATCCTGTCGCTGTATAGTGCTTTTGGAGGTATGGCTGCTCTAGATCATTTATAAAGAAATGATTTTCTGTGACATCAAGCCTTCAGTTATTGCTTGGCTGGCATAAATCAAGGCAAATTAACTCTTTTGCTAGGTAAGCCACACCTATAGTAATTTTGTACTGAGTTTATGATCTTTCTCTTCACACATTATTCCTTTTAAAATGCCCCCTGCGTAAGACAGACTCCTCTCCCCCCAGCATAAGCCACATCCTCTTCAAGCAGAGTGAGGGGCTGCGATACACAAAGGTAAAGCTGCTGGGTTGGGGGTGAGCCCTTCCCTTTGCCAGACACGCCAGAACAAAAGACAAACCATAACAATTCCCCACTCATAAATGACCATTTTGTACTTATCAGACCTGAGATTCCCACCTTAACTTACTGGAAATCAAGCACGACTTTACTAAACCCAACAGATTTGAAATAGCGCAGAATGGGCAGGAGCGCGAGGTGATTCAGGCCGGTAGCTCTGCCAGACAAAGTCAGGAGTCTCTGGCCGCGCGCCCCGGTGGCTGTCGATCGGCCGGTAGGCCCGACGAGCCCACGGTTTTGTTTAAAGGTTTGTGCTTGATTGCGAGCTCGTGGGAGCGAGGGGACGGCAGAGGAAGCAGACGGTTTGGTGTAGGCAGGGGAGGGCGGGAAGGGGAGGGGGAAAGCAGAGGGTGGGCAGCAGGGTGGGCAGGACGCTGGGGCTGGCAGGGGCTCCAGAAGGCTTCCCTGAAACGGGCTCTCAAACTTCTGTCCGATTTTCTTTATTAACCTCTTTTGCGAGATCTATAGGAGCTACGATTCCCTTTTTCTATTCCCCCCTCCCAAAATTAAGTTGCTTCTCCCACCCTGCATTTCTTCTCCCTCTGCATTTCTCATCCGGCTCGACCCTCAGCTTTGGTATCCTTTGCTCTTACCACATTTTTCCATTCCTCCGTCCGTTCTCTAACTCCCCAATTATCCTCAGTCTCTCTGCGTCTCGTCTCCTGCCACTGCCATGTACGATGCTTTCCTTCTGAAACTACTCCCACTAGCAACCGAGTGCTGAAACTCCCAGCGCATCCAGCCTCTGTCGGCAGCTCGGCGGGATCTGGGCGGCTCTGGCAGCCGGCGGAGGCAGCAGCCTCTAATGGTGGCCAGAAGGAAAACTTCTGCTCACAGAACAAGTATTCGTGTCTGCCCTTCAAAGCCAGAGGCCAAAGTGGGACAGCGGAGAGGCGAAGGATGAGAAAAAGGAGGTGTAGGTAGCTGTGGGGTGTTGTGAGAGGAAGGTGTTGGGATAAAGAAAGGGGAAAGAAAAACAAAACGCTGTGAAGTCTGAGATGAATGAAGGCACCAGGAAGCTGCAAAGCTCCTCCCAGCTGCAGGGCTGCTCTGCAGGTCGTGGAAGATGCCCCAGGCCAGGCTCTGTAGGTGTGGTAGAGGGCAGGGACGGCTTCGCAGCCCCGACTTACCCTCCGAGCCCTCCGGTTTAGCTGGCTCCAGCGCCATGCGGGGGATTCGAGGCCCAGAGCCCGGAGGAAGAGCAGCTGCCTCGGCCCGGCCTCGGTGAGCCCAGCCTGGGGAAGGATGAGGCGCTTCCTCGGGACCCAGGTGTGCTTTGCCTGCTAAATACACCAAACTGCTCGGTTGTTCCTCACCCGTGGTTAAAATCCTCCCAACTGACACCAGCACTGTCTGAAGCGTATTCAGGTTTGTGCAGGAAAACCAGTTACAACAGATAACCCAGAAGGCAATTCCAGATTCAGTATTTTTACAAGCACTTTTCATCTGGGGCTCTCAAAGTGCTTTGCAAATATGAACTCGTTTAAGCTTCACAACAACCCCCGTGAGGCAAAGATAATGATCACTATACCCATTTTACAAATGGGGAAACTTCAGCACAAAAGAAGAAAAGTGTTGCCACAGATCAGGCGTAGCAAGTTGAGAACAAAACTACGCAGTCCTGCCTCCCAGGCGCTTGCACTAACAAGTAGAAAACCCTCCCTTCCGCTCTGGTGTGATTGAGAATAGCTATTCCAAACAGAGGTGTAGCGTTAAAAAAAATGAAGGAGGAGAAAACACGTAGTTCAAGTTCAGTAAGAAACTTCAGCAGCTTCAGAGCATCAGTGCCATCAGGCTACACACTGAACAGAGTTAGCTGCAACTTTGAGTAGAATGCAAATAGGTAAGTAGGAAAAAAAAAAGCAGCTTGCTTTTTGTAATGGTGTGATTCAGAGTAACGTGCAGAATGGCATGATGGAAGCACCGCATCCAAACAAAGTGCTCACACATCTTGCAAGTTTGGTATTAAAACTCACGTGCCATGGGGAAATAAATTTAAAATCCCTGCTCTAACATCTGCAGTAGAAGTGGAGTAAGGAATGTGACAACAATGATGAGGTACTGTCAGGAAATAGGGTTTGGCTAAAGTCTGAAAGTCCAAAGTGTTTATTCAAACCACAGCCAAGAGTTTTGGCAGCGTATGAACAGACTGTCTCACCGTGTGTTAGTGGTTTTGGCTGTCAGAAGCAAAAAGCTGACCAAGCTTTTTCTTGAAAGTTTTAGAATCACATCTTTGCTGGTTATAAGGAACCTAATTTTTTTTATGATAGCTTAAATCAGTTTCTTTTTCATCCAAAATCTTATTTTCAGGTTCGGTGGGAATAGAAAGAAATGAAGAATTCAGCAGTACCCCAGAGGGTTACACCTGTCGAGTACAGGAACAGATGTGAAATATTTTTTCCTTGACTAACACTAGACTCCATAGAAAGCCGATGATTTCTAAGGTATGTAACCACAGAAGGCTTCTTACTCCAGATAAATTATCACTGCGCTATTTAAATTCGTAACTGCAGTAGCAGTGCAAACATGTTGATGAAATAATCACTTGGATTTGGCTGCATGGTGCTGTTCTGCTGCTGCAGCACTCGGGGGCGATTGTAATTTCAGGCAGGATGGGTACTAAAGGAATTTTGGGGAGAGATCTCTGTTAACCAGTTCAGTACCATCGCCTGAAATACCTCGTGCAACGGACATTGTGTAACTGCAGCATAGCTCAAGTCCTACTAACACGCTGCTGTGCTGGAGTGTTGTTCGCAAGCAGCGGTTTCAATTAGTGGAAAACAGCTCAGAAACTTATAGGGGGAAGAAACTGATCCTTTGTGTTACAAAAGAAAACTACAAAAATGTCCATCACTACTGTCTATAAAGAGGCCCCTAAAATTCACCAGTTTCACATACCACAAGCCAGAGAAGTACCTTTTTCTTCCCATTAAATTCTATTCCGTTTACCTGAGAATTCAGCAGTTAAAACATGACGTCCCTTTCCTTTCTTCCACCGCATAAGAGAGTTTTTACAGCCTACCACATTATTTTCAAAGTTGGAAAAGCAGAAATACAATCAAATTCAGAGACACGCTGGGGCTCTGCAATACCAAATAAGGAATGTAAACTTCACATAGGAAAAAAGAGAAAAAGGATTCAGCTAAAGAAAAGTGAAGTGGTGAAAGCAACAGAAGATAATTACATGGTAACGTATTTCATTGATGAAAATAAGTTGATAATTTCAAACTTGAGTCATAGTAAGCCATCTTCAGCTTTAAAAATAATGTATGACAATTGGATTTTGATTTTGTGACCTGCCTTTTTTCATGTAGATCCCCTGTGGTAATGCTATCTTTTTTTTTATTCCACAGTAGCTCAAAAATGATACACACAGATACACAGACAGAGTTAATAAGATCAAACTTCCTAACACAAACCAGGACAGAGTGAGCAGCCAATAATTCATGATCTAATTTATGATGTCTGCAAAGCAAGCATGTTTTGCCTAATGGGGCGAATGTCTCTTATTAACTTACTACTAAATTATGTACTGAACTAACAGCATTGTCAGAGGCCTGTAAACAGCGCAGATATGAATCAGTGTTTTGTGGCAGCACTGTAATTATAATAACATCCTGAACAAGCTTTATGCCATTGCAACGCACATAGACATGGTACTGATAGGCTTAATACGAGATCAAAAGTTAACAAACAGGGACTTAGGCAGTGAATCACAAAGCAGACACATTTCTGTTTTGATATATAATGATGGTGAAATAAAGCCAGTTGCCCAAAGTGGATTAGAGACACATGACACACTTGTAAAGAACATGATCTCTCTTGGGAATAGCTCTTCACATTAATCTGAAAAAGCCCCTAGTTTTTTCCTATTATTGCTCTCAATTCACTTCTTCATAAGCGATGTAGAGCTACAAACGGATGCCACCAGGCAACAACTGTGTGCTGGCTGCTGCTGGAGGGATTTAGGTTTCAGACGTTTCATCAGAGGCAAAGTGCTGTCAGCACAGCCCGTGGGGCAAAGGCTGAAGGGGGTCCTTTATCCAGCCCACTCCCAAGGGGGGACTCGCTTCTGTTTCCTCCTCTCCCCCATTTCTTCTCTCCTTTGAGTTTCTCAGGTAAACCGCACACAATAGTTACACCAGTGTGTTTCTTAATTCCAGTTTTCAAGCTTTGAATGAATAGCATGAAATTGTAGTATTTCCTCTCTGGTTCATCTTTAGTGAAACACAGAAATATTTTTAAAAATCTGATTAGAATGCAATCTTTACCTTTAAATTAACTTTTCGTAGTTTTATTTTTTATTAACAAATTATTCACGAGAGTCTTATCTTCAGTCTTATCTTCCTCTCTTGCTACATATACCTACCTAAATTTATAATCCTTTGACACTTCAGTGGGTTAGTTGATAACTGAAGGGAACATAAATCTAATTTGTTTGAAACCTTTGCTGGTAGGCATTTAACTGAAGCCTGTAAGGCACAGAAATACAAGAGAAGGAATCACTGTTCTATTCCAAGCTTTCTCCCTGATTTACTAGATGACTGAGGGCAAGTTATTTCGGTTCTTGTCTCCTCCCATTAGAACGTGTATTATGTTCCTTTCCCCACACCAAATCTCTTTGAGAGCTGGGGGGGGGGGGGGGGGGGGAATCCAATGGGGCTAATTATTATGGTGAGGGTAGAACAACACAGCATGCCTTAAAAATGCTGCAGTTTCACAATCCTAAACCTCCTGACAATCAGTAATTAGCGTAATATCAGGAAAGACACATTTACAAAGGAAAGATAAACACTGCAGAGCCTTAGTAGTTTTTCACCTATGGTATTCAGACAGCTGGGGGTACGTGTGCTCTTTCTGATTAGTCTCCCAAAGGTAACTCGCAATCAATCTACTTTTCTGAACGTGTTTAAATTCTCCTTACAAATATCCACACCTCTAAGGAAAAAAAAATTATAGGTTCACAAATGGAAAGAGGCTGGAAACCAGTTTCCTAGAAGAAAGAATGAATGAAACAACTACAGGTTGTGGCAGCTTACCAGGGCAGCGTGCCTCCAGGCACAACCACTTTCTTCCCTTTGACTCACCCCTTGAATAAACCCTCCTTCCTCTTGAGCACAGCTCAGGCTCAAATACCCAGATAACTTTTGGTACAACATTAACCCTTGAAATTCAAGCTCAAGGCTGTCCAAGTCTATCTCACAGTCCTACAAATACACTCAGTCATGTTCAGTCACATACGCAGTAACTGATGTTTGAATCACAGGTTCAGTAAGATTCATACAACCATGAGATTGCTATAAAACATAAGATTTTAATTCTTGTTCTATCCAAGACTCTTTTATTTGGTTTTTAGATCCGAAGACCTTTTAAAAATCACATTTTCAAACTTGCCTTCACAAAAAGAAAAAGCGTATTTTCTGAAAGGAATAGATAAGGAACTCATATGACCCACTCATTCCCGTAGACAGAGTTTTCAGAAAAATACCGCCACCATAAGATCAGAATTGGACTGTAAGAAACTATAAACAGAAAGACTGGTTTTTTACTCAAACCAGTTTTGGTTTATGATTGCAGAAAATAAATTTATATTTTGGGAGTCTCTGCTCTTTTAAACTTGGTCATAATTGAAAGCTTTTCATTATTGTTTTACTCATGTTTGTTTTTTTCAATCAAGTTATACCACTACACTGTGCTTCTAGTTCCATAAGCTGATCACTCTTGTTTTCACAGAGTACGATGAATTTTTTAGATGTGTGTTGCCTTTCGGAAGCCAAAATTTCACTTATGATCAGTAAGTATCAATAGAAGGAACTGCTGAGATATTATATTGAAGTTCTTTGCTTTATCTAGGTAATTGAGCCAACCACTGTATTTTTTTCTTGGACACAAACTTAAATAAAACAAAAAAAGGCACTAAGTCATAAATTACTGGAATTCTCTTTCTTCCGGAGAGTAAAAGAAGTCTAAATTCGGAGCTTCTTTATAAAAAAGTAGATGTTTGCCCATGGACAAACTGACATTTGTGAGACAGAAGCCGAAGTTTTTATGCATCAAAAGCCTTAAAAGATCAAACTCTTGAGAGAAATTCTCCTTCAACTCAGTGGGAATGGGCGCTACTTCTAGAGGTTTTATATTCTCTGTCTGTCACTGACTTGAAACTCAAAGCTTCAAAGAAACACGGTATGCAGCATTCAGAAAAACCCTAATTTTCAGTTAGTCCCAAGTTTATTATAGTCACATTTAGCTAAAGTAATCAAATCCAAAGTTAATTCTTTTGTATTCCATGAAATTATTTACTATATATTATTTACTATATATGAAATTATATTCTATATATCATATGGACATCATAAAAGATTCCATAGCTTTCTGTATTTTGTAAGATCAGGAGTTTGTCCCAGTGTACTTACCTAAAATGTCTTCTAAAATCGGAATTGTGCAGTGTATTGGTTCTTATACTAGTTCTAGAAGTCAGTGCATTTCAGGGAGGGTTGTATGTAAACGTAGCAGTTACTAATATTCGAAAGTTCAAGAAGTCTTTCAAAACCAGGAATGTTTTGTTAAAATGAACGTAGTCTAAAGTGGTTCGTAACTTTTACTATTTCTTAAGTATTGCTGTAGAGATACGGGCCATGAAGAGGTACAAACCCGCACTATGCATTCTACCTACTGTCAGCAAAAGTACTGTTCTCCACTAAAGGGAAATAACCCAGGAACTTAATCACCTTTGTTCCAGTCTCACACACAGGTTTTATATATAAGAATAATCTACAGAATCAGAGAACAATTCAGGTTGGAAGGAACCTCTGAAGGTGGTCTAGTCCAACCTCCTGCTCAAAGCAGGGTCAACTTGAAAGTTCAATCACATGACTCAGGACTTGGTCCAGGTGAACTTTGGATCCCTCTGAAGACAGAGATCCCATAATCTCACTGAACCACCAGTTACAGTGCCTCCCTATCCTCATCAAATGATTATTTATTTTCCTCAGACTCAACTGGAATTTCCCTTATTGCAACATGTGGTTCTTGCCTCTAGTCCTTCCTCTGTGCACCTCTGCTGACCTCCATGCTGGCCTCCATTGCTGCCAGGGCACACTGCTGACTCAGGTGCAAGTTACAGAATCACTGTAGCATTTAGGTTGGAAAGCACCTCTTGAGATTATCTCATCAAACCCTCCCTGCTGAAGCAGAGTTAGCTAGAGCAGGTTGTCCAGGAACATGTCTGGTCAGGTTTTGAATATCTCCAAAGGTGGAGACTCCACAACCTCTCTGGGCAACCTGTGCCCAGAGTCAGTCACTCTCACAGTAAAAAAGTGTTTTCTGATGTTCAGATGGAATTTCATGTGTTTTGATTTGTGCCTATTGCCTCTTGCCCTGTCACTGGGCACTACTGATGAGAGTCTGGCTCCTTTGTCTTCATTCCCTCCCATCAGGTACTTACACCTGATATTTATGTACTTATAACTATAAATTGCCCACTGCAGAGTTACTCCTTCCCAGGTGCAGGAGGTTGCATTTGCTTTTGTTGGACTTACATGAAGCTCCAGTTGACCTACTCCTCCACTTGTCAACCCATATATACACGTAAAAGATTTGCAAGGGTCTGTAGCATTAAGCCCACTTCTTGCAGATCGCTTTCACAATCTCGCCATTTGAAGAACTTCACTCAGCTAAGTTAGATCAAAGGGACTTCAAGTAAAATGCAGTGAAAGTGATTTTACAGGCTTTTATGATTTAAAACCAGACCGTAGATTTAGAAGCCAGTTCAAATAGCCCACACTGCTATACAATATAAGAGTATCTGGAAGTACTGGAAAGAGTTCAGCGGAGGGCTACAAAGATGATGAGGGGACTGGAGCATCTCTCCTGTGGGGAAAGGCTGAGGGAGCTGGGGCTGTTCAGCCTGAGGAAGAGAAGACTGAGAGGGGACCTCATCAACGCTTATCAATACCTCAAGGGCAGGTGCCAAGAGGATGGGGCCAGACTCTTCTCAGTGGTGCCCAGCGACAGGACAAGGGGCAACGGGCACAAACAGGAACATGGGAAGTTCTGCCTGAACATGAGGAAAAACTTCTTCCCTGTGAGGTGCCAGAGCCCTGGCACAGGCTGCCCAGGGAGGGTGTGGAGTCTCCTTCTCTGGAGAGATTCAAACCCGCCTGGACGCAGTCCTGTGTAGCCTGCGCTGGGTGACCCTGCTCTGGCAGGGGGTTGGACTAGATGATCTCCAGAGGCCCCTTCCAACCCCCACCAGTCTGTGATTCTGTGATCTGCAGGCAGAGTACAAGGCAAAAATGGACAGGAGAAAGTACATAGTTTTTCTGTCCATAAACACCAATCTCCCATTCTCAGGTAGTTCAAAATTGGGCTTTTGCTAGGAACCTAGGTTACCGCTATTCTTGGCAGATGCTTCTGCGTGTTGTTGAGGTTTTGTTCCTATAGAGTGGCCTTAGCTGATAAACTCTCTGTTATGTAAAATCAATTATCATGTAAGTGAGTGGAGCCTGCCCCAGGATAGCTCTTCTCTTCGGTGGCATATCAGTAATGATCACCAGTAAACACATTTTCAAGTGTTCCTAAAACGTGACAGGATTGTGTCTTTGCTAGTATTGTAGCAAAGTGAAACTCACTTACCAGATAAAACAAGGAAAGGAGGAATCTTTGTAAAATCTGTGTTTACAAATCAGAATAGGAAAATGACCATGCCAAATATATGCTTGTCAATTATAAAATTTTACTTCAAAATGTGCTAACAAATACTATACTCTAAGAACATTATCTAAGCCTTAGTAGTAAGATAACTGTACTTGTACTACTAAACTTTTATTACAAAACACAAAGTTTGCCAGGTCTAACCTTAATATGGATTAATGAATTGCATTAGTATGCTATTTTTCGTGGGTTTAGAAGGTCTTTCTAAGACCTTTACAACACAGTAATTACTAAATAATCATGAGTTAAATTTACGGTAGTTAATTAGTATAGCAATGAGTTATGAAATATTTGATTTCATACAAAGAGCACGACAAAATACTGCAATGGCTTCTGTCTTCTTAATAGCTTAAACTAAAAAAGCTTTCAAAAGTAATTAAAAACTCTGCTAAAAAGATATTATTATTTTTTGCAAGGGATTCTTTCTTATTTGTGGAAAGGTAGGTGCAGGTTTAAGACCCCCCTATGCTGTTCATCATGTCAAATTTGATAGCATGATTTCCAAATACTGCTGTTTCCTCACGCTCCATTTCGCATGAAGCTCATCTGGCCCAATGCAGACATTTAAAGTACAGATCGCTACAGCTGAACTAGTTGAAGAAACTCCTTTTCATTTGAGTCACCAGTGAAAATATAGGCCCTTTTAAGATGTGATTCTTCTGTTCTATTTTAGACATTGACTTTAGGATGAGATGAATCACAATCTAGAAATGCTTAGGTTTTTATTCACTGACTATTACGAGACTCTAAGATGACTAGCTTAGGGGTAAATAGCTGCATTTTAGTCATAAAGTTACATGAGATTATTCCTACTCCTTTTGTTGACAATCTTATTTAGACTGTAAATTCTTCAGGCGCTACCAACCACCATGACTCCTCATCACTATTACGGTAAAAATAAGGATCATTTCCAAAATCGAATTACTAACCTAGTATAAGAAATATCCAAAACTTGCTCTAAAAACTGGCCAACTCCCCCCTCTTATAACTTTGAATTAAAGAAAAAGGCTTTGGGAAAGAAGTTATTGCTACCATCTGGTCACATTTCATGAATTTTAGACCATCTGTTTTTGGCAAAGGCTCCCAGAGCTTAGATTCCAGTGCTGAGATCATGAAAGCTTCAGAATTTTATCCCAAGTCTTTCCAGATAAAATGTCTTTTTGGAGCATCAGCAGACTTCACAACTGACAGATGGGTGGCAGTCTCTGTGACGGACAGAAGCCTTTCTGCATTCAGTCCATAAGGAAAGAGGGGCACAAGCACTTCTGTGGTTCCTCTTATTTAAGAGATGTGTTACCATGTATTTGAGAACCACAACTTCCAAGTGACCTGTGTGGCCATCTGAGGAGCTACAGCAATAGACTAGGAGGTGACTCAGAATATAAAGCATAGCCATCATATCCTCACAGAGAAAAAAAATGTTTGGAAACAGAGGTAAGCACACTTCACCACTGCAGACAAATAGCAGGGAGCGTCTACAAATAGCTATGACTATTTAGACATGGCTCTGTAGTTTGAGAAGTTTTGATAGCCTTGATGTATAAGGCTCAGTCTTCGCTGGCAATCTCTCTTCCCACATCTCTCAAGTGAATGGACCACAAGACAGGGACTGGAGGAGCAAAGTCCCTCCCACTGTAGGAGAACATCAAGTCGTGACCACCTGAGGAACCTGAACGTACATAAGTCTATGGGACCTGACGAGATGCATCCCAGAGTCCTGAGGGAACTGGCTGAGGTAGTTGCCAAGCCACTCTCCATGATATTTGAAAAGTCACGGCCGTCAGGTGAAGTCCCTGGGGACTGGAAAAAGGGAAACATTGCACTCATTTTTAAAAAGGGTAGGAAGGAGGACCCTGGGAACTACCGACCTGTCAGCCTCACCTCTGTGCCTGGGAAGATCATGGAACAGATCCTCCTGGAAGCTATGCTAAGGCACATGGAGGACAGGGAGGTGACTGGAGACAGCCAGCATGGCTTCACCAAGGGCAAGTCCTGCCTGACCAACCTAGTGGCCTTCTGTGATGGAGTGACTACATCAATGTACAAGGGAAGAGCTATGGATGTCGTGTATCTGGACTTTGTAAGGCCTTTGGCATAGTCCCCTGCAAGATCCTTCTCTCTATATTGGAGAGAGATGGATTTGATGGGTGGACTATTCAGTGGATGAGGAATTGGTTGGATGGTCGCACCCAGAGGGTAGTGGTCAACGGCTCAACGTCCAGATGGAGATCGGTGACAAGTGGTGTCCCTCAGGGGTCCGTATTGGGACCAGTACTGGTTAATATCTTCATCAATGACAGAGGCAGTGGGATCGAGTGCACCCTCAGCAAGTTTTCTGATGACACCAAGCTGAGTGGTGCGGTGGACATGCCTGAGGGACGGGATGCCATCCAGAGGACCTGGACAAGCTCGAGAGGTGGGCCTGGGTGAACCTCATGAGGTTCAACAAGGCCAAGTGCAGGGTCCTGCACCTGGGTCGGGGCAACCCCCGGTGTCAATACAGGCTGGGGGATGTAGGGATCTACAGCAGCCCTGCCGAGAAGGACTGGGGGGTACTGGTGGATGAAAAGCTGGACGTGAGCCAGCAATGTGCGCTCAGAGCCCAGAAATCCAACCGTATCCTGGGCTGCATTCAAAGCAGCGTGGCCAGCAGGCTGAGGGAGGGGATTCTGCCCCTCTGCTCCGCTCTGGTGAGACCCCCCTGCAGTGCTGCATCCAGCTCTGGGGCCTCAACAAAAGAAGGACATGGACCTGCTGGAGCGGGTCCAGAGGAGGCCACAAAAATGACCAGAGGGCTGGAGCACCTCTCCTATGAAGACAGGCTGAGAGAGTTGGGCTTGTTCAGCCTGGAGAAGAGAAGGCTCCGGGAAGACCTTCTAGCAGCCTTTCAGTACTTGAAGGGGGCTTATAGGAAAGATGGGGAAAAACTTTTTAGCAGGGCCAGTTGTGATAGGACAAGGGGTGATGGTTTTAAACTAAAGGAGGGGAGATTCAGACTTAGACATAAGGAAGAAGTTTTTCACAATGAGGGTGGTGAGGCACTGGCACAGGTTGCCCAGAGAGGTGGTAGATGCCCCGTCCCTGGAAACATTCCAGGTCAGACTGGACGGAGCTCTGGGCAACCTGATCTAGTTGAGGATGTCCCTGCTCATTGCAGGGGGTTGGACTAGATAAGCTTTAAAGGTCCCTTCCAACCCAAACTATTCTGTGATTCTGTGATTCTGTAACACCAATGCATAGTTCTTCAGCCATGAACATACAAAGACCAAGCAGAGAAGACTTTCATGCTGATATGCCTGTTTCCTCCTCCTGTCCCCATCTTGCCTTTTGTACTAAATGAAATGACTGGTACAAAGATGGATGTGGCACCAGCAAATGCCCCTTTATACAGGACTTAACTAACCTTATTCAGATGCTTTAAGCTACTTAAATCAGTTCTCCTACCTTAGCAAAAAGAAGACTCTAATCATGTCATTTACTTCCCCTGACCCCATGAAAGACCCGGTACGCATTTGTAATAGTTTATACAATTTATAATAATGTTGCATTTTGTTTCCAAACATATGTAATGAGTTAGTTTTTACCTGAGTCTTCCATCCTCTGCTGCAGCTCCTCCTGGTATAATCTTAGTTATGAATATCCCAGGATCATCCCCAATGTGTGGGTTATCTGTTCCTCCAGCAATACTGAACCCCAGGCCGGAATTCCCCTGAAAAAATAAAAAGTAAATGCATCACCAGATGCTGGATTTCTACAGAATGTATTTGCAGTGCATGAGCAAAGTGTCCTTGCCTCTTAAAGAAAGCACTTTATTAGGCAACACCGTACTTGAAGGCGTCTCAGTCGGAAAATATTAATTGTCAGTTAAAGAACAGAGGCTGCGAACACAGAGACTTCCCAGAGTTAATGGCAGAGTTAATGGATGCTTCTACAGAAACAGAATTTGACCTAAATTTAATTGTTTTCAAAAGCAGTCACATAAATTAGCATCTGAACTCCAATATGAATTTATCCAAGTCAATGAGAGCTAGAGGCTAAAAACACCTCAGAGCTTTGAAAAAAGACTTTAAAAAACACCGTCATTTATAAACAGAAACAGTGAGTAACATTTAGCTTGAAAGTATTTCAGTACACCATTTTCTGTGGAAAAGTGATCATTGCTCAGATTCACGTGCTTTAAAAAAAAAAAATGCACAAAACAAGACTATTTCTTTCATCTTATCCATTTGCTAGAATGAAATATTTGAAAGACACATTATGAGGGTCTACTCAATAGTCCTACCCACAATTCTAACCCTTTTTTTGAAATATATATTAGTTATTATGCTTTTCTGTATAGGCTCATATTTATAAGAGAAATTCTTTTGAATAAATTCAATGCAATTCTTGGTCCTTTAAGTCTCTCTCATCCCAAAGTACTTTTATAATTAGGTATTTAGGCTCACTACAGTGATGCAACACTATTGACATTGCAGAATATGTACACTGCTGCGGGTGAAATATGTTCAGGGCACTGAAATTAATTTTGTTTCACTCAACTTCTCAGATCATTGGGAGTTTGTTTCCTTCACTCCTGCTTGTGGACAGGTATCCAGTTCAGTCCTAGTGAGAAGAGCTGCTAATAAAAATAGCACCTCTCTACTTTTATTCTTTTTTTAATTTAGATGAAATCTCATTTGTGTGTTTTTGAACTGTACTTCAGTTAGTAGGTCGGGCATGCAGTGCATTTTGTGTGCGAAAGCCTGCGTGTTGCCTGCCTGCAGCATGTCAAATTCTCGATTCTGCTATCAGTATTCTACATTCACAAGCAATGCAGTTCTCATTACTCAAGAGATGTACACGCAATCTGCAGCTCTGCTATCAGCATATAATTGTGAATAAATTTTCAGTACTGAACAAATTTATAATCCAAGAAGAAGGATTTAGGACTACACATATCTTAATGCTTCTCAGCTAGCTATAATACGAAAAGCATTATGATACTGAAACACTCTGTATATATTTTCTGTAGAGTTAATAAACATCTCCAGGCCAGCATTATAAATCTTTGATTTAATCTCCCTTTCATTATTGGGATCATCTCAGATTCAGGTTATTTTCCCAATATTTTAACACATGTCTAATTATACAGTGCACTCTACACCAACATGCACTCTAAAAATACTTTAAGAATATTTTCCTGTAAGTTTTTCTATATGTCATATTATTAATGAAGTTAATCTTCCAACACATAAGAATGAAAAAAATGTGTACTTGTACACACTTCAGGAAGCCTGGAACAAAAGCCTTAAAACACTACTAAAACCAAGGGCAAATTTCTAGAAAGGTTGAGTAAGTAGTACTTGATTTTTAAGGAAAAAAACCTCTAAAAAAATTAAAATAAAATGGTTGGTTTTATTCTTTACTCCAAAGAGATTTAAAAAACATGCAATAGTCTGTGTTTCTGAATAGAGGTGAATTTCCCAGTCCCCAAAAGCGACTCTTGGTAGGGAAAGAGAAAGAGAAGTGTGGTGGGTTGACCCTGGCTGGACACCAGGTGTCCACCAAAGCTGCTCTGTCACTCCCCTCCTCAGCTGGGCAGGGGAGAGAAAATATAACGAAAGGCTCGTGGGTCGAGATAAGAACAGGGAGATCACTCAGCAATTACCGTCACGGGCAAAACAGACTCGACTTGGGGAAATTAATTTAATTTATTACCAATCAAATCAGAGTAAGGTAATGAGAAAGAAAAACTAAATCTTAAAACACCTTCCCCCCACCCCTCCCTTCTTCCCAGGCTCAACTTCACTCCCGATTTCTCTCCCTCCTCCCCCCGAGTGGTGCAGGGGGACGGGGAATGGGGGTTGCGGTCAGTTCATCACACGTTGTCTCTGCCGCTCCTTCCTCCGCAGGGGGAGGACTCCTCACACTCTGCCCCTGCTCCAGCGTGGGGTCCCTCCCACGGGAGACAGTCCTCCATGGACTTCTCCAATGTGAGTCCTTTCCACGGGCTACAGTTCTTCACGAACTGCTCCAGCGTGGGTCCCTCCCACGGGGTGCAGTCCCTCAGGAACAGACGGCTCCAGCGTGCGTCCCCACGGGGTCACAAGTCCTGCCAGCAAACCTGCTCCAGCCTGGGCTCCTCTGTCTCCACGGGGCCACAGGTCCTGCCAGGAGCCTGCTCCAGCGTGGGCTTCCCATGGGGTCACAGCCTCCTTCGGGCATCCACCTGCCCCAGCGTGGGGTAGCCTGGAGCACCTCCTCCCCCTCCTTCTTCACTGACCTTGGCTCTGCAGAGCTGTTGCTCTCACATCTTCTCACCCCTCTCTCCAGCAGCAGTTGCCCAGGTTGGGTTTTTTCCCCCCTTCTTAACTCTGTTACCCCCGAGGCGCTACCACCGTCGCTGATGGGCTCGGCCTTGGCCAGCGGCGGGTCCGTGTTGGAGCCGGCTGGCATTGGCTCTGTCGGACATGGGGGAAGCTTCCAGCAGCTTCTCACAGAAGCCACCCTTGTAGCCCCCCGCTACCAAAACCTTGCCACGCAAACCCAATACAGCAGGGTAGCAAGGAGAAATCTGGACAGGACTTTTAGTTGGTTAGGGAACACAAACATCTATATCATAATAAAAAGCATGCCTGAAGAGCTTTAAAAACTATAAAAGCTTGCCTGTTATGTGGGGTGTGCTTAGCTGTTACAGTTCTTCACATAAAGTTCATTAGATTTCTTAGCAGGAAATAATTTCTGAAAAGGTTTCACACTTTCCCTGCACTCTTTTCCTCCTACCATACTTTTTTCCATTAACTTTTTAGAGCTAAAAAATACAGCAATGGTGACTGTAAGCAGTGATGTGGTAAAACTGCTACAGACTTCTTCGGAGAATCAGTGCTAGCCCTTGACATTTATCCATAAATGTGCATCTGTTATACTGCAAGACTATTCTGATTCTGCCCCTTAGGAATAACCCTTTAAAAGAACAGGGCAACACTCCTCACTGGAACTTTTGTATCCAGAAAATTTCAAGGGATTATTCTGGCTGCAGTCCTTCACTTGATCAACAGGATCTACAAGCTGTCAGACACTGGCCGCCTCGGCAGCCGTCCCTGCAAGGCTTTCCCGCACCAGAAACTGTGCTGCAAAAGCTAAGAGCAATTGCGCAATTTTTTTCACTGTGGTTCTTGAAGGGTCTGCATTGGCTGCACAGAAAAATCTTCTGTCTTTGTACTTCAGCTCATGGCCAACAAGGCCAAAAGCATGGCTACCATCACTCATGGGTAACTGGCCTTTTAAGAGCCTTGGCTTGAAAAATAATGCAATAGGAACATTCTGGTTAAAAGCTACTGTGTTTCAGTTCTGAGCAGCAATACTGGTGTACAGATCTCTCCTCTTCCCTCATGCTCCATCTCGCTAGTGTGTAGGTTCATCAGCATACGGTTGTTATATTAAACCCTCATTGTAGCTGACAAGCTGTAACTCCAGGTTCCAATTAAGTACTGTCTACTAGCACAACACTTCCTGAACCTTTCTGCAGGGGTTAGCTCCCCACCCTTTGCTTTTTGCATCTCCTTTGTCCCCATCCCAGAAAAAAGGAGTGTTAATTATCTTCACAGCTTTTCTTGGCATATCTCTGCCTCCCTGTCATCTCACGTTAACCTACAAAAATATCTGCCTTGCCTCAGCCCAAAGCAAAGCCGAACCATCGCTGAGCCACTGCATTTTCCAAGGTGGAATATTCACGCTTTCCCTCATGCTGACTCTCATCTTTGGGAGTGGTTCCCCATAAATATCTCTGAAGTTAATTCACTGCCCTCTTTCTAGTCCAAACCTTGCTTCTCTCGGATGCTTACAAAGCAAGTTAACAACGAGCTCAGAGGCCTAGTGACAATGCAGATAAATGTTTAATAAGAACTAATAGCAGCTGATACAGAGGAGAAGAGGTGTAAAGCAACAGAAGTCTTCCTCCTTTGGGATACTCCATTGATACTTTTTAATTCAGATTCATATTAGGCCTAAATATGCTTGCCTGCTTTGTTTCAGGATTCTTTGCTAGAAGAGATTTAGCCAAAAATCCCAAAACATAAATAGGGGAAAAAAAAATTCTGAACAAGTCTCAGACTTATTAACTTTAATGGCATTGCTCAAACATCATTATTCGCATGTCCAAATATATAAGGGTCCAGATCCAAACAATTTTATGTTCAATTCATATTAGCTAAATTATCTCTTGACCTAAATCTTGCCATCTTTTTGTCCAAGTTCTCAATTGCTACTACTATAAAAACCTCATATAATTAGTTACTGACTATACAGGGACGATTTCCATAAAATTACTCAGCAATACATGCATGAATATATTTTTTTAATTATTAGTTCAGTTTCTTACTAGCTTCCCCGCCTTTTGTTGCAAGGCCTCAGTCATGCACACAGCCTGACAAAAGGCTTAGCATGGTACAACTTGCCCAGTTTGACTTAAAAAAACGTTGCCTCAGTTTCCTCCTATTCATGCTGGATATCTCACACTTCTCAGGGATTTACCATCAAGCTCAAATTTCTCTCTTGGCTCATCTTTACTTTTCAAACAGAGAAACTTAGGTCAAACTACCAAATCAAAATAATTTCTCCCAGCCCAGCCCTAGGGGCCTCTTTCCTGTTCTCCTCTGAAGAGAAGGTCGGTACTTCTTCTTAAGGTTTACTACACAAGCCTGCCTCCTTTATCCCTTTCTGAGACGGGGCTTTGCACCTCCACAAGGACCAGCTGAGTTCTTTATAGCTCAGCCCGAGCAGGGAAGAGGCCTGGCTGTAATTCTTCTGGCCCTGGAGGAGCAGACAACCTCCAACAGAGACACAGGATCACTTCAGATGACTGGTGTTATACCTTCTGCCAACACCGAAACACAACACTTAGGGTCAGAAGAAGATGATGGATGATTCACATGCCAGGGAAAGAAAATAAAACTTGCAAGTTCTGGCCAGTTTGAATCTTCCCTCAAGACTTGTTATACTGCCAACATAAAGATCACAAAAATAAAGTTAGAATCCCCAGCAGGTAATGGTTTTGGGTAGCTAGAAGGCCATGAGATGCATCCTTCTTCTTATTTAGCCTTCCATCTTGCGTTCTTCTCCTTTTACACACCACTATGAGCAGCTGTATAACAGGCTGCATCTTCCTAGGTTGCAGCATTTTTATTTTACCAGAAAGTAATCCTCAGAAGTGCTCCACGCTGACTTCCGTGGAAACAGAGCTAAGTCAACACTGAGAACTTCTGAAGTTATTTTCCCATGACATTACAACTCTCCATGAATGACAGCCGTCCATACACTTCTACAAGTGATTTCCTTCTTATTGTGTCTCATTTTTTTCTTCTTCTGCTCAGGAGCTGCGTTTCACCTTAGAGCAGAGTTTGACTGTGAATGATGTAAAGTCATTCCGTCTTTAACAAAATCACGGAAGAATGTAAGTCCAAGAAGCAGAAATGAGATCAGAAATGCACAAGAGCAGACTGAGTTCTTCCCTCTATAAGGGCCAAGTGATTTGTATTTTACCATACTAAATAGACATACCACAATCACCTAGAAGTTGCTTTCCATTTTAATTTCTTTTTTTTTATTCTAATCAGTAAGGTGACAGCAGAACTCACATAGATGCTTTTTGAATGACTTAATTACTTCAGTGCTCCTGAAAGAATTTCTGATAATCTTCTGAAGTGACATGATTTTGAAGCTCTTTGGCATTTAAGCTAGCAAAAAAAAAAAAAAAAAAAAGATGTGAAGTGCACAGAAGTCACTTAACTATTGCTGCAACCTCACCCTGCCATGGCAGCGTACCAGGAAGCCTGTTCCACAGAGTCCATCAGTCAGCAAAAAGTCCAAGACAGAAAGAAGAACTGTATTTCCCAGAACGGTTTCCAGAGGCTGAAAGCTACGCCAGGTGACAACACATACTCCCACAGCCTCTGTTGCCAAAATGATCTTAGTGTTTATAGTTTTTTTACTTACAGGTTTAAGGGAGCCATTTTGCTTAGCTGTTAACGAATATAAGTTAGTGTTAATAAAGCTGTAATGTGCTGAACTATGCAAATAATAAATAAATAATAGTATGTAAATAAAAGAATTGACATAAGTCAAGCCTACAATGCTTTCCACTCGTTTCAAGGATTTTGTCCAAGTAAGAACATCCTGTTGGAGTGGGTTCAGAGGAGACCACAAAAATGATCAGAGGGCTGGAGCACCTCTCCTATGAAGACAGGCTGAGAGAGTTGGGCTTGTTCAGCCTGGAGAAGAGAAGGCTCTGGGGAGACCTCCTAGCAGCCTTTCAGTGCCTAAAGGGGGCCTACAAGAAAGCTGGAGAGGGACTTTTGACAAGGACAGGTAGTGATAGGACAAGAGGGAATGGCTTTAAACTGAAAGAGCGTAGATTTAGATTAGCTTTAAGGAAGAAATTCATCACCACGAGGGTGGTGAGGCACTGGCACAGGTTGCCCAGAGAAGTTGTGGCTGCCCCATCCCTGGAAGTGTTCAAGGCCAGGTTGGATGGGGCTTTGAGCAACCTGGTCTAGTAGAAGGTGTCCCTGCCCATGGGAGGGGGTTGGAACCAGATGATCATTAAGGTCCCTTCCACCCCAAACCATTCTATGTTTCTATGATTCTATGATAAAGTACATCTCTAAACTACAATTATTTTCGCTGCATTACAGAAGGGATGTGATTTGCTATAACCTCATTGCGGCCTTTCAGTACTTAAAGGGGGCCTATAAGAAAGGTGGAAACAAACTTTTTAGCAGGGCTTGCTGTGATAGCACAAGGGGTGATGGTTTTAAGCTGAAAGAGGGGAGATTTAGACTAGACATAAGGAAGAAATTTTTCACAATGAGGGTGGTGAAGCCCTGGCACAGGTTGCCCAGAGAGGTGGTAGAAGCCCCATCCCTGGAAACATTCAAGGTCAGGCTGGATGGGGCTCTGGGCAACCTGATCTAGTTGAGGATGTCCCTGATCATTGCAGGGGGGTTAGACTGGATGACCTTTAAAGGTCCCTTCCAACCCAAACTATTCTAGGATTCTATAAGTTTCCATCATATAAGATTGTCTTCCTGCTTCACAGTAAACTTAAATCCAAACACAGTATCACAGAAATGTATGATAACTCTTCCATTAGGCCCTAAGAAATGCTGCTTATCAGTAAATACAAGGCAAGTTAAACGTGGTCACAGCATACACGTTTGTGGATGAAGCATTCAAGTCCATTCATGAGATCACGTAAAAAAGAAGCAAAGTTCCTGACCCTCACTGCCTTTGTGAGCTTGCACTTGTTGCTGTTTCTTTGTGGAAAGTTTTATTGCTTGGAGAGAGAGAGGAGAAAAGGAAAGGGTAGTAATAATATACATCTGCAAACTGCTGCAAACTTTTGAACAAAAGTGATAGGGAAAAAATGGTTAATTAGATAATAAATAACTTAATCTGTGATTTGTAATCTTACAATATTTCTGTTCCCCTATAAAATTTTGAGACTTTAAAAAAAATCTTCTTTTGCCAAACCACATGTTCATAAGAAGCAGAATTTTATGTATTAAAGAAAATACAGACAGAAAACGCTGCCTATGTTCTTTATTCTTAATAGTGTACCTAAAATACTCATAGTTTTATCTCAAGATTTTTTTTTCCCTGTAGGCTTCCTACCTCTACTCTGGTGTTCACAGCCAAATTTGTGGAATGCTTTTCTCTCTCACATCTTTTACAGATGGCTTTAAAGTATGAATTGCTGCCTAGATTTGCAGTTTTTGTCAGAGCAAGTTTAGTCAAGAGAAAGCTCACAGAACGATAGCTGACTCATTCCTAAATACATGCTCTATTTTTTTCTGTCTTCCTTTATTACAGCTTTCAAAGAGCCTATTGACTTTGTTACTTGATACTCCTTAAAAAGTTGTCTGTTGAAGTTTACAATGGGAATTATCCTTCAGCTTTTTAAGGGCACTAATGATCTGTTAAATTCAGCAAATCCTAACCTTTCTTTAATCTAAGCAATGCTGGTTTTCTCTTGTTTATGCAAAATTTCCAAATACTTTAATACATTATAACTTTCATAAGTTATATCCTCTGAAGTCAGTGTAGGCTTGGTATGCATTTGTCAGAATTTCAGAATTTGACATACGTCCATCAAAATCCTAATGCTTTGCAGCTTTGGCTGCTACAGGCAGGGCACTTGCTCACTCTGTGTAAGCAACGCACACTTTTCTGATCATGGTGTTGGCTTAGGAATTATGCTGGTTTTGTTAAAAAGGAGATTTACTTGGTTTTGCTTTTTGTGTCTTCTAATGCAGCACCTTCCTGTAAGTCAACGTTGCTGTGAGGAAAGTTTAATTCACAGACTACTGTTGAGTTTTTTTCAGAGGGTGGAAAAACACGTCCCTTACTTGAACTATGAAACATACTCTGAGACACATAACTTGAAACCTGACTTTTTATACATTTTAGTAAGTTTTTTTAATCACTGCATACTCATTTTTAATTTTTACGTTTCTGCTTAAGTGAAGTCATACTTCTGAAACCTTCTAATAAAAAGTAAAATATGAAATGAATACTTGTTTTCTACAGATATTCAAACCAATTTGGCTGGAATACTCAGCAAATTTTTGTTATGTCCCAAATTAATCCCTCACAGAGTACCTTTTTAATCACAAAAGCAGTTTTACGAAACAGCAGTACCTGAGTCCTGGCTGAGGCTGCTGCCAGCTTTGGCTTCCCTTAGGGTTCTTCCCTCACGATACTTCCGTTTCAGATGAAAAAAACCAACACCTTCTCCCATGAGACAAAAAAAAATTAACATCTCCTTCCATAAACCACATTCACCCTTGTTCTACAGTATTAGGTTTCTCCAAGAGCTACTCAACAGCATGAGAAAGTGAAAGCTGAGAATGAGTCAAGCTTAGAAAACTGTGGGGAATTAATTTTTTTGGCAAGAGATGGGGGAAAAAAAACCACTAAGGGCTGTGGGGCAAGTAGAGTGAATCAAGTTACGCAGTCTACAAATGAGACAAATGATTGAAAACTCTGACTCTAATTGACAGTCACGGGAGGATTAGATACAGACCAGGATTTGCTGCTGTTCTGAAGCAGTCCTTCATAGGCTTTCTCTTGTTCTCTGTGCTAAGGCAGATAAGATTGCTTATTTTGGCACCTAAGATGGTTATATGGAGGGAATACCTCTAGATATACCCAGTTGAAGAAGAGGATGGTCATCTGAGATTGCTGGAAAGATCTGTGGGCACTAAGTACTTCTGCAGACTTTGTTCAATAATATTTTTCTCCACAAAGTACTTCTCACTTAAAAAATACAACTCTCCTTTGTTCACCTAACAGTGAAGCGATACAGGATTTTTTCTACCTTTCACTCAGCCACACTTAGTTTAACGGCACGTATATAGGGGGGGTGTTTTACCCGTCACTCAACAATGCCCAGTTCAACAGCCACATTGCAAACAACAGCTTAACAACTTAATGCTTCATCCCACTGAAATGAACAGGTGATTTTATAATATGCAAAACACTTCCATCTAATTCAGGATTTTGATAGAAAATGTTTGTTTAACCCACCTACTCAAGGCTCTAAGATCTTTCAGACAAGATAGGATTCTGTTTTGCAATTCTTTCACAATCTGGCATTTATCCTAGCATTTGTTGTTATGTTCTGAAGGAAGAATGATACATGCTAAATAACCAAACTGTTTCCTGCCATACAGTATGTGGTTCTTCGGTCATCTCCCACTCTAATACTAGACTTTTCTAATCCTGCCACGTCTAATCCTATCTTTAGACTTAAATCATTCCAGCAACGTTTTCAGGTATTTGCACATGCTATTCTATGCTGTACTTTTCTTCGACTGTGTTTTATCCAAAGCTCACATTTCAAAAGCCGAAACACCAAAGCCACATTTCTGTCTCATTCAGAGAACAAGGACGTTTGCATATTTATCAGAGTGCTGCGGAACTCTTCTGTACTTTCAAATCTACTCAAGAGTAACATAATTCATGAAATTCTCACTTCTCCCACATATGCTGGCACAGTCCCCAGAGTCAGAGTTTTGAGACTCCATAGTTATATTACGCTCCATATGGTACAGATTTTCATCTCTCACGGTGCCATTTGTTGTTTTCAAGCCCCTTATCAGGTTCAGCACATTCGTTACAAAACCACAATACGCACGACTACAACTGCTCCGACTACAACTGCTCCGTATGCTTACTCTCACTTGTTATCTGCAGAGGGATATTGTTCTCTCAGTTCTGCCCAGATGAAGTACAGCGTTCAAGAAGGAGAATTTTAAAAAAGATCCAGTGGATTTGGTTTTTCATAATACAAGTGAAATCTACAACACTGTAAAAGAGTAAATCTAGACAAGGAATGAAACCACTACCAAAGCAAAGCAATCTCTTGAAAAAATGCTAGCGCGTTCTCTGCCTGTATACAGATTGACGCAAAAGGAGAGGTATGAACTCTCTTCAGGGTTGGTTTTCGCTATTGTATCTCTATTAAGCTCACATTAACAGCTTCTGAGCTGTGATAAACACGTATGCCTACTTTTTCCTTCAACGTGTTTCTCGTCCTAATTCAGTATTATCTGTAGGGACAGTCTTTCCGAGTATCATGGCAGCGTGTGACCTTGCCTGTTCTGTCTCATACAGAAATGTTAGGCAACATATGTCCTCTTTTACTTAGCTACATACAATGAAGGCAAACAAATGTCACAGAAAACACAGTCTGATGAGTAGCTGAAAAGTAGTATGGGAGAAAACTGAATATCCAAAATGTTCCATCAAAACACAGACGCATGTTCTTTGGAGGAGGGAAATGCTGCTTCTGGGGAGTGAAAGGTTTCCCTTCACTTGAAAAAGTCTTTCTTTGTCATGTTGTGTCACTCCAGCCTGACTCTAGGCTTCTCATCAACCAGACCCTGAGACTTTCTGAACCCCCAGGACTACAGAACCAAAAGTGAAAAAATCAGATCAAGGAAAGGAAAGCACCCACTAAGTGGTAACAGCAACTAGACATAAGGGGGGAGGGAAGAATGGGAGTAAGTGTGAAACACTAACAGGAACGGAAAGAACAGCAAAGCTTAGTCAAGAGACGGGCTACTTTTAAAACTTTGACATGATCATCACTGAAGCTTTCACAATGCAATTATCTGCAAAAACTGAGGAAATTAAGACATGTTTAAATGTAACTCTGTGACAGAAGTAGACAGTCACGTTCTGTACAAGGACTTAGGGAACAGAAACCTGATTTTACTGAAGCTATGGAAACCAGCAGGCTTTCACCCCACAGTGCTAGCAATTAAAAGGAAAGAAGAAAACTCTTACTGATGACTTCAGTTCCTCTCTGAAGGATGACACCTCTCAGCCCTTTCTGCTGATAATTCAGTGCTATGAAAACCCCAGTGTGTGCCTTGAGACTATGCGGAAACTCCTTGGTTAAACCAGTTTGCAGCTCTAAGTCTTTGTGTTGAAAAACTGCTGCGTGCCTAAATGGGTTTCTTTGGACAGATCGCACGAGCACTACAGCATTGCTCTGTAAAGCACTTAGGGGAATTTGAGACTCCTGAAGTATTAAAGGTGCTGGAATAAGCCCAAGTTCTAAGCTACTGTCTAAGCTATTGTTCTTTTCCATTTGACTGTCATATTCACAGATAGAAAATGAGTGTATTTAGTTGTTCTCATCTTGTGATTTGGTTTATTTTAGTGTATTCTTAACATATTATAGCCCAACAATTTCTTGGGTTATATTTCTTTATTGAAATACATATATGCTTAATCATTTAGATTAAAATTCTGGAATGTTTACATCCATTATAAGATTTTGATAATCTTTTCTTTCCAACCCCACATCAAAGGAAATGCATGAGTAAAACTCTTAATTTGCCTCCTTATTCAAAATCATGATCTTCAGGGCATGTAATCTGGAAGAAAAAGCTAAACTATTAATGAACTAAGAGGCCCTTAAGGCTTTGAAGTTCAAGCACAAATCCTAGAGGCAAATGACCGAGTAGTCTTGCTATTGCATCACTTAACTTGCCATCATTGCACTACTCTAGTGGCTAAGCATGCAGAGCTTAGCATTACCTTCTCTTTTAATATAAATTAAACCAAGCTTTTAAAACACTT
The DNA here is from genome assembly GCA_009819775.1 of Phoenicopterus ruber ruber. Classification (NCBI taxonomy): domain Eukaryota; kingdom Metazoa; phylum Chordata; class Aves; order Phoenicopteriformes; family Phoenicopteridae; genus Phoenicopterus; species Phoenicopterus ruber. Next base: position 212,983,492 of record CM020215.1, read on the forward strand.
TCTTGTGCTGAATAACATTTAAGACTTTTCTTTCAGGTCCCATGATGCTCAACTATAGGTTTCCCTGAGAAGAAATACAAAGAAGGATAAATAACATAAAATGTAATTCATTCTTCTTTGTTTTTCAGACACACATCTAAATCTCATCATTTTTCCCAGCCTTGTGCTGACCCTATTTTATTGTAACATTTCATTTCGGTGTCCATTTTGTTTCTTATTCTTAGTAACCCTGACTGGCTCTGACCCTGAGCAATCTGACATAGCTTCAAAGCTGTCTGTCTCTGAGCAGGAGCTTGGACTAGATGACCTCCACAAATTCCTTCCAAACTGAATTATTCTCTGCTTCTATGAAGTACCGGGGTCACAAATAGAAAATAAGTTTCAAAATCTGCTGCCAGCCTAGGAATAGTTCAGTCACTAAAAACTTCCCTTCTGAATTTTATCTTAACAATTACATGATATTTAAATGTTTGCATGGATATGTCCCTACAAAAATTCCTTTTCCAAGATTTGTACCTGTACATTCTTAAGTGCAGAGGCTTTCTTGACATGGTCTCTATGAAAGTTGAAACTCGTGGCTAAAACTGTACCTTGTATAACTTTCACACAGTTCTTTGAAACTAAACAAATTAATTTTGACACACGAGAAATGCACAGTTCCTTTACATTAGAAAAATCAATTTTACAGGCATCCTTCTGGAGGAAGAAGTGAAGAGGAATCTTTAACCAGGCATCTGTGTGCCAAACTTGGCTAAAAACATTCCCTAGGCAATATTTTCCTGCCCTTCTAGAAATCAGTTGAGATAAGATTCGCTGTTCCTTTACTTATATCAACACTTGTAAAGTGTTTGATAGTGTTCTGAATACACTATGCACATATATAAATAAATACACAGAACACTGTGCAACAGAACTAGACTACCATTCCCAACAATATCAATATAATAACATATAATATCAGATATTATTTTTTTTGTTGGAAATTCAAAAGAATGCTAAATTCCCATGTCCTATTTCAGATATGTGTCATGGTAATGAATCATATTGAATCATATTAAAAATATCTAGGATAATTTAATAGCAATTTTCAAGTTTAGTAACATTATTTTAAAGGTGACTGTCAGTGATTCATTGGCAGAGAATAACGGTCTTGTGATTCACGGAAAAAGAAAGTCCTCTCCTCCCCAGCTGCACAGATGCCACTTTTGCCTTTTTGGAGGTGGTCGGAAGCCAGGCTGGGGAACAGAGAGAGTCTAAGCCGAGATTCCTGCCAGAAGAATGGAAGTTAGCCCAGAAGCTGACCAACGTACACTTTTTAAGAAGAAAAGCAAAAGCTGACAAAGATGTTTTCACTTGATCTCAGACTCCATGGAAAGATCACAGCCCGAGATGCCTCTGGGTCAAACACAGGTGCTGCTCACACAGATAAGCCTATTTAAGTATAGTAATAAGTTTGATGAGCAGAATTTTCAGAAGAATCAACCTGTTCCTATTGATGTCTGACAGAATCACAACCTATTTCAAAAGAAACAGCCAGGCTACAAGTAAACGCTTCTGAAAATCCAATCTTTTACCTGAATTCCTAACATTTCAGATCTAGTTTTCTTAGGATTAGCAGTAGCTTTTCTGTCACTAAAGATCTTTTTTTTGTTGATTCATTTTAGGAGTAGCCACTCTCAGAAATAAAGCTGAAATTCCTGTTATTGGTAGCATGAAAAACCATGAGTCTACTTCTACCGTGTCCCCGGAATGTATTCCACATCCACTCCCCCCAGACAGTACACTAACAATGCAATATAAAACCTGGAAGAAATAGCCCTTCAGAAAGGGAAAAGGACTCTGTGTCTATACTTCAGCAATGCAAATGGATTTGAAATTTTACTCATAAAATAGTCACAGAAAAATAAGCAGTGTGCTCCTGATATTACAGCCTCCTACGCTAACTTTGCTTTTCAACAGTATTGGATAAATTCAGAGAAGGAAGCAATTTCAGTAGAAAGGAAAATTATTACTAACTCAGCATTTGTTAGTACCTCTAGCAGCGAAACTTTCCCTCTCTGTTTTACTCATGAACATGCATATTAACTATTGCTACTTCAAGACTTTTTAATTCCCATACCCTCCTCCTAAAGGAAGGAGAATTCTCACACCCCCGTCAGAGCTAAGGAATTGTGGTGGCTTTTGAAGCAGGGCACCGAACATTACTCTACTGACACCCTAAAATCCTCGTGAATAACACCCCTAAAATCCTGATGCATAACACCAGCAGAATATATGGAGCTGTAAGAATGAGGAAAGATAAACATATCTTTTTTGGATGATTGTACCTTTTTGTGCAAAATAGGTGGCATCCATTTTGCCTGGCTTTTAAAATAGGTGCAGTAGAACATCTTCAATTAGGCCAGGCATGCTACACGCCCTCTATATGTACGGTATAGAAAGAGACACTTCTGCATTGCAATTCATCAACATGCAAATTGGTGCAAGTCAAAATGTTTCACATACATTTATCAGTTGCAATCAACCTTCGTTTAATAGTGTCTTAGTCCTGGCATGCAATTTGTGCTCTAAAATGAGGGAGAAAATTGAGGTAAGGAAGGGTGTTAAAAAGCGAGAAAGAGCGAGAATGAGATCAGAATAACCAGCAGGTCGGTGATGAGGGACTCATCTGCACTGCAAAACCTGAGCCAAACTACTGTTCTGGAACAGGCACCGCTGGGGTTTACATTTCAAAGGAGTGCCTTAATCACCCGGCACACTATCTCTGATCTAATGAATATATAACTGTATATTCAAAGTGGAACAGGTCCAACAGGAGAAAGACACACCTCAGCAGAGCGAGGCATTCAGCAGGGACAAATCCCTGTTACGCATCAGGCAGAGGAGGCACGTCAATCCCATTTTCCCACACCCTGGATAAGTATTTTGATGATGGTTGTGAATCCTTTTCCTTTCACTTTACATATATTCCCCAGGAAATCTTGTGAAAGAGATCAAATTTCTGCCGGTGTGCAGTAGAGGTAAAAAAAAAAAAAGATATCTGAAAAAAGTTGGTGACATAACTTTTCACATCCAGCTCTCACCCTGCCTTCAGAGATATACAGCCAAAGACAGAAACAATATAGGAGAAACCACGGCTGGTACCTTGGCTGGCTTTTCTCAAGACTTCTGGAAATTCACTACAGAGACAGTAGATATTACCCCAAAATATTTAACACAAGGAACCTGTATTATTCGTATGAATACATATTAAATACTTATTTTTCTCTTTTCATGTTTGTTTAAAATCCTATTCAAAGTATAAGCACAGTTATTTTAAGCATAAAACATCTCCCCATTGCCATGATATGCATCCACTTAATCTGAAGTCACATATATTAATGCACATACCTCTTCTACAGTGCATTGTCCTTATCCTTTGTAAAATCCACAGACTCCATTCTGCATCAGAATTTTATTTTGCAAGCCTAATAATACTTGTATAAATCTAGTGCTAATAATGGCAACGTCCTTAAAAAAGCAAGGAGGCGACTGCATTTTCCAGCTGAAATAAGATTTGTCATTAAAATTCTATAGCTAGAAAATAAATTACACATTGTCACTGCAGTGTATTCTACTCGTTAGCAAATGTATGTGAAACGTAAAAATCCATCAAAGAAAAATTTTAAGTATCACATCGAATTCATTTTTAACATCTATTAAGGTTTGTCATTGTCTCCAAAATTGTCCAGGGGAAAAAAAAAAAAAAGATCCACGCAAAAGTTAAAGAGAAATTTGTTATTGAGAAGCTGGAGGGATACATATAAACGTAATCGAAAGAACCTCTCCGCTGAAGAGCACTTTGGATGCAGGAAGCCTGTGGGACGTACAATCATAGATGGCAACAGAAGAAGCGGCCAGAACATCCAGGGCGTGCGTACTCTTGTTCTGTGCCAAAGCTGACACCCTAGGAAGGATTTAGCTTCTGAATAACAGCCACAGTCATTGAGTTAACAAACAGCTTTTAAACAGACAAATGAAACAGCTATTAAAGGATGGTCTTAAGGGAAAAGAACTTTAAAAAGATATTTGTTTTCTCAGTAATCAGATGTGGTGGGATACATGAACAGGGAAAGAGGGGACGGCTGTTCTACGTGTATCCATCCATTTCAGCGCCTGCCTCAGTGCTCTATAGAGCAGTGTCACTGCTTTAACAGCAGCTGAAACGACACATAGTTTTGGTGTACATCAACGTACACAGGATTTCAATAAAGTAAAATAAAATCCTTCATTTCTGGCAAAGATTTTTCCTGTGGTGAGAAATTTGGAAATACAGGGTGGGGGGAAGTGGAACATATTCTGACCCTTTTCTCCCTGACTCTTTTTAAATATAAACTTAGGTGGGATGTTTGGCAATACAGCTAGTAACAACTTACAGAATCCTCATGCATATGAATGCCCCCCAGATCTTCTCCTCCTGCAGTCACTTCCATGAGTAAGGATTTATCAGGTTTAAAAGCATTCTCTCTTACAACACGGAGAAAGCCCAAGAGGACGACAGCACACAATGATGGGCAAGTATTAGCCTGTCCCCTTCACCTATTCAAGATTCAGAAACGCGTCATGGGCTTTACCTGTTCTGAATTATTACAACTATACGCATCAGTACAAAGGGGAGAATAGATGTCAATGCATTTAATGACTTAACTCCTGTAAGCCACAGAAATATAAAACTAGAAAAAGAAATGATTTGATAATTATGTAGTTATACAGAGAGAGTAAATTTTAATTCTGATTAAGAATTCAGTTCAGTGACACAGAAACATTGTAGTTACTCAATGTTGAATTCATTTACAAAAATACTAATATTCCGCAATGTGCATTACAATTAATTTAACAAGTGGCTACAAGGAAGTTCTCTGTAGAATTCCAAATATGCTATCAAAACAACAAACGTAAACACAATAAGAGCATTTGGAATAATATAAGAGAAACTTCTGAAGCTTTTGAAAGTGAATTAAAAGGTTTGCATGTGACTCTACTAGACAAGATTTCAACCTGAGCCTCAAGCAACTGTTAGATCTGTGCCAAAAGCTGCAACACGATACTGAGATTTTAGAGAGATAATTTTATGTGTAAATCAATATTGCAGTAGATAAACTGAATGCTTGAGCGCTTAGGTAAAAAATATTTGACTTGACCCTTTCTAACAAGCCTGATTTTACAAATGCCCCGTCTTCGAGCTTACTCCACCATCACATGTGCCAGCACCAAAGACAGAGTGGGACACGTTTGGTATCACTGCTCACCTTCTGCTCTCCCAAAGTGCTCAACGTTCATTTGGAGACAAGATGCTTACAGAGCTTTGTTTCGTTTAGATCCAAATGTTTCTGCAATAGACATTTTTAATTATGTTTAAAAAGTTATTTCCCAGTCAAATTTAACAATAATGAACAAAGAGCACTTTGGTAAAACTGAGCAAACACGTGTAACTAACCCACTTACTCACTTCACCGAGAAATGCCTTTGTAAAACTTACTGACTTCCAAGAAGCAATTAATCTTTTCTCACTCTCACCCTGGCTACCCACAACGATTCCTAATTATTAGGAATATTTTTTTAAACTGCCAGCACAAAGATGAAAATCATTGTGACAGTTAAAAACATCTTCCTTTCAACACAGTAGCGTGGCACGCAGAGAGCAGCAAGTCAGACGGCTTCATGAGAAGCATTTGGACAACACAGCCAGGAAAGCAAGACAATTTCAAATCTAAACTTAAGTTTGCTCTGCATTATCTGTGAATGCATATTTGTGTGTGCGTCATCCACAGAGTGAACCCAGAGCACGGGCAGAACAAGTGCTACGAATACCAAATTTCAAAGTTTACACTGTTTATCCGCCATCTGTTGTTCAAATTCCCATAACTATATTTCATAAAACTTTTCAAATTTAAACTTACTGTGTCAGCTTATGAAATAATATAAAAGGGGACACTTGGTTTCATTGAATTCTACTACAAACTTCTCCAAACAGGGCATTGAATTGAAAGGGGGATTGGTTTTTGTTGGGTGAATAAAATTGAAAGGGAAGAATATGAGCACATGGAAACATGATTAGACCCCTAATTATCTCAAAGGATGATACCCCAGTGAACATTTAAGATTTCCTCCAGATTTCATATCAAGCTCAGTCACTACAAATAGATAAAAAGAATAGCCCTCTTTCTCAGCTTTGCCCAGTACAAAAAACCTAAAATCAGCTCTATTTAAAGTAGTCACAAAATAGACTCCCCATTGAAAAGTGAGAAATTAATTTAAACTAGTGAGTTGTGCCGGTTCAGCATTAATGTTATATTTCCAGACAGCCTCTCCCTTGCCCACCCGCTGAAGATCCAGTAAGTCAGCTTTTCAAAGGAGCCAGTCTGAAATTTATAAGCTCATGAGAATGCTTAAATCATGAACAGTGTTTCCTAGTGAAAATGTGGCCAGGGAATACTGCACTGCAACAGGCAACAGACCAGTATTTTCAGAGACGTAGCACCTTCCACAGCTGTGGCTGAAGCTTCGGCGAAACTGCTTAAAGGTATTCCGACTTCAGGAAGGAATCCTGTACTTATTTACGACACATGGACTTCGGCTGTCAAGAAAAATCATATTGATTTTCCACAGGTAGAAAGATTCTGGATCAGGCTCTTACATTGACTATCATCTTTCACATGCATGGCATCCCACGCTACTCTCTCAGCAGGACAAATTCAAGGTTAGTTAGTATTGATCAGCAGCGTACAGTTAGTCTTCAGTTCTGTTTCCCTTTCCTTAATAAGGTCTTCACAAAATTTTTACCCTCTCCCCAGTGACTAGAACGACTACTGTGTTGACTTAATCAGTCCATTCTTCTTCATCATGACTGCAACTATTTAAATTTTTTCTTTAGAGCAGAATAATTGACTCCTGCATAGTAGTTCTAACACTAAAAATCAGAAGATTAGTTCATCTGAGCTTGCTCCTATTACATCTTTTCTCAGAACACTTTCACGGATTATTTTCTAGTCTTTTTTTCCTGTAGAGGGTGTCTTTTTTTCATTTTATTTAGAAGCTAAAATTCCATTTTGCTTTGAATCCCTTCAGCAATTTTTCAACATCTGAGGTCTTATTGAAACCTTATCTGATAACTTATAGAAGTAATTTAGCACTTCAGATTTTAGTTTTGTGCTTTGTCCTTCAAGTAATACCTAGAAAGACATGCTGTTTTCATGGGGTTCTTGTTGCGTTAGCATTGGTACGGTTACCCTACAGTTAAAACATATATTCTTGTGGAAGAACAAATCAGTCTTCTGACCAAATAACCCAAGAAAACAGAATGATGATTTTCCCCTTAAGGTTTAGAAAACTCATAGTGACTATAACAAAAGGATAAGGCAGTCTTTCTTCCAGATGGTACAGCTGACACCAGAATGCATCATATGCACCTACGACTCTTCAATGTGAGCTTACCTTTTCAGAAAACTTCCCCCTTCGCTCAGCTTCTTTTCGAGAGAAGGGAGAGCAGCTTTTAGAGGCTATCCAATGGACTCTCCCCGGTGGAGGACAGCTGATGAGATAGGATGTATCACCACATTCTCTGGCTCTCTTCTCCCAGGACTGCTGCTTTTCTTATTACAGGATAAGTTCCCCTTATCCAAAACATTGGATCACATTCTGCTTTCACAGCTCGAAAGCAGGTTGTGAGATCTATTGCTATATTTCCTGAGTTTTTCCAGCAGAGGATGGAGAAGCCAACAGGAGCGCTGGAGCAGCAGTGAGGAACAGCAGGAGGTACCTGAGGTACAAGACGACTGCCTTGACTGAAAGGACACTGGTGTGGGAACAGTGCCCCAGGCACACGTCACAGTGCTAAAGTGAAAACAGGATGATTAACAGCTCCTAACAAGGTCCAAATGTTGTTCCTATCCCATCGGCATGCCACCAGCAGCAGCGCAGTCCTAATGCGATCTTGCCCATTGCTAAAGTAACCCTAGGTATTAACCATTTCTGCAAAGTAAATTAATTTGTTCCATATCTCCTTGCAACTCTTCTGTACTCCCTGTTCAGTCTTGCTCTTTGCTTAACCTCTCTAGTATCACTATTTCAATACTATGACCTTATGATTCTTTCTTTCTTCATAATATTTCCTTTAAAAAAACAAAACAAACATGTTTTTCTGCTTTCTTGAGTATTTTTCAGCTTTTCATTACCATATTTTCCTTTTCTCTAACTCTCTAGCAAGTCCTGCGATCACTCTTTTTTGGGTTTCTTATTTTGTCTGATATTGACTTTAATGTATTCAAGCTTTCTTGTAGTGTCAAAATAATGTAAGAAACTGCATTCCCTTTATAATTAAATCTAACAGAAATCTAAGGGAACCTAACACCAGGTCTAGTTAATCAGCACTTGAAATGCTGCTAAATAAACTAGAATCTAAGAAAAAAGCTAAGTTTTAGAGTCCTAGGTTTAATAAATATTCAATGAAAATGTCTACATGTCTTTTTACTTTGGACAGCCACTGGTTACGCTGCCTTATACAAACATACACGTAAAACCATATCCACAAAATCCCCCAAGAGAGAATTCTTATTCTTTCCTGCAAAGGGAATTTTTTCCCCAAAGTAGGTCACATGCTGAATATCAGATGCTGCACAAGGCTGAACTGATTAGACGAGGGAAAGAGGGACAAAGGGGACATTTATGAATGCACAGGCGCACTAGGAGAGGGGAAGCAAACTTGTAAGAAGCCTGCGGAAGACTTTGGGAAGCTGGATAAAGCAAATAAGGAGGTGAGAGTGGATAGGAGGGAGGAGGGAGATCATGTCTCTGGATGAGAGGGCAGGAAGGTGAGAGAAAAGGATGAAGAATGTAATTCTCAGTGCTAGAAGGGTTCGTAGAGGTTCTTCTTCGGAGGAAAAAGCAAACCAAGTCCACCACTAAACCATGTCCCTAAGCACCACATCTAAACGCCTTTTGAATACCTCCAGGGATGGTGACTCCACCACTTCCCTGGGCAGCCTGTTCCAGGGCCTGACAACCCATTCGGTGAAGAATATCCAATCTATGATCTCCCTGTCCTTATCTCGACCCACGAGGCTTTCGTTATATTTTCTCTCCCCTGCCCAGCTGAGGAGGGGAGTGATAGAGCAGCTTTGGTGGGCACCTGGCATCCAGCCAGGGTCAACCCACCACACTTTACTAGGATATCGTTAGGCTACAATTAGTATTAGAAAAGCCTCCTGACAAGATTCTGCAAAAAAATGAGAATTAATAAAATTTGAAATTCATCATCATGGGGAAATGTTACTATTAAGTAAATTGCCTTCAGGTCAAATCAGCAGAAAAAAAAATTCTGAACTAACAAAATGGCAAATATAATTAATTAAAAATATTTTTGTAGGGGGTATCATAGATAAAGTTTTATGAAAAAATCCCCCTTGGGGAAGCCTTTTTTACAAAAGCATCTCGGAGATCTCTCGTAGGAGTGCACAGAAAGATGGTCTTGCCTTTCTCAACTTGTTACATCAGGAACTCCTTTTCCTTTGAACCATTACTCACAGGAAAACAGAAGTGAAACTTAGGAACACAGTCAGCACATGAGAGAATGGACACAATCTAACCTATAAAAACTTGTCTGTATAGAAAATGAATTGCAATATGTTTATATAACAAAATAAACATATAATGAAATGCCAGCCGAACTCATCTGCCCTTGAAGCCATCATTAATTTCATATAATTTAATACACTTGCTGCTGCATGTTTACCTATGTTTTCAGAATTTCATAAAATATGCATGATGTGAAGTTGCTAATTGGCAAGTGAAAGGCTTTTCTTTCATTACATATTGGCTACATTCTTCTCCTGAACTGATTCTAATAAAGGGAGAGCTCAGCATTGTACCTCCGTGAACTGTGCCGTAGCCCTCAGGTAAAACTGTTCTGTACGGATAATTTTGTTATTGTCTTTTCTGTTTCATAGTGGTCCCCATTTTGCTGCTGCACATACATTGATTACTGTTTTAATTACCGTTTTTATGATACGCTGCAACAAGTACTAGAAATTGTGAATCATGGACAAAACAGATATGCTCTAACTGCCCCCCAAGCATGGAAAGGCACAGAGTCCCCACAGCCTTATTGCCCAAATATCTTGCAGCCTTCCATGATATCAATCTGTATGTCCGGCTTTCCTTTATTTGTAACATCACTGCCTGGAAGGGCTTTTTAGAGAAGGAAAGGGAAAGAGTTATGGAGCTGGGATGCAACTAGACATACTTGAGAGCTTTCCTGCGTACTCTGATTTAAATGTAACTTATTCTGTCAAGTGCTGTGCAGACACAGATCCCAAACAACCTAAAAGTTTACAATCTAAGTGTAAGAAGATGCATAGATTACCAGTGGTACAAACACAAGGCAAACACAGGGAACCAGTGAGACATGCTATTCAGCAAGTGATGCCAAATAGGACATTGGAAGAGCACAGAGACATGGCTCTGTTTTGGTAGAAGTGGTGAAAAGAGCTGTCAGTGATTTCCAGGATAATCAATTTGCTCTTATTAATACTTAACACCATGTTTTAGGTAATTTCTTCACAAACATCCTCTCCTCATAGATGTCATATCTTGCATGAAAACATCCAGAATGAAGTACTCACCCTGCATAAATCAGCAAGTGTGGGCTTTAGTTCTACTCCCTGTCGTCCCCGCTATCTCTTCCAGCCTCACCTGGTGCACAATGAGCACCCTGGGCAATGGCACTGCTGCGGCCCCGCAGCGGTGCGCTGAGCTGAGCTGTCTGCGAAAACTGCGTAACTTCACGCTGCTAACACAGCTATAAGGATATAGTGCGGCCAGCAGGAGTAGGGAAGGGATCGTCCCCCTGTACTCGGCCCTGGTGAGGCCGCACCTCGAGTGCTGGGTTCAGTTTTGGGCCCCTCACTACAAGACAGACACTGAGGGGCTGGAGCGTGTCCAGAGACGGGCAACGGAGCTGGGGAAGGGTCTGGAACACAAGTCCTATGAGGAGCAGCTGAGGGAACTGGGGGTGTTTAGCCTGGAGAAAAGGAGGCTGAGGGGAGACCTTCTCGCTCTCTACAACTCCCTGAAAGGAGGTTGTAGAGAGATGGGGGTCGGTCTCTTCTCCCAAGTAACAGGCGACAGGACGAGAGGAAATGGCCTCAAGTTGCACCAGGGGAGGTTTAGATCAGGTATTAGGAAAAAATTCTTCCCCAAAAGGGCTGTCAGGCCCTGGAACAGGCTGCCCAGGGAAGTGGTTGAGGCACCATCCCTGCAGGTACTTAAAAGACATGTAGATGTGTCACTTAGGGTTTAGTGGTGGACTTGGCAATATTAGGTTTACAGTTGGACTCGATGATCTTAAGGGTCTTTTCCAACCTAAACAATTGTATGATTCTATGATCTGTTCAAGCTAGGGAGCTCCAAATTTTGCAATATCTGAATTCTAATGTGATGGTTTATCTGCCTTGAATTAGGAAAAAAAAGAGAAAAAAAATCAAATAAAATTGACCGAAAAGCCCTATGCACTAAGCTGTGAATTATAAATTCAACTGAATTCTACTCACATGAAATAGAATTTTTAAAAGAACTGAAGAGAACGAGAGCTAAGGAAAATTACCTTACTCCCACTGAAATACGGTGTGTTTCCAACTCCTTTAATAAAATTCTGGGCAAACAGAATATTTCCATTATTTTTAGCATTGGGGATGGTGGTGATGAGTGATCCAATGAATGGACAAGAAAGAAAACAGTAATGGGATAAAAATTTCATCTCTGGCAAAAATAAGCCAGGTCAAGGACAAATCATTGACACAGTGCACAGTGAGAGGTGTGAAATATGCCTCAAAAATAAATAATATGTAGTTGCAGAAGCATAATTCAAACTATTACTTTCCTATTTGCCTTTTCAGGACAGAAAAATGATCAATGGCAAAGATGGATTAGATCCCTTGCTCTCATTCCAGGCGAGGACTGGAGAGAAAGTAAGTGGATTCTTCGATTGTAGCTGAACTTACACCAATGAGAAGTAGAAAGAAAACTAAATCGTGCTTCTGTCCATGCAGTGAAAGCGTTTGAATGAAGAAGCATGCCCTTTTGATGATCTCCTCCTCTATACTTGGCAAGGGACATTTGTTTTCATTATTTGATAAAGGTACTTCAGGGATAAATTTCCCTCTTCTCAAGTCCATTAATAACTATTTAGAAAAATATCATGAACTGAAAAGCCCAGATGTAGTACCTGCATGCCATGAAAAAAACCCCCGTAAATCAGAGCTGTCGTATCTTTTCCAACTTCAGAACCAATAGCAGAATCAGAACAATAGTGAAACAATAGTGAAATGCTGCAAAACTACAGTCACCTGTAGTTCCATGAAACCTAATCAACTATATTTAAATGAATGCAGTGTTAAAAGGGTTCCTGGAGTTCTTTATTTCAATGGTATGAATAACAATTTACTCATTTATCAGTTGCACTGTGCTAACTCCAGGAACACGAGTCACGAAGCAGAACTTGATTATCCTAGCACTTTACAAACGCAGAACAAGACGACACTTTCAAGGTGCTGAGAGTAGCATAATAGAACTTTGGGAAACATGTATGGCTACAGTTGGATACACCCACGCTGCCTTTCCACACAGTCCTGAGCTGGTGGGGGTGTGTTAACCACAACACGCAGAAATAGTCCTCGTGCACCACAAGCTCGCTCCTCTCCTTACTTCGACGCTAGCGGCAAATTCTATTGCCTCATCCTTCGGTTGTGCTGTATGGGCAAGGGCAGCTGCAGTTATAAATGCATAATCCGGCCACCTGCTCAGGTGACAGAGAGCACGACTGTGGTTCCACATAGCCTGAGGAGGAACGCAGAGGATGCTTTAATGCATCTGCAGCAGGTGTAGATTCAAAATCACAGTCTAGCCCTGGAGCACCAATTTACTGTATGACACATTCTGCATGCAAATGAGGATTTGATCTGTCCTGTTTATCTGTCTAGATAGGTTTTGAAATCAGGAATCTTACAGTGTTGTCTATGAGCACATTCCTCGGAATCACAGGAAAAGAGGTCCTGGGTCTCTGAGTTGAGCTCTGTGGCAGCTGCAGACAACAGCATACAGTAATCCCTTTCATCAGCTGGTCAAGCTCTGCTTCAAAAATTGTTCTTACTGGAAGGCTATACCACAAAGGTATAGGAGGGACGCTTAAAGGCTTTAAAGGTTAGTAACTTTATTCAATTTTCAGCCTAGATTTATACACGGCCAATCCAGACTCATTTGTTATTCTATCAACAATTTCCTTTGATCTGCCTAATTATCTTCCCTCTCTAGTTTTCACCCTCAAATTTATTTACAGATGGCAATCATCTCTCCTTTCAGCCTTTGCTTTTCTAGACTTAATGGGACAAGTTTTTAGAGTCTTCTCAGAAGCCAGCCTATTACCTACACTATTCTAGGAGCCATTTCCCGAACCTATCTTAATTTAAATTCATTTTGTTTAACACAGGAAACCAGACACAAATGCAATATTCCAATATACCTAATGATGCTTTGGCATATGGCTTTAATATCTCTTCATATCTACAGGAAATACCTGCTTTGATATTGCTAGGCCTGCACATCTTTTGCAGTTTGTCTTTTTTGCAGCTACGTAACGTTAGTTTACTTATACAAAACTACTTCATGAAAATCTTTTTCACTCTGTCGGTTAATGAGCTTTATTTATATAGCATAAGTTCTTGTTCTTAGTTGAAGGCACTTAACATACCACTTGGTATGATTAAATTTAATTACCTTTCTTTTACACCAGTTCTTGAGGTCACCCACCGATCTCTTTCGGATACTTACATCCTCTCCATACTGACAACTCTTCCCAACGCTGTGGCATCAGGTAATTTCACTGACATACAGAGTATGTCAAGTAGAAACATTTTGTGCTAAGTTCATTAAGTAAACAGAATGCATCTCAAGAACCATCCTAGAGGACTCATCTAATAATCTTCCAACCTGCCAGTTACTTCTTCAGAGCAATCCCTGCCATCTCCCATAAAAACAGGTACTATCCACTTCACAGCTTTTTTACTGATTCCCACATTCTCCAGCATAATGCTTACTATGTTTAAGTCAAGAAAGGGACTGTAGATTTTCTTTTCCTCAGAAGTCAGTGACAAAAAAGCTATGAAATTAGTCTGGTACAATCTAGCTTTGCTAAACTGTACTGAATTTTATCAAATTTTCCATTTATTTCCATGCCCTAACTATGAAAGAACATTCAAAGCTGTTCTAAGTTTATCATGTTATTTACCAGAAACTGTGGGTTACAACATATTTTCTCCTTCCTCCTGTGCTGGTTTTGGCTGGGATAGAGTTAATTTTCTTCACAGTAGCTGGGATGGGGCTGTGGTTTGGATTTGTGCTGGAAACAGTGTTGATAACACAGGGATGTTTTCGTTACTGCTGAGCAGGGCTGACACAGAGTCAAGGCCTTTTCTGCTCCTCACCCCACCCCACCAGCGAGGAGGCTGGGGGGGCACAAGGAGCTGGGAGGGGACACAGCTGGGACAACTGACCCCAACTGACCCAAGGGATATTCCATCCCATATGACGTCATTCTCAGCATGGGGGGAAGAAGAAGGCGGTGGGGATATTTGGAGTGACGTCACACTTCAAATGTGTGACCACTGACTTGATGGATGTGTTAAAAACTTTATTTTGTTTATTTAAAATTCTAGAAAGGAAATCATCTGCCCTTCCACAACTTAAATGCATTTTGGGCTCTTGAAATTTTCCTTGCTCATATGTTCTATTTCTAAACAATTTGCTATTTTGCCTTTCATTCATATTCGAAATGGTGGTCCTTAAGAATCATGGAGTCCATGTACTAGTTTGAAGATGATGCAAAACCAATCACTATTTGATATCACTAGATAGTGCTCCAAAGCTTATTCCCTGTTCTTTTTCTATTTAGAAAAGAATCTTGTAATGATTTCCATTTATTTTTTTAGCAAGCTCTATTTCGGCTTGACTTTTACCAACTCTCACTTCTCTCTAAAATACTGACCTCTCAGATGTACTTTTTGCCACAGACCAATCATTTTTTCTACTCTTAATATTCTTTCAGAAGTATCTTTTCCTCCACTTAAGGCCCGGGATCCTTCCAGATTTTTTCCCTACTAAGTTGCAAAACTCATTCAAAGTCTTTTGAAGTCTTCTCCATTTCCAGTGTTTACCTCCACAACTTAGCTCAATAACAGATTCCTTTGGTTTCCTGGAGTTCTCTCTTTATATACTGAGAAACTCAATTAAAACATTTTCTTTTAATTTAAACAATTGATTTGATAGGACTTGGTCCTAAGTTCTTTGCTAAATTCAGATTTTTCTATGAGATCTTTATTAGTGAGATCTAAAATATTACCATTTCTTTCTGTTTCAGTCACTATCTGGTAAAGAAATATACTGACTATGAAATCTAGGGATACCTAGTATCTGTTATTAGCACCACATGTCCTCCAGATAGAGAAGTTATGTCCCTTGCAATTGTACAATCCCCAGCATTACTTCTCTCAGTAACCAGAAATACTAAAATTGAAACCACCATCACCAAATTCAGCTACAATAGGGGGAGATCAATAAGCAAAGTCATGGTGGTACAGATGAGAAAATAATTACTATACTAGTGTTAGTCTGTGTATTTTTAAAGATCAATAAACACTAGAAACAGGCTAAGATGAGTGCATAAAAGCTAAATAACCCCATGGGCCAATTTCCCCATTGCACATGTACAGAATTGTTAACTTTAATATTTATAAAATATTTGCATAGAAACATGAAAAATGCATAAATAATGATATTGTAGATTGGAACACAAAATCAACACAGAACAAAGCCTCTGCCTGCTGCGGTTTCTGTGAGCTCTTCACCCTGTAGATATTAGGCTGAAGAATTATACAAGTCTTTTTTACTTGTTTGCATTTATGAAACTACATCTATCATCAGCTCTATCAGCAGACTAAGTCAGGCAATTAGCCTATATCACCCTCTTCATTAGGGCCAGATCCAAAATCCATTAGTGACTGTGAAGAGCCTCCTATTGACTTCACGAGGCTCTGGATCAGTGTACGAGTGCGTGCCTAAAGCAAGATGAACATGCCATCTGTTGTTTTCTCTGATGGTCTGATTTCTATTCTCTACCCATTCCTTTAGAATTTCTGGCGGGTGCCTTTTCTTTTTTCATTTTTTGCATTTTCTTTTTCACCAGCTACAACAGCATTCTCTTCACTGTCTCCGTAAGTTAAAAAAGTACAGGATGTTGCCCTTTCTCTAGCTTCTTTTCACAATATTTTCAGGTTATAGCTTGCTTTCTTTTTGTTTGTTAAATGGCCATGTACTACTGTATGAGATCAAGCAAACAGCAACACACTCTTCTCTCCTACAAATATGAGAGGACACTGGTTTTAGTTAGCATAAAATGAGCAAAAAATAATTGGCTGAATTTGGTCAGTTTGCAGGTTTACCAGCAGTGCTACTTAATTCTATTCTAAACAATACTGCTGCTTCAGTAGGCTTTTTTCAAGGAAACTTTATTGCTAAAAGTGCTTTACTATTTAACTGATACATTACAAAGATAAAAGGAACGAGACAGAAAATAAATGAAAAAAGAAGAAAGGGAAGGAAAGTTACAGGCGCTTGGCTATACCTTATGACACCAGAACAAAATAATTAGAAAGAATGATTTCTCCAGACATTTAAGTTTGCATACTGCTTTAAATTACTCACTGCGTTAATGTCTACTTTCTCAATATCTTCAGAACAATGAGCTGTTTTCTCAAACAATTTACTGCTACAACAACAGAATGATTTAGGAGTGACTTACTTTTTCACTCAGTCTTGCCTGTGTCTAATGCCTTCAAACTTGCTTCCCAGCAGCAGTACAAGGAGTTCAGACTGTACCTTGCAGCACAGAGATATTCACTCAAAAAACACAAGGAAAAACTTATAAAATCAGCTCCTGTTTTCTGCAGTAGTCTCTTCAGATTGATGTTGACTCTTCCGACTCTCTGCCCTATCCCGCTGGGGGGTAGTGAGCGAGTGGCTGTGTGGTGCTTAGCTGCCGGCTGGGGTTAAAACACGGCACCACTGATCAATTAAATGACAAATGTCTAATGACTGGGTTTACCACAGTATAAATGTTAGAGATCCCAAATGTTGTGTGATGGGGATATGCTGCCCTTTCTTACATCCAAAGAGAGCTCTCATATATGCTTTCCTTGCAGCGCTTTTGTTTTGAAGCATACACCATTGTCTGTGATGCAAACACTGTGACCTTCAAATCCCTCTAACGCTTTGCAGTGCACTTTTAAAAGGCCTTGCTGTTGCAGGAAAGGTTTGGATCAGTAGTTCTGATCAATGCAACAACTCATATAATTTCCCCAAAGTGCTTTGGATACTGCCAGAAACTCTGAAAATTAATCTGAACAGAGTCTCCCAGATGTGTTCAGGTTAGAAATGTCAAAAAGAAAGATTTAAATCCATCTGTTAAAATTTCTAGCAAGATTTGTCCAGCTGGTACTACTGTATCCTAGCAATGATGCAAATGAGGATTCTCTTATTTAGAAATGAAAACAGTCACACTCCTTACTCTACATCAGACCAGGAGTCAGTAAATCAAGAATCATAAATAGCATCCTGAATAACTGTCATGGTTTAACCCCAACTGGCAACTGAGCCCCACACAGCCGCTCGCTCACTCCCCCCTGGTGGGACAGGGGAGAGAATCAGAAGACTAAAAATGAGAAAACTCATGGGCTGAGATAAAGAGAGTTTAATAGGGAAAGCAAAAGCCACACACCCAAGTAAAGTAAAACAAGGACTTCATTCACTCCTTCCCATGGGCAGGCAGGTGTGCAGCCATCTCCAGGAAAGCAGGGCTCCATCACGCGGAACGGTGACTTGGGAAGACAAATGCCATCTCTCCAAACGTCCCCCCTTCCTCCTTCTTCCTAGAACTTTATATGTTGAGCATGACGTCATATGTTATGGAATATCCTTTTTGTCAGTTGGGGTCAGCTGTCCCAGCTGTGTCCCCTCCCAACTCCTTGTGCCCCCCAGCTCCTCGCTGGTGGGGTGGGGTGAGGAGCAGCAAAGGCCTTGACTCTGTGTCAGCCCTGCTCAGCAGTAACGAAACCATCCCTGTGTTATCAAGACTGGTTCCAGTACAAATCCAAACCACAGCCCCATACTAGCTACTCTGGAAAAAATTAACTCTATCCCAGCCAAAACCAGCAGAATAACAATTTTAGCAAATCTTTGGAGTACTAAAAAACCCAGCACTTCAAGAAGAGATAATCCATTGCAGCTGGAAATAGAATGAGACCTGAGATCCAGTTTTCTACTCACTCACTGAGCTCACACCTAACGTTGTCTCCGGGTTTCAGATTGGAACTTTTTAAACTGCAAGGTATCCTAGTAGTCCCTTAAAACAATTGCCATCCTCCCTGGGAAAGATTAACATCAGAAACATGTTCCCTCTAATCTGTTGCCTTCCTGGCCCTGATAGCCATGAATTCTTGACTCCACAATAGCTTTTCTTTCCTCTTGCTCCTTTGAAAGGAAGGCTCAAACATCTCCATATCATATGGATGCAGATTGCCTGGGGACTAAAGTGCTCTCTTAGGAAATTGAAACTTTATTCATAGCTCCTCAGGTTAAGGAGATCTTAATCATCCATGTCTCCACCTGAATGGTGGGGTAGGAATAGATAGGCAGCTACCACATGCCTTTTCTTCCCTCTCTATTAAATGAGCAGGTTCAGAGAGCCTCTGGGAAATCAAACTTCTTAAGCGACTCAAACCCAGGGACATCGTGTTCATGAATCTCTTATGGTGTCAGCTGAAAGACAAGTGGTGATCTGTGAGCAGCAGCACTTCCAGGAAAGCACAAGGGTGGAATTAAGGTCATCAGCATCAACGACAGCACATTCTGAAATGCAGACGGATCCTGTGGTACCTAACCTGCTATGCACTTTTTCAGAGTTGGAAGCCTGCGTTTCATCTATGTGGCTGTTTTGGCCAAGTCCCTTTATGAATCCGAGCCACAAATTCCACCTTTAAAAAAGGTGGCAGCTTCCTTTCTCCCAAATGTGGAGAAGACAAATGCATTATTATATTATCCAGGTGAATCACTACCTTTATTGGAGGACTTGTTAAATATCTTATCCACATAAACAGTATCCTCTAAGGCAAAACTCTGAGACGCTTTATATCCCGATATGACTCCTGCCACTACTTTTTGTTCAAATAAGTAACAGCTTTTCTACTAACGTGGCTCTCACAGTTATTTACAAGGTAAACACGTGCAGGATAAACAGATGCTCTGGAGCTCTTCATTTTTTTGGAAAACCTAATTGAGAAATCAACACATACTAATCCTGAAAACTAATTTACCAGGTACGTTCATGGATGCATAACTTTGCTCTTTACTTATTATTAAAATTATCTACATAGCCATATTCTTACACTGTAATGCCTTCATTTTTTTTTCCTAAAGGTAAGAAGGAAAGAAAGCAATTATCACCAGATTTTAAAGACCTCTGAAAGCTAGAGCAATAATAAGATAAAGGCAAAACCGAAACAAAATAAATACACTCATTGGAAATGGAAGAAGAAATATAGGAAAATATTGCATTTGCTTTTTGATGGCATTTTCCAGGGTATCCCTGTTTGCACATTGTCCTTACGTTTTTGTTATTCTAAATTTTCAAGAAGAGAGGATTTGGGGCCCTTCAGACTTTGATAAAAGTTATAATAATGTTTACAGTTCTAATTCCATTTTGAACTTAAGCTTTAAAAACGTTGGTTTGCCATTCGGTTTCTCAACAAAACCTTTCTCTCTCGCAGGCTGCAGATCTCTATGCAGTCTAAAATTCACCTGCAGCTCAACCCACCTGGTTTGGAGCTTTTTTGCTCCACCATTTTCAAGCTCCTATCAATCTCTTCATGACTTAGTTTTTCACTGTACTCTGGACCATTTGGGCTTTTTGTGGCTTTATTGGACATAGTTATACTTCGAACGTATTTGTATGCAAAGAATCTCAAACTAACGTTGACCCTGTGGTGCATGGTGGAGTATATTGACCCTATTTAGCGTCACAGTCCTGTCAGCGTATTCTTGCACGTGTTCCTGTTGAGAAATAGTTAATGTGGTTGTTGTCCCTTTAGTGCCGCTGGCCCCCGGGATCCAGCTTGGTTGCTGCACTGGGCTTTATTATTCACTTTGACTTGTGCCTTTTTCATACATACACTCTGTTCTCTGGTGAACCAAGAGCTTTTGTATTTATAAATCACTTTTGCTAGTTAGCCATGGTATCTAAAGAGTAGATTTACCTGAGAAAATACAATGCAGTCAAAATGCTTGTTAAGCATAGCAGAATAATGTAACAGGAATGAAAATCTGACAATTTCCAAAGCATACATTTGTGTCCCGTAACAGCTGTTATTGTTTTTATTTCCACTTCAGGTAGGCTGCTTTTGTCTAACGTTTACTCCTATTTTAAAATTTTGTTTATTTCAAGTGTGTGTTATTTCATTTCTTGGCATTTGTTTTCAATAAGCATGTGTTTTTCACAAATACATTATTCTTTCTTTACTCTTATTGAGATTTTTCTCTGTTCTTCCTCCACTATATTATAAGCAAATTTGAACAAGCTGAAAAGTATTTTTCCCGAAGGTTTCAAAAATCCTATAAAGAAATCACTTTGGCCATACAGAGTTCAGTCTCCATTTATGGAAGACTGGTTTCCAGTGAAGACGGTCTGATATATCATCTGGTAAACACTAAGAGCTTGTGGGGTTGATCTCTGCTGACTGGTCACCACTAACATGATAGCATTTAACGACAGTCATTATGCTATAGCACCTGAAATATCCTGTTCCTCAGAACAAGGGGAGAAAAATAGTTAATTTACAAATACAGTTTTGGAAAAATGTCACCTTTTTAATTATGCCCAAGTAGGTAATCAATGCCTCAAAGTTAATCTAAGACAGAGGACACAACTGGATCATTTACCTTGAACTCCTGCCTAATATAGGTTGTAGGACCTACTTAAATCATCTCTGGAGAAAAATATCACTTAATTCCACAATGTCTCTTCCTTATGCAGAGCAATGACCGCAAAAAGGGGACAAAAGCCAGGATAGGCCTTCCAGTTTTCCCCTTTCTTATAGAAATTGAGCACACATCTGTCTCCTTGCATTCCCTGAGAATTTTTTTTCCAAACCAAAGCCGTGGCTTTCATGCCTTCTTCACTTAATATCTTCTACTTTTCATGAAGCAAAGGAAGGATGGCAGTAAAGGATGCTATGTTGTCTCTGAGCACTCGGTCTGCCTTGCTGATCTCCCAGAAATATGCTACGTACACAGCTACATGTCACATGTATACACCAACGTGGCCGAACATGATCTTAACCACCAACATCCTGCTGTGTCCTTGTCCTTCCCAAAATGTCCATTTTTGACCTTTATCAGATTGGTTAGTGTTTGACAACCTTTTATGCATTCGTTAATATTCTCACCTTCTTAGTTCTTATATTACGCTCCTTTTTTTTTATCTTGTCACCTACTGTCTTTCTTGCTGCCTAACACCCTTTTGCCTTTCCCAAACCTTTCATCCAGTCCTTCTCATCTGTCATTGCTAACCTGTTGACATATTTATGTCCAGTCTCAACTTGTCTAAATTCAACATCAGACCATCAACTCCTGTTATCTCCTTCCAGGTAGGATGAAGAACACTCTTTTAAAGGTTATTTCTCTTGTAAGTTCATGCTTTCTCTGACCAAGTCACCCCTTAATTCCCTTCCCCCCAGACGCTAAATTCATGAAGCTTCCTGTGTCTTTCACTAAGAGGATGTGTTTTCCAAAGTCACAATAACCCTCAAGGCCTCCCCTAAAGACACTTCAGTTATCAGTATCTTTTTCAAGTAGAATTAAGCAAGATATTCCAAAAGTTCTACACATCAGGTCCCAAGTCCTGTTGTATTCCACATCCCAAAACCTGTTCTACTCTACAGTCCTCAGTTATGCACCTATGGTCTTCACTAGACCTTTGCCTACAACACTGGACTGAAAATTTGTGTTCAGCTGATGACCAGCCAAAGAGGCCCAGTACTTTTTGCAGATTCGTTGCTTTCCAGGCAGGAGTCCTTGATTTCTTACACAGGCTGTATTCTCTTTATAGAATCATAGAATCGTCTAGGTTGGAAGAGACCTTTAAGATCATTGTGTCCAACCATTAACCTATCGCTACCAAGTCCACCACTAAACCATGTCCCTAAGCGCCCCATCTACACGTCTTTTCAATACCCCCAGGGATGGTGCCTCAAGCACTTCCCTGGGCAGCCTGTTCCAGTGCCTGATAACCCTTTCAGTGAAGAAATGTTTCCTGATATCCAATCTAAACCTCCCCTGGTGCAACTTGAGGCCATTTCCTCTTGTTCTTCTTGTCTTTGTTGACATATGACTTCAGATTTGGCCAGTTTATAATGCCTAACTGTGTTTTACCCAGCACAGTCTGGCACTTCTTTTACTCTGACCTACACAGATACCATGAAGACTCACACCATCCTGTTTACTCTTTTTAAGCACCGCCACAGCATTAGCTCTCTTTCAATACATTGGAATTTCTTCAGTACTCAAAGATCTTTTGAAAACTCAGCATGACAGATGCAGACACTGTTCAACTAACTCCTTTAGAAATCACTTAGGAAAATCAAGGCCCTAGCCCATTCTCATAATTAAAGATAGTTTGGGGCTTTATTAATATAGATTTGCATTAGACTCTAAGTCCTCGCTACATTTTCATTTATCTGATTTCCTTCCACCCAGTTAAACTAGCACTGGAGTTTCAGGAAGATCATGATTTTCCTCAGCCCATTTCGATAGATACTTCTCTGCTGCTGGGAGAGATGAGTAATGGCATTGTTTGGAGGTGGAAAATCAGACTAGACATCGATTTTTAATGGCTTTTGTTACTTTAGCTCAAAATTTATAGCTCAAAGCCGTCACAATTTCTTTGTACTGTAGCTCTACACACACATACACAGACACAATTGACTCACTCATTTCCCCCTCAGCCACGTTATAATGAATACACCTAGAAATGTCATATTCCTTTTCTGAGCTTCCTCTCAGTAAGGCTTCCCCCCCATTTGAGTCATAGCAATAGGTCTCCAGATTTCCCATGAGAAAGCTTAATATGGAATCTCTAAGCATATTCACTATAATGTAAGGTGCATAGGTATAGCATTTCTCCTTGTTTAAAAATCCAATTATGATTTCAATATTCAGTGTTTTAATTATCTTATACGTTTATTGACAAAAACATGCATAAGTACCTCACTGTGTAATGCAGCCCTATTTCTGATTTATAAATGTCATAAAAATATCTATTTGTCAAGTATTTCTGTAATAACTACATTTGCCAATGTTCTGTATAAACTAATTATTCATATTATATTTCTCATTCCTAAATAAATATTGAATGGACAAGTAGTTAGTGCACATATTTTAGCATTTTTAAAAATTCAAGGGACATTTTAAGAATATAAAATTGCTATTTTCTTTCCCATTTTTCCTAGACTTCCGTGAAGTTTGCACTACTACTAAGACCCTTGATATCAATGGAATAGGTACTCTTCACTGTGTACTCTTCAAAGTGGACTTCAAAAAGTAGGCTACTAGACTACAGATTAGGATATGTGTATTTTCATGCCACTTTTACAGCTGGCCTGCTTTTCTGTGCTTCAAGTTTCCCCACGATGAAATATGATAAAACCACTAGGTACATTATCATCATCATCACAGTTGAGAGAAATATTTGCACTTTAAAGCATTATTTAACATTAGTAAAGACTGAGTTACAAGCTCATAATTTTTTTTAGTGTTCTTTTTTTTTTTTTCCCCCCTATACAGTTTAATTCCTGTTAATGGCAATCTATGTATTAAGCTTTCACAGTGAAAGTATGCTACAAGGACCTCTCTTCTGCTTTGCAGGCAAGGTATAGGAAATGTATATTGTGCTCCAAGTGCAACCAGTTAAACTCTGCAAAATTAAAAACCACTCAAAAAAATAAATTATTCATAGAATTCAGTCAGAATTCATATATCACATTAAGCTGCATAAGGTGACTTTCAAGTCATGCTTGAGACTCACCAGCTAGGTCAAATTCCTAGGGTAAAGCAGTGTCTTGCAGTATAAAACATGCATGAGCAGCATACAATTGCTTTTCGACTACTTACAGCTTCAGCATACCTGCAGTTACCTTACCCGTTTGACATTTAGTGGCAGTTTTAAACATAGGGACAAATTTGAGAGGAAATGGTCTATATCATATAATTCCAAAGGACTTCTACAAGCTACAAAGTGGGCCATTGTTCCTGCAAAACTGCTTTGCAGAAAGTATACCAGATCGATTCTTGACCCTCTTTTGACAAGAAAGAGCTTTTCTTCCCTTCATAGAGTCAGAGAGAAGCTGGATGGTAGCTGTAAGTGGAAGACAAATGATCTTCTGACTGCTTCAAATATAACTGCCTAAGAACAGAAAATGACTGCAATGCTGCATCCAAACGGTAAATTAGAAATTTTTATTGTGATATGGTATTACTGTGTTACGATGCACAGCAATGACGGTTGTGGAATTCAGTCTGGGTAAACCAGCAGATTATTTCCTCCTTTTTTTTTCTGCCTTATTTCTCCCCGTCTTTGCAATACTGTTCCCTACCGAAGTGGCATACTGATTCCTCCAGGTTGAATGGCCCTCATTTATGCATTACAATTGATTCTAAATTAATAACAAAAATGAAAGGCAATTTTCTGCCATGCAAAACATTGCTTTTTCTGAAGAGACAAATCCAGTACATCAAAGATGCCTTTTAAAAAGTCCTGCCTTGAAAATGACCATCTTTGCTGCAAGATGATTACTATCATCTCCAGAATGATTCATTTTCTACCAGTAAATTGAGGTTCATCATTCTCATTTATTTAAAAGTACATATCATTTTAAATCTACATATTATTTGCCAATGCCAATTGCAAAACTAAGTGCAAACTGAGTCGAACCACTGCTTTGTAGCTCTTTAGTTTGTCATCTTCTTTTCTGCCCTGCTTTCTCAGTCTTTCTGCAAGAAGATTCCTACATACTTTCTGGGGAAAATCAGCATCTCAGACACACGTGTCACTCCTTTTCCGTGCACACATACCCTCCTGTCAGCGCTCCAGAAGCTTTTCTTCAGAACTGGTATGTTTATTTGGAAGCCACACTTGCAGCTCTGCTCATTAGTGACTAATGCTGGTTGATTTGAAGTATCACAGGGAGGGACCCTTCAGGTTTGCTCGGGTGGTATCACTTCGATTGAATTCTACTAGTAGGCTTTTAATGCCAGTTTGGAAGAGCAGAACTGTGTAGAGTGGAATACCCGTCTGTTTGCACCTCCTGAAAACTGGGACGCTCTCTGAGCACTCAGAGCACCCCTAAATCTGCGCTCAACTCTCAAATCACTAAAGGATTTATTCCTGCAAAATTATTTCCAGGCAAAATGATTGTCTATTAAGAGCAGAAATGCTAAGCCGGAGGGAAAAGGTCTGCTTTCCCACATCAGCGTAGAGGACTAGGATACAGCTCCAAAAGGCTGCCCTGGTTCACTGTGCAAAGATTGTTTTTATTGGACCAACATTATCTACAGCGCACTTAAGTATTCCTTTCAGAAACTGCAATATTCTGCAAGTTTAACTGTAAAAATCTCAGCTAGCCACTGCGATTTGCAGGTGCAGAGGGAGTTTCACTGCCTGCATCACACCGTGCTCCTGGGATGGCACAGACACCCCTGCGGTGCTTTCTGCTCTCCCTGCGCTACCGAGGCAGCTTCACAACCACCCTGCGATAGATGCTCGCTTCCCAAACACCAAGCAGGAGTGAGATAAAGGTTGGACTTCGTCAGCTAAAGATAATAGAGTAAATAAGCTGAAAGGCCACATCCTAAAGAGTTACTTCTAAAGTAAAGGCAATTTTCACATAAAGCCATAAATAAGACAGAAAAGCAGCAGAATTACTCACTGCAAATTATCTGGTGAGAGCAAGTGAGCAAGGAAACGAGAGAAAGGCAATAAATAAGTGATACTACCTGAAAAATAAAATGTCAATATAATAATAATTTAAAAGAAACAGCAGCAGAACGCTGCCTCTAGGCAGCTATGACTTGCATGAAATAACTTTTCACGTAATAGGTAACTCAAGGTCTCAGTGATCTTGGCAAAGTTAAAGGGATAACTTTTAAGTAGAGATGAACATGAATAATTCTTTTTCCTGTACTCACATAGGTAGGTTTTGAGCTCTTAAATAAATGCTGCTTAACTTTTCAACTTTTCCTCATTTTTGATATGGAATATGCGTCATTACCACTCTTGGGGAATTTTTTTCTGCAGTTGATTTTTAATTCATTTCTATCACTTTCAGAATACTTTCTAGTATTGTGTTAATGCCTTCTTTCTAGTGCCTGTATTTTCTCCCTGAACAAACTCCCTGCGAGTTTTCAATGCAGAGAGTTTAAGTAACTTCAGGCTTGTGATTCAATATGTTGGAGAATGAAATTTCTTTTACTCCTTTGGGAACAAAATGGCTCAGTGTGTCGAGTGACTCTTATTAAATTAAAAGAAATACATCAAAAAATCTCCAATTTTCTTCTTCTGCTTGAGCATTCTTCAAAGCTCCAAATTATTTTGAAAATGCTAAAATACCACAGTGAGCTTTCATAACAGAATATTCAGTTATTTAAAATTTGTCACACAACAGGAAAACTCTTATAATCTTCCCTGGACCTGAGGACTCCCTGAAACAAATTGTGAACCCCTCATCTAAAGAAATACCCAGAAACCACTACATGAATTACTAAAACCAGTGAATACACAGGCATTCAAAAATAAATATACAAATGAATAAAAGCTTAATTCATAGTAATAAAAATATTCTTTGCCTTGGAAAGCTCGAATCATCAAGTGTAAATCCAAACTATGTATTTTTTTCTATCTGAAATATAAAACTAGCGCACATGCATGGGAGGAGACATCCTTCACTGAGATAATGCCCTCAGAGGAGTTCAAATGGCATCGTAGCAATAAATCCAAGGAAACACACTATTCTGATTTAACTGAGCTAGCATCCATGCAATGTTTTTCAGACACTTAGATTTAAAAGCAAGATTCTAAGACAACAATATGAAAATACGAATTTCTTTGATAGGCACCCAGAGGGAGCTAAATGTATAGTAGTATTTCTGCTTCTTTTCCTAATCACAGTGTAGCTATAAACTGTAGCAGTTAAAATATTTTCCCTAGTCACTTACAGCCTTTTCCCCTCCTTCGTCTCCCCTTTCGTGGCTTTGCAGCTTTTCTGCTGTGTCTGGTGGGACGAGAACTGCTGCCACTCCACAGCTGGGAAAGGCTGCGCCCTCCGCACAGCTGTAGCAGTGAGGAAACACAGGACAAGCCTGCCTTATAAACACAGGCTCAATGGAAAGCCACGCGCTTTTTTAGCACTTGCCCTGGATAACTCAAATTCTTCTGGCAGTGCATATTCTGAAGCAGCCCACATCATGCCTATCTGGAGAGGATACTAAAGAGATTAGTCCTCCTAGTCCTAGCGCTGCTTTCGGGAGAACTGTGGGCAACTCACCAGTTCTACTTCACTGCACTCCCAACCTGTAGCGATGCAATTGTTCACAGCAATAACAAAAAATAGAAATATTTTGTTCACATCTCGAAGAGAGTTATAATATTAACAGCTGTTGCTTCACTTCTCTAGCCAATAGTCTTCAGTAAGACAGTTACGTGGGTTTATTGAGTTTCCAGTCCCAGACACTGGATGTGGAGAATGACAGCTCACAACACTAGGAAGGAGCTTCTGTCCCTCAAAAGGTACAGCCCTCCCTCTCCTGGCTTTTCTGCCTTTCCATGCATGCTCCAGACTGGCACGTTTTGTACCTCTACCGAGCCCAGGTGGAACAGGCCCCCACAAGACATGCGCAGCTCTACAACCAGGAATAGTTTCAGCATAATGACTCTCTGACAGAACAAGAACAAAGAACAAAGTTTTCCAGTGATTAGTTATATTTTGGGTGCCAAATTAGGGCTGCTCTGAGGTGACAGAAAGTCACATGCTTTGGGTGAGTAACGGTACAAAAAAATCGGGCTATTCCAAGGAATCTCAATGTAGGTCATTGAACTAAAGCAACCAAATTCTGCAGTTGCGTTGGAAAATGTTGACCTGGTGTTTCAGTGTCACATTAGCAGGACTGCACACCAGGCTCCTTCAGCTCCTTTCGTCAGCTCGCTCCTGCACAACCTGAGGCCAAAGCAAAGTCTGGTAAGGGACAAGAGATGAAAGGAAAACACAGACCTTGCTTGAGCCATTGCATCCAGAGGCCAGAGAGTCTGCCCTTTCCAATGCTTACAAACCTCTCTGGAGGTGAACAACAGCCACTGACACAACCCCCTGTCAGTAGCATAGTCTTTTTTTTATCTCTAAACTAAGACCTGTGATTGGAATTAGAAAGCATAAGAGAATTTCCTGCACAGTGACTGCATGCGCTACACCTGTATTTTCAAGGATCTTTCTTAATTTCTTTCATTTTAGAGAACTTTGTGTTACACAAACACAGAGAAATACACTGCAAAGACTCCATATGGATACTTGAGATCCGTTTTTCAAGTTGTCTGCACAGTAACAAAAAAGATGAGACTCGCATTTTCTGTTTGCTGATAACTCAGCTCCATACATAGATACTTCTGCCTCTTCTTGTAGGCAGACTGTGCTTGCCCCTTCCAGGAAAAAATTCCTGTGGGTGAGCTTTATTACAATAAACATCCATAGGTCAGTATTCTCCTGTAAACCTGATATAACCTAGTCAATAAGAAGGAATCTGCCTTTGAATTATTATTTATTTCAGTCTGAGGCTGCAAGAATAACTACCACTTACTCTCACTTAGGCAGCAGGCAGAGCCTCGCACAGAAGAGATGTGATAAGGGCACCCAGTCAGAAAGCTCGCAGCAGTGAAGAAAACATCTACAGTTCTGCCGACATAACCACTCCGAGAGCAACACTGCGTTTGTAGGAGCACTGAGGGACACCCCCTTTAAAAGATTTACCTTCTCCTGTTGGAAGATGTCCGACCACTCCGCTGGGGCCGTTGATGGCTGGATATTGATTTGTGCGCTCTGGGTTCTCAAAAGGCACGTGCCTACGGCGTAAGCTTTTAGACTTTGAAAATACCTTTTTTCTAGTGGCCATTTCTTGACCACTGCCTTCCACTCTGTTATTTCGGACCCACATAAAGGACGACTTTCCTGGCACTGCTTTGTCCTACAGTCTCATTCCTGAAAGGTCAAACTTGCTGATGCTTGAGCAGCTGGTACCTAACACCTTAAAAAAAGGTAGAAAGCAGGTACACTACTGACGAATAGTGACAACCTTATTTCCCAGACATACAAGCAAACAGTGATCTCTGCCAAAACAAGATAGATGGATATAAAAAATAAGACATTGAGTCAAATTAAAATCCTTGTGTCATTGAATACAATCCAGTTCCCGCTGCTCTTCAGCGTTCGGTGGAATGCACCTCTTTATATTTTTTGCATTTTCACAAAGGAAATTAATGATGAAAACAGCGTAATAAATAGTATAGTAGTAATTATCTCTTAGGTTTACAAGGTACCGAAGTAAATAAAAGCCCAGGCCTGAAATAAATTCTTTACTCGACCAAAATGTATGAGGATTGCTTTTTCCACTGTTTCCTTGGGATTTTTAAATTTTACCCTTTAAGTTTACTTAGGATTACAGTTTTAGCCTTTCTAGTTGAGATTTTAATAGACCTTCGAATTGGGTGGAAATGTAGAAATTCAGCCTTTTAGAGAAGAATAATCTTGAACTAGAAAAATGAAATCTTCTCATGGCCCTTGATGTCACTGAAACATCAAGTCAAAGAAAAAGAAGAGAGCGAGTAGGGTTTCAGTCTCTCCACTGGAGAGAGCATGTGGTGGATACAGGATAAAATTTATCAGAGTTATCAGAGCACACTCCCAGATGATAAATTATTATCGAGAATTTACTCTTTTGGAATATGTTTACCCTGACTTTCTGAGGAAATAATTACACTGTGTGAGCATCCAGGCCTGCCTCTCCCTCAGCGTTAGTAAGCCCAATAGCTGATTGCAACCAAGTCTGAAAAAGTGAGGAGGAAACAAAGCAGTAAGTTCCTAAAAACTTTGTAAAACGATGTGGTTCATTAAAAACAGGGACGTTCTGCAGTATAACCTGAATTGTTATCATAGGCCAGAGAATCCACAGGAGTATAAAAGAAAAAGAAGTAGAGACACTTCATGCATGTCTCAACCTTGGGAAAATTGTCAGTCACAGTTTGACCTGTTCAGATACCACTGTCAGTTAATCTCATGATGCAAATGCACTGGCAACTAGGTGTTTTTAGTTCCAGTCTTGATAGAATTTAATTTTTCTAAACAGTCTATTCCACAAAAAGTAATATAATTTTACTTTTATACAAATATAGAATGAAAATGTGTGCTGAAGCATCAAAAGATTCTGTGAAAACAGCTTTACTAATCATAACTGCCCTCTTTTTCTCTAACATCTAAAGAATAGGCAAGGTTAGATGAGCAAAAAAGTACTTAGATCTGAACTCAGACATTGAACTCGGCGTGAATCCAGCATGAATCATTAAGTGACCCACTGTCTGTCTTGACTCTTCTTCAAGGTAACTGTTGCTATTGGCTGATATACCGTCAACTTCTATTAAAACTCTCTCTTCAGCATGTGTCTCCAAGCACAGCGCTGCCCCAAGGAGTCAATCAATTAAAACTTTCCTCCAGCTTAGAGAAGTTAGGCTAGGCTTTGTCCCAGAGTCTGTTCAGTTCTCTCTTACACTGACCACTGATTTACAAGTGCAAATAGGTCTCTTGATAGCGCTGGATACATTTTCCAGCCCTACGGTAATGGAAGACTAACATCACTGCACTAACATGAGTCATTTTATGTAGAGTTTCCTTTTTATAGTGTCTTTAATATTCAAGCTAGAGCAAGGTAATGGCTTTTTTTAAGGAATTTTGTCGAAGTATGCATTTGGGCATTGCAGTTTATTACAAATCGCCAAGTCTTAGGCTGCACCTGGATCTGCATTTTATGCCTGTAAGTTAGCAGAGAAACTCACACATTCTCTGAAGCAGTTGAAGGAATTAAAACTGTCTTTTTTTTTTCTTTTTAAAGAGAAGAGATTTTGTTTGATTTCTCTTAACTGTGTAATTGTGTCACTCAAGTAGGCTCTTACGAGAGCTCTAAATGAGGATCACTTATTTAACAGTGATCCTCTTGGGCTCAGGGATTGGTGATGGTACCTGATACGTGGTTGGCACAACTGAAGCAGAGTGAAAGGATAAGAGCACGCCACTAAGGAGGGGGCTGGCAGAGGCGTACTTACAACTTCCTTAACTCCTGGAACAGCACTGATCACAGCTTTAAGGCGGATCTGCCTCAAATTCATCATCTTTGTGAGCTCTCACTAAAGCCTTTTAAGCTCCAAACCGCAAGTCTTGTTAAACTGTAAACTAGGACCCGACATTTTAAATAGAAACAACTGAACAACGTTATGTCAAAGAGCAAAGACAAAAAAGCTTTCTACACGAGCGCACCGCATCCTTGCAGACATTTCTCGGAACGCCAGCCGAGTCTCGGCAGCTCAGTGAGGCTCAGCAAGCTCTGCACTGTCCATGCCCCTGGTCCCTCAGCAGGGTTTCCTTTGGGCATTTTCGAGACCCTGCTGATCTGCTCCCCAGCTCCACACGGGACGCATTCTGCCAACATGCACACAGTGGTCCTATGTCACCCCAAGGGATGGAGCCATCTCTTCATCCTGGGACAAGGATCATACCTAAGCCAGTAACTCTTCAGGAATACATCCCAAAATTCATGTCACCTATGGATGAAGGTGACCTCCTGCAATTAAATTAATGGTGTCCTTGCCAAGTCTATAGACTCTGGGAGATGCCCTGAGGTATTCAATCCTTTACCACCTTCCTTTTCATTCTGCTATAAAAGAAAAAAAAAGCAGGAAAAGTGCAAAAGCCCTAATACACCTTCAACCAATTTATCTTTTGCATCATAAAATCCTTTAAATTATACTGACTATTTCAAAATGTGGGTAAATGTCATGAAGAAAATATCTGATTGTTTTGGAGATGCAGAATTCTGCAACTTGGATAACTGGACTAAAATGGAAAGTTTATTACCAGCTGTTTGATATGGGCAAACTACATTTTTATCTCTCAACAGCAGCCACCTTAATACATTTTGCAGTTTTGCCATTAAATACAGAGAGATGATTTCCCATCTAATTTCTAAAAGCAGTTTTGTGGAAGAAAATGGGTAATCAACATGGAGAATGTCTTTCTTCTGAAAATGCTTTTAGTCTAACATAAATGACAGCTATTTAAAGGCAATCACTTGTGTTTCATATCTCACACAAAAACCAGCAGACACAGTACCCTGCCTTTGAGACAAAACACTGATACATGCAACGGAACATTTCAAGCAGCAATAATCAGAAGCCACAGATTCAGCAGCATCCAGAAAAGAACTGAAATATCTTCCATTAAAATCTGTAGCTTTTTTTGCTATTGTTGATCAGTCTTTAGCTGATATTATGTGGTATTATATTGTGAATAAGTAATTATCTACATCAGACGGGTACAGGAGATGCAAATCACATTCGTTCTGCAGTATGTACACTGATAACTTACATATCTATTAAAAATAAAGTGGTTTTCAAAATATCACCCAGGAGGCATGTGTTCTGTTCAGTGACCTTTGGAAACTCTAGTCCAATGAATAACTAGTGATGCGCAAATAAGTTGAGAGACAGTAGATAAAAAGTGCCTACAACCTTAATGTTATCTGTTATGAGGATGGCTATGGTAAAAAGATATATTGCCCTTTCATAATTTGCCTGAGAGAGCAAATCAATGTGAACATAAACTTGTACCCCTTTAAGTTGAATGGTTATGAAATTCATTATCCTGGACAATTAAAAATATAACATGCAGAAAAAGTGCAATGAATTGTGTAATCTAAGTATCTAATTTAATGGTAGTTTGCTGCCTTACAGGCACTTGTTCATATGGCATCAGTCACATCTTGGTAAATCCGGCCTTGCATTCAAACCTTTTATGTAGAAAGAAGCCTAACTGTGTTTGTTTCAAGATGATAAAGCTTTGTATTACCAGGATGGTGGTAGAATATTGAAGGAATTCAGCAATGACAATCTTGCATCCATTAGAAATCTTTGTAAGCACTGTGATACGTGACAAAGCTTAGACTTTCTTTCTCACACAACATGCAGCCCATCTGGTCTCAATCTTGTGGCAAAGAAAGTCCACAGTCAAAAGAAAACAGTTATGTAACCAAAAGGCAAGGAAAAACCACCAAATCCAGGACGATATGATGCAGCACAAATTTTAAATAACTCTCTTTTTTTTTGTGCTACTTTTAAACCATATTACCAACAAAGCCTTCACTGCCAGCCCTGATTATAGCTCACGTAATTCAGACTTGCATAAACATATCCTTTACACAATGATATGGTCAACAGCTTTTATAAAGTCACTTGAACATTAAAAACGCTTTTGCAATTTTTGTTTTATAGTATAAGACTACATGTCTTCTGTTATCATGCACCCATGCAAGGAAATCAAGGAGGTTAAAAGAGAAAAGGTCCCACAATTCCGGTTCACAAGCTCAAGTGGAGTTACCAAGTCGCACGGGCTCTTCGCGATCTCCAAACACCTATTTGGGCACTGACACAGTTATGGGGAAGAAAAGCATTCTGGATATTGGTCTGCCAGTAGCTACACCTGAAACTTCTTAAAAACATGAAAGGCTTATCCTGTTGTATCACTCACATTTTTATAGTTTAGACTAAAGAGTAGACATCTTTATTCAAAATATAAATAATTTTATTCGTAACCACTTTTAATTTCATACATAATTGCATTATTTTTATTACAGGTAATATTTTTTCCTATAAGAGAAGAATAAATTATACTTACCCTCTCCAAAGTAATTTCTTCAAATTCATATTCAATTTCTGTTCCATTGACCTAAAGAAAATAAAATCAGAAAATTCCTTAAATGCACATGGAAGGTAATTTCGTAGGGATATTGTACAGATATTCCAGTACAATCAGTTTACTGAAGCACATTTTTCAACATATAGGTGAGGCTATCTAAATGAGAGCCTACTGAGCTCCCCGTTGTCTTGAATGGCATGTAATCAAGCCTACGAACCTGAAAACAGCAAAAGTTCGGTATGTAAAATACTGAAATAATGGATAACTAAAAGTCACTTACATAATATGACCCATATTTGATATAGCGTGGTCATGGACTTTCTGCAAATGTTTAAATGGTTTCCAAGGTAATAGTTTCATGTCAAAAACAGAAGACCTGTTTCTAAAAATCATTCTCACAAATGGAAGAAAGATTAATTATTCATTGCCTTACGAGCTCCAGTTTACTTTGCAGTACAAAACCAGACAGGAAATTCATAGTACTTATGTAAAAATCCCTCACTGATACATATACTGAAATACGTCTTGTTTACTATATTAACCCAGGGCAAGAACATGACAGAGGACCTTTGCAGTAGACATGGTAAAAAGGCACAGAATGTTAATGCAATTCCTGCGCTGAGTCTCAGTGTCAAAACAAATTAAGCTACAAAATGTAGAGCACCAAAATGGATTGCACTGGACAAGAAATCTATCAGCTGAAGACATGACACTGATTTAAGCAGTATTCTGAAACCCTGTTGCAGTCTGACGTGGTATTTTCTGTCCCTCCAGGCAACTCACTTAACATCCCTTTCTTAGTTTGCTCCCTTCTTAAATGGGTAGAGTACCGCATCTGACAAAGCTACAAAAGCTGACTATATTTTAAGTAAACTGCAGAGTAATGAAAAATCTTCTATTATTAAAATCTCAGAAGAATTTTAAAGCGTCCCTTAGGTACAGTTAGTCAGCAATTTTTTGATTTGGCCAGAAAATATTGATTAATCAAAAGTAATAGATATTGCCCATGAATCATGCCAGTTTCGTTTTTGTGATGATATATTTCCTGGAAAATAGTTTTACTTTAGTTGCTTTATTTAATTTATACTTAATCAAAAAAAAATTATTTTGAAAGAGCAAAACTGAAGCATTAGGATTGACCTAATCTTGGAGGAACAAATTTGTTATTTCTCAGAACAAGAACATTTATTACTCCTCCCCACTCCCAGCTGCTAATTTTCTATATTAGCTTTCTAACTGCAGTCAGAAAACACTGTACACAAATAATTCTTTATCTAGTCAAGCACCTTTCAAAGGTAATTAGGTACTTCTCTTGTGACTATTATAACTATTAGGTACATGTATCTACCAAACAAAAGCTTCCTATAAAAGCCACCAACTATTTAATTTGTCTGCAATTCAAGACCTGATAAACCATGAAATCAGTGATAGATATAGAATCCCCAGAATCTGCATTCAAAAGGAAAGAGGGAGAGGGAGAAAAGTCCCAACAAATAACCCATGCTTAGCAATGAAACGAAAACACAGCATCAATGAATAAAATATTTAATACATACATAATATTTGTATTTTTTACATCATTACAGTCTGGTAATCACATTACACTACACTAAAAATGGTTATGAACAAAAATTTGACTATAGGATATTTTCCTGTTCTATGTTATCACTTTAATGCTTTCTGCATAGACTCTTTTATTAATATCGGCAACTTGCTAGATGTGAACAGCTTTAACAGCTATTCCACTTTTCGGCCTTTCTTGTCTAATGATAATGAAATCAAAGCTATCTGTATGTCTCTGTTTTCATGAACTTCTCTTTCATCTTAGGTTGGTGGATAGCTCTGATCTATGTCTTCAATTCCTCAGTCTTGCTCTATAAAGCTGTCTTTGCTTCACTGCTTATAATCACTTTTCCTCTGCATTAAAAACTCGTTAGTGCAGCAAAATGGGAAAAAGAGGGACATGAGAAGTGAGCAACCTCTGTATAAAGATGAAAGCAGAAAACACAAGCTGAATACTCAATTTGTATTTGCACACAAACAATATCTTGATTATGATCATCTGAGGGGGTTCTTTTATCATCCACAGTCATGACTCCAAAAAGGTCTTCAGTTCAAATCGCCATTAATGGCAGCAGAGCTCCATTACCAGGTTCCATAGCAGCAGGGATGATATGAATTAAAAAGCGGATCTTGATCCAACTCCTTTTGTTATTTAAGCATATATATGTACATATGCAGTTCACTGCCCTGGTTTTCTTGTTGGTTGCTTGGAAGACCGATGCAGTTATTTCACAAAGGATCTAGTAAGATATTGCAGGTACCTGAGGCAGGTGGAACGATGATGTATGCAGTACCATTCATTGCTAGCACCACTTTACTTCATATTTAGACTCTCTGGCTGCGCCTACACTGCTAAATTAGAGTTAATTTTCAGCCAAGTCTCAGTGCTTAAGGCTGTTTCTGTCTGGAGCCTGCTGGAAACAAATAGCCAAGGAGTGAGCCAACAGTTAAGCAGGAGAAGAATCATGGCTCCAGAGCTGGAACTGGCTTGTCTGTCCTCTCATTTAGCAGCATACGGACATACCCTCTGTTTTTGTGCATTTTAACTTGACAGTCTCTGGCCTGACAAAGCACCTAAACAGGCTGTCTGAACCTGCAACTTCCATTTCTTGCAAGTAGTGGGAACCTGTTCCTATGTCTCTCTTTACATGAGTTTTCTGAATTCTGCTTTTATATCAGATTGCAGCAAGAACACGCAGCAAAACTTACTATGGCCTGTATGATTTTAGATAACTATGAAAAATTCCACACATTTTCATATGGTTTTCTCTTCTCCTCCACAGTCAAAGCAATCATCAGCATTTCCAAGTCAGTTTGGGAATAATCTTTCCCATCTTTCAGGAGTGCAAGGCTGACACAACAGATATCTTTAATCCCAACTAAATTTTGATATTTATGCTGCTGCAATGTGAGGTAGTCACCTAGTGCTCTTGATACTCGGTGAGAAGAAATAGGCACTTCTAGGTCTTAATTCATTTCATCCTACACTGGAAATCTCGGGTAGGTTAGACAAATTGTGCCCCTGAGCTTTCCTTTCACTCTGTATAAATAGAGTCTAAAAACGATGTGTAAAGTTTGGTGAGCACTTGCCTTAAATCTGTTTTCTCTGCATTACTCCTAACTATAGACTGGTAACAAAGTTCTGCTTAAGGGATGCCATATGTCTTTCATAGTTATACACCAGCGAAAGGCCAGATCTCTGGTTTAGCAGCTTTATCCGATTGCTTTTTTGGGCTTGTCTGCACCTGTAACTGGCAGCACATGCATGGCATGATATCCAGCACCTGCTCCCACAAGCCCAACCGGTTAGGATGTCTTCAAGGAACAATTCAGTCTCTCCTCTTCTCCAAAAGCTCAAAGCCAAGATACATTACTGTTGGCTTCCCTCTCTGATTCGGGACACTGATGTCCCCTCTTCGGAGGAAGAGTGCTCAGCACCACCTGTGACAGAAACAGGCCCAGAGGACTCTGGCAGAAGTGGGTAAGAAGTGTACAAGATGAGGTCCATGGGAGGACACAAAGAACCACGTCCCCTCTTCAAGGCACAGAGTCTGGAATCAAAATGTGTCTCATCCAGGAACATGTTTTATTTCCAGCAGAACAAAAAAGATATTTTGACCGGGGCAAAATACGTAAGTGCTACATGAGGAACAGGTCCACAAGAAACCTTTAGGTAACTTTGAGGGCCTTTGTTGCCCTGTTTTTTCAGGAACAGCATCACCAACATACATTTCTGATGCTCAGTCTCCTGACCTTACATATGTTCATGATCTGGAGTGTGATGAACCTACAGCCCCTGTAGAATAAGTTGCCATAATCCAATTAAGTCCCAATGTTTAAAGCAACTACTTGCAAAGGCGAGTTAACAGTTGCCTTTCATTTACAGCTGCACCTGTTATACTGGAGGACTCTCCCAAACTTTTGACAAGAAAATGTCTTCAAGAAAGAAATGTAATGTATGGTTAACTATCTAGATTCCAGCATTTAAGAGAGATTTCCTGGTAAAGCTCTAATCACTACTAGAGTTCACTTATCTTTCTAAGAAGAAAGCACTAGTCATCTCCAGATGACACTTTCTTTCAGGAGAATGAGAAATAAGGAACAGGTAAAAAGAGTTTTTTATACACTATTTTGTGCAAAACCTGAAACAAAGCTCAGCACACAAAACACCAAAATAAGGACTTGATAAACTCAGATTTGTTTGTTCCTTTATGTGAAGAATTTTACTCTGACTTTCCAGGAAGTTTCTCTCATTTAGTGCAGTTTAAGGATGACAAAAGCAGCTGAAGTAGTCCCTTAATGAAAATCAGTTCTACAGGTTATGACAGATTCCCCAAATCCTTGAGAAAAACATTCTGTTGGGTTTTTCATTTTCACACACTGTCACTTTGTTAAGACTTTTATAGATATGTGTTTTTTCTCATAATAATAATTTGATACTCTTTTTACACTCCTGCACTTATTTGCTTTGATAGACCTGTTTACACTCAAGCAAGTAAGCATTGCCTAATTCTTTCTTGTTATACTTCTACACCTCTACAACTGCATCCACCCACTCAATAAGATAAAGGTGTCATCATATGAATTTTAATGATAAGAACTGTATTACGATAGTGGCAACAACAGCATCAAAACACTTTCAATTTATATATCTGTAATATTTCAAAATGACTGCACCTATTCTTTCTAATAAAATTTATGTCATTAGAGCTGTTTGTTATGTTTAGTCTTATTTTCAAGAAGAGATTGTTTTGCCTAAAAATTACATCTGTAGACTTTTATTACAAACAAACCCCATTTTAATTATATTTAATTGGATATTGTTTTTCAGCTGTCTTCAAGAAAGAAGAATGCTTCTTCTACTTTAATTATCATATGCATAAGAAGATAACTGCTCTGCCACTGATTTTCACTCAACACGCAGATTTGATTCTTTTGGCTGTATGGTTTCACCAGTTGCCTGACCACCCAAACCTCACCGGAATACAAGATTGCCAAATTCTTGTTGTACAAGTAACCCTAGGATATATTTGTCCTTTAAAAATTTCTAATTTGCTACATAATTAAGATGGTCCATTTTACATTTCAGAAACATCAAGGCCATTTGGGTAATTTAACGAGTATAAGATTTAAATAGAATTGTAGAATCATAGAATCACAGAATAGTTTGGGTTGGAAGGGACCTTTAAAGGTCATCTAGTCCAACCCCCCTGCAATGAGCAGGGACATCTTCAACTAGATCAGGTTGCCCAGAGCCCCGTCCAGCCTGACCTGGAATGTTTCCAGGGATGGGGCATCTCCC
This sequence comes from Phoenicopterus ruber ruber, assembly GCA_009819775.1. Lineage (NCBI taxonomy): Eukaryota > Metazoa > Chordata > Aves > Phoenicopteriformes > Phoenicopteridae > Phoenicopterus > Phoenicopterus ruber. The sequence goes on from CM020215.1 coordinate 213,023,047, forward strand.
ACCTCTCTGGGCAACCTGTGCCAGGGCTTCACCACCCTCATTGTGAAAAACTTCTTCCTTACGTCTAGCCTATATCTCCCCTCTTTTAGTTTAAAACCATTCCCCCTTGTCCTATTGCAACAGGCCCTGCTAAAAAGTTTGTCCCCATCTTTCCTATAAGCCCCCTTTAAGTACTGGAAGGCTGCAATAAGGTCTCCCTGGAGCCTTCTCTTCTCCAGGCTGAACAAGCCCAACTCTCTCAGCCTGTCTTCACAGGAGAGGTGCTCCAGCCCTCTGATCATTTTTATGGCCTCCTCTGGACCCGCTCCAGCAGATCCATGTCTTTCCTGTGCTGAGGGCTCCAGAGCTGGACGCAGTCCTTCATGATTTCTGTTTTATCAGCAAGATCAAAGAGTGATCCTTATTTAGCCCTTCGTCATCTCCAGATTTAGGTTATTTCTTCGTTAACTGTAAAAGCAAACCTGCTGATGTCCTTTTGATATTGTTTTCCAAGAGCATTAAAAGTTTCCTTTCTCACTGCTTATAAACATACAGAAAACAGTCTCCTCTCTTCTCTGATTTCAAATACGATTATTTTGTGTTTTCAAACTGTCCTAAAGAGGCTGCTGTAAAGTTTCTCATGCTACCCTGCCTTATCTAAGTGAGTGAGTGCATTTTATGGGCTTTTTCTACAGGATACCCTACATCTATTTTCAATCATAGTGCATAACTAAGCCCACTTCCTTCTTTTCATCCGTATTTCCTTTAGGAAACAAGGCCAATATGTTAAGCTCTTCGAATGAAAATTTACCATAACCTAAAACTTTCGAGTCATAATACGACTTTTCTGGTGTGAAGAATGAAGAGTGAAAGACCATATGGTTTTGAAAGAAATTTACACTTTATGAGGAATAGGTCTTATCGTACATATGCACCTTGTTTGTGGATCCTTCCACAGATGCCTACAGAGCACTCGAGCACTGGTCATTGTACTCCCTTTAGGGAAGATACCACCCTCAACACACAATTAGCAGAGCTCCAAGAAGCCAAATCCAGCTCTTGGTCAACACCTGTAAAGATCTGCAGCACAGTCATGATCAACTTTACCCTGCTCAAAGGGAGCTTTTTTTGCTCATTCTTTTCTTCTTAGATGTCTCCTATATCCTTCTCCAGGTCTTAATTTTTAGTCAGCTGCCTTCTTCACGGTTTGTGTGCCGTACTCATCCTTTCCTCTCTTTCTTCCTCCCTCTCTGTTACCCTGGGTTTTCTTGTTTTCATTCTCTTGGAGAAAATACCCATTTAGCAAGTAATGGTTAATACTCTTCTCTGGTTGATTCTCAAATCCTTAATTTTATCTTACCCTACCTCATTTCTCAAATCTTGTTCAGAACAAAATCATGTTTTCTGTGTCTATTGTGAATCAGCATCCCCTAGTTCTAATCACAGATCTCTACCTCAGCCTCCACTGCTTTCTCTCATTTTCATTCTCGTCATGTTTTTTACTTGTTTCTTCCTTTTTACTACATCCAAATCTGTTCTTTTCTTTTTCTCTCACAGACAGATGCACATATCAAATTAAACATACTCTATCAAATCCAGCTTCACCCAAAGGATTATTCATGATTAGCTTTCCACCTTCTCATCTTTTCCAACTAAACTTTTAAGATAATCTTCTCCCATAACTCCTATTAAGTCACTCGTACACTCCATGTACCTTGACTCCTTTCACTAATATGCTTCACCTGCTTAACCATAGTTTCAAAATCTTGTCCAAATAAGGGATTGTCTTCTGGTTTCCCCTACTTGCTGCTCTCACTCCTTACAATCCTTTCCCCTATTCAGCAACAATTTAGAATTTTTTTTAGCTGTTTTGTCTCCATAGATCTGACACTTTCTACAGTCCGAAAAACATATATCTTGATACCCTCCTCCTAGGTATTCTTGTTATTTTATGTGGCTTACATGTCATGTGTTAACACTCTGTTCTTTACAATGTGAGCCATCAAATTTTCCTTTGTTTTCTCTTTGTTTTGTCCATATTCTGATGTTGCCCACATACACTACAGAAGAAAAGTGCCTATATGTTTGTAAGTGTAAGCACTCAGTATGTCTAACGCAGACCCATCACAAAACTCCCAGTTTCATAAGCACAATCCGTGGAGCAGATCAAAGCAGAGATCATGGTTTCAAATGAAGTTCACAGTAAATTGAAATGAAATGAAAGAAGAAGAATGCAAATTTCAGCTTTTGTACTTACAACCTTCTCTGTTACACTAAGAGAAATTCATATGCCATCATATTAGCTATCTAACAGGTAGAAATCTAAGTTAAGCAGTCATCTAGCCTTTTTTTTACAGGCACTGGAGAAAGGAATCAAAAGGGGGTGATTTATGCCATGTGCCTTAGTCTTTGGAATTGCCATTTGAGGAACCTGTGTCTGCCCACGGACTACAGACAGACACTTAGACTTTTAGGATTTCCATCCTAAAAAAATAATTTTGTAAAATTCCTTATATTTCTATATCTTAAATTTATAATACACATCAGTGCAGGAATTTGAAACTGTGCATTCCAGAGAACTGGATACAGTCATTCCTTTCCACAAAATTACATTCTTGTGCAATTCAGGTCATTTACTATATGGCTTCAGAAGTTCGCAGTCACTCTCCCTTTCATTTTCTTCTGTGCTTCTGCCGTTGCTGACACCCTAACGTATGAGTTATCATAACCCCTCAGCTTGTCAGGTTCCTATATCTCTGGTCCATTTCAGTTTTAGAAGAAAATCCATCAAACTTTTCAACAGTCTGAACAGTTCATGCATTTCTAGAAATTATTTTCCCGTGTAACATTTCATCTATGCACAAGAGACACAAAAATGGAAAATTGCTGTTGCTTGATTGACCTTATTTCATCAACAAAGATTATGAAGTACTTGTAACTTGGGACTTACAAGGTTATTTTAATAATGTTTAATACTGTAATTTGCATAATTTTATTTAAAAGGTTGGTAACTGTAGTTAGAGTGTTTAAAAGGCAGAAATTAATACATAAACTGTGGGTTAAGTTTGATTCATTTAAACACTTAAGATTTTCTCTCAGCTTTAGGGAGGAATCAATAGCATACAAACTGGCAAAATTTTAGGCAAGGAAAGAACAGCAATAATTTACTGCATTCTTTGATATCCATGACATGTTTATGTAGCAATCATATAAGGAAATATATAGAATATACAGAATGGGCATGCCCCATTTCCTCAATAAATAAATAAATGTACAACCAACATAATCTAATCTCTTTCAATTTGTTAAATGACAACGTACTCTGGCTCATATTTTTGTGCCTAAAATTGTCTCCCAGTAGCTTTGCTTACCTTTGAGAGTTAATACTCCCTTCCCTGCTCTCTCACCCCATTGCCTACGAACAAACCACAATCAATGAATTCTCCTGGGTTCTTTCCTTCTCGTGTGTTAGCTCTAGCGCAAGTACTGGAGGCGAGACCGTACTCTCAGTACCGCCGGTGCAATCCCATTGGTGTCACCGGGCTTGTACTAGTGTAACCGATGTTACGTTTATTCATCTGCGGCTGTTTATTCATCTGCGGATGTACTTATACCTGCAGGACGGAGCAGACTTGAAAAGCTAAAGAAAATACTTGCACAAACAATAAAAATGAGTAATAAGGAATATTGACATAAATAAAGTATATGTACATTTATAAACAAATATTCATGTATTCCACAGGACAAGCTTTTTACGCATGAATCACTTGCTTTACAAGTATTTTTATAGCAGCAGAAAGGTTCACTATTTCTCTTAAAATCTTGGAAGACACTTTAGTGTATGTATGGGCAAGGAGCCACAGTCCTCTGCACTCCACAACTAAAAGCATAGCAGAACAGCTCCCTCATGCCCAATTAATTTTGCTGCAGAAAGAAAAAAGGCAATCTGAATGGCTGAGACAAAATCAAAGTGGTTTTCTGCTCCTCCTCACAAGCTCAGGGAAAGAAAATTGATGTAACTGTTGTTCACCGGGATTAACAGGGCACACCCTGAGAAGCAGCTAATACGGCACGACTGATCATCACCAGTCACAGTCTAAGCCTAGCCAAAATTCAGCAAACGGTTCCAAACGCTTCTCGGCTTTCTTGGTAGGAAAAACTGTTTTGCATCAGTGTGAGAGAAATTTCAGTTTTTCATCAAAATTTCTTCAACTTAAATCTAAGGAGAGAGGGAAAAATCACTTTAATCCACCTTTGGTTTCATTTCCAATACAAAGATGAAATCTTGAAAGGCGAACCTGAATGTTACTTTGGAAATAATTTCTATGCATTGCTTCAGTATTCAAAAAAAAAAAACCAAAAAAAACTTATGCTTGTAAGGTTCTCTATTAACCACTGCATACAACAGCAGAGGTGCTTTACTGAAGCACTAAGGAAAAAGCCAAAAGAAAGCTTGAGAAAAATGCTGACACACAATGCTCTTTAAAACAAGCACCAAAAGCTTGCACTGCACAATAAGCTCCCTCAGATTAAGAAAGCAGTGCTGGAAAAAAAACTATGGCAGGAAAAATAGTCTATGAATATTTTTAATACACTAAAAAGCACAACTGCAACATAGAAATACTTTGATAATGTTTAATGTTATGCAATACCACTTTAAAATGTCAAGTATTGCATCATCTCTTTTCAGAAGTAGAGCATCATTTACCAATTTTATGAAGTATCTTTAGCATGTTCTCTATAGGTTTCCTGACATAATGAAACCTACGATTTCCATATCTAAACTGTAAATTATCTGCCAGCAGAGATTTGGAAAGTATTCTGGTTCTTATCTCACCAATATGTAATAAAGTTAGTGGTCAGTGATCATCATAGGTAGATTTGCGTATAACATATCTCCTGGACATCAAATTCTCCAATACCCACAAGGCCACCAAACAGGCATTCCCGGGCTTTTCTGCACCGTACCTGCTCTAACATGTCTGCTCCACAGACGTGTTATTTTTCAGGATTAAATTGTTTTCTGCCTCATCCCATATTTGGAACCTGTTGTGTTAGGGTATGCGATAAAAGCCCATCTGCACCCCCAGAAAGGAACACAGAGTGAGTGGCAGGTGAGGGAGCCCAAATAACACCCTGCCTGGCTTCTCCCAGGCTCATCACGGGACCCATCAGCCCATCAGAGGTGCGCACACACACGGAGAGGCACAAGGGCAGGTAGAGGAACCCCTATAACACCGTCAGAGACCCGTCCCCTCCCAGGGAAACATCAGCCCCATGGGCTAAGGGTGGCACCCAGCACCATGGGTCAGCTGGGTGGCACCTCACAGTCTGGGGAGCGTGTCCCTGCCCAGGGGGGTGGGACATACCGTGAGGTGCAGGGAAGGAGCACCTTGGCATTGTAACAAGACTTATGAGATTTTTAGGGAAGGAACGAAAGGTGGGGAAAAAGGAGGGATAAAGGTGGTTTGGAGAGGAAGAAGCATGGGAAAACAGAGGGATAAGGGGATAAAAGGGGCCAGTCACATGTAACCAGGGCTGGTCAGTGCACTTCCCTGTCCGTGCCCTGCACCTGCTGAGCATCATCTCTCATGTCTTCTGTTAAACTCCATTTCTACCTATTTTCTTGAGCGCGAGGTGCTCTATTCTGGAGATGGGGTGGGGTATCTGTGGTACCAGCAGCTGGAGTGCGTGAGGGTGCGTAAGGCAGTGGGTGATTGCCAGCAAACATCAAGCTGGGCTAGCTGGTGAGTAGGTGAAGCCCTCAGAAGCCAGGGGGGTGTGTGTAACTGGGAGTGGACAACTGGGGGAGTCGGCTACTGGAGGGACAAGGGGTCCATGACAACTGCCCAAGAGACTTTAGGATCCGGGGTTGACCGAGACACCCATTTGTGTTTGTGTGTGTGTTACTGTGCAGGGGAAGAGCGAGGCTCCAGGGGCAGCTGCTGGATGGACTGTGTGTCTGAGCTCAGTTACCGGAGGGATCCGCAGTGTATGTGTGTTGGTGTGTGCGAAGGGGTCTGTTCCAGCAGCTGGAGCGGGGCTGCAGCCTCAAGGACTTGCACACCCAGGTGCCAACATCTGGGACAGCAGGGAACTGGGACCAGCTCTACTGGCTTGACCAAGTGTCTAATGTACGCTGCACATTATTTGAAAAATTATTATAGCTCAATAGTTTCAAGACAAACCCAGTGTGCTATGCTCACCTTTCCATCACCTTTGCAAAGTCTAAGTCCTGAATTTGGACATTAACAAGATTAATTTTGTTATGACCACACTACTGCCCAATGAAGCTGTGTAAAGAATGAAACAATCACACTTGCCAAAATCCAATAAAGTGAAGTTTTCTGCCTAGCTAACATAAAACACCACATATTCAGCACAAATAATTTATGACTAAAAAGAACCCAAAGTTTTAAATTATTGCCATCTTCATGCAGAACAATTTACAGGCGCAAATCACTTGACAGATGATTGAATATGTTAACGTAAGATACCAAAAAAATGCACTTCAGTTGTCATTTCTTTTTATTAATAATCTCCACAAAGTGGAAATTTATCTCATGTAGGCATCTTTACTTTCTATTACCCTCAAACTAAGTCAATCTTCTATAGAAAACTATGAGAGCTGGGATTTTTAAGATCAGGAAAACAGATATTATCTGTGGTATATTTGGGTTTGCTACTATATGCAGAAAGCTAGGTCATCTAAACACTGATTAAAAATATAATTTACCATTGAGGCTGATTCACCGGATCACTGCATTAAAAGTAGCATGGGGTTTTATTATGTAAAATGTGGATTAGAAATGAGTCACATTCCAAAACAGCCAACACTCACAACTTGCAACAGTAGGGACTTTGCTTCAGAACATTTCCTGCAACGGTGCTGAAGGTGTGTTAGTTTTACAGCGTGGATCAGCTAATCCCCGGCGAACAACGGGGGGCAATGAGAGAGAATTTAAATGGTTAATTTTGCAGTTTTGTTAAAGCGAAATGGTGTTCATTCAGATTATTTATATTGCTGTAGGAAAAGAGTAAGAACACACTGCAGCTATTCTAAAATTTAAAAAAGTTAACATAAATAATGTGAAAAACCCCTCCTATAAAAACTGCAGTGGATAATGTTAAGAGCAATACATAAAAGATTGTAAGGGAAGGAAATCTTTTCTATCCAATGTTATTACTAATGTCGCATTATGTACTGCCAGGATAACAACACCCTTGCCTTGGCTGAACTTTAAGAGGTAGTTTGCAAAGCAAAACATCAATCAATTCTAAACATAAAAAATAAATATACTTAAAATTACAAAGAAAGGTTCTCGTAAAATAAATTTCAGATATACCTCATCTTAAAGGACTGAAGCGTCATAGAAATTACACCCTTCCATTTCCAATAAGACATGAAACCAATATTTTTCTTTTCCACTTTTCATCAAAATTAGTTTTCTCTTCAATACTGAGCAGTTACTTTCTCTTTACTTCTTAGGTTATCCAAGGTCAAAGGAATACATCTGTCTCTGACAACAGTACTCTAAATTTTGCCTAATGTCTGAAGTCCTCCAAAATGAATTCTTATGGAGTGGGAAAGCTCTTTCTTCCTTTTGTATAATTAAAACTATCAAGATAATGACATCTGTGCTAACTCTTCATTCACTTTTGAAAACAGCTTTCAGTTAAGTCCTACACCTTTCTACTACGGTGAAATCTACCTACAAGTGCCATTGTCTCAAGTCACAAAGAAATTAAGTTTATAGATAAGTAATTATTCACTTGTACTCTTTATGCTTTGTTTCCCGATTCAGTTCAGAACCGCGACTTTATGACAAGGTAATTCAGAATAAAGCTATCGTCGTGGAAAAATAGTCTTGTGTACTTGAAGAGCTTTATCAACTTTTAAATATATCTATCTCAATTAAACCTTTTATGCAAAAGAATACAATCTAAAATGAACAGAAGTATTTATGGAAGACAAAGGGTTTCATGGCTTAAGACCATGGATTGTACTATAAGAGCATATTTTCAAGAGATTATGCTAACCGCTGGATCCTTGCAAACTCACAGATCCTACTGATTTTAGCTTACTGCTACAAAAGCCAGGAATGTTAACTGTGGGTCTGTAGTGTAATATATCAAAAATGACACAAAAGCAAAAGCTAATTCAAGGCCAGGGAGAGCAAGACAAAACCAAATTCAAACTACATTCAATTTAGGTTAGTTCGGGCCATACAATTCTAGGCTGACTCAAATCTCCAAGTGCTTTACACAACTCTAACAGACATACTCTGCTCTGTGTTCTGCAGCACATACCAACGCAATGGACAAATTATCTTGGACCAATTACAAATGAAGTATAGCTGGGCGTATATATGATTCTTCTCAGAGGGATAAAAATATCTGACAGAGCAGTGCCTTGCTGGCATCCCCACAGTAGAGTCTACAAGGATGAGAAGAGCGGCCCAACAGGAGCAGACTTTGCAAAAGCAAAGCACAGTACCCCTCTCAAGGGGTTTATTTCAGCGTCACCCAAAGGACCGACTGCCTGATAGTGGGTAGAGGGTATCCAGAAGCCTGTTGTTGAGTTTAGCTTTTTGTCAGAAAGTCTGCTTCATAAGCTCCAGTGTGTGATCTAAAGACTGGTAAATGCAGGGAATTTGCTTCTCGAGTACATCCATGTTCTGGACTAAAATGCTGAAGTATATTCGCTCTAAGTGGTCCAAATCCAAAAAGTACGAGGCATTACAGATTTTCTAGGCTGTGTCCACCTGAAGCAGAGGGACACAGACACGGGTATGATGTGCTCTCTTCACACTTCAATAAGCTCCTCTCCCCCAGTCTGCTAATGACAACGTTTCAATCAAACGTCCACAGAAAGAACTTCTTGATTGAATCCAAAGGCCAGGGTTATTCACAGGTAATTGAAAATGGGAAGTATTATAATTTTGCAGAATAGAAGTGTGAGGTGAGTAACTAGATACGTGACCAAGGGATGCTTTCACTTGACGGATTGACAGGATGTTGATATTTCTACATCCAGCCACAATGAAGGTTTTCTTCTGATTTTTTATGTAATATGATATGTAGCACTCAAATATGCAAAGTAGTGCTCATTCCCGAGGAAAATAACAGAAATCCTCCCAAATCTTGAAGTTATTTTACTTTAAAGAGTTGCTTTTTCCCCTAGTTAAAAATTATGTCTTTGATGAGGCTTAAATATTCAAAATTGCATCCAGAATTTAAAAGAGCAACCCAGTGAAAACAATTATATTTTTACTTCAAAATCACTTTGGCCCCTTTTGTAAAGATGTCTCTTTCTAAAACAGTATATTTTAAAAGAAAAGGTTTGAAATATATTGATTTTCAGGTAGAAAAACAATGGATATGAAATAGAGGCAAAATAAATCAGATTCATAAGATCCACTCTGTACTTTTGCTTTGAGTTTTGGACAGCAACAACATATTTTTCTGCTCTCCATCATACTAAAATCCATTTAAGTCATCAGATGGCAGGATGAAGATTTTTCCATTTTTGCACATTTAAGGGGAGTTGTTTCATGTTAGTTCATTAGTCTTGGGTTATGTAGCACCTTTTTCACTAATGATCTCAAAATATTTTATAAACATAATTTGAACCAATCTTGCCAATGCTGCTATTCTGAAAGAAAAATCTCTTATCCCACTGCAGAAACACTGACATGCGGAATGCAGCAGCATTTCCCAGGGCAAACAATATTGCTGTGATACAATTCAAGGGCCAAAACAGAGAAGCCAAGCCAATGCGGCTTTTAAAAACTAGCACAGAGCTCTACCAGATTTAGCTTTTCCGTTGCAACCCACGTTAACTGACAGACTGAAAGATGAGTATAAACAAAAAACAAACAAACAAAACTGGTGTTTAACAATCTGGAAAACATAAAGAGTCATTCGAGATAATAAGATGTGCAATCTGACTTTCAAGACTATGCTCAAACTAATTAAGAATGAAGCAGCAAATTTATTCTGAAGAGAAGCCAATGGGAAAATAGATATATATGCTTATATGTTGATATTTTTATCGATTTTAATACAGTCATTAATAGAAAAATGCCAACTCCAAGAGCTCCCTAGCTTTGTGAAAATTCAGATCCTACCCTTTTAGACAAGAATTTCTTTTTACTCCTCTATTACCATTGTCTTCAAAAATTTGTTCATCGGGCATGGTTATATATGACAGTTAATATTCCTTATGTAACACCACATGACTTATGCTTTATTGTAGAAATGTATAAAGCCAACTCCCTCCTCCAATTTACTTATTGAGGTCTCGGCTGCACCTACATTCATATTATCCAATAAAAGCCTCTAGAGTACTGACTGCCTCTCAGAAATTCGCACATTTTCCCGATTCTTTTTACAGTCAGAATAGGAAGAATTTCTCTTTCTTTGCAGCCTTTGTTTAAGCCTTTATATACCTCCTTCTAATGTGCTAAATCCCGGTGCACTGGCTGACTGGGATGACGGCGAGGAAAGCTGAAAATCTTCCTAACCTCCCCATTTCGGCACCGTTGAGGCCCCCACATTTGCCTGCGCAGGAGCTGTCACCGAGCGACCGCCGCGCCCCAGAAAGGGGCTGAGCTCCCGGTGTCCCCGAGCAGGGACGCACCGAGACCACCGCGCGGCCGCCTGCGTGGCCACGCTCGGGCATGTGGAAAGCGATCCGAAGGTGTGACTACAGCTCACGGAAACATCGCCTAAGTAGGCTGAAAATCACTTCTTTAGGAAACAACTTGAGTGTATTTGCACAGAACTCGGCATAGGCGGCACAATTAGCAAAGCAAACAGTAATAAAATAACAATAAATGGTAATAATAATAACAACAACAACAATAATAATTTGAAAAAACAATGGGAGACTGAAGAAATACGAGGAGTTAGTTGGGAGAATAAAGTACATATTCCTTAGATCTTATCACTGTGACAAGTCAGAGGCAGGAAGGGAACAACCACGGTACCTGAGTGAACTTATATTGACGTTTAGTTAAGATGAAAGGAAAATGAAATTCCATCATAAAATAAATAGGAAGGTGCCCATCAATTTCTGAAAGCGACGCAGCAAAGCCAGCCTTATAGCTACTTTTAACTTAACTATACAGCATTTTAGAAATTAAAAAAGAAAGAAATAAGACTTATTCTGTGCAATAGAGAAACTCAGATGATTCATATGTTATTAAATTAATGCTTCTCATTATACAAAAAGATCTAAAATTTACAGCCAAAGAATAGAGAACAAACAAACTCCCACAAATGTTTAATTGTGCTTAAAATGCCACAGAATAATTCGTTTTGTACCATCGAAGCTTCCTATCAAATTTATTCCCACGTCTAAAGCTTGGCAAGCCAAAGGTTTCAAGCCACTGAACCCAGAAACAAAGCTAATTAACTGCTTCTTCTGTTACTCGCTGCAGGCCCAAATTATAAGGGATAACATACAGTATAATAGAATAAGGCCTTTTCTTTTATCTCACTTAAGAAAAGCATACGGGTGAAAAACAGTCCCTCACAGGATGATTTTTTTTCCCCAAACTATTGAATTGAAAGGTTTGAAGAATGTCAACAGTACCAAAAGGTTTAATTACATGAATTTAAACCATTAGAATGTTAATGAGACAAATCACGCAGTTTACCAGTTGTATACCAACTGTGAAAAGGAAATTTCTCTCTGGTGGACCCATGGAAACATCACTTTTGAAAATGTTTTGTGAATGCCAATCATTGCTGCGAGGGCCCCTCCCTCTGAAAACCCTCAGGAATTTCTGGAGGAAGACGGCAGAGAGGATGAGCAGGGCTGCTATCGAAATGGAAAGGCATCGCAGGTATATTGCTTAAAACAAAACGGGACAGGTTTCTCGTGCCGCTGAGCCAACAGCTAAACGAAATCACGAGAAGTCTCCATCTGGTATGGAGCAACACTAAAAATAGCCTGACCTTATTCAGGGACCTCTCAGGCTATCAGTTGTGGCTGGTAATGTCAGAGAAAAGTAAGACCATCTTGATTCACCAAAATTTGCAAATTTATTCTTATTCCAGTGTTTAAAATTTGAAAATAATTTCTACATGGCATAAAATGGATGACTTAACTTTGTTACAGTAAATACAATGAAAGTTATAGTTATTTAGGAAAAAGTAGGTTTTAATAAAAAAAAAAAATATTGTTTTATTTTTTTAAAGCAGCATTTTTTTTGCAAAAACATGAGTGGAGAGCATTAACCAGTTGTTGTGAAAAGCATCTTAAATAAAAGGAACAACCAGAAATCAAAAACTAACATGTCAAAAATTTTTGTGAGATGTATCGCTTGCATATATATCCACTTGCCTTTTAATTTTATTAAAGTTAATTTAGAACTGGTATTCAGATTTGTGGAATGCGTATTCAAATGAAAGAATTAAAGGACAAGCATTTAAGACTAGAGAAAAACAGGATATGAGAAAAAGAATGTGATCATAGGAAACATCGTCCAATTGGTAAGATCTAAAAATTTCTGCCGGTTCCTCCCGTAGGAGGCTCCGTGGACTCCACATGCGCTTTGAGGCTTGACAACAGGAGTGGAATAGCAGGGATCTAAGATGGATCTAGCCCCAAAGATCAGCACTTCTGGGTGTTTTAGACATGCTACAGTTATGAGAGAGGACCGACTGCTCCATGCCCACTTACATCATGGCTGCTTCCAGCTTTCGACAGAAAATATCATAATTGAACTTGACTTCTCTGAGCCATAAAATAATTTGTCCCTATAGTGTTAGGTGGTTTTTCGTGGTAACTAAAAAGGAATGGTACCTTTCAGAAGCTTTAATAACTGGCTAGCTAACTCTGAGAATGCTTAAACAGTCACCGGAGATGTCCCTAGGCATTTAGAGTCTTCCTCCAGGCATGTCTGGAAGTCCTGACAGTGCTGAAAAGGCAGGTGCTTGACTCATGTTCAAGTTTCAAAATAATAATTAAATCTACCTTTCTGTTATCCCTCTGAACTGACCTGTCTCAAAAAAATATTTTAGGGCATATCTGTTAAATTATATTTCCTGTAAGATAAATGATATGATGATGGCTGCATTATCATACACTTAGCTCATCCAGTTTTGGAAGATTTTCCTCTGCCTTTTCAAATATTTAAGAGAGAGACAAACCCCCCCTAGCCCCCCACGGTGTTATAGGCTGTGGTATAGGCCCCACATGGTATTGTGGCTGTACTGGGTCTGGCTGGGATGGAGTTAATTTTCTTCATAGTAGCCATATGATGCTATGCTTCGATTTGTGGCTGAAACAACGTTGGTACCACACCAATGTTTTGGCTGTTGCTGAACAGAGCGTGCGGAGCATCAAGGCTTCTCTCTTTCCCATTTTGCCCTTTCTCTGCCAACAGCAAGTTGGCTGGGGGTGGGCAAGGGGCTGGGAGGAGACCCAGCCAGGACAGCTGACCCCAACTGACCACAGGGATATTACGTACCATATGATGTCGTGCTCAGCAATAAAAGCTCAGGGAAAGGAGGAGGAAGAGGGGGATATTCACGGTTATGACATTTGTCTTCTCGAGTAACTGCTACACGTGATGAAGCCTTGCTTTCTGGGAAATGGCTAAACAACTCTCCTCGCCTTCCTTCTCTTCTCGCCCTGCCCCACAGGAGAGGGGAGTGAGAAGAGTGTTTGGCTGTTGGCCAGAGTCAGCCCCCCCCATGCTGTCTGTAAACCGGCTTTTGAAAGGTTCGCTGGGCCAGGAGAGGATGCACTCACAAGCAAACATCTGTCTCAGTGACGACAGCACCTTCCTAGCAGAGCAAATACCACAAAATGAAAGCAAACCAAACTAAACTGAACTGGTTCTGGGAGCAGGAAGGAAAACACAGGTCTCCCAGCCCACTCTCCCAAATATTAGGTTGGAGGAAGAGGTCATTTGTTCATATGTTTGTCTGTCTTTCTCATTCTGGAGAATGTTCAAGCATACAAATCCTGATCAGAAAGAAATGCCTATTTGTAAAGCAAAGACCCCATCTCCTGTGGGGCACTATGTTGGCCCGGGCTCAGCAGATACGCTTCACCTTGACATTTCTTACTGGCTAGTCTAAATAAGTCCCTCTTTGGTAGCTCTGCTGTGTCCCATATCTGAGGGACATAACTCTTCCCATGCACTGGGTAAGAGCAAGGTGACTAATTCAGAATTGTCTATTTTTACAGCAAGCACCTTCTGTTTATTTATCTAGTTCACATCATGTGTTAGAGACTGAAACAGCCCACAGGCACTTTTCATTCTACTGTCAATATTTCTCTTGAATGTGTTTGGTCATTTGTCCTTTTTTTTTTAAGAGAAAGGAACACTAGTATAAAAGTGGTATAAAAGTGTGTAAGTACTGATAGACTGTGTTATGGGAATAAATCATATTGATTGAACACCTTGTCACTAGTGTAATTGCATCTGTATTTAGGAATTCTAACACCGTAGCTGCAGAGTATCCTGGGCACAGGTCCAGCGCTGGAAATGAGAACTGGGGCTCACAATGTCCCTTTTTGCAGACCTAGAGAACACTAAGTGTAAAATGTCTCATTAAAACAGAAGAAAAGCCAGACCTATTGAAAGGGAGACTGGAGCAGATGGTTCTGATGTTAGGAAGGAAAACTGAGACTTAGAAATGATAGGAAGCCTTTTAAGAAAGCTGAATGCAAATGAACAGAGAAATTTTATTTAACTTTTCCACCCTTCCCAATAGTTGAAATTCCCAACAAGGGATTTAATTCTCTTCAGCTTTACAGCAGTGTCATTCTTCTAAATTGCTCTTGGCTGTGATCTTTACATGTGTTCTACACAATAATTTCTAAGTTTTATGAATTGTCAGAAACAAACAAGCTGGCCAGGACAACCCCTATTAAACTTCCTCATCGATAGTCTTCTAAAAGACAGAACCCAGCAATATGATTGGTGTAGGTGGATAAATAATTAGGCTTATGCATTGGTATCATAAGAAACAGATGTGGACAAAACACGACAGAAGAGAGACATTAATTAGGAGCTTTAAAACGATAACTAAGAGTATGCAAGGACAGAGATTAGATACTGGCTGGCTAGCTTCGTACTACTGGCTTTTCTTGCCTCCAATAATTTCAGCCTGTTATTCTCTTTATTATATATTCACTTTGTCTTTCTCTGTGTCCGTTATCTTCAACTATAGTTGCCTTAAAAGTCTACAATGACAATGATCTCAAATGGTTGTAGAAAAACAGATTTTTTTTTTAACTCTAAGAAAAACATGCATTTATTTTAGGGTAAAATTGTTTTTTTCTAGAAGTCATAAAAATGAAGAGACATTAATAGGAAAACATGAAGTCATCTAGTTTGTGCTGTATCATGAACAGCTTTCATTTACAAAAGGAATATACACGGAGAAATGAAGAGCTGTTTACACCATTTTAATATTACAGTGTCCATCTAGATATCTTCTTAACAAGCTAGGAGGGTGCATGCTGCTCTAAAAGGAAATATTCTTACTTTATGTTACTGGTAAGAAGGAAAGGCTTAATGAAATCACATTTTTTTTCAAAGAAAGGCTAGTTTTAGTAAGTTACAGTTTATATGCTGTAGTCTAAACTACAAATTATGTGTATATAATTTACTATAATTCACCTGAGTGCAATTATCATTCCTGATTTCTTCTTCTAGAAAAGAATTAACCATATAACTGTAAAAGACATGATTATTGGTAAGATTTGTTTATCACTTCTGTGCATTACCAAATAGAATTTCTGTGGGAAAAAATATATATATTATTAAAAAAATTAATACTTACATAAGGAATTGTGTCCAAGGTGTCTGTGTTGACAATTATAGGGGCAGGGCTTGCCTGAAAGGGGAAAAGAAAAGAGAAAAGAAATTTAAAAATCTGAAATTCATTAATATTGAAATGCCCATAATGATACCTTAAATTAAAAATCTAAAAGTCTGTCTTCCCAGTGAATTCACATTGTACAACAGTACATAACTTTGGGTACTGTTCAGTCAATTCAGGATGAAAGAAATAGATTCTCAGCCTTCAAATCACAGCTCACTGTGGTCTTTCTTTTCAGTTTCATTAGGCTTTGGATCACATCCTGAATATATAATAACTAGTCATTCATTTTTGAGTAAAACTATAAGAAATATGATGTATTCAACCTACAGTCAGGGCACCTTGGGGGTGAGGGTTTCAGCTTCCCTTACCTTACAAGTCCACTTTTTGTGTTTGAGCAAAACCAAGATGATCAACTGATCTTTACAGAGGATAAACCTCAACATTTTATGTTTACTCTACTTATCAGTACTACATAGGTATGTAGTATAAATATATGCACGTACACTATGAAATTTATGTCAAAGCTATATATTCTATATGGTTCATATGCACTCAGCTGATGTTCAGTTTGAAATATAGACCCAGTTTAAAAAGATTTGTGAATCTGTAAAGCTGCCCAACCTGATCTTTAACTTATTGATGAAGCCCGTATCCAACTATTTTCCAGCCACCTGAAATGCTCTAACCTCTTCCTCTTCCCACACTGGGGTTCAGCAGTGGTGACCCAAGGCCAAGCTCTGATTTGACCCAGCTGCATAACCTTGGCTTAGACTCCAGAGGAAACTACAGAGCTGTTAGAAAGTGTAGAGTAGAGCCACACACCATAAGTAAAATAGACAGAGGCAGGACTGCTGCGATGGGATTGTTAATAGCTCAAGGCCTCAGGAGGGGAAGGATCAACATGGAGTCAGCGTGGCACAAGAAGTGATGGAGAGCACCCCTTCCCTGCCTGACTGATGCCTGCTTGGTCAGCAAAGGCTCTTCATTTTAGCGTAGTAGCTCGTTAGTTCCATTTATCTACATTGTATATTAGCCAATGAATGACTGTCTGTACATTAAATTCGTATAGACTCCAGGGTCTCTGTGCATGGCAGGCAGGATCACAGCACTACTGAAAACACTGATCGTATATCTATTGTCAAATATTCACTGCAGGATTTGAAAACCTAAGTAACATAACCCAAATTAAGAATGTAACATTAGTGCAACAATTCAAATACTTTGAGAATATCACAGTTTCTTTCTAATTTTGGTGTAGTTACTGTAAGATAAATCTGTGTTCAGAGAAATTGTATGTTACTGCACAACAGCTACTGATGATGAATGCCAGTATTTCTACACAACTGTGTAACCTGTGAATAAAAAACCAAAAATGAAATGCATACAATTTAGTGTGTATACATTTCATGGCATGTATCAGTTATCATAGTAAGGTACAGTTTAATATTAAAATGCTTAGTATCTGAAAAGATATTATACACCCATATCCATTTATTCCCATCATGCCCTATAATACTGGACACTTTGGAGTGATAGATAAAAGCTGAAGGCCATTTGATTAAAATATTTGTAACTTTAGGCATATGGAATTATTTATAACTATACTATCACTGAAGGTTAAACAAAGGATTTCATTTTTGGAACCATATTTTGTTCTTAGATGAATATTTAGCTTCATACACACAAAGACTGCTACCTCTGCTACAGGAAGAAAAAGATTTTTTTTTTTTACAGTATTCTGTTGTCTCTACCAAATATTGCCTTTCATTGATTTTATCTTCTTTTTATATTTACATACTGTGAGAAGGTCTAGTACCCAATATAAACAGTTTGCAATCTTTAGACTGAAAGCATCTTTCCACTCCTTTAAAAACCATTATCAACTAAAACACTAAACCTCTTTCAGAAGTCATTTTCCAAAGAATTCTCATACTGTCACCAATCGCTTCTGACCCATTGAGGAACACAGCCTTATATTCATATCAGATTTTCCTGAAGTAAAGCTAAAGAGATTTCTCAATCAGAAACTAGTAATTGTGGGAACACTATAAAAAATAATGTTTAGGGGACTTGGACTTTCTTTGAAAACTCAGTTACTCCTTTACTTCCTCTTACAAGCACTAGCAGAACCTACACATCCTTATCAGTTGTAGCTGCTTTCAGAAGGACTTTCGCAGCCTTGCTGGATCCCTGTCTCAGTGCCCTCACTGAGAAAAGTTTTATATCTAATCAGAAGTTCCCTTAATTCAACTTGTGTCTGTTGCCTCGTCCTTCTCCTGTTCATCTCTGAGAGGAGTTTGGCTTTGTGTCCTCTCTAAAGTCAGCAATTAGATTCTTCCCACAGCCAGTTCTTCTCCAGGCTGAACAAACTGAGCTCTCCCAGCCTTTTCTTGTACGTTCTGTGCACCAGACCCAGTCACTGTTGTGTGTGCCACCATCTTGGGGATCCTCCACCCAACACACTTTGGCGCAGTGGGGAACCTGGAACTGGACACAGTTCTCCCGATGCAGTCTCACAGGTGATGGGTAGATGTCCCTCAACTGCTGCCTAGGCTGTTACCAGTGCAGCCCAGTTTGCTATTAGCTTTCACCATTGCAAGAGCACGTGGCTGACTCATGTACAACTTGTTCTCCACTCTGAGAAGCTGCTGTCGAGCCAGACTGTGCCTGGCTGGGACTGCTGCATCTTTTATTCTGTCCAGGTGCAGGAACTGCTGCCTGGTGTCATTGAACTTCGTGAGGTTCCTCTCAGCCCACTTCTCCCGCCTGTTGAGATCCCTCTGAACAGCAACTGTCTGGTGTATCATCTGCTCTGCCCAGTCTGGTGTTATCTAAAACCTTGCTGACAGTGCACTCTATCTAATCATTCTGGTTATTAATGAAGATGTTAAACAGCATTAGGACCAGTATCAACTCTGTAGAAACACCACAAGTAACTTGCCATCAGTTACTGGACTTTGAACTGCTGACCACTACCCTTTGGGTCTGGTGGTCTAGCCAGTGTCCCACTCATCTTCTGGTACCTCCACCCACTCATTATCTCTCTCATTCGTCTACAAGACTGAGAATTTGTGCTGAAAGCCTTGCTAAAATCGAGGCAAATGACACCTACTGATTTCCCCTCATCCACAGAACTAGTCATCTCATCACAGAAAGCTGTCAGGTTGCCAAGGCACAATTTACCCTTTGTAAATGGATCTGCCTCTTTGTAATCACCTCCCTCTGTCCTTCATGAGCCTTGACAAGGCTTCCCGGAGGCACCCACCAGGATGTTTCCATTTGTTAGCGTCCTACCTAATCCTGACCCCCACATTCTCACTTGGCCTGTCACTCCTTCCACTGCAAAAGTCTGAGCATTTAAGCTGCTCCTTTGAATAGTGTGATGCTCCCCCGCCTAGCCTTCCTACAGAGCCTGCACGGAACTGGCTTTCAGGCAAGAGTATCTTTCAGGGTTCATTTTAACTCAGTGCTTACTGTAGTCTTTACTGATTGGAAGAGTTGAACTTCAACTATCAAACTGATGATTTTCTGCTGCCGAGATATTCATCCTGATCAGACAGATGTGCATGAGAAAATTCACAGAGCAACAGTTTCAGATGGATCCAGTGACTGCAACCATTCACTCACAACTAATATCGTCAGTGCATTTTCCTTTTCCACTCCTCCTGTTCCTACCTGTGCATGTGTATGTGCACGTGTGTGTGTGGGACAGTGAGCCTGTGTGGTGGTTTGGGCTTTTCTTCTTTTTTTTTTTGACTGGGAAAACAGATTTAATACAAACATTTTGCTTCAGTCTCTCTAACATGCGGTAATTTGAAGAACACTGACATCCTGAGCTACGACATTGCGTTCAAATGCAGGAAATGGAGCTGATTTTATTAGTTGTGTCCTGTTTGCAGCTCATGCTTTAAAGAAAAGTAGGAGGCTTTAATCATGCAGAGTGGAGAAGACAGTTTGCAACCACTGGAGAGAGCCCTAAATATAGTGCTAGGCATGGAGTACACAATAGCATCAAAATAGTCCTGTAATCACAGTGAAGTTACTCAAGGGAGAGGTCAAGAGAAGATGAGTAGCAATAGGGAGTCAGAAGGATTTTACCTCCAGGACGATGTGTCTCTATCTATTCTGACTTAAAAACACGTCACATGCACTGATTCACCAAATTCTCAAAAAAGACACCCAGATATCTGTGCACCTTTTACAGAGAACACTGACGAATCTATCATAGTTCACCAGCTCATCAAGAATACTTCCAATTCTGCATAAATTAGCTAATGCACACAAAAAATTTTATAGATTCTCTCAAGAATCTCTGCCTACTGTGTCTTTGAGAGAGCACTGCCTGTTACCTGTCACAATCTATGTACCCACACATATATAAACTATCTGAGACTGGGTGAGAAGAAGAAATGGCTTTCTGGAAGACAAAGATAATGACTTTATTCCTAGCTCTGCCCTTTGACCTGCTCCACAGTCTTAAGCAAGACATTTAATTACTCTTTACGTAGCTTTTCCCAGCATAAAAACAACTCTAGCAAAACTGGCTTAATTTGGTCAAGGTTTTAAGAGAGGTGGTGGTTGGTAAGAACTAAATAATCTATGTATATGTAGGGAAATTTAAAATTTTACTTGTCTAAATGCCTGAATTGCAGGATGAATTCAAATCAGTTGTAATTAGTTCATGAAGGAGACAGCCCTTTCTTAAGTCAGGTAGCACACAGAGGGCTTCCAGACTTCGCAATCAGATTTTGAAGGTGGGAAGAGGCCGTAGTGATCATATTCACAATTCTGCAGCCGCAAAACAAATCCAAACCAATCACCAAAAGAGGGAATTTTACTTAGTGTAGTGAATCGAGTGATCCTGTTCTCCCCTTTCCTCATGCACTTTCCTTTCTGCCCTAATCCTTACCTATACATTAGGTATTATATCATACCGCCAATGTACCATGTAGGCTGTCAGCCTTATGACTACTGCTCCCTGCACAGACCTTTCTCCTGCCCTTGACCAGAAGCAGCGCTTTCAGCTGAGCCATCTCTGTGCTTTGAAGAAAAGGCATCACACTGACAGCTGCAGTGACAGATTGGCATAGCTGCGACAAAACTTGAATAGCTTTGGGGAAAAAAATAAGGAGGAAGGGTTAGTTGTTTTTTTTTCTTCTTTTTAAAGGGCTTGAACACAACAGATTTTGCTTCCACAAATATATATGAGATTGTTCGGCTTGCAGCGAGTCAGACAGTCTAGTTGCTTTTCCATGAAAAGCACAACTTAAAAGCAAGATACAGTGAAAGCACTTGAAGCCAGTAGAAAGAGAACAAAAAGGCACACGGTCTAGTTCATGAACATTTACTCGGCTACCAAATTCTCTACAAGTGTATGACATGACTCACACCTCTCAGACAAGATGAACTTTCCCCCTGCCACGAGTGCTAGCATTATCCCGGTCGACTGGTTTTACTCACAACGTTCCCAGTTTTACAGACTATCCATATTATACTGAATTTAATTCTGTTTGGAGCATTCATAACTCCTTGTTTTAACGGTTCCTACTATGCAGTGCTGCATTCAACACCAGACCATGAAACTACTTGCATAGGTAGACGATAACTATTTTATAAATAACGAGCACAGCACATATTACTTCTTAACCAGAAAACACCAACACAAGTATGGGATCATTTTGAAACTATCCACCTATACTTATTCCTAGCTGCGATTTTAATGTGACTCAGAACTCTTAATTGCTTGTTTTCCTGTTAAGGAATTACCATCATTACCTACATTATTACATTTAAGTAAACTTAAAATAAAGAGATGGTGAAATTTAGAGTAATACAACAGTGTATGTATTACTATTTAAAAAGTAAGTTGAATTGTCAGTGGCTTACTACCATCTTTTGCAGACACCAGACTCTCTGGACTGTACGTCAGAGTTAAGAGCTCATCTTTCCAGGTAGCCAGCCCTAAATTCTAAAACACTCTCTGGAATATTCAGTTGCAGTTTTATTTTACTTCAAGATCTTAGCATCTTGTGTCTTAATAATACAAAGTAGAGCGGCCCCTATATTTGTACATGAATAGGGCAGGTTGCATCTCTCAGATATAATGTGGCAGACTGTTAGAGTCCTTAAGAAGGTAACACTGAATTAGTTTAAATTAATTTCATATTTTCAAAAGTTTCCTTTCACAATTGCAAGAAAGAGATTTACATTGGTACACAATGGCAGGAAAGATTAAATGATAATTTAGATGTCAAAACAGTAATTCTCTGGCATGCTATAAGGCTTCAAGATCATTGAACCTTTCGTCATATTTACCACCGTATTACGAACTGTAAGACTAAGAACGAGGTGCCCTTGCACAATAGGTACAAGGCCCTGCCACTGGAACCAAACAACGACCAGGCTGATGGTTCAGCCAGCCTGGAGGTGCCGCCGAGGACTAGTCAGCCGAGGGCCTGCATCCAAACTGCCCCCACAAAGGAAAACAAGAGACGGGTCATTGTCATAGGAGACTCCCTTCTGAAAGGAACAGAAGGGCCCATATGCAGACCGGACCCACTGCTTAGGGAAGTCTGCTGTCTCCCAGGGGCCCGGGTCAAGGATGTGAGGAGGAAGCTTCCCACCCTAGTAAGGCCCTCAGACTACTATCCCCTGTTGATCTTCCAGGTAGGCAGTGAGGAGGTGGCAAAAAGAAGTCCCGGGGCAATCAAGAGGGACTTCAGGGCCTTGGGGCGACTGGTTAAGGGATCAGGAGCACAGGTAGTGTTCTCCTCTATCCCTCCAGTTCTGGGGAAGGATGAGGGAAGAAACTGGAGGAGCCAGCAGATCAACAACTGGCTCCGAGCCTGGTGTCACCGGCAGGACTTTGGGTTCTTCGACCATGGGTTGGTTTACATGGCACCAGGCCTGCTGGCGGCAGATGGGGCAAACCTGTCCCAAAGGGGGAAAAGGATCCTAGCACAGGAGTTAGCAGGGCTCATTGAGAGGGCTTTAAACTAGATTTGAAGGGGGAAGGGGATAAAACTAGGCTTGCTAGAGAGAAGCCTGGGGGAGGCACGCCGATGAATGAGGGATGGCGTGCCAGCGAGGCCCTTCGGTCAGCTGTCTCAGATGAGGTAGGACAGAGAGACCCGTGCAGCAGCAGGGACACAGGGGTCATTGACCAGCTAGGAACCACGGAAATACCTGAGATGGGACATGTAGGGAGTAGGGCTTCTCCCACCACAAAGGCAACAGGATCACTAGCCCAGCTGAAGTGCATCTACACGAATGCACGGAGCATGGGCAACAAACAGGAGGAGCTTGAGGCTGTTGTGAAAGGGGAAAACTACGATATAGTTGCCATCACGGAAACATGGTGGGATGACACACATAGCTGGAGTGCCACGATGGACGGCTATAAACTCTTTAGAAGGGATAGGCAAGGAAGGAGAGGCGGTGGGGTAGCCCTCTATGTTAAGGAGAGTCTGGACTGCCTTGAGCTCGAGGATGGTGACGAGAGGGTTGAGTGCCTGTGGGTTAGAATCAGGGGGAAGGCCACCAAGGCAGACATTGTGGTGGGAGTCTGTTATAGACCACCCAATCAGGATGAGGAGGCAGATGAAGTATTCTACAGGCAGCTGGGAGAAGCCTCACGATCGCTGGCCCTTGTTCTCGTGGGGGACTTCAACTTGCCAGATGTCTGCTGGAAATACAATGCAGCAGAGAGGAAACAGTCCAGGAGGTTCCTGGAGCGTGTGGAAGATAACTTCCTCACGCAGCTGGTGAGGGAGCCCACGAGAGAAGGCGCCCCGCTGGACCTGTTGTTTGTGAACAGAGAAGGTCTTGTGGGTGATGTGACGGTCGGAGGCCGTCTTGGGCACAGTGACCACGAAATGATAGAATTCTCGATTCTCAGAGAAGTAAAGAGGAGGGTCACCAGAACTGCCACCTTGGACTTCCGGAGGGCAGACTTTGGCCTGTTTAGGAGTCTGGTTGGCAGAGTCCCTTGGGAGGCAGTCCTGGAGGGCAAAGGCGTCCAGGAAGGCTGGACATTCTTCAAGAGGGAAATCTTAAAGGCGCAGGAGCAGGCCGTCCCCATGAGCCGAAAGACGAGCCGGCGGGGAAGAAGACCGGCCTGGCTGAGCAGAGAGCTCCGGCTGGAACTTAGGAAAAAAAAGAGAGTCTACCACCTTTGGAGGAAGGGGCAGGCAACTCAGGAGGACTACAAGGATGTTGTGAGGTCATGCAGGGAGAAAATTAGAAGGGCCAAAGCCCAATTAGAACTTAGTCTGGCTACTGCCGTAAAAGACAACAAAAAGTCTTTCTACAAATACATTAACAATAAAAAGGGGGCTAAGGAGAATCTCCCTCCTCTATTGGATGCGGAGGGAAACTTAGTGTCAAGGGATGAGGAAAAGGCTGAGGTGCTAAATACCTTCTTTGCCTCAGTCTTCAACAGCAAGGGAAGTTGCTCTCTGGGCACCCAGCCCCCTGAGCAGGAAGACAGGGATGGGGAGCAGAATGTAAACCCCGAAGTCCAAGGGGAAATGGTCAGTGACCTGCTACGCCACCTAGACACGCACAAGTCTATGGGGCCGGATGGGATCCACCCAAGGGTGCTGAAAGAGCTGGCAGAAGTGCTCATCAAGCCACTCTCCATCATTTAGCAGCAGTCCTGGCTAACTGGGGAGGTCCCAGTTGACTGGAAGCTGGCAAATGTGACGCCCATCTACAAGAAGGGCCGGAAGGAGGATCCGGGGAACTACAGGCCTGTCAGCCTGACCTCGGTGCCCGGGAAGGTTATGGAGCAGATCATCTTGAGTGCCATCACGCGGCACATACGGGACAACCGGGTGATCGGGCCCAGTCAGCACGGGTTTATGAAAGGCAGGTCCTGCCTGACCAACCTGATCTCCTTCTACGACATGGTGACCCGCTTAGTGGATGAGGGAAAGGCTGTGGACGTTGTGTACCTGGACTTTAGTAAAGCCTTTGACACCGTCTCCCACAGCATTCTCTTGGAGAAGCTGGCTACCCATGGCTTGGATGGGCATACTCTGCGCTGGGTAGGAAACTGGCTGGATGGCCGGGCCCAAAGAGTTGTGGTGAATGGAGTTAAATCCGGTTGGAGGCCGGTCACAAGTGGTGTTCCCCAGGGCTCAGTACTGGGGCCAGTTCTGTTCAATATCTTTATCAATGATCTGGACGAGGGGATCGAGTGCACCCTCAGTAAGTTTGCAGATGACACCAAATTGGGCGGGAGTGTTGATCTGCTGGAGGGCAGGCAGGCGCTACAGCGGGACCTGGACAGGCTGGATCGATGGGCTGAGGCCAATTGTATGAGGTTCAACAAGGCCAAGTGCCGGGTCCTGCACTTGGGTCACAACAACCCCAGGCAACGCTACAGGCTTGCGGGGGAGTGGGTGGAAAGCTGCCCGGCGGAAAAGGACCTGGGGGTGTTGGTTGACGGCCGGCTGAATATGAGCCAGCAGTGTGCCCAGGTGGCCAAGAAGGCCAACGGCATCCTGGCTTGTATCAGAAATA
The DNA here is from genome assembly GCA_009819775.1 of Phoenicopterus ruber ruber. NCBI lineage: Eukaryota > Metazoa > Chordata > Aves > Phoenicopteriformes > Phoenicopteridae > Phoenicopterus > Phoenicopterus ruber. Next base: position 213,048,403 of record CM020215.1, read on the forward strand.
GTGTGGCCAGCAGGAGTAGGGAGGTGATTGTCCCCCTGTACTCGGCCCTGGTGAGGCCGCACCTCGAGTACTGTGTTCAGTTTTGGGCCCCTCACTCCAAGAAAGACATTGAGGTGCTGGAGCGTGTCCAGAGACGGGCAACGAGGCTGGTGAAGGGTCTGGAACACAAGTCCTATGAGGAGCGGCTGAGGGAACTGGGGATGTTTAGCCTGGAGAAAAGGAGGCTGAGGGGAGACCTTATTGCTCTCTACAACTCCCTGAAAGGAGGTTGTAGAGAGATGGGGGTCGGTCTCTTCTCCCTAGTAACAGACAACAAAACAAGAGGAAATGGCCTCAAGTTGCGCCAGGGGAGGTTTAGATTGGACATTCGTAAAAACTTCTTTACCGAAAGGGTTGTCAGGCATTGGAACAGGCTGCCCAGGGAGGTGGTGGAGTCCCCATCTCTGGGGGTATTCAAAAGGCGTTTAGATGAGGCCCTAAGGGATATGATTTAGTGGGGGACTTGGTAGTGATTGATAGGTTAATGGTTGGACCCGATGATCTTGGAGGTCTCTTCCAACCAGAACAATTCTATGATTCTATGATTCTATGAAAAAGTAATTTGCTTGTTATTAAACAGAAAATATAAAAGATAGGGAGCTTCTTTGAACATCTAAAGAATGACTTTTCAGCAAACAATCCTACCTCTACTTAGAGACATAAAACAGAAGTCAAAAGCAGCTTTGCTTGCAGGCTGCAGCTGTCAAGAATAGAAAAGTGCCTCAAGAAATGCTTGAGACCTTTCCGTACATATATAACGCAGCCTCATATAAAGCCATTTAATTTAAAGGTAAATAGTGCCTTTCAAGGAAAGTGGCCTTATTTTGGGGCTTCAGGTTTTGCATTGGTTTTTACTTAATCTGTAGGAGTGATTTCTTATTTAAAATTGTATTAGCTGTGGCATTATTTAAACAAAAAAGAATTTAGACCTAAGGAAAACGTAACATTTCTGCTGCCAGAGGGCATGGGAAGAAAGCACCTACTTTACAGTTGTTGAAGTTTCGCCCGTACCGATACTGCCTGTTAGCAGTTTGAATTAGCGATGATTGCCGTAACGGTAACTTTTTGCCCAATATCAGATCCAGTGAAGGACATAGAAATGTCAATGGGAAACACTCTATAGAGAATGAGGGATTATTATGGTACATCTGAATTTCCAGTGAAGATATTATTCAACTAATTGTTATTACCCATTAAATTTTGAGGTGATAACCTTCCTATCACCAGACAGGGTGGACCCATCTGTCTCATTCTAGGATGCCAAATGCCGTACTAAGACTCACACAGAGGTCCCATTATCACATCCCTACAGACTCACAAAAGAAATTGATGCGAAGTGTCTTACACCAGTGCTCTGGCTTTGAACAGAAATTCAGGCCTAAATCCCGGTTTTAGATATACCGCTTCAGCACGCGTTCATGGCCTTTTGGAAGTGAATGGGCCATACCATTCATTTATTACACAGATCTCTGATCTCATCTCCTCTGTGCTTCAGAACTTTCCTCAAAGTCTGTATCAAAGCACATCTCTTAAGAAAATAACAGCTTTAACCAATCCAGGCAATGCCAGTTACTGGTATGTTCTTAAGTCTGTATATGGAAACTTTAGAATCGAGAACAAAAATAGAAATACATTCCATATGGTCTTTTTATAAGTGCATTATCTTCAAAACTCTGACATCTGATATGTATACATATTTTTTCAGATTTTATCTCTTTCATAACAATTTTATAAAAAGATGAAATATTTGAAAAAACTTGTCCCTACAACCAATATTAGTGGAAAGATACAGTGCAAAAGTAAAGTGTTATGGAGTGATGCTACTGAAAACCTAAGAGCTAAGCTAACTGATTTTGTACTATGAAATTACCAAAACAGGTTACACCTTCCATTTTAAACATCTTAATGACATTCTGCCACATCTATCAGATCTAAAAATTTCTGTGTGAAAAGTCCCTGCATAACTGAAGTTAATGGTAAAACATCAATCTGCTTCAATAGAGTCAAAATTTAAGCTGTGTTTCTATTCAATATGAGTTTTGTTTTTCTCCTGGCAGGATTTATAGAGCGTGCGTGCATTCAGCCAGCAGGTTCATGAAAGCAATAATAAGCAAAAATAGTTTGGAACCAATTAAACAAATTAATATTCTGCTTTCAGATTGTTTTGTATCTTATTTTTAAAGCACATTAGCTAAATATCCAGAAATTAAAAAGCCAGGCGAAAAAAAAAGTAACACAAAATGCTTATGTTATCCACAGATTTGTCAACAACAGCAGTCTCATTAATTTGAGCCTTCCCATTTTTTCTTAAACATTAATGATTTAACTTTTCTACAGTTTGCCTAAGCATTAGCTTTATTAACCATGGACTGGTGCAGATTTTTTATAAAACAGTGTAAACCTCAAGAAGAGCTGCACAACAAAAAGAACAGGAAAGTAATCTCAAACACCTGTTCTTTTAACCTGAAAATATATTAATTTATTGCATTACTCAGGAGGGTAGACTGCTTCATACATTTATATAAGAGTATTTTTTCACTGCAACTGGGTTTTAACATTCTACAGAAATAAGAGAAGTGCCTGTGTGTGTACGTAGGTCTATGTAAAAAGCCCTGTACGCACACAAACATGCACATACCCACGTATAGACGTATGCTCAAACGCAGACGAGGACAACAGGACGCACCCAGCTTTGAGGCATCCCGGTTGACCCAGCTGCATGCTACAAGGGCACGATTCAGCCTGGATGTGCACAAAGATAAACCTCCTTCCAGAGAGAGAAAAACAAAACCAAAGCAAACCCACAGCCATCCTAGCCCTCCTTTCTCTTCAAAAGTGAAGTCTGCATCGCCCACTGCACGGCTTTTTACTTTTAAAATCACGGTACACGGAGCTCACCAAGCAGTTACCCACTGTCTTATTCTGTTACCTTTTTACAGCCTGAAGGACCTGCAGGTTGAGTGTAACATTTATTCCTGCCTGGAGACTTTTATAACCGGCCTCAAAAACACAGAAACAAATGGACTAAAAATTACAGCACAGATGAAGACAACAAAAAAAAGTGACTGTAAAACTAAATGTGAAACAGGGAAATTACTTTAACAGAATTCAGTATCTATTCAAGAGGTTTATCAGAGCATAAATTCCAAAGGATGAAACACCTGCTTCCAGGAACTAATGAGTTACATCTGAGCTCTGGTACAGCAGCCCAGAAATAATGGAATCAGTGTCAAAGAGCACTTACCTCTGCTTGGCAAGAGCAGGAGAGACCAAGACTTACTGGTGCTACAGCTAAATCTCCCCGTAGAGAGGAAAGAATAAGAAATATAGAAGAAAGTGTCTTTAGAGTTTCAGAAAGGTTCTCAGGTATAACAGAAGTAGCAAAATCACCATTGATCCTGTTCCAGGTCTGAAGTTGCCAGGAGAAGAGCTGGGGGTTACTCTGGGCCATAAAATGCATCAACTTAACTCGCTGATTCTGGTTAAGTATGTATAGGGGCAAAGCTACTTTGCCAAATGCTTTCACTTAATGAATGTATATTTAACAGTATTTAGGAAGATCTTAAATAATTAAACTTGATTTTGAATGTCTGCAACAAACTCAACGTCAAATTGGGCTGTGCTAGAGCAAACGGGGTTCTGATTTTGATGTCAGTAGAAGTAAACTTCTAACCTAACGTCCTCTGGAAAAGTTTTAATTGATGTCCCAGAGTGTCCCTTCATGTCCCAGAATCACTACGTGATGAATAAAATTAACAAAATAATTCCAAATATATCGCTTGCGAACAGCTGGTTACAAAACCTTAATCACTGCAGGACCACTGCACTCACAGTACCTTATTTCAAAAGAAAAGAAGCTTCGGTGTATAAAGTGAAGCTACCCAGGGTTCAGGGCAGGTCAGGCGTTTTACAAGGTTCTGCCTTGTGTGGCATAAAATGCATTTCTCAATGGAGATGAGCTGTTACATAAATTGCAACTATTTAGTATGTTACTATAGGGCTTGCCAGCCATTTTTAATCTCTGGTTTCTCACTGAGGTCCTTCTGCCTGAGAGACTGGGTGCTCTGTGGATGACTTGCAGGCCGCCAGCACTGCCACTTCTCCATGATTTTACAGGTTGTAACGCCCAGTGGGAACATCACAGGCTGCTGAGCTTGGCAGGGACTCTCCTCGTGAATCCGTATAATACCGTCAGGTTTGCCTGACAAAAGAGAATGTTCCCTCTAGGATGATGTAATTTTAGTCAGATTGATAGATGGTGGAAATATGTGCATGCCATTTTCTTTTAGTTTTTAGGACCAGTTTCCTTCGTAGTTTAAAATTTCGCACAGAGGAAAAAAAAAAAGTCCTATTTCTATTCTTTGTATCTTGTTATACCTTAATCTGCTACATTTAAATGCCTCTTTTAAAGAATACGCGCTCCTGAAACATGAAGCCATATTATACCTGCCTGCCTTCCACCTTGTACTGGGCCCAAACGGCGAGGTTTTGGCAGCGGGGAGCTGCAGGGCGGCCTCTGTGAGGAGAGGCCGGGGCTGCCCCGTGCCGGACGCAGCTGGTCCCAGCCGGCTCCACACCAGACCCGCCGTAGGGCACGGCTGAGCCAATCAGCGAAGCCGGTGGCACCGCTGAGCAGCCAATCAGAAGAAGGTAGCTGCACCTCTGGTACTCTGTGGTGGAGCGGGTAACGCGCTGAAGGGGCTGCAGCCCATGGAGGGCCCATGCGGGAGCAGACGACGCAAGTAAGAAGGAAGGAGCAGCGGAAGAAAAGAGTGAGGAACAAGGAGCGGCAGAGAGAAACCACCACTAACCCCAACTCCGACCCCCTGTGCTGCCCTTGCCTCTCTGGAGAGTGTGACCAGCGATGGTAACGAGGGGGAGAAGAGGTGTCTGGAGTGAAGCTGAGCCTGGCAAAGAGGTGTTTTCCCTAAGTGTTAGTTTAACTGTTTGTTGTCTTTTTTTCTCAATATCCAACTCAATAATTACATGTTTATGTTAACTGGCAATAAAGTTAAATTCCTTAAGTGGAGTCTGCTTTGCCTGCAATACGCCTATTCTTCTGAAATTTCCCTGTAGAACAGATATTTGTTCAGTATCTTTTATTTATTCATCCTGTTTTCCGATAAATCTATAAATCATGTATTGGAGATGAGACTGGAAGAGCAGAAGGAAGTAAAAGAACAAAGTCTTCAGTTATAAAGGAAAATGTTGACTTGAGTAGCAGAGGCAACAAAAAGAAAGTGGAAGCAGTACTGCAGCCACAAGGAAAGTTAAGTTATCACGCAAAAATAGAAACACAGAAAGTAGCAACTCATTGTTCATAGAGGAGCTTTCCACAGACAAGGAACGCTACACCTTCTTCTGCTAACATACAGTCTATTAAGATGCTATTGCTATCAACTTCTTCATTCCTAGAAATAGCATTTACCAAAAAAATTCAAAACACAAAATCAATGCAACATGGCACCACAGGTTTGTAGAATAATGAAATCATGTAAAAGAACTGAACTTGAGATAAGTAGTAACAGTGTCATAAAAGCAGCTCTATGACATGTCATTGCTTAACTAAAGAAAGTGCCTGGGGCCATTATAAGTCTGAGAAGCACAAACAACATGACTGGAGGGTACAGCAAGACTGACAGTCTTTCAAAGAACTTGTAAAAGACCTTAAAAATACACGTTACTTAAATCAAAATTATAGGCCCAGAAAAAAAAAAGGCGGCAATTCCTGTCAAGAAATAACCAAGGGAAGGGCATCCTTGTGAACCTGACAAAATTAGATTAGGGGTGCAAATAGGTGTGTCAATTCTAAAAAGCCAGACTTAAGAAGTTAGACTAAAAACAAAAGGAAGGAATGTAAAAAAAATTCTTTGATGTTATGAATGATGCTGAGAAACACTTTAAATCACTTGCCTGTTTTTTCAACAAATATTTTGCTATTTTTAACATGGGAATATTTTTCAATTTCTTCCCAAGGGCAGGCAAGCAGATTTTGTACACTGACACAACTGTGTGGCAATTTCATCAAACTATAGTATGATCTCCCTAGAGGAGAGATAGAAGCCCTATTGCCTAAAACTCTTTGCATAAACTTAGACTAAGCACTAAAATACACACCGTAGGCAGTACTCACATTCTGGCAGATGGGCGACATGACCTATGAGGTCTTTCCTCATCTTTACAGTTTAGCATTCTGTCATTTCTAAACAGTGTTGTCTTAGCTAGAATTGGATGCAGAAACACTGAGTAAAAAATGATTATCTTAAATGGAATTAAAATAGATGGGGGCAATTTTAACAGTGACTTATCTAGCAGCAAGGAAGATGGCATTTTTACTGATGAGGCAGACACAAAAAGTAGCACAAGGCACCACTTTGAAACATGATCTTTCTTGGATTATAGGATATCGTTTAGTTACTGATTTCAAGACATATTTTCTGCTGTGTAAGACACAAAAATCTAGGATGATACTATTCATATACATTAATGAGAGTGACCTGGACAGGACCAGGAGAGTTCTGTGCTCTCTGGATTTACTGTGTGAATGTGTATAAATAAAAGCCATTTATCCCACAAAATGAAACAACCTTCCTTGTACACAGAGACAACACTGACCTCTCACTGTCACTGTATTGAACAACGAATGTAACAATCACAGAGACATAAAACCTAAAAACCGTCAGAATTGATCTACCAAGATTGAGAAGATTGGTTGCAAATCAATTAGAGGAACTTCAAATGTCACAACAACCTTTCATGCATTTACATGATCCCCCAAAACACTGGAACATTAAATGGTTCAGAACGTCACGGCAGTCTCTTCCTGTAATAATAATAACAATAACAACAGTAATAAGCAGCTCCTGGATGTCTGTCTCTGATATGATGGTGTTTTGTTTCTCTGTTTTTAATGGAAAAGCTCCAGGAGAGGACTTTCGGAAACAAGCTTTGATTACTGTTAGGAAGGAAAAAGAAAACATTTCCTGACAAAGAATTAGCAGTGGAAGTTATGTGCTATACATCAGGTGATAGGAGAGAACACCTGGAAAAGGGCTAAGCATAGCATCTAGAAACACAAAAAGAACTGGCTGCTTAAGGCGGGGTGTAGGTAGAATATAGGCATCGGAATCCAAGAATGCAGTCCTCAAAACATTCAGCTTTAAGAACTTAGATTTCCTTTGTGCCTGTACAACAGTGCTTCAACCTCAAAAAACAACTCAGCATCTATCTCATGCAACTGACATTCCGACACGAGGAAGCCTTTACCGAAGAACCCTTTGGACGGATCCGGTCTCCTCCTAACCTGTCTTTTTAGGCACCAATTCCACCCTCCAAACGAAACGGAAAATTTTCAACACATCCCCCTCACCCAGTAAATCATGATGCCTGGCAGAAATATCGCCTTTACCATTCTCAGCCTGTTGTAAATCCTGACTTTCGCCATAGGACGTCTGGGGAAAATTAACACCTAATCTGATGGTCCTTTCCAAAAGCTAACCAACTTCACAGGCAGGTGCACCAATTCTGAGCACTAACATATAAAAACCTCACTGTAGACCTGACCCTGATACTAAATAAATGTTTGGTTGGGAGGACAAGAAATGGGAACATCGTGTGCTTCAGAGGAACGGGAGAAAAATGACATCGAAAATATTACAGCAAGAAGAACACAGAATCTGCGGGAGGCACCGGGTTTTTTAGGGCAGCCGTAACAAGGAGAAATCAAGAGACTCCAAAGTTAAAGTCAGCCCATCCTTCACATGCTACTGTATGTTTTGTGACACGTCTGGAAATGTCTTCTTCGATTACGGTATAAGCTCTCTACTCATACACAAACAGGGGTCGAAGCATCTTTTGCTATCAGCCCGTCTGGTGTTGAAGGCACTTAGTTTTGCTCACTTATTAGCTCAATACTGAGCTGATATAGTTAGTACCTAAATAACTCCTCAGATTGTTGATAATATACTTAACAGTTCAGATATACGTCTGCTCTGCACAATATTAGTGTACTTTCATTTAAAGATACCTTGTTAAATTTATATTTCGCATGAAATGAAGATACATGGAAGAAAGCAAGATACTCTTTCCTTTCCTCTCCAGCACGGTCCGTCTGGCTTACCTAACCCGGTCACCAAAAACATCATCCTACATCTGCTGCTGCATATGCGAAAATAAATATTTGCAGTGTGCATGACACTAATATTAGTAAAACTTTTTTCAAAATATTTGAAAGTAAAATATGATTAAAATTAGTAACATATATTGATGAAAACATAAAAGAGATCAGTCAATTGTTTTATTTTATAAATAATAATAATATACCCACAATATACAATATATTACTGTATGTCATTTGGTGATAAGCAGTAATACCTATATATTCAATTTATCTTTATTAAACACAGCTGATAAATATTCCTTCATTTAAAAGCTATATCTCAATTATATGATTTTCTGGAAATGAGAATCATGTGTAATGTAGCTATCTCTTTTCTTTATCATTAAAGTAATGATAAATTAATGCTAAGATAGAAATGTTGGCACTGTCTTTTAACTCCAGATATATAGAACTATGCATTTTCTCCCCAGAAATCACCAGCTTTTATTAAAGGCTGTTCCTTTCCACTCACCCGTTCACCAGCAAGAAACACAGAAGACCTACAGTCAGAGGTCTGAGTTCAATCAGCTCAACAGAGAAGTTCAGTTCAAGCTGTTTTCTCCCCCCCCACCCCAAAAAGGAGCTTAACCCTCAGAATTTAAATTTTTAAAACATGCCTTATTTTAGAGATACGTTACAGTTTTCCTTACCGGGACAAAAGAATCAAATGAATCTTGTTCCCGATTCTCAATAGCTGAAATTGTTTTCAACCAGAAGAGATAGCTTGAAATATCAGACATTTCAGAATGCTGCATACCGAAAGCTGCAAGATTAGTAGGACTGAGGTGAGACAGACTTGCAAAAGGAGGACTTTGGCTGTGTTACATAAAGTTCTTAATTAGATCCCTGGTACAAATTGCTATCCTAAGAATAAAAAGTTAATCAAAAAGCCTCATTGGAAGGATAGGAGGGCAAGATTAGAGCCGAGACAGCTGTTTCACTTTGGGATAGTCGTGCAACCGCCTAACAACTGGATGGTGTTCCACTATTCAGCAGTGAAAATACAGCTGGAGAGGGACTTTTTACAAGGGCAGGTAGTACTAGGACAAGGAGTGATGGCTTTAAACTGAAAAAGGGGAGATTTAGATTAGTTCTAAGGAAGAAATTCTTCCCTGTGAGGGTGGTGAGGCCCTGGAACAGGTTGCCCAGAGAAGTTGTGGCTGCCCCATCCCTGGAAGTGTTCAAGGCCAGGTCGGATGGGGCTTGGAGCAACCTGGTGTGGTGGAAGGTGTCCCTGCCCATGGCAGGGGGGTTGGACTAGATGATCTTTAAGGTCCCTCTCAACACAAACCATTCTGTGATTCTATGATTCTATGTGTGAAAATTAAAATGTTCTCTTTGTGTTACTTAAGGACTAAACTGTTCCCAGCTGGGTTTCCTCAGTGGAACTCAGGAGATCTCCCTATATTTATATTCCAATGCAGCAAGCACCTAACTCTCAGATCCCCTTAAAATCATAGCCAAAATATGTTCATGAAAAGAGGGAAAATTTGGAAGGTACTGAATACAGAATTGGCATGAGAAAAAGCGTTGCAAGGACAAACCATAAGAATCAACCTACAAAGAGTTGTTTAATGTGACTAAAGCCAAGACAACTACCCTAACAACCACAGGATAGTGAGGGATGATTTCTTATCTCTCCCAAAGGATGCTATTCTGGCCTCCATTGCCAAAGGGATGTTGTACAGCTGAGATCTCTCTTTACCTGTTCAGGTTTTCCCTGCACTTACGGGTGGCACTATCATGTTGCAGAAATGACAGGACTTCCATCCATCAGTGGACAAACATGTTTGTTTTACCCATGGTAAAATCCAGACCTCACAGAAATCTTGAAGATTTCAATAAGGTCAGGATTTTAGTGACAACACCTTTCTGGGAGGAGGGTATAGCGTACGTGCGGGCTGTCTGCTCAGACATTACACAGATTTTCTGGAACTAGATGTGACCCTTTGCCAAAGAAGCGAATCCAAAGCAAATCCAAGTGTCGGAGCTGCTAGGCAGTCATGATGACATGGAAATATCAGGTATGAAGGATGAAATATTGGAAATAACAACTTTCATATTCCCCGACTCCTCACCTTCTCATAAAAAAAGCGTGAGAGGAGAGAGATTGAAAACTACATGGTACTAAGGACAAGGATAGGAAACAAGTGGCCTTAAACAGTATGCCCATCCCTGCATATTAAACGTTTTCTTTTTGTCTAAGAGTAACAATTCATTTTAGGACTCTAAATACTTATGGTAAAGGTTAACTGGAAAACAATGTCAGAAGGACAAAAAATATTTGAAAAATCAAGTAAAGTTTAGCAACTAATACCAATTAAAAAAAGAAAATAAACAAGAAACATTAAAAAATCCTAAAGCTTTGCTTGGTCTAGAACAAAATATTTTATTTCAAAAAACATGAAAGCCTTTCACAATGTAGCATAAGTACATTTTTGATGAGCAGTTTCTTAAAAAAATGATACAAAATTTTTCAAAGGAAAAAAAAGGTAAACAGCCCAGGGTAAAAACAGTATTTTTTTTTCCCAAGCAAACCAACTTCTGAAAGGACCCAAAGAAGACTTTGCAACAAACCCCGTGTAGTTTTGCAGAGTGGAGATGAGGAGAGGGAGATTGAGAGCTGCTTCTCCCCTCCACCCCTGCACCTACTATTGTTTTGGTTAATGAGAAAATTCTACACCAATTTAAATGTTGCAAAAATACTTCAGTATTAACTAAAATGCAATATCCCTGCAAAGCATATTTCAGAAAGTATCTTATTTGACCAAATGAGCATGTTCATTTAGCGGAAATTCTGAAATATGTGAACTGTATATACCAAGGAGCAGGTAACATTTCCTTTCTTTTAAAACTCCTTCCGTAAGCATTCTGTACATTAGTTAGTGTAATAGCTTGAATAAATCTTCGGTTTCACCCAGTACAGTTGTTTGTATCATCGTCTCACAACAAGATCAGAACCATTTGCTTCTTAGAAAAGTGGAAGATTAAAAATGGGACCATAAATAATTAGCCAATTCTTCATCAATTTGAATAGCTAATGATTAAAGTGTTATCTTTTAGGACATAAAATGGATCCCTTATTGTGAAAATGGTTACAGCTAGTTTGTTTGTTATATTTCTTAATGAATAAAGTTTAATTTACAGTACCTTGTCCTGTAAATTTGAGAGATTGAAACGGACCGTGACAGACACAGCTGAGCCCATCAGCCAAGCTGGTGGCACCTCTGTGAAAACACATTTAATAAGGACAGAAAGTGCCGAGGAGGAGAGAATGAGGGAGCAACAGGAGCAGAGCAGTAGGAGGTACTGCATGGCAGAGACGGCAGCCCCCAGAGACACTGTAGCCGATGGATGAGGCCACGGTGAAGCAGGTACCTCCCCAGAGGGACTGCAGTCACGGAGGACCCACACTGGTGAGGAGGGAACGAGTGAGAAGGAAGGAGCAGCGGAACAAAAGCGTGAGAAGGAAGGAGCAGCAGAGAGAAACCGCGACGTCCTGACCCCAACCTCCTGCACCACCTGTCACCTCACCGAAGGGACTGAGTGTAACCTGCAGGGATGACAAGGGGGAAGAGAGGTGTCTGGATTGAGGCTGAGCCTGGGAAAGCAGGCGGAGAGGTTTTGTCCCTGACTCTTTTTTGTTTCTCAATACCCAACTCAGTAAATAATAGTTTACATTAATTGGCTATAAATTAGGTTAAATTCCCCAAATTGAGTCTGTTTCACCTGTGACAGCAATTGGTGACCAACTTCCCTACTTTTATTTCAGTTCATGAGCTTTCTCACTCCTGTTCTTCCTATTTCCTCGCCGGCCCTGCTGCAGGGGCAGGGAGCGAGCTGCTGGGTGGGTGCTTGGCCGCCAGCTGGGGCCAACTCGCCACAACTTGATCACAGAATCATAGAACAGTTTGGGTTGGAAGGGACCTTTAAAGGTCATCTAGTCCAACCCCCCTGCAATAAGCAGGGACATCCTCAACTAGATCAGGTTGCCCAGAGCCCCGTCCAGCCTGACCTGGAATGTTTCCAGGGATGGGGCTTCTACCACCTCTCTGGGCAACCTGTGCCAGTGCCTCACCACCCTCATTGTGAAAAACTTCTTCCTTACATCTAGTCTAAATCTCCCCTCTTTTAGTTTAAAACCATTCCCCCTTGTCCTATCACAACTGGCCCTGCTGAAAAGTTTTTCCCCATCTTTCCTATAAGCCCCCTTTAAGTACTGAAAGGCTGCATACCTCCAATTAAAGCATGTTTCAGCAGACTTTCCATCATGCTTAAAAAATGATCTTATAGAATACCTAAAGGTTTTCCAGTATCTCCAAAAAAAACACTACAGACATGTAATACTTCAGGTCAACGTAGTGATGACAAAACATGAATAAAGAACTTGTAATGAATAAAGATCAAAGTATCACAAAAGCTGATGCAACGACATCAAATAAAAGCTCATACAGTTTATCCACAAAGGCACAACTGTCCCAGGTACTCCCTCCTGTTTTCTAGGAAAAATAGCATGCCAGGTTCCTTTATGCCTTATATGTGCAATGCCATTTATAATACATATTTATTTCTATGAAAAAAAATAATGCTATCAATTAAATAATTCAACCAGTAAGATTACTTTTTATAATTTGACATAACAAATCGGCTGGGAATACCCCACTATGTCTCCAGCAGAGAATTTTAGAAATTACTTAACTGTACCTCACCGTTTTACATCTCTCCAATTGGATTTCTGCCTTCCCATGAAATATTAAAATATTTAATTTTTAAAACAAATGTTAGTAGAGAATAGCTTCTAAAAAGCTTCATTGGAGTTTTGCCAATGGGTTGTTTACAAACCTCTAATACATTAAGAACAAACGACTGAGATAACGGAGTGGTTCACTTTATAAGTATTTTACATTAGAAGAATAAGCACAATATAGCCATGCAACTTTACATACAGGTGTATTTATTTATGGTTGTACAACTGTGTGTGCTGTTTAAGTCTGAAAGGCTTTGGTGGTTGTTCTCATTGGATTTTCAATCAAAGGGAAGTAAGAACAGTGTAGTGATTGTGAAGTTCCAGCCCAAAACTCTTGCATCATGATGGCTGAACTTTTGCATCCAATAATCAGAGGCAGTAATACTGCTTTAGAATACTTTCAGATCATCTGAAATCCTACCTCACTAACTTTTCCCACCAGTTGAAGATCAGTCATTGCAGTAATTAAAATTGACTTCTGTGGCTTTCGAACTCCTTTAGTGGATTGAATCTGAGTGCCAGATGTCTACAAAAATATAATTTTCTTTCCTCCTCTCTGTCAATTTTGTTACTGTAGTTTCAAGATACATTAAAAATTATAAATAAATACAGGAGTAGCATTTTCTGTGTGTTTGATATATTCAACCTTGAAAATATATATCTCTCTCTCTTTTAAATCCTGGAAATTTACATATCAGATGGATTTTTAAAGGATTTTTCTTCTTTTTCTTTACTTTTACATAGAAATGGAAAAGACAATAGCATGAACTAAAACCTCCATCTAATCAGTCAATCTAATTGCAGGTTAGGCTACTACTTTGGTCCCAGTTCAGCAAGGTACTTAACTTTTGGGTTGACTTCAGCATTCAAAGTATTGCCAGTAACACCAAGTCCCACTAACACAGGCTCTTTCGGTGTGCTTAGGGATGAGTGTTAAGCACTGGGCTGAACTGTGGGCCACAAAGTTTTCACTTTCCTCTCTGCTGGCATGGCTTCCTATTAAACTTCTGTTTTTCAGATGTCCCTGAAGAAAAATATTGTTTAAGAAATTTCAGCTATCTTTAATGACTTTTTGTCATTGTTTTGTTCTTACATTTTTAGCATTTTCTCCTCTCATTCCAACTTTACCAATTTAATAGTACAAGAACTGGTTAAACTGTGCTGTCCAGCTCTGCAGTCAGCTCAAACTGCTGAAGCGACCATTCTGTATTGACGGAAAGGCTTGAAGAAGTAGTGCTAGTTGAGTAATTGTTTTGTACCTCCAAGCCAATATGTCCATCACCCCACAAGTACAGCCCGTCCTTTAGCTGAAGGTTCTCACAGATTGAATGAGCTGATGCAAACTGACCCACTTCAGCAAAGACCTTGTGACCCACTGCAAAGCTTTCTTCAGTAACATGAAGAACCACTAACCTTGACAAGATGGAAATCCTATCAACATACACAGGCTCACGGATCGAGGAAGTCGCTGAGCTTCCCAGCAAGGGGACTGGGCTTGATGCCGCACCTCCATGGTGGCCACAAGCAGCAAAGGCCCTTGAAGGTCCAATGGAGAAGAGATTCCAGATACCCTTCCACATAGATGGGTTAGCCAAAACCCAGCATAAACTAGCTAAAAATTTGAGTACTTCAACAAATAGGGCAGGTTGGTCCAGTCTAGGTGTCGCCTATAGGACTAAGCTATGATAAAGAGGTTGAACATGCAAAGCTCCCCCTTTGTTTTATGTACAATCCACAAAATGTTTGTTAACCTCCCTGCCTCAGCCTTCCCAGCCTGAGATCGAATGAACATTGACCTAACTCACAACTGTATCAGAGAACAAAAGAATCATATAGCTGTTCCTTCTGAGGCGCTTTAAGAAATGTCAAGGCACGGAGCAGTAATGACATCTTGGAGAAAAGACAAACAGGATCAATTTTGCTTTGATCACCTTTCCTGCCCCTGTGATTTGTTGAACACCAACGAATACTTCAGATTGCAAAAAGAATTTCCTTCATCTTTGTGGTTTTATTATTGTTATTATTATTAATAAAAACAAAACCAAGCTCCTTTACCCCTCATCCCCCTGCCACCAAATGTTTCTGATGTGGCAATTCTGTTCCCTTTTGCATTTTGCTGTTTTCTCAGATTTGCTGCACCCTCAAGTGCATGAGGTAACATGATGAAATAGAAACTGGCAGAAAGTACATTAAAGTTATTATCACCGGAGGACAAATCCTGGCAAGTGAACCACAAGAAAAAAGACTTCCATCTGGAAATAAGACAAAGAACATACACGTAAACCCAGTAATTCCACTACTGTTTTGGCAGCCTTTCAAAAACGTGAGAATACAGATGAGATATGAAAAAAAAAATATGTAGAAGTAATGAGCCTCTTCAAAAAGAAGACAGAAAGGGGTAAAGGTGAGAAGGAAAACAGGTACTAAATTTCCCCAGTACAAAAACGTGTTTTGAAAGGGCATTACATAAAATGAGCAAAAGGCCACCTTTTGGTTAGACATGACAAGGGCTACCATCAGAAGATACAAGGACCCAAGAATTATGAATCTGAAGAGCTTTTTAGCTTTTGGTCATTCAGCAAAATATTTCTGCAATTCTGCATTTTCGTCCACTACAAAGAGCTGATTCATTCCTTTCTGTATTCTCTGTATGATTAACGTAATGTTTTATTTCTTGGTACATGGACTAGTTTAGCTGAAAGACAGCAACCAATGCTTAAAACCAAAACAACTAGGAGTGATAACCTCAATTTTCAGCACAAATTATTTAAAGAGGAATGTATGAGTTCCAAGTTTGTGCTGACTACATAGACTTAAATGCAGCTCAGTAAAAACAGAAGATCCACTGAGAATACTGCCATGACAACTCAAAGAAAAAAGGAACTACAAAAAGCAGTATTTTTGCAGATTTATGCCTGCAGAAGTGATCAGATTGCTACCACTTTTATACTTGCAATGGCTGAGCAAGCTAATAACTGCCCCAGAGGCAACTGCAGTATGTCATGACTCTGCCTATTACATATAGTACATCTACATGTGGTACATTACAGAAAATGTATGTTATAGTTAAATCGAACTACAACAAATTGGTATTGCCCCTCCTCATAATTCTGTAGGGTTTCACTTCTTTAAAATCATTAAAGATTGAAATAATAATGATTAAAAATTATAATAATAATCATAGCAACCTATAAATGTTTTCAAAATTGTTGAAAATCCTATAGGCCAGGTTTTTCAGAAATGCCCGATGATTAATGTGTTCAGTGGATGCCTAGCTCAGTGAGTGGTTCCAAAAATGAGACTCCTTGAAAGTATGAAGATGTGGCACCCTCTTCTCCCATCACTTTCTAACCTCCTCCCCGAATTTTGCGTGCCTACATCTCTAGCCAGTTGTCACTGGTTATTCACCTGCAGACAAGTTCTGCCCATAGTCAATCCCCGATACTGTTATTCTGCTCTGAACATGCAATGCTAAAAAGCAGTTCCTGAAAAATTCAACCAACGGGCGCTGAGGATATACAGTTGTCAATAGCTGAATGAGTATCATTACTGCAAAAGTTTTCATGTGTTTCATATACATATGCATACACATTAGCGGGATGAATAGCCAGAAAAGTATTAATAAGCTGCAGTGGAACCTGGACTTCATTCACACGTTTTATGGATTCTCATGTAAAACAGTTTAGTTTTACTTTCACCTATGTGGTTTTTTCTGCGTGTCAGGAAGAAGTGCAGAGGAATGTAATGTAATCTCTCCAAGTCTGAAACCAGGAGCTGCGTGCTAAGTTCTGGTAAGTCAGAGATGTACAAGTCTAATGAGGAAAACTGAAGATCATCAAACTGCTTAGATCTCTTATTTTTAAATAACTCCATATCCTAGGAATTTAAAACAAAAATCCTTGCTGGGCCCATCATTAGAAAATGTGACCTGAATATCTGTCCTGCTTTGGTTTGTGCATAGCTGAATAAAACATTATCATTTACCTATAAGTGTATTAAAACACTACATGAACGTATAAAGGTCTTGTACACTATAAATGTGCTTAGTGTTATCCTTTTTCTGTTTTTACACACACAGTTAAAACGTGGAAAAGAATTCATGTCAGAGGAGTGAGATATCTTACTGATAGAGCAGAAATACCAGCTAGCTAAGAAATTTGCTGTACAGAGCCACAGCCATATTCATGGAAGATGTGTACTTGAGTACTACATAGTGTAAGTTTTAATAACTGTGGTTGGCTGGTTGGTTGGTTGGGGTTTTTTGTTTTGTTTTTTTAAACTATGTCTTACTAACATGGCATAAAAAAGTTGTGCTTGAGAAGTAAACTGTTGGAAAATAAAACAATGGAGGTGTGTCTTTTCTACAGGCTTAAAGCACTTGCCTCTAAATTCATGCTTGAGCAAGGCGGTGGTGTACAGAGGCCAAAGACCACTCAGAACACAGTAGCAAATGTGACAGCATCAGCCCAGAGGGAATGTGAGACCAGGGCTCTGATTTTTTTACTGCCTTCTCATTGAATATGTAGATAAGAATTTTTGGTTCTTCTTGCAAAATGCCATTTGCCTGCTGGAGTCTGTCCGCCCGACTGCAGGCTCACAGAGCTGACTGCAATTGCGACAACTGACCTCTGACAAGTGACTTCTGTACTCACGACTGCAAGATGCACAAGTTTCGAGGGAACTCAGATGCGTCTGCTGAACAGAAAGCGAGAATAGAAAGGGAAAGGGAACAAGGTGTCCCCAAAACTCTCCATTTCCTAAGTGAAAGATTATTTTTTCTGAGTTCTTGGAGGTAGCAAAGAGCTTGATACAAGCTTCTGCACTTAGCACAGGGAGGCCCCCAAGCGCTATTGTGTTGTCAAAACCAAACCACACACATCAGATCGCACCGTCAGTGTGGCTACCCTTGAAAGAGGCAGCTGCGCGCTACCGTCTGGGACACGTCCCTTGTCACATGCTTCTGCTCGCAGCCTGGTGCTGGTGCTAGAAGCTGTGCCAGTGGACATCAAGCTGGGCTATGAAATAGGTCTCTCAAATACCTTTTTTGTTCACAGAATCACAGACTGGCAGGGGTTGGAAGGGGCCTCTGGAGATCATCTAGTCCAACCCCCTGCCAGAGCAGGGTCACCCAGCGCAGGCTGCACAGGGCCGCGTCCAGGCGGGTTTGAATCTCTCCAGAGAAGGAGACTCCGCACCCTCCCTGGGCAGCCTGTGCCAGGGCTCTGGCACCCTCACAGGGAAGAAGTTTTCCCTCATGTTCAGGCGGAACTTCCCGTGTTCCACTTTGTGCCCGTTGCCCCTTGTCCTGTCGCTGGGCACCACTGAGAAGAGTCTGGCCCCATCCTCTTGACACCCGCCCTTGAGATATTGATAAGCGTTGATGAGGTCCCCTCTCAGTCTTCTCTTCCTCAGGCTGAACAGCCCCAGCTCCCTCAGCCTTTCCCCACAGGAGAGATGCTCCAGGCCCCCCATCATCTTTGTAGCCCTGTTTTCTGGTTTAACCTTCTGGCCTGTCCGTGCTCCGAGCTCAGTACACAATCGTACAAAGCAGCACAATGCAGGAGGCAAAGTGTAGGGCCAGGACCCCACTCCTCTGGCAGCCACTCTTAGGTGGAGCACAGCTGCCTTTCTCCTTCACAAAGCTGTCAAAATCACATACGTCACAAAACAGACCCTATAGAATGAAGAAAAGATAAAAACAAAGCTTAGACCTTACTCATGTTTTCAATAACTGTTTAATATGCTCAGCTCTCAGGTGAGTGATGGCTGCGACATAAAAACTTGGACAAACCGGCACACGGTTAAATAGCAAAAGTTGCTGTGATCGTGAAAGCAATAAATACCAGTTCAGTATGCAGGAAGTGTTTATCGGAATTTAAAAGAGAAACAAATGTAAACAAGGAGTCTTAAAAGCCTCTGTTTAACTATTTTCATATCTGAGTGCAGCGTAGCTGCTCTACAGTATCAGTAACTGGAAGCCTGTGGCACTGTTCCATTCTGCGCTCATTTGAAATGCATAATGAAAATCATTTGTCTGATGTTCTGTTTGACCAATTATATGAGCAATTTCAGCTGCTGAAGGAACCTTCTTCTCCTTGTACAAATACTTCATCAGAAAGGTAAAACTCCGTATTAAAAGTACAATATATCTAAAACAAAACCAGATGTTATTTTGCCAAATTGGATTTTGTACTGCATTCATAGCTGGCTCCTGCGACTTAAAAGAAAGCTTATACCAGAATTGGAATTTACAAAAAGGATTATTTTGTTTGTTTTTCTGATGTTCATTTTAGATATAACAGAACCCGTATTTTGAATACATAAAGAAGTCCTTTTTGATCCCTGTATTTCTAACTCTCAAAACAACAGGAGTTTTTGAAATTAGGTGACCATTGAGTCGATTCACCTGATTAACTGCAGTAATTTATAGAAAAATACTTATACAAAAAGATAAATTAATGTATGCTATTTCATTTATAAACTCTATTGTAACGATCTATGGCTTATTTCAAATCTAACACAGTTTTTAAAAGCAAAGTAACTTAATCCATAATTCTTTTTTTGTCTTTTTTGGCTTTATTTTTATTATCTTTCATGCAAAAGCCACATGCAGACGTGAGGAAACAGAGCGCTAAATTGGCAGACTCTGTAAATCCCGTCATTACTACAACCAGAAACTCCCTTTACATTTTTTTGTAGGTAACTCTGACATTTTCACAGTTGATTCAAATACCCCAGAACAGTAGAGACAGCCATTTCCAAAAGAGAAATCAATTTTCAGGTTGTGTCTTCGAGTCATACCAAAATAGCTGAGACAAATTCTACCTCAATCTTAGCCATTGCTCAGCACCCAGATACGAACTGTCATGCATCATCCTTCACTTAGTTTTGATTAGACCAAAACCATCTTGCTGAGCTGCTGTAAAGGTTTTGCATCTCTGAATGCCTAATTAAACGTAGTGGAACATTAGACAGAAAGCACAACCAGGGTTATCAAATCTTATTCTTATGATCTTAAGCAAGCCATAAGACAATTCTTTTTTTTTTTTTTTTCACTTTAGTCCAGAGAGCATCCAGTCTATCAATCCTGTCGACATGCTGCAAAACAGTCCCAGCCACCTATAACCTCACAAATAAGTGTAAGAGACAGGAAGACTAAAATCCTACTGTGCGTTGGGTGCCATCAGAGTAACACAGGACAGAGCAAAGACTGTGGTGTAAGTTCCTGCGATGGTAAGGAACTTGTAAGGTGAAAATGCCTGGGTGCTCCTAGGAGCGGATTACGTGGCAGACTATAGAAAAAGTGGGGGAGGGAAAAAAAAAAAAAAAGGTTTTGAATCCCTTTGGGCTCTGCCAGTCTGATCCTAGGGAAATGCCCTTCTGTTCTCCAATATGATGAACAGTTTATCCATGGGTGAATACACATGCCAAGTAGTAGAGAAATTTATCGATAGCAGGAGGACTATCAGAGCACTTGTGTAGATTTGGCCAATTACCAATGCTACAAACAATCCCCTTCCAAATTCTACAATTCCCTTCCCATGTCCCCTTTCATCCCCCCCCGAAAATCCCGGAAGCCAAATTATATGTCAAGGGGAGAAAATGTTCTTGGCTTCTTGAGGCATCTAGGAGGAGAAACTTTGAAACATGGGATTAATTAAATGCAAATCTAAATCTGGTGCAACAAATCATGCAAATTAAGCATTAACATATTTATGACTGAACAATCAGCAGGAGCCAAAATGTGTGTAGATAAACTATAAATCATTACAATCATTGGCTAGTACAGACATAGCATATATTTATCCTTTTCAGTATTTAAATGAAAATATATAGAACATCTTGCACACATATACTTTCCTGATCTGTGTAACCATGCCTATGTCTTAACTGGCTTTACTGTCACCTAAAATTATGTATTCTCAAAAATATTAACACTGATGAAAGACCCGATACATTAATAGAAGGAGACAGAATATTATACAACGAAAGAAAAGAATATCCACTTTTCTTTTACTCCCAATGGCCTTTCCAAAGCAATGCTACATTATCAATCCAGGCAGAGGTGGCTGAACGACCCCTTGAAACACGATGGGAAATGTGGAACGAATGACACATCCCCAGGTTCCCGAGCACAAAGCCTCATGACTAGTGCTGGGGTTTTCTTTTTCTTTTTCCTTTTTGTTTTGAAAACCTGTATGTTATAGAGAAAGTCCAAATGTGTCTCAGCATGTTTAGTTTCCGGTTGTTCGTGACATACCATGTCCATCTTTCAAATCGGAATCACGTGAACAGCCATTACACCGAGGAAACCGTATTTCCGAACAAATATTATGCAACATTTTATGTCACTTCTGACCAGTAATGTTCCTTACATCGCTGATGAGGTTGCTGACCTCAACCCAGGGGGCTCACAGGCTAATCTTTGACCCCATTTTATGCCAAACATAACCTAAATGCTATGAATTTGGTATTACCAATGCTTTCCTGGTTTTGGTAGAAGAAACAGGTTAAACATGAATGTAAAAGCACAATGTTTTCTACAGCAGCTGTCCTGGGAGGCCGTCAGATATGAATGTCAGAACGCTGCAGACTTCTCTAAGTCCTCTGTCAGTCAGTGGGACTGGATACAGGAATCGTTAGAACAATATTATTCATCTTGCAAGAGAAGACGCTAACAGCTTTTGTATTTCCACTTTGAAACATTGTCAGCAATATGTGTGGCTGCCACTTAAAAGATGTACAAATGAGTTTACTTCTATAAAAGCACCACAATGATCCATCCAAGGCAAGACACTGAATTAAGATGTATCTTCCTAAAACTTAGGAGCTGTCGCCTAAATCCACTGATAAGAACATACCAGCCTGAGAATGGGATATGAACTTCTTTCTCTGTTAAAAATTGCCCAGCTGCTCCTCTCTGTTTTATCCTTCTTAGAAGTGTCACAGTTACACCAAATCTTTCAGTCTTATGACATCTAGCTCTCGATAGCCTTGAAGATTATTAAAAAAAAAAAGTTGTTTAAAAGCCAAATAAACAGCATTATTTGGCTCTCCTTTAACTGCTGTTTTACTGGCGCTTGAACATACTAAATTAGAGTGAAAAGATCTCCCCTAGCTAACTAAAACAGCTCTGTGTACCTCCATCGCCGGGAGTGACTTGACAGAAGAATGGCTGGTTGCATGAGGGAATCTGTGAACCTGAAAGGAGTAATCTAAGCTTTCAAAAACACAACCGATGACACATCATTCCTTTATCCTGTCAGGAGAGCCAGCATCTCTTGGAATAGACCTTCTGCTTCACTACTGTAGCAGAATGCCTCAAAGCTAGCTCTCACCTCATCTCACCATGCAAAGATCTCTCAAATGATACACTGAAATTTCAGCACCAGCGCCAAAGGCCTTTGAAGACAAAAGACCATTCTCAGCTCTCAGCTGAACAGAATGATATTACTCCAGAATTTGGCTACTCACTGCTTTTTTTAAGTCATGGCACATCTGTAAACTAGGGTTTAGCTCACAAGCCTCTCTACCAGGTAACAAAACAGCTCAGTGATGCTATTTCTTTTAAAAGACACCGACTGCAAAAAAAAACTTTTTCTGATATTGCTGGAAAAAAAAAAGTCAACCAAAAAAGTCATCAAAGCTGACATTGACAGTAAACTATTTAAAAATATGTGAAAATTTACACTTCTATGTAAGTTTTCAAAACAAAACACAAGTATGCATTTTTGCAGATGACACATCCAGGATACTGTCTGATACGAGATGTTTTTCCTTGAGAACATTTCAAAATAAAAGGGCCAAAACCTTAATCGCAAATAGAGTTGGCTGAATTAAAGCGGAGCCCAATATTGTCTTCTGAACTGGGAAACAGCCAAAGACGGGAATCCACTTCTACCTCTTCCTTCCCCTTTGACAGAACAATATTGAGCTCTCGGAATCAGAAAACATGCAGTTACACACATATTGGAAAGGTGTTTAGAGGAGGCCTTCTTTCATATAGAATTTATTTCATGTAAAATTTATACCTTGGACTTCTTAAAACAAGCACAGCAGCTCAATCTCAGCAATTCCTCTTCAACCTACAATCAGGGTAATAGAGCCTCCTCTCCCTCCGTCCCTTCTGCACCAAGAGCAGCTGTGCTCTGCACACCCTGAGCTACACGTGTTACCACACACTTCTAACCTGATTAATCGGTAGATTATATGTGCCAGCAGCCTCTATGTGCCAACAGGGAAAGTACATCCATGTTACCAACTATAACCAATGTTAGAATGACCCAAGGAAAACGTCACGTCACCTCCTTGCCTCTGCACCCCTTCTACCCCCAAAATTTCGCTCAGGTGTCTCGCAGTTGCATAACACCGGCCTTAGATATGAAATCACTGAGTGAATCACACAAATTATACAACCCCATGATACTAACAGTGATAGAGAAGTCAGTGCACTGGAGAGAAGCAAGAAATATTTCCAGGCAACAGGGACATATAAAATTTGCCTATTAACTTACTTTTCTTTTTTTTCTTCTTTTTTTCTTTTTATTTTCAATAAAGTAAAAAGAACTGTAAATGAGTTTGTCAAAAAGGACTGGAAGTAAAACCAAATTAGGTCTTGGAATCCAATTTCTGTCTAAACTTGATTTCAACTCAGTTTCAAAATTAAGAGTTTGTTTGGGGTTTTTTTTATAATTCCAAATGAATTTCTGTTTGGCTATATAGAGAGCATTTTTCTACCCACAACTCAGCGTGAAACTATGAGCAAACACAAACATGCAAGCTAGCAAAGCAGAATTTTTAAGACAGTTAAAATATTAATAATACCTGAGTGCCACTCTTTGCTCTGACATACTGAAGAAGAAGGAACAGGTAAAGAAAAAGGGGCCATGTCCTCAGCAATAAAAATCAACATTTTTATCAGGATCAGGATGACAAAGTGTACATTAGAAACAGCCGTCTAGTACACACTCTAGGAATTAAGGACCTGTGCATTACATTTGGTACTACAGTACTAACCAAGAAGCAGTTTTTCCAAGGTGTTATGTCTTTCCTGTGCTTGAAGAAGGTAGTCTCTCCCAAAAATGTCAAGCAGAAGAAATATCTACTCAGAACTTTACAGAAAAAAACCTCCACCTTTGAAGCTGTCACTAGCTTACTGTTATCACTTTTACACGTAAGATGGAAATTTCAAATAAATTTTCCTTTTTTTAGGCCGGGAAATACAACTGTTTCACTACTGCTCCTTATTTTAGCAAGAAAGACAACAGTTTTCCCACTCAACATAGCCCTCAAAACCCATCATTGACTTCAACTTGTATCCCCAAAGCAAGGGCAATTATTAAGGGCAGCTCTGTAATGTTTTCCCATATGGAATATTCCATATTTCCAATATTCCAAATTTCCATATTTCCATATATGTTGTCCATATAATGTTTTTCCACATTGCATCTATGCAATATAATTGATAAAATGACTAAGTGTACGTACATACAACAATGTACACACACACACACACGTGTATATACACACTCTCTTCCCACAGCTTGCACAACGCTTACTTTGCACAGAGAAAAAAGATGATTATTTGAAACAAACTGTCTCACAACTCTGTGACATACAAAACACCACGTATCTGCCAAAGTAAGTCCATCAGTCCATCCCTGGGCACAGACCAGCCGTTTGATTGATGGGAGATTGATTCATTATAGGCAGAACCCAAGAAAGGGACTTTCCTAAGCAGAATAAGGTAGTTGGCATTAAGAACGTAAAGTAAAGGAAGTTTACAGTGCACGGTGCAAAATTAAATATAAATACATACACCTGAACAATTTCACCTTATCTAAACACAAGTGGATGTGGTTACAAAGGCATTGAAAATACTGAAGTAACTTTACAATGCGTCTATAACTTAGATACTGAAGTAGTCTTAGAAGTGGCCTTTAATTTTTTTTTTTATTTTTTATTTCTTTAAATCGCTCCTTCATTTTCTCTTTATAAATTCTATACCTTTGAAAATCAAGGAACTCTTTCTTTTACAGTATTATTTTTCCTTCAAGATTTTTCCCAAACAAAAATCTTCAGAGCCTAAGAAAATGTTTAGAGCTTTTTATAATTAGAATTACAAAAAATCTAGTTTTATGTTTTATTTATTATTTTAGCATTGGCTCTATCCCAGCATAAATAGTCATATGTGCTTTGTATATGACAGAAAATGTATAACGTACTGTAGTCACATGCAACATTTTGGTCACTCCAAAATATACCAGAAAGCTTAGTTTTCCCACTTGATAATAGATTTGAGGCAAAAAATGAGGCTTTTCATATATAGCAATCACTTTCAGTCAACAGAGCATCACTTTTTTAGACCATAAGACAAGATAAAGTACAGCTCCACTGTCTGACAATCCTTTGCCTTATTGCTTTTCTGTTCAGTGAAAATATATTAAAACCATTTCCATCAAAGAATGGATTTAACCTCTAGAGAGGGTGCACATGTTGAGCGTGGGCTAAGGGCAGTTAAACTCTAGTGTATATGATTTCAGTAAGTAAACATATATCTCACAAACCTATTTCAACATTAAATTCTGCCTTTTGAGTGTGCAATTATGACAAAAGGATTTGATGTTGACATAATACAAAGGTTTTGAATGAGCTTAAAGTTTTCTAAGGCAGAAATGAAAACATGCACCAGTGGAGGAAGTGTTAATGCTTTCTGATATTAACCTTCGTATGAGTGTCACTGTGATTTCTGTTTCACAGTGCTGGCTTATCTGGTGTGTAATCATTCTCAGTCTAACTGCTTACGGGTATCTGTACACATCCTACACCTTGGTTGTTTTATATTTTAAAATACACTGCCTTGCCATTAAATAAAAACCTATAAATTTGTGAAAGCTGAAGAGCTATTTCATATTTATTAAAGATTTCAATTACATTACAAGTTCAAAGAGGAAAAGCAGGTCACATTTTCTCTTACTAATAAATCTAAAACACCCCCCCATGTTCTCTATTTAAAATGTCCTTATTAACTTCATGCAATACTTGAAAACAAACTGTTTACAGAAGCAGGCAAAATCCCTTGCATAGGGGGATAAACACATCCTTTCTTTACACAACATGCTGGAATACAAAGTCTATAGAACCTGGAGGTAGAAACCAAAACATTTTAACAAGAAAACCCTTCCAAGAGGACCCCACAATTTCCACAGGCCACAGCGAATCAATATTCAAACAACAGACATTACCAACCGACAGCTCGCCCTTGCATATAATTTTTCCAGAAGGCACCACTAAACACAAATCAAGACACAGCACGAAAAGTTGCCGACACCACCAAACCTCACTTTCTTTCCCTGGAGCATCCTCTAAGTTGCTTGGAGAGCGAAGAATTGGCTCACCTGCACCGGGGGGGACCAGCCGTGGGCACAGGCGCACTCTGACCACCACTCCCCCGGGCTGCCCTGTGGCTTGGCTGGGGCTTTGTGGGGGCTCTTCCGCACAGTGTCCCACAGAGGGACAAACTTGCTCCTGCTCTGGCTGGCACCCCCAGATCCCCAGGGGGGAAGCGCCTGAGAGCTATGCTGGAGCCCCGGCGGATGCTGGTGCCAACGACAGGCGCAGTGGGCATCCCTGGCTACGGGAGGCACGCTCCTGCCGGCGTCCGCCCCCTCGGACCCCCTGCCGCAGCTGTGCTGCTTGGGAAGGTGTGCGTGCATGGCGCGCCCAGGGCTCCCCTTGGCCAGTTTGCATGCAAGCGCTTCTCCTCCGAGACGCGAGGTCCTTTGCCGGGGCCTCTCCAGCCCCCTTGGCAGCAGCTAGCGGCAGGGCATGGCGGGAGCGGGGCGCAGCGTGAGCTGCTGGCCAGCAGCTCTGTGTCAATACCGGACTCCACTCGCGCAGCGACTTGACAGCATCCTCGCTGCAGGCAGAAGCAATCAATGCTCTGCGTGGCTGGGACGCGCGCCTGCATCCCTTTCTGGATGACAAACCACGGAGAAAAAAAGCAAAAAAACAAAGCACAAAGAACACTCTTGCAATTTTCAGGAAGATTTAGTCTTTTCCTAGCTGACCCTGACACAACTCGCAGGCGCCCTGCTGAAGCAGATTTATACGTACAAGCTTTCCAGGCAAAGTGCTTTCTTGTGGAAATAGCATCTAGACAAACTGCTGAAAAAGATACCCCTTTGCCAATGATCAAACCAGACGCGGGAGTGGTTTTTTCTCTGCATGCCTGAGAAGACCTTGTCAACAAAATTGCATCAGGAGATGCAAATGACAAGTTCAGGAAGAATGTTATCTGCCCTAAATGCTAAACCGTAGCATAAACTTTGGTATGTACTGATGTACGTAAACATAATGGAAAGAGAGCAAGAGGCTGATTTTAAAAACAAAGCCACTTAGAAAAGACCTATGCGACAAATTAACAAATAATCAGCAGCAATATATGAGAATATATTTATTTGTGCATAAGGGCTTCAGGATTATGATTGATGTATCATTTTCTCCTATTTTTTTCACCCTGTAGAAATTCTTACTGCTTGTCAATAACCTGCTGTACAGGCTTTTCTGTAAATCCCCTCGGGGGGGGGGGTTCTTACTAATACAATCTCTTTTCCTTAAATTTTCATCCAATTTTTATTTGCAAGTATTTGCTTTTCCTTCTTCTTATAGAAGTGTCAAGGGGTGTAAAATGTATGAAATCTGGGCTGAGCCTTTCAAGCATCTAAAGAGATTCAGGGATATACTCCAGGCTCGGGGGATAAGTCTTTAACCCCATAAGACTCAGTGGATCTTGGACCCCTCTATATCTACATTTTTTTGAGATTTTCTTTTAACCTAAGCCTGTCTCAGGTACTTTTAACCATAGAATATAACAAATTGCTTTTTAAAACCAAAGACAGGACTGTGTGACAGAGTCCTTTTATGTCTATTGGCGTTCAACTAGGATTTAAGCACACAAAAATTAGACAGGATTCATACATGATATGCATAGTTTTACTGTTCCAAAGACTAAAGCAAATTTACTTTTAAAGATTTCAAAGACAAAGAGAAAACTATGACTATCTGCAAATATACTTTCAAATGGGATAAATGAATTTTTACAAATGCTTTGGTGCAATAAGACTTGATTCAATGATTTAATTCCTCCTAAATTACTAACCTAAAATTCCTCAAAGCTTAGACTTTGCTAAAATACATAAAGATACAACCTGGCAGTAATTCTTAATGAAAAATTATGGCAATGCTCTAACAGTGGAGAAAATATTTTGACAACACTGTAAGTCAAATTGTCGCATGTGAAACTAACATCTGTTTTAGCTGTAGTTTCATTCAAGGTGCTTGTCCCACACTATACTACAATCATGTTATAATGCAAGGTTTACTCAGAACTTTGCTGAAAAGCTAAAATCATACACCTGGCTGTGTCCTCTCACATAACGAGAGCCCAACTGCAAGTACCCTCATAGCTTTGCACACAGTTAGGGTCACTTCACGTTTGAAAACCAAATATTAATGCACTTCTGAACTGCAGGTGTAGATACGGAAGCCAGCACTTAAAAATCTGAGCTAAGGGAGTCTACAAGGTAATAATTGCTACATGCAAAGTAAATGTAAAGATGCATAAGACTGAATCCATGTTTTTGCAATTCTACTCAAGCATAAGGAGTGAAGGTGTGCAAGATGTCCACAAAGCTGCTTTCCTCTAGTGCTCAAGGGTAGGTCAGCCCTGAGCACCTACAGGCTTGTCTACCAGAAGATAATCCAAATCACTGCTGCACCATTTCCAGCAGGACTACCACTATGTAAGAAATATGTATATTACCATTAATTGATGCTATAAACCATGTATGAAATAATAACATATTTATTTATATACCATATATATATCTAAAGACAAAACACTAACAAGACCAAATTCAGATTTCATTTTCATCATCATAGACCTGTATGAGCAGTGTCCATCAGCCTAATACCATTCGCTTTTTTGTCGCATACCAAGCTACCCAGTTCACGCCGGAATATACTGATGCTACTGCAGCTTTCTCAAATGCCAGTCAGAATTTAAAAAAAAAAACCCAACAGTTTAAATATGTCTTTCAAAGCTATTTGGAGAAATCTGGCTAATTGCAGAAGTCAAAAAAAGCTCATGTATAAATATTAAAAAGGCCACTCAAAAAAACATATAAAAAAAAATGAGGGCAAGCAACAACTACAACGCGGTTGGGGAGTGGAAACATTCTATGCATTCTGCGACCAGACACACCTCTATACTAATAATATTGGGTAAAGCCACCTGTACCAGAGCACTAAAATGTCTGTCCCAACCCCCCCTAGTCCTGTACTTTAAAGCAGTAGGTGACCTTTTAGCAACCTCACTACACCCCAACCCGAACAATGCAGGACTGCAAAGGCGTCCTCTTGACTGTAACGTTTATTCATATACTGTTAAAACACTGTATTTGAAATGGCCTCTTATCAGAACATGGAAAAATGTTTTTCAAAAGAATTTGACACCATTGAACTTGCCCTGAACCTACCCAACACTTCTAGGCTATTTCATACTTAGAAAATCTATAAATAAAAAAAAAAATCCTATTAATAAATGATTTAACTGTCCACATATTTTTTTAAAGGTTGTCACTGCTTACGTGAGACAAAACCACTTGACTATGGGATGTATATGTGCAACTAATTGCTTGACAACATGGTAAGATGGATTCAAAAGATGATGCGATTTCATCAGCTGTAATTGAACCATTGTATCAGACAGGATGGCACGCACTTCTGGGTGAACTTGGATTAACACATGGCTCAAATCCACATGCCCAACTATCACCCTAATTTGATAATAACTGGTGCACAAAGCAAAACTGAATACCGTACAGTACACTGTGTGAACTGTGTTTGACCCGATACTGTTGTGGAAAAATCTCACTAATTTGCTTTTTAAAATATTAAGTAGGCATGACAAAATGGAGCAAATAGATTTAGCTGATATTCTACCAGCACAAATAGCTGTAACTGGATTACAGTAATGTTGGACATACACCAAAAATAAACACTGAGAAGAGTTTGCTTCGGGCAAAAATGTACATATGGGAAACAAAAAGTGCATATGGGAAACGAAAATTATTAATAGAGTTCTGAAAGGGAAGCTAGAAGCATGGGCGAAGATGATTTAGAGGTAGTAACAGATTTTTCCCTCCAACCAAGAATGCAATGTTATGCAACCATAAAAAATACAGAATGAAAGAAGAGTAGTAAACGTGGTGTGGACTAGCTTATTTAGTCGTCCTAAAATTTCTACCAATATTTTTCTAGAAAAAAAAATAATAAGGAGAACAATTATTAATACAATAGCAAGGCTACTGAAATAAGTCAAATGCAATTTCTTTGCAACTATTTTTTTTTGGTTGGTGAAAAGCAATTATGCTCGTATAGAAATAATAGTCTTAGCGGTGACATAGGCTAGAAGAAATGATTGTGATTAGCCCAAGATTAGGACAGGAGCCAAGTGATCTGGCACAACTCATTGCTATCACAGGGTGCCCAGGAATTGCTTGATTTCCGTGACCAGCCTGTATGTAAAATTAAAAAAAAAATGCTGCATTTAATGAAACCAGAACATAAGGGGTGGGGAAGGACACATCTGAAATAAAACAACTCGGCTTCTATGTCAGGCCTGCCTACTCCTCCCTTCCTCCAGGTGTGCAAGACAAGAGAGGCACGCAGGACTACAACACCAAAAATAAAACAGCAAAAGGGGAAAAATATAATAAAAGGTGGTTATTTAAAAATTTCACCGTTAAGGAAATTTCATTGGAAATCTGTCAATGGTCTTTAAGAGTAATACTTTGTTTACTTAAAAAAAGTTGTACGATCCCCATACCCATTGAACAAATGGATGAATCTCAAGCTTTGAAGTTTTACACAAAAATATCAGCACAGCACTATGTGAGACGCAGCTCCCTGCACAACATAGCTACCTCTATGATCAAGGGCATGTTCTTTCCATTTTTATGAGAGGGCAGAAAAGCTTAAGGAGTTACAAATGCAAACATATCCGTTCTCGGTGTTAGCTGCATGTCCTGGGGTTAACATAACGACAATAATTTAGAAATCAAGATACAATGAAAAAGAAAAATGACAAGGGTTTGGAAGGGAACTATATCAACAGAAGAAAACAACCCTCAGCTGGGAATACTAAGTCAAAGTCAATCATGTCAAAGCTGGTGGAGAACAGAGCAGCAGGTTTACCAATTTCACATCCAAGTGAATCAAAGAATCATAAAATTGCAGGGGAAAGACTGAAATACAAGAGCATTTCCATGCCAATACAGAAACATCCCTTACAGGACCTGTTATTTTCAGGTAGAGGTGTGTAATAGTTTCTGAAGTTCTCTCCTCTGGAGAATTACGTGCACTTTAGTGCTTTAGTTTACCTTAAACTAGATTCATATAAAGCCATTAGGCAAAATAACTTAGATGGAATTGCAAAAAGATCTGTTTAGAACAGATAGATTAAATGAAGAGGGTAGAAAGGACAGCAAGGGTTGCTGCGACCGTCATTTTCACTATGCGGGAAATACTTACTGACGCCTCTTTTCCACGTGCTGTTGAGGACAAAGAGGGCCAGATTCAAGACTTTCCCAAAATACCTAAATATAACCTCGAACCTCCACCTGCTATCATGAGAAACAAAAGTCCTTTGCTGGAGTACCTTGGGCCAGGTAGTTTGAGACAACCACTGCTGAGTCCAAGATCGTTAATCCCTTTAATAACCCTTCAGTTTACAGAGTCTAATACCAGCACTTTGGCAAATTTCAGCCAACTTCTTTAAGATCTGATTCTGCATTTCCAATTTTTTAGGAACTGCATTTCATAACTTCAGTATCTGCCTAATATTCCAGCACTGGTTTGCACATAATAAAAAAAGGATATAAAGAAATGTTCATGGCTAATAGTTACTTAAAATTCACATCCCCAAGTTCGGTTGCATGAAGATATTCAGTACCTTAAAATATTCGTATTTGTCTCTCAGTTAAATTAGGAATAAACCAGCATGTTATTTACTACGGGTGAATTTTGATTTTGAAAGAGAAATTCAACTACGTTGGGTCTCCATTCAGGTAGTAACCTAAGCAGTAAAAGTATACCATAAATATGCAGGAGATATCCATAGATTAAATTAATCAGGATTTTTATTACATTACACACTGCATAAAGATATATGCACTGCATGCATTACATAAAGAAAGAGGACAATATAACCAAGCTAGAATTTTTGCAGGAGTACATTTTTATTCCGATGCTGGTAATCCACATAGCAAATAAAGAACACCAATTGCCAACCCAGGCAGCCTTTTTTAGGTGTAGTGCCTATTACAGCATTCTCTTGCCAACCGATTGCTTCCCATTAAAGTTATTTTGAAAGAAATTCACTTAAATTTATTAGCAGACAATGAGAAATTGTTTCTTCCCTATGAAGCTCTTTGTGTTATGTTCCTAATACACAATATCTTTCAAGAGTTTGGCACAGATCTGGCCCTGCCTTATTATGGGCCAGTTGTAAGCTTTCACTGCAGCTGAATGGAAAGCAGGGGGATGTGACTACACGGCACAGCCAAAGACAAGGTTTATAGCACACACTACTGAGAATTCCAGTTGCTAAGCTCCTTCCTCAGCCTTTGGAAAACAGCAACTTGTTTTAAGTGACTAACATAACTTTTACAAGAAAAGCAAAGCCAGTTGACTGGAACTCAACTGATTGAATATTAAAAGAACAATGAAAATCTGTGTTGTTTCTCTACAGATCTGGATTAATCCATACCTGGCCACCCCTGAGATTTCATTTCAGTTGAATACAATGTCTAAAAAGATTTCCCAAACAGAAATACCCTAGCGTGTTTTTGTAAAGGAATTACATACCTGTCCACGTGCTGTGCATTTCTATGACAAGGACAGCACATGAATCAAGAAAGGAAAGTACAGAAGCAAGATGAATCCTTGATGGCTTTATATTGAAAAAAACTTTACCCATAAACACAGTCCCTCTAGACATAAGAGGTTTGTATATATTTTGGATATTTATTCTTAATAACTGTCTTCATCACTCCGAAAAGAAAACCCAGTCCATTGGCATTATTGGGAGCACCCATGACATTACACCATATCTGCACCAGGCGACCTCAAGAGCCTGGACCGATTGCTCTTTGCTTTGGTACAGGTAGAAGCTATGGAGCTCCATGCAAGGCTGACGGGGTAAAATTCCAGAGTCTGTGTTACACAGTAGGTCAAACCAGATAATCACAATAGTCTTGCTAGCACTGTGCCTATGAATGAAACCAAAGTAATGGCTAAGATAAAAAGTAGTTTCCCTGTATTAGTGGATGTAAAGGCCGCCTGCTATTCATAGCTACGTTAGGATTCCACTTGGTTTTAGGAAAGAAGACAAAATTAAATATGCTCCCCAGAATGACACTTTGGAGAAAGAACTCCAGGATGCAGCAGGTGTTGGTTAAAGCAAGAGGAAACATGGTGATACAGGAGAGCACTTTTCTTCCTTTAAATTGTGAGGATGATTTTGATTTTTATAGAAACATCCAGGAAAGTAAACCCTCAGTAACAAAATACATGACTTCCCTCAGAACCACTTGCTATCTTAGGAAAACAATCTGGTCTATATACCAGGATCACATGGAAAGCACATGAGCTTGTGAAGGAAATAGAGATGATATATATTGTTAAGGAACAAATTGCATTTAGGTAATTCAAACAAGTCTGGCCTGTTTCTCCTTTTGGTAGAAATCTCTGATATTTTGCTTTTCTAATGTGTGATGGTAAACAGGATTGAAATAATAATAAAGGTCAGAAAAAATGAGCAGCCTGAAATTGAAGCCACAACAACCTTTTGATTTCATAGAACTACAGCCTACATTCCTAAAGGAGATGTCAGACCAAATCAAAGAACAGTTGAGGAGTCATATACTGAAAAGTAGGTAATGATGTGTATTGCAAGGTTTGTGTTTTGCTTTGCATCATTTATTGAAACAAATTCCAACATTTAGCTAGCAAAGCTGCTCTTCAGTCAAATAGCTCTTGCTCTGAGAAACATTTACCTGAGTTACTGCTAACTTCCATCTCCTTGTTTTCATCAGATTATTTCTATTCTCTAATTTTACTTTAAATCATTCTTTATCCCTCTCAGTAATCATTACTCTCAAATGAAAAGACCACTATAGCTCCCATGGCCTGTTTATCCAGTTTGTTAATTAGTCCTCGTAAGTCAGCTCTTCCATCCCACAAGCACTTTACTGTCTTCTTTAAACTTTATCCAGTCTAAAGTGTATTACACCTTTGCAGCTTTATGCGATGGCCAGCTGTTAGTGACAGGTTAGTGACCAGAATGCTATGAAAATAAACCAAAAATGAGCAGCCCCTGGAATACTGAAAAACAAGTTTATAAAAACAGTCCATATTCTTGGGGAGTCATAGAACCACGGAATGGTTTGGATTGGAAGGGACCTTCAAGATCATCTAGTTCCACCCCTCCTGCCATGGGCAGGGACACCTTCCACTAGACCAGGTTGCTCAAAGCCCCGTCCAACCTGGCCTTGAACACTCCCAGGGATGGGGCAGCCACAACTTCTCTGGGCAACCTGTGCCAGTGCCTCACCACCCTCATAGGGAAGAATTTCTTCCTTAAAGCTGATCTAAATCTCCCCTCTTTCTGTTTAAAGCCATTACCCCTTGTCCTAGCACTACATGCCCTTGTCAAAAGTCCCTCTCCAGCTTTCTTGGAGGACCCCTTTAGGTCCTGGAAGGCTGCTAGAAGGTCTCCCTAGAGCCTTCTCCAGGCTGAACAACCCCAACTCTCTCAGCCTGTCTTCATAGCAGAGGTGCTCCAGCCCTCTGACCATTTTTGTGGCCTTCTCTGGACTTGCTCCAACAGGTCCGTGTCCTTCTTGTGTTGGGGGCCCCAGAGCAGAACGCAGTACTCCAGGTGGGGTCTCACAAGAGCGGAAAAGAGGGGCAGAATGACCTCCCTTGACCTGCTGGCCACACTGCTTTTGGTGCAGCCCAGGATAAGGTTGGCTTTCTTGGCTGCAAGCACAGATTGCCAGGTCGTCAACCAACACCCCAAGTCCTTCTCGGCAGGGCTGCTCTCAGTCCATTCTTGGGATTGCCCTGACCCATGTGCAGGACCTTGCACTTGGCCTTGTTGAACTTCATGATGTTCACACGGGCCCACCTCTCAAGTCTGTCAAGGTCCCTCTGGATGGCATCCCTTCCCTCCAGCGTGTCAACCACACCACACAGCTCAGTGTTATTGGCAAACTTGCTGAGGGTGCACTCCATCCCACTTTCTATGTTGCCGACAAAGATGTTAAACTGTGCCAGTCCCAATACTGGATGTTAAACGGCACCGATGGACATAGAGCCATTGACCACAACTCTTTGAGTGCGACCATCCAGCCAATTCCTTATCCACCAAGTGGTCCATCTGTCAAATCCATGTCTCTCCAATTCAGAGACAAGGATGTTATGCGGGACAGCATCAAAGGCTTTGCACAAGTCTAGGTAGATGACGTCAGTTGCTCTTCCCTTATCCACCAATGCTGTAACCCCGCTGTAGGCGGCCACCAAATTTCTCAGGCACAATTTGCCCTTAGTGAAGCCATGTTGGCTGTCACCAAGCACCTCCTTATTTCCCATGTGCCTCAACATAGTTTCCAGGAGGATCGGCTCCATGATCTTGCCAGGCACAGAGGTGAGACTGACTGGCCTGTAGTTCCCTGGGTCTTCCTTTTTTCCCTTCTTAAAAATGGGGGTTATGTTTCCCCTTTTCCAGTCAGTGGGAACTTCACTGCACTGCCATGACTTCTCAAATAGGATGGAGAGTGGCTTAGCAGCTTCATCTGCCAGTTCCCTCAGGACCCGCAGATGCATCTGATCAGGTCCCATGAACTCGTGTACCTTCAGGTTCCTTACATGGTCTTGAACCTGATCTTCTACAGCGGGCGGTTCTTCATTCTCCCAGTCCCTGTCCTTGCAACTTGGGCGGTGTAGCTAGAGCACTTGTCAGTGAAGACTGAGGCAAAAAAGTTGTTGAGTACCTCAGCCTTCGCCATATCCCGGGTAGCCAGGCCTCCCGTTTCCTTCCAGGGAGGACCCACATTTTCCCCAGTCTTAACTTTTATCACTGACGTACCTATAGAAGCTTTTCTTGTTGCCCTTGACGTCCCTGGCCAGATTTAATTCTATCAGGGCTTTAGATTTCCTAACCTGATCCCTGGCTGGTCAGACAATCTCTCTGTATTCCTCCCAGACTACCTGTCCTTGCTTCCACCCTCTGTAGGCTTCCTTTTTGTGCTTGAGTTTGTCCAGGACCTCCTTGCTCATCCATGCAGCCTCCTGGCATTTTGGCCTGACTTCCTCTTTGTTGGGATGCATTGCTCCTGAGCTTGGAGGAGGTGATCATTGAAGCTTATCCAGCTTTCTTGGGCCCCTCTTCCCTCCAGGGCTTTATCCTATGGGACTCTACCAAGCAAATCCCTGAAAAGGCCAAAGTCTGCTCTCCTGAAGTGCAGGGAAGTGAGCTTGCTGTGCACCCTCCTTGCTGCCCTAAGGATCTAGAACTCCATCACTTCTCGCTCAGAGAAGGAAGTTATCGTCAATGCTTTCCAGGAACCTCCTGGATTTCTCATGCCCTGCTGTGTTGTCCCACCAACAGATATCAGGGTGGTTGAAGTCCCCACTGAGGGCCAGGGCTTGTGAATGTGAGGCTGCACCTATTTGTCTATAGAGGGCCTCATCCGCTTGATCTTCCTGGTTGGATGACCTGTAGCAGACCCCCACTATAGTGTCACCTGTCCCTGCCCTTCCCTTTAATCCTGACCCATAAGCTCTCGGTTGGCTCCTCATCCATCTTACATAAAAATGTTTGCAGCAAACAAAAAAACCTCCAAAATCCAAAAAACTTGCTGAACAATTTTTGTTTCCTTCAGAAATCTGGTCCCTAATGGTTCAAAATCCAGTATTTTTAATTCCTCTTTAAGGACCTCAAACACCTTTTTGTTCTAACTTCCATTTATTAAATGGCACTTTAACATTTTCAAACAAATTTTAAAGCGATGAAAAACTCAAGCTAGTGTGACCGTCACTCAAATATCCAGAGCATAGATGAGAAAGAACACTTTCTGAATAATGTTCCACTCACTCATTTATGTTACAAGACTACACTGAGAATCATTTCATAATGCTGCATTTGCCTCTCCATTGACTACAAGGAAGTTTACATGAAAAACTCACAGGATGATGTTTATGTTGCTGGTGCCCATGTTTAGTTCCCTAATGTCTATAAACCATTTTGATCTACCAATGGAACGTCATCTTCAGGCAAATGAAATATCAAGTAGTACAATAATTGACTGCAGTATATATAGATAGGCTAATAGATAATAGGTAGGTAGATAAAGCATTTACCATATACTTCAAACATGCCAGTAAAACAATCTACACATTACTGATCTGAATATATGCAAATACTTAAATTTAAATATAATTATATTTTTCATTTTTTATGAAGACTAAGAGTCAAGCACTTCACATGTCTGGGCTTGTCGTGGTTTAACCCCAAATTGTAACCCAATACCACGCAGCCGCTCGCTCACTCCCCCCCCTCCCCACTGGGGTGGGGAGGAGAATCAGAGAGAAAAGGAAAACTCGCGGGTTGAGATAAAAACAGTTCACCAGGACAGCAAAGGAAAAATATGAAAATATATTAATAATGATAATAATAACAATATATATAAGGATAATAGAACATATAAAACAAATGATACACAATTTCTCACCACCCGGTGACCGATACAGCCCGTCCCGAGCAGCAGGCAGGGAGCAGGGGTATCCCCCGCCAGCTATCCCAGAACAGCAAGTTACAGGGAAAGCAGGCGAGGGAACAAACAGCCAAACGAACGAAAAACAAAAAGGAAAAAATAGGGAAACAAAAAGCAACCCGAAGAGAAGCTTAAGGATTCAAACCAGTTAAGGGTCTAAAAGCCTCAAAAGCCTAAAAGCCTAGTGGCCCACTGATCGACCCTCGCACTGATCGACCCATCAGGCATGACGTCTATGGCACGGAATACTCTCTTTGGCCAGTTTGGATCAACTATCCTGTCTCTACCCCTCCCAAGTTTTGCATCTGCACGTTAGCAAAACCTGGAAAACAGCAAAATGTCCTTGGTGGTTCAGCAGCAACCAGCAACATCAGTGTGCTGTCACCGTTCTTCTCACACTAAAGCCAAAACATAGGAGCTGCTGAAAACAAAACTAGCTCCATCCTGGCCTAAACCAGGACAGGGCTTTAATACCAAACTATGCTACAGAATTTCTTACACCATTTTGATACAAGTTAACTACTTTGTGTTCAGTTTGCTTTCACTAACATTATATTATATCTTTCCTATGAAGATTACAGCAATATCCCATGCATTTTCTTCTTTCTACTTAGTTTCTTAGAAGTATGATGCACTAACATCTTCATTTATATGAAGGATTCCAGTTTAGCCATATAAATAATTTATATGTACATGTTACTTGAATTCCATAAACAGAATAAATTACTTGTCTCAAAGAAAGACCAAAGAAAGATATGGAAATAAATATGGTAAAAAATTAAATATAGCTGAAAAGAAATGTTCCTCTAAAATGCATTGTTTAACTCATGGAACTCATTCTCTGTAGATAAAACAAAACTTAAATTTACAGTCTTGGTACAAGATACGATTATAGTTCTTTTGTAATGTATATATAATGATACTCCAGGACATGAAAATAAATAAGTAAGTAAATAAATAAATAAATATTAACTGGGTAGTCCCAAGAAAAATAACAGTGCTATTGGCAGATAACTCTGGAAGAGTGGACTACACTTTTCCTAAATTTCTGTCTCCCTACCACTAAGCACAGAGCACTAGCCTTCATTAAACAGCTAATCTGAAATTATACAAAGAAAACTTCACACAAATGTGAAAGTATATTTTTAACTAGTTCAGAGTAAAACATGATGACACGTTCATCTACCATTTCAATCAAACATAATTTTGTTCCCTCATGACTAATGACTGATTAGTGAATTGCTTTTATGCCAAAATAACTGTTTCTAAATACGTTCTTAAATAGATATAATGATTGCAAAAAATTGCAACAGGAAAAAGGGAGCATATATCAACAACAGTGTTCCAGATTTCTTTCAGCCCCTGTATATATTGACTTGTGAAGGCAATACAGAAAGTTTTAGAGGAAGAGTTCAATGAAAATTTGTCATTGGGGAGAAAAAGGAAACAATTACTTGAAATCTCTAATATTTAGTGCTTCTCAGAAAATATTTTGGAACAGTGAAACTGAGCAGATAGTCTTATTTGCAAAGATGCTTCTGCAGCTCTGTTTTCTTCGTTATTTAAATTTTCTAGAAAGAGAGCTTCTGGAGTTCAGCTGAAGTTAAACTTGGAGATGGACATGAAGGGTAACAAGAAAGGTTTCTATAGGTACACTGGCAACACAAGGAAGAAGAAGGAAAATATGGGCACATAGTGACAAAGACATGGAAAAGCCTTTGTTGTGAAGGGACTTTGCTTTCTCAGTGTGTATAGGCAAGGTCTGCTCTCCGGCCTCCCTAGTCCCTACAATGAGTAGTAGAGTCCAGGGGTGGAAGTGCTACCTGCAGTACAGGAATATGAAGCTAGAAACCACTTAAGTAAATTGGATGCACACAAGTCCATGGAACAGGATGGGATGCATCCAAAAGTGCTTAGGAAGCTTGCCAACGTTGTAGTGAGATGTTTTTCATCCTTGAAAGGCTGTGGTGTCAGGAGAAGTCCTGATAACTGACAAAGACAAACATCACATCCATCTTCAAGAAGGGCAAGAGAAGGATCTGGGGAACTACAGGCTGGTCTTCCTAATGTCAGTCCATGGGAAGGGTATAGAGCAAATAAAAAAAAAAGTTCACAGTTCACAGATTTGAGGGGGTTGTCGATCCACCGATAGGCATGGCTGTCATTCAAAGGAATCTTGACAGAATGGAGAAATACACTGACAGAAACTTCATGAAGTTCAAGGAAGGCAGCGCGAAGTCTGGCACCTTGGGAGGAATAATCCCATGCAACAGAACTGGCTGGGGACTGACTGGCTGGAAGCAGCCTTGCAGAGAAGGAGCTGGGGGTCCTCATGGACAAGTTGAACAGAAGTCAGCAGTGTGCCCTTACAGCAATGAAGGTAAGCCATATGCTGGTCTGCATTAGTAGGAATGTAGAAAGGACGACAAGGAAAGTGATTCTTCACTTCCACTGA
This sequence comes from Phoenicopterus ruber ruber, assembly GCA_009819775.1. Classification (NCBI taxonomy): domain Eukaryota; kingdom Metazoa; phylum Chordata; class Aves; order Phoenicopteriformes; family Phoenicopteridae; genus Phoenicopterus; species Phoenicopterus ruber. The sequence continues at coordinate 213,088,701 of CM020215.1, forward strand.
GTATTATGAAAGCACATCTGAAGTACTGTGTCTGTTTTGGGCTACCCAGTAAAAGAGAGAGACGAACAAACTGAAACAAGTCCAGTGCAGAGTTATCAAGATGGTCAGGGGGCTGGAGCATGTGATGTATATGAACAGGATAAGAAAGCTATTTTCAGGCTAGGAAAGGGGCTAAGGGGCAAATCTAGCCGACCCTCTTCTTAAATGGATGGTTACAGAGAAGCCAGAACCAGACTCTTTTCAGAGCTGCACAGGAAAAGGCAAGGGCCAATTAACACAAGCTGCAGCAGAGGAAATGTGATTAGATGTCAGGGGAAAAAAAATTACCAGGAATGTGATAAAGCATAGAAACAGGTTGCCCAGAATATAAAACCCACTAATGCTTATACAAGTGTTGCAAATGCTTCCTTTACTCAACAAATGTCCCCTAGTGTAGAGCACATCTTTTGGTGTTTGACTGGTCAGTCAGTCTTTGGTGTCTCTGCTTGAGACACCCGGCTGGTATAAACCACATTAGAAAGTTACCTTGATGTAAATTAAGCTAATTATTTGATAGACGTGACAATTGTTTAATATTTCCAAAGACAACTAGTTGGCAAGAGCCAACTCAGTCTCGTTTACTTCATTCTTTCCTCCCAAATATTTTTTGAAAATACTGATTGTAGATCTTGGCAGGTGAAGACAAACTATTTCAGTCTGGAAAATTCATACTGTGGAACTGCCAACAAGCTGAAAGAACGTGAGAAAACTGAAGAAACTATTAACAAAATCCAAGATAAATCAGCCTTATGTTAATTATCAAAGGACATTCAACATTGCAAAAGAGGACGCCAGTTTGCACTAAATATTAGTAGTCCATTCTCTTTTAGAAAAGAAATAATACATTTTTCATCAACATCTTTTGACAGCTATTAGTAGATTGTCAGGGGATTACATTTTCGGAGTTTGTTGACAAAGCTTTGTTTCACAGAGTGAGAGGTGTATGAAAGTTAAATTGCATATCTTTTGTCTTCTAAATCCTTTGTTCCTTGTGGAGTGGTTTGCAGGACAATGTACCTATAAACAACAATCTGAAGACAGCAGTGTCAGGGCCCTGAGGGCACTATGAGGCCTGGCTGTCCCTGCCCCCTCCCCCAGGACCTCCCCCTGCCCTGGCCATGGCCCCGGACACCATTTCAGCCCAGCCTGGGCCCATCAGTCCCTGTCCCCGGGACTGCCCTGTGGGATGTGGTCTCCAGCCCTGCCACAGCTCCGCTCTGCCCCGGCGGGCTGACCTCCCAGCCTGGCCTCGGCCCAGTCCCCACGGAGATGCCTGGTGCCCGGGGCCGGGGCTGCCCCCGGCTGCCCTGCTCCCTGCCCCGGGGGGTGGTGGGACGGGGCCTGGCTGCGAGGCCTGACCTGCTGGCCCCGGGGGGCCCCCACAGCTCCTGTCCTCCAGCGAGCCTGGCCCACACAACGCCCTGACAAGCAGTTCTATTAGCATGGATTTTTTTTGTGTGTCCACGATCATGACCCACAAATTTAAGGAATCGGGTAATGAAATGCACAAATACAGTCCCTGGAGAACCTGCTCCCACGTGTTCTGTGCTGTTTGAGGACATCCGCACATATTTTTGTGTTACAAGTTGAAAGTAACCAGTGCAGATCTAGAAAACATTCAGAGATTTTTACCTCCTCACAGCCAAACAATTTACAAAACTTTTACAGGCATAAAATCATTTATGTATAGCTGGAATTTTGGCACCAAAATTCAAAAGCCAATCATCTACATAAAGCCATGCAAATAACTTCTCTATTGAATGTCTCCTATGACCTTCACTGGTGCATCTTCAGTATTTTCTTTTCTAAGACATTTGAGATTCACTTTTCTCTGGACAGATCTGTAAGCAGTGTTTTGCCAATATATCTGTATTTGTCATCCAAAAGCCATTTACCTGCCCAATTAAAACAGAGGTTCATACTAAATCAATATTAGAAGTTAATATTTTGCTCTACTGAAATAAGCAGCCTTCTGCTTCAACTAACACAAAACACACACCATGACTCAGATTGTATTTGAATTACCTGTTCAAAAAAGGAAAGCAAAATAAAAGCTATATTTACAAAACTACTGGAAGCAGAATCTCATTTTCCACAACAGCTCATATATTGAGACACTCATTCAAGACAAGGTTGCCATGGAGTCTAACAGAGAGTCCTGAACTTACTCTAGACATGACTCAACAGATTTATCTTGACCTGAAAACAAGTCTTTGCACTCTTCGGAGTATCTCAGTTTAGGATCCTGCTCAAGTTGTCCAGCAAAACCATGTGATCCTAGCCAACAGCGATGAGACGTTCTGTGCTGGGATGCCTGTGCCCAAAGAGCAGTGGATAGAGCATAGCCAAAAAAAAATGATTTCACCATTAGGAAAAGCCTGACAGTGCTCTGTCTGAGCTCATCTCAGCCTAAGCTGATTCCAGCTTTTTTAGCAGTGATAGCAATTGCCTAGCAATCAGGTACTTACTGCCTGAACTTGATCTAGCTTCATTTTGGCTGATAACAAGTGGTTATTCAGTATGGATTGAATTGTCCATGACTCTAAAATAAAACATGGCATGGAAGAGAGCAGATCATAGAACCATAGAATCGTAGAATTGTTCTGGTTGGAAAAGAACTTTAAGATCAAGTCCAACCATTAACCTAACACTGCCAAGTCCACCACTAAACCATGTCCCTGAGTGCCACATCTACACATCTTTTCAATACCTCCAGGGATGGTGCCTCAACCTCTTCCCTGGGCAGCCTGTTCCAGGGCCTGACAACCCTTTCAGTGAAGAAATGTTTCCTCATATCCAATCTAAACCTCCCCTGGTGCAACTTGAGGCCATTTCCTCTCGTCCTGTCGCCTGTTACTTGGGAGAAGAGACTGACCCCCCACCTGGCTCCAACCTCCTTTCAGGGAGTTGTAGAGAGCGAGAAGGTCTCCCCTCAGCCTCCTTTTCTCCAGGCTAAACACCCCCAGTTCCCTCAGCTGCTCCTCATAGGCCTTGTGCTCTAGACCCTTCCCCAGCTTCATTGCGCTTCTTTGGACATGCTCCAGCACTTCAATGTCTTTCTTGGAGTGAGAAAAGAAAAAAAATCCTCAAACCAAGACTTAATGGTCCTTGTCACTTCTAAACTAAGCTTGAACACACTTCACATTGCTTGCCCCCATTCTCAAACACACACCTTCCAGAATCTGACTCCTACCCTAATCACTTTGCTGAAAGGTTGACTGAAAGTTGCTTCATGTTCTTCCTTTCTCCGAGCATGAAAACACAGACAAATAAATCCTGCAAGACACATTTCAGTTTTGACAGAAACAAAAGAACAAAACAAAACCCCAGTAATCATTATGTTGATTCATCATTATAGACTTTTTTTTTAATGCCACCACAGAACATCCAGACTCTACTATACTACTTTATGTACAACATATAACATCAATTCAATAAATTCCATGACATTTGCTTTGTACTTCACCACGAAACTGAAGTGACCAACCTCACTCTTCCTTACTCTAGTATGAGAAATCGCTGGGCACATATCTTTGTTTTCCTTGCATGTATGTGGACAGATGACTGGCAATCAATATACAGGGTGTGCAACTATCTTGTTTTCTTGAACCTCTCCCTGAGCGAGGAACTGAGCCACCTCCAAAATCTTTCATAGATTAAAAAACATTCAGCAAAACCTAGTGAAATTAGTAAATAGTTCAAGGGCAGTCAAATATACATTTGGTGGTAGCCTCACTAGTTACCAAACAAATGAAACATTCTCAGCTCCAGTTGAGCTGCTATGTTTTTCTATTTTACTCATGTCAGCAACCCGCGGACAGTGCATACGCTTTCACGTAGACCCAGGAACCAGTGCTAAACAGAGGGGAAGGATCATCTCCCTCAACCTGCTGGCAGCGCTCTGCCTAATGCAGCCCATGGGGCTGCTGGCCTCCTTTGCTTCAAGGGCTGGTTCGTGGTCGATGTGGTGCTCACCAGGACCATCAGTTCCTTCTCTGCAAAGCTGCTTTCCAGTCAATTCATGAAAGGAGTCACCTCCCATGTAAGTACTTGAATAACTTCACGGCAGACCTCTGCTGTCAGTGTGGGTCCAGAGTGAAAACAAGAAATGGCAGCACAGGACTCTGCTGAGTGATGAAGGTATCCATCTGTTGAGGGCAGGAATTGGGTGCCAGTGTAGCTTAAACCAAAGTATTATTTTATAAATCCCATTTGCAGTGTTCAAATATCTTTACCTTGACTATCATACATCTGGAAAACTGTGAAACAATGAACCCACCAGCTGGTGCGCTGAGGAATGGTGTATATCAGGATGCATGGAAGAATTTTGATAGTAGGACTTTAACAGAAGGTTTCAGTCATCAGAAAAAGAGGTTAGGAAGGGAACATTACTTCACAAGTGGCCTAGAGGGCTCAACATAAACCAGTGGGCTCAAACACAGCAAATAGATGAGTAAATAGCACATGGATTTTGTCTGGGATTGTGATGTTTTAATGGAACCCTGGAAGAAAGGTTCCCACCACAATGTAGCAATACTGTCAATATGGCAATTATTTTCAGTTACATTTTTTCTCATAAAAGTTGTCAATTTACCTATAAAATGTAAACATATCATAGCATTCATAAGGCAACACCTCAGACCCAATTTAGTTTCAATCCTGAAAAGTAAATAATTTCATCTCATTTTTAAATCTACAAGCTTGGTGGGACATTAAAGCCCACTTAGCCAATTTATAATAAGCAAAACTCATTCACTGAGGAAAGGCTCCTATTTGCTTGGGCTTGTAACTCTAACCTTATCTCACAAATGGCTGAATGACACCGTAACCAGAACAAAGCTGGGCTGGGCACTGAACTACGCCTTAGCACGTATGCACCACGCTGGGTACAACTAGTGAGAAGATACAGAGGATTAAAAGTCTGTCTCCCTCTCCATGTGCAAACAAACACCACATTCAAACAGTCACAAGCAGTTCGGAATCTGGTCCTTAGTTTTTCCATCTTCATTATAGTCACATTTCTGCTTCTAGAGACAGATCTCATCAGATTCTAAATCATTCTGATTATGGTAATTTCCATATTTTACAAGACCTTTTGCAATTCTGTAGTTATTGATGTTAACTACAAAAAGAATAATCCTCAGTTTCTCCAGTAATGAACCACTGAGTTATCCCACGATATTATCTCCCCAGACCCCGAGGGCGACTTTGAAAAGAATGTTAGTTATCTCTAATGGAGATATGTAAACAGATGTTATATTTGCCATCTGATTAAGCTTTTCAGAATGATCATTAAAGTCACTTACCCATATGGAACATCATGTGTACCTACTGTTTAACTGGGCAAAGCACATTCATTGGTCTGAAGAAAATATACGATCTGTGATAGCTAAGGAAAGACGAGGAATCTGAACTTTATTTTCTCCATTTTCCTCTGGAAATAAATTAGAGTTATCTGAATGAAACTGTTTTCAAGGCTTCTATCTGAAGAACAGAGAGTGTGTGCAGATAATCAAGAAGATCTTACGGTTAAAATAAGTAAATCATTCCCTTGACTGCTGGCTTTGACCCCTTCTTCTGCCAAAGTGTTTCTATGTTCTGCTGGGGATGCCATTTAAAACAACACTATCACATGTGGTCATTGCATATGCCTAATTTTCTCGCTATTCAGTTTGAAAGCATTGAGTCTAATTTGTAGCAGGATCAAAAAAAACCCTAAAAAATGCAGCTGATGTCAACATGAATTTTCTTATATACTTCATGTGCTCTATAAGGCTGAGCAAATTCTGAATTATCAAGCGTGGATAAATCAAGCGTCCAAGATTAGTGGGAAGGTGGGTTTAGGTTTTAGGTTTGGGTTTTGTTTGTTTGGCTTTTGTTATTTCTCTGTGCTCTAGTTTGCCCTAGAATTGGTTGTCAGAGCGACCATGTTTTCCCTCTCCCCGACTGGTTCCCAGCTGCACTCCCCTTACCCTTTCTTTCCCAGAATCCATCTAGACAGATGGATTCGTATAACCACTAATGCCCAGTTTCTGAGCTACTTGGACTCAAAATGTAGCTTGTGTTAACACGGTGCTGTTCCCAAGCTAATACAGGCTGATTCTCAGTTTGGCTTGTTATTCTGGGGCATAAAAAAGGAAGACTCTGTGCTTCCAGTTCCAGTGCACAAACACATCCAAGGATGGAGCAGTTGTTACAGCGAAAGGCTGACTTCATCTTGGAGCTAATCATGCTTAATCCCTGGGAAAACAGTACCCAAGAACTTAGGTTAGCAGGAGGAGCAGTAAGAACCTTCAGCATGTGCAAGAAAAATGAGCTCTTTGAAGACTTAATTATTAGCTCTAGCAAATATATAGAGAGCCTGTGTGGACTCTGGATTGTAACTCAGCCAAATTTGTTTCCGTTTTCAGAAGAACTACCCATAACAAAAGTCATCTGGCTCTTCTAGAAGTGCTGGAGTGTCAGGAATACAGAAAAGAATTCCAGGCTTAGTTAGTTTTTTTTTAAATAGATAATGTTTTTTCACTCCTTCATATCAGTCCGTAAATGACTAAATCATTCTGGCTAAATCTGTGAAAACACAGAAACAAATGATCAGATCAATTACTCTGAGACACAGAAGCAGAGTGCAGAAAATTTTAGCTTAGCCTGTAAACATTATCAAAGCTACAGACTGAAAAGTGATTGTATAGGTAGAACCAAGCAATTCGAATCGTAGTAGGTGTTATCAGTTCTGCGTACCACACTCAGCTGTGATAGCTACGACGGAATAATTATAATGACCTTCTCTAGTTAAGTAACTTTGTTTTGTACTAAATCTCTAATTTACCCTAATCAAGCTTTTTCCTTGACATACCATTATAAGAAATGTTTCCTATATAAAATATATCATTTGTGTGTTATAGCACCAGTAATATAAAAAGAAATGTTGACTTTATTCTAAATCCACTGGATTGGCATTCCCAGAGAGCGTGCTGCATCGGGTGCAGGTTCCCTTGCCCGCCAAGCAGCTGCTCCTGCTGGTTCTGCTCTCCTCCACCTCCACCTTTCCCTCCTTCACTCTCCACATCAGCTCTTTTCAGGCTCCATTCCCGAAGTTTCTGATTACGCTCCCATTCCCCTCGCTCAGGTATCTTGACACTCACATCTTACCGTGTTTTTGCTATTATAACTATTTCTGTCGTAAGAGCAAGGTGTTTCCCAAGCCTCCTTCCTGCTCGCATTCAGATAGTATTGCTGATACTGAGAAATACATTATCATACCTTCACTGAGAGGTTCTCTAATGAAAACTAAGTTGGCACTTCTGTTACAAGATGCTTCAGCATCCGACTGAGGGTTGATAAACATATTAAAAGGAAGATACGCTAGCCAAGACACTTTTAAACACAGCTTGGATGGTGCTGTAAAAGGGAAACCAGCCACCAGTCACCAGTGTAGCTATGACTGGATCTAGCAAATTCATGCTAATTAATTTTTGTACTTCATTAAAGAAGCTAGGATTTGCGATTTAATAGGCCTTGGATTTTACTTTCCATCCTTGTCCTGTGGCAGTCCAGAGTCTAAGTATCTTAATGACAGTATGCAACCAATTAGCATAGAATTTCATTTATTATACTCGTGTTGATATTAAAAGTAATGAGATAAAGTGCATAATAATAAAAGCAGCAAATAAATAAACATGGTTTAGATGAAAAACACATTACTGTTTTTAGAGCCTTTACAGTATTTTATAAGTTTTATTCAAGGTTACCTTCTAAGATGGACCAAGGATGGTTACCACGAAATACACATTATCTGTCACTCGCTGATGTTTGGTTTTGACCATAAGGGTGACAATATAACTCATTTTAAAATAAACAGACAAGTCTATGTTATTGTAACTGGTACACTTGACTGATGATAATTTTTCCCCCTACTGAATATTCTTAATGACAACATCAGATTTCATTTTATTGTGCTGTTAGTAACTAATAAAAACAATAAACAAGGGAATATGAGTTTCCAAACAAAAAGCTGTTTCATTTAGTGAGTCTGTGCTGGCAAAGTCTCTGCAGTAGTAGGCGTTAAGAGCTGAACTTCAGCAAATACAGAACAAAACAAGAGATGAAAGTCTGTGCTGTGCCTCTGAGAGACTCTACATAGCGCAGGCATCGTTAGAAGGAGCCAACGCTCAAATCTGCAGTACGATAATTGCCTGGCACAAGCTCCCTGTGTTATTCTGCCCTGAACGCCTTTGCGCATCCAGGTTAAACCCGCTGCCAAGGGGAAACTGCAGAGAGGCACCGGGAAGGTGGCATGACGCGGTTCACGTAAGGAGCCAAGCAGTCCGCAGGAGCTGCTTTGGGCCGTTTCCCAGGTCTTTGAGATACAACCCATAAGCCTGAGGCGCAGCTTCAGTCAAATTTAGTCTCTCTCATACCACAGCCCTTGCCGCAGGAAAAACCTGTGCAACTCGCAGTAATATCCCTGCCTGCCTACGGACAGAGGCACAGCGTGCCATACCTGAAGCCCACAGCTGTGCTATGTGTGTGCGATGACACACCAGTCTGCAGCAGCCCTGCTTTCGGCGGGATTCCTTACGCCACCGTTTGCAAGCATCCCCAGCACTCGGATCTCGCAGATTTCCTAGCTCGGTGGAGTCCTGCCCCCCCCACAAGTGATGCGGAGTTTTGTATAGGTAGAATGAAGCAATTCTCATAGTAGCAGGTGTTATCAGTTCTACGGCTTTTATCAGTTCTATGGGTTTTTTTTTAAATTCTGAGGATTACTTGTCAACCCAGAATCAGGGGCTATAAAATCCAAATGGAAAGTCTCATCTACTGCACTTGTAGTACACAAATTTAGTTTCCCCACGATATCAAGCAAGCTTTTTGCACAAAAGAAATTTAAGAATACTTTGAAGTCCAGACTTCTCAATTTTTTTTTTCCTTACTAATGGTTAACACCTGATCTGAAAGCCATTTTTAAACTCTTTTGATCCCAGTCAATGAATTATGGCAGATTATTAAGAACAGTTCTATTTACACAAAGTGCATTTACATTTAAATTAACCTTATTTAAATGCAACTTTGATTATTTTTAATGCTAATATACCAATTTTAAAATTCCTTATTAATTTCTTTTCTCACCAAATGCATTTAAAAAAGGCAGCCTTGAAATAGTTTTCAAACTAATGGATACAAAAAATCCGAATAAATTTTGCACAAGTATTAATCAAACATAATGATTCATTAAAAGCAGTTTCAAATGATTAAATATATAAAACCTGACACTTTCCAAGATGGGCCTAGTAAATAATATTATCTTTGCTATAAATTTATTTTAAAAGTGACTTTAATGAGTAAACCATCTTTTTCCCCGCTCTTCTGAAGAGTCCTTTAGAGTGTTGCTCCTAAGTGTCAACACAATACGTGAATATTTGAGGTTCATACAAGTCTATCAGCCTCCTGAAACAGTTGGAATGAATACACAGGATGCCCTTGAGATAGAAACTTTCCAGGTTTCAAAAACAACATTGAAAATACAACAATTTTATCTATCTAATTTTGCATGTAACTACCTGCATATGCCAGCTTGTGTCCCCTTAGTTAGTGTTCACTGGTTGTACAGACACTCGACCCAGACCAAAACAGATACATTATTAAAATGTATTATCAAGTGATTGCATACTTGAAAAGGTCACTGTACAGACTACAAAGCAGTACAGGAGTCACAAAAAAAAAGGATTAAAATTAAGCAAAACCAACTTGTATTTTTCAATATTGTACACTTGGCCTAGGAATATGTTTGCCTGCAAAACTGCTACACCTGCTACAGCAAGAGAAATGTTTTCAAAAACATTTAAGAAATGTAGAAACCCATATCACATTCCTAAATGTTTCCTCCAAAATAAACTGAGTAATTATTGATTTGTTTCCTACATTTCCTCGCTTGGCTTCAACATTTTCTATACTTTAGGATATATGCTTCCTATTTCTCCACAGACTGCAAGAATTAAACCAAGAATGGAAGTTTTTGGAAGTTAACTGTTGAGATCAGGCACATTGTTCAAAAAAAAGGAAAGTGTGCAAAAGAGCTAAATATAACTTGCAGTTACATAGTATCTTCAGAAAAAAGGAAAAATCCTGGCACAGAGTAACCTAATCTACATTAAGCTAAGCACTGTGGATTGGGGCAAGGAAGGATGAAAAGTTCCCAGTTATTAACAACAGAGAAAAAAAAAAAGCCAAATAAATTAGAAAATACAATAATGACAATAATTAGCCTAAAAATTGCTAGATAAACTCAATAAAATAAATGGAATATGTTGAATGGCAGAGCAATGATGTCTTTTTGGAGACATTTTTTCAACATCAATCTCACAAGAGTTTTCTCCTCTTCTGGGCTCAACTAGGGCCAACTGAACCAAACTGGAGACTCAAATTTGTAAAGAAAAAAATCAGAAGCAAAAGCACACAGCTGACATCCTGACAGCCACTACAAGAATTTAATCATTGGAACAGCTTGTCCAGAGAGGTTGTGCCATCTCCATCCTTGGAGATTTCCAAGACCAGGTTGGACAAAGCCCACAACAACTGTCTTTGAAATCAATATTGACCCAGGTTTGAGCAGGAGGCTGGACTAGAGTCCTCCCAAGGAGGGCTCTAAAAGCTAAATAACAGGGTATATATGCTATGAATCTTAAATACCAATATATGAGGTTTAAACCTTTATACATTTATAGAATCATAGAATAGTTTGGGTTGGAAGGGACCTTTAAAGGCCATCTAGTCCAACCCCCTGCAATGAGCAGGGACAACCTCACTAGATCAGGTTGCCCAGAGCCCCGTCCAGCCTGACCTGGAATGTTGCCAGGGATGGGGCATCTCCCACCTCTCTGGGCAACCTGTGCCAGGGCTTCACCGCCCTCATTGTGAAAAACTTCTTCCTTATGTCTAGCCTATATCTCCCATATATCTATATAGAGAAGAATATTTAAGATATCAGAGATGTTTTCTGTAGTATACATACATACATAGTATATTTCTATTAAAATACTCTCCACCCAGCTTGCTGTTTTTCTTTTTTTTTCTTTTTTTCCTTTTCCCTTACCCTTTTTTCCCCCCAATATTTCATACTCACAGATATATTTGTCCTTCTACTTTCTTTCTGTTTTATGAGGCTTATCTGGACTACAAAATTCTGAACTGGATCTCAAATACTTTCTAATGTTCACAAATTCATTCCATACATTTTTTTTGCATTTTGTACTTTTGAGCTTTTTGTGTAAGCAAATTTGCCTTTCTGTTGCCCAGTAGTTGTGTGACTCCCTTTTAAAATTTCAAAGGCAAAATTATGACCACTGGGACAGAACATTTTTCCAAATATTAAGTATCACACTGAAGCATGTGTTGCAAATAATCTCTGTGTGTTTCATTTCAACACAGAGATTAAAGAGAAATTGCATTTGCTCAAAAAGGCCAAATCATGCTGCTGGTTTTCCAAGATTAATATCTAAAAGCTCACAGCCTTTTCGTTCAGCAATAATGAAGTGATATCTGATTAGAAACATGTGCAAAAATAATTTAGCTGAAGGAATGAGGCACACAAAGGTGTCAAATCTTCAGACAGTCAAGTAATCTCAGTGCCAAATTCTGGCTGAAACCAAGACAGATCCAACTGTGCTCCGACTTGGCCAGTGCTTGCACAATGGGTTGAAGGACTGGAAATGTGCAACACACTTTCTCTTCAAACACAAGACAGAGTTCTGAATTCTGAAAAGTATTTGTGCAGACAGAGACAAAGCGTTTCTTTATCCTGCTCTTTCACACTCTTAATCTGATGTAACAGGATCATTCTCAGAAGCACGAGCATATTCAGCTCTTCAGTTTTCATTCAGCATTTCATATATTTTTCAAGCAATGAGAATCTAAACTTGCTGCAAAGAGTCAAGAAAGTACGAATTCTCCATATCCTGCCACAGTTGTTCCATCATAAACCTCTCAGACAACCTCTCCATAAAAAGAAATTCAGAAGTAGGTAAATATTTACCAAGACAGTGAAAGTCTATGTTCCAAGTCTTACAGGGGTTTCCTCAAGAAGGGTGGTGAAACTATGAATTTCAAACTTTCTCGAAGATTCAAACAAGAGAGGATGTAGCTTTAGTAAACAGGAAGGTTAATGGCTTCATCTGGATAAAATTTAAAGTCAAATTTTAGATCAAATCCTACCCCTTTTTCACGAGGTTCACATACAGCTAAATCTGGACAAGCAGGGTTTGTTTATTTGATATTTTAATACAAAGAAAAAATTGTCATTAAGGTGTCCCGTGGATGAAGAAAGTAAGATGCAAATAAACTTTGATATGAAAATAAATCATTGCCAGTTGCAGACATTTCAAGGGTTAATAGAGCTATAATTTATGCTGGAATTCTGAAGTCCCAGTGTCTGTTCATAATGCAGTTATTTTACTTCCCCCTACGTTATCTGTTAATTTTTACACTGAACAACGGATGCAGGTACTGAATGACCTGGTCAAAGCTGGTTTACATTGCTCATCTGTGAATTAAGCTAATCTGTACAAGTGAAACCTGAAGTAAGATTGTGCGCACAGGAAATTTGCAGGTGCTGTATAAAAGACATAAAAAATTGTTACTAAGTCCTTCCAGTTATCAGTGCGGTCTGTGACTTTGGCACTATTATCGCTCAGAGACCTGATGCATACTGGTTTTACTCATCCTAGAAAGGAAAAAATACCAATTTCGGATAACACCGTTTCTTCTAAAACTAAGGGAAATGCTTCAAAATAGATGATGATCTCCCAGAACTGCAGTATCATCAGCGTGGTTCTGGTCGTGGACCCCAGAGCTGGATTTCTGGTCATGGTCTCTGTCACCGCAGCCTCTGGGGCAGCCACATGGAACAAAGACCCTGGGAAGGCACATGCTTTGCTTCCTTCCGTAGCTCTACCGTCCTCTTTGGCTTTTTTAAACTGTTACTTCTGTGCTCTCCGCAATACTCACTGCCTCTGCAGATGGTATCACAGCAAAGGGAGTCCTCTCCTCTCATTCCTTCTCCTGGAAACAGCAGGTCGCTCTGCAGAGAGCTTGTAGAAAAGAGGTCTGGCATGTTTTCTTAATACATGAATTGATCTGTCAGTTAACTCCTGCCCACACAAATGCCCCATTATTTGCCACATTTTCTGCTGCTGTGGCTCAGAGGTATTGTTCCTGGCACTGCAGCAGAGCCTCACTGGCTATAACTCGGTATTTCTGGTTAAAGGCATTTTAATTCTTCATGAAATATTCTGTTTCACAGTTTTGCATAGGAAAACTATCAATATATGCTACAAAAAGAATCACAAGGAGGACAAGAGTTTTCTTAAAAATATGGCCTAGGGCTGCAAAATAATTGAGTTTGGTTTTTGGGTTTTACTACATTGTGTTTCTCCATAATCCAGGTAAAACCTGATGGTTGCTACATTGTTTGCAATAGAAAAATAACATATTTGATTATCTATATCTAAGCCAGTCAAGTAAAATGATGCATCCAGTTAACCTCTGACCTTCTGTTTATACACTCCTAAAAGCTTCCATCTAAAAGACACAGCAGCCAGCATGTTAATTGTTTTAATTAGGGAGTACAAGTAGAAAACACAAACAGAAGCCAACTTCACCATCACAAAGAGCATTACATTTAGATGAGTGAAGACCAATTATAGCAAATTGTTTCGAGGATGACATTATCTGGTGGAAAAACGGGGGATAAAAAAAAAGGTCAATATCCCCTAATTCCTGTGCTTCACCTCAATACACATCCTGTGGCCTACAATGTTCTTCTCCAAAAAGAGTCCCATTTCCCACTTTTTCTCTCAACTAGAGCTTGTAGGCAACTCATCAGTTCAAAAGAAAGGGCGTGACAAATTTTTCAGCCCACACTTGACCACTCTCTATTAAACTAACTGCAGTGGCTACAGAAGCCACAAGATGGCACATTGTTTGTTCCCTGCTTCTCAGAGTATAAACAAAAGACCCTGTTAGGAACCAGAAGGATGAACCACTGCAGCTTTATTAGCCCCATTATCTTTTCAACCACAAACGCTTTCCTCTGAGTGCAGCGTCTAAGATTTTAATTGCAGCAACTATTGAAGTTTCAGGAAAAAAAAATAAAATTTACGGGCATCATTCCCACCTCCAGAAAATATACACACACCATGGTAGTAAAATATTACTGCTTTTACCTAAAAGGCTGCTGCAGTGTGTTCACAGACCTATTTTGGTTAGAATAATCTGACTACAGTAGACAAAACAGATTTGTAAAACTATCCGAATGATCAAAACACTAGTACAACACGCAAATCCCAGTGAATATAGTATATAACTTGCTTCCTATCCCTCAAATTCTTTTATTGAATGCGTTCACCACTTAGGCAATATTTGGGAATCCTACACACCTACATCATTACTACAGCACCGTTGATGTCCGTCCTGTTTTGTGAACACATTTTCTTCTCCATGGCAACTACCTGAAGTATGACAAGTGACACGAACAACTCCATGGAAGCCCTATATGAGGAAAGACAGTCATGTTCATTCCCATGACCTTATTCCCAAATCCTACTCAGCATTTGAGATGACCACAAGTAACTGTATTTCATGAAAGTTTTCAGGGATTGATGTAGCGTTTTATTCTGTATTGGAATGAAAAGGACATCTCTGAACCTGGAGGAGGCGGGGAGAAAAAACAGGACAGTGACTGCTTTCTACTTCAGTCCATCTCTGTGATCCTTCTTGCCATCCTTAGTATGAAATCCTCCTTCAGCTTTTCTAGACACAGTTTCTGGCATCATACAGTGGTTTGGTATCACACTTGTCCCAGTTTCACACACTGAAAACTGTGTCCTGAAGAAAACAGATATGAGAAACTTGAAAGCAAATACCAGCTTTGCTTCTGCCATAGTTCACACTAGACCAGGATGTCCAGAAAGACACTCTTTTAGACAAATAGACATTGACTGTAAAACTCCAAAGGTCTCTTCTGCGTGTTTTGCAGGCTAATTTTACTTTTAACACAAAGAATATAATTATGAAATGTATCTATAAACCCCTTTCAAGTGAGCTAGCAAAGCAATACTCCAGCTCCCTTAATAAAAACTCTTTGAGCTGCAATGTTTCTAGGTTTCAAATATTAAAGCTACATTTTATGTGGTGCTTATCTACCACAGTGACAGGATTCTAAAAGACGGTTTCCAATTCAATCCACAGCAGTCCCATCCACTGCTTATTGATGTTCCTAAGCTTGTGTAAAATTATATCGTGTTTTCTTTCCGGTCTGGGAATATTTCTCTGTTTTGGATTTTATTAAGCTTAGTAATCTAAAAAGCTAAATATCTTATGCAAGTCAGACTGCAGTCAAATGCCAGAGAGGAGCTTCATGAGATGCAATGCTGTTCTCCAGCCCTACCCCCTCTGAACACTTCAGAGGAACAAAGGAACCTAAAAGGACAGGACACAGCTACAAGTTCTTACCTTTACTATATTGTTTTCTAGAATCAATTCTTCAAGTTCACCAGCAACTTGTATGTGATGAAGTGGTACGGGAATGTAAGTATTTAGAAAATCATTTGGTGCACACTATTTATCCTTATGAAATGTTTCATATCATTCTTAATGGTGCTAACCCAGGTCTTTTGTAATATTGACCTATGTGCATTTAGTGTAGAAGTAGTCTAGAAATATCTATATGACTATCACCCAATATAGTAGATTAAGACCAGTTATTAAGGGAGTTGCAGCTTCTGCCTCCGGAAGATAACTGCTTTGTATGTGTGAAACAAAAGAAACATGCTTTTATTGTCTCTGGTTCTTTGCTTTTGAAACTCCCTACTTTGGCACTTCAAAAAACAAAACCAGAAGGCAAGATGAAGAAGATGACAGCAGGGGAAGACTCAGGGAGAAGGGGAAGGAAGACTGTATTTCTTCCTACAAGGGTTTGTTGTGGCCATGAAAGATTTATGCAGTAAAATAATTATAGATAGTAGTTTCCTTTCCCTATCTAATTAGAGCAAAATTACATTAAGAAATTGAATACACTTTTTATTCCATTCAATTCCACAATAAGGGACAGTAGTGTTCAACAAACTGCAATAGCTAGAAGAAAAGACCTACTACATCAAGCTGCTTTCAAACATAACTCGTATGGAGTAGACTCAAAACAACACAGATTTTTTGCACACAACTGGCGGCACAGCATGTTGCATGCAACCAATTGCAAGTTACATGAAAAGGAAAATGCTTAATTTTCCCCCCCTGTTAAAATTATACCCTGCAAGATTTTTATGGCAGGCAATCAGCTTACGTTGAGGCTAAATACGTGGCACTCTCCATAGTGAATACTGACCCTTCAGGGGAGCTAAAGACTGGAAAAGTGAACATACAATATGACATGCACACAGCATACGTGATCTTTAAGTAAAAATTGCTGCTATCATGATAGCAGCTGTGAAAGAAAAACCTGGGTTCACCATGAAAAGGGTTCAGGAGAGACCTTGTTTAGTCAATGAAGAACTTCCCTGAGTTCTCAGACTTCAAGGAACTTTAAACATCAGTTTTGAACATGTGCAGTGATAAAGGCCTATACAGTAAGAAGGGCTCCAAACTCATTATGAAGCACAATTAAAAGCAGTCTCATTTGACTGTCAAGAAGAGAGTAATTTCTCTTGCTCAGAGGCAAAAAAAAAAAAATCATAGGAAGAGGGTACCTAAAAGGCTGTTTCCAGGCTGAACTTCTGTCCATTAAAGCACGTGCTATTGCAGGTGAAATACCTGCTGAGGTTAGTGAGATTACAGAAACCACTTGTGCTGTTTCATAGAATCATAGAATCGTTTTGGTTGGAAGAGACCTCCAAGATCATCAAGTCCAACCGTTAACCCAGCACTGCCAAGTTCACCACTAAACCGTGTCCCTAAGTGCCACATCTACACGTCTTTTAAATACCTCCAGGGATGAGTCCCTGGTGCTAATCCAAGTCCGCAAGGCATGACAAGGAGCAGAAAGTAGCCGTCCCAATCTTAGTAAAGCAGACTGAACTTCACCGTGAGAAGACAGTTTGATTCATCACTCTTTAACCAAGTTTCCCAAAGCAATAAATCCAATCACCACTATATGTTCATCCCCAAACAAATCTTAAGTAGAAATATTTTAAAAGGGCTCGTCTGACTGTATGCATACCTTATCTAAGGCATGATGAGCCTGCTTATGTCTGGCAGTTTCTATTTTTTTTGCTTCTCACAGGCTCTTCAAAGCATACTGCAAACTGAATAATATTACGATTTTTAATAAAAATTTACTTAAACTGGAATAAACTCAATTTTTCATTCTCAGGTGTTATAAGCCATGATAAAATCCATAGTCTGCTAAAAAAACTGTCATGGTTTAACCCCAGCCAGCAGCTAAGCCCCACATAGCCGCTCGCTCACTCCCCCTCAGTGGGATGGGGGAGAGAATCGGAAGGGTAAAAGTGAGAAAACTGGTGGGTTGAGATAAAGACAGTTTAGTAGGTAAAGCAAAACCCACACACAAGCAAAGCAAACCAAGGAATTCATTCACTGCTTCCCATGGGCAGGCAGGTGTTCAGCCATCTCCAGGAAAGCAGGGCTCCATCACGCAGAACGGTGACTTTGGGAGACAAACGCCATCACTCCGAATGTCCCCCCTTCCTCCTTCTTCTCCCAGCTTTTGTTGCTAAGCATGACGTCATATGGTCTGGAATATCCCTTTGGCCAGCTGGGGTCAGCTGTCCCGGCTGTGTCCCCTCCCAATTTCTTATGCACCCCTAGCCTATTTGATGGCAGGGCAGTCTGAGGAGCAGAAAAGGCCTTGACCCTGTGTAAGCGCTGCTCGGCAATGAATAAAACATCCCTGTGTTATCAACACTATTTTCATCACAAATCCAAAACATAGCACCGCAGAAGCTACTATGAAGAAAATTAACTCTATCCCAGCCAAAACCAGTACAAAACAAAAAAAACCCTCAACGGTCTGTCAAAGATACTATCTCCCAATCAAATGTAAGAACATAAGAACAGCAATACTAGTTGGACCAAGTGGCCATCTCCCCAATATTCTGTGTCCCACAGTAGCCAGGAGAGGAAAAAGAACAATTCCCACCCAGTTTCTGTAGCTGGATGTGCTGACTCCTGCTCTAGGAGCTCATCTCCCACTCTTCTGTATTAGCAGAAAGGAGAGTGGAGGAAGGTTACTACCACAATTCCTTAACCAAAATCTGCACCACCTCAGGCACCAAACTTTGGAAATGGGGCCTTCCTCCACCCCAAGTAGCACAGGAATATGCATAATCGCTTTAATGCTGTGTAACTCACCTAATGCTACCACCCGGCACCCTAAGTTTATCCACACGACATAGCTGCTCTATCTAGGTGTGCACCTCTGTCATCTGTCCCTCTCCAGCAGCTAACTTGGATGAGCTGGAGGACGGAGTGTCTGAGTGGTTGTAGACGGGGCAGGACTCTCTCTGCTTTGGCTGTTGCACCTGAGGATGTTTGTTGATTTTACCAAGCTCAGAGACCTTCTGGACTATGGCCTGCTGGGATCCATGGCCCCCATGCCGTGTGAGGTTGGTAAAACACTGGCACAGGTTGCCCAGAGAGGTGGTAGATGCCCCATCCCTGGAAACATTCCAGGTGAGGCTGGACGGGGCTCTGGGCAACCTGATCTAGTTGAGGATGTCCCTGCTCATGGCAGGGGGTTTGGACCAGATGACCTTTAAAGGTCTCTTCCAACCCAAACTATTCTGTGATTCTATGATTCTAAGATGGCCCCTATGCTGCATCTCCCCATCATTTGCTTCAAGACTTGAAAATCCCCCCTAATCCTATATCCTCTTGCCTCAAGGTTACCCCATTGAAAGGGTAACTCCTGCCTGCCTGTCCTTCCATTCCCGTTCTCTTCATTTCTGGTCATGTTGGCCATTTTTTGTGCTCTATTCTTTTCCTAATAATTTCTAGTATAAAAGAAGGGGTTTGGGGGTTGGGTTTGGGGGTTTGTTGGTTTTTTTTAGCACTAATGAGGTGACCTCATCTGGGAACTATCATGACTCTAAGATCTCTGTCCTAGGCAGTCAGAGCCCACCATGTTAATTGTTCACCCAGTCTCCCCCACCGTGCGCTGCTTTACAATCATTCGTACCAAGTTTCATCAGCCATTTTATGTCACAGTCTTTTAAGATCCTTTTGCAATTCATCATCCAGGCTGCCTTTGCTACCAAAACTTGCAATTTATCATCACCTAATAAATATAATTCTTGGCTATTCATCCCAAACTCAAATGAGGCAATATATGAACCCAACCTGTTTTACTCTTTTTCCCTCCTAAGACTCAATCATCTCCACTCAAAGTCAATACCAAGCTGCTACAGAGATTTTGCAAATCATTTCATACATATGATAATATGAAGATTCACATAGTATCATAAAGTTTGTCTTGTTTATATTGAATGGCAAATCTACCTGTATTTCAGTATATATAGATTTTTCTGTCTTAATTATGACGATATTTTAGATCTCTCTATCTCAGATTTACACAAAGTTACCTCCTCCAACAATTTTGCCTCCGCTAGCACACAATAATGATGGAAAGATAAAAAACTTACCTATTTGTTTTTAATCAAAGTAATATGTGTTATGGAACATTTAAACAGAACTCTGTTTTATTCCATGAGATGATGACAAAGTAAATTTAAAAATTTATCATGTTTAGAATTTGTTGATTTGGAGTTTTTTTGATAGAAAAATGGAAGTGCAAGAAAAAAGCATTTTCCAGAGGGTTTTTTGATTTTGCTGCTTAACACTGTCAAATGAGTACAAAGCAGTTCATTCTGTAAATTATTATTCTGAATGTGAACAGTATAAGAATTCTTTAAAATAATCCTCTATTAGAGCCTGTGCTGCATTTAATTTTAAAAAGGGAAGCTTCTGAAAAGAATGGAATTGTGAATGATTGGTATGACCCACTCACTATTATCACTCAAGCGCTGCTACCAGAACTATAATATAATCCATTCCTCATTAAAAAATGCTTTATACTCTTTTGCACAGTTAAGTTTTGTCTTCTGAAGTTTAAAAGGATTTCTGCTTGAAGGTTAAGTTAGAACAAGGTATCATTATATCCATGAACTATAACTGTCCGTCTACGAGTAACAGCACTGATGAGAATGAATTTGTTAAATCAGAGTAGTAACACAATAGGGGAAACTAAATTCACTACACAAATATCCTGAAAACAGATACACACAGCATTATATGCAGTCTATTATATTAATCTCTAACACTGCTAGTAATAAATATACCAGTGTTGTATTCAGAGATTATTATTGAAATTCTGCTTGCACTGAAGTCAGCAGAAGACTTTGAACTGAACCAAGCTCTTACTGAGGCATATCGAGATACTGTTTTTCTTGTATTTTTACCTTTTCCAAATATATATTTATTTCATGCAGTTTAATGCGGGACTCCAAACTGTGAAGTTGAAACGTGGTGAGAATTTTCACCCTCTTGCAAACATTACAGTGACTGTCAACGTTCTTCTTTCATAATTGCTAAGTTTACAAGGAACATTTCTATTTTCAATTTCTTTTAATCAAATATGGAAAAAAATAATATAATGCAAAGCAAATAAGACTTCATTTGTAATCTCTGAAATATAACACTACATAACACTCATTATATGCACTGTAAAATTAATATAGCCATATTTATATCCAAAATGAGTTATCCCTTATGTCATCTGAAATGTTGGAAAGAAGACTCCATGATTTTCAGCAAAACCTACTAAATTATATTTGCTGACATTTCAGAAACCATCAGTAAGAGCTGACAGCCTTTTAAAACATCATATAGTTGTCTGTGCACTAATAAAAATTCCGAAAACATATTCTTAACAGGTTTCCAAACCTTTAGTGCAAATTAGGAATGATATACGACATACATACCTAACATTAATCTCTTAGACACAACCACATGCAGCTGCCGATTATGTTTAATCATATTACTTAAAACAGCCAAGATATCCTGTGACTGACACATTACCTGAAAACAATTCAGTCTAGTTTTGTGCTTCTTCAGTAGGCGTTCTTCCAAACTTTGTCTCCATTTAAAGATAGTAAGAAGAGATGGCCACTTCAGCTGGCTTGACTCTTGGGTTTTTCCTTTCTGGCCATCCCAAGAACACCTTTTCCGGTAATGTGGGTGCAAAACCTCATGAGATGTTGCTTTTACACTAGGCACACTTCCTCTGTGATTTGTCAAGGTTGAGTTGTTGACCACTAGGTAGTTCATTTTTAACCCTAGTCTTCTGATAACTGTTTTCTCACTTTTTTAAAAAAAATATAATACTAAAAAAAAAGTTTCCCTTACACATCTGTTTTCAAAGCCTTATGAAACAGTTTTCATTTTCTGTATACAATAGTATTCTGTACCCTAAATTATAAACCCATAAATTTTGCTGTAATTTATGGTATTTGATGCTATTAATTGCGCAACCCCATGAGTTCATGCACATGCCACCAAATTGGTTATCATTTTTATCTGACCTATCTCAGAGCCTCAGAGAGGATCTTAATCCGTTATTAACAACTCTTACACGAGACAGGCTATGCGGTAGCTGTTCTCTCTCACTTGTGTGCCCTGCGTTGTTCCTCTTCTATTGTACTAATGTTACTGTTTTCTATTTTATAGATGCCAGTAGCAGATCACAGCATCAGCGCGCTCATGCGGCATGAGAAACAACTCCATTGACACATATTCAATGTAGCCAATAAAGATGTAGTAGCCCTATGAAAAGCCTGTGAAAAAAAACCCAGAAAAAATAAAAAGCTTCCTGAACATAGTTTGCAGAGCCACATAATTAAATGCCAGAGGGCTATGAATTCTGCTGGATGAGCTGAACTTGTTCTTTTTTTACTATTTTTTTTTTTTTTTTAATCAATCATACAAGCCTGAGCCCACGCAAGGACACACGTATCTCTCCGCGCCAAAACAATAATAGTAAAATAATGCCTAAAGCAGAAGCTATAGCTAGCAAAGTTGCAATTGTGAAAAAGCTGTCTGACCTTTCCCTCCCCCTCTGCACCATCCTCAAACACACTGGAAATAGAAGGAATTGTCTGCAAATTTTGCAGCCTCTGACTTAATTTTCTAGAAGCCGGGCTGACATATTTGTCATTAATCAGAAGATGATCTTGCTGCTGTCACACAGTTGTCTTCATTTCAGGTAACATTTGAGAAACAAGTTTTCTACGAGTATTAACAGTAAATAGAAAATCAATGTACAGAAAAACTTTTCCGCTGCCCCCACCTTTCTTTTTTTGGAGGCATAACTTACAAGGCTCAAGCGTCTAAACATGTATCTGCTGGTATTATTGAGCAATGAATTCAATAATGCCTGGGACATTTCTCAGCAAATCCAGCCAACTCTCAAAGTTCCTGGCAATTTTCATGCGAATAGTAGGAAACTTGAAAGAAAGAGAACAAGTTATTGCTTCCAGTGAAGGACAGGCTGCAGCATTGTTACAGTTTTAAACACCAGATAATCCACTTGGAAGTAAGAAAACTAGAGGCAAAACTACAGTGACAGCATGCATTCAATACATTTCAGAATCAAACGAGGAGATCGAAGTCTATCAGAAATTAAACTCTGCCATTCCTTGTACTTATTTTCTATTATTAGAAGTAGAGGACCACAAAGGAAACAATTCAGCAGTACCGCTAGGAAATATTTAAGGTATATGAACAAAGCACCAAAAGAGAGATGTTTCTGGATTTTGTAATGCAAGATGGGTTTGGTTTGGTTTGGTTTGGTTTGGTTTTTTGGGGGGTAGGGTGGACTGGTGGAGAGGATTCACACCACGTAAGGGACTGTCAAGTCTGAGTACCATTTGCTCTAGAGCAACACCAGTAACCTCCTCCCACCAAGCTGTTCGAAAAGAAACTGCAAGCAAGCCAGAAAGAGTCTACTCATCCCTCAAAGCAAAGCAGCATTTTCAGCTGGAAGACCTCGGTTGCATCTAGGCAGATAAAAAGAAATCATGACTGTCAAGTAGCACAAACTGACTTTATCATTGTTATCAGAAGGGAAGTAAAACAGTCCAAGGGAAAACTGATTTTGTTGCTCGGCTAATTTTTGTCATGACTTGCACAGCACCAGGCTTGATTAAAGTGTTTTATCGTCTTCATTATTTTCAACACTTGTAAAATTGATTTTTTTTTTTGTTAAAATCTCTAAAATAATTTTCTGCTGAGTTTCAGCAGTAAATTCACATGCTAGTTGTAAAATACTGTGTCTATGATTTCTCCAGCTTTAGGATAAGAAATCATATTTTCACTCTGACACAAAAGGTGGTCACGGATGACATCATCAGAGGATCATTTCAGTCAGAATCAGACTTGAAGGGGTTGCCTGCCATTTCTTTATTCCTTTCCCACAATATCAGCAAAATGCAATGAAAAAAAGTCGTCTTATAAACTTTCTGTAGGGATTTCCACAACACTCAATGTGACACTTTTGTAGGGCCGGTGGTTGGGGACAACATCATAAGGAAAAAAAAAAGAGGGGGAGGTGGTGCTTGCCAGCAGGAAACCTCAGCTGGAAATACTTCAGTTGCAAACTGAGTTTTCAGTTGAAAACTGCAAGAAAACTGTGAACTGACTACTGAGAGCCCAGCAGAGAGACAAGAGGAAGACCAGAGGTCTTGAAAATGTAATATGTGGGGAAAAAATGGATTTATTTAGTTTAGTGAAGGAAGGAGTCATAAAGAGGCACACTGGTCTTTAAAGAAAAAGATTACTGCAATAAGAAGGAACTATATATTTATTAATACAAGAAGGCAAAGGGCTTAAATTTCAATAGACATTCATAAATACAAGGTGTGCTGGAGTAGATTGCCTGAGATAACCATAGAAAAATGTTGAATTTTCAGAGTGTATTAGAAAGACATCTATCAGGAATAGTCGATTTTGTCTTGAATCAAGAGGATGCTTAAAGTGACCTTTTTTGTTATTCCTATCTTATTTCCTTTAATTTGTATTTACTAGTGACTTATTTTCTTCAGGGAATATAGGAAATCAAGGATTTTTAGTCTCTAGTTTTAATGCTGAACAGCTTAGAGAAGGTTTGAAGAATCTCCCTTAATATGGAAATGGAAAAAAAATACATTATTAGTTATTTGGAATTAATCGTTCAGATTTTGCATATAAATTCACTGACATCTAAAAATGTAATACAAATAAGAAAATAACCACCCTCTTCTCCAAGATCAGGAAATTTCTTCTTTAAAAAAAAAAAATTCAAATATGTATTTTCTTAAAAAGAAACAACTAAAAGTTTGTCTCCCCACTCCTCCAACAACAGGTTTCATAACGCAGACTTAAGACAGTTCATAAAAGCAATGCAGATACTAAAATCTCACTCATTTTCAAAAATAGCTGTCACTATTTAAATTCCTCATTAACTGGAAAGCCCGAAAGACACTGATGTTCAATATGCCTAACTCTGTATACACTATAGGAATTTGAAACCAGTCAAATTACTATTAATGATCTTTTTTTTTAGAAATCTTGCAGTATCATGTCTCTTCCCTGGCAATGGTTGAGACAATGTATATATAGCACAGAGACGGCAAAAATCACACTTAAAGCAAACAGAACCTTTCAACGTAACCCCAGCTCTCAGGTGCATCGGGAGATACTGGCAAAACACAAGAGAGCATTTCCCGAAATGCAGGTTTTGGTGCACAACGCTGCAAACTCTGCGGAGAAGTAAGAATGTACATTGAAGTGTAACAGCTGTTAAGAACATGAAATAAGAGATCTGGGGTGGAATTCAGCTGGCTACGTATGTGAGCCTGGTAACATTTCAGATGCCCCGGGGTATCCTGCCAAGCCTAGAGCTGCCACTCCAGAAAAGGTCAGATTTCTAAAGGTCCTGTGTCATATCTGCCACGTCACGCAGACATCTCAGATTCTCTAAGGTACCCAAAATGCATGTGAGACTGACGCCTAGACACCGAAATCGTGCCAATTATGTTCTGAGACCCCTTAAGCAGTTTATGTCTGCTTGTGTATTACAGCCACGTAATTGTGTTAAACCCCTTCATTTGCCCAGAAGCCTTTGCAAGGGGCAAAAAGAACTGACATATTCCTTAGCGAGCTTCCGAGGGCCCGTTAAAGCAGAATGCGCTAAAATATTAGTAACAGAAATCGCTTTTATGCAGGTTAATGTCACCAGAAATTTCAAATGCCTAGTGAAATGGAAATAAACAAGGAAAAGAGAAGAGAAGAGAGAGGGGGAAAAAAAAGGATAGATAAAAGAGAAACTCCTCTTGAGTCTAATGAGCAAAGTAACAAATTCACCTTCCAACACTAACTGGAAACCAGTTCCTACCAGTTTTTCAAGAAAGCCTGAAGATCAAAGAAATGTAAATAAAATCCAACTAGGGTAAGTATGCTAATGTCTGCCTAATTTAGAAGTAATCAATAAAAAGGAAGCAGGAATAGTAAAAATAGAGGCATAAAGTGAAAAATGCCATTGAAGAGCTGAATAAAAAGGGACCTGCTCTGCACCATTCTGGGAAATCTTAATATAGATATAGTAGTACATAAATCATTAAAAAAGAGGTAAAAGTGAAATAAAATTAAATAAACAATGAATAAAATAATTGTTTTTAACCAGAGTAATTCTCTTAGTTGCAAAGCTGGAGACTGGGACAATCCCATCACATACGCGCTCTCAGTTTGGGTACAACTCCCACCTGCTTGGTGGGACACTGAACAAGATGGACCCCTTGGGCAGACCCAGCAGAGCTATTCTTCTCATTAATTCAAATATGAGTAATAAGTTCTGGATGTAACCAACATCTTCTTTCCTTACTTTGCCAAGAAAAAATAGACACGAAAAAAATAAGGCAGGAGAGCCTCATGTAGCAGGGCGGACTTGACTGCTCTTTGAATTTGTCTGTCTGCTCTCTTTCCCTCAGAGCACAGCCAGGAATTTCTGTCTTCACTTTTCAGACTCTACCTTCATTTAATGTTGTTACAATTTGAATGTGACGTTTCCTTCCTGACCCTGCCAGCATGAACATCCTTTTTTCAGCCTTTATCTATAGCTTTAAGAGAAGATCTGATAATATCATAATTATATTCATGCCAGCAACAGATGTGCAGAGCCTGGAGGATCACAGGTCAGCAGGAGAGCACCTGAAGAGCAGCACAAAGGAATTCCAGCCACTCCAGCCAGCAAGTCAGGTTCAGCGGGGGCCCCACTTAAAGGCCACTACGCAAACGCACGTAGCATGGGCAATGAACAAGAGGAGAGACGTGCACACACCTGCAGGGCTACGATCTTATTGGCATCACAGAGATGTGGTGGGATGGCTCCTATGACTGGAGTGTTGCAGTGGAAGGATACAGGCTCTTTAGGAATGATGGGCAGGGGAGACGAGGAGGGGGTGTCACCCTCTATGTCACCAACCAGCTGGAGTGCATGGAGCTCCACCTGGGGATGGATGAGGACCGACGGAGAGGTTATGGGTCAGGTTTAAAAAGGGAGGGCAGGGAGAGGTGACATTATAGTGGGGGTCTGCTACAGGCCACCTGGCCAGGAAGACCAAGTGGATGAGGTCCTCTATAGACAGATAGGAGAAGCCTCAGGTTCACAAACCTTGGTCTTCATGGGGGACTTCAACCACCCTGATATCTGCTGGAGGGACAATACAGCAGGGCATAAGCAATCCAGGAGGTTCCAGGAATGCATTGATGATAACTTCCTTCTCCAAGTGATAGAGGAGCCAAGGAGGAGAGATGCTGTGCTGGACCTTGTTCTCACCAACAAGAAGGGGCTGGTGGGGAATGTGAAGCTCAAGAGCAGCCTTGGCAGAGGCTCAAGAGATCCTTAGGGCAGTGAGGAGGGCACACAGCAAGCTCACTTCCCTGGACTTTAGGAGAGAAGATTTTGGCCTCTTCCCAGATCTCCTTGGTAGAGTCCCATAGGATCAAGCCCTGGAGGGAAGAGGGGCCCAAGAAAGCTGGTTAATCTTTAAGGATCACCTCCTCCAAGCTCAGGAGCGATGCATCCCAACAAAGAGGAAGTCAGGCAAAAAGGCCAGGAGGCCTGCATGGGTGAGCAAGGAGCTCCTGGACAAACTCAAGCACAAAAGGGAAGCCTACAGAGGGTGGAAGCAAGGACAGGTAGCCCAGGAGGACTACAGAGAGATTGTCCGAGCAGCCAGGGATCAGGTTAGGAAAGCTAAAGCCCTGATAGAATTAAATCTGGCCAGGGACGTCAAGGGCAACAAGAAAAGCTTCTATAGGTACGTCGGTGATAAAAGTAAGACTGGGGAAAATGTGGGTCCTCTCTGGAAGGAAACGGGAGGCCTGGCTACCTGGGATATGGCAAAGGCTGAGGTACTCAGTGACTTTTTTGCTTCAGTCTTCACTGACAAGTGCTCTAGCTACACCGCCCAAGTTGCAGAAGGCAAGGGCAGGGACTGGGAGAATGAAGAACCACCCACTGTAGGAGAAGATCAGGTTCAAGACCATGTAAGGAACCTGAAGGTACACGAGTTCATGGGACCTGATAAGATGCATCTGCAGGTCCTCAGGGAACTGGCAGATGAAGTTGCTAAGCCACTCTCCATCCTATTTGAGAAGCTGTGGCAGTGCAGTGAAGTTCCCACTGACTGGAAAAGGGGAAACATAACCCCCATTTTTAAGGCGGGAAAAAAGGAAGACCCAGGGAACTACAGGCCAGTCAGTCTCACCTCTGTGCCCGGCAAGATCATGGAGCAGATCCTCCTGGCAACTATGCTAAGGCACATGGGAAATAAGGAGGTGCCTGGTGACAGCCAGCATGGCTTCACTAAGGGCAAATTGTGCCTGAGAAATTTGGTGGCCGCCTACGACGGGGTTACGGTTTTCTCTGTCAGTAGAGATTTCTGGTTAATGCAAGGAAAAGAAAAAAAAAAGAGCCAACAGATCAGCTAATCTGCTGCTTAAATGAGGTTTTAATTTTGGGCTACGTTACATGCATACAGTTACACCTGGCAGAAGCAAATATGCTATTGCACAGTAGCAGGTTCCTTCAGCTTTTAAAGAGTACAGGATGAATAATTCTTTATATCTGTGTCCTGCTTTCAGCTGGGATAGAGTTAATTTTCCTCCTAGTAGCTGGAATAGTGCTGTGTTTTGGATTTAGTACAAGAACAATGTTGATAACACACTGATGTTTTAGTTGTTGCTAAGTAGTTGTAGTGCTTACACTAAGTCAAGGACTTTTCAGCTTCCCCTGCTCTGCCAGCGAGGAGGGGCACAACGAGCTGGGAGGGGGCACAGCCAGGACAGCTGGCCCAGCCTGGCCACAGGGATATTCCATACCATAGGGCGTCATGCTCAGTATAGAAACTGGGGGGAGCTGGCTGGGAGGGGGATCGCTGCTCAGGGACGGGCTGGGCATCGGTCAGTGGGTGGTGAGCAACTGCATTGTGTATCACTTGTTTTGTATATTGTTTTATTCTTATTATTATTATTATTCTCTCTTCCTTTGCTGTCCAATTAAACTGTCTTTATCTCAACCCATGAAATTTACTTTTTTTTTTTCCATTCTCCTCCGCATCCCACTCGGAGCGGGGTGAGCGACCGGCTGTGTGGTGCTTAGTTGCTGGCTGGGGTTAAACCACAACAATCTGTTAATAATTGCATTGAAGAATTTGATCTACCAAGTTCCAAATTGTGCCATGGATGCTATAAAACCAGAGTTTATCCCATAGATGCTTTTTAAACAACCCAATATTAAGTATTCAAAGAATATAAAGAACTGCATGAAATGAATGGTCTTTCTCAACTGTTATTTTAAAGAACAGTATCTGAGCAACCTAAAATTAAGACTATGCTTTTTATAATAGCTACATTTTTCATACTTCAGTCACAGAAAACATTTTTGCTCTTTTTTTTCCTCCTTCCCAGAAGTATATGCACTGTAAACTGCTTGCTAGCTGATGCACTTACCAGTTTTTATTTCACATCAGAATTTATGTATCACCATGGTAATGAAATGAAAATGCTTAGTAGATATGGCACTGTGAAGGCTACTCAAACCTTGAGTCATCCTTATAATTTTCTGGAAAGCAGATGGAAATTATTCTTGTATTATCAGTAGCCCAATGAAGGTTTCATGACCCCTCTGAATACTTCACTACAAACTAAATGAAGACCTCAGTAGAGAATGTAGGCTTTCAAATGCAAAAATTTTATCTCTAGAACATGATTGATGGCCTCATTCCCACAAGATTTTAATTACATTATTATTTCAAGTGCATTATATTAGTTTTTAGAAATTTTTGTAGTGCTCATCACTGTCATAATTAAGCATCTGTATTACAATATAACTTAAATAAACCATCTATATTCAATTCACAAATTATTCACAATCTAAGTGTTTTTATTCTTGACAATCCTTTTGTTTGTAATGGTTTAAAATGTTTAAAAAGGTATTAAAGCAGACAGTTTTATCCTTTGGAATAATTTCCCACAACTCTTTTCACGGGAATCAGCATAAGCAGCTGTGAAATATAATCAACACCATTTTGATAACTGACATCTTTGTGCTTTGTGAAATCAGAATATTAACACGTTGCTCTTCGTGTCAAATCACGCTTCAAAATTCCTTTGATTCACTAAGCACATCAGTCTCCTAACAAAGCAATCTTACACAGAAATTCTAATTTGAACTGAAATGCCAACTCTATGTATTCAAATCCTATGTCTTCTGCCTTACTTCCTTCAACTGTTAGAATCATAGAAATGTTTAGGTTGGAAAAGACTTAAGATCATCGAGTCCAACCGTTAACCTATAACTACCAAGTCCACCACTAAACCATGTCCCTTAGCGCTGCATCTACATGTCTTTTCAATACCTCCAGGGATGGTGCCTCAACCACTTCCCTGGGCAGCCTGTTCCAGGGCCTGACAACCCTTTCGGGGAAGAAATTTTTACGAATGTCCAATCTAAACCTCCCCTGGCGCAGCTTGAGGCCATTTCCTCTTGTTCTGTTGCCTGTTACTAGGGAGAAGAGACCGACCCCCATCTCTCTACAACCTCCTTTCAGGGAGTTGCAGAGAGCGAGAAGGTCTCCCCTCAGCCTCCTTTTCTCCAGGCTAAACACCCCCAGTTCCCTCAGCCGCTCCTCACAGCACTTGTGCTCTAGAGCCTATCTACAAGAGATTGAGGTTAAAATGTTACCATTCTTAAAACGGCAAGCCTTTTGCTAATTTTCTGTATTGAGCTACCTATGTGCAGACAGTCACATACATCTGGTTTTGGGTATGTTCACGTGTATAAATCCAGATCAGAAAAGTAAGAACTGGAGAGAAATACCAGAGTTCCTCTATTTCCCACAGCTGCAAGAGTAAGAGTGAAATGGAAAGTGCAGGAACTCTGCAGATAACACAGTTGCTTTACAAAACTGAGATGATGCTAATTATCACAATGGGTATCCTCAAAACAAGGTGTTTCACAAAAGACTACGGATTATAATCACAAGCCGCCTTCTGATTTCAAATTATTCTTAGACATGCAGAATGAGGAAAACAAAATCTGTAATCAAACATGCTTGTTCTAAAATACCTATAATCCTGTGTTAGTAGACAATATAATGATATTTCATTCAAAAGGTTTATTTTGGTTTGAAACAGGGTCTCTCAGAAAAGAATAAACGGAAAAGTCTAGGGAAGGAAGTAATAATTTCTTTTAAAATTTATTTTCCTGTATTTCCATTATAGAATGGAAATATTATATTGTAGTATGCTCTCTGCAGCCTCAGGACTTTGAGACACAGAAATATTGAAAACTACTTTCTACTTTCATAAAAATAGCCTGTAATTTACAGAGTCCTTTTTTTTTTTTGCGGTAGCACCTGGCTCCTGTAAAGCTGCTCGGCAGAATGTAGCTGCAATTGCGATACCGGAACATTTTGGGACATACATTTCCTCTAGGATAAACATTTAAAATGCCAGTGTCAGGCAGGTACCAGGAGCTGTAACCCTGCTGCTGAAGGGAAAAGCAGTGGTGATAGTTCCCTGGTAAATAAAAAGCAGCGTGTGTGAGAGAGGTTGTGAATTACTGAGTGAGGTCCATGCAGGCAGCTCGCGTGGAATGAGCCTTAATAACCGTTTGTCCTTTACTTTTTTAATAAGGATTGCAGATTAAAATCTTATCAGTAAGATAGCCAGAGTTGTAGAGACATTTATACAATGGAACAGCTGCATTTTTATTCAGAACTTCATTTACATCTCTCTGGGTAAAGGGTAGCTTCAGCTTTTATTTTCTTAGGTTGAAAAATATGTGCATATGTGTTTGGTTTTCTGTTAGCTTTTGCCCCAACACCTCAGTTCATTTTCTGCTTGATTATACAAAAATACCAAAGAATTTTTCCAGGCTTTGAATTTCGGCACGTCTCTTGTATCATGAATCGTTTTACCATGCAAGAAAGGAAAGGGTTTGATTCAGAATTTGTTCTGGTAAGCTCCCAAAGTGCGGACTTTACACCATTTACTTGAGGGGAATTTATCTTTGAACCACAGCTGAGATTTTTACTCAAATTGATGAATTTTATGCATTTTGCTTTTTCACAAAATTTTTTCTATTAACCATTAACATAAAATGCAAACAGCTTTTCACATGTCTAAATCTTCTCCCTTTATTCTCATTTGATGCTTCAGGAAGGACAGGAGTCCAAACCAAGCCTGGAGATAGTGCGTTAAAAGAAACAACTCCTGCCTTCGAGCGAGTGTGCAGTAAAAATATCCACTCACATATGAAAAAGAAAAATAAAGAAAAATGTGAGATAATTTGCAAAAGCAGGTCAGTGGCAGAATCTGGGAAGAGTGTTTCAGTCTCTAGGCTTTTATTGCAATTCTCCATTAGGGACCAAGGTGACCTTGCAAAGCTAGAATTAAGACTTTCAATTATAACAATCTTGTATGAACTGATGAATATGCTCAATTATACTGCAAGAAATATTTTTGTCTACCAAGAGGCAAAAGTGTGGGTTTTTCCCCCATTTGGGAAACATTCAGCTTTCAGACACAAAAATGCTCAGAGGGCTGGAGCACCTCTCCTGTGAAGACAGGCTGAGAGAGTTGGGCTTGTTCAGCCTGGAGAAGAGAAGGCTCCGGGGAGACCTTATTGCAGCCTTTCAGTACTTGAAGGGGACCTATAGGAAAAATGGGGAGAAACTTTTTAGCAGGGCCTGTTGTGACAGGACAAGGGGGAATGGTTTTAAACTAAAGGAGGGGAGATATAGGCTAGACATAAGGAAGAAATTTTTCACAAGGAGCGTGGTGAAGCCCTGGCACAGGTTGCCCAGAGAGGTGGTAGAAGCCCCATCCCTGGAAACATTCCAGGTCAGGCTGGACGGGGCTCTGGGCAACCTGATCTAGTTGAGGATGTCCCTGCTCATGGCAGGGGGGTTGGACTAGATGGCCTTGAAAGGTCCCTTCCAACCCAAACTATTCTATGATTCTACGAGATCGGCACGATTTCTTGTTTTCTAAGGAGATGCCAGGGTAGGTCTAAGGGTAAAATTTGGCCTTCTCTGCCATGCATTCCAGTGGACCAGCCAGCCTAGTGCCGCTGCCCTTGGCCTCCAGGTGCTCAGAAAACTACACAGAAGTGAAAAATGTCTCAGTATACAGAGGGGTGTTTTCTGCATTTTTGAAAGATGAACAAACTGTTCCTTCATGGTTCTTTACTTTAAGGCCTGTGAGCATATGATCACATCTTCCTTCCTTGGCAATGCAGGAAAATACATTCACTCCACCTGTGATGAGATCAGCAACAAGCAAGGCGACAAATAATTTCAAAAGTAATTGTCCATTCCATGTTGCTCAGTGGTGGGATTGGTACTGACAGACAATATTAGAAAACAACAACATTTTAAATGTAATCCCTGATGAAAACACTACATAGCTGTTTAAAGTTAGAAAGAGAATTCTAACTAAATTCTAAGCCTGTGGGATGGGGAATTCAAAGCTGAAGGACTAATAAAAATCTGACTAGATCATATTCACAGAAATGACAGGCTTTTTCGCGACATTTAGATAATGAAATGCTCTTGTGCCAGAATGGGCTGTTTTTACAGCTTGTCCTACAGCACTTACAGACAGCACATCTGCACTGGTGCAATTGGTGCTCCTGCTAGTAGATAGCTGAGGGATTGAGTAACTAATATCAAATCTTTTTTTTCTTCCCCCCCCCTTTTTTTTTCTGGTAGTAACTTAAGATTAACCAAACTAAGGGAAACCTCGTAACTCTAGAAAAGTTTTAAATAAAAACTCTAGGTTTGTATGTACGTGCATTTTGCTTTTATGAAAGGTTGTCCTTATGGATGTGCATTCAAGTGTGAAATGTAAATGAGCGGAATTTCAGAAATAGGTGTACCTATACGTAGAGGTCATTTTAAATAAAACAGAATGGGAATGCTTATGCTGTTAAGCATTCTCGGTGATCTCAGCACTAAATTATCCTAAGGACTGCAAGCATCAGCATTATTGCAATGTTCTGTAAGGTTTTTTCTGTCAGTGTAGGAAGTTTAATAAATAAATGTTCATTTTCTAAAGTTTTCCAAACATTTCATATCCTAAAAGGAGGACAAATATAAAATGTCTGCAACTAAATGCTACCTCTTAGACATAACAAAAATTAAAAAGGGAGATATTTTTCACAAATCTGGGCTCTATCCACACAATAAAAACCTCACCTCCACAAATGACATCAGCTACGCAGAGAAACCAAGGAGAAACATAACTAACAAGGAACACTGAATAATTCAAGACATCTTTCGTACATCACTGCAAGGTTCGCAGAACAGCAAGGGGAACGCCTCAATTACTGGTACGCTTTCCCCTTCAGGGAGCACTGAAAGTTAACGTTCACCATTAGCGCAGTAGAATATCACTTTAATAAATTTATTTTAGTAGCACTTCATACAAGTCCTTAGATACAAACAAGAATACAGTAAAAAGGCAAGGTGGGGAAATAGGCTCTTAGCTCAAAAAGACAACTGTAGCAAGGCAGCCTTCAGACGGAGGAGAGCTTTCTTCACCAGGTTATCAGGAAATTTCCCATGTCTCCTCCCAGTTATCTAGAGACAGGGAATACTGTCAGAATTACAATGTAAATCTCAATCTATGACATTTCTCTCTTTGGACGCAGGTTATTTAATGTGAAGGCAAGTGTGTAAGGCATTATAGAAAGCAACATTTCTGAGCATAAAGGATTAGGTTCAATAGGGATGATCCCAAGTTTATTTTGTAATTTAAGATTAAAATTCTGACTGCTCTTTCTGATATTTCACCAAGTGATTTGCAGAAGTCACAATCTAAAACCCTGGCTTACAAATTCAGTTAAATTTTAGGTATCAACAAGAAGTTCTGAAAACCAATACTTTCAGAAATCTTAACCATGAGAGTAACAGAAGTAGACAGCCAAAAATTATAACATTTCAAAATAATCTGGGTCTCTCAGAGGAGAAAGAGGGAGACATCACAGGACTCTGAAAGGAGGTTGTAGAGAGATGGGGGTTGGTCTCTTCTCCCTAGTAACAGACAACAAAACAAGAGGAAATGGCCTCAAGTTGCGCCAGGGGAGGTTTAGATTGGACATTCGTAAAAACTTCTTTACCGAAAGGGTTGTCAGGCATTGGAACAGGCTGCCCAGGGAGGTGGTGGAGTCCCCATCTCTGGGGGTATTCAAAAGGCGTTTAGATGAGGCCCTAAGGGATATGATTTAGTGGGGGACTTGGTAGTGATAGGTTAATGGTTGGACCCGATGATCTTGGAGGTCTCTTCCAACCAGAACAATTCTATGATTCTATGATTCTATGATTCTGACAAACAGGTGATAAGTATGGTCAGGAAAGTCACCTTCAGCACCACAGAAACATAATCTTGTACCAACTTAAGAATCGCTCTCCCTGGTTTTGCAGCCTGGGCTGGACACCATGGTAAATACATTTCCAAGCCCAACACATGTAGCCATGCTCAGAGTGTGGTATTGTAATGATTTGGGGAGTTCTTATGAGATCAGGTACCATCAAGAATCAACAGGAAAATATGCTCGGCAGACATAAGAGACATAAGGCAAAGCTGTACCCGTTTAGGTGTACCAACTAATGGTACAATGCACCAACTGTCAGAAAGTCATATTTCTTTAATAATGGTCATAAACTGTCAGGCATATTTTTTCTTCCTGAAGTTCTGTTCTGATAGCAAAAACAAAATTAAAACACCCACCAACTATTTCCAGTTGTGTTGCCTAGCTGTAGACATCAATTCTATCATTAAATTCTCTGACCACCAATTTAAGTGGGATGACACTTAAAAGACAATTTAAGCTTGAAACCGAGGACTTTGGTACTGACAAATTTCAGAACCTTTCTTCTGAATGACATTCTGAAAGGGATGTGAAAATAAGGAAAGGCTAAAATGCAGCGATATTACAATGAAACTTCAGAGGTCATGTCAAGCTGTGCGGTGCTCAAACCAGACTTTCCAAGACAGGGGTTTGGCTGGGGCTTTGGCTGGGTGCCGGCCCCAGCCGTGGTAGCGGGCAGCGTAGCAAGGCTCGTGGTGGTAAAGGCAGTTGGTGGCAGTGACCTTCCTCTGTGCCAGGCTGGGAAGGAGACTTATATACTATATACAGTCCCGCACCATGCCATTAGGACACAGAATTTCCAGTAGCAGTCAGTTTTCCTTCAGACTCCATGGTTAGGACAAAAAAAATCTGGTAATGGGCCAGCAGAGACTACAGGACATCCCAGTCAACAAGTTGACATTTCAGTATCTGAACAGCACATTCATTACCCTAACTATACAAATAATCTTTTTTTTCTCTGGAAAATACAGGTTGTCGGTTGACTGAATCTATTTCGAACCAGGCAAAATTAAGCTTTTTGTCTAGATGCATTAATGCAAGTACTTTATAAAAACCTTTGCAGTTCTTTTTTTTTCTATCTAACAGTAGGAAGAAAAAAGAACAAAAGAATGTAAACTAAAACAATCCATGGATTAACAAATATTCCAATATATTCAGTACACCATTTTAATGGGTTTTGCTTTCAGCTTTTATATCTTCCACACAACTATAGTGTGGATGGATTTAGAGATATAATTTCATGTGCTACCTCCCCCTATTATACTCTGAATAATTTAGTATGTTTATACTTTAGGGAAAAAAACAGTAAAAATTATGTTTCTTCTTATTCAGCATTTATCTTCCCCTTTCAGTTTCCATATTTATCCCATTACCATGCATAAGAAGTTTACTTTAAATGTTAACAAGTCCAGCCTGCCCTGGTTTAGGTCGGGATGGGGCTAGTTTTGTTTTCAGCAGCTCCTGTGTTTTGGCTTTAGTGTGAGAAGAACGGTGACAGCACACTGATGGTGCTGGTTGCTGCTGAACCACCAAGGACATTTTGCTGTTTTCCAGGTTTTGCTACCGTGCAGGGGCAAAAACTTGGGAGGGGTAGAGACAGGATAGTTGATCCAAACTCGCCAAAGAGAGTATTCCATGCCATGGACGGCGTGCCCGGTATAAGTGAGGGTCGGTCAGTGGGCCACTAGGCTTTTTTAGACCCTTAACTTGCCTTAATCCTTAAGCTTCCCTTCGGGTTGCTTTTTGTTTCCCTATTTTTCCTTTTTGTTTTTTGTTCGTTCGGCTGTTGGTTCCCTCGCCTGCTCTCTCTGGAACTTGCTGTTCTGGGATAGCTGGGGGGGATACCCCTGCTCCCTGCCTGCTGCTCGGGACGGGCTGTATCGGTCACCGGGTGGTGAGAAATTGTGTATTGTTTGCTTTAGATATTCTATTACCCTTATATATATTATTATCGTTATTAATATATTGTTATATTTTTCCTTTGCTGTCCTGGTGAGCTGTTTTTATCTCAACCCGCGAGTTTTCCTGTCTCTCCAATTCTCCTCCCCACCCCAGTGGGGAGGGGGGGAGTGACCGGGCGGCTGCGGGGTGTTGGGTTACAATTTGGGGTTAAACCACGACACAGCCTTATGCGAAAAGTTTAATCCCCATTCTCTGTGCCCACATAATTCTCAGGAAAGCCTTTGTGATCTTAAAGTCAACAGTGTGCACGTTGAGCTACCTTGTCGGCTACTACCACCACGGAGAGCTCGATATAAGAAACTGGCTTGCAGTGGGACGAATTCACAACCGAGACAGAGTGGAATTAAGAATTTTCCCTTAAAATAGTACAGCTGTCTGCACAACTGAGCATTTAAGAATTCAGGATCCAATATTGACTTAAACTCTATGTGCATTAAAGCATTACTTTTAGTTAATGATCACATGATATTTTTTAAAATGCATACAAGTTTTAAATGAATTAATTCAAATTTACACAGTGTTTTGAAGTACTTTATATCAGATACCTTTTGGAAGTCATCTATGTGAAAAGTACTCTGTGATCACGGAACACATACTACTCGATATTTTTAACAAAGATTAATGAGAAAAGCGGTAGCAGTAGATGTATCAGGCGAGTCAGTTATTGCTAGGACAGCACCTAAAAAGAACCACGTTTCAGCTCACTAAAGAACTGCTTGGTAGAATGGTGTGGACTGAGAACCAAACTTTTCAACTCAAGAGTCAGAACTGGCTTTATTCACGTGAGATAAATACAATTCCTCACATGCTTCCCTTTTTTTTTTTTTCCTTCAAATTAATTGCTGAAGATACAGAAACAGAAATGTATCTGAATAATTCCATTAGTGAAAATCTCTTGGACAATCACATTTAAATACAGAAGAACCAGGACAAATCTGAAGGGTATAGAACTGTTGTTTCCAGACCTCAAAAGCTACGCCTCACCATAAATGGATATAAAACTGTTCTAGTAGATATTTCAGGAGTTTATAAAAAGTAAAGGGAATTCCAAATCATTACATTTACTTAGAAAAAAAAAATCACTAGTTAGTAACAGTCATAAATATTTAGGAAAAAAAACAGATCCTCACTAGAACAAATTCTAGTTTTTCTGCTGTTGATTCTGCCATTTACACAGAGCTTACAAGACAAGCCGCTGACCAGATGAAAACTATATATTAGCCTTTTTGAGACGGGACAGCACAACTTATTTATTTATATTTAAAATCACAATGACAATAAATCCTTATTTTAATACTGCATTTGTGCTGCTCAGGAAGTCTTCCAGATGGTCATTTAGTAAGCATAACCTAACTTTTCACTGGAACATTTAAAGATGTTATTTTTAGTAAAGATCAGCTTCTTTGTTCTAATTAGCTCTTGAAAATCTTCTACAGAAGTACAAACTCTTTCTTATCAAGTACCAAGTGTACATCATCTTTTTGCATCTCAGTCACATGCTGACGACATTTTCAAATAAGGAAAAAAAGAAACAAGATACAAAAAAGGAGATGGGGAATGAGAAGGTCTTGGCACACGATTTAGTTTTTATGTAAAAGTATGGTCAGGAACACGTTTTTGCTGATTTCCTGTTACATATTGTTTAAAAAGTACTGTAATAGCTATTACAACTTATCTGTAGTGACTATGTAATGCCATATAGGTTTTTTTTTCTTCTTAAATTAAAGAAAAAAACATTTTGAAAAACTGTTTAGAGTAAAACGAGGGAAAGAAACCCTGTTGATGTACCATTTTTATTATGCAAGGGAGTTAAAAAATAGCAACCTCTGACATAAAAGCAGACTGCTACACAGGCATCCTAGAATTTGTATTCCCATTTTGTGTTCTCCCAGGACAAAAAAAAAATGCTGATTCCAAAACCTTTGACAAAAGTGGAGTATAGGAATTAATATTAATCACTTGTTTAGGTATTAGCAGGCCTGCTGTTTGTGCTGGCTTTTGTGATATGCATATAAGGTCTCCGGGGAACGGCAGTATATTATCCTCGCAGGAAACGGGTCTTAAAGAGGCATGTGCCTGCCTACAAATGATTAGGGTATATCACACGTGTGAGTGAGCAGCTAAATTCTGACAGATACAATTCAAATCAATAGTTCAGTCATATATAACCATCTAAGATGTGGAATAAATTTTGCATTAAACAGACATCTAGCTCACTACTAAATATGATTCCTATTTCTGAACTGCTGAAGAAGCACTGAATGCAGTGGCTGAGGTTTATGACCTTACCCAATCTGAAATTCAGAATATATTTTTTTTCTGAATTCCTCTACTACGGATACTATAGGAAATGCAGTACCGTATTCAAGATGTCCATATGCACTTTTTACTAGTGTTAACACATTTTCTATTGAGATTTTGACTTTCTCCCAACCAGTTTCTGGGTTTTCCTTGCCTAATTTTAGGAAAAGGCAGTGAGAAAACTACCAACATAAGGTTTGTTCCCCAGGAACTCCAGAGGTCACAATATTGTTCCCATTATTCACCACCAAGACCTACTACCACACGTATGCTAGGAATAGTCGTACAGGCACTTCAAAGTACCGTGTGACTTTGTAGAAGGCTTCAGAAAGGAAACCTTCACGAAAGGGGGAAGTTTGCTCAGCAGGTATTACGCCCAACGCTCCAGAGGAGCAGCGTTCCCTATAGCAGACTCGTCTTTGTGAGGAAGAGAGGTGAAAGAGGAGTAGATGTGTACAGCAGGACCTGGACAGATTTCAGCTAATTTTAATTGCCTGTGTAAGGAGTCTAGTCAACTTTGTCTCCCCATATGGTGAATAAAGCATTTCCAAGGAGCAATTCACCATATGTAGACATGAATCACACCTGAATGTAACCTTCTCCACTGGTTGTAGGGGGACAAGGGGACTGTGCTCCTACCTTCAGGTGAACCCAGACCTAAGAATATGCTACTGTCCACGGCTAAAAATTAAACTATGCAGATGTTACCAAACCAGGGTGCATGCATGCAACATTTTTCTCCTGTGACCATAGAACAATTAAGCCTAACTAGTTAAGTAAAGGATGGCTATTCATGACATGAAGGTGTTTTCACCCTAATACATATTCCATCTGCGATCACTCAGAGCTGCAGGTGTAGAGTCATCCAACAGATCATGAGGACCCACGGCACAAAAAGTGTGCACAAAGAGACAACTTCCAGCTGCGAAGAGCTGGCAGCCTCAGCTACAACTCAGAAGTGAAAGAGGACATGGAAGAGGAGAACCTGGAGGAGGCTGGAAGAAAACAAAGATGTCCTCGTTCACCAATTGCCTCTCCAGCATACGTCAGCTTTGCAAATACAAATACACAATGCTTGTGTTCTGTGCCAAAATCACATACACAGAGAAATGGATATCTTGCAAATATTTTATTATACCGATTATATAGGGATGCCTATGTATAGAATAATTTAGTGTGGCTAATATTGTCAGATATCCTTGCTGCCTTTCTCTCACTGCGCAAACAACTGGTTAAGGCTTTTAGCACGCGTTGGGATTTGTCATTTCATACCTGTGGGCACATATGCATTGCATGGTGACAACTGTTTCCCAGATTGAATTCACTGAAGCCTGTTTGTTAAACTCAGTAAGTATGGCAAGGCTCATACTAAATGGA
Source organism: Phoenicopterus ruber ruber (assembly GCA_009819775.1). Taxonomy (NCBI): domain Eukaryota; kingdom Metazoa; phylum Chordata; class Aves; order Phoenicopteriformes; family Phoenicopteridae; genus Phoenicopterus; species Phoenicopterus ruber. Next base: position 213,129,358 of record CM020215.1, read on the forward strand.
TTTTTTTTTTTAATGAGATCTTCACAGGGAAATTGAATTTAACAAGAAACTTGAATGAGAAAAGAACCTGAATGAGATTTGAATATCTTTCTATATATATTCTTCTTAAGTCTGAGTTTTCTTGTTATCAATCCACATTATAATATTTGCCTAGTAAACAGTAATACGGTATCAAACAACTTTAGATTTGGATTTTTTTATTAAGATTTAATCTGAGTCCCATGTATTTCAGTTCTTCTTATCCAAGAGATGGGAAAATTTATATTTCACAAGGTTTCTCTTTTTTTTTTTTTTTTTTTTTTTTTAAGAAAAGAAGTCTTAAACATTTATGTGAAATTTTGATCATTCAGGACAGAAGCCATCCTAAATTACTGACTGATTGCCTATTATCTGCTCTTCAAAGAGAAAGTTTAAATGGTGACAGTACAAATAAAATGATGAGTGATGAATGATCCATGTCATGGATTTTTTATACCTCTATACAATAACTTATGAAAAATATGCCTGCACATTAAAGAGCCATCCAATGGTAACTACCTTTAACATATTTGAAGTATTGTAGTGTCAATTAAACAAACTTAGGTTTTGCTCACAATTTAACTGTGTAAGAATATTAATCTATATACTTGTGACTGGGTACTGGTGATAACGCTCCTCTTATTAGCAGTTACAGAAAACAGCTTGATGCCAAGTCTTCCTTACTGAATCTTGATTAATCACTATAAGACAGCAGTATTCATCTTACCATATATTTAGTGTTTCAAGACTGCATGAAGATCCTTCTGTTATCTGCAAAACCAAAATCCCTGCTATGTATAATATGAAACATGGTTTTAAGAACAAAAAAAAGAATCTAGGCAGACTGGTAAGACAAAAAGCACAGGAAGCTTGGGACAGCCTCAGAAAATCTCTATGGTAATTCAGTGAAAAATTACTATCTACCATGGTGGGAGACACATAACAACTATCAGAAAGAGAAAAAGATGCATAAAGGTTCATAGGTTCACAAAGCACTACCAGAAAACAATTCTCCAAACAGCGTTTACAACGCAGGTATTCATCATCCAAGAACACAAACAAAAACAGTTGCAACCACTCGTTCCACTTTCTTTTCACATCAGCTCGCAGGTCTGACTTAGCCTGACCTGCTCCAATAGGGATTAAATCGTTTGGCTTTTATTTTTTGTAATGCAAAATATCTTGTAAAAGACATCAAAGGGTCTGTCTTTCTGAAACGTCAATACTTCAGTGTTTCAGGATAATACCCTAAAAAGCAGGCACTCAAGATTTTTACTCAGTTTTAAAGCTACCAGCTCAGGTTATTAAAGAGAATTTTACAATGTTATTGCCCCAGTCCCATAAAATCAGAATTAGGTGACTGAGTGGGATGATCAAACTATTATTGAATGGTGCTAAATTATTCTATAAGAAAATACCAATAGGCAGTCAACATCCTATATGTTCTGGATAACATTTCAGAAATGTGGTTTATCAGTGCTGGAACACAACTAAAGCAGAATGAAATTCCCCAGACTTCATTTTTTAGGATATGGACAGGCCTAATTATTATCTAGCTGTCAAAGCTTTTTATTTAGAAATAACTTCTTACTTCTTATGTTGCGCCCAGAAGAGGAACTCTTGTCAGCAAACAGGCACTGTTGGAGCCTGGGAGTCTCAGCTTGCAGGATACCAGATTTGGTCAGACTGATTTGTCCTCGTCAACTGACTCCACTTGCAGACCTGCAGAGGTCTGCACTGTTCAGCTACTTGCTTGCATGGCATCCTGCTACTCAATACAACCGGCTCCAGAGCAACCCCATCTGTCAAAACACGTTTTCTCAAAACTGTGTTTTTGTTCCAAGACAAATGAAACACAAGTTTTGTGAATTGCGGAGAGATTCTCACAGCAACTACAGCATGATGTCACTTGACAATGCTTCCTACAACAGAGCAGTACCCGGGATACATTAATTTTGAAAAATTAAAGAAAATACCAATTAAAAACTAATCAAAACTATTACAAGGAGATATTTTCTAATGGAAAAGTGGTTTGCTGAAGATACTTGCAAATCAGAATATGGAACTAGTTGAAACACATGGCAATTTATAGTCATTATAACTTTGCTTACCAAGCGCTTCGCTAATCTGGTAAACGGTCATGTTGAAAGTACAGCTGCTTTTTTTAATCACAGTCTCTAGTGATAAATACTCTGTAACATAACTAACCATCAGAGATCTTTCCCCAAGCTAGCAACCTCATGTGACTAAGGCAGGCCAGCAGCTATTGCCAGAAGTACTGGTGGGTCTCTCTCTGCAAGGCTCTTAGGCTCAGCCTAAGCCAACAGTTACCCATCAGCATTTCAGCAAACTGGGTGCAACTTCTGGCACAGGCTCAGCGGAAGGCTCATATTCTGGATTCATAACAAGATCCCTTAGCCTCTCTACCACACTTGTTCCATTAAATGATGAGTAAAACTAGACCAAAGCACTTAAATCTACTCAGAAAATCAAGGGGAAAGGGGAACAATCAAGAAAGTCATAACTATTGAAAATTATCTTTCACTCACTGGAGATTCTGATTCTGTCATATATGATGAAGTACTATTTAATCATGTAATTTTGTTATTCATAACTCATGAAAATTACTTATCATTACTTATAATTTTACTAGAGTATATATTTTTCTCCTTAGGACGAAAAGTTTTTATTTAGATGTATTTTTAATATTTGGGAAAACAAATATTAATGAGTAATGAAAAAAGATATAACAAATGTTATCATCTGAAAAAAATGAAGAAGCCATTTTAAGACAAGAATTGACAGGTTCTTTATTTGAAATTGCATATGGCAGCTCCAAAACCCAGCATCTTGCTGTGCATTCTCAGCATCTCACTTTCCTCTCTGGCAGGTCCAACGTGGCTCGCCCCAGGCTGGGAGTTCCGACCCCTTCGTTTACCTGATCTTGCTTTGGTTCAGGTTCCTAACACCCTCCCACATTACAAATAGAAGGGCATTTGCACGGCATCTTTATTCTCGGAAATGTATTCATTCATTTCTATCCCACCTTACAGAGTGCCAGTTTCCCTTAGTGGCTGCCTGCCTTCGCCACCGCTGCGGTTTGTTCATGCTCCAACGTTCTTGATCTTTCTCCCTCTTTTCTGTAGAATCTCCCCTGGTTATATTTTGCCCTTTCCTGTTATTTCAGTTGGCACCTATAGTGAACTTTTTGTGTCTTCTTCTTCGGTCCTAATCTATTTAATTGCATTTAGCTGGCATGATTTCAAAGCTGAACTCAGCATTCGTGTTCCTAACTCCTGTCTTTTACTTTACGCATTTCTGAGCTCTCGCAGGAGCCAGAAATATGATCTGTAAACAAAGCATTTCACCATGCAACCCACTTTGCACTGTCTAAACACACTCCTTCCCAAACAAGGGAGATTGACTGCCAATTGGCAGTCATACTTTACACCCCTGAACATCATGCCCTCTCATCCTGAAGAAGAAAAATTTAAAAACCAAACTCCTCATCCAAATAAGCAATCAAGTGACTTTGACTCTGCGTTCTCTTCTTCCCTCTTTTGTCACCTTCTCATTCAATTCCAGCTCTTCATCATCTTTAATACCAAAGATTTTGAGAAAAAACCAATTTTGTCAGTGAGTGGATGTTCTCACCCTGATTACTGATAACATCTCATCTTCCTTCACATCACTCATTCAAACTCTTCAGACTCAGCAGCCTGTTGGAAACTGGTGCCTACGCTACAAAGCCAAAAGTCATCCAATTCAGCCTGATACATGAAATAATGTCTTCCAGTTGGAGACAAGTAAAACAACTGCAATAAGTAGTCTCTAAAATTCCTCATAAAGTCAGAATCTGACCCCAGAAATTGGGCTAATCGATTAATTGATTGAAAAAGATACTCAAAACTGTGTTTTTGAGGGGAGTAGGTGTTTTAATCAGGGCCAATGAACTGTCAGACTGGAGAGTTTCACCAGCAGGAATGGAAGGAAGGAGGGATGAACTGGGTGAACAAAGTACAGCCAGGCATCTGCAAGGCATCTCCATGGTCTGACTTCTGAGACGCTGCATCTAATGACAAATTGTTGGGCCTTCAACGTCATGACTAAAGCAGAAAAGATAAATAACTATGAAACTATTGTCCTCATTAACTCTGTTGCAACCCAGAATCCACAACACTATTTTCTTTTCAACAACACTGTATTTTCTTGCTTTTAACGTATCTCAAAAAAAAAAAGACAATTCATTAATTTTACCATAATCAAGATAGCATTCTTCTTCATTAAATTATGAGCTTGAGCTTCCCCACACTCTTCAACAGAGGAAAAAACTCCTTCACTCTGTTGTCAGTATGAGAGTCTGAAGTTACTTCAGCATGCCATAGTTAAAAGAAAAAAGTAGGAGACTTTTACTATGTGGTCTAACTGGCCAAATTTATGTGAGGATAATGAAAGGAAGGAAGGTGTCAGGGGAGTAAAAGAAACTTTTAAGGGATGCGTGGGAATGTCACTAGCAAGCACAAGATAATGGAGAACTTGCTGAAAGCTGGGATGGAAAATATTAAACAACCCTCCACCTGGGAAAAGGGAGGGGAACACGATGTTGCCAGTTTTTGCAAATTGCTCTTAAGTTACAAATACACTGACATAAAGGCAAAGCACTTTGTGAGAGGCCTTGGCAAAGAGACAATTCTGAGCTAAAGCAGCTAGGACAGTTAAAACCTAGTTAGTATTTAGCCGTGTATTCCAGGTCATATATTTCCTTCTTTCTTGAAGTCCTACAACTACTTTTATACATACAAATGACATAAGCTTTTTTTCTTGGAATTCTTCACCTCATGCTTCCAGAAGATTTTCCCTTGCGTGAGATATAATCATCCTTAGCAGCAATGAGGAAAGAAAAAAAAAACACAAAAAAAGGTGCATCTGAGAAGAAGCCAAGTAGAGCTGTGATTAAAGGCTGACATTTTTACCTAGTATGCAAGATTAGATTTTCCATTTTTATACATTCCCTTAAGAACAACTTGTACAGATTTACATGAGTTGGCATCATTCTGTCAGTTCTCGGTGTGGCAAATGATTCTGGAGACTGGACCTGAATTTCCTCTAGCAATAAAATACTTGAAAATGAGCACTATGCATAAGCCAAAATTACGACTATTTTTTCTTGCGATCTGCTTGGAAGAATCCCATGGGATACAGTCCTGGATAGAACCGAGGTCGAGGAGAGCTGGTTATTTTTCAAAGATCATCTCCTCCAAGCTCAAGAATGATCTATCCCAATGAGAGGTTAAGCGAGAGCAGCAGGAGGCCTGCGTCGATGAAAAGGGAGCTCCCAACAAAACTCACATGTAAAAACGCAGCACACAAGAGGTGAAAGCAGGGACAGGGGACCTGGGAGGAGCATGGAGACACTGTGTGAGTATGCAGGGACGGGGTTAGGAAAGCCAAAGGCCATTCGGAGCTAAATCTGGCAAGGGACATGAAAGGCAACAAGAAAGGTTTCTACAGGTACTTCAGCAGCAAAAGGTAGACAAGGGAAAGCGTGGGCCCACTGCTGAATGGGCCAGGGGACCTGGTGATACTGGACATGGTAATGGCTGAGGTATCCAATGCCATCTTCACCTCACTCTTAACTGGTAAGACTGGCCTTCAGGAATCCCAGATCCCTGAGAACAGTGGAAAGGTCTGGAGCAAGGAAGACACCCTCAGCGGAGGAGGAGAGCCAGAGTCTTCTCACTGACAGGACAATGAGCCCAAACTGAAATACAGGAAATTCCCCTTAAAGATAAGAAAGCTTTTTTACTGTGAGGATGGTCAAACACTGGAACAGGTTGCTCAGAGAGGTTGTGGGGTCTCCATCCTTGGAGATATTCAAAACCTGACTGGACACAGTCCTCAGCAACCTGCTTTGAGCACAGGGATGGACTAGATGATCTCCAGGGGTCCCTTCCAACCTCACCCATTCTGTTATTCTGCGATTTCTTTTTTTTGTTCTTTCCTTCATACATTCACCTTGTTCAAAGTAAAAACAACAAAATTACAACAGGAGTATCTCAGAACTTTCTGAACTAACTTTTTTCTCTTTCTCTCTCTGTTTCAGCATTTCATTATCCATTTAGCCTTAATGTACACTAACGTACCCTTGTCAGCCTTCTCTCTTTAAATTAAGAGAAACAGCATTTTTATATACGTACACTATGATAAAAGAAACTTCTAATCTAAGATGTATACTCACAGTATAGGCAAACCCCAATCCCTATAATCCTTTAGATAAAGATATACCTTATGACCCAATGAAGAACATGTCCTGGGCACCGCCATAGCAGAACTCCTGGAAATAATCTAGGAGGGTTTGCAACACTTGTTGAAGGCAGTTCTTTTCAGTACAAGCTTCAATTAAGGAAAGTAGCTACACACTTTAATTTAGTGCTTTTCTGAAAAGAAATCCTCGAAAGTGATGATGGAAAGAAATAAAAGGGCATCCAGAGGGACCACCATATTATATCCCAAGCACCAGCACAGCAATCACATTTCAAATGCTTTAAACAGTTTGAAAATACTTTCTACTATTATGGAGATTTTCAGAGATGCATATTTAAGGACAAGAAGGACTCCTAGGAGAATTTTATGTGGCCGCCTGCAAAATTTGGGTCATAGACACCCATCCCATAATTCCTAAAACATACTTCTGTAGCTTCAGCAAGAAAATACTCTTTAGAAAAATATCTAGCCTTTATTTCCACTAAGTATAACCATGAAAAAACAGAAGAATCATTGAAAGCTTTCATAAAGATAAATGTTTAAGTGTATTTGACTATGACTTTTCTTTTGATTTGACCTTGACTAAATTGAAAGCACATAGAAAAATTTACAGTGAATGCTAGATGTGAGCTATACTAATATCTGGCTAACTGCCTCTGCTGTGAAAGCTCTTTCTATTTCAGTAAAATTTTATGCACAAAAGCATTTTCCAGAAACTGATGTAGTATGTTCAATACATTTTTATACCCAAGCTTAATTAGAAAAGCTTTTTCGTAATAACAAATATTATCCCAAGCAGAGACTATATTTAATAAATATACTTATTATTTTCCTTAATGAAAGCAATGTTTAAAAATTGTAGGTAATCCCATTACACTGTACTTCAATTATACAGCCCAGCTCTCCTACCCTCCTGCTGATAGAAGACTACCTCATCTTAGTTTCCAATTATATACATTAAGTCCTTCCAAAACCACCTTCATTATTACACTCAGCATGTTTAGCTCTATCAGAGAAAAAGCAAAATGCATTTTCAAGCCTGAGATAATCACAAGAATAGTTAATTACGTCAATTAAAATAATCTTCTCTCCATTCAACAAATATGACCTATTTGTACAGAGAAACACAGCAGGACAGGTTCTGATTCTTGATAAGCCACGGTATTTCTACCCAAGTCATTCTTAGCAGAAAATTTGTGATAGAGCCAAATTTTGACTTTAGATTAGATCGTAATAGAAGAATGGTCAAAAAGGACTATTGGATGAACCCAAGGGAATCCTCTAAAGCACAAACCATAACATTTCACATACACACCTGTGGTGGGTTGACCCTGGCTGGATGCCCGGTGCCCACCAAAGCCGCTCTGTCACTCCCCTCCTCAGCTGGGCAGGGGAGAGAAAATATAACAAAAGGCTCGTGGGTCGAGATAAGGACAGGGAGATCACTCACCAGTTACCGTCACAGGCAAAACAGACTCGACTTGGGGAAATTAATTTAATTTATTGCCAATCAAATCAGAGTAGGGTAATGAGAAAGAAAAACTAAATCTTAAAACACCTTCCCCCCACCCCTCCCTTCTCCCAGGCTCAACTTCACTCCCGATTTCTCTCCCTCCTCCCCCCGAGCGGCGCAGGGGGACGGGGAATGGGGGTTGCGGTCAGGTCATCACACGTCGTCTCTGCTGCTCCTTCCTCCGCAGGGGAGGACTCCTCACACTCTCCCCCTGCTCCAGCGTGGGGTCCCTCCTATGGGAGACAGTCCTCCATGAACTTCTCCACATGTGGGTCCTTCCCACGGGCTGCAGTTCTTCATGAACTGCTCCAGCGTGTGTCCCTTCCACCGGGTGCAGTCCATCAGGAACAGAAGGCTCCAGCGTGGGTCCCCCACGGGGTCACAAGTCCTGCCAGCAAACCTGCTCCAGCCTGGGCTCCTCTCTCCATGGGGCCACAGGTCCTGCCAGGAGCCTGCTCCAGCGCGGGCTTCCCACGGGGTCACAGCCTGCTTTGGGCATCCCCCGGCCCCGGCGTGGGGTCCTCCCCGGGCTGCAGGTGGAGATCTGCTCCCCTGTGGGCCTCCATGGGCTGCAGGGGGACAGCCTGCCTCACCGTGGTCTTCCCCACAGGCTGCAGGGGAATCTCTGCTCCCGTGCCTGGAGCACCTCCTGCCCCTCCTTCTCCACTGACCTTGGTGCCTGCAGAGTTGCTGTGCTCACATCTTCTCACTCCTCTCTCCAGCTGCAATTGCCATTGCGCAGGGTTTTTTTCCCCCTTCTTAACTCTATTCCCCCAGAGGCGCTGCCACCGTCGCTGATGGGCTCGGCCTTGGCCAGCAGCGGGTCCATGTTGGAGCCGGCTGGCATTGGCTCTGTCGGACATGGGGGAAGCTTCCAGCAGCTTCTCACAGAAGCCACCCTTGTAGCCCCCCAAAACCTTACCATGCAAACCCAATACAACACCCAAAATTAAACCTAAGTATTTCAGTTCTTGGATTAAACTTCTGCTTCCTAAAAGCAGAAAAGGACTTCTGACACAAGAGGACTACTGACAGAAAATGTCCTGGAAAAGTATGAAATTAAAAATGGTAGATATAAGAAGTAAAATCTGCATGATTACTGCCAGTTGTTCTTGGTGAAAAATTTCATTATAACATCAGGAGGCAACCAGATGAAGCTATGAAGTGTTGACTTTAATTACAGTTACTACCTCCAGTCAGAGCTTTAAGTGTTGAACATACTGCCGCATATAGCAAAACCAGAGCTGTTCACCCCAAACAGCCTTAGAGAAGGCATCAAACGAGAGGCTCACAGATCCTGTAACTGTGCCAGCCCCACCTTCAGGCCCTCAGCTTGCAGAAGGAGGGCAAGATGTGAGGCATCTCTCCTTATTAGCTGGTTTGGATAGTTAATCTTCCTTCCTCTGCACGCTGTACCTTACTTTGTCATTAAACTTGATCAGACCCAGCCACTTCACTTTTTAGAAAGTGCAAAGTTTTCAATAGCCTGCTCATTCCCATATCTTCACAATATCTGATTGTGACAGAACAGCTATTCAAAACCCTAATTTTACTGTGTTGAACTTTTTCCATCCCACCTCACAAAAACTTATTTAGACCATTTTACTTTTGAACATTCCCTAACAGATTTGCGGTCGCTGTTCTGTGGGCACTAGAAACAGAAGTAATAGTCTACGGAGTGTTACAGTACTTCTACAATGTCACCATAAACTTGCTAAGCCAGGTAGTTTAGGTAGTTCTTTGTTTATGCCAAATTCATATTTCTTTATCTACAAATTCCTGGCAATTTGCTGAATAAAATTTGTACTGATGATTCGCGATATGACAGGAGAAGTCAAGTGCAAGTACACTGCAGTTTAGAAGGCATTTTCGGTTTTCACAGGGAAACGCTGCTTCTCCTAGGAGTTCCAACCTTTTAATTTCTTTTACCCTGATTTGTTTTTTCCTTATCATTTGGTGACTTTGTCAGAGAATTGGGATCACCGCCAAAGATGTTTACCTCAATTTTGTTTCCAGTCCTAAATTAGATTCTTCCTAAATACTAAATTAGATTATTAATCAGTTAAAATCTAAATCTTCATTATTAATTTACTAGAAACAATACAGCAGCTTGTAAAACATTTATGCAGCAGTAAACGGAGAACCACTTTGCAGAGATCACGACATGCTTAATTTACTACACAACTAAATATTTAATTACAAATGGTAGCAAAGCCGAAGGTGCTCTCTTGAAATTAAACAATCTTTTAAATGATAAAAGTCTTAACCGCATTGTGGGCACCAATGGTAAGTTTCTAAAACAAGTGGTAGGAAACATGCTCCCTTTTGTGGGGTTTGCCCTTCCCGGTTAAGTGAAGAACCATGTACTTGGCTATCCAGTTGCTATTTACTGATAGGCCTGTTCCCCGCAGTACTTTCAACAGAAATAATTTTAAAATGGCATTTTAAATTAATTGAAAACGCAATGCACTTCACATGCCAGTTAAAATAAATAGAATTTGGAGGAAAAAAGCATTGTTTTCTTTACAGCAGATTATTTTTTGCATTTGCAATGTAATAGTCTTGACTCAATGCCTTCCTTGCTAACAGTACCATCTCTAAGACGAGTAATGGTATTTTAACTTGTGTACATCTACGTAATTCTTTGTTTCAGATTCAGTTTTCAAAACTTCCCAAGTACATTTGTTTAAATGCATTTGCATTTATACTTCCAGATTTATATTAAAAATTTTGGCTCATAAACAGTTTAGGAAATTGCACACAGACCTTTTGCAAAGCCATCTCAACATGCATATGGCCTTCTCAGTGTTGAACCTACACAGCAAATGATGATATGCAGCATATCTATTTAAGGTGAGCTTTCCAAACAGATATTCTTAGGTCAATAAATGTAGCTGAATATTTCAGACGTTGTTAAAGGTATAGCAAGATGGATAATGAGGAATTATTTTTCTTTTTTTTTTTTTATTTGTTTTAAACTATTCCTTCCTATTCACTGACTCAAATAACATGCCTCTCAGAAGAGGAAGGCAGGGACTCTTTTTACCCTTATGAACAAAGATGAATGTGAAGGATGGAGAGAGCAAAGCAAGATAGGCTGGAGGAAGGCAAGAACAATAACAGCGTGTCCTATTTCACGAGGAAGGCTCATTCAATAGAATATTACACCAAACAAAACAATGACCAGGCTATAAGTGTAGTCCTGAAAACAAAGAGTAGCAACAGGATCGCATTCACTTAATCTTGAACATCTATTTCAAAACAGCAAATTGATACTTCTTAACTGTCAAGCTATTTTTATTAATAACATAGAATATCCTGACCTTTGGCTACCTCATAAAAGTACATGATGCTCTTGTCAAAAATAATTCCCCCAAAATCTTTAGAAAAGCTGTCAGCTAAGAAAACCACAACTATGTATACGGAACTCATCAGCTAACTGGAAAACAGTATCACATTTAGAAAATGAGTAAACCACACTTTTCTACATCTTCCTTATGTGTCAAGGCTAAAGAACATTTCATAGATTTATAAAATTGCATGCTACAGCTATTCAAGACTCTAAACAGAATAAAGAAGTATATACTTGGTAGCAGGCCTCTTATTACACTTCAGCGTCTAATACGTTATCCTAATGATACGACCTTGCTTCCCAAGGTAACTTGTAAGGTAAACTTTTTAAAAGTAAGATGAGTGATATCACTGGTACTAATCAATCCACGCTCAGTTTAAACATCCCTGCATGGAATACAGAAGAACAACTTAATGGAAGACAGACTGATGTAAAGTTTTCATGCAAAGTTTGCTCTTCAAATCCAATTCCACTTTAATAATGACAAATTTATTGCACTGCTGAGCTTCACGAAAGGCATGAGATAACCTCAGACTAGGTAATACTGGCTGAGATTAATTAATTGATTAACTAAGAGGACAGCTGAATATAATGAGTCACTCAGCATAGTGCTGGTATCACCACCAGTCATCTCAGAAGAGCTGAGAGTTGTGCAAGCTGTGTGGCTTCACATGCTTTCTCTGTATCTAAAGGCTGTCGGTTCCAAACAGACTTGCAATAGAGGGGGAGGGAAACCTGGGGAACCTTGTTTTGCTGTTTTCTGGGTTATACGTAAGCTGTTGTGAAAAAGAGAGCTTCATTCTTCAGAACAGTTTGTGAATGCTTCACATGACATTTGGGCCTCCTTCCTGGTGGTAAAAGCTGTCATACTGCACGTACTAGCTAATCCCTTCATTCTTTCAAATTGCTTCTCTGAAGTTGTTAACATATATTAAAGCTATAACCACGTATTCTTCACCAAGCTTTCCCTGGCATGCGTCAACGTTTTAACTAGTGTATGGCAGAGAATTTTTTTTGCACCATAAAAAAAAAGTGCCTCATTTAAAATAAACTGTCTTGAGAATCATATTACATGACAATAATTCTAAATTTTACTAAAGCTGTTTGCACACACAGGTCTTTGGCAGGGTGCCTTCCAGCAGGAGCCAGTTACATACGTACCAGCTGTAATGGCCTATACAGCATACTAAAAACATGTAAAGTATAATTTGATAATCTACCTTAGGAACTAGTGAAAGAATTCTCATCTCTGTTTTCTCCAGGGACTCTAATGCCAAAGGACAGATTGTTTCTTGTCAGCGTTTCAAACTGATCTCTATTTGCAAACAGAGCGAGTGATGCCAAATGCAGTTCAGAACACAAATCAAACAACTATTTTATTATGCGCTGTTTTGAATTGCATATGCAGGACAGAGAGACAAGTAATGCCAAAAAAAATCATACTTGCACATCATGAGTCATTTTCACAATATACTTGAACATTGCATAAAAATGCAAAGAAATAAAACAATTCCAATAAAATAATAAGCACCTTATGAATTAAATATTATATTCATAATGCTACACAGTGGGATTTAACAGAACAGAACGGTTGGACTTGATGATCTTAAAGGTCTTTTCCAACCTAAATGATTCTATGATATACAATGTAGATCCAGTGTGGAAAATCCAACTAAAGTTACAAATACAGTAGATATGCTACTTTTTCTCTTTAAAAAAAAAGAAAACAAGGGGGAAACTATAAATTATTTATTGCATGAAAACAGGAAAGAGAAACTGAGAAAAAAATTTTCTTTGAAAAAACAGATTCGCTTAAAGCCTATGATAATAAACCCACTTATTCATTAGAAGCAGGTCCAAACTGACTCCATTTGAGTCACAGCAGGAGCACTCAGAGTAGCAATTAATGCAACCATCGGTGTGGCAGTTGTTTTCCGAATGTCTTCCTGTCCGTCTTGGTTTTGTTTTTAAGAAAACAAGATGAAATTTAACTGGAAAAGTTACTTAACCTTTTTCTAAGATGATCACAACACTGGCTAAATGACCAAAGGAAAACCTGTTTTAAGAGACATGCTGTAGACACCTATGGATCATGGATTAAAGACCTCGTTGTACCTGACAGGCAAATCCATACAGCAGCATGTACGCCAGAGCGACAACGCATCGGGGAAAGAGAAGAGGCATCACCAATGTATGGCAGTCAGCTAAGATTAATTTCGAGTCCCTCAGATTAAATTGGAGTGAAAGAGAGAAGATATTCTATTCTCTACAAAGGGTTCACCTATAGCTGATTAACAGATACATCTTCGGTGAACAAAAGCTAATTTAAACAGGAGTCCCCCTTATTGCTCATTAATTGCTACAGGTAGGTGCTGGGCCTGGGCAGATGCAACGGGTGAGGAAAACAAGAGCAAAATCTCTCATAGATGAAAAAACGAAAAAGATTGCAATCCTTTATTTCAAAGTAAAGGATTAACTTTGGTTAAACAGTAGTTTACTGTTGATCAGTATCTTATTTTAAAACATCACTTTGCATTTTTTCAAGATTAGTTGAATTTATTTATGATGATGATGATGATTGTGAGGGGGAAGTGAGTTATAAGCATAATAAATCTCTACTTAAGCAGCTTATCCCTACTGTTATATATTAATCATGGCACATATGGGATTATAACCAACTGCAAATAAAAAAGGGGGGAAAAAAGGAGTTGAGTAGCTATACGCTTCTGGTTAAATCACAATATAAGAACATGTCTTAGAATTCCAACTGTGCTAAAGCAAAAGGCATAACGAGCTCTGGATACAGGAACACTCGCATATTTTTCTCCACACAGTTGTGTGAAAAGATAAGATCTCTCCATAAAACTGTAAAATAGAGCACTTACAAAGTCCATTTGAAAAGATTCCTCCAGGGGTCTGAGATAGCTCCAGTATCTGTTCGAACAGGTAGTTCTGCAAATAAGTGACGCTCTTTTGTCAACGCATTCAATCTGGTCAACGTGGGTGCTCCTTTGCCCAAATACGAGTAAAACTACCCGCCCGCGCAGCGTGTGGCAGCTACACAAGATGTCCCTTGGCGAAGCCGTCCTTTCACCTTTAGCCAAGGCAATAACTAGACCTGCAAGTTTTATCACTTCATCGCAACCCCAGTGGACTGGAAATAATTTGGTAAGATCTGATTTGAAAGAGAGCACTTGTTAAGAAAGGTATACATGCAAGTACTGAAGCAAAGGAAAATTTATCTTGTTTGGAATTAAATATATATGTCTAAAAATAATGTAAGGAAAAATGTGTTTATCTGGTATTACGCTTTATGATTTCTTAATCACATAGTTTCTATTCTATGTTGTGAGTAATTACTGTTTCAAGTGAACTTCTCTCTTTCAAATTAGATTGCTGGGCAGCTACTTGTAAACAAAATACAAATGCAACAAGAATACTTAGCCTAGAACAGCCTACTCTGCAATTAGCTACATTAAAATACAGATATAAGAACGATCTAGATATCAAGTGTCATCTTGATACGAAGATTTAATTGTCGCTAGTGCCAGGACACTGTCAGAAAAATGATTAAATATACCTGCATTTACAGACAATTTTTTTGTTCCACATCCCAGCTTTGTTAACCTCTTAAGGCAAATTTTCCTGTCTTTTTGCAAATATTTCATTGTAGGCTGCTAGTCTACCAAGGCTGCTTGATTTACCCAAAACAACTCTAAACCCAAGTACACAGAATGAAAAACCATCTGCTGGACTATGTTCTATTTATCTAGTCTGCACAACATTACATTTAAAACTACTCACTTAAATTGATACCGTTCACTTTGTGAACATTGCTTATGGGTTATCGTTATTTTCATTTACAATTGACAGTCCAGAAACCGCATGCTATTTGTATCATTATGTATACACCTGTTTTTAAAAGTTAAATTGCTTCTGTCTTGAATTATAAAATTAATGAATGAGTTGTTAAACTGCAATGTTAAACTAAACCTTCTGGGGCAAAACTTACATATTTTCAAATACAGGACATCAGTTCTTAGAACTCATAACACCATAAGAGCACTTTGGTATCTAAAAGCTAGAAAGAGAATTCTAACAATGTTATTCTATAAAATGATGGTGAAAGTCAACTTGTTTAAACACTTTCCATGGGTCCTGTTGTTTTGCTCCCAAAAATAATGCACAAGGAGAAATCTTTTAAACTGGTTGTCATCTTCAGATGTAAAAACTCAACAACATGACTAATTCTAACTGCTTATAATTTGGGTCTCATGGCTGAAACATGTTCCACTTCTGAACAAGTAGAAAAAACAGTATCCAGCTTCCCCATTGAAATTAAATGATAGGGTAACTTTGGCAAATCTTTCCCCACTTTTGATATTGAGCCTTGAAACCCAAATTCTGCCTATATAGTGAAGCGTTATCAGAAGCTTTTTCACTGTTTTAGCTCACCCTCTCAGATCAGCATGATTAATTGCTCAGTTACTTTTCTGTACCTCTTCCAATCATTTAGAGTACTTATTTTTATAGCATAACCACATGCAGTTAACATCTCTTGATTTCTGCTTGACTGTGGTTTAATGAGAAAAATTCAAGACATCAATCTTTGCCTTAAGTTATTCTAGTTCTGATGTTCAAATGATCACGTTTAGTCTCATAACAATAATCCTTTCATGTGACAAACTCAAAGCATTTTAATAACTTTAATAAAACAGGTAAGAACAGAGCTGCCTTGAAAGGAGTTCTGTTTTTTTTTCAGGCAATATTAGTGGCAGCATTCCCTGTACACTAAATATCTCACTACTTGAGGGCAAGAGTAACACTAGCAATCAAGCCAAGATAATCAGATTGAGACAGAATTTTTAGATAACAACTGCAAAACTGCAATGTATGCCGGAAAGTTTATGGTCCAGCTTAATAAAAACAATAAAGTATAAGGAACTTGGACATGCTTGAGTTTTCCATGGCAAAATGAGAACATTAAAAGCAATTAATAGGCATTATACATTTTACTTAGAGAGATAAATAGTTTTAGCCAGGACTGGTTGGAAAAAAAGAGTTCAATTTTCAAAGTTTTAAGGTTTTTCAAAATAGTTTGTTCCATTTTTGAATTAAAATAAGGCTTTTCAATATATCATAAAAATATGACTGAAGTAGTATGCACCAATATTTTTATTTAAGTTGAAAGAACCGTTATCATCATGGTTAGGACAACTAAGGCTGCCATTCACCCAGTTCTTCCCAGAAGCCTTCTCTACTCTCCAGATGAAGTTTTAACAGAGTTCATGTCTGGGTTTTAGAAGCCTAATATCTGCCAGGAAGTCCATAAGCTGGGTGTGGGAGTCAATGGGACAGTGCCCCTACCATAGGGTCCAACTCTGCTGACCACAGCCTCCAAGGACATGCCAGGCTGGAGGGGAAGCAAGGACTGGAAATGCAGGCCGGGAGCAGCAGTGCTGGCACTCAACAGCAGGTACTGGTTAGAGAGAGAAGAAAACCAGCCCAGGAGCTACCACAGGTCTTAGTGAGAACAGGTCCACCTCCTCGCTTTGGCCTCCCAACTCTTTGCCACTTACTAATGCCCTTTACCCTTTCCCTTTCACTAAGCCCCAAAATAGCTTCTCCAGCACAGGCCAAGTTCTGGCTCCTGAGAGCCCCTAGTTCTCTGGCTGCAATTCTGCAGGGCTCACAGTACCAACAACAAGCATGTCCCACTCATTTTGGGGTGATCTGCACGCCAGCTCCCCCAGAGCAGGGTCTGCCATACTCAGGTACAGGGAGATGAGGAGCTGGGAGCTACAGGGAGATGGGAGGTATGGAGATGGGAATTCCAGCTTAGGAAAAGATGGGGAGAGCTGGAGACAGTGGGGGCCAAGCCCACCCACATTGCCACAACGAGCCACCCTCATGCAGGTACGGAGCACACACAGAGGAGCACCACGCTGTCACATTAATGCCTTCTTAGCTCTTCCCACAAAGGACAGCCCCAATCATCCTCCTTTCCCTTGCCTTCGTGTGCACCCCCTGGCACCACATGCTCCGTTTTGCACCTTGGAAGCTCTGCTTCCCTAAAGGGTCACCTGGGAGATCCAAATTCAAGTCCTCTCTCTGCACAGTTCAGGTCCAGGGTTCTGACATTTTAAGGAACTGCAATGTCAGATTGTGCATATGTGTGTGCACGCATGAGTCCATGCTATAAACCTCCTCTGTCATGTCCCTCTCCCTCCCCAATTTTCTCCCTAGTCCTAAGAAAACAAATAGAAATTTTGTATGAGCCTATTTCTTATGAATACTCCTCTTGAGTTATACTGGTCCAAAGCAGCTAAGCATAACGGAAAAATCTGTATGGAGCCATACTCTTCCGATCCCCACTATCCAGATTTTAATGGCAAGAAACTCTTTTAGGCTATTAGAAATTATTGCTGTATGTTATTACCTCCACAAGCACATTAAGAAAACAATGTTTAATTCAAATCATGCATGCAGAGAAAAAGCTAATTATTCTTCCAGAAAAAAATACGTAAGGTGAAACTGCATAATAATTTGATTATTCAACCATTATACAGAAAAGGACAAAACCAAAACAAGCCATGCAGTTAAGTGTTATTTTTAATTTACTTTTTGATAGACTTATTTTCATATCTGTGTTCTCCTGTTACCAAGGTATTGTACTGAAGATGTCAGTGTTGATCAGCTTCCAATCATCAATAGCACTTATTGAAATAGCATCCTGCCAGGAATGGGATTTTGTGCCTCTGCTGGAGTACATCATTGATTTATGAAAAAAAGTGAACCTTGACTGTGGAATAAAGCTCCAAGAAATAAATTTTAGTTTTGATATAAGACAGTAAGTAAACATTTTACAAGATGCTTTCTTGTATACTTACTGTCTTCTGGCAAAAATAAAATTCTATTGCAAATATGCTAATAGCATGCTCAAAAAATGTTCAAAAAAGCTTTTCTCTAAAAATTATGAGGTATGGCTTCAAAGCTTGAATAGCACTGGTCTCAATTAATTTGGAAGTCCTATACAGCTGGATAAGTAGCATTATAATAGATTTATACAGAAATAGTTGCAAATACCTTAAGAGGAAAAGAAAAAGAGCTACAATTTTTAAAGCATTCTTTTAGTCTATCTTACAAGACTCTATAGAGAAGAATATATTTTCTTAGTGAATACTCTGGCACTGTTTTATGAATTTTTTCCAGGTTATTGGAATAGTCTATAAACATACACGCTTTAAGCGACCCATACTAAATCTGCTTTTGAAGCTGCTGAGTGAGCCCCACTGTGTCAGGGGTGGAATGTGTCCACTCATCCTGCCTCTGTCAGCTCGGAGGAAGCCTGAAAGCAAACGTTCCTCTGGAGGGAGCCCCTCAGGAGGAAGATCCAGCCTGCAACTTTTTTTCCTCCCATAGCAACATGCAAACAGCAGGAGAGTTTATATGATGCCCTCTCTGTTGCAATATGATTGGCGACAAAGAAAGTTTGACAGTCCCATGTATAGCTATCTGCATTTCTCTTTTCCCTCATGCATATGATGTACAATATATAAATCAGTATTATTTGGATAACTTCCCAATGGCTTGGATGTTTAAATTTCAAAATTACCACACAGCACCTTTTTAACCCCTGGGAATATTTAGCTGAAAAAAGAAATCTCTGCCCATTCTCCCCTCCCCAACCATAAACAGAATGTATTTTTGCTAATCATTTTCTCTAGGTGAAGAGCTTTTCCAGTTACAGAGGAATTCAGGCAACGGATAATTACGTAGTGGATTGGTGGCTGTATTACCTAGCATAAGACATATCAAAGAAATAATAAAGCAACCCATTTATAAATTCTTTGACTACATCAAAGATAGCAAGGAAAAGAGGAAGCCGTCATTACCAGACTAATGAGGTAACTTTATAACATTACATTGAAGTTTCTTCCTCCAATCTAACGCCGAGTTTACAAAAGAGGAATTAGTCCCATTTTGAAAATGGTTTGTATGTTAATTTAGACAAAACTAGAATGCAGGTCTACTAACTAAATGCTTTCTATATTTAGAACAAAAGGCGATTGCCTCGCTATCCCCCAATTATCATTACTGCAAATTCTAAAACAATTTAAGTTTTGCTCATGGAGAAAGAAGGCAGAAGACTCTTACCTACAAGGACTTCCAGAAAACAGCTGGTTAAACATAGTTCAATTTTATGAGAAGAAAAATACTGAAAGATAGAACTGACCATTTTTACATACCTATATCTTTTTAAATAAAAGGGATCCATGCTGCAGCACAGTTTCAACAAGTATCATGAAACAAAATTCCCAAACATTATAAATGCTTAACGTGTTATTACATTCTCATTGGTCCCACACTAGAAAAAAATATACAAGCAGCAAACAATCAACGGTTGCTTAAGAGCCTAATATTGTACTAGTAAAAATAATGCAGCACAGCAACAAGTTCACTGGACTGCTCCCTGAACACACAACATACCAAATGTACAGCTGTTTATCTTGCAAAAAAAAAATAAATGAAAGAGGGCATCAAGACTTTTGAAAGGATCTTCTCCCCGGTATTTAATAATATGCAAAGTATTCAAGGATTCTTGCGTGAAATCATGAATAGCAATAGGTCGTTTTTCAGGGTATTAAAAAAGCTAACCAGACACACGACAGGATGCCAGCAGGCAGCTTGCATGAGACATAAGGCTTTATATTCCCACTAGGAACATACCTTCTCTGTTTTTGCTTTCCTGGCGTTATGCACAAACCTGCGTCCCAGCTTCTTGGCGTACCAGATAGAGGCAAACATTGTAGTGATGAAGATTTCAGTCTGAATATGCAGCACACACACACACAAAAAAAAAACCAAAAAAACTTCCCCCACAACTGAGATACCAATCTAATGCTGGTTACGGTCTCTCAACTATGCTGTTGCTTTGTCAGGTCCTCTCATGCTGCCTTCTGAAAGGAAAAAAAAACCACCCAGTGTGGCCAGTCTGCAGGTGTATTTACATACTGCCAGCAGGAAGTCCAGGGTGAGGCATCTTTGCATCCAGCTCACATCCAGTCTGCTAAGTGCCTGTCTGCAGTTCTTTAGCACTGTCACCACAAACTACATATGTGTCAGTATGAAAGGAAGCTGCAGTAAACTACTGTAGCAGACAGCTCACCTCCTCTTCTGTTCTGAAATTTAACTCCTTGGTTCTCTTCGATTTGCCAGCGTGCAACAGAAGCAGCAGCAGTTCAAATAGGAGATAGACAGCACTGCAGGAAAGGAAAGGGGTACAGAAGTGCCAAAAATAGAAATGTGTATTAACCGTTAGGGTGAAGGAACAGGTGTTTTACGTGTTTCAGTGCAGTTAAGATATGAAAGGAAAATGGATTTTACTTTGTTCTAGTGGTTTGGGATCTATTCAGAGATATTTTTGTTACCTAGTTTCAGTTCGCAACAGAAAGACATCATAGCTGTTCAGTTCACTTGCTGATGTCATACATGCTTTGCTGAAGGATTTAAGACTCAATCAAGGACTTCTGTTTTTCTTTGATAATGGCTCCATGACATAGAAAACTGACATTTTTTTTTTCAAATTAATCTTTAACTTCTGCCCTACCTAAGCTTGCTTTTTCCTCTTCCTTTAATTGCAAGTTATTTTACATTAGGAGTTGAGAAGTGCTTATGAACTCCTGTTTTTGCGGTGAAACAGCAACGTACTATTTTCCTTTTGTCACATACATCAGCTTTAACCCCTGCACCTCTCTTCAGTTTTAATCTCTAAACAATAAGCAGAAACATACCCTTTTGGCTCTAGACATATGACTAACCAGATGTTCCTCCCAGCCAGAGGCACTATCGAAGCTATAAACCCTCTAAGTTTATAGCTATATATTGTATTTGACAGTACTTTGTATTATAGGACAAATCCTGCCCCTTGCCCTCCCGCCTGCAATCGTGGAGATACCAACATGTGGGAGAACCCCTGCTGTCCTGGGTGCGGGATCGCATTTGGGATGCACACATGCAAGAATAATTTCTCCTCTGCTATTCTGTGGTAAAGAGCAAATCAAAATTAATAGATGCACGGCAAAGGAAACACAGTCACAGCAATCTAGTCTAGGGCTCTTGGGGCCAAGGAAACACTTTTTCTGCCCCAGGATTTTCAGAGATTGGCTGAAACTATTTTCTCCAGGGTGCATGAATTCAAAAGGGAAAATATTCCACTCCCACTTAAAACTTACACAGAACATCCAAGTTACTGGAGCTGGATGGCATTGCCCAAGCTTTGAGCCTGAAGGCATATACTGCTCAATTCCGTTAAGATTATAAATAGTTCAAAGGATTCCTTCAACACGTTTTAAAATGGTAAGTTGGTTAACTAAATTGAAATTCTTAGACAGTGACTTTTTTGTCAAGGAAACTCCAAGGTATAGGTTTGGTTTTTGCTTGACATCTAACACCTTCTGACAAAATATTTGGTAACCGGCAATATTTCTGGGAAGAGAATAGTTTCTAATTACCTCCAATTCAGACATTTACTTAATCCTAGCACTCAGAAAGTTGTAGGACCACAAGACAGAGTAAAATCATGTCTCATCTGGAGTACGATTGATATAGAAGAGCTATCTGTCCATAACACCACTCCAACTCTCTGAAACCTGGGCTAATAGTAAGATGGATTCTCCAAGGTGCAAAAACCTTTATTACACCACGTAGCAGACTCACACCACTCGCCACGTTTGTGGGATGATAGAGTGCCCTATAATGGAGGGAAGGGAGCAGAAGGAAGAAAGATGGCCTGAAAAATTTCGGAAGAAATCGGAGATCTTGTTTCTAGCTGGGACATCACTGTAAGGAAACATGGATGGGGGGGAAAAAAGTGCAGAAAAGGAGAAGCAACATCATTACACAGCTTAGCCAACACTATAAATGTTAAAGTAAAAAGAACAGGAAAAAAAAATCCTACACATTATATCCATAAACAGTAGAACACCTCTCCCACTCTGCTCCCATGCTTTTGTGAAGAGAATATGTATAATTTGAAATCATTGCACTACAACCAAAAAAGGGTACATTCTCTCAAGCAACTATTTATATATTCTTGTGTATATTCAGCTGCTGAGAAAATCGAAGGAAACACTCATTAAACAATAAAACCTCCTTTTTATGACTTCTATCATCAACATTAGCAGCTTTACTGAACTATTTATTCAGGAAAAATAGAGAGCAATAAAAAGCCACAATTCATCCCACTTAAAGGAAAAAAAATAGAATACATTGTTCATTTAAGGAATAATGACAAAGCAATAGGGAGGTAATTTTCTCCACCCACTGAAAATGTTAGATCAGGAAGAATAAATCTCGCCAAATACCTAATTCTGATTCTAATCAGAAACGCATTTTAACTGTTTGCACGCCTTCGCAGATCTAGCCAAACCCTACAATATAGCAACGGCCAGACTACAAGCCATTTTCTTACAGCTCCATCACGCAGTAGTCTGCCATACATTGCCAATAGCAGGTTTATTAGGTCTGTACTGGTACCCAGGGATTTTATGATTATTAATATTTTACTGTAACCATAACGAAGCCTGCATTTTACAGAAGTGCTACAAGCCGAGCTGCTTTAGAAGAAGAATTGGAGCTCCCAGCTGCTGTCTGCTCACAGGAGTAATATGTACTTTAGCTTGCTCACTGAAGTGCTACATTACAAGGGCAGAGAGATGCATGCAATTGAGCAGCAATATTATTGCAGACAGGAGATAATCAGTTAAGAGCAAATTTTACAAGGGGCTTCTTGCTGTGAATGAGTGGGTGGTTTTCAGTAAACCAAACCACATCTATACTACGCGTTAAATTGCATTCTTGTGCCTCTATGAGAAGAATTGGTCTCACCACAAGTGGACACGTGGGTATAAGCACAAAGCAACTGTGGTGTTGAATCCTATTATTTTTATGACATGGCTCCCCAACATTGCAAGCAACGGCAATTGATGCTCAGTACTGAAACAGATGGTCGTTTCAAACACCTTGCCAACTGTTTGTATGCACCGAGTATCACCCGTATTTCTGATGGTCAGCCTCCTCTTTCAATTCTAACAGTCCTGTTTTACTTAAGCAGCACCTGGGAAGAAGTGCAGCTTCGCTTCAGACAGGGCATTAATCTTCTCTTGTTAAGGGATAACTTCTCGCAGTGCACACGTGGGGTGTCAACCTCCCCCTCACACACCTGTGGTGAAGATAGATGTTAGCTGTAGATTCTGTTTCTCTCCTACCTCTATCTGAATATATACACACAGTAGTCATAAAATGTGATGACAGGGCCATTTAAAATACAAATACAGCTCAGTCATAAATAAAGCCTTTCTTGTAAGGCTAGGAAGATAGATGAAAAGATTAGCCATTCAGGGTTTGCAGAACTCTGTTTCCAGTGAAATGGACAGGAGATGGAACAAGCTAAAAATGGAATACCAAAGATTTAAAACAATCACTTTGCTTCAAGGTTTATCTGTTAACACTCAGCACAGCTGTGGATACAGGAACAGAGCTGATGATGTGAAACTAAGGTAGCTTTTTTTTTTTTTTAGTACTAGGCAACAACAGATATTGATTTGGCTGACTGTACAAGCAATCATTTCCCATCCCCAGCACAACTAATTATCTTACACAGTTACGAGATGCCAAGACTTGTTATTTAATGACCAGAATACTAGGAAAGACAGGTACCTTAACATCTGCTATTCCATCCAGAAGATATAAATTTTAGGCGTTCAGACCTTACAGTAGTTAAAGTAGATGGAAGTCCCAAGGTTTTGTAAGGACCTGATTTTTCATTCTTTGCCATGAACAGAGGCAAACGGACAAATGCTCCTTCTCCTATTGCAACAGGCAGTATTCTTATAGGAAACCCAGAGCCACTCTTACAAAATGAGTAGTTACCCCAGTTGGCACCACCAAAACCCATTCTGACCTGTCTTTTGGCCAGGGCAGAACCCCCTCTGTTGCAGTTACAACACAGATGAAAGATTATCATAGAATCATTTAGGTTGGAAGAGACCCTTAAAGACACTGCCAAGTCCACCACTAAACTATGTCCCTAAGCTCTACTTCTACACGCCTTTTCAATACCTCCAGGGATGGTGACTCCACCACCTCCCTGGGCAGCCTGTTCTAGTGCCTGACAACCCTTTCAGTGAAGAAATTTTCCAAATATCCAATCTAAACCTCCCCTGGTGCAACTTGAGGCCATTTCCTCTTGTTCTATTGCCTGTTACTAGGGAGAAGAGACCAATCCCACCTGGCTCCAACCTCCTTTCAGGGAGTTGTAGAGAGCGAGAATGTCTCCCCTCAGCCTCCTTTTCTCCAGGCCAAACACCCCCAGTTCCCTCAGTTGCTTCTCACAGGACTTGTGCTCTAGACCCTTCCCCAGCACCGTTGCCCGTCTCTGGACACACTCCAGCACCTCAAGGCCTTTCTTGTAGTGAGGGGCCCAAAGCCGAACCCAGCACTCGAGGTGCGGCCTCACCAGGGCCGAGTATGTAAGTTTCTACTTATGACATTTTCTACCAGTTATGATGTTTCATAACAGAATTTTTTTTTCCATAATAAAAATTTTAAAATTCTGTCACTTAGTCCTGAATTTTAAAGATGAGGAAACTTGGGTTGCTTAAAAGCTAAATGCTTCCTTGGAACATCTAAGTCAATGGCTGGAGTAGAGCCTAGTGATTCTTTGTCATGTATCCTGACAAAGAAATGTTGCAGAGAAGGGGGGGGGGGGGGGGGGGGGGGGGGGGGGAGGGGGGAGGGGAAGACAGAAGATGAAGGAAGATGGGATAAAAATGGCAAAAAGAAGTGAAAATGAAATGCTGTATATTAAGGATGGCAGAGGTTTATGCTTTTCTCTTTCAATTTAAATTTTTCTACTCCCCTAATATTTCTTGTGCCAAATCTTTTCTCTTTAGAAATTATGCTTTCGGAAACCCAGCTGTGACATTACAAGTTCGCCCCAGATCTAATTTCCCTTTAAAATACAAGATACTGCATGCAGACATCTCCTCTGTCACCTTTTTTGATCTATGGCAGAACTGTCTCCTAGCAGAGGGCATGAAGAATTTCATGTCACAATGTCACAGGACTTCAGAGCAGTCAAGAAATAAAATGCAAGCATTTTCTCTTGTGGATCTCCTTTAAGTGCGAGGCCCCAAAATTGTGTTCCTGCTCTCTGCCATGCAATTATCACTTCTATTTTTCTACTCTTCTATTATTTGATGTGGTAGATGGCACTCAACCTGCGACGCAACAGGTCAAGAGAAGAGAGGATGAGGTGCTGTGCTACATAACTACATGAAATAGAGCTTTAACTGTGGAAGCACAAGAACTGGAAATGCAATAAGTCCTACACTAAACACAGAGACTCAGCACATCCCTGCGCACAGGGATGTATTCTAGCACTTTACAATATAATGGCATAAGAGACAATGTTTTAAATTTAGGCAGTTCTTTTTCCTCTTCTATTTGTTAAGCCTTGGAATGGAGACAAACCTAATTATGGTACTTAATTTTGATTTTAGAAATTGATTTTCCACTCTAGTTTCTGCTGGTGCATAGGAAACTCTAGTGAGCCACACAAGTAATAACAACCAATATAGCAGCCTTAAAAATAAATAAAAACTTGAAAAGTGCCACTTTATTCTTTTCTTTGTCCCTAGTTCTGCACAAATTGCTTCCTGCTTCACCTTTCTGATAGAAATTTTTAAGTTTCTTCCTGCTATGTTAAGAAATCACAACTAAAATGGTGTATAAAATCCTCAGATGTGCCATTATGCTGCTTGGATTCTTGTATCAAATCAAAGCACAGTGTATGTAGTACAGTTATGCATTTGCATGGCAAGTACTCCCACAGGAAATAACATAAACTACAAAACTTATCCTTGGGGAGGGAAAAAGAGAGAAGGAACTGCACATTGCAAGCAGTGCTTCTGTGTTTCACCAGTGCTTTTTTGCAAGGGACTTGCCAAATATAATCCTGAACAAAACTGAATCCAGTGAGAAAACATTGATATTACAGCACTGTGTATATGCCTCCCATCCTGTAGTATTTAACTACCTTTGTTTTCTAAGTGCTTACAAATAACTGTGTGATGGTGGAGTATTATCTCTGATTCAGAAAGGGATGAAGTAAGGCACAAAGGAGTAACGTGGTAACAGCCTTACAGGAAAGCGGAGAACGTGCACGCTGCCTGGGAGCCCAAAACCTCCTCTCTCCCAGCACGTGGCCACAGGGCTTGCCACGGCCAAAGCCAAGCAGAGGTGGCATGCACTCTCCATAGCTCAGTCCTGTACCAGTCACAGCTTTCTGTCTGTCCGGAGCAGGAGGGCTGGCAACATCCATTTACCTGCCCACAAAGAGCACTGAGATATATCCTTTCCATATGATCTTTTTTTTAGCCACAGCAAGTGAGGTAGCCTTTAATGAGCTGTTCATCTCACTACTAATCACAAAAGACTCCCCAAAAACAGTTGCGGGCACAAGCATGGGAATATATATCATCCTATCATAAACATTATTTTAGTCCTGGCTGATTACAAGCTGCCTTCTCTTTCAAAGTCCTCCTTAAATCTCACTTTTGCTTTATCAGCCCCAAGAGCAAAATTAAAAAGTCAGCTTAAGCAGAATCACCACAAGTTATAGTCAGTGTGTCAGCGAAACACATGGACTCCTCTGACCCAGCATCATCTAATGGTTTGAGGCCAATGTGCCTAGCCCTTTTCCTTATCCAAGCTCTCCAGAAAACCCTCACGCACAAGAAGTCAGGTTTCATTGAACTATGAAACATTAAAGAATTACAAGTGATGAGATCAAACAGAATAGCTATAAACTAACCTCATGCCACCACCTCCTTGCAGGTTTACCTGCATGGGTCGAGCCCACTCAGCACATTTCTGAGCAGCAGCACAGTCCACGCACGCCGCGCTCTGTCATCTCAGAGAGCTGGGCTGCCTTTGGCCACTCTTCCAAGCCTCTGCCGAAGCAGCAGTTCCCCACTCCCACTGTGACTCTCTCCAGCCATATTCTGCTCTACGGCTGGGGCATCCCCCACCTAAGCAGCCCCTATCACCCCCTCCCCTCCAGGTGCTCCCACCTGACATTTTAATGCTTGTTAAAGAACATGACCCACATGTGGAGAACAAACAAATACAACAGATAATGACTTCAGCTGCTTTTCATTTCAGCTCTTGCTCTTTACCTCTGTCCTCAGCTTTCCTAGGCTGTGATCCTCACAGCTCATGGGAGAGGCCCTACAGTTCAATATCAGTTGGGCAGTTAAGTCATTTCAGAAGCAAATAATTAAGAACAACACTGCTGAACACTTTAGGTGCTGAACACAGGTTTAAAAAGGTAATGCATTCTTGCTAAAATGCAAAAGAGAATAAATATGGAGGAAAAGGTTCTACTTAGTCCCTCCAAATATAAGACAGTCTACTACTCAGCATGACAGGTAAAAAAAACCAAGTCTTTATCCAGGACTGGCTGCAATTCTTGTTTCCTACAGGCAGAGACAAGGACAAGGTCTCCATGCTGTTGGAACTAACTCACCACATTTCTGTTGCTCAAGCAAAGCAAAGAGAGGACAGCCCAAACCACAGCGGACCAGGCATCAGGCTTCCTCCCTTAATTCTGCTACAATTCTTCTGCATGAGCCTAATTATTCTATGCAAGCCAGCTGCTCACTCTTAAAATGAAAAGAATAATGTTCTACCGCACTGGGACAGTCTAAAGATAAAAGTATTAACAAATGTGAAGTAATGTGATAGAAAGCACTATAGAAAAAGAGAGCATCTACCCCCACGCTGGTGGATACAGAACCTGACAGAATTGTGCTGAAAGGTCTGTGCGAGTCCGTAACAAAACTGATTACACAAATGCTTCATTGTAATGTGACACATGAAAAGGTCCATTTTAGCAATAACAGTAATAAAGGGTGGTGTTATACCCATTTTGACCGGAAAGAGAAAAGAACTGTAAAGGCATATGAGGTCAAGGAGAAGAAGTTATTCTTCTTACACCTATGAGAAGATCTTCAGAAGTAGAAAAACATATAGCAAATATTAAAATATAAAATGTAAGTTTACCTGTCTAAAACATATTTCAGTTAATTAATTAATTATATGCTAACAGAGGATAAGAGAAAATTTGTCACACCGTGTTTTCTTAACAATACCGTTAGAGTGCAACCCCAGTCCATTTTACTCTCATTCCTTAGGACAAATATGAGAAACCCAGTTGTGGAGGGCAATTTGTCATTGCAGAGGATTTTGGCACTTTGAAAACCAGAGGAAGAATTGAGGCAGCATATGGCTAGTGGGATATACTTTGATAACAGACAGACTAGAGCTGATCAAAAAAAATCCAGCAAAATTGTTATAGCTTTTTAGGACAACAATAAAAAATAGTATCTTTTCAAACACTTTGAAGTTTTTAAATCTAATCTGAGTGTTTCAAGAAAACAGAAACTTTTTGAGCTCTCTAACCAGTAGAAAATTGAGAAAGTGTTCCTTGAAATTGTCAAAATATTTATCTTTCTTTTTCATCAAAAATCAGAACATTTCAGCCTTCCCCAGGGCTGTCGATACTGCTGTCTAAATTACATTTACATTTAACTGTCCCTTGGGATCCCAGTCAACAGATATTTTTAAAATTTCTGTTCTACATGTCTCACTGGAAATACTTTCTCTTGATTCATACATCTAGCAGCCTAAAAGATTCTCCCACACCTTTCTGCAAATTGATTTTTGCCAAGCCAGGCACATTGGTTGTCTTCTCACATGTCACCCAGACGCCATGAAGATGCTAGAATGAACTTATCTAAACTTTCAGAAAAGCATCATAAGGAGAGAAAATACCACAAAAGCAAGCAATTAACTGCTGCTCATTTTTCATGTATACTGGTAAGCACTGTATTTCATGCCTAGACCTCCCAGAAGCAAAACGGGAGTTGAACGAAGGACTGTTTCTCCACTGCTCCCCACAGCAAAACACATACAAGATTTAATATACCCAGATTTTCACAACTCATCTTTGCCCTCCGCATAGTGATGCACCAGAACAAGCATCTCCAAGGGCTCTAGTTATTTGTTATATGGCTCTAGGGGAGCCAGCTAGATAGTGAACTGAACCAAAAGCTCTAAAATACTTCCTTATTCCAGCCAAGAGAATTAAATAACGAGCAACGTGCCAAAATCCCATTCCCAGCATTGGAGGGGAACTCTGATCTTGAGAGAAACAATCTGTTCTCTGCACTTGCCTCCTCTTCACCATTCAAAGTCTCAAAAGGCTCAGTGAAGGTAAAAGTGATAAAAGGGCCCAGACTTCTAAGGAATGCCTTATCCTAGCAGGCTCAGGCTCCCAGATACTGCTGGTTGTCACAACCTACCAGTCTTGTAATTAATGATAGCAGTCGGTCTGGGTTATGGTGAGCCCCATCTCTGATCCAGATCAGATCCCAGCAAGGTCCACACGCAACAGATAATAAGGGGAGTGCTTCCAGTTGCCTGCCTACCTCGCACTAACCTGTCTAACACTCCCACAGTCATTATTTTAATCAGTTAAACACATCCCACTGCCAAAACTGTTTTGTTAAAATGCCCTCTGACATGTCTATTTCTTGCTTTCAAGCCTCCCCTTTCAAGTACATAATAGGCATTTATGCTTTTGTAGTTTCTTAAAAATAATGGATTAAGTAATACTCACTTACCTGAGAAGACACTCTGCCTACAGTGGTGCTGTAGGAAGGCAACAGAAAGATGGCAGATTGCAAATACATTACAGAAATGTATCGGTAATTTGTTGTGATTTAAAGATGAGATAAGCAGACAGCATAATCTTCCAGTCTCAGACGGTTTCAGTCTGAAGAGGACTAAAGCAATATACCTTTTGATTATCTCATCTATTATGAACAATAAATCACCATTAAAGCTCAGGACATAACATGACAACACAAAGGTGTTATATGAACGCATTACCTCCGTATGCTTCAAGGCAACAACTCAGTAGCAAAACGGGGCTATTCCTACCGCTGGGATTTCCATCGGAACAAGCGTATGAAGGAGCATGCTAACCCTTCGGCTTAGGTTGCACGCTCAATGCATACCCCAAGCAATATATCACGGATAAATGCTACATGTTAAATCTCGCGTTTCTTTGCCCATGCAGAGATATGGAATAGCAGACAGAACTTTATAAGTCATGATTTCAGCTGTTTCTAGGACAGGGCACATAGCCTAGGTTTCAGCCTCCACAGCTGTACATTTAGGAATGCGCAATGTGCCTTGCTGAGAAAGGCCTGCATTTTTAGTTACACAAGCACTGCACATTGCGTAGTGGCAAGGCAACCTACATGACAAATGCAAATTCAAGAGATGATTGAAAAAAAAAAAGAAAGCAATTTCAAGCAATGCTTGAAATATATGTAAACAAAGTCGCTTAAGTTGAAACTGGTCCAAAATTACAAGAAGGTGTACAGCCTTTGAAAGCCCAAGCTAACAAGATGAATTACAAACTACTTGCAAAGTTCTGGCCTTCAGAAAGTGAGGCAATTGCCCACAATGTTTTTCCATGCACAGTGCGAGGGAGGCTGTTAAAGCTGATATAATGTAATCTGAGTTACATTTAAGCATCTGGTCCGTTTGCTTTATGTGCATTGATAAGCTCTAGTCAGAGCAACCAATAGAGTCTTAAAATGTTATTGAATATCATTTTTAATAACTGTTTTACTTATGTGTCCTCCGTGGGCAGGTTTTAAAATCAGGATTGTAAGTAAAATATGACTCTAAACCACCATCGTAACATATAACGTTTTAAATTCAGTATGTTCCTAATGCGGCTTTTGCTACTGTAAAAGTTGTAGTTGATTGATATTGTGTACCACAATTTTCCTAGTAATAATTTCAAGAAATAGACAGTTATACATAGGATGGATATAGTTATACCTAGGATGGTCTGTAGGATGTTTCACTTCAAACAAACAAACACCAACCAACCAACCAAACTGCTTTATAGAATCATAGAACCACAGAATGGTTTGGGTTGGAAGGGACCTTAAAGAACATCTAGTTCCAACACCCCTGCCACGGGCAGGGACACCTTCCACCAGACCAGGTTGCTCAAATTATTATAATTCCTAAGGGTTAAATTCTCTTCTTCTACTGATTTAAATGGGAGTTTTGCCTAATGAACGACATTTTTTCTCTCTTATTTGACTCTGGCAGAGCCTCTGTTCTTCTGCTTATTTCAGAGTTTTAGGCTCTATACAAGAATTTATAAAAGATTGCATATTCACTTGGAACCGGGAGCCTGACTATTGCCACGTGCCAGACAGTACTGGATACAATGGTAAAAAATTATAGGTTGTCTAAATGATTTAGGCATTTAAAATGTTTCTAGCTATTGTCATCACCAGCCAAATAATCTAGAAATAATTCTTCAGTTGGGAAGAAAGGTCAAACTATAGGCTGCAAAAGTCACACATATTTGATTCATCCAACTGCATTTCTTTAAAAAGAGGAAAGCCTAAAATACTTTAGAAAGCTACAAAAGGTAATATCTTTCACTTAATTAGGCTTCTCAATACTTGTGAATGTACTTTAGAAGTGTACCACAGGTCAATGAAAATAAAAATCGACAACCATAAAAGCCCTGAATTCATTTATAAATAAATACTGATTCTGGCACTTAACTCTGATGTAATTTATCCTACACAAAAAGAAGAAGCTATGCAAGAACTAGGAATTTATCCTTTGCTCAGCTGTGAGCATAGCCCATGGTATTGAATAATCTGAATGACACTGTTTTTCCTATAAGCACTCACATATTTTTTTGTGATTAAATTATTTCCCACATCTGCGTTACGATATACATTGGTGTTATTTTTAAAAATCCAAATTTTAATCCACACATATGAGAGAATGTTTCTGGAGAGATAACACAGACTATATCACATTTTTAATGTGAACTGAAGCATTATAGCTACAAGATTTGAAGAGCAAAAACTCAGTAATGTGCATAACTCTAATTAGACTGCAACTGAGCAGAACTGTTCAGCTGGGTTGCTTAACAGCTGGCCTAAATCTCTTAGGGAGGAGCATATTTTTACAAAGCATTTTATGAGGCCACACACTGAGAGCTACAGGAGTTTATTATAGAGGCAGACAGGTTGATTAATAAATATCAATTTTGCTTTGGGAATCAGAAATGTAAGTGGCTTGCCTGTCCAAGATGCCTAGGCAATTTGGGGATTTACGCTTATTTACGTGTGTGTGATTTAGTGACTGAAAATGTCAGATTAAATAAATAGCCTCATGCATAACTAGCCCAGATCTTTTATCAGCTTCTCAAATGCTTATATTTGGCAACATTCAGGAGTGAATATACCCATCCTCAGACAAAAAGATTTGAAGAAAACGAGGATAAAATAGCTGAGCCAACATGTAAGAGCAATCTGTCTCCAAGACACATTTACAGACAGTCTGGCAAGATAACTAGAGCAACAGGAGTGGAAGGAGAGAAGGCCAGAGACTGGGGTGTGTCAGATATGCAGTTGTGAGTCACTTTATTTTCTAAGTTACTACACAAGATAGATGCCGTGACCCTTCACCCAGCATTGCTGAATGAAGTGTTAGCAATACGAGGTGTCAGTCTGGACAATAACTTGGATCATTTTATAAAAGCGCAAAAATATTTGAAGTTTTCCAAGAGGCGCTCCTTTCTGGAGGCCGCTGGTTCTGTACTCTGGGCACAAGGGTACTGCTTTGTAGTCTTAGAGAATGATGCATAAGCAGAATTTTTTAGTTATTTTTTTTTTAAAGGAAATCTATATCTGGCAGTCACTCAGAAAATGTTTAATACTAAAACCCAACACATCTTCAGTATACCCGCACTGTGCAAAAGCTCCGACTGTAGACACGGTCTCAAGCTACTGTGACTTTATTTCCTTCTCCATCTCACTGTTATTTTCTTAACGTTTCAATTAATATTGTAAATTGTTACTATTTTCTACTGTGTTTCATGCCAGAACGTTGCTCTGCTAACCAGTCCTAGCGACAGCTCCTGGCACTGCTGTAATTTGAACAATTGTCCCCAGCCGTTGAACTCTATTAATTCAGAGCATCTCCAGGAGGGCATCCACGTTCATTTGTGTTTCTCTCCTCTTTAGAGCTCTGCCATCAGGGTCGCAGGCAGCAGGTTAGATGTACGAAACACAACATGGGGCTTTCTACACAGATAGGTTGAGGTGTGTTAATTCTCCGTCAAACCCATCCATGCAAAACCAGCTTGCTACGAATGCACAGACCGGGCTCTCTTGTCTTCGATTACTTATCTGAAATCGTCAGTGCCCCTCCTCACTTTCTCTTTCTTTCTTATTTATTTATTTTTCATTTATAATGTCTTTGTACTTGGTACAAACTGGACATAGTGTCATTCCTTTCAACCTGCTCTCATTACCTTTATTCTCCAGCTCGCTCAAGCATGGATCCATCACAGCAGCTGGAAGAAGGTTATCTGGCATTTTTTTCCCCAAACTCTTTCCTGTACTTCCACCCTATAAGACTTAACCAATAATTTATTTTGTGAAGTAGAAATTAGGCAACTTTCTGAAATGCAACAAAACTTCTACCATCTAAGTTGTTTAAGAAAAAAAAAGATCAATACCACACCCATGATTCATTAAAAATCTGTCACTCCTCAAGCATTTTTTAAGCATCTCATTCTACCTCAGAGGTTGTCAGTTTATGAGAGAACCTTTTACATCTATGACGCAGGAACCAGAGAGACTCTTGCTTCAACATTTCTTCACCGTGACGTAAAGGATTAATCCAAGAACAGATGAGGGGACATTCCTTTGCTTTGATAGTACATTTTTATTATTGACTGCATAGAGTATATTTTCCTACTTCTCCTCTCAAAAGGAAATACTATGAATAAAGCAGAATATGTGAAAATATAGAAACTCAAACACAACTGACTCATATTTTACCTGGGCTAAAGCAAAGAAGCTGACAGAAAGAAAAAAAAACCACAAAAAACACCACCCCAAACCAGCCAAAAATAAGTTAAAAACTTAAATAAGTTTATACCTGGTAAATAAATATTAACATTTTAAAATGTTTTGATTATAGAGATTCCTCCAGTAATATGCCTGGTCAACTGCTGAAATATACACACATAGAGAAACATAAATACAGCAGCGTGTAGAGAAAGAAATTAGTTTTATCAGTAGTTTGGCAGTTTGGCATCACTTCCAAACAAAGCAATATCAGTTTTGTACATTATGCTGGCCTTGCTATAGGCACATTTTCCATAAAAACTCATAATTATTTGGGAAGGTCAGTACCTCCGCTCTGCAGTGCTGTTCAAGCGCTATGGTAGAGCTGCCACTCACAGATGATCCTGGGAAAATTGCCATGACCAGAGAGCTGCTACTTGTTTTCTGTTGTTGTCTGTTTTGTTTTCGAAAGGAGAAGCCAGAATAGCTCTTATTTGCCTGAAATTAGTCTGTGCCCGGGTATCTTTACAATTATTCAAATGATCTCAGTATTGCATAGGATAGATGGAGATCTTAAGCTGTAGCTGCAAAATAATTTTCAGGAATGTTTGCAAAGCCATTAGCTATCACAAGTTGCACAATTTACCCCTAGACCAAGATTCTTTAAGGTGCTGTTGCTCCCTGAACAATCAAACCCTGATTTGCTTCAGAGCAGTCAGCTCCTTCCAAACACTACACCCTGCGGTACATCCTTCCCAACTGCCGGTTTGGGACCTGGTGTGGGCTGGATTGTCCCTAAAAATCCATCAGCACCTACGAGCTTCACTCCAAGCCCTGCCTCCTGCCAGTGCAGAGCTCCTGAGACTTCTGAGAGTGTTTCATCACTTCATCGCATAATCTCAGACTAACCATCACACAAAATTGGCAACACAACATGGCTGCCTTTTGCCACTGACTACCATGGGACCTGTGATGTCAATCTTGGACTGAGGTACCTAACTTTTAGATGTCTAAAAACCAAGTAAATCATGTCTTGACATAGCATTTGTAAACATCCTGTACTACTGAACAGAAAATGTTCGCTTGTGTTTTTTCATGAGTTGACAGACAGGAATATGTAATTATATCCCTTCTGTATAATTAATTATGGTAGTTAAGAGTAACACTCAGAAGAACATTTGATTTAATAAGACTGGTGGCATTCAAAGACATCTTATTCTCAGTATGCTTTTTTGACTCTTACTTCCACTGGCTTTCTAAAAGGATGAGATTAAAATATTTGGGTTTGTCTTCCACAGACATAGATGCTCAGTTAAGTCAAGAGAGGCATCGTCTCATCCCAGTGTACTTCAAATATATGCAAATATCTTTTTAAAAGTCAAAGTAAAAAGTCATGCTTTGGGGCCATGCACCCCCACATGCATGTCCTCTTATTTGGAATTCTGCTGGACTTTCCAGTAACTATTTAAGAAAAAGAGCTTTTGTTATACAGGACCATCAACGTAGCCCTTCCTTATTGCTACAGCAAGTCATGCCTGCAGTTTGTTTCAGACAGTATATTTGATTTCTTAGCCAGAGTCTCTGGCTGCAACTGTAATCACATATTTGAAGATAGTACTTGACAATACCCAGGGATAGATCTATTTAAAGTTAGTTCTTGGTCACAATATTTAGGAATTAAAGTTCTATAAAAACTTGGTTGTTTAAACATTCACCGCCCCTCCTATCCATACAGTTCCAGGAGATTTAGAAGGATGGCACCTTATCGTGCGTTTTCCACCAGGGACAGATAACCCTTGTAAAGATTAATGTGCTGCCAGACTACTTTACCATCCCCAAACGTATCACTTTAAAATTTCATATGACTTTTTTTTCCCCACTAAGCTGAATAATGCCCATAGAGCTTTCTCTGTGCGAATTGTAAAATATGCCACTACCAAACATATTTCCAATATTAACATTCATTTCACCCATGCGCTCTGAATAAGCAGAGTTAGTGCAGCATCAAGACTTCAGACTACATATTTCTGCCATGTTAGACTTCATGATGTTAATATATTACCTTAAAGGGTATATTAAGGATATCTTAGTGAAGCTTATTAGCATTGATTTATGTTATTTTAATGCCTGACATTTTTCAATAGAAGTATCTACAGAAGGCAATGAAATAGTTAAGTTGGTTGCCACTGCACTTTATTAACTCATGCCCTGATTTTAGTATTAAAATGCAAACTTGATCTGAAAGCTGCAGAAGGCAGGAATCAATTATGCATTAATGCTAGAAGTCATGTATTAATTCCAGAAATCAGAGAAAGATTTGACAGGAAAAAAATGTGTCAGTCTGATCCCAATTCTGTGAACAGAATTAAAAGCAAGCATCCAAAACCAATCATTTTTCTCTGATACAGTAATTTCAATAAAAGAATTTCGGAGTCTTTAATTTATATCTAAAAAAACCTGTAGCTAGACAGGGTATAGAAAACAGAGAAAATTTACTGAACTAATCTTTTAGGTCAGCCTAGATAAAAACTAAAATTATTTCCTCATTACCTCCCTGCTTTAGAGATCAAAATCATGTTTCTGGCTTGCTGATACAATTATTTGCTTGTCTGCTTGCCAGGCAGTGTGGTACATATCCATCTTCACTACATGCTACACGCCAGCAATTGCTCTGCTTG
The DNA here is from genome assembly GCA_009819775.1 of Phoenicopterus ruber ruber. Taxonomy (NCBI): domain Eukaryota; kingdom Metazoa; phylum Chordata; class Aves; order Phoenicopteriformes; family Phoenicopteridae; genus Phoenicopterus; species Phoenicopterus ruber. Next base: position 213,166,219 of record CM020215.1, read on the forward strand.
CGCTAGGTGGTTCGAAAGCAATCTGTTAAAGTCCACAGCGTGACGCAAACCCATTCTCCTCTCCTCCTAACACCTTTCTCATTGAGAGTTGTCTTAAAGAGCAATCTCTTCCCATCAGCACATCTCCTTACTAGGGCCTGGCCAATAGATCTTACAGTCTACACACAAGTTTTTAAATGATGCTTTCTTGGCTTAGAAGGTTTTTTATGGGTTCGCAGAATAGCACACAGATGAAAAAGTACCTGGTTCTACCTCAGCTAGCTATATATTCTGTTATAATTTGGATGACCATTACCCAGCTACTTCTCTAGGCAAGCTGGAGAGCTGGGCAATTCATCAGTCTGCTAACATAACCCTCATTTAAATCCTCAGGCACAGTGGAAAGTATTTAATATTACAATCCATCACATATCTCCCTTGCTGGTGTCAGTACACAAGGAGCCTTTTGATTTTTTGTCTTTTTGAGGTCTACATTTAAAGTTACATTAGAAGAATGCATGCACTTTGTAGATGGGATTTCAAAAATGTCTGCCTTGCAAATTCCACAAACTTCTAAACTAGGCACTCTGACAATAGGTAATCCCTATTGCTGGGACAGAGGAGTTTCCGTCAGCATCTGGTAACGACTCCTTCAGCACTCATCCATCATGTCTGAAGTCCTGCTGCCCTATTAAAGCATCTCTGACTTGTTGCAAACAATTTACTTTGAAACAAAAAGATCCTTCTGTTATGCACAGCACCGAATATTAGTGATGGGACAGAATTGCCAGGGCACTGAAAGGGACTCGGGAAACTGGGCTGAGCTGCTGGCTCAGCCATGAAATTGTTGTGCAACTCCTGGCCCGTCCCTTCCCCTCTCCATGCCTTTGTTTCACCCAATCAGAAGACAATGGTAATACTGGTCTCTATAGAGCCTTTCAAAATACGCAGATTAAAACGGCTTTATGGGTCAATATAATTAAAGAAAGGTAAGATTCTACACTATTCATTACATCTAATAGACATAATGCATACATGCATAGTAGTTTGTTTAAATTTCCAAGAATATATACACAGTTATTTGTAAACCTCCCCCACCTTTTCCTTTTAGCCTTTTTTTTTTAACTTTAGGATAAGGAAACCGAGAAAGACCCATTCATTCACCCCATAAGTTTTCCTCTGGCCTACTCCCAGTTTATTCATTATAAATTAGTAATTGAAATTAAGAAAGGAATGTAGAGCACAGATGAAGCCAGTATGAGTTTTGCACTTGTGATTCCAGAATGAAGAGTTTAAAATGAAAGAAAGTCATCTGAGAACGACTGTAGAATCTGTAGAACAGCTCTGTAAATAACACTGCAACAGAACAACTTTCTCACCAACAGCAGCAGCAAAATTTAGCCAAGCTGCATTTCAGTGCAGTTATGGGGGGCACTTCTGCACAGATTTCTGTGCTGGAATTGCAAAACCCATCATAAACATTAAATAAAACAAAAATAACGAGTTTTTCAAATTGCAAGATGTTGATTATAAAACTGACACTGAAAAGCCAGGAAGTACTTTCCAGAAAAAGGGGTAGCAGAACTTTCATTTTCAGTAATCTTCATTAATAAGCTTTTAATGATCAGAAAGTTCCTCTCACCCAGCAAAAACATACACAAAGTCTTTAGCATGCTATAAAAAAAAAAAAGAAGTCGTCTACTTAGAGCATATGAAAGAACTATCTTCTAGTCACAGGCTTCTTTTTTATCTTACTACACTTTAATTCCTCTATTTTATTCTCTACTTTTTTCTCCCAGAGCTACACTTTTATGTCCTAAACTAGATTCAGAATTTTGAGGCATCTAGGACCACGCTTTAGGCCTACTCTGTAATTTAGTATAATTTGTTATAACTGCTAGAATTATTAAAAAGGTTTCAAGGGATAATTTTTAGAATAAAATATGGCTGTAAAGATTTCTCGCTGACAGAGGGCCCAAAGGAGTTCAGATTTGTCTTTATATTCAGCTGCCAAGTAATGGTGGTTTATCTATACGATATAATAAATTTTATATCAACTTTCCTTTCTCTGATTACTATCATTTTTATCTATGAAATCCACCAGTATTCAGTGCAACTGAGATATAATTTCATAATAGCTGTTCAGTATCTTGTCTGTAGATTTGCTAACATGTAGGAAATGCACCAAAACCCAAAATGTAATGGAGCAACGTAAACAGAGAATGAATGAGGTGGCTTCCTCCATCACCACTGCAAGTGGTAGATGCTGTTTATCTCTCAGTGTCTGGAACACCACAGCAACATTTCTTTCTCTCATTCTACTTATTTCTGTTTATTTAACTTCGTTTATTTAATTCTTTCAAAAGAAGCACCTCTTCTCATCTTCGTTGTTTCATCTTTGTCTACAAAGAAGGTCAGCACTACATATTGAAGAAAAAGAGGTGCTAACTCTTGAAGGAGGATTAAAGTAAGAAAACACAAAATGTTGCTTAAAATGGGTTCTGAATTTCCTTGTGTGGGGTAGAATATGTTTAGTGTCTGAACAGATTGTCTTTGGTGAGACCTGGGACACAGCAATGGAAGATAAGTAGAGACGAAAACTTCTCATCAGGGCAAGTGAAGATAGAAAGCACGAATCTACTAATCTCTCCCTCCTCTTGTGCAAGGGGGAGAACAAAAGGCAAGAGTTGTGCAAGGTTAGCATCAACATGTTAATGGGTTAGTGTCGATACTTTTTGGCACATATTGGAATACCTGGAGGTCATTTTGTGAGGCAAAGATGTTTCTGAGAAAGGCCGGTGGGCAATAAACAAGACTTCCACCAACAGCATTGTGGGGAAAGTGCATCTACCCAAAGAAATGGTCATCAGGGCACTAGAAAAAGAGCTAGAAGAGCTGGAAGATAATGCAGTGGCAAGAAAATCAGTAGCAGAAAGATCAGTATGGTCAAAAGGAGGTGAATAGGCCCTGGTGTTTCGCCAGGAATTACTGAAAACCTCCATACTGGAGCTGGAGGAACAGAACAGAGAAACTTGGCTCTGCTCTGCACCCACAAACTGGACAGTGGACAGTTTCAACATTCAACAAACCAAAGTCCTTTAGGAGCACATTTCAAAATTAAAGTCCTAGCATAATAAATCACAAGTACATTAACAAATACTGCTTTTTAAATTATGGGTAAGACCAATGCTAGCATAAATTCTGGTCAGTATTAAATACAGGAAAAATAGCCTAGCGAATATGATAAATCAGAGTCTTCTTTCAGCAGGATAAAGTTTAGCCTGTGCCTTGCTATGTAACAAAACCAGAAAGCTTCATTATTCCTAATGCATCAGCAACAATTGTAAATCGCAATAGGTAAATATTTCCTGACTATTATATTAGATTTATGTTTCATTTCTAATAAATGACACTGAAGAAAAAGGAGCCAACCCTGAGAATTCTCAAGTGCATATTGAATCACTGGTCATTTCACCCTCAAAAGAATTTGAATTTCAACAAGAATTTTTAATTGAACCCCCTGGATTTTAGCTTATGATTTAATCTACCAAGTTGCTAAGGCAACCAACGATTATAGCTGCTGGGCAAAATTCACTGAATTGTTAATCGATCTTAATCTGGATACGCTGCATCAGTAGTTCTTTCACAGGGGAAACAGACAATGCTAAGAAAAAAAAATGAAGTTTAATCCTTAAATTACAACATGCAATGCCACTAGAATTGCAAATGTGCTTTTCATAATAAACATCTATATTAGAAATACCATCTTTTAAAACCAGCTGTTCCAACAGAGAGAAATCCTTCGCTGAGGTTTGTATATCCCCAGCAGTGTGTGTCTCAGAGACATCTAATCAATGAGCTTTTTAATGTGCTTGACTCTCCCTCTGCTCTGAAAGGGGGAGAATGGATTCACCCTAATCGAAGGTTGCAGTCATTATTCTAATAGGATTGTGTTAGAGGATAACCTTTGTATGGGGTTATTTTCAAATCTGCGTACTATTTGCATGGCCCACTCTATGAAGTGTATCGGCCGGCCAAGGTGTGGTCAAGAAGTGACGCAACTCTCTGCTTTATCCCGTTTTCACCATGAGCATTAATCAATCACTTACAATCTCCGTGACTGTACCAGTTTCCCATTTCACCCGTAGAAGGGCGTAATTAGACTTCGTTGCTACGCAGGGATGTTGTGAGATCAACTAACTTTTGTATTTTTAAAATATTCTTAGCATCAAGTGCTATGATTAGCTGATATATAGCATATTCATTTTAATGGCCACCAGGAGTTAGCCAGAAAGTGTATTTTCTGTTTTATGGTTTCATTAAGTGTCCATAAATTTGTGCATCCAGATTTAGCTAACTTAGCAGTTATGAGAGTGCTTTCACTCTGGTATAATCTAATTCATTTTTAAAGAGGGCAGCTAAACTCTTCTGAACATCCCAAGCTAGTGTCTTATTCCAGACATATTTTTTGGAAAAACCTTAGCTATGGTACACTAGGGCAGTGTTTTGCAAAATGAATCAATGTAGTTATTCAATATATGTATTTATTATTTCTTGAACTTATATTTCTCATTTAGTGACTGTTCGTCCCATTTTTTTTCTGCTGAAATCTAGAGTATCTCTTGTCCACTTCGCTTTCTTCAACAAATTTAACCTAGAATACCCAAGAGACTAATACCTATGAACAAGTTACCACAAAATAATGTCCTAAGTGAAGGAGTCAAAGGGTGAGATAAGTTTCAAATAAATGCCTGTGCAAGTCCATTTGGCCTCCACTAGTTGAACAAGAAGGTCTACAACTGAGGAATAATTTTCCCTGGCAGCTGATACAGAAAGTAAATTATATGGTCTTTCATCATGTCCTGGAATTTATGAAATTTTTGGTGGTAAATTACCCTATCACAGCCTTCAGAGATCTGATAGATCATTAACCTTTTTGACACTTAATAATCAATTAATATTGTTTGTGGAAATAAGGATGCGGTCCTCCCCTCTGCCACCTGAAACCAGAAGCCCTATTACCGCAAAGGCATACGCGAGTGTAACTCACTGATGAACTGTGAGGGGCCCTCACGATTATACTGCATGAAATGCTAAATGGGATAATGCCCCAAAAGAAAGGAAAAGAGAATTATGAAGATGTGTTTCACTTGGAATTGTGCGAGTAACTTCCTTTTTGCTACACACTATTTAAGAGGTTGATCCAAAAGATACACTTTTTGCTACTCGGGTCTCAAAATCAAAACTATATTAGAAAAAGGTTTTTGAAGGAAAAAGTAAAGAAGAATGGAACTAACATGGGTAGCACAACACAACTTTTTTATTCCTTCTGTTTCTCTGATTTGTCTTCCTCATATCTTACTTCATCTTCACAATAATTTATTCATCTTCTCCCCACTGTTTATGACAAATTCCTCATTTGTTCCAGTCCTAGTCTCTTTTCATTTTATCTACTGTTTGTTCAGTTTTTTAAAAGACTTCTACCCCCCTCTGCATCTTGTAGGTGTTACCCATTACCTTCCTTTCTACCTTACAGTATTTACTGTCTTAAAATATATTTTCTATATATCTCTCTGAAGAAACTTGCCTAGCTGTTTTAGCTAAAGGAAGCACATACTGCACTGTAATGAGGAGAAAACTCTGGAATATTTTAAAAGACTGAAGTTAAGAATCATACATAGCCCTTCATTTAAAAAAAAAAAGATTTCTTTGCAAATGTATTATATAATACATATACATTTGCACATATATAAATATGACTGTCAACTGCTTTTCAGTCTTCCTAAGGAAGTTAAATAAGATAGAAAGCTTTGAATAAATGAAGGGATCTCTGTCTGAAAGATGGAAATCAAATTGTGCATTCAGCTGAAAATTATGAAACATTAGAATTTCTTAATAAGTTATATGCAATGTCATATACGTAACACAGGATGCTACTTGAGCAGAATGCTTAAGAAATCCCAGCTGAAACAGTATAAGGTGCTTCATCCCTTTTTCAAATCATTCATATCAAACCAATCTTAAAAAAGACCCTGAGCTGGAATCCTCCAAAGCTTTTCCCACAGGACAGCCCAGTTTTAAACCTTTTTCCCTCTTATCTATACAAAATGAAAGGTAGCTAAATGAAACGCACTACACCTGCAGTTAAGTCTCTTGTGTCATAAATGTTTTTTTCCTCTGAAACACATCAGTAAAATGCCCTTTGAAATGCTATTTTACACCAGGTGCCTAATTAAAAAGGCACATGTTTATGCAATTTTGACAATATCCCAAGTAATGGACAATAACACGGCATTTAGGCTGAACTCCCCATTGACTTCAGTCAGGCTTCTGCCAAAAGATAGCTATGCCCAGTAACGGTCGTGCACGCACACAGTTACAACAAAGTATAATATTAAACGCTTTGGGTTTGATGCTTTCATCACTTGTTATTTGACCATCTTTTTTTCCCCATTCCAAAAAGACTTGCTCACACTTGAAAAGAGTTATATTTTGCCTGGCTGATACTCAATTTTTTCCTTACTGGGATTAATTCAAAATGCTGTGACAGATCAGGCATGTATAATTATTATCATATACAGGGGATTTAAAGAAAAATAAAAACCAACCACAAAACCAAATTATTTCGAAAGGTAAAGTCTATAAAAGATGACTCAGGCAAATAGTTTATGAATGACATTTTATAAAGTACTTGTCAGAGTATAATCTCTACATCCTCTGTAATTAATTACAAGGTATGTTAGAAATCTAAAAAGGAAAAGTTTGTCATTTCCTTTGACTCTAAATATAGGAAGTTTTCATTTATATAGTACTGTAAGTAGAACTGAGTATTATTCACAGAAGGTTGGATCTTAGAAAGCCTTTCTGAGCTAATTTCAATCCTGTCTTTTTTCATTTGCTGAGGGGTGAGTGGGGGAAGAGCGGGAAAGACTGCATCCAAAGATCGTGGCATAGCAGAGGAGCACAGAACGACGAACTGGTAATTCCAAGATTTGGATTCAAGCTACCGTGGAGTACACCGTATGTGACATCCATCAGGGCCCTCTTTACACAGCCTTCCCGCTGCCCGCGCGCGTACCGCGCTGGCCTCAGAGCGGGCTGTCAGCACGCCGGATACCGCAGCTGGAAAACTGAAAGACTGAAAACCTGAGCCATAACAATTTAAATTTGTATATAGTCAAGTGCATTCCCAATTAAATACAGTGGTTAATTATATTGCCCTATTATGTATGTGGATATCGAAGGCAAGCGACTTGTTCCACTTACCCTGGCCTTAAAAAAAGCCAGAAATGGCACATCTCATCTCCCCCTTCCAAGCCACATTCTTCTTATCCTTTGGACCGTGGTGCTGGAAGGACACATGACGACTTATCCTTAAAAAGCCTCATAGATGTGCAACATTAAACAGCTGAACATTTCCAAAACCAGGTTTAAACCTCAGTGACAAGATGATAAGTGACTCTCTTTGGGTTTTTTTTTGGGGGGGGAGGTGTCTCATGAACATTTGGCAAAAAACCCAACATATCCTGCCAAGAGCAGAATGGGAATGCAGTATTTATGGGGCAAAACTGCGTATTTTGCCAAAGTCGGCCATAGAGGGTTCATTGCATGCACTGAAAGAGTTTACTATTCTAGAGTCCACAGTTCTCAGTGTGGAAATTGTCTGTAGTTAAGGTGTGAAGGTAACTTTTATTCTGTGTCTTCGTAAATCAAAATAAAGAATGAAAACTAAAAGGTTTGCTGCATGTGTTCTCAGAAAGTCCATACATATTTTGTCACATATTCCACATAAATCTGTGCAAATAATGGCTTATTCATTCAATAACTGATCAAAGATAGAAACCAGGTCAGATATTTCATTCAGTCCAATACAAAAGTTTTTATCTGGAAGGGAGAACATTATTTCTTTTGCTACGCTTGCTTTTGAATGTTTTGTTCCAGTTTGGAATGCCAGTTTAAAAAGACAAGTCCAAAATTATTTTGCATCTTTGAAATAAAATGTTTTGACTTTTCCAAAGCAAACATTACTTTAAAAATGTCAATACAAACCACTGTTATTTCTGATTTTTTTCTTCTCCTTTATTCAGATGAAATTATTTGTTGACTTTGACTTGAAATGGCAGAGAGTTTTAAGGTAAGACTGAAATAGCTTTTTGTGGCAAATTTACTATTAAAAATGTCACCATCTGTACTCATGGTAAACACTCCATGTAGTTAGATTCTTAGCTTTAAGCTATGATTTCTAACAATAAATATGCACGTGTGGAATTTTTTTGTACTGAAAAGTAGAGCTTTGTTGCAGCCATGTGACTTAAAACCAAGAAAAAGGAATCGTTTTTTTCCCATATTTGAACACAATACAAATCCTTAAATATTTTAGAAAGATCACAAAATGTTTATTAATTTCAGCAGACTGCTTCTAGAACAAGGTAAAGTGTCGAACTGTACAGCAAAACCCACAAGAAGGTATCACCATCTTGTAGGATCAGATTTTTTTTTTGGTTGGCTTTCTTGAGACTAGTAAACTGATAGGAAAAACCTTATAATTTTATATGCTTTATAGCAGTAACTCTGGAGCGAGTGAAGTTGTGCATTAACTTGTGCAACCCCTAAGGTGACATCAGAAGATTACTCCTTCCATTTATTTAGGACTTTGAAGTCTACACTGAACAAGATGATAATCACCAGCTTTTACTAAATGAAATTAGTAGACAACCAGACTACTACACTAAAATACATTTTGTTTCTCTCAATCCCTGTATGATCTCATCAGTCAATGACGCAGGAATGTTCCAAATGCAATTCCTTCTCTATGATCTATTTGTTAGAAAAATGTTAAAGTTTTGTTAAGAGTGTGATAAAAACACATCATAAAATTGACAAGTAAAGTTTCAAGTGATACACATGCATAACACTTTATTTCGATTATACGTACAATGAGCATGTATCTCTGGTGTAAAAACATACCGTAACATAGGGGAGGTTCTTATGCATGAGTGAATTGTAAAGAACTGAAAACAATACACCGTGTTTCCCTTCTATGAAGAATTTAAGACAGTACTGTCCCTGATGCCAATATTCTTGTTTTTTGAGAGTCTGGTAAACTGGAGGCATGTAATTATGGGAAAAATCTGTCTTTTTACAGAGTAACATATTCTCATAGTTGCAATTACCATAAGACCTTTGAGTCCAGGAATGAAAAATAAAACAAATAAAAGAAAACCTTTATTTTTTTTAAACAACTTGCAACTTTTAAGCCCATCTCACAGTTTAGCGTGCCTAATTCACCTCTTAAGAGGGAATTTCAAACCCTGCAGCTGGTTTTTTTTTTCCTTCTACAGATTCCAGAAATTACCATTGAGCCAGCAGATTTTGGGAGTTTCCAATCTGCACAACCTTGAAAAGGTTACATATGACAGGTTATTACATCCTGTTAAACAGAGATCTGTTTTATCAGAGAGAGACCTATGGGACAGCAACGTGCATTGAACTCTACAGTTTAACCGAAAACCTTACTAAAATATAATTTCCCATCCGTCAGCACAGTTGCATTTGATTCATATGTTCTGACTTTTTTATCTCCTATCCGAAAGGTCCTGATTTTTCATGTTCTCTCATAAAATGTTTCCAGATTTCAAACAAAAAGACCCATGAGGAGCAGGATAAACAAGGCCTCCTTTCCTATGGCTTTGAGTTGTGGTGTTAAATTCTGATGTCTAAGAAGGTGTTAGCTCCAATAAAGCTTCTGCTCCGGTGGAAATTTCACATTTCCTCTCTTTCTCTCTCACTCTGCCACCTCTGGATTGATTCACTGGTATCTAAAACCAGATGAGTTCATGCTATATCTTTCCTCTATTTGGTTATCTCTTTTTATGGAAGTCGTAGGAATTCCTTTTCAACCACTGACCTCTTTCAGATTTGATTCAAAATGACCGAGCGGGCGGAAAAGGGGCAAAAATCAGCATCATGGTCTAATACAGTATTTTGTTCAGAAAACATAAAACCCCCCTTTTTTCTTTCCCCATTGCAATCTGTGTATTGCCTTTTCTTCTTTTTCCATTTCTAAAAGCTTTATGTTATAGAACTTCTTTTGGCATGAGAATGTTTTCAATATTTCAGTCCTTGATTTTTGCCATTCATTTATAAATGTCTTAGTGAATTCAGACACTACTGTACTTAAAGATTTGTCCACAAAGCTATAAGCCATCTCTAAAATATTCAGTTAATTAACTATGTATGAGTAATTTATATTTCCCTTTCCATTGTAGATATGCATATTTTTCAAAATTATATTTTATCATCTGCCTATTCTTCCAGCTCTAATTCATCCGAAACGCCTTACAGCTTTGTCTTGTTTTCACTATCCAGAATAATTATGTGCCATCTGCAAACTGCCCTGTGCCTGTCTAGCTATTTCCCTCATAAATAATTACAATATTTGTATTTCTATAGCCCATTCTCAGACAGATTTCAAAATATGTATAGAGTTTCCCTGGTCCAGGTTGTCTTAGAATAACCTTAGCTTCCCTTTTGCCATACTGCAAACAGTCCTTTCATTTCTCTCAATTGTTTTGATGACTTAGATTCTAATCTTCCCTAGTGTTTTATTTTCAGAAATACTTTGTTCTTTAGCGGCTTAGAGTGATGTGACTTTGTCAAAGTTTTTAGTAAGTACAAATAAATGACTTCAGCCTCTTTTCCACTTATTACTAATTTACTGAAACTATCAGAGATTCCATTAAGTTAAAAGAAACCTATTTTTCCTTTACAGAATTGTCATGGTTTAACCCCAGCTGGCAACTAAGCCCCACACAGCCACTCGCTCACTCCCCCCAGTGGGATGGGGGAGAGAATTGAAAGAGCAGAAATGAGAAAACCCGTGGGTTGAGATAAAGACAGTTTAATAGGGAAAGCAAAAGCTGCACATGCAAGCAAAGCAAATTCGTTCACTCCTTCCCATGGGCAGGCAGGTGTGCAGCCATCTCCAGGAAAGCAGGGCTCCATCACACGGAACGGTGACTTGGGAAGACAAACCCAATCACTCCAAACATCCCCCCTTCCACCTTCTTCCCCCAGCTTTATGTGCTGAGCATGACATCATATGGTATGGAATATCCCTTGGGTCAGTTGGGGTCAGCTGTCCCGGCTGTGTCCCCTCCCAACTCCTTGTGCCCCCCCAGCCTCCTCGCTGGTGGGGTGGGGTGAGGAGCAGCAAAGGCCTTGACTCTGTGTCAGCCCTGCTCGGCAGTAACGAAACCATCCCTGTGTTACCAACACTGTTTCCAGCACAAATCCAAAACACAGCCCCATACAAGCCACTGTGAAGAAAATTATCTCTATCCCGGCCAAAACCAGCACAAGAAGCTATTCCTGTTTGTTCCAATCCCATTACATTTATCTCATTAAATGTATCTGGCACAGATTTTCTGATGTGTAATTCCCAAGATCATCCCTAGTGTTTCTTAAAAGACAGATAAACATTTGCTGCCATCCAGTTCTCTGAATGGAACAGCTGTGATACTGCACATTTTAATTAACTACCCATCAGCCATCTTATTCTATATAATTAATACTACCTGTAAGATAAAGAGATTTTTATCTACTTTTTTCTTTTGCAAATACCATCACTTCTTAAAAATCTAGACTTAAATTACCCCAACTGCAAATTTACTTATATCTCTGGAAAACAGACTGTACCAAGCAGATACAGTTCTTTGCGTCTAGGACCAGGTTTTGTCTCTGATGCACATTCACAGTCCTGGGAGAGAGTTGCTTGGACCCCTGCAACCCTCTCAAAGCTGCAAAAGAGCCACTGACACTGGTAGTCCAAGGCTAAGCAAAGACAATGAGGACAAGTGCGTGGTAGATTCCTACTCTATGACCTTAACACATCAGAAAAATAAGTGAGACTGGATGAAATACACCATGAATATACAGGATCAACATGGTCTGGCACTGTACCTACACTAATTAGTCCTTTAGCAATGTTAGCAATGCACAAGACCGTTGTCCAACGCCTCCAGCACTTTCCCCAGCTTTATTTGTGGTGTAATATTTGTGAAAAGAGTGTGAAGTGTGAGCTGCAGGGTGGATACAGGGCATAGAAAGACTAAGTTGGGGATGCGGGTAAGATTAAAAACATGAAGAGTATTATTCCCTGTCTTCTCCATCTTTTTAATTTTTCCTCAAATGCTCGTTCTTGCCCCAGACTCAGCCACAAGACGCAGCTGCCTGGGTAGCCTCTACCACCATGTCCCTCAGCAAGTGAATCTTCTCCTTCCCACAGTCAAACAGCTGTCAAAGCAGTCATTCAGGAGACCCCATAGCTTACAGGGAAAGGGACGCCAGGAAGGACACTGCCTGCCCAAGCAAACAGGCAATCCCGGGGAAGAGAAAGCAGCTCCAGAGTATAAGGGCTTCTTGAAAATTCCTAATTTTGACATTCCATAAAGTGTTGCCCTAATGATTTTTCATTTTATATAGCAAATTCTTAATTTATTTCTTCTTAATAAGATTTTATCACAGGTTCAAATGCCACTGCAGCCCCAAGACATTGCCAGAGAACAGAATTACAGTACACCACGGTGCCCTCCACCAGCGCTCCCACAAGGCAGTGTCAGAACACTAAACCCATTACCAAATAATAACTATAATAATCTAATAAATATTATTATGGAGAATTTGGATTAGACCATCTACCTATCATAGGTCTTCAATATCACACCTAGTAGGCCAACAAACATCAGCAGAAAGAGTTTGTGAGAAGAGAGGTGGAGATGGGTGTCCCCGTGAACAAAAGGTCTCCACAAGGATGTGCCGAACACTGTAATACTAGATCTCCAGCCTCTTAAGGAAGCATTCACCCCACCATAATTAAGAAAACTCATTTATACTAGCCATTATGATGAAAATTGTGTTGAAAACCCCATCTAATTGAAAGTATAGTAACACTAATCAACTCAGTTCAACACGTGGAGAATTAAATCAAGGACATTAATTAATTAACACATTAAGCAAGTGGTGGCAGGTTAGTTAGAGGGTTAATTTCTACAGTGGGAAATCATGGCAGATTCTTACTGTTTAGGTCTCTTTAGTTAAAAAGGGACTTTATACTCTCAGAACCATTTTCAATTAACACCAAGGGTTTTTATTTCAAAATTTGTATATTTGTCCATGTGTTCCTCACACAGTGAGATGCAAAGCATCAGCGCAGTGCTAATGGGAAAAAGCCAATGAACGTAATAAGATAGCACTGGTCTATAATTCAGCCTCGAGATATGAACATCTCTAGCTAAAGAAATTACAAAGGAATTATACAATAGTTAAACAGTAGATATAATTTGATCATAGTAGATACATAAGTAGATAAAATTTTAATATACACAGGGATTCCTATTAATTTCTGCTCACTTGTATTGGTTTTAGCCTGGGCAACTCCATGGTATCACAAAATTTAAGCTTTTCCTTGTCTGTGTAGTGCTTGGGACAATGGAACCCTGCACTACAATCATAGCCTCTGGGTAATGCTGTAACCTAAATTATCATTATCATCATTCAGATTGAATTAAGAGGCTTGGAAAGAATATGCATCTAGGGAGAAATCTCCGGACCAGTCTTGCTTAGATCATTACTGAGAGCTATAATGAGAAGGGCAGTGGAATATTTGCTTTGATGTATTCCGGGGCCTGGAAGGACTGCACTAATAACCTGGTCAATAATCTTGATGTAGCAAAGATAAGACATTCTGAGCTGTGCTACAGGAGGGTGACTCCAAGAACGGGTGAATTTCATCCTCTCCCACACCTCTCATTTTATTATCAGATGAGATTCTCAAAAAGAATTTAAAAGAGTTTGCAGCTTACAGTCCTTTGAAAATCAAAGGGAGCTGTATTCCTGCTTAAATTAGGCTGAAACCTACTTTTCCCAAAAGCCTGAATATAAAAGAATCTGGCTTTTCAAGATTATATATAAACACAACCGTCATCCCTGAGTTTAGCAGCGTTCGGGAAAATTTTGTATTTATCCACCCACACGTGATCTCACTGAAGTCTGCAGAGAGCTCACCCACGGGTGGATGTGACCCACCGTGTTTGTATCCAGAATGGTGGAGCAATACCAACAACCCCCAAATTTCAGTCAGACAAGTCCAGCAAAAATCATTTGGAGGCTGCTATTTTTGTTAAGGTTTCTTCCTCTGCAATCCCCAGTGGCAATGCAATGAGCAGCTACTATATGGGCTCATCCTCCTTTGAATATTAAATTACTGAAGTTCAGAAGAATTTAATTAGTATCTCACCTACTTACCATCTTCCAATGATACCTCTGCTACAATTATGGCACTACATTACAAGGAATTTCAGCTTAATTTAATAACTTGAGTAAAACCTGGGTTCCAGTTGCCAGAATTATCTGTATTGAGATGGCTATAACTGAGTTAAAAAACAGAAAAGGTGAGATGATGTTTATGCATGCTGTGATAGCAGGTTTATGGTAGATACTCTAGTTTATTCACCTCTAATATTATCATACTGTCAAAAGTAATATATTTAAATAACATTGCAGACAAATCAACGGTCAGGGTATGAGCAGTTAAAGAATCACAAAGTCAAATCAGGCTGTCAGGTAGCAAAGTGTAGGCTCTAAAATATTTTCAGATATCCTCCTTATCAATTTAACAGTTTGTGCCTCTTTCCACCCGGCTGCATATACCTACGTGCACTTCAACCACTGACGGCCAACCTCCGTTCTCATGGTTCCTCCCACTCAACTATTTGTAAAATACATTTTCCTATAAAAACCTTGTAGTGTAAACTCCAACAGCGTAGGGCTAGCCTTGCCCACCTCCTGCCCCTTTTCTTCCAGCTTAGGGTAAATATCACCTTCTTAAAATGGAAGCAAGAAAGGAAAAGATTTGCGGAGACAGTGAGAATGAGAGAGGAAAAGAGCAATGGGACAAAGCCCGGATTGCGTTTTCCTCAGGCTGTTTCTCTACCCCTCTGCATTTCGTGTAGCTCCAAACTGGCTCAGATCCCCCCTGGTCTGAGCTAATGACCTGGCAGAGGAACTCAGCTGCTGAGTCATTCCACTTCAGCAAGAAAGTATGAGAAGAAAAGGTGTGGTGACAAAGTCAGTATATGAAAAGTTACGGAAAGCCATAGATGTACGTTTACGATGGCTCTATAGTCCGGTTGAGTATGTAGAGTTTCTAAGTCATTCTGGTCTGAAAGATAAATCTATACTGGGAAACGTATCTATCCTGCTTCTCTGCACCTACACTGTAAAAAGAGTTTGACTGCGCAGCTCTCCAAATGAGGAAGATACGGCCCCTAAGCACAGACACGCACAGGCCTCCGAAGGCATAAATGTGGAAATTCCCAGTACGTGAAGTGCTGAAGGAGAACAGGCAAATTAAGTTTTCTAAAGGAATCCCAACACTTCACTTTTTTAATAGCAATAATAGGCTGACATACTATTGCTCTATTGCTCTGAAGCTCTATTGCTTTGCTCAACACTTTTTCCCTACTGTTTAGAAACATAAGTACTGACGTGATGCTCCTCCTGGTTCATTGTTGCCTTTCTCTATATATGCAGCTCTATTTCTTTATTTGTCATTGAAGTACAAGTGTTTAGTAGTCCTTGTGGCCTAGTTTACACTCCAAAATAGAGACAGGATGAAAATTCACTAATGCCAGTACCTTTAGGAGACTGTAGGTAAATTGTACTTTCAGAAATGGAAACCTGTCTTGGGTATTTTAACTGAGGTTGCTTGAGCCAGTTTTTCAGATGTTCTCTGACATTGCAGCTATTAGTAAAGTATAAGCAATGCAGAGACACCCCTGTCTGCGCTTTACCGTACTCATTCCATTTGCCTTAAGTAAATATCAAATCTCCAGGATACTGAAACAAATAATGCCTTTTCAAAACAGAAGTAAAATTATGAACATAATAATTGGGAAAATAACCCAGTTTCAGCTGAAACCTCTAATTCTGTTCAGATCTGCTCGGTTTGCATATTTGTTGCAAAATAGTAAAGGAAACCAACTGCCTAACGACTGCTAAAGAGGAAACAGCAGCAATTTGAATGTGAGATCGGATGCAAGCGTGGTCTTCAGAAGTTGGCTGATGACATTAACACTCCTAGAGTGTTAAGTTGTTAACTTTGAGCTATTTTGGCCAATTCCCAGTAATTAATATAAGCCTTTATACTCACATGCTATGTACTATCACAGAAAATTCCATTTCCCTGCTTGGCATTTGCTGATCTACTTGATCAAAGGCACAATTTGGGACACTGACTTCAAAGTAGAAATTTCCTTATTTGTTGAAAACACCATTACTCTTTTCAGTCTTTCCAATGTTGTGTTATCAATTATAATAATTTAACTAAGCCGATTATCAAGTTTAATGAATTTTTTATTTGGAAGCACAAACTTCAACCACTAAGGGCTGATTAAATCCAAGGCGGCAATCCAGGCAGATGTTTATTATAACTGTAGTGCAAGGGAGGCTTTGAAAAAATCAACTATGTACATTTTCTTTGAGAATGCGGTCATTTTCTGCCTAACACACTTTAACCTAAAAGCTAACTTCTAGCTCTTATGTATGTAAAAGACACGTTCTATTCACATTTGGAAGATAACAGATGCAATTCGGTGTGCTTGAGTCTCTTGGTTGAAAAAAATCAATGGCATCTGCTGTGGCTCAGAGTTTCTGTAAGTTTTAGTAGAATGAAAGCTGCCCAGAGTGCTGCCATTTCAGTGGGCAACTGTGATCCACTGGGCTTGATAACGTTCAAGTGTATTTCATATTGCTTTTGCTTGGGGGGAAGAAACCCCACCTTCCAGCAGTAAGACAAATCAACACAAACTATTCATAAAGATCATGCACGACAAAGGGGAGACAGGGAGAACCATGTGTCCTATTCTCTCAAAGCAGCCAAAAAGCAAAATGACCGATAAGAGTGCAATTGAACAAGAAGGGTGCCAATCTTTACATGTTAACAGCTCCCTGGTACAAACTTGTACTTTGCGGGTGGCTCGCAGGACTAACAAGATCCATGTGGAGGTGTAGGAATGGATATAACAGAAAAGTAAGGAAGAAATACCTAAAGGAGAAATGCAGGAATGGATCCTGAAGGCAATTCAGAATTCAGAAAAAGTAACAAGAAGATGGAACACTGATTAACTATGGAGAAGAAAAACAATAACATGGGAAGGGAGAAGACAGCAAAAAGTACTGGGGGAAACCAAGTTAATAAACAGTGCAGATCTTAAAAAGTCACCTGAGTCATCAAGCCTGCAGATTATTTTTTGACATTTCCCCCAATTGCATCAGCTTCAGTAGCAATATTGTCTTTAAGAGATTATTAGAAAGCAAGTAACATGATCTGCTGAGACAGATACATTGAAGGGAACCAAATGGCAAAAAGCGTTTTCCATTTTAAATTCTTTCTGAGAAGTCTCAATTAGCTATTGATACCAAGATGTTACACAATAATCTCTAAAACTCTTATTTAGTCTAGGTTCTTGAAAACAGTTGGAAAATAACTAGTTCAGAAAGATCATTTTTTCTTTCAAACGCCAAAATTCTGCTGTTTTTTTCACAGTTCCACAGTCCAAAAAACTACATTACAGCAAGATGAAATAAGAGCCACGAGAAACAGGAATTTAAAAAGGAAGCACGTGGAAACAAAATGTGTATTAGCTTAAGCGCTTAGTCAGGCTGCCAAGATATTCTTCCGTGAGGTCTGACTAAACAGATTCTGTCCTCTTCGCGCTGGAGGCTGCGCCCATCCAGAGCTTCTGGAGCTGCAAACTTCTGCTTTGTACGGTTTTTTACACCTGGTACTGACAAAAGCCAGAAGGTTTTTGATGTGTCACATCACAGGAAGTATAAACACAGGTATCTTCTGCTGAGAGAGTGAACTATCAGGATACTCCTCAGAGAAAAGGTATTACGGCAGTTTAATGCTTCATTCACACCTCGAGTACTGTGTTCAGTTTTGGGCCCCTCACTACAAGAAAGACATTGAGGTGCTGGAGCGTGTCCAGAGATGGGCAACAAAACTGGGGAAGGGTCTAGAGCTCAAGTGCTGTGAGGAGCGGCTGAGGGAACTGGGGATGTTTAGCCTGGAGAAAAGGAGGCCGAGGGGAGAACTTCTCGCTCTCTACAACTCCCTGAAAGGAGGTTGTAAAGAGATGGGGGTTGGTCTCTTCTCCCTAGTAGCAGGTGACAGAACAAGAGGAAATGGCCTCAAGTTGTGCCAGGGGAGGTTCAGATTGGATATTCATAAAAATTTCTTCACCGAAAGGGTTGTTGGGCATGGGAACAGGCTGCCCAGGGAGGTGGTGGAGTCCCCATCCCTGGAGGTATTCAAAAGACGTTTAGACGAGGCCCTAAGGGATATGACTTAGTGGGGGACTTGGTAGTGCTAGGTTAATGGTTGGACCCGATGATCTTGGAGGTCTCCTCCAACCAGAACAATTCTATGATTCTAGGATTCTATGATTTAAAATGTAGAGCACATTCACAAGTGTCCGCGGGAGCTGAAGTCTGACAGAAGGGCATTTCAGCTACTGAGCTCAGGGAAACAACCAGTGTTAAACCTCTCTGACATCTCTGAGCAAAATCCCTCCTGTTACAGTCTGACTAATACCGCCAAGATGCTTTATTGCACTTTTCATCAGTAGGTCACAAAACACTTTGGAAAGGTGGCAAACATCGTCACAGATACTTTACAAATACACTGGTACTCTTCTACTCCTAGACTCGAAGAAAGGAACTGAGAGAACGTAGAAATATTACGTTTGTAGCATCTAGCAGTGATTTCATGGATTTATTGGATATATTTCATTTATTTCAGCTGGAAAAAACCCCACTTTTATAATAGTACATCTCTCTCTGTTTATTTTATATTCTATGAGTATTTTATATGGCCAACACATCAAGGAAAAAACAGCTCAATGAATTTCAGGGAAGCAAGGAGTAACTAGTACTATGCAAAACATTACAGAAAGACAAGGAGAAAAAAGGATTCCTGGAATCTCTCATTTTCTTGATTATAACTGAGACACATGGCCAGAAATATTTGCAATATATTAGACTTTTTTCAAAAAATAAGACTCAGGAACAAGACTATCCTTAATGAGAAATCTACTATCTAAAAAGAATAAAAGATAAACCAGATAATTAATACTAATGGATAAAGTACCCAGCAAATGAAGAACAGAGAAAGACTCCTGAAACTGCAATTCAGATTAACATTTGAAAAGACCGTCAGTACCTCGGAGGCCCATAGAAGTAAACAGTGTCCATAGCCTGAAAATATTTTCAAATTCCTTCGAAAATTCCTTTCTTTATTCTTCAGGCAAATCTAACAATATATAATGGGCTGGTAGACACTGTCAGAATTTGCTTTGCTTGTGTCCATCAGAGGCCATCATTTATTTTGCCAAAAAATAAAGGATTGCAATGCCTGAGGTTTAACTTAAGTTGCTGAGATTTCTCCAATTAAATCACCCACTGACAGAAGCCATTTTATTTGGTTTCTTTTTAATTCTGTCAGAAGCTAGAAAGATAACAAGATACTGTGTGCAACAACATAAATCATGTGGAAAGCCATCAATCAGAAATCCAAGGCAAAAAAATCAAGCAGACGAAACAACAGACTTAGCTATGATGACAAAACCCCAAACTGTTCTTCATTAGTAACTATTCTTCACTGTAACGTTCAAATTTTGCACCATTTTAGGACTTTCTTCAGAGCAAGACAAGGATTGGAAAAATGGAAGACATTCCTGCCCACATGAAACAGATACAAAATATTCTTCAGAATACTAATTTCTAAGCTGCTTATTTCGCCTTGCAACATAACGAAATAAAATAAAAATTCAGAGCTACTTGTGCCACTTCTCTAAGAGTAAGAACAAGCATAGGCACATTTGTGTGTTTCCTTTGTCTCTTTTTAATCCGATTGCATTTTTATATTAAAAACCCACAGATTACAGATACAGATCTATGATATATGCTTATCTGCTGTTACAGTAAGAGATAAGAGAAAAGCAGTGCATGATTAAACATGTAACAAGTGTTGTATCTTAATGAAGCAACCTACTGAATATTCAGTGGAATTCACTAACGGATACAGACTGCAGTGTGGGGCTTTGCCAATAACCGCATATTAAAAAGGAGAGGGGGAAAAAAAAGACAAAAAAAAAAAAAAAAAAACCCAAAAAATCAACCCCAAACCACAAAACCTAGGAAGCTACCAGGGCAGAGATCAAAAGTAGTATTATAAGATCGTTGCTACTGTGCTGAGCCACCCCGGGGCTAAAAAATGCTTCATGCAGCTTAGCTATACTTATGAAATGCAGTCAGTGTAAGCAAAGAAAAGGATGCAAGATTAATTTTTAGATGGCTTGCTAATATATCCATGCATACATTAATATGTCCTCTGTATAACCCCAATTAATTTTGTGACTGCAAGAGAAAACTTCAGACTTCTGTTCCTGACGTATAACAAAGCATCAGCATCTCACAGGCTCCACGGCTCTTAAGAGCCTCTGAAATGCGGCGTCTCTGCTCTGGAAGAACAGCCTGTGCTATGGCACAGCCTCAACTATTTGTCACACCTGAGCAACAGAAATTAAAACAAATCCAGCCTTATCCTGTTCTCTTCCCTCTCTGAACTTCACCTCTAACACGGGGTTCTTCCCCAGTAATAGGAATTAAGGATGTTCAGCAGCTCAGGAAAAATAAATGACATTTCTTACCACAGTTAGATGATCCCCACAAAAGCACTAGGAACTATATGTACACGGGAGTACGAGGCACGGTAATGCTGAGAGCTGCAGCAGCCAGCTTTTCCTGTGTAAATCTGGTTCCCTGGTAGCTGGAGGTATTTACAATTACATGAGCTGAAGAATTCCCTGCAATTGCTCACTTAAAACAGCTACACAGGCCTGTTGAGTGTATTTTGTAATGCTGTTTTGCAGCTCTGTGCAGCAACATCTCGAGTTAATCTACAGCTCAAGTGATCCACTGCAACACCATGAGAGCCTTGGAGTCTGCTGTTTTCACAGTACCTGTGACCAGTGCATGACTTTGTATTTTATACAGAATTCAGTAGTAAAAAAAATAGTACCAAAACTTTTTGAATTGAGAAATGGAACCGTTGCATCTGAAAAAAAAAATCGGTATAGAATGTTCTGACCTTATTTATCCAAATTGTCTTTAGAACTCAAATTTTATTGAAGTCAATGTTAATTCATGAACTAAATAGCTCTTACCTAATCTACATTTTTAGTCACAAAAAATTACTCTTTATGACAGTTTCCAGGAAGCTCAGGCTAAGACATTTTCCACAGATTAATTAATCATCCAGGCTCAGCCTCAGAGCCTCTTTCCCCATCTTTGTTAATTTGTCAGAGAAGCACGGCAACCGCCGTAGTGAGGTCTGACTCACGCTTGGACAAGGAAGGCTTCGGAGATGACGAAAAAGCTGTTTGATTAAAGACAGAGAAGAGGATGTGCCAGATTCCAGAAGCCTTCCCAGGAATGACCTTCCTGCACCCAGGTGGATAAAAAAAGAACGATAGGAGTGCAAAGGACCCTCTACACACTCACCAGCAGATGGGAATTGGGAAAGAGAAAGATTTGGCTTGGAGCAGAGACAAAACATCTTTTTCCCACTACATAAAAAGAATCTCAAGTAATGGGTAAGACAGGAGCTTTTGCTGTCATCAAGGAAAAAGAACCAAGGGAATCAATGTGCTGTGGTGATGGGAGAAGCAAATCTCTTCCGAAAAGCAGTTTGCACAAATGGCAATTCACGTATAACCTTAACTTTGGAGACCACAAAGCGAATGAATTGCCCGTTTGCTCCACGTGGAGCTGGTTTCTCCCTCTCTCCACTGGAAAGTCATTCCATCAATCCTGACTTTCTATAAGCTGTCAGCAACCCCACTGAGCTGCAGGACAGCACCCTGGGACAGAAAGAAAAGGAGGAATATCCAGAGCGGCTCCTTCCCTTCTAGAAAGTGAAGCCATCAAAGAGGAGGCAACTGAAGAGGTTTCTGAACTTCCTTGTTTAAAAATATCTTAGGCTAAGATAATAACAGTAATTTACCTGGCTGCTTGTTTTTGCGCAACTGCCACTGATGCTTATGCTCAAACCTGGCATTAAATTAGGAAATGGAGATAGTAGTTGGAATAGCCTGACATTTAAAATGTTCAGGCAACCAAGGAGATGCAAGATACATGGATTTTTTGCTTTTAAGCTTATCTAAAGAAAGGGGAATATACTTAAACCAAAAAGAAATCGAACATCACAATAATACTCATAAGGTTCATTTAGAAGCCAGAGTTACTGTTCCTTTAATGAACACTGATTAGCTCTATTCCTAGGAGGAGCGGAAAGAGAGGCACATTTATTTCAGAGCCGGAACTTGCACTTCTGAATTTCAGGTAAGGTTGTGTTGTATTCAGATTTCCCAACACACCAGAGATTCAGAAGACGTCTAATTTCTAACAAGGCGTTTTTACTGAATTAGCACTTTCGAAGCCATGTAAGAAAATACTCCATAGCGTGTCACAGAAGCTTGCGCTGCAGAGCAAAGGCTTCTGAGCTTACTGCACCATCTAGTGTCAAAGAGGGAAAGTGCAAGAAAAGGATTTTAAACTATTTTTTCATTACATTACGTACTTTTTTCCTTGAACAGATTAATAAAACCCAAGTTCATCACCTCCATAAGTTGCAAAGAGCATTTATCACCTTAATATGACAACTTTCACAAAACTCCTCAAATGTTAGCATTTTCCCAAGTGATAATACAGCCACGTAACCAAAAACTTCCTTTAAAACGTCTGTGTTTGACATTCAAAGTTGCTGAGGCTGTTGTAAATTTTCTCTGCTCCACACTAATAAGTAGATCAACCTTTAACAGAAGTTTGCAGCTTTCTAAAATTAAGCATTTTTCCAGAACAGAGTCGAGTGTACAGGAAATGCTACAGGAAGAAATGTAGGAGAAAAGTAGAAAAGCAAAGTTTATGCAAGAAATCTGAAGTTGCAAAAGTAAAAATCGCAGTGAAAAGAGGCTCCAGTTTTCAGCAGAACTGTTCTTGCTTATTATTATCTTCTGAAAAGAAGTAATCTGGCTACTGCACACTACGTTTTAGGTACTTGAAGGATAACAAGACATTATTCAGCACACAAAACTAGTGTAAGAAAAGAAATTAAAGA
The DNA here is from genome assembly GCA_009819775.1 of Phoenicopterus ruber ruber. NCBI lineage: Eukaryota > Metazoa > Chordata > Aves > Phoenicopteriformes > Phoenicopteridae > Phoenicopterus > Phoenicopterus ruber. The sequence continues at coordinate 213,189,437 of CM020215.1, forward strand.
AAAGTAACCAACAATGACAAGCTCCACTAGGATATTTCTGGACTACATCAAACCACATAATTTGGAATATGATATTACAGCCAAATTCTTTAACAATTTGTACATAGGAACTTGATATCAAATTTAAGATGCATCCGTACTGTGCAACCCAGTACTATGTCAGGCATTTTGAATCACACATGTCTTCAAAAAGATGGGCTGAGTCCTTCCATCCTGAGGGTTAGAAAGTCTTTCAAGAATCCCTGGAATGTTTTACTTGGAGATGGACACAGGGGTATAGATGGGCCCATGGTTTCTCTGCCTGAACTTCAACCATGCACAAACCTTGTAACTGTAATGATGCAAGTCTGTGCTCAAGCTGTCAAGTTGGCTTATGGACACACACTGAGATGTTCAGTGGCAGGTTGGGAGCACAGGCAGGGTGACGGTCGCAAGCAGTTTACCTGTACTGACAAGGTCTAACACTTGTGGCTTCCAGAGCTGGCTGGGGGTACTGGTCAGTTATGGGAGCGGGAACCAGGCACTCTGAAGGATAGTTTTCTGATTGCACGGTCTCTGCAGATTCCTTTCCAAATGAACACAAACATATCAAAACAAGCAACTCTCCCCTCTGCCAAGCTCAAGTCACTTAGGAAAAGTGATGCGATTACGATGGATATGTGGCTTGGCCTTGGGACAACACTTCAGTTCCAAAGCATCTTAACTAGATTACTTTTACGCTCAGACATTTTTCTTTTATGATACTATTTCAAATATAAAAATGTTGGGCAAATCATCCTGTCACCAGGGCATTTTGCAGCCACTAAACGCAAAAGACTGCCTCAAAAGTTCTTTGGGAGGTGTTCCCTGGTGCTGCAGACCCCACAGTGAAATTCAGGCAGTGACTTACCCCCCCTCAGCCAGACAGCCACCCCCTGCTCCAGCAGCCTGTTTGCCGGCTGGGTGGCTGCTCAGACAGACAGTCCTAGTGACACACAGGAGGTGACGTGATCCCTCCCTTGGTACGAGCAAATTTATGACTTTCATTTACACGTATTTTTCCCTTTGCACCAAATGCTCTGACCTGTATTCAGAAAACTGGGGCGGAACAAGTCAACCTGCAAACAGCTCTCCATGGAGTTTCCCGACAGCTTTATCCCACTGCCATTGCCAGTGTCGTCTCACTCCCAAGACTAGAGTTGACAGGCTGTATCTGGACCCCAGTATTTGTTGTATATCCTTAGAGCAGGATTCCAGCAGCTCCACCTCTCACGCAAGGCAACAAAATATTTAGATTGCAGGCACACTTATCCAGCAAATCTTTAAAACGCAGTATTTTACATTTCCCTAGGAAGGTATGCTATGGGTTGAGAGGCAGTACGCCTCAGATTTAGCCATTATTCAGTGGAGCCATGTTTACACAATACTGCTGAGAAAAGAGTGGAATACTTAATCATATCAGACTATAGGATGGAAAGTCTATAATTCAAGACAGCAACCAATTCTGATTGGATTTTGGAGGGTTTGGAATGCTATTTCTCAACTATGTGGAAATCACCATGACAAAAAACTTCTGAACAGGGATTTCAGTCAATTCCCAGAAACGAAAGTGAATCCAAAGCAGGTGTTTCAGATAGGAAGGGTACCACAGTGCCATGAGCTCTAGCAGCAGGTTTACTCCAGCCTCCCCAGCTAATTCTCTCCTGAAGGTTAAAAGATGGGACACAGACTACAGGAGAAAGAAAGCAGGAACTTCAAAGCTATCTCAAGAGACAAATTAGTAAATTTAGATTAAGTGGCAGGCATGAGACACTACTAAGTGGCAGGCATGAGACGCTGTGAATCTGAAGGAAAGAAGGGAAAGGAACAGAGTCAAAGACAGAAATCCTCAGGCTGAGGAGAGAACTTGCAGAAGACACTGATTTCCAAGAGGAAATACTTTCTAGCTCCTCTCCTCCCATCGCTTCAGAAAACAGCAGCAGAAAACAACTTCCTCCTGTCACAAGAGCAAATTAGACTGGAGCTGTTTTAAGGCAATTGTAGATGTCTGGGGATACCCTTCACCTCACTTCACAATAAGCTTTTTATCATCATTGCTACATTATCAGCTTGGATCACATAGCCTTACTTGAAAGCCTCCATCTGTGAAACAAAATATCTATTTCTGACGTTCATGAATAAGAAGCACCACTATAATCTTAATACTCAAGGAGCCTTAGAGGAGCAGGGATGTTTCCCTTCCAGGCAAGAAATTGCTTTGTCTGTGATTGTCCCCTGAGATTACACAGAGGCCGCATGGAGGTAATCCCTTCCAAATAACTAAGTTGATCTACTACAGCGTAAGAAGATATATCACTGCTTGACACTGTTGGCTTCTGCAGTAGAAGTTAGGTAAGCAACCTGGAAAGCTGCTAAAACATGAAAAGACAAATGACATACGAACTACACACAGGAACAAGAGCAGAGGACAAAGATTAATTCACATGGCTATTCCATGAAGGCTCAATGAACACCAGCTGCCTTCACATCAATCTTTAATATTAAACATTTCCTTTCACTTGTAACCACGCTGTAATCACTCTGCCAGGCAAGCAATGCCCATTTCACAGGCTTTGAGCACCAGAAGGAGCAAAGCCCATCTGCCTTGTTTGCTGCTTAGTTAATTGCCTGAATAAAACCATTACCCAGAACATCACCACCTCTATCAAAAAAATATTCTTCATTTTTTTCCCCTTCCCAGACCTAGCAGAAGATAAAAATAGGAAAACCATCATGCTCATCACTCCATCTATGCTCCTTCCATTAGAGAAGTTTTAGGGACATCTTCAAACTATTGCAGTCTTACTGAAGAGCAAATGTAATTTTCAGCAATGGATTTCTTTTTGGTTAACATACAGGTTCACCATGAAGATAAACATTTTTTACCCAGCAAGATATATCAGAGGACACCAGACACACATACAGAAAAACCTTCCATATTTTATAAATAGTTGCCTTAGTTAACAGAGAGATGTCTCTACATCACTCTGAATTGCAACAAAACCCACAGAAAACAGCAAGTGCTCGAGTAGTGAGGATCTGAATAGTGGCAAATGAGCTCCCTTTTCAGGCACAACTTATGACTTTGAGAGATGCAAAAACCAGGACTCCATCAGATACATTTACAGTATTTTTTTCCATTTCTGAACGAGGACAATCAGGAAGGGAAGTCTGCTATTCCAAAATCACCGTGATATTGAGGCTGAGAACCTGCAATATTCCTTTCTCAATATACAGAAAAAAAAGGCTCATTTGCCAGGAATGATTTTTACTCAAGCAAAAATCTCACTCAAAGCAAAAAGCTCACATCTCAACACAAAGCTCTGCCAACTAAACCATCACCTGTTACACTACAGCGAGCCTTAAAAACCCATCACAAGACAATCAATCTGCAATGATACCTTTCAAAAAGCAGCTTATCTGTTTGTATGACAAAATGACTTTCCCGAGCGTGTCATGCTACATGTTTTCTTGCATTTGTGGACCAAAGCCGCAGTGAATATCGATCCTACCTTCAGAGGAGAAATGTGCGACTGTAAGACATATCCATGGACATTCTCTATTTGAGACAAGTTCTTCTCTGACACATGAACAAGCTCTGGGCCTCTCACTTCGTGGGTTAATCGAGGCAAAGTATGATCATGTGGAGCGTCCTCATCTTGATAACGATATTTCTAGAGAAAAAAGATAGCAAGGAAGAACAAATAAGCTTTGAGGAGGCAATGCACGTGTATTAATGTAAATATGGGATAACAGGCAAAGTATCAGACATCAGACAGTATAATCCTCCAATTTCCTAATCTGTTCTGGAGAGAATACCTCATTATTTTTTTTAACTTTTCATCGAAGAGAGAAAATATGGTATATTGCACTGATACACAAAACTTTCACCATCAGATAGACATCTGAGGCAATATACTGGCAAGGGTTGCTAAGGAAAAAAATACACGTTGATCGGCTGAGCTGTAGCGGCAGCTCATGTTTCACATCCCCACGTTAATAACTCTGCACTTCTGTAGCCTTTCTCTGCAAAATATTTGAGTCATTTTCCATTTAGTACCATGTACACTGATGCTGGAGAGCACACAGGCACTTCCACAGAGCCACAGGCAGGTAGAGAATTACTGTCCAGTGAAGTTTTCCCCTTACCCTGAAGACTAGTCAGGGTGTGAGGTGTTACAACTCCCCGCTCCGCGGAGCAGCAACATCAGAAACAGGAGGTAACCAGCCTGGCTGAGATCCAAAACAAAGGTTGTCACAACAAGGAATGTAACGCTAAAAATGAAATTAAATGACCAGATCTGTCCTCTAGCTAGAATCCTTTTTGAAAAGGCACCATCCACTTGTCTGGTGGGCCCAGCTGCGTCTCGTGGTGGGGCCGCTGGAGCCGGCTGGAACCGGCTGGAGCCGGCTGGAACCGGCCATGTCTGGCAGGGGCAGCCCCGACCTCTCCTCACAGAGGTGCCTGCAACCCCCACCCCCGCTGCCACAGCCTTGCCTTTTAGCCCTGGCACACATCCACACCGCTGTTTTGGGGGAGCAGACTACCAAAGGAATTCACACGGTGTAAGGCCGGGGTGGGGGCGGTTGAGGCATTGCAGCAGGGAGCGGGAGGAGAGCAGAGTGCAAATCAGAAGGGGAATTCCTAAGTCTTTGGCAGCAAAGGAGGGGCAGATAGTGCTATTGTAAATGCCGTTTTCAGCTGACAGGAATATGCTAAAATATTGGAATGAGCAAAATCAAAGACTAAGTCTTATTCGGAAGGTCATATTAGAAGCTTAAGTTCAGGTGTGCTCACAAGGACGTTGGAAGCAGACTCCTGCGTTTCACTTTGACCCCTCAGCTCTGGGGTGTTACTTCATTTACTCATCCCTCCAAAGGAAATCATCCCAGTTTCTTCTTGCCTTCACTCTCATGTATGGAAATGGTTCAGCAGTTGCCCGTTACTTTCAGAATACACACGTGACATGATTTATTCTTTTCTTCTTTTCTGGGATATGCCTGCAACCCTTCACATACTCACTTTTCAGATAACATAATTAATGAATCTATAAAATGACTGGCACCAGACAAGTATTATTCAGGCAAGAAGCCATCGGTCTAATAGATGGTACTCCAACCAATGTCACATTAAAGGCTTGGCACACAGATCATTTAAGCCCCAAGCAATCAATTACTTTTTGAATCCAGTGAGTACTCCTTCAAAAAAGACGACTACTCAGAGACACCCTCTTTAAAGTGAGTCATTTGCTAAAATGTGATTAGGAGAAATAACCGCAGAACACCAGAGTCATCCCATCTCCCTGGGAAACGGTAAAAATGAAAATGTCCAGTGACGGCTTTGCAAAGAGACAAGACAGCAGTGGCAGAAGCCATGAGAAGCTTTGGCCAGATCGTTCATGCAGCTTTACAGTGCAAGAAGCAGTGTAAGGTGGCATTAAAGAGAGAATATTTCTTTACGTCCATCAGTAAGCCCTTTCCCCACCGCACTGCAGTGTAGCTGTTGCATAAATGAGAGCCAAGGCCCAGAAGAAAGTGGCTCACCATAAGCCTCCCAAAAAGCAGAACATTTCTGTGCGCCTCCACTAGTAGACTTTCCCATGAAAACTTATGCTTTATAATTAAAATTGATCATTCCCCCTGTACTTGGCACTAGTGAGGCCGCACCTCGAGTACTGGGTTCAGTTTTGGGCCCCTCACTACAAGAAAGACATTGAGGTGCTGGAGTGTGTCCAGAGACGGGCAACGGAGCTGGGGAAGGGTCTAGAGCACAAGTCCTATGAGGAGCGGCTGAGGGAACTCAGGGTGTTTAGTCTGGAGAAAAGAAGGCTGAGGGGAGACCTTATTGCTCTCTGCAACTCCCTGAAAGGAGGTTGTGGAGAGGTGGGGGTCGGTTGCTTCTCCCTAGTAACAGGTGACAGAACAAGAGGAAATGGCCTCAAGTTGCACCAGGGGAGGTTTAGATTGGATATTCGGAAAAATTTCTTCCCCGAAAGGGTTGTTGGGCATTGGAACAGGCTGCCCAGGGAGGTGGTGGAGTCCCCATCCCTGGGGGTATTCAAAAGACGTTTGGATGAGGCCCTAAGGGATATGATTTAGTGGTGGACTTGGTAGTGATAGGTTAATGGTTGGACCCAATGATCTTGGAGGTCTCTTCCAACCAGAACAATTCTATGATTCTATGATTCTATGATTTCATCCAATAGCTGCACATTCCTATGACAAATTCAATAATATCCGTGTTCATGTGCCATAAACTGCAAAGTTTACAGAACGCATTTCCACTTTTCCATTTGCCTTTATCTCTCTCCCACCCCAAGCCCAGCCTTCTCGTTCTTCACAAAGTATGAGCCTAGAGCATTTCTGGGTCAATCCTGTTATGTGTTTGCCTCGCGTTAGCACCAAACTCATTGATTTTCATACATCTTTCCTCCCACAGCATCTCTTCACTGAAATGCTTTCAGCTGTGAACCAAAACAGCTTGACACAGCAAAAAGCCAGTGGTAAGGCTGAAAATACCAAACTAGAATTGAAACTCTCCTGCAGAAATGTCTCATTTGTCTCTATCGGTGTGTCCTGATGGGGTCCTGCAAATGTCCTTGAAATTACCCCATTCCCTAGAAACCAGAGTTTTCTCTAAGGGTTAATTCAAATTTCTGGAAGGAAAAGCATGATTGCACGGAAATGCTACTCTTCATTTGACAAAAGAACAGGTGGATGTCTTATGATAATTAAATTACAAATCAGTGCCTGCTGCTGACAGGGTATTGTACGCTGCCAACTAGCATCAGATATTTAAAATCCTCTGTAATTACCTATAATGGGGGAGTGGAGTGCGCTGCTGTGAATTTTTAATATGAACGTGCCTTTTATAAGAGATCATTCTCTCTACAATGTGAGATTATTACAGCATCGCTGCTCCTCACATTGCACGGTCTAAAGGAGCATTTCTAAGTCTGTGCTTGCCAAAGAGTTGTCAGCTAAACAGGACTGGAGATGTGAATTCAGCAGAGGGTAATGGTCAGAAGCCTTAAATTTGAACAAAGCCAGCTCTCAAGCAAAAAAAAAAAAAGTTACAAGTTACAATAGCCAGACTACTGCACTGGCATGGAAATACGGATGTTCTTACAACCTACCTTTGACAGATTGTCAGTGAATTAAGATAGTTGGGAATTTGTCATTAGATTTTGGGCCAGAGAACTGCTTTTTTTAAAAAATCCTCAGTATTTTTTTGCAGTTACCATCAATTTGCTTTGCAGCAAATGCAAACAGAACAGTTCATTTTAGATCAACTCAAATTGATCTGTGTCCTAAGCTGCCGAATGTGGTTCTACTGGAGTTGCCGTTCAAAAGCGCATGTCCTTGTTCTTCTCTACATGGCTCTTTGGCTGGACCACACTCCAATACATCACACATCATTACTTCTGCTTGCGATAGGAGAGCGGCAAAAGGAGGGAGTAAAGTGTGTTACAGGAGTCATGAGGCTCTACAACGTCCTGTGAAATAAGAGCAGCCAGTGAATCCTGGTCTAAAGAGGATCTCAACCCACAAGAAGACACCCTAACATGTGCAAGAGACATAGAGGCCAAAAAGTGATGTTGCTTTTCACTCAGCTGAAGCTTTACAGGAGGTACAGCTGATAGATGTTAATGGTGGAAAAAAGGTACTGCAATATACTACGAGACGGTAATCCATTCATGAGCGGATCCTGCTCCCAATCTCTCTTCAAAGCCAGTCTGCTAAAAATACTCTGGCTAGCGTAATATGTTTTGTCAAAGGAAACAATAGCAATACTGCTCATTTTAGCTCTTACACATCAGCATTTCAAGTCTCAAATGCTATTCCTGTTTTACAGTCCTCCTCAGGAGGGGCCACACTTCTGCACCTTAGAACCTGCAAGTCTTCATATAACCCATCTAACTTAGAGACCACAGGGAAAGGAATTCCTGCAGAAAATTTCGCACCTCTTACAGATCCAGTCCTCCCGTTGCAATCTGGGGATAGACAAGGTATGCAATTGGGTCCCAACGCTACCTGCTCCTCGTCCCTCGCTCACTTGCCTTTCCCTCAACCCAGGATTTGAGCTGCTTTGCAACTCCCACACAGATTAGCCCCACTGCTACTCATCTGCTGCAACCTTGACATGGGAGCTTGGAGCAAGTCAAGCATCACTCCCCTTCTGCGTGATATTAGGTCCGGAATTCAATACACTGGATTTGTTCATGGTTTTAGGAACAGGCAAAAATTAAAACCATAATGGACTTGGTCCATTCAGACAAAAGTTTAATTTGTAAAGTCTCATTAAAAAAATGTCAGTGCCACCTTGTCTCACTTTTGTGCTCAGTTTTTTCAGTGGTCTTCAATGTGTTGAATTTTACTGGCACGGCTCTCCAAAGGCAGCAAATTTCAATGTCATACAGATGAGTGTCTTGAGAAAACAAACTTTACAATTTGCACACACAAGTCCTTGGGCATTCATCCAATCATGAGTAGAAATAATGTTACTCATCCAACTGATTGCAAATGAGCAACACAGCTTGAATTCTGAATATTTGCAATCAATCTATAGAGTAAAAAGAGAAAAAAATACTCTTCTCATTATATAAAATGGAAGAAATCACAATCTGCTTGCCAAGGCTGTGGAAGTAGATTAAGAAGCTTAAATCATTGAATAATTATACTTATTGTGAATGACTTGCTCTTTTGCTTATCAAGTAGATTTCTAACAAGCTTGTCACTATATCACAGCAATACCTTTCATCCAAGAAGCCTAAAGAGCTTTACAAGTGGTAGTCGAGTCTGATAACATCCCGTTGAAAAAAAAGTATGTGCATCATCTAAAGGTGGGTAAAATTAGGCACAGAAATACAACAATTTGCTCAAGGTCACAAAGAGAATCAATTAATTCAGCAGTGGTAGAACTCAGGAGATTTTTCCAGTCTGCTCTTCTAAGCCCAAGACCTAGCACAACTACACTGACTTTAATAGTAATAATAATTATTATTATTATTAAAAAATGAGGTTGTATGTTGGCTACTGCCATTACAATCTATTTTTAGTTTTGTTTCTTTTGTTATTTTTTCTATCCCCACAAAAGTTCCAGGAGACAGCAGACTTTCTAAGGTTAGGAATTAGGTTTTTCTCTGTGTCAATGTAATAGGTAGCAGTGCTTTGTGTAATTTATATTGTGCTATCTCTGAGAAACACATAGTGATTTTTAGAGGACAAGAGGTTTCCTGCAAGAACCAAATCGTTTCACAGAAGGGACACTAACAGCACTGAACACTGAGAATTTGCATAGCTTTTACATTCAGTACAACAAGAAGTTCCCTTTTTTTCGGGGGGGGGGGAGCAAATATGTGATTTCTTCTCTCAGTTTACTGAAATCAGCAGGTTTTTGCCCACAGTAGGGAATATATGTTCAGTTTTTTAAAAAATGCAAGTACAATACAGTGGAGCACATATGTTTTACAGTATTCTCCTCATCTGTTTTTTGAAATCCTAAATAATTTTATTTTTCACGATGAAGAAGAAGTGAAACGGACATGAGCCAAAATACCTCGTCCTTGTATTAGCTGGACGTAGTTGCACCTCTTGCTCACAAGATGGCACAACAACCATCGAATTAAAGCATAGTCTCGCTTTGCGCTATGAAGCGTTGCAGGAAAAAAGAAGTAGCTATGCAATGTCATGAAACTTCAAACGATTTTTACTTTGAACTGGCCGGGTACAACATTATTTAAAAAAGACGGCAATCTTTTATAGTAAGTACATAGAGACAGGTGATGCTCATACCCAAAGCTGGCAGCTGGAGAAAAGTCTCACAGTTCATATAAGCGTCAAAAGTTACAAGCAAGTAGGAACCTATTGGTGTTTGCAGGCTTCAGCATGCACAAAACCACCATGTATTGACAAGATTGAGACTAGCCCAGAATGCTGCATTCCTCAAGGAATTCTAAATCCTAATTAAAACCGCCTGCATGCAAATCTGTACCATGAGGTATTCAGCTCCATATGCTGCATCGCATTTTGGACCTGTTAACAGCATCAGTTTAGCCCTCTGGAGGTTGCTACTTGCTATCCAATAATTTAAAATAGATTTTTAACTTGAAGTACCAGTTTAAAAAAAGACACTCTAAGAAGGCGGCTTTGCTAGTATTAAATAGTGAATGTGGCTGCAGACTGTAAAAATCAGTAATTTAAAAAAAAAAAAAAAAAGTCCAGCTAATACTGATTGTTTATCTGAGTGGAGCAAAGGAAAGACGTGGGTGAAACCATAGAATTTATCAGCATCAGGCCGTAGCCACCTCTCCATCCCTTTGTCCTGCAATAACATCAACTCTTCCCCTCAAAACGCTTTTTTTCTGATATATCCGTGTTCCCACAGCCACTATAGAAGTCCTCATACCTCTCAGCTCCCTCCTTGGTGCCTCCTTTCCCCCTGCAGCTCCCTGCGCATCCCTAGAAGCACCGTGTCCCCACTCCCGTTCCCTGATCCCTCCAGTGCTGCTGCTGCAGTCCCCCGGCGTGGAAGCACTGAGCCTCACAAATTCTCCTTTTCCACCCCTCACCTGACCTGAAGAGCAGCTTCTGGCACGGGGCGGCTGTGCTGAGGTTACTGCTGAGCGTTTGGAGAGACAGAGCTGGCAAATGCCACCCGTCGCCGTGTCTCAGTTTCCCTGCCAATAAGCCTGCTGTGGGAATGCAGCACGGCAAAACAAACACCCTGGGTTTATATCAGAAGATTACGAAGTAATCATGTAATGTAAGAAATAAGTAATATATTATTATTGCCTGAAACAAATTATCCAGAGAAACAAACAAAAATCACAGAACAAATGGCTTGCCCCTCATATGTTTTCTGTACCAAAAATACAGATTTTAATTCAGTCCAGCTTTGCTCAGCACATGACACAGGAGGCCATTTGTGTTTTGCAGCTGAAACCATCTCCCCAGTCTTCACACTCGGGTGCCCTACTTAGTCGAATTTATATGAAAAATAGGACTCCTCTTCCTAATGCACACTGCTAGTGACTTCTTCACAGCTATCTAACTATAAAAAAATAAAAAATGCAAGTGATTTGTGTCTCTTAGTTTTGCATGTATTTCTGTACTGATTTAAGCTTTAACTATGTATTTTCATTATGTTACTTCCCAATGCCCTTCTAATCAGTCAATAGCATAGCACCTACTGAGTTACTCCAGAGGATAACCAAGACTGTCCCCTAACTCTCTTTCTTAGCCCTCATGGGTCTTGAGTAGATGTAGTTGTGGTGGGCTTTTTGGCCCCTCAAGCCTGCCCAGTTTCATAGTTCTAATTCGAGCCACTGCCTGGTTCTGTTAGCACCGGCCGGTGGTCGCTGTGGAGAGCCGCGGATTGAAGGGATGCTGTGCGACTGTGCTAATGCCAGTCTTAATTATGTTTCCCTGGAAGGTCCTGCTGAAGGGGGTCTCTAGGGATGGATGGGCTCTGGGCATAGTCTCTAGTGCTGTAGCCTTTCCCATGATGCCCATGAGTTCATCTTATGCCCAAGTATCTCATGCAGCCTCTGGGTGTAGTTTTTCCTGCGAGCAGTGCTAGGCACGGGTAGTTCTCCACCTCCTGCGCCCGTCTCCCCTGCGCAGCCCTGCTCCTCCATCCTGCTCCTTTACATGTACTGATGCGTCACTGACCAAGATTAGGTTTTTTTACAGGTTTGTCTGAACCTGAATTACGCACTTATGCAGCTCCCAGCCTCACAAATAGGTGCATCAGCTCCAGTGGAGGAGGCAACACAGGAGCAGGAATGAAAAGTCAAGGAGGAGCAGAGTAATTCCTTGAGACAGCATTACCGATAAGAAAAAGATACATGAAAATATTACCCTGAGTCCTCTCCTCCCTTGGATACATATATAATTCAATATGGGAAGCTTTGCCCGCCAATGCTAAGGTAAGCCAAGGGATCTATAATGTATAATGCCAAACCCAAGGAAGACTGACTTGAGATTTCTCTAGGAAAGAGAAGGAATAGAAAAATCATCAAAACAAGACAGGAGCAAATGGGGATAAGGACAAAAGCTCAGGTGGTAAAAACAGAAAAGACACAGAACTCCAGGATATGTGCTGCTCTGGTGCTCAAAAATACTTGTGAAACCCCTAGGGAAAGCCTTTGTCTTATCTCCCTCCGGGGCTGGTTTGCATAGCAACAGCTGCTCCCAGCAATTACTCAAGTAGCAGAGGCCTTTGGCTCTGAAGATGGTGGCCTTGCCCCATGCTAGATTGTGTAGATTTTCCATCCGGGGCTGTGGAGAGTCGTTTTAAAATTTGACCCTTGCACTGCTCACACATTCCTATTTCCCAGACTTCTTGAATGTAAGTGTTCCCATTGATACGCTTGCTTTTTTGGTAGTCCCAGGTCTGAATGAAATCTAGGAGGAAAACTAGACTCTGCTTTTCTTACATTAAGACTCAATTCATAGGTTAAAAGAAAGATAAATCTGCAGAGTAAAGCACTCAATAGTCAAGGAAGTATGATTTCATAGAATCATAGAGTCTTAGAATGGTTTGGGTTGGAAGGGACCTTCAAGATCATCTAGTCCAACCCCCTGCCATGGGCAGGGACACCTTCCACTAGACCAGGTTGCTCAAAGCCCCATCTAACCTGGCCTTGAACACTTCCAGGGATGGGGCAGCCACAGCTTCTCTGCACAACCTGTTCCAGTGTCTCACCAACCTCATGGTGATGAATGTCTTCCTTAGATCTAATCTGAATCTACCTTCTTTCAGTTTAAAGCCATTCCCCCTTGTCCTAGCACTACATGCCCTTGTGAAATTTCCTCATGAACCCTATCACATTCACTGTGCAGACAGGACCATCCTTTGGGAATTAATTGTGTATTGAAGGACACAGGAATTGTGTGTCTGTGGGATTCCAGTGTCATTTCTTACAGAAATTGGAGAATTCTGGACAAAGGCTGTATGAGGCAAAAGGATACTCTCAGGCTAAGACAGGCGAATGCTGTTGTAGGCAACTGTTTCTATTCTTGCTTTTGCCACAGAAATCTCATGCAATGTGAGGCATTTTGCAAAACCAAAGTTTCCACAGGTGTAGAACTGAGATATTCTTCATTTTGAAAGGTCTAGTAGACACAGATGGCCAGTTTTTGCAGAAGTGCTGAGCATCAGCAGCTTCAGCTGAAATTAGGGGGAGCTGGGCTTTGTACAGAAAAGTTGCAGTGGAATCCTGTGTGCTCCAAGAAGTCAATCTAAGGTGGAACTGGTATCAGCTGACATTGGTCACCTAAAATTTAAACTTCTAGTATAAGCGGGTCAACAGGATTCCCTTGCTAATAACTGCACCTTCACAATATTATATGTATATTTATCACAGAGCTGCTCACTGAAGGCACTTTTTCTCTCCTTTTTTTCCTGACTTGGACCGAAAGCAGCTTAGGATTTAGGCATTTTGAATGAGATGAATTTCATTCTCGATATTGCAAGCTGGGCACAGAAACTAGTGGACTCATTTGATCTTAATTGTTTTGTTAAAGGAGGAAAAGTTCTAATTGCACAAGGATACGGTGAAAATAAATTCATTAATGTTTGTGAGCTACTTGGATACTGTGGTCAGGCTCAGTATAACAGAAAAATCGATGAGGAAATTAATAATTCCGTAAATGGAACACAGATTGAAGTGCATGTGTTAAATAATGCATGGAGACATTCGTTGAATGTAAAACGCCATATGAGCTACCACTCCACACGACTGAAAGAAGCAGAGGGCCTGTGAAAACAAAAATAACTGTGTAATTAAAAATGTATTTGAGTTATATTATAATACTACATTACAATATATGGCCACAGAGGGCCTGAAATAAAATTGCTTAGATCATCTTAATTCTTGCATTTCCTAAATCTGAGCCGTTAGCTTTATAACCCTGCCATCCCTTAACTGTTCTTTGAACACAACGTATACACACATAAAAAACCCTCATAAACTTTAATAGCATTCCTGCTTCTTCTGCTGTGAAGAAGGTATAGAGATAAGTACTGAATTTTTCAGTGTTCATGGAAAACTGGCTCTTCTTAAAAATACAAATGTTCTGTCTGCATAAACTTGAAAAATAATCTCGCTGTTGTTGCTCTGATGAACCCAGACCATTAGCTCTGAAGACAATGTTCTTTTTGTACCAAACCAATTTTTGTTGGTGCTGGAAAAGTTACTACAAGTCTCAAATATCTAGTATTTTTATCAATCTCCTCTTTTAAAAGCTATGAATTTTTACTAACGAAAAGATGGATTCAGTATGTTTTAACTAGGTGTTCAACAGGCCAGCAAAACGCATTTGTGTCAGGTGAATTGCATGTGCTTGACAGCTGTAAGAGTCAAAATCAACGTTTCTAAAGCAGGGCACTTACTGAAAAAGTAGCTGTGGCCCTTTGAGTCTTAATCCTTCTACAGCCTTTCAGTACTGCGTAATTGTGGCAAAATAACCTGTGCTTTCAGATACTTTAATACAGCCCTGGTTAAGGCGCAAGCGGGCAAAGTAGCTGTCGTTATAAACAGGATACAGAGAAACATGAAGCTATTGTATGAACAAGGGAATATTGGCTTTACTAAGGCCGTCACCAAAATCAGTATTTCCACTTTTCCACCTCTCCACAATCAGCCTAGTTCCTAATCTAAGGAGTTTATGGTCCCAGGGGAAGCTCCTTCAGCTCACGGATCGGATGGCAACACATGAAGGTAAAACCACTCCCGGGTCAGGAGCCGAGCAGGAAGGGAGCATCCCGTTGAACTGCGCGACCTGCAGGTGCACCAAGTTTAACGTAGTGGGAAAAGCTCTTGGGTTTACATCCTTTGGGCCCACAGCGGGAATGAATCCACCACTCCTTGGGCTGTACCTCATCAGAAATGAAGAGGGAACATCTCACCATGACTACTTATTTTATTTAAAAATAAACGAATAAAGGTATTACAACTGCACTTTCTGAAGGGCCAAGCAAGCCTGCCAGCACAGCCTTCCGTAGTTTTTCAAGTGCCATAGGGCTTAGACCGGACCAAGGCGATGAGTTGGTCATGGTGAACAGAACTGCAGGTAGCGAGCAAAATTGCAGGAAAGAAAGGGATATATGCACGGATTTTAACTTCCTGTAGAACTACTTTTCGATCTAGGCACCTAATGTTTGCCTTTGTCCTGTTTGGACAGGTAAGAATTTTTCACATTTGAACTTAAATGTGAAAATCAGCCAGTAATTACTCTGTTGGATGGAGACAATGTTCTTTGTTGGGGCTATTGTTATTTTGGGATCTCCTTCCACAGTCATGTTGGAAGAATAGGCCTATTTTTTTTTTATTTTTAGTGATCTGGAGCACTCACGTTTTCAAAAAGCCAACTGGGCTCTGAGTCTCTGCAAACATAAGCTAGAGTCCATGCCTAAATGATCAGGCACTTGTTTTGTATCATGTTATAGTGTGTATCTGGCAGAGTTGGTAATGTCTGAAAAGCCCTTTAGAGCTGAAAAATGCTATAAAAATTCAAATTTATATTATATGGCATAGAAGACTCTCTGGGTACCAGACAATGATTTAGATGGAAATTTACTACCCGTCCATTTTCTTGAAAATCAAGATTCTACATGTCTTAACCTGGATACCTCAAACTTTATCGCTTTTGAAAGTTATCGCCTGACTCTTCTGTTGGATACAACTGTTGTGTCTCACCGTTGTGTCTGCCTGTCTTTGTGCTGAATTCTACAGTATTTTGTTCTTTCTTTTTGATGAGGTTTTTGGTTGTTTTTATAGTTGCAGAAAGCAGGGGAAGGCAAAAGGGAAGGTTGAATTATTTAGAATTTAGTAAAGTTATCTCTGAAGAAATAACAGATTTCTTTCTTGCAGACTGACCTTACCAATGTTCAAAGCCATCCTTTTTTGCAATAACACTTAATTAAAAGGTTACATCCCTACTGCAAGAAACCCTATTTGAAAAAGTCTAGCTATTGTAACAACTTTTTTTCAATTTCTTTATGTTTTCAGTTGAAGGAAGTAAATGTCTTGTATAAAATATCATTAAGAAAATAAAATCTAAATTCCTTTGGTCTCAACAGCTAGCTTTCAGGAAGGCTGGACAAATGACTGTCAGCTGAATAACAATGTCATGGTACATTTTCTGTTGTTCTTAATTATTAAAAAATGAGGACAAAGCAAAACCTATCCTGGTTAAAATTAGATTCAGCCCAGATCATAAGGCAATCATGAGGCACTGTTAATTTTGAAATGAAAGACAGTATTATAAAACGATACCCAAAACAAAACTCAGAGACAATCCCAAGCAAATAGCTTGGTCTAGACACAGCAGTTTTATTATTAGGCAGAGAGGGTTCTTTAAGTCCTGACCCAACAAATGGATTGATTGATTATATAAATAAATATTTACCAGAGCTTTATATGTACAGTGGGCCAAATCCTCAGATCCATCTGGGAATGTGGCCTACTTAGAGCTATTTGCGTATTCATTTTCCATCTTTTTTAGTACTTGACTAAGTTCTAGATGGGTAGCCAAAGACCTGTATCTCTGTATGTTTTCTGATGAAGTAGCAACGTAATCTCCCCCAAATAAAAGTTCTTTTGTAAAAACTACATCTTTTTCTCTGCATAAACCACCTTTACAAGAGCCGGCGAGTCACTCTCCATTTTCTGTCAATCCTCTGCTACTCAGCTGATAATACCAACAAAGAAAACAATTTATTGAGTCTGGAGCTGTGATTTTCTGCTGAGGAAAAGAAATGCTCCCTGGAACCAAACTGAGAGCTACAGCTCATTTTTATCTTGACAATGAGAAAGCGAGCATGACTTTAACTTGTTGTTGACCTTTGTTGCAGTTGTATCACTGATCTAAAAGTCAGTGGCTATATATATAACATTATTCACATCAAACTATCATGTATAGAGTGGGGAAAACACATTTTACTATTTATAAAACTTCTCTGCCTGAGCAAAGTTCTGCAAACATTAATCACAACTGTGTCAATGACGATCAACACCAAGGAAAATGCACCTTTTTAAGTGATTCGTCTCATCTCTGCTGCTCAGGAAGGGGTCGACTGCCCTTTAATGGTGTCACGTGCTTGACACTAACTACCCAAAACCCAAGATATTGGCACTGGTGAACCTCACCCAGAAGCTCCTCTGGGTCTCAGACCTTGAGTTAAACCGCGGACACGTGCTCCCCCGTGGGAGGTGTGTTTATTTTTCGCGTAGTGACTTGGCATTTTGTCCTAATTGCTACGTGACTAACCCAAAGTGAAAACTGCCTATGTGGGAATTGCCACAACTTGTTGTGAACATACATCTGTATTTGTGAACGCTGATAATCTCCAGGTGGTGTTAAATTAGCCTGGTTCTGCTGCAGCTCCCTTGGGAAGGACTGCGCCATCTAATTTCCCTTGCTACCATGCAAACTATTAGACTCAACGTTGAACATAGCATTAGTCAAATCCCAGTTGCCAGTAATATTTTGGCTCTATACATCCATGTTCTCATAGACACTTTTCATCTTTATTAGCTTATTAAATGTGTGGCCTTATTAACTTTTTTTAACCACCAAAATGATGATTAAATGGTGCAGCAGGAAATGTTTTGAAGAGTTTCTTTTACAGATGATTAACTAGTATTATGAGATGCGCTCTAGTTGTCTGAACAAATGTAGGATGATATCTCACTTTTGTACTGACTGTCCTCAATTTGTTTTTTTAAATATCACTACAATAGTGACATAGCTAGAAACATAGAATCTTCACACTTTCTCTTCTTCAGCTTTCCAACAAATAAAAGTGTCATGGAACCACTGTAAAAATGTTTCCTTCATTTCTTATTTCACTGTATTTACAACAAAATTCAGTACAAATTTGTCTCTTAAAAAGCTTGATAAAGCAGACCCCTAAAATATATGACGTGAACAGGACAAAGTCTGTTCTCAAAGCTTCTGAAGTACTTTCTTAGAGCCAATGTTTTCCAAATGAAGTGCATTCAATTGTTGTACCAAAATTTCCGAAGTGTTATAGTTATTACGCTTATTGAGTGAAAATTTGCAGTTCTTGAGTTCCTCCCACTTCATTAACTTTTGCAGCTCAGTGCTGCTCGTTTGCAAGTGTTCAGCACTCACCTGTAAATAGGTCAGACGTCTGCATTTCCCAACACCCTTGCGTACCTTCTGACAACTCCCTGCATGCTATCATCAGAGTTGACCTGCCTGTGAAATTGTCGTGGTTTAACCCCAAATTGTAACCCAGTACCACGCAGCCGCTCGCTCACTCCCCCCCTCCCCGCTGGGGTGGGGAGGAGAATCGGAGAGAAAGGAAAACTCACGGGTTGAGATAAAAACAGCTCACCAGGACAGCAAAGGAAAAATATGAAAAAATATTAATAATGATAATAATGATAATATATACAAGGATAATAGAATATATAAAACAAACGATACACAATTTCTCACCACCCAACGATCGATACAGCCCGTCCCGAGCAGCAGGCAGGGAGCAGGGGTATCCCCCCCCAGCTATCCCAGAACAGCAAGTTCCAGAGAGAGCAGGCGAGGGAACAAACAGCCAAACAAACGAAAAACAAAAAGGAAAAATAGGGAAACAAAAAGCAACCTGAAGGGAAGCTTAAGGATTAAGGCAAGTTAAGGGTCTAAAAGCCTCAAAAGCCTCAAAAGCCTAAAAGCCTAGTGGCCCACCAACTGACCCTTGCTTATACCGGGCATGCCGTCCATGGTATGGAATACTCTCTTTGGCGAGTTTGGATCAACTATCCTGTCTCTACCCCTCCCAAGTTTTGCATCTGCACATTAGCAGAACCTGGAAAACAGCAAAATGTCCTTGGTCGTTCAGCAGCAACCAGCACCATCAGTGTGCTGTCACCGTTCTTCTCACACTAAAGCCAAAGCACAGGACCTGCTAAAACCAAAACTAGCTCCATCCTGGCCTAAACCAGGACAGAAATAGTTTGAACATCTGCACTTCAGATATATATTGCCAAGCTATACTAGCTAGCGTCATATGCGTAAGTGGCTAATCAGGTATTCTGGATCCATTCTGTTCCTTATTCCCGCTTCAGAATGCTTCATATTTCTCAGAAGTACTTCTACGTAAAAAACATTGACTTGGAAGAGACTATATGTGGCACATATTTACAGTTCTATACAAAAAACTTTGTGCCCCTTTTTTGTGTACTATAAATCTGAAGTTGCAAAATGTGCCATTGCCAGGTTTCTTCTTTAAATTTATTTGAAAATAAGCCAAAGAAAAAAGGGTAGCCATGTCTTTCAAAACATGAATACTTAAAGTAAGTTTATATCTGACATTTCTACCCTGTCATGTATTTGTTTATTTTTATGTGTTTGCTGCCTTTTTAGAATGTATCAGAAATAAGTATTTGGTCCTCATTCATAGCATGTGGAATTTAGATTACTTGTTATCAGTAAGAAAACTCCCAAAAGACCATGAAAAGGATAAAAAACAAAAGATACCTCAAGTGGAATTAATGCTAATACCTGTATTTATTTATACCACTGCCCACAGGGGTTTCACATGAAATTCTACCATTTCAAAAACTGCTTAAACTGCTTTCATAGTGAATCAAATGAGGAATTTCCTTGAAAAATGGGCTAAAGAAAATCAACGTATCAGTCAACTGCTTTACTTCAATTGGAGTGCCAGTTTTTAAAATAATGTTACAAGCTAACACATAATGCAAAACAAAACTAAAAGGAAGATTTGAATTACAATATTTTGTTTGTTTGCAAATGTGATTTTCGTTAATTTTAAGACAGTTAATGAAGATGGATACATTCCCAAGAAACATTTCCAAAAGGAAAAAAATTTTATCACAACAGTTTCAGCTAACATATATACAGATTCACACAAATTTCATTTTCTGTTTATTCCCTGCCCCCAAACAAGAGCTCGTTTTATAAATATTTTCACCTAAAATCCCTTTGATGTACTTATTTTAGATTTCTGTATATCAAAATTATAGAAAAAGAAGGCTTAGAAGAGAGAATAATACTATTCATTAGACTTGAAGGTCAAGAAGGGATAGCAATATAATTTATTAGAGCTTTAACATAACTAAAAAAAATGGGTAAACATATGGGCACACATCCTCTACTATTAAATTAAATTTTTCTATCTTTAGACATTCCTAAACTGTCTGCCAATTAAGTCCCAAAGACAGAATTACAAACAAAACAAAACAAAACCAAAAAAAAAGAACAACAACAAAAGGCATTCAGGGATGATGTGATGATGTTAAAACTCACATTTCCCTCAAGGACGAGGGAATTCACCGGTGTCCAGAAGTGCAACTGCCTATTGCAGAGTTTCTTGAACCTCTCTCTGATCTCTTATGCGATCCCTTATATTTCCAAGTTTCAAAAGAATTTTAAAGAGGCACTAAATTATTTCTAAGTTAGTTAAGCCACCTACAACTCATTAAGTGGAGAAATTCAGCACACACATCTGGTCTTAAGAATCGTTCTTTTTCTTTAGCCTTATCGCTTTCAGTGAAATTTGCTTCACCAAATTTGACAAGTCTAAGGTGAGATGCACAGGCTTAACAGTTCAGGCTTTGCATTCATCCCTTTGTGTGAGATGCTTTGCAAAAGCCATCAGAGTGACAATTAATTTAAATAACATGAAATATTCAGCGAACCCAATTCCCTCTCCCTGTATAAATGGCCATTTTAGCCGAGGACTAATAACGCAAGCGGTGAGCTGAATATTGATGGCAGATCTTTTCCTCCGGATATGCAGAAACCAGCGAACACAGAACTTTCTTCTCCTGCGGAAAATATGTTCTTAATTTCCTGAGGTTCATTAGAAAATCCCCAGGTAGTGCTGTGTCCAGCAAGTATAGCCATTTCTGATCAACATCATTTGAATGAATGATCGGTGCTAACGGAGGGAGGTTTCCTGTGCTCTCAACCCTCGTACGTTCAGGGGTGAGTTGTGCTGCTTTCTGCCCTGCTCCAGCCCTGCAGCACTGCCCGAGATGCCTTCAAGAGGTGCAAAAATCACCGGGAGGAACCAGACCTAGAAAGGGAGGGGGGATGGAAGACTTCTCCCCCACCAAAGAAAGAAGCGAGGGAGGTTTGAACATTTTTGAGTTCGCCATCAGCAGCACAGACTACCCGAACAGTTAGGGAAGAAAATCATCAGACAGCAAGGAAAAAAAGGCCAGAAATTTCACACGCACACAAATGGCCAAAGAGAGTTCGGAAATGAAAAAACAGATAACGTTCAAGTCCCTTTCATGCAATACAATCTTTCCTAAACAAGTCATGAGTTGGTGGCCAGATGGAGGAATTTGCAAGTCTTGGGCCTGCTGATATATATAATTGCAGTAACAAACTCTGAGGAGGCTGGGGAGCTGCAGAGGGAAAGCAAGGGCTCGAAGAATTGAAATATGTCAACATTGTACGTAGACATAGGAACAGAAGGAAATGAAGCTAGCAATACTGAAAATGCCTTTGTCAACTGTAAAAAGTGGGGCGAGAGATATAAAAAATGATCATTGATGGAAACAGAGAAGGTCAGAGAGGTCCATGGTCAGTGTACGTAATATCGCCAAAATAGCAAGAGTGAGAGTCTCTCTTTTTAAGGCAATGTTATGGCTCTGACTTACAGAACCGCGATACAAGGTTTACAACAGAACTGTTGTCAGAGAGCACAGGCACAGAAATATATATGCACAATATGATATAAAGTAAGCAAAGTTGTCAGTCTCAGCTTGCACTGGAACACCTGTATAGACATCAGTAACAAACAGCATTAAAAAAGACTTTAGAGGGGTGTTAGTAAATTTATCGTACTGAATTGGAAATGAAAAGTCATTGGGAATGTCAGCTGCAATTTTTCTGTCATTCTTGGTGCTTTATAATTTCTTAGGCAGAGAGAAGACTACACTGTCAGAGCAAAAATTGTCTCACCAAGACATTTAAAGTATTCTTTATAGGGAAGAAGAATGCTGTTATGGCAAAACTTAAAGCACAGGGTATCTGGTTTATTCAAAAGATCCCTACTAGCTGAGCGGGATCCTAAGGACCAAATGCACTAACTTTATTCATATAGAAATATACTTCACTTAACGATGAAAAGCTCCCTTATCACTTTGATGATGAGGTTGAGAATTACTAACAGTATAAACTCCAGTGATTTTGTAAACAGAGTTCTCTACATGAAACAAGATACTGTAAACATAATTTGCCTCTATTTTACTTTATATCTGTGACAGGTCTAAATCCACGCCTGCATTTCCCATTGCACATTTCTGTTATTATCAGTGGTATTTATTCAAAATTTTCTCTGGGACACTGATATACGAGTGGGTCTGACAGGTTTGTAGACACCAGAAGCAGCTGCAGGATAAGCACCCTTCTTACTGTAAGTAAATTGTTTGACAGGAAAACCAGCTTCACCAAATTAAATGGTTTTTTAAACAGAAATTATTTCTGTAAACTGTCACCTTCTTCTGTCTGTAATCTTGGCTCATCTGTTCATGTTTTCCAGTATGGGGAGAACAGATATTATTTAGGGGTCAACCGGGATTAATCAGCACTATTTACACATTTTCTGTCTCACATCCTCGTACTCACAAAACCACTGATGGTTGCAAACCTAGGAACAAGCATGGGGCATGTGTGGGCACTTGCTTTCCATAACTAAGTTTCATTTATGATTTTGTTTTCTATATGTTAACTTTATTTATCTCTCAAGCTAAACATATTCCAAAATACAAAAGAGAAGAGAAACAGAACCCTTCAATCCAAAAGTAGAGCTTTTGGAGGCAACAAGTCCCAGAACAAGATTCCTACGAGACTCCACTGTTCTCTAACATCCTTCAGTTCTCCTCGTTATCTCCGGATAACAAGTTATTTTCCAGTATCTTCAGAAGGTTGAAAAATCTTGCTTCTTAGCAAATTAAAAGCAAAGGTCCAAAGCTGCAGCCCTTAGAAAGTTCCGCTTAGTGCCTATAGCCATATGCCAGGCGGTACTAGGCTAGCATTAACACCTCATGTTAGTGAAATCATTATTATCCAAAAAAATCTATGGCAATGCAAGGATTTGAAACCAAGTCTCCAAATCATACCCTAATGCTCAATCACAGAAAATCCTCCACTGAGGCTCATCGGAGCAGAGAAATAAGGCCTCTAGTAGTCAAAACCCTAACGCTGTGCATGTAATTCAGACCCAGGTTGTTGAAAATACAAATGTAGTTGCATTGTTTTTTAAGGAGGTAAAAGAAAGCAATAAAATAAATTGAAGGTACTACGATGAAAAGTTCTTGAGATTTTAGATTTTTTAATGTCAGGCCTGTGTACACCAGCGGATACAACAGATGCGTCTTTGCATGCAAGACAGAGTCCATCCACTACACAACTTTGTAGTTTATCCAACAGGGAACTGGCGAAGTGATATTAAAAAAAAATCCATCACCATCTGCACACAAAGTGAAGCTGACATTTTAAGTTCTGGTCAATGCATTTCCTTTTCTTCAAGGTCTATTTACACTTGAGTTTGACAGGACTCTTACTGGGGATATAATCACCGGCACTATGCTGCAATTTGGAATGAGAATAAGGACTTTATTAGTAAAGGGAACATGGGTGGGTTGCAATTTACTTAAAATAAAATTGTAAAAAAAGGTCTCTAAGAAACTGTATTTAAAGCTTAAAGAAATAATTCAACTCCACAATGAAATATTATTTCATGGTAATACCTAATATTTTGCTATAGGCAACAGAAAACATAGCTTCATTATTAAAAACCACCAGGTAAAAAGAGGACTTAAAGAAAGTGTAGCGGATGGACTCTGTTTTGCATGCAAAGATGCATCTGTTGTGACAGGACAAGGGGTGATGGTTTTAAACTAAAAGAGGGGAGATTTAGACTAGATATAAGGAAGAAGTTTTTCACAATGAGGGTGGTGAAGCACTGGCACAGGTTGCCCAGAGAGGTGGGAGATGCCCCATCCCTGGAAACATTCCAGGTCAGGCTGGACGGGGCTCTGGGCAACCTGCTCTAGTTGAGGATGTCCCTGCTCATTGCAGGGGGTTGGACTAGATGGCCTTGAAAGTCCCTTCCAACCCAAACTATTCTATGATTCTAAATAAGCAGCACAACTTTTTGCACATCACTTTCCTTATTTCAAAGGAAATCTGTGCGCAGAGGGGCCATAAAAATTCACTTGTAGTCATGGGCTGTAACATTTTAGGGCCACAAAGACGTATGGAATTGGTAAAACCAGAGAAATGGGGAGGGTGAAGGAGCATTTTGGACAGTCAAATGGGATTGCTAAGACACACTGCCTACGGGGAGGAGGAAGTTTTCCCTGGAGGCGGTGCATGCAGGCAGGCACCTCGCTGAGCACCGAGCGGCTGCTTTTGTCCTTGGTGTGATGTTCTTGCTCCTACAGGCCACAAGTTTGTGATCTCCCTGCACCCCCTTGTAAGCACAAAGTGACTAGAAAACATCTACCAGTCGTTTCAAGATCTGAAAACCTAACAGTATGAATCTGGCACTCGAGCTTGCCACTGGGATGTTAGTAGAAATCTTAGATATGTGTAGGTGGGAAGCAGAGGTTTTCTACAAGGCAGCCACAGGGCTAATGATGGAAAATTGTGTTGCTGGACATTCCCAAGATTGCTCTTTAAAAACAGTATACAAAACTATTTGCTGCCTCCTGTAGGACTGCAATCAGCTTATAATTTCAGAAGCTATTACCAACTCTGTGAAGACAATGTATTTCAACTGCATACAAATGTGTTACGTGGAAGGAAGGATTGTTTGAACCGGGTTTCACTCATAATTTTTCAAAAAGCTAATTTATTTTCTGGATGTTATTGGCTTGAAATCAATCCTCAGCAGGTGAAACCTAATGGTCTTAACTTATTAAATGCATGTTGAAAGAAAGGAGGGAAAAAAGAAAGACAGTGATAGCAAAATTTCCATTAACTTGACCCTGATTCTCATTCACACAAAGGCTGGTATGCACCACAGCAGCTGTGCAAGGAGATTTTTAACTGGGGGTAAATGCATAATTTTCAGCCAACCCTTTATGGTAACCAAGCTGGGTTTAACAGTCTTAATACAAATAAGAACAAGGTCAAGTATAAAAAAAATAAGGATGGAAGCTTTGTTGTCTGTGAAGGGTTCCTAACACATTTCCTGCAAAGTAAAGAGCTCACTCCAATTTTTTTGTTTGTTCCTCACAGATGATTCTGCAAGGTACAGGAAGCATCCCACTGCTAATTCTTATATTCTACTGGATGTAAAAGCCACTCTGGAAAACATCTAAAAATAACTGAATTTTATAATCTGTACAGTAGCAGCCTCTCCTCACTGCTATTTGAAGAACCTCAACAAACCCTGATATTTTCTTCCCAAATTATCAGTAATGATGTGGGGTTTAACCGCTGGAGCACTCGTAATGCTTAGAAATGCAGTGCTGAGACAAGAGCGGACGACAGCCTTTGGTTGCAATTTTGATGTGATTCCTATGAACTATTGTCGCTCCAATGCTTCAGCCTCAGATGAGCAGTTACTGCAGGGCGAACCCAGTTCTGTCAGCTCCGATGAACTGGTGGTGTCACTGAAAAGATGGCTACGGGGTTCAGGTTATTCGTAATAAAATCTGAATTAATGAATTGAATAATAAAATAGAGATTCAAATATTTTTAAACCTCTTATGTAGTCTTTTCACTAATCTAGCTAAAAGGATTTCATTTTAGAGGTCAGTTGTATCAGTCTACTTCATGAGGGAAAATAAACGTATGGGAAACTAAGCAGCCCATGTTCACCTACAAGGCAGGAGCAAGTTAAACATAAGGATGGTTTTCTCAAAGTGGCAATCAAAGCTTTACTCACGAGCCTACAGTGCCACTTCATAAATATCAGTCTTCACTAATAAAAAAAAAAAAGTTATCCCATTTGTTATTGTGAAGTCAGCTTCAAAGTGTGATTTTAAAACGCTCAGCGTTGCTTTTTTTTCCCTAAACCTATTTTTTAAAAATGATTTTATTTTTTCTTTGGATTTAACAAACAATTCTCAATGCTTAGAGTTAGAAATTATCTACACATTGCTCTGCATTTCAGAATGGAAAGAAAGGAGGATAGCAAAATTTTTTCACTGAATAAAGTTTGAACAAAATTATCCGGAACCATGTTTTACAATATCGAAATATTAGAATACAAACTGTTAAATAGAAAATATATTAACACATTAAAAATGTTAGTAGAACTAAGTAAATCACAATAAAAAACTAAAGTAAAAAATTAATGTGATCATGTCCTGAGGGAAAAGGTAATTTTGGTCACAAAAGGTAACTTGGGTCACACCAACCCCAGGCAACGCTACAGGCTTGGGGGGGAGAGGCTGGAAAGTGCCCGGCGGAAAAGGACCTGGGGGTGTTGGTCGACAGCCGGCTGAAGATGAGCCAGCAGTGTGCCCAGGTGGCCAAGAAGGCCAACGGCATCCTGGCCTGTATCAGAAATAGTGTGGCCAGCAGGAGTAGGGAGGTGATCGTCCCCCTGTACTCGGCCCTGCTGAGGCCGCACCTCGAGTGCTGGGTTCAGTTTTGGGCCCCTCACTCCAAGAAAGACATTGAGGTGCTGGAACATGTCCAGAGACGGGCAACGAGGCTGGGGAAGGGTCTGGAGCACAAGTGCTGCGAGGAGTGGCTGAGGGACCTGGGGGTGTTTAGCCTGGAGAAAAGAAGGCTGAGGGGAGACCTTCTCGCTCTCTACAACTACCTGAAAGGAGGTTGTAGAGAGGTGGGGGTCAGACTCTTCTCCCTAGTAACAAGCGATAGGACAAGAGAAAACGGCCTCAAGTTGCACCAGGGGAGGTTTAGATTGGACATTCGTAAAAATTTCTTCACCGAAAGGGTTGTCGGGCATTGGAACAGGCTGCCCAGGGAGGTGGTGGAGTCCCCATCCCTGGAGGTATTCAAAAGGCGTTTAGATGAGGCCCTAAGGGATATGATTTAGTGGGGGACTTGGTAGTGCTAGGTTAATGGTTGGACCAGGTGATCTTAAGGGTCTCTTCCAACCAGAACAATTCTATGATTCTATGGTTCTATGATTCTATGATTCTAAAAATGGGTATGGTCTTACAAAATGCTCTAGTCTCAATGAAATTACATTTTAAAAGAAAAGGGAATGGTCAGCCAGATCTAAGACAGGCTGTAGTTGAATAGCAAAGCTTTTGCTGTTCAGCATTGATACAATATTTAGAAACACATACTTACATTTGCATTGTCGTTTGCAAGAAAAAGCTACTTGTTCTTAATATGCTAGTTTTTTAAACTCTGATAAGTCCGATCATTTTAACGTAGCCTGGGATCATTAGCAAACCTGGGACCTGATTTTTATAATGATGTACTGCTGGATGTACTATTCCTTTTTCGAATCAATGGAATATCAAGCACTTCTGAAACGACCTAAAGTCTATTCAAGTTAGTGGAAGGACTTTCATTCCTTTGGGCTTTCATCCGGACTTCACGTCTACTTGGAAAGAGCGGGCCCTGGGACTGTAGGCAGAGACCAAACAGCGCTGCTGGGCTGGCTGCAGCGAAGTGCTAACACGGGGGGCACAGGTACGCAAAGTACCTTTTTGCCTTTTCAGTAAAGATACTTGAGAAACGCAGTTGACAGGGGCTTCAAAACACTATTCTTCAAAAATTGGTACCTGGATATACCTGGGTTCCGACAGTGAAAGCGTTGGGAACATGTCATGATTATTCAACACAGCTGCCTACAGACAAGCGTCTCAACAACTCGGTCCTTATCTTCAAAGCCTTTATTGATCTGGATCCAGTACAAGGAGAAAACAGTTTAAGCTCCTAAAACAGGGGCGATGGACAAAAAACCAGTGCACTTCTAGCACAACCGATTTGTCCCTCACAAGAGGAAAATCAATTTGTCCAATGGTTTTCTTGAATGAAGGAGGCTGGTAAGACATTCAACTAATGCCTGGAAAATCTAGGCTCTATTTCAAACTAGCCTATGCTTAGTTCTTTCCTAAGAAAAACATAATCCAGCAAACTGAAATAAACATTTTTACATTGTATAAAAAGCCACGTGCATGATTTTCTTTAAAGAGAGAAAGAACCCCATATTCAGTAGCCCCTAAGGAAGAGGGAAAAGCCATCATTTTGTCTATATTCAGAAGCTAGGTGCAAGAAGGAATCACCGATGTATTTTTTAATCTTTGGAATTACTCTCTGAGAATGTTCTCATTTACCTTTCATTAAAAGAGAGTCCTTTTCTGCTTCATTCTACATAAATTATTCACTTGAGTTCTGTGACTCGGTGATAGCATGTGAACAGCTCTGTTATTTTATATAATTGCTGTACATAGGTAATCAGAATGCATTATGTGGCAAAGATAATTATGACGGTGTTTTCTGTTGTCGTGTGATGCTGGGAGCCTCAGCAGCGTGTTTTCATAACACCCTGCACTTCATATGGACGGGGAGGAAGTTGCCAAGAATTTCCCAAGGCGCTGTATTTTTCTACAAATACCTTAGTTACGCAAAAGAGATCCCAGATTAGTGACAATTCTTTCTTTTCTAGTGGCCAAGTCATGCTACAGAAGTCTATTGTACTTAGGCAAATGTTTCCTTAATTTGAGGGCTTAAGCGACACTGCTACCATATTTTGGAGCCACTGTGTTATTACTTTAATGAGTAATTCGCATGAAAGTCCCTTTAGCGGTGTACATATGTGTGCACAGTTGTCATGAAGCAGTACAAGTACAGGGCAAATTTTCGTTCACAAATTTTAACCTCACTAACACAAATTTTCTTATCTTATGCAGCCAGCATTGGACTCATGTGTGTAGATGATTTGGTATCTTTTTCCCTTCCTAGAGACAAAGATTTATAACAAATCTGAGGATGGAAGAAGTTCTACTTGCTTCAAGTTCTCCCTTCATTTGAAAAGTTCAGAAGGCACAAATCTCTCAGAAATGTTGCAATACTTGCTGACATCATGCTAACAGGTACCGCATCAACCCTAATTTATACAGCGTTTCTTCACCCAATTTTTCTGCAATGCCAACTTGTTTCTGCTAGGTAGTGACTGTTTTCACAGGTAAGCAATTAATAGGAAATTAAACATGGTATGTGAGTTTGACACCAGTTAACAAGAGCCAGCAATTAAAGGATGACTTTCATCCCTCATCTATTGTGATACATTGCATTGTTTTAAAGTTATGTCGAATATTAACTGGAAATTGCCAATGAGGAAGACCTCGCAGGTCTTGTATTCTATCCTCTTACCAGTGCAAGCTGATTTTAATACATCCAGTACTTAAGTGTATCCAAGATTATTATTTTTCTGACATCCATGTGTATTAGTATGCATACATTAAATACTTTCAGTTTACCAGGCAATGACTTAGAATCTATTAAGTGGGTAAATAACAAAGTGCACAGCGCTTAAGAATACAATATTATATTAAATGTATTTTTTTCCTACCACATTTCTAATTATCTGTTTCCACTTATGGTGAGCAGGATCTCTTAGAAATACAGTATCTTTGGGGATTGGATTTGCCTCGGAAGCCTATTGGAAGGTTTCTAGAGCTGAAAAATTCAAATCCCTAGGCAGCAGTTTACAAAATATGTAGAGATCTCATATCTGCATGAGTTTTAGGAACTTCCCCTGCAAAACGTGACTGCAATCATATTTTAAGATGAAAAATGATCGTCAGTCAAATGGAAACATCCAGGAGATTGCAGCTGGGTCCCCTGCAGTGGGACCTTCTCACGTGTTAGATGATACATTTTTTAATGCCCTGTACAGCTATGAGCTTCACGTCCTGTGATGGTAACTTTCCCAATTTGCTCACTTTTCACTGTGAATGTTTCACTAGCACGGTGGAGTCCCCACAACAGGCAATGACCTTGAAACCTATTGTAACCTATTTTGATAACTCCCATGGATATCCCGTCTACACAAATATCCCATGGATAACCTATCACTGCCCATGGATATTTGTGTAGATGTGGTGCTTAGGGACATGGTTCAGTGGTGGACTTGGCAGTGATAAGTTAATGGTTGGACTCGATGATCTTAAAGGTCTCTTCCAACCTAAACAATTCTATGACTCTACGATCCCAACCTCCTGAAGCTATCGTCACATCCCAAAGTAGTCTTAGTTTTTCCAGTGCGTAGCAGAAGTACGAGCAGTATTGGGGAGAACTGCTTACACCATCTCTCCCAAGGCTTCTGTTTACTTCTTGCTGGTGAAATTGGGTTCTCTGTTGTTTACCACCCTTACGTCCACCACAGCTTAGCAAATAACTATTGGCTCTAGGGAGCTTGGGAGCGTTGAGGAAGGCAGTGTCAGCCTTACTGCGTGCCAGAACGGGACAATACTTCTGTGTCAGTCACAATTCTGTTCTGCTCACTACTTTAAGTCGGGTAAAAACCATCTTCCACCCGCCTCCTCCTACGGACATCTGCATGGCCAGGTCTCCAGGCTCCAGCTGCTTTATTAAATAAGATTCTCCTAGTTCAAAATAATGCTGACATGCTTCAAAAAAAAGTAAATATGGAGATATGTTATTCTTTAACCTCTGGGTCAAGTTTTTTTTTCATTGTTCCCCTTTTTATAATCTATGTTACAGACTATATATACAGAGTTCTGAATGCAATGTCTTATTAAAACAATTTAATACAATATAAAAATATATTTCCAATTTTTCCTTCTAAAATTATCTGTAAATGTAGAAGTATTGCTCATGAAATAAAGATGTCTAACAGTGGCAAGTAATATTTTTTCTTCTGCCATAAATAGATTGCAACAGTTGTATCTGTCATGTGGATTGTAACAGTTGAAAGTCATACATGGATGTGGATCTTATGAAAAATGAGTCATTGTTCATGTTCAAGGCTAAAGCTAGCCATAAGTATTTATAAAATACATGTAATATTTTCAAGTTCTGTTAAGTTTTACATGTAATTGAAATGTAGAACCTTACCTAAATCTTTTAAATATTTCTTGTTTAGCAAAACCATGCTTTCATATTATTATTAAAGAGCAAGAGTTTTTGTAAAACATGTTAATATGTATATCATTTGTGTATATATTTATAAAATTCTTAAAGTTTTTTTAAAGTTAAAATAAACTATGTTTTTATTAATATTGGCCTATTCTGTGATCCAAGACCATAAACATTTTCATATAATGGAAGGCTTTCAGCATTGGCATTTTATCCTTAATCTTCATTGTAGCAAAAGCAAAGTGCTATTTGCAGACATTTGTTAACCATTTCTAAACCAGTTATAACTTTAATGCACAGAGACTCCAACCAGGATTGAGTCACAGTTCAGTTTGGATTATATGATCACAAAGATGAGTCCACAAAAAAAGAAGAGAACTTGTATTTTATGTATTAAATACTTGCAATGTAAGTTGCCTCAAATTTTTTTCATGACCCAACACTATGTAAGCATTTTCTGCTGGTTACAGATTTATCTATACGCTGTTGCTTTTATTAAACATCCTAAGCTTTCCACTAGCTTTGAGGTGCAGGATTAGTGCAGAAATTGACCCTATTCCAATAGTAACTGGGTTTTATTTCATTTATTTTCAAGGGTTTGGGAATCTAAAATTAACATTTATGATGTAAGAAGGAAATGGAAGGGCAATAACAATGATGAGTATAGATTTCTTACTGATTCAGTGACTGAAAAGTCAAGACTGGTTTTCATGTTATATATTTGTGACCTTGAAAGTCATAACTTGAAGCCACTACATTTGTTCTGGTTCACCACACACACTTGATTTCTTGACGCACTGACTCATGAAATTCAAGTGTGACGAGCATATAAAGACCATTTGCTATGGACTTAGGAAGACTAGAGAGGTTATAAAGGACAACAATTTATGGGTGACATAATTGGGCTAGGACTGGAAGCCTTCCTACATCATTATCATTGTATCAAGACTAGAAGAGTATATAAAAAGAAATTGGTAGTGATAAAAAAGTCAGACGATAATTTGATTTTTTTTTTCATTTCAGCAAAGAGATGTCTTTGGAAAAAAAGTCTACAAGTAAACTGTGTTTTACTCAGTGCTTTCACCTCCCTTCATATCATATGCCATGGCGATCAAGTGAGTGCGTTTTTGCTTTAATTATTCTTCATGTATTTCTTTCCTAAGAAAAGACCATCAGCTCCAACATGAGATGGCTTTTATTAAGTAATGACAGTATCCATTTTCATGCAAATTTGAAAATGGCCAAGTGTGACTATAACATTGTGCCAATGTTCTCATGTCTACAAGTTAATGAAAAATATAATGATTAAATGTTATTAATCCGCATTGAAGTCTTACCATGGTAAATAACATGAACCAACTTTTTTATTTTAGCAGTGTATTCCAGACTCAGTTTCGTTTAGGTTTTTACACTTAATCACAGCTATTTGCAATACTTTTTGCATATTAAATATTGGGATTTTTCAAGAAAGCACATGCTAAACAATGGATTATTTCTGTGTACCCTAACTTATAACAAAATGGAGAAGCTGATTTTTTAAAATGAAGTGTATTGCTTTTAGACTTCTGCTTTTACACCTCTGTATCAACAATGCTACGCTTCTGTGTTTTGAGAACTTACATAAAAAGCTATTATTTAAGATGTATTCGTGACAATATTCAAAAGACCAACTGTTTCTGTAGCCTAGAATATTCTGTTTGTCAATTATTTTTTATACATATATACATATACATTTTTAATACTGGAAGTCTATATTTAAAGATGTTTTCAATGCTGAAACATACATATTTTATATACAGATGTCTCTGAAGAATGGTTCAAAATGGTGTTTTTATTCACATAGTTTTATCATGACAGACTGCACGGTGATGAGGTCTTCAACTGGTGCAGAACTGAGGCCAGACTGGTCAACGGAATTTGAAGGAATTAGTCACAAGAGCTTCATAACATAATTATTGTAACAAATCCTTGCTCATTTAGTGCTAAAGAGTCATCGTGGTAGTGCATAACATGGCTATTTCTATCTTCACAGCAACTGCAGGGGCACTACTCAATGTGTTACTACAACAATGTGCTTTTACACATCTGAGTAATAACTGCATTACCACAGGGTTATTACCACATTGTGGTAATTGCACTGCAGCGCCATAACATGAGCTAGAAAAGAATTATCGGCATAAAATTTTACCAGACATTTGCAATGCTGGAGTTTCTTTAGTAGAGGAAAACAAGACAACATAATAGGTAAGACTTTAAATCACCCTTAAATCTACCAGCTCTCTCCACCTCCATGGAAGAGCACTGCAGATGCATTCTGAAGGCCAGACTCTAACCATTCCTCTTGACTTTGCGGTACAATGAAGTGTGGGATTTATGGCCTGCTTGAAATGACAGGGGAAAACTTCAGGCCTTCTAGATGATCCACTGGTACCTTGGAGGTGCCCCCACCTCAATGCCCTCCTGTTCTCCAGCCCACTTCCCAGAAGCAGAGTGGAGGAGCTCCGTATCATGCTCCCCTTGCCCTGTAGACTCAATCAAGTTCATCAAGATCATCAAGTTCAACTGTAAACCTAACACTGCCAAGTCCACCAGAAAACCATGCCCATAAGCACCACATCTACACGTCTTTTAAATACCTCCAGGGATGGTCACTCAACCACTTCCCTGGGCAGCCTGTTCCAGTGCCTGACAACCCTTTCAGTGAATAAATTTTTCCTAATATCCAATCTTATTCTCCCCTGGCACAACTTGAGGCCATTTCCTCTTGTCCTTGTCATAGAGTGCTGCGAAGCTTTTTGAGATGCCTTCAAGGACAATTCATGTGCTCTAAGGTGTGGGGTGCTCTAAGGTGTGGGATGCTCTGGACCTGGAGACAGAACAATGGCATATGTGCTATCCATAGAGCACAGTTAATATTAAAGTGGGTAGAGGGTAAGAGATATTCAGGTGGAAAAGCTGTAACACAGAGATGCGGTGGCTGGGCCAGGTTTGCTCCCTAGGCAAGAGCAGCATCACGGACTGAATGCAGATCTCTACGTTTGCATGTAGCTTGGAGACTGGCATAATTCAGGGTATAGAGGCACTATGACCAGTATAAATAATAAATGACAATTTATGAGGCTAAATAGAATTTGAAAATGCACAGGTTTATAGCAAAACAATTTGTGATTGCTCAAATGATTAGTAAGTTGATTAGCTTAACTAGGCTATTCATCTACTAAACGTGAAGCTTTTCAAGGTTATTTGGGGCTGCCTGCTCTCATCTATCTCACTTTTCCTGAAAATGTGACATGACTATACTCACTGGCTGAATAGTTCCAGGCTTACTCATCTCTGTCTCTGGAAGACTACTTGGGTTCACTCCTCTAGTAAACTGAAACAAATAAGGATGAATCCTCATATGGTCTAAGCAGAGACAGTGACAAAAAGTCCTCAGCAAAGTTGTATAAGAATAAACTAGCTACCAACTCTTTCCAGGAAAGCTAAAGAAATAACAAAAAAGTTAGAAGATCCAAAGTTACCCAATGTTAAACTATTTCTCTAAGCTTGATTCAGACTGTTGTGTTTGGGTTCTGTTCAGATCTGTGTGAAATTATGTACCTACGAGCCACAATTCCTTGGCAGTAAAATGAAATTAAGTGTCCATCTGCCTTAGCTTGGGCTCTTATTTCTTGCTAATAAAACTCCTCTCAGCAGAGAGCTGATAAACAACTTTCATTTGCCTACAGTCACTTCTCGACAGATGCACACGTTCTTTTGAGCTCTGCCAATCACCCTCTAATTCTTCCCAAATCAAACTAACGGTAATTGAAGCTGTAAGTGTGTGTACAGACGTGTAAGAGAAATAATAAATTTGTTACGCTTGAAGCAGAATACAATGAGTGTCAATGATAAATTTTAGAATAAAAAAAAAAAAAATTGTTTTCCTGAGATTATAACTCGTGGTTACAGCACGTTCACCCGACATCATGAGCACAACGGGCACGTTGTGCAAGAGCAGTGACAGACAAAGAGTGCAAACTAGAAGAGAAAGTGGCTCAGCACTGTTCCCATCACATCGTGAGGCTCTGTTTGAATCTGAAACGATGAAAGAGGCTGTGCCAGTTGGAACCAGCTTTCAAAACACTTTTCCACTCCCTCAGCAGCTCCGGTCTGTGCTGGGTGCTGTATCACACTCCTTCACAGAGCAACAGGTCTGAGGTGGTGTTTGTGTCTCCCCCAGGCAGCGTCCTGCCCTGGGATCCTCGAATCCGCTGGCTCCGCCGTGGCAGGAGACCACGAAGAAATGCTGCCTCTGAAACAGGCAACAACGCACGCGCTGAGTGCTATTTTTAAAACCACCCCAATTAAAGGCCTAAAATAGAAAACATGGTGATTGATTTTAAAAACCAACAAAACGAATCAAGCACATCATAAATTACAGACATTGAAATACATAAATTACAGTGGGAGGTATTTCCACTCCTCTCTGTTAAGAAGGCAGGATGCATAGTCTATAAAGTGAATAAAATATTCTAAAACATTTTATTCATAGGGGATACAAGATTGCCACAGGGCAAAAGTTTTCGGTATCTAAGCAAATAAAATCTCTTTAAGTGTTATTTTTTTTATAGAGCCCAATCCAGAGAAGACCATATTTTAATGTACTAAAGTAGACAACCAGTATTCTGTTTCTTTCAAGGTTATACGAGGCGAGTCAGCTACAATGGAAATTTGATGTGAGCATAATGTTTATACAATAGGAATTTTAAGGGATAGAATGAAAAACACAAAATTTGTTTCTAGTCGCTCTTTACTTACCAATCTATAAAGCTCGGTGAGAAAGCTGAATGGTTATGTCATAGTAGATTAAATTTTAAATCAAGTGCGTAAACAGCCACTGATAAAACTAATGCATAAAACATAATGAGAATAGGAATGAGTGGGACTGAACTCTCAACTGCATTCTGATGTATGGATTCAGAGACTCAGCACAATAAAAAAAAAAAGATTGGAAGTCCAAACTAGCAAGATTCAAATATTGCCCCAAAACTGTTACAATAGATGATTTCACCAGTGGTTCTTTGATTTCTCTTGTTGCTTATGTCTGGTTTTGAATACTGATTTGAACTTTAAAGCTGAATGCAGTTGCAATAAAGTTACAATAAAAGATTCACCTGTAGCATTGTGAGCAATTCAATCCCTACGAAGAAAAACTTAGGCTAGCAGTTTGCTAGCTTAAGGATACTTCTATTTCAATGGAGAAGCTCCGTAGTAACTTACATACTACTTATATATGACTTCAGTACAGACAGGATTTAACTATGTAACAGGCTTTTTGCACTCTTGTGTTCGGGAGGGTATGTCACCACTATATTAGTGGAAACTGGATATCTGTTATCCCTTCTTCCAATATAGTAACAAAAAAATAAAATGAAACATTAGTCAAAGTTGAAGGACAATGAAAATGCAACCATATCTAAGTTTTGCTTTTGGAAATAGGTACCACCTCCCAAAATCATCCTTAAATTAATCCTAAAAGGAACGTAGACACAGACAGAGCTAAGGACAAAAGCAAGATTTTGCAGACCCCAGAGAAGGGTCCAAAATCGGATATGTTAGCATCAGGTCACTTCTAAAATCACAACAGAGGTGTGTTAGAAAAATCTCAGGTAAATGGCTTTATGGATGAAACGAAGCCAGGCGTCCCTTGGTAAAAACATTTCTATTTTGTCTCCCAAAGAATCTTGGAAAACAAATTAAGATGAAGCTTTGCCAGATAATGTATATGTTAAAAAATGCAGTTACTGGACAGATAAAATTAGCTCCACCTTTGTCCATTGTTAATGGAATATACCAAGACATACATTTAGGGCAAAAGTATGGAACTTGGTTGACTCAGAAATATTTAAATCAAGTACACTGGATTTCCCTTTATCTATTCTCTCTGAGGTCTGCCATATATAATCCTTACATGAATGGATCCTCGAAAACCGTTTGCAGCAAGCTGCTCTTTAAAATTCAGGGTATTCCTTTGCGCTCTGTTTGTACAAGTTATGAATTTTATAGGCGCATGGTAGTGGCTTGTCTTAACAGTGCAAAGCTGTTAACAGGGGTGGTGACAGGCTGTCAGTTCCCAATGGTACTGGCACCGTGGGATTCCTGCAATCTCTGAATCAAATTCCGATTTCAGTGGTACTAACTTTATCCTCTATGAGTCAGTTTTGTTGAGGGTAGTCGCTCTTAAGAGACATGAGCATTAATTTAACGAGGGCAAGCACTGTTGTTGATTTGCTATTGCAAGATCTCGGCTTTCCAGCGACTGTGGTTGAGAACTGCTAAGGCTTATTGCAATCTATGCACCGAATTGGACGCGGAGTGACAGTACCATTAGTTTGTTCGGTTCTTTCACTCCTGTCAGTCTAAAAGAGTGAATGGACGGGTCTGATTGTCATGAAATACATGATTCTGCCTCTGTATCTTATCCACTGAGTATTGAAAAGTCATAAGCTAAAGTGCTTTTATGAAAGTTGCACAAGTGGCATAATTTTAGATTTTAAAAAATGAAACTGTTCAAAAGAAGAAAGAGATTGGGGGAAAAAAAAAAAGAAAAATACAGTCAGAGGCATTTATCCAATACCGTGAGGCAAAGGCCGTCATTTACCATGTACAGCTTGGCCTTGAAAAAAGGAATTTTTATAGAACATAGTGATTTAACTATAAAAAGAACACCTTTGTAAACATTCTGAGACAGGAAAGAATAACTGCACCTTTCATCACATTGATGTTCAATCTATAGAGACGCGTGCAATATTTTACCGAAATTATTCCGCAGCATATGGCAAGGAGTTGTTGCAATTTTTATTTCAATTGTTACACAGATTTTGCCATTTTTTTTTTTTAACAGGGAAAACTATGCTACATTATTTAGGCTTTATCGAACAGAATGAAAAGTAGTGTTTGATTGCACTGTTGTTAAGCACTAAGAAAGAAGGTCACATAGGGAAAAAGAAAGTGACAGTAAGTCAAGAAGAAAAATAAGAAAATTTCAGTGATCAACTGTTATCGTAAGCCGTACATAAAGAAAAAGCAACTAATTTCCTGTCTAAAAATGCTTTAAGATGCTATAAGACTGCTAACTGATATGATTGCTAACACTGGAATTATTTATGTCCTGACCAGATTTCCTAGAAAGAATTGGACCGTCATGAATTGTTTTAATAAGAAGTGTATATGAAATCTGAAAAGATAAAGATGGCTTGTCTAGAATTTTTTTTATCTGTCTAGTCATCACAGCATGCAATGAAAATAGCATTACGTGGGATGAAGAAAGACTTGAAGAAGCTACAGCCTTACTAGAATTTGTAGGCGAGAAAAATTGGAGGAGATCATTAATTTTCTGAGGAATGTGAAAGTTCTGACATGTATACGTGTGTATATCTACACACACACAAGCACAGAGATGCATATGGAAAGACTGGTGTTCCAGGCCCGTCCCCTGTCATCACAGGGGTGAAAAGAAATTTTTGTGAAACTAAATTGTTGTGGGCATGGGAGTATGGACATTAGGACTCTTCTAGTTCTACAGTTATGGAATGTTGTGGGCACAGTTTAAAACCCGAGGACAGGCTGTTGTCTAAAGTACGATGGGTTTTGGGTCACCTGCTTTGCAAATGTGGTGAGAATGTATCACAATCAACCAAGAAACGGTGCTGATACAGGACTGATCGCCCACCTCAACCCTTTTTTGCAGTAGGAGGTGACACAAGGGGTTTCAAAAGTCCCCCCCGAGAGGGACTTTTTACAAGAACACGTAGTGATAGGACAAGGGGGAAAGGCTTTAAATGGAAAGAGGGTAGATTCAGATTAGATATAAGGAAGAAATTCTTCAGTATGAGGATGGTGAGGCACTGGCACAGGTTGCCCAGAGAAGTTGTGGATGCCTCATCCCTGGAAGTGTGGAAGGCCAGGTTGAATGGGGCTTTGAGCAACCTGGTCTAGTGGAAGGTGTCCTTGCCCATGGCAGGGGGGTTGGACTAGATGATCTTGAAGGTCGCTTCCAACACAAACCATTCTAAGATTCTATGATTCTCCTGGCATCCTCCGTCCACCCAATTCAGACTCACCCTACAGTTGCCACCTCCTGCCTTGTAACCTCTCCCAGAGCCCTTGTGCCCGCCGGCTGCCCATGGACAGGGTAGATGTCATATGACTCTCAACCATATAACGTTAGATGTGTAGTGCATGATCATGCAGACTGGTCACAAATATGACAGCTTCCAAAATACCAGTGATGGAAAAAGCTCTGTTGACTGTTACGCAAATCATAGCTCTACAGATATCGCAGGTTCACTACTGTTCCAGAGAATGGTACATTGAGTTGGACATGTTTAAACATCCATTTTGAAATTACATTCCCAACTTCCTTCTATTCACATTTCATAAAATACAGTCTGTCCCTTAAATGTCTTATACGGGAGATTTTCTTTTTTTAATATATTTAAAGTGCATGTAGTCTAACTGCTTTTTCACAATGCAGTAGGAGAATGGAAGTACCTCCAATAAGGTTGTAATGCCATCCACCTTCTTAAAATGTTCTACATTAAATCAACTATTAAATCAAAAGATCATTCTTTGCCAATAAGTTATTAAATGTCTGAGTGAGTATATGACATTTTAAGGAGACTGTTACAGACAAAACTACACTGTACCTCATATAGCAAAGATCCTTTAAAATAGAAGATCAATTATTCTGTCAGCTTCATCGTGGAAATCCAGAGCAACACTGCCTGTTTCATGCAGACTGAAGCTGGGCCTCTCACTGGGGCTGACTGAGCTGATTAGAGCCTACAGAAGCCCCCTTACTGAATGCAACAAGGGCTGAATTTCAGCTCTTGCATACAAAATTAATAGGCAATAGCCAGGCAATGACCAAGGCTATGTCCACACATGAGCACAGAATTAGCCAGTAATACCTGATCCTCCTTAATGCATGTTCACTTTTGCTAATGTAACCGGTCTCGT
Organism: Phoenicopterus ruber ruber; assembly: GCA_009819775.1. Taxonomy (NCBI): domain Eukaryota; kingdom Metazoa; phylum Chordata; class Aves; order Phoenicopteriformes; family Phoenicopteridae; genus Phoenicopterus; species Phoenicopterus ruber. The sequence continues at coordinate 213,229,508 of CM020215.1, forward strand.
GCCGTGACAGATGCATTGCAATGGTCCCTGTTTCCCCCCCCTCCCCGCAGGCTGAAATTTGCTTCCCCATCTGCCGCCCACTGCTCACGGCCGCTTTGTCTGGAGCCTCACTGCTGCAGCGGCTTCTCTTGTCTTGCATCTCATTTTGTCTGAGAAACATCAAGGCAAGTCCGTATTGCTCCTATTCCTGATATTCCTGCCAGATTACTTGACATCATGGCTGGGTGCCCAAGGAGGTGCTGGTTCTGTTGGAGAGGATATATTATAGCTCGAACAAAACCTCTGAAATTCGTTTGTCTTTGCTAAAATCCTAGGAAATGTCACTGCCTCTCCACATCTGACCTACTGTACTTAAACATCTGTAAATTTGATTACATTTTCTTTCCTCATACTGAAACACAGCATGCAACCGCTTGGAGCTGTTAACTGTACACTGAGGGGTTTTTCCTCCTTCTGTCTCTTAAGGCTTTTGAGCTTTGCTGGTTCTAAAGTGCAAAATGTACAAGAAAGAGCAAGGATATGAAAAGATAAGTCAACAGAGTTTATGTCCACTTTTAATCGCAATCCCCAAAGAGGGAGAGAGGAAGGAAAACAAATGTAAAGGGAAGCAAGACGATCTCTCTCTTGTATGTATTCTCTCTGTTTCCATAGGGAGATGTCACCAGTAGTCAGTAATAACTCTCATTCCATGATGCTCATTGAGTTTCTCCGAACTCACTGAAGCACTCTATGAAATGTCTTAGGATACATCTTATTAGCCTTATGTAAGAAATACAGGTGGTTTTTTTCCAGGAAACAGAGTGAGACGGACAGGAAAATGGAGTACGCTAAAGAATCATCATTTTTCAATTGAGCATAATAAAAAGAGTTACAAGGTATAAAAAAAAATCTTTCTTGAATTCTAAAAGTGAAGCTTAGCAAACTTTTATGAGATTATATTTGACAATATAAAAATATATAAAAGAAAAATGAGCTATCACTTTATTTAAAAAATCCACATTTTAAAGTCTCTTTTTTTTTTTGAGCACTGAAAACTTTTAGACCTTTGCTTCTTGAACGAAGAGAAGAGCTGATAGAATTAGCAGATTGTTATTCTTTACATGAATCAGCACTACTGTGCCATGAGACACTGTCATTAAGCTCAGACACATTACATGAGTCAAAAAGTGTGGTAAGGTTCAGGAATCTTGGGTTGCCTTTCAGATTTTAAAATTTATTGACTCTTGCTGTTCTTTGGTCATTTTGATACTTGTAGGTAAGAGCTTTAAGATTAAATGAAAAGGAGGAAAGCAGACGCTGTCCCAGGGTCGTGTCTCTTTGGCGCTTACATACGCACTTCTACCTCCTGAAAGAATTTACTGAAATAATGTTTAACCTGTCACCTGTCCTCTAGGTTCTTTTTTCTTTTCTTAGTATTTCTGTTGGGTCACTATCATGTTTCATTGCTGTTGGGTATTCTAAAGTATTTTAAAATACTAAAGATGGTCCAAACCAAGCTAGTCTGAATAAGTTTTTACTCTGAAATACTTTAACAATATCTCTTCCACAATCATGGCTGAACAGCCACAATCTTTTCTTTCGTGTCTTTGAGCGACCATCCATAGAACAATGAAGCAGAATAATTTCTCCTACAGAATTGAATTTAAATACCTTTTTTTTTTTTTTTTTAAAGACTAGACGTGGAGCCCAACACTTCTGTGCAATTACCAGCTCGCAGGTGACTGGGAGTTCTTTGCTTTCTTTCATATTTTACCTAAATTATCAGCCTGGGAATCAAACTCTTGCAACAGAGGCCTGGAACAGCAGTAGACTCAGGCTGCATAAGTCAGTGTCCTTCAAAAGCATCTTTGCAGTGAGTGTACTGCTATTAAATGGTACCTGTGGGGTCTCCCATTCACCGTGCCTAAAATTGAAATGAGCTTCACCTTATACCCCTGAGCTCTGCCTTGCATTATCTAGGCCAACATCTTAGCTCAAAAAGGTGCTTATGTGTTTTTTTCCCCACAAAGTAGTCACCTATATCATCTTAGTTCATATATAAAAACCTCCACACATCCTACATGCCTGTTAAGCACAAGCCAAGCAGAACTTGACAATTACACAAAGAGTACAGTCAGACAAGGATGACCAACCAGTTCAAGGATGGCCAATCTATGATCCATGGACCAAATCAAGGCCGTTAGAAAGACTCTTAACAGCTCACAGTCTGCTCACTGTCCTCCTCTTTTCTAGCGTTGGAGGAAAGCAAACTATGTCATATGAGAAAGAAATCTGCACATGATAGTTAGTCTGTCAAGGCATGTAGCCCCACAAACTGGCTGGGCTACTTCTGAGGTAACTAAAGTGTTTAACTATTTTCATTTCTTAATAAGATCCCCAAAAAGTCTGCTTAGATCACAAGTCTGGCTGGTTCAGAATGCTGTTTTTCATAAATACACCTCTTGATTTTGATCTCCAATTTAGGTTGGAGTAGGTTGAATAAAATATTTCTAACGTTCAGGAAAAAAGAAAACCAGGCTTTTGTTTCTGAAATTTGTATGAAACTTTGTAGACAAGCACTTTTCCTACAATTGTTTTGATGGAAAAGCTATTTGTTGGAATCCAAATATTTAGAACAATATGAATCCAGAAATAAACCCAAACTTCAATGACTGTCATTGTCTAAGTGAGAAAAACAGAAAAAAAGGTAAAATCTTTTGTTTTCATTAGTTACTCTTATTGGGCTTCAATATAATGTGTACTATAAATATAATGTGTACTATAATTATAATTATAAATATAATGTGTACTTAATTATAAATATAATGTGTACTATAAATATAATGTGTACTATAAATAGAATGTGTTTCAATATAATGTGTACTATAAAATCAGAAGCTCAAATCTCATTATCAGTTTATATACAAAATACCATGGAGATGGTTACTGGTCACTTTGCTAATTACATTTGCACCATCTTAACAAAATCAGATAACGCATCCTTTTCATTATTAATTTCATTAGTAATTAATGGTGTATGCTTGCATGTTATAATCAGTTAGGGTTTTTTTTTTAGTTTAGTAAGACCACTGCTTATTGCTGGCAACTAGACTAGATAGCAGAAGAATTAAGTTGAAGTTATGAAATAGTTCAACTCCTACTTCTCTACATGCAGCAAATAAACTATATCAGCAAGTTGTAGTAATGTCAGATGTTTTTCCAGTGGGTGGAAATATTACCTTGATTTCTTAGTATGGGGAAGTTCATGCTTTCTTTTTATTAATCATTATATTCAAGATACAATAAAGAAAAATATAAGGCTTCTGACAATAAAATATTGAGAAATTAATGCATTCCTGTGTTATGGAAGAAGGAAGATGGCCAGAGCTGTGTAACTGAGAAAGGCTGATGCACAGGGGCAGCTGATTTTTTTACTTATGGGAAAAGTGACTTCTGAGCGTATCATGTTCTTAATGGATAATGTGATACTCATTTTTGTCTTAGCACAAGTTTTCTCCAGTGCTTTCCAACAGACATTGTCATTCCCGGAAATTATAGTCAAGAAAATTTCACTGTTATTGCTGCTTTAACAAATTAGCTCATTTAGGAAGTCTTCTAGCAATCGAGTTACTTGCAGATTGACTACTGATTGCTCCAGCTCTCATAGTTTAATGGGGCCGTGACCATAATGACCTTACAGATATATTGCTCCAGGCCCTGTAGCAGTCTTGGTCTCAGCACTGAGAGAGAGGTGACTCAGCAGCCAAGTCAAAAGACACAATTCACTGAGTTCCTGACTTATGTCTTGCCTTTCATAGTGTCTAGTCCTATGTTTGAGATGAAGCTGTCACTGTGCTCTCGGGATATTTAAGGGAAAGTCAGCTAGACTTAACTTCACCCAAAGGCTTAAAAAACTATGGCGCGATAGAGACTTAGGGGAGACTGCACATTAATATATCTGGTACTCATATAGAATCATAGAATTGTTCTGGTTGGAAGAGACCTCCAAGATCATCGGGTCCAACCATTAACCTAGCACTACCAAGTTCACCACTAAATCGTATCCCATATACTTCTTAAAGGGGCAAAACCATCTTGTATAGGCCACCTTAGGGTATACCTGGCAAGAGTCTGATAGTCTTCAGCAGCAAGAAAACATGCTGAAAAACATCCCTGAAGGCTACCGAGCATGACTCTTGATTTAAGGAGGTGGTAGCTACGCAGCAAAATGGGCTGCAGTTTCCTTGGCTCCTCTTCACCTCATCCACAAGAAACCTCCTACTCTCTTACAGATGCAGATAAAAGTAAAACACCCAGTCCTTCGGTCTTTCACCTACAGTTTGCAGAAGTGGTGAAGAAATAAAGGAATTAGTTTTTACTTACATTTAGCAACTTTTAACAGAGGTACAATGAATCATCAGCGGCACTTCAGGAGAGTGTATCTATCTGGAGTGAAAATACCAGGGTGCAACTTCCGACACTTCAACTTGTAGTCAGTGCAGGAGGTGTTATTTTTTTCTTAATTTGAGGCTGTGTTGTGATTACAGGAATGCTGCATCGTGTGATTACTTCTGAGCTTTGCCCCAAAGCCTCGAGTCTCAGGTTGGATTCTTTTTAAGTCTCCTTTGCCATTCACAGGAACTCTACATCCCGTATTAATGAGTTGACAAATTCACTAAAATCATTCTAGAGGAAAAGAATACTTAACTAGGAAGGTACGATCACATCTTTGTGTGAAGCAGCTTTTTGCAAAGTGTGAAAGAATGAAAACTCTCATTACAATCACCATTTACCCAAAGCCAGTCTGGGTAGCTCAGTAGCTGGAAATAATGCTCATTGCTTTCATATAGAGCTGACATCTATAGTCAGCGTAATTTCAGTCTAACGTACAAAGTGCAACACAGATCCTCCTTTTCCAGAAGTGCTTGGTTGTTGTAATGCTGATTGAGCCGCTCTAATTCTACAGTATGAGTACATGCAGTCAGAGCTTCTTTGGGATAATTTGCATTAAAACAGTTACAAGGGGTAGAAAACAAAAACTATAAGGTGTCTACTCAGAATAATTTAGTTCTTTGTCTAGACCCCTTAGAATGCAAATTAACACTCAGCTACAGTTTGTGTAAACGGGTGCCCAACAGTCAATACGTTATAAATACTTCCTCAAATCTGTACTTTGCGTGATACGTCTAAGGATAAATTCAGAGTAGAATTTGTAGATCTCATTTGTTTTCAGTTAATTGCACTAATTAACTGAGGATAATATGGTATCAAATAGTCGTGGGGATGTTACATAAGTAGTGTTTCAAGGACATTTATGATGTTTTCGTGGGACTTTGCAAGACAAACTAGACTAAACGCCACAGCTAGAATAGCATTGATTTTTTGGGGAAAATTCCTTTTTGGGAAAACACTATAAACTAATTTGTACTCACTCTTTGTAAACTCTTCGAGATAAGGAAATCCTGTATGCCAAATAAATATTTTTTTTGTCTGTAAACAACAGTGAAGTACCTATATAGTCCTATATGGTAATTAAAGAAAAGTAACTGCAAGATTCAGGTATAACAACTGACATCAACATTATCTGCTATCATCAGATAAATAACCAAAGGTTTCCCATAGCTGTAGGATTTCCTACATCTATTTAACTAATGGAGAATTACAATATACAAAGGTGGTTTTATTTTTAATAACAACGTAATTAAACATCTCTCAACTTAAGCAGTACCTAGAGTTATTCATGGTCATCTCTGCAGATTTTATACCAATCTTTTGACCATTTCCCCCATCCAGTGACTATGAGACTCATCCGGCTACTGTGTCCCAGGTTTGTGTGCCCCACAACAAGAAAGATATTGAAACAAGTCCAGTGGAAGGCCAAAAAGATGATTAGGGGCTTGGAGCACATGATACAGAGAGATTGAGAGAGGGATTTGTACAACCTGAGGAAAAGAAGGGTAAGGAAGGAAACTTAGCCTTCGGCTACCTGATGGGAAGTGATGGAGAAAGAGTGGGTCCTCTCAGAAATGAAGAGCACAAATACAGAATTCAACACACAAAAAGTACAACAAGGGTGGTCAAACGCTGGAACGGGTCACCCAGAGAAGCTGTAAAGTCTTCGTCCTCGGAGATATTCAACACTTCTCTAGACAAGGCTCTGGACAACCTGATCTAACTTTGAAGCTGGATGTAACTTCAAAATTCAAAGTTGTTTCTACTTTGTCTGGGGCATTGGACCAGACGACCTCCAGAGATTCCTTTCAACCTAAATTATTTTATGATGCTACGATTTTCAGGAAAGAAGAATTTTAATTTGTATTTTTAGCCTGAAAGATTAGACTTTGTAATTTTTTTTTTAGAGGGAAATGTTATAAAATCACCTCACCAGCCTAGAAAAAAATCTTTGTCAGTGGAATTTAAAATCTGAAAATATCTCCAACTTCCATTCATTAAGCCTCTGTCCTTTAAAGATACATTTCTACAGTACTGTCACTGGTAGTGATATTTTCGTAGCATAGCAAAGTATTCATAAAGACTGCAAAATTTTATGATAAAAGAAAATTACAGAGGGAAAAAAATTGAAATCTCATCCCTTCGGGCATTGTTCTGAGTCACTGGAAATAGTGGCATTCAAATTTTCCAACAGTCCTGCCAAAATGAGGAAACAATGAGAGATTATTTGCATAAATTGTATCCTGCTAGGTATAACAGAAAATGTAAAGCCAAGAAACAGGGTCCTGCAGAAAGAGTTGCGTTTATGAATAAAGTTTTGCAGATTGTTCTAAAAGTGAATGAATTCCAGTTCCGAACGCAAGAGTAAATTAACGAGCGCGCAGGTTTGGCACCACTGCTTTTCAGGCAAGCCAAAATCTCAGAGAAACAGGGGCAAGTCAGATATTTGTAAAGCAGATGCAGCACTTCCCTTAATTCCCAGATGGCCGGAATCCAGATTGCCATACATGAATTGGAGTCGAAGGAAAAGCGTTACCACGACCTACAGAAAGTTATGTCACCTACTGGTCAGTGCACATTATATGTTCCTTTGCATGTTCAAGGCTGTTTGATGCAGCCTATAGATGTTAGAAGCTTTTCCACACAGACGAAGGCTCTTGCTGCACTGATTCTGATGAACAGTGCAGAGCCCAGCGTGACAGTCAGCGCTCACTGACTTACGGAAAAAAAACTAAGCTGCAAATAGAAATCATCTATAGCGAAAATGAAAGCACTAACAGAAATGAAGACCGGAGATGCCTTAGTATATATCCACATTGCAATCTAACGCAAGTCAGCCCCGTGGTCTCTTGTCCTGGAGCTAGAGAGCCTAGCTAAGCTGCAGAAATCTCATTAGAGACCAGTGGTACAAATAATCAACGTTTCCTTCACTACAGCCAAATCCTCTCTTTTCCACATTACAAAGGCCGCCCTCCTTGGTGCAGACAGCATTTAATTGCCGATCACTACCAGACCTACGCAGGATACAGCCTCAGTTGTTGGCAGAGATGGTTTAATGGATTTTTAGATTTGTCTCTTCACTATTCTAATCCGCCTGATGGTGGAAGAAAACCAAAAGCTATCTGAACCCCCGGACACTGAGCTTGGCATGACATTAACGCTGAGCAGTTTTATGGAGCTCCTCCAGAAGAGCCGGGTAGATGACTGCACCACGCGATGCAGCAACGACCTCTGGAAAAGCTCAGGCTGTGGGGGAGGAAGAGGGCGATGGTGGCCCTGATGTCTCATGCTTGCCCAACCCTGGGCAAATCCAAGCCTGAGGTGATGACATTGAGCTCCATCTGCCACAAAGCTCTTTTAGCTGGAGTTTCCATGCCCTCAGCCTGCTGCCCCTGCAAAGCCTGGAGCTCTGCCACGTGGGACGGAGGAGCCCGTTACACTGTGAAAATCGTTTTCATATCTCCAGAAGCCAGCATTTCCCCTGCCACAGGGAAGAACGTTAGCTGTATCTGTTCCACTCATTATTTCAAAAAACGTAAAAATGAAAGAAGCTTAATACCCAGTATCCCTTTTTTACAACTACTGCCATTTTAATTACCCGATATAAGCCATTTTATCTAGGTTAAGGGTTAAATGTTGTAGTCAAAAAAAATTGAAAAAATACTGCATAAAATAGATATTTTTATTTAAAATATGTTAACATTAGAAAAAAACACCCTCATCTAAAAATAATGTGACAAGTCAGAAATGTCAAAAAAACAGTGATGAAAAGGAAACAGCATTTACTGATGTTTTGTTTCATGCTTTCGTTGTCTTTTCTTCTAGTCATGATGACTAGAAATTCTCCTTTAAAAGGAAAACAAAGATTCTTAAATCATCACACATTTCCATTAGCTGGGGCAATCAGAAAAAAAAACAGAAAATAATTCGGAATCTGCACAAAAGGTACAAAAGTTGTCATTGCTATGGGATAAGAGGGGAAGGGTCCAGATTCAAAGCAGAATATTAAAGAATGTGGCAAAAGGGACCTCTTTGCAGTTTGTGTTTTAATATATTCATGGTAATTAAACAAAAAAAGGGACTTGTATTTTGAATGTTGTAACTCAAGTGAGCCCAAGACAAACAGCTGCTTTATTAGCTCAAAACACACAGAAGAGAGACAGAAGGTGTATAGTTGGTGTCAAATGCTCCTGGCATTCTGTCATATTTATAAGCCTTAATTTACATATATGCACCTACTCGCACTTTATAGGCGGGAAGGTCAATCATTGCAAGCATAATTAACATCTTACTGCCAAAAGTTGTTAAGCTATTGAGGCAAAATGAAGATTTGAATAACAGAGCATGATGACTAGATGCTGTATTAAAGGATGAGTATTAAAATTTAGGATCTGAAAAACTTGGCTTATTTAGAATATTGTCGGTTCCAAGAAAAAGAATTTGACTTAATAAAATCAAAAGTCATAGAACTCGGGAAAAAGTGTTTGAAACTCATGCAAATTAGCATGGAAGAAGCTTGAAGAAAATGTTCCACAAAGAAGAGGAGTGGGGGCACTTCCAGGGGTGGCTTTTCAACACCTGCGAGGAGGTAACCAAGAAGGCAGAGCCAAGCTCTTTACTCAGACGCTTGGTGGGAGAACAGACAACAGTCGTCAGTTGAACTGGAGGAGGTTCCAACTGGACATAAGGAAAAAAAATTACTATGACGATAATGAAGAACTGGAACAAGGGTCCAGAGAGGTTGCGGCATCTCAGTCCTTGGAGGTTTTCAAGGTGTAACTGGGTAACCCTGAGCAACCTGCTCCGATTTCCGTGTTGACCCTGCTTTGAAGAGCAGGTTGGGACAGAGACCTCACAGGGTTCCTTCCAGTTCAGCCGTTCTGTGACACATACGGTGATGGTGAAAAATAAAAACCACTCTGAAATGTCCCTATTGAAAGAAAGTAGATGTATCCTGCATGCCTGCCTCGCAAATGGAAGCGCGAGCAGTATTTATAGGCACAACCTCTAAAGCACTTCTCAGAAATGGTAAATAAGCTCTGGGCCTGAAAGAAGGAATAAAACCCAAAGGCCTATATCTGAGAGGCTGATCGAGGAGTGGGTGTTTAGGCAAATTAAGTCCCATATATTCATAATATAACTGTATCATTTTTATTGACTTTAAAAAATCCATAATAGCCACTAAAATCTTATAGAGTGAGAGAAAACATGGAGCTAATGAATAGTAAGTGATTAAATATGCATTTTAGTTTTTAAAGAAACAAAGTAAAGCTGAATTTAGATCTGGATAGCTTTCCGACTCAAAGCCTACTCACAAATTCAAAATTAAATCATCCATAAAATCTTTTTTTCTGCAACTGTGGAAGAATATTTAAACATCTTTCACATACTGAGTAATCTCTCTCTGCCCATGGCTCAGCTATTTCATGCAACAGGATGTACCTGTGCTGGGAAACAAGGAACACCGGTTTTGTCATAAGCACCAAATTACCAGATGAGGATGGCAGAAGTACAAAGACTGATGTCCCGAAAAAATAAAGGGTATTGCTCACAAGCCATGGAAACCAATGAATCACTACAGTTTGGTGTTTTCAGAACACAAAACATAATGGAGCAAGTCAGAAGTCTGGATGAATCAAGTGGAGAGATGGCTATTCTGGACGGCTTCATTCACTTATTACCACTCACTGCTTTGACTCCAATGTCACCTGGACGATTAGAACAGAAAAAGTGAAGATGCCTCATTGTTCCTGGCAGTTCTGAGAAAAAGGACAAAATATATTTTTATATACCAGGCATTCAAAACCTTTTATAGAGAACTCTGAGAGTAAGAACACTGTTAGTTACAACAGCAGGTGTACATCTTAACGTAGTTCGTACGCAATGTTTTGAGCACTATAATCCATTCGACTGGAAGACCTGATAGTCATGACTAAGATATGTATTTTCTTTCCAAATACCACTTTTTCAAGTAAGCAAAAGAAACTTTGTACACCTTCTGGTCAAAAAGATGACCTGAACAGCTGAACTGGTCCATGATTTTAATAGAGAAGTATGATTGATGATTATTATGTGACAGCCTTTCAAACAGAAAAAAAACCCCAACAGATTGGCCTCTAAATCTACATTAATACTGTTAAACTTATATGGATAGTTGTAGCCATTAAAAATTCCAAATATACACAATTTCCAGCTAAACTGAAAGTTTCCTATCTATTCTTATATTAAGCAACTAATAAAATATTCTCATATTGATTTTAAATTCTATGGTATTACGGCTGCAGCTGATGTTCAGGTCAATCTATTCTGAATTTCATAGTGGAATATAAAAAACTACAGAGCAATCATGTGAAGGATCATGAGAAGTATATTCATATATGTGATCTTTCTTTGAAACTTTAGAAAAGGCACATCAACAGAAACCAGCGATTTTTAGTTCAACAGAAATTAAAGAAAAATGTTGCTAAGTGCTTGCCCTAGATTTTATGGAAAACAGGTCTTGCTAAACCTGATTTCATCCTCTGTTGAGCGTACAACTTTGGCTGGCAAAGATAACTGTCAAATGTAAAATATTCCGACTTTTGAAAGGCCTTTACATGAGAACCACATAGAAAATTAGCACTACTAAATAGCATTAAAGCATAGATTTAACAGACAAAGAACTGGGTAGATGATAAATATAAAAAGTAGTCAACAGTGGAGTAACATGATTTGAATGAAAACGTCTCGAATGTAGATTTGTAGCTATAGCAGCAAGTCCTGCACTACTGAACCGTTTCATTAAATGGTTTGAAATACATAAAAGTGCTTCTGATGAAAATTTTGCATGGCATAAGGGTTGACGTGGTTGAGAATACTGAAGGCAGAGCTGTAGAAGTCCATTCCCCCAAGAAGGGACGGGATTTGCCTGACCAAATAAAACTGCCTACTTTGTGGATATCTGAGCTAGTCACCTCACTGTAAGAGCCACCTACTTTTTACAGTCAAAGCAGAGAAATAGGTACTTTTAGATGTCTGTGATAGTTCAGATTAGTAACACCCTAAAAGTGCCTATTTCTCTCCACTGATGCTAAGAAAGTATAGGCTGGCTCATGACGCTCTAAGTATTTGAAATTATTTGAAATTACTCCTATTCAATATTTTTTTTTTAGTACAAATAAATTATATATTTAGGAATAAAGAAAATAGGTAAAGTTGATAGAAAGAGGGGTTGAATGCCGGAAAACAGGGACTCTGGAAAGAATTGAGGGCTTGTGGTGGACATGCAAAGAAGCTCCTGCCATGTTTATGAAACATGAAAACCATGAAAAATTGGACATGAGCCAACAATGTGCGCTCGCGGCCCAGAAGGCCAACCGTATCCTGGGCTGCATCAAAAGAAGCGTGGCCAGCAGGTTGAGGGAGGGGATTCACCACCTCTACTCCAGTCTTGCGGGACCCCACCTGGAGGACTGTGTCCAGCCCTGTGGTCCCCAGTACAAGACAGACATGGATCTGTCGGAGCGGGTCCAGAGGAGGCCACAAAGATGATCAGAGGGCTGGAGCACCTCTCCTATGAGGAAAGGCTGAGACAGTTGGGGTTGTTCAGCCTGGAGAAGAGAAGGCTCCGGGGAGACCTTATTGTGTCCTTTCAATACTTAAAGGGGGCCTATAAGAAAGACAGAGAGACGTTTTACCACGACCTGTAGTGACAGGACAAGGGGCAACTGTTTTAACTGAAAGGGAGTGGGTTTAGACTGAACATTAGGAAGAAATTTTTTATGATGAGGGTGATGAGGCACTGGAACAAGTTGCCCAGAGAAGCTGTGGATGCCTCATCCCTGGAAGTGTTCATGGTCAGGTTGGATGGGGCTTTGAGCAACTTGATTTAGAGAAAGATGTCCCTGCCCATGGGAGGGGGGGGTGGACTAGATGATCTTTAAAGGTCCCTTCCAACCCCAACCATTCTATGGTTATATGCTTATTTCGGAAAAATTGAACTTAATCCCCAGATATCCCCAGGGCCACAAAAATGATCCGAGGGCTGGAGAACCTCTCCTATGAAGACAGGCTGAGAGAGTTGGGGTTGTTCAGCCTGGAGAAGAGAAGGCTCCGGGGAGACCTTATTGCAACCTTCCAGTACCTAAAAGGGGCTTATAAGAAAGATGGGGAAAAACTTTTTAGCAGGGCCTGTTGCGACAGGACGAGGGGTAATGGTTTTAAACTAAAGGTGGGGAGATACAGGCTAGACATAAGGAAGAAGTTTTTCACAATGAGGGTGGTGAAGCACTGGCACAGGTTGCCCAGAGAGGTGGTAGAAGCCCCATCCCTGGAAACATTCCAGGTCAGGCTGGACGGGGCTCTGGGCAACCTGACCTAGTTGAAGATGTCCCTGCTCATTGCAGGGGGGTTAGACTGGATGACCTTTAAAGGTCCCTTCCAACCCAAACTATTCTATGATTCTATGATTCTATATACATTTGAGGAGCAATAGATCCAATTAGTAGCAAAGGGCAGTACAGAAGCAATTTTAGTTCAGTATAGTGCACCACAACTCCGATGCAGGTATACTGTATAAAATTGAGGTGTCTACATTTTAATAAGGACGTTGTAAAACAAGACCTAAAGAAAGAGAAGAAAGAAATGATTCAAAGGATGGGGAAAATTTTTCTTTCAGTAAAAGGCTAAAAAGCTCAAGCTGTTTAACTTTCCATCTGACGACTGAGAAGTGATTTGAATGCAGAGTTTAATATACTAGAAAAAGGCATAACAAGAACCACTGACTGTAAACTGTTCCCAGACAGCTTCACACTGGAGACGTGGCACACGCTAATAGCGGGGAAAGCAGCCATCAGAACAAACTGCCCACGGAAGTGATGGCTTCTCTCTTACCCGATACCTTTCAAGACTGAAGGCCTTGCAGGGAGACATACGTCTTTGAAATACAAATGTTCTTTAGTCCAGTGCAAGCTGCTGGCTTAAGGAAACGGGACTAAATCTAACGGCTCTTCAAGCAGCCTGGTCTTACAGCCCCTCCTGGCCTTAAGTTCCCCAAGTCTGGCTTCCTGAGGATTGATGAGTGGAGAATAAAGACCAGGCAAGTACCTGTGTGCTGCCTGCGTTTCACTTCTGCCACAGCATCTGCTGACACCAAATCCCCGAATTTACATGTGAACACGTTTCTTCCCAAAATCGTTTAAACAGGCTCTCTGACGAACTGGCGCTTTAGCAGCATGTGCCAAAGCGTGAAGAGAACCAAAGCACGGTGAAAACCTGCAATGAAGGATATAGATGGGTATACGAGTAGTGTTAGGTTATGTGATCATCTACACAGACACAAAGGAGCACCCAGAACAGCAACAAGTGGGGAAACCCCTGAGTTTGTGCCTGAGAAGATCGGTTAGATCGTCAGACCAGGAAGATTTGCAAGAACTGCCATGGAGATACAGAAGGTGGTGAACACGATTCAGTCGGTAGAAGTCTTCCCCCTCCCCCGTCAGCACTACACTGGTACTTGATGGGATGTTAAGGACAGCATCATAATTCCGGACACTAGCACTGCTGAAAAAAATGAATAGCATTTTCTGGAAGGTTAAGGGTTTTAATCCCAGTGTCCTGGGTAATACTGATTTAAAATTTAAATTTCATCAGTTGATTTTCCTGGCAGTTTCACTTATTTTTACTTCTTGTTGAGTTACATGCGCTGTTCAAATAGCGGATTGATTCTGTCTCAGATAGCTGTCAGATGCATTTCAGTGCCTGGAAAAGTTTTCTATATATACTTATGTCTCTCTGAGTTCTTATGCTGATGACATTACCCGTTAGCATGCATTAACTCACAGAGACAAAGGGAGATTTAGATTATATTGTTGTGTGCTCAGAGATAGCCAGGCAAAAAAAAATGGTGTGATTTAAATTCCACATGGATATTAAAATTGTTCATTTTAATGGAAATGACAAGAAAAGTAAATGCATAAGATTAATCATGTGCTTGCGTGTCTTTCTATGTTAATTCTTTTCTATTGTGCATTCACAACAGAGACTGGCGAATGGGGATCCTGAAACTTTCACATAAAGAGTTTCTTTATTTTGTGGATACTGAAAAGGAAAGTTTACAAAGACAGGAGACTGAGAATAAACACTGAGTTCATGGCTCTCCAGTCTGTGCTTCCAAAGATAAGCCGTTTCAGCAGGAAAACCCAACGCCCCTTCCCCCGGCTGATGCTACTCCCCGCTCTGGTACCCGAGTCCCATATTCCTCTGCACCGGCTGCCTGAGACACTCAGCAAGGGGAGAGGAGCCAGTTTCTTCCTTTGCAGCTTATCAGAGCTCATTAAGAAGAGTTTTTCTTTCCACTGATTCTCAAAAAAATCGCTCCTTCAAACTGCCTGCAGATAATTTCGTGCTTTTTAGGCTGGTATAAAAAATGTGTCGGTTCATAACATCAAACCTCAGAATTCATATGTGAAATATATATAGCCTATGCATATAATCCTTACAGTTGCAGGATCTGAAAATGATACCAATAACAGGCAATATTCTTTACAAGTAATATTTGCTTCTAAAGCACTCAGGCCATTAAATCTGAAATCAGCAAACAGAGATAAAAAGCATGTTTAAGAAAAAAGAAAATGGTTGCAATGGAGAGAAAAGTATGGCAATAGGACTAAGAACGAAGGACATTATAATATCTTTTCTAAAGGAAAAAAAAAGAAAGAAGGAAAAAAAAAAGAAAGAAAGAAAAAAAAAAGCACTGTGAGGAATACAGATCAGGAAAAGCATGAGATAAAAAGGAGGTGATTACAGAAAATGCACTATACCATCTGGATAATGTTTGACATCAGCAAAAGCAAACAAGAATCTGAAGGAATACATGTTCCCAATTATAATTATACATAATCTATCATAGCTAGTATAGTGAAGACTTCTGTAGTTAAGGTTGGTTTCTTATTTCCATGCTATTCCCCACTTTTTCAGTTACTGGCAACATTTTCTTTCCTTTTGGCAGCATCGCGTCCTTTCTCTCTAACTGGCCCATTAAGAAAGTTCCTCTCACTAACATCTCCTGAAAGTGTTTCATGCAGAGGAGAGATCATTTCGGAATATCACTGGAATAAAGAGGTCACACCATATCAGAAGAAATTTTGTCCAATTCCACAAATATTGTCAGGGTATCAGACTCAATATTTTGATTTCTTTTGGCCCGTGCAATAATTATATATCAGCTATGCTAAAATATCAGAGAGTTTGGTTTTATTAATTACCACAATTGTTTCGCAGTGTTATGAGCCTGAGATAGCCCTGTTAAAACAGCAGTCCCAGTTTTTCTGGCAGCGGCACCGAAAGGCGGATCCAGCATTGCATCCTGAGGCGACCGGTGGCCTCGACAGCCTGACGGCGGGATGGAGGTTGCTCTTAGAAAATTCCACGTTTATGAAAATGATCTGAAAAGTGTAAACACTTTGTTCCCTTGTCTTGCAATAGGGAACCATACGGAGTTTTGGATATATTGTATAAATTGGTCGAGGCACTAGACTGAGAAGCTGTATCATTAATTTAATCTTGAATCCTCACTAAGATGAATATTAAATCATTTCTCTTCATCAGTTCACCCAATATGTACAACAGAATAAATTAGATATATTTTAATTGACGTATCCTTTGGGGAATTGCCAGCGTGTGGTTTTTATGAACTTCCTCACTCTGAGCAGGCAGCAGTCACAAAATAACGCGATGCATTCCGAGCTCCTTCCCGGGATTAAAAAGAAATAGTAAGTCTGGGTGAGATTTTGTAGTTGATCAAAATCTCACTCAAAGGACAAAATGACACAAACAGCAAGCAGAAATCGCCAATTAGCTGCTCGTAGCCCACTGCTGAGCTGCTTTGATATCTTCTCAACGTAGAGGCTAAGATGAATATTGCTCTTTGAACATTTTAATGGATATTAAGACGTGTATTCTGTGACAAATTTGGATGCCATCACCCACCCTCCCAGCCCCCCCCCCCGTATTTTATGGTATATGCAGAGGTGTCAAAGAATATATGAATATGAGAATATATTGGTAAAAGAACACTCAATCTGCCGGGCGTCTGTACAGCCATAACCAATGTAAGAATGAAGTGTTATTTAGCTGACAACAAACTTATAAAATTAGGATTTGGGCAGAATGATACCAATTGCCTGAGTAAGCAGAAAAGGGATTAGTAAGATTTTGTCATAAGTTTTAGTCATAAGTCTGTCATAATCAATGTCTGTTGTTATTTTAATTATGGTATTTGAAACCAAGCAAGTGCAGCAATACCCAAATGCAATTAAATGAGAAACAGTTTGCTCTCAAGACAAATAATGAGATGGGCAACCAACATACTTAATTTGGGAAGATACTTTCATCAAAATCTAAAGTGTTATTTATGAGGAAGATGAAAACCTCAAATGTTGCCCACCAGTGGAGCAGTGGAACAGATCAAATAATGTGCAGCTGACTGAAAATGTAACACGTTTAATAAGACATTGATTAGAATTTCCAATAGAAGTTCCATTTACTCCAAATATTTTAGTGCATGGGATATGCGTATTTGATAGGCATGCATTTCAAATTATTAGACCAATTTTCATTAGCAGTCCCTATATCGGCATGCTTTTGAGTGCTAGAAATGGTTTACTCTGATTCATTTTCTGCGTCAGTATATAATTTGATGTCAGAATTAGCATTGATTTTTTTTTTTAACCTCTTCCCTTTCACAATATGCCTTCACTCAGGTTTGCTTGATCACCTCACCAGAGTGAAACGTATATTTTGTTTACCGAGCTGAACGCTAAGATAACTCAAGAATCCTGTTGTGCTCCAGCTAATGGAATGAGATACGTGAGCGGGCAAGGAAAAGCTGTGGAGAGTCCGTTTGTCCGGGTCAGTGGTGGGAGAGGGGAACGGGCTCCCTTAGCTCAGAGACAGCGCAAACCTGTTCAAAGCTGCGCTGTGCTGGCATGGCCCTCCTCTTTGGTTCCCTCCAGGACACCGCTGGGAATGGGATATTTAACACTCTGCTATTTTCTGGATACGCTTTTTAAAGACAAATAAAATATTCTTTCTAAAGTCTAATAAGGCAACGCGTACAGAAATAGAGGCGCAGCATTCGCTAAGTAAATACTGAAGTCGGTGCAATTCTCTCCTGACTTTTTGGAACAACCAATGTCAGCATATTAACACGAGATGAAAACAAATGACCAGACTAGAATTAGCCATCAGCTGGAAGGCCTTAATCTCTCTCTACATTGTACAGTATGAAAATCTTAAGCTTTGTGACAGCAATGACTAATTTTAAGTGAACAGTTTACGGCTAAACTAGCAAAGCTGCAGTATTCAGCAACACTCCACTGAACCTAGTTTAGTACACCTTGTAAAATTTGTGCTTTCTCCACAAAGCTATTTATACTTCCTTCACATTAAATACCCAAGGACCCATGAAAATATTACTTTTAATCTGTGGGACCCTCCTACATCTAAAAATACATTTGTAAAGAGGTAAATCTGGATTTAAAGCCAAAGATTCATAAAATTACATTGGATTAAAACTGAATTCCCTTTTAAGAGAATGAGGTACCACTTGTCCAAAGCCTTAGACTCTACTTTTCATCAAGATGAATTGCACGAGAATTGAGACGCAGGCTTCGCAATGTGTCTTCTACAAACAGGTTTTCATATTTAATCAGTCATTGTCCCCCTTTATTCCCTGGAGACAGCTGATTTGACATTCCTGGTACCCCAGCATCCACAGAGGCTGTAGGCACGTAAAAACTTAAATTACAAGGTAACTCCCTCTTAATTTTGTCTCTTCGCATTTCTCACTATAATAAGAAAAGCATCCACATGCCCTTCCTTAAAAAAAAAAAAGAAATCTGAGAAATACAAAAGCACAAAGATGAACAAATAGAAAACCCAGGTCTTCTTTATGAAGCTGACCCATTTTTTTTCCCAAGTGACTTCTGAGTCTCCCTCCTCTGAATCACGTACTGCGTTATGCCGGTAGATCTACAGACAGCCCAGGCATTTTAGGTATATACAGTACCATGCATATTTATGGTACTCAGCCACAATAAACAGATGGTTTGTGTACATGCAATGCCATTTTGTGCTCAGCAAAATCCTGGAAAGAAGAAGAGGTTTCGCTACGATTAGGACTGTCGGTCAACAGCTACATTTAGCTAAGCATCTTTCCAGAAAGCAAACGACCATTTTCTCTTCCACCTGGTAGAGGAACGTGAGCTTTGTTTAGCCTAAGACTGGCAGCTCAAGTAATCTAGACCATCACATCTTTACCCGTCATTTCGATTTCCATTTAACTCTTCATTTGATTTCAGATTCTCAGATCTGTAAATGAAGTGCTTACGGTGGTAGAAAATTTCTCTAATATAAGCTTGTAATAAGGATGTATGACAAGCTCAAGACAAATGTTTCAGGCATCAGATTAGATGATTTACATTCGTTAGGTTCTAATAAGATCAAGCCTTTAATCACTTAGTTTGCCAGTTTCAAATGCACAAAACTGGTTATTGGATAAGTCCAGGTCACAGTGTCGCAGGTTTCCAAACAGATACTTTTGCCTTTTTTTTTTTAGCAAAGAACAGTCACCAGTATGATGACTCTGGGTTATTCTGCGTTATTTCTCCTTTCGTTAGATGACTGTCTCAAGTGAAGACAGTAGAGGACTGAACCCCAAATATACCCTCTCCCAGCAGAGTAAATATGCTGAACTAAGCAACTCCTTTACCAGTATCTGGTTATATATTGATTTGTCTTATAGACAGAGCCAATCTCTACGTACTCAACAGAAAGAGGCGGCCTAACTTAGGAGTGTCTCTGGCCCACGCTCTGCAAGCCTGTGAGGACACACGTTTCGCTCCAATCCTAAGGACCTTGGCCTGACTTGCGCTTGGAATGTCACATGCACCTACATTTAAAATCTAAAAAAAAAAGGGCAAAAAAAGCGCAGATGAGCAAATTATTCTGAGCAAATAATTTAGCTAGCTTGTGAGTATATTATACAGCTAAAAGCCCATTGTTTTTAATAACTAATATCCCAGCCCATTCAAATCACATCAAATGTGAGAAATTCTGGCGTTATTTATGTGACATCTCTTACCTTCCTACAAATGCCTGCAGGACAGTGTAATATGGGGCACTATTCCAAAGCTGGGTTTTATTTTAAATGTTTGCTTCACAAACCAAATGCTAAATGACAGGCCCTCATGCTATTCTGTCCTAGAATTAGCTTTAAAAAGTTAAAACTTATTTATTTGTAGCAATCTCAGAATATATTACAATAGCCTGTTTCCTCACATTGGCACAGCCTGTGCACTAAAACCAGTCCCACTGAAAAGAAAAAAGTTGATGTCAAGAGCATGAGTTCTCATGTACTCTTAAAAATAGGAATTAGATCAGTTTTGAGTTCTTCAATCCGCTGTTACTGAAGAACCACAGACAGTTGCTTGGATAATGAATTCTTTGGGTTATTTAACCAGAATATGAGATGCCTGGTCATGTTTATAGTTAGAAGGCAATCTGTTTTATGAGATCTGAAAACTCACAGAACAGCAAAAACAGTAAACATGTCCTGTATATTGATTTTTCAGAAACTTTCCTTTGCATGAACCTGTTGAGCCTCCACTTACAAAGTCACTTTTATCCTAAGTAATCCATTATTTGAAAAAAACATAAACGAAGAATATTAAAAATGACCAACAAAATAAGTTACATCATATGAAGACAGATCTATACGAAGGACAAATTACACAACACACACAACTCTAGGGCACAGAGAATTTCTGCTTGCCTATTAACCTAAACATTAAGCCAGGATAAAAAAAAATACGTTTTGCTGCAGTATATGGGGCCTCTTTTTGCCATATCACCCAAATAACTTCTAGGACTAAAATAGCAATGTGTTTATGTACCATAGCTCAATGTAACTTCATTTTTATTTTCACAGTCTTTTTAATATTAACCAATTCTGAAGTCATGGTCCCCAAATACCACCACAACTGCACAGATACTGTAACAGTTTATACACAGTTGCCGTGTAAAGTCCTGTTGCTTCAGATAACCTGATAGATAATATAGATGGATAATATAATAATATAGATTATCACTTGGCTACGTAATATAATACTTGATTTTCCAAACCTGCATCTTATGTGAATTTGCTGGTGTCGTCTGCTCTAAGACAGTGACAAAACTCAGTCCACCTTTTTCTCTAGAGGTTTTCCCATGTTAAAGAATAAAAGCTACTCTATGGATATAGATGTGGATCAGTCTTAGCCTTGCTGCAGATTATTGTTGCATTTCTAGGAAATACAGTCAACACAAAACTAAGAAAGCAAGAAGAAAGGAACTTTAACCAGTTAACATTATATATCCTCTGCTCAGCAAACAGCAGACACCCGTTCCACGAGAAATTTATTAACAATTTTTTCTTCTTTCTTTCCCTCCATTCCCATATGTTTCTTTTTCACATTGTTCAGATTCACTCTTGCCCATGCAGTGCCTCTCTATAGGGCCTTTTAACTTACGTGTTTGTAATTTTTCGTCAGTCTCTCCTTATGGTTGGACTCAATGATCTTAAAGGTCTCTTCCAACCTAAACAATTCTATGATTCTATGATTCTTGTCTTCTGCCCCAATACCCACTGTCACTCTGTCTTTCATCCCAAGTCACCCTCTTTACCAACAGACATATAGATCAGGGGAAAAAAAGTTAGCAGTGCTACTAGGAAGCTAAAGAAGAGAAGTTTCACTCGCTAAAGAAGGCAAGTGCTGACATTCATAGAACAACACTGGAATTTGCTCAGCAATTACCTCATTTAAGCTGCTGAATTACTAGGAAGAAGGGCAGCAAATAGTAAATCCTCAAAAGATTTAAAAAAATATCCTGACTCAGAACTCAAGAAGTCATCCGGTTGTTTCAAAAGTCACAGGAAGGGTTTTATACTCTGTAAATGTAGGTAAAATTTCTACCTGCTGATACCAGACTCCGACCAACTCCAAATTACAGTTCTCCTTTCCTCTTTCCATTACACTGGGAAGAGTGAGTAAGATTTAGCCATTTATTATAGATCTAGCTTTTTTCCTCATTACTGCTTGAAATGGCCTTGTGAAAGCCCTGTTAATTTATCTGCAGAAGAAATGAAAAATAGTTATTTCCAGGAGTATAAGAACCTAGAAAATGTGTGGCTAGCATCAGCCCCTGACTTTCTGGCCGGCGCACCACCTCTTGGCCTAGGGAGCACAACCTGCATTGCAGGCTCAGGGCCTATATTAATTCAGAAATAATTTCAGGCCCTTATTATTTTAGTAACCTTCAAAGGGAGCTTTGAAAATTCAGTATCCAGAAGTTTTGTGGAGTTAAAGCTGAAGGACGATTTAAGCTAAGAAAAGGGCAATTCTTTTGACAGAACTTCTAAGCAAAATGGAAGAATCTGGTCATCGGAAATTTGCTTCAATGGGTTGAATTGCATAATTCTAAGGGGACAGAGGCCTTCAGAGGTCACTAGAAGGGGTAGAAACCCTTTGAGTACTGGCCAGAAATGAAGAATGAGCTGTATTTTTCTTGCATCTGTAAGGTTATAAATATGTAACTGTGAGAAGTTTTATCTGTCAAAACAAAACCTCCAATTTTCAAATACCTATGGCCAAAATGAGCTATAAGTGTTCATAGATACGTAGAATACATTACAATTATATGTGTGGGGGAAGATCTAAGCCGACTCATTCAATGATAATTAAAACCTGCAGCAGTACTGAAGGCTTACGTAGTAAAGAAGCTATACATGTTCTGTCTCTCAACAATGTACTCTGCCTTGCAGATAACCACACTGTAGTAAAAGTATAATTTTCTTAATTCTCTGCGTTTTCTCTATTTGAACTAGACAATTGAACACCTTTTTTTATTTTTATTAAATAGAGTTGGAATAAAGAGCGTGTTTGGCTCACATTCAGGATGCTGAACACGAAAAGGTATCTTAATTGTCTGTGTTTATGGGATTCAACTGCTTCTTGATGTCTAAAATTTCTACAGGCTTTAGCTACAGATTAAACTAAACTCAGTCATTCCTCATTTGCAATGTCATCAGTAACAATGCGTTTTGTAAGCAAGAACAATCTTTTTTTTCCCAACAAAATAAAAAGTGCTCCTTTTTTGTTATTGAGGGTTGGGTGCAAAAGGCAACGTAGAAAAAAGTCTCCCATGGTAGAAGCTGAGGCCAGGTGACTTACTCAGTTTAGTCTTTATTTTAACCTGTTTCTTGTTGTTCTCTGAAGTTCTCCAAATTGTCTACTAATTCCTATCTCTCTTTTCAGTACTTTGCTGAATAAAGGGTCTGAATAAAAATGTTTTTTTATCTAGAGTCCAACATCAAGAAAAAATTTAAGCCAAACTTTTTCTTTTCTGAGATACATCCCTTCATGTTATGGTAAGTTCTACATTTCTCTACTGCACCAAGAAAGAAAAAAGTACAATTTCATGTGAGTTTCCATGAAAAACAACTCTGTGCTGTAAAGATATCATTTCATCATGATCACTTTTATCCTGGGATTTACTTTTTAAATAACATACGAAAAGGATTCCACTCGTAGCTGTACACCTCCTATAAACACTTTATATAAACAATCAACAGGCTTTGGGCTATTTACAGAAGGAGCATGCATTACCAATAAAATTAAAGACACTGTTTCTATAGCTCATATTTCACAATTTCTTTGTGCTTTTCTGAATCGGTGAAAATTCACGAGTATGAAGCAAAGAGAAAAAATTCAATCCCTTAGTTGGAGACTGAATAGATTAAAAAATTAAGTAGGACAGGTTACTGAGGCAGCAGGCATCAATGTAAAGGCACATAGGAGTACACTGTAAGATATACTTCTTTTTCAGAAAGATTTTTCCATTGCAGTAACTATTTTCCTTAAGCTACAAGTTGAATTACGATTAATTTCTGAATTCACGCTCAGAGCTAAAAGAATTACACCAACCATTCCCAATGGTCAGGGATATCCCAACTTTCTAACTTTAATAAATAACAACACTTCAAAGTATTTAATCAGGATGTTGTCTCCAGAAGCAATCAAAGCGCTTATGTTTCTTAAGGAAAATTACTCCCAGCTGCAAAATTTTGAAAAGAGATGAAAAGGTAGTGAATTCAGATTATGACTTCGGGTTCCTGAAGTTTTCAGAAGGTGAGTTTCTCAGCTCCTTACTGCTGTGTAATGATGATTTCACGCATTCATTTAAAGATTGTCTAATTTCTTGCAAGGTTAACTTTAGAACTAAGTAATCAAGAAATCTCAGATGTTTCAAGTAAGCAGGTTATAATGGAAATGTGTGGTTTAGCCTCACCCAGAGTAAACTGATATTAAAAAAATAAATAAAAATAAATAAATAGTATGTCTGTCATGAGGGGGGGAAAAAACCTCGCAAGGAAGTTAAGAACTGTCTGATATTACAAGCTGACCACATAAGCTTCTCTATGAAAGAAAGAGAATGCAGAGGGTCTACAGAGGGTCTACAATTAAAGTCTAGCAACTCTTAGGTTTTACTGGCTAGGGATGGGAAATAAATTTCCTCTTCCTTAAAAAGAGCTGACTTCTTTACCCTGATGCGAGCCGTCTTTCATCCAAGTTACCAATATACATCTCCCTGTTCCCGTGAGGCTGATGGTAGAGGGACCACAGGACACAAGAATGGCCGTGGTCTCCTCTGGGAGGAAACGCGGCGTATGCTCAGCAGCGCAGTCGGGGTGGGGTTGACTCCAGGGGTTAGCGGGTGGTCAGGGGCACGCGTTTGCTCTGTAGGAGGCTGTGGGAATTTAAGCTGACACAAATATTCCGCACTTGTGGCTTCGTTTCTCAAGGATGCGAGGAGGGTCTTCAGCAGCTGCACAGGTACCTCTTGGGGCCCTCAAAACTTCCAGGGATTTGTACAGAAGGGGCGGTGAGGCCGAAGCCACCATCATCTCAGAAAACTGTTACATCCGAGCTATCTGCCTCAATGGCAAATCTTTACCTAACGTGGTTTAAAATAACTGAACTAAAACCCCCTAGTTTTTAAAGTTTATATAATGGAGATGACAACTGACCCAGCACCACAGAGTACAATTATAATTAACAGGAGACTTTTCTGAAACATGTCTGTGGTGCCTTTGGGAGCAATGTAGGTCACAGCATCAATTAAAAGCAGAACCACCTCTTCATTGCCTCTGTAACACTTAACCCCAAATCATTTTGTTGCTGTAAATTAAACAACCCACATTGCATTACATCACAGGAGTGAAAAAATCAAGAATAACTAGTTTGAAAACTCATTTCAAGCTCCAGCACTCACGTTACCCTGTATGACATGCAAGCAATACAGAATACTGATGTTACCACTAGTTTCCTCAGCTTTGTTGAGCAAAACTGCTGTCTGTATATTCAGTTTTCTTTTACATTATCTGGATATTAATATTAGACCTCTGCAGGAAAGTATGAGAGAATTACTTAATTGAGGATTAAAATCAGCAGTCACCTTCGCTGCCGATTGCAGGGGAGATGTAAGATTGTCTAAGACTCTAGGGTTCAGTTTTGGTAACTGGAAGGTCTAGTGAACACTCTTCTACACAGGAAAGCGGAATGTAGAAATAAATAACTTCAGATAAAATGTGTCTGCAGGGGCCATTACAGACAGTTTACCTAATTACTTTTCTAGTATTATAAGAAATATCAATGATGACTGTTAATAGAAGCCACCCCAACAATTTAAAGACTTTCACTTTGAAAGAGTTGCCTGCAAATAGTGTGTCTTTTTAATACCAACAAATTCCTGTTTCTTAACAATAATTTTCAGCAGCATTCAAACCAGAAGAAAGATCTTTGGTAACAAAGCCTCTCAAACTTTGTCCACCTTTGTAAGTGTTTGTTCATCTAGAAATAGTGGGCAATATCCTGGATTCATTAAGTCTTTTGAAGTTTAATCATTTGCTTGAACGGGAAGGGAAGCAAATTCTTTTGCTCAGTTTGTGAGGTTGGAGGGTCAACTACACAGCAGGG
Organism: Phoenicopterus ruber ruber; assembly: GCA_009819775.1. Lineage (NCBI taxonomy): Eukaryota > Metazoa > Chordata > Aves > Phoenicopteriformes > Phoenicopteridae > Phoenicopterus > Phoenicopterus ruber. The sequence goes on from CM020215.1 coordinate 213,254,992, forward strand.
GTAAGCTGGGCTGCCTGAGCGGTACCTGACAAAGGCCACGAGAGAGACCACAAGGGACCATCATCTGACACCGTAAGGAAAGGGGAAATAAATTTATAAAGTGCATCTCCAACTCTTCTACGGCTCATGAGTAATCATAAATAATGAAAAGGTACTGCAGGCAAAATTAGACCTCCTGATACCCAGGCAATATTTTCAGCACAAAAATTCTGCACAGAGAAATGAGTGAGCTGATAATTCTATAGGGGTATATAGGCAAGAGCAAAGACTCATTTCTGAAAACTTAGCAGGGGAAAAGGCTAAATAGCTGTGTTAGTTAAGAAATATGTCCCTGAGTACACAAAGGAAGTGGATGTGTACATCAGAGAAATTCCACTTTAATACGATCAGGTTTTGAGACTCAAACTCTGCCTCTGTTCTCTACTACGCTTTTCACATTACAATAAGGAGTACAGGAGCTCAGTTCCCCTTTTCCCATTTGAAAAGTAAAGGTTACGCAAAGAATGTTAACTTCTGATTAACCCTATATCCGTCGCTGTAACATCTCAGTGTCAGTGTTAAGGACTGGAATTCCACTGGTGAAGGCTTTCAGCAAATCCAGACCTTAAAAATGGAGTGGCCGAGCTTCAGAGAGTTTATAATCTGAGTGTAAAACAAGAGACAAGAGACGTAAACCGTTGCTCAACAGTTCTCTGCAGGATTTGACTAAAGTCTTAGACCTAGCTATTGAATTTTGTTTAGACATTAAGACGTTTTACCGGTGAATGGAACAAAAAGCACAAAGATGTTCTTATTGGAAAACTTCACAATTGAGCAATGGGCCCTTCCATCCTTGCGTAACCGGAGAGGAGAGACACTTCTCCCAGTGAGCGGCACAGGGTAAGTAGGATGGGAATAAGCGAAGGTAGTTCATTTTAGGTGCAAGTCAAAGCAGGGAGCTAGAAAAGAAATGCTATAATGGGGTCTAGTGGGGGTTCAAAACAAAGCTAATTTTATTATACTTTCTCTAGGGATTGATCAGTGCACCTATAGACTTGTAGACTAGGAGGCTTCAGTTTCTTTTTACCTCTAAATGTTCTAGAATGTTATTGTATGAGAACATATCGTTCACTGCTCTGAGAATATGCGTAATGGTTGTACACTAATGAATTAGTTATATGTAAAACAGATAGAAAACGTCTAGAGACTCTTCAGGCAGTATGATGCTTCTCAAAGCACTTTTCAAAAGAAAGGAAAATATTATCTCTCTTTTACAAATAAGAAAACAAAGGCAAAGAGAATGAAGCGAGCTGCCCAGGATGACTCAAGAGACTAGTTGCAAAGCCAGGAAATGAAATAACATATCTTAAGTCTAGAACCTCATTTTAAGGACCACCTGATCTTCAACCAGTTATACAAAATACCACTGAGATGTAAACGGTGGACAGTCACACAGCACTGAAACAACATCAAACCCTCTCAACCCAATCTTGTTGTTTTAATCAAAATTTAGCTACTCTAGATTAAAAATCAATGAAGGAAAATTAATTGAGAAATCAATGATCTTGGAAGGATTCAGATTTCATCCTCCACACGTGTAGGCCAGGAGATGGCTGTACTGAGGCTTTTTCTATTATCTGGTGTAGTATGGAGTTCAAAAAAGAAAAAAGAAAAACACTGTATCTCCAACAAAAGCACAACAAAATGAACCTGAGGACCTCACAACATATTGTGACTCTTTTTTCCCTGGAACATTAATAACAGAAGTGTGAATGACAAAGAATACAGGTGTCACTTATTTTTTGTGAGAAGCCTCTTCAGGTAAGTGGCCGACAGCAGAATTTCAAAAGGCAGCCGTACGTAGCTTGCCTTCTAGCTTCTACATAGAGCCTGATTGATTCATGGTTGCATTAAAATGCAAGCTGCAAATCTCAGGCCAAGGAAAGCGTAAAACGCAAAAAGCAGTGCCAGCCTCCGTTCATCCATGGGAAGGAAGTAAAAGGCAGTAAATGCTCTCATTAGACCAAGTAATACGGCTCCACATTTCTTCGTTTGAACTAGCGGCTGGGGAAGAAGGGGATAAACTGCACTATTTATATGTTGAATCTCCCTCAACTATATCACCTAATCCCACATTCCTGCGTTGAAGAAGTTGTTGCTGACTCTGCTGGAGCAAAGAACAGGCCCCCAAAAGACTCAGGGTAAGGCAGAAAGTGTCACTGGATCGTTGAGGTTAGCCTACCGCACCGCCGCGCACAACACCGACCACAGTAACTTGTCTTAACCGAAAGTGTGTGTATCTGTTTCAGAAAAGCATCTCATCTGGAAAACACAATGAGATTGAGACCTACCACTTCCCTTGATAGTTTGTCCTGTATTCTCACTGCTAAAACCGCCTGCCCAGCGTTTGTTTGCTTTCAGCCTGGTCCGTATTCTGCTTTTCTCTGCTACTCTGAAGAATCCTCTTCTTCCCAGTCTCCCCGCAGGAATACACTGTCATGAACTCACGCCTCTCTCTGGAAGAACTTTTCTCCACTCTAGTCTCTTTTCTCTCTCTTTATATATATTTAATATCTTTTAAAAGTATAGACTCCAAAACTTGACACGGTATTTCCATAACCTCACTGTTCCACACACAAATAAAACCACCTCCTTATTCTTAACTTTTAGTCTTTTTCTTTACCATTCAAAGTTCATTGTACAAGCCCTGCTGAGTTGTCTGTTCTTTCCTCTGGAACATCCTCAGTGTCGCTTAATTCCACCGTGGGGGTCCCCTCTGTGTACGTATGCCTGGAATTATTTCCACTGTGGGGATCCCCTCTGTGTACGTATGCCTGGCATTGTTTCCTTTCCTCTGGCTGTGTAATACTTCTCTTCTAGGTAATAATAATTTTGGGTGGCCTCTGTTTAACCAGGCTGGACTGTAACCGGATTGCTCTGACTACTGTGTCCTCTTTTTTCCTACTTTTCCATCTTCGCATCATCTGCAAATTTCACCACCCAAGAATTCATGCTGCCTTCCAAATGATTTGTGAAAATATTGAAATATGTTGTCCACATCCAATTGTAAATGGTGGAAGACTATCCCTCCAAATTTCGGTGTAAGGGTCATTTCTCATTGACTACTACTTTGAGATGTCAGTCCTTAAGGAATATTATTTTGATAAAGTATACTGTTATTTATTTATACCAGATACAATGTAAAATTAAATCAAATGCCTTACAGAAGCCTAAACAACATCTAGGACCATTCATCAAGGAAATTCACATTCTGAAATGAAGTTTATCTAACATAATTGCTTTGCTTTAAAACTATGCTGACTCTCATTAATTTATTCCTACCATTAATTTATTTTTATGCTTGCTTTCTTAGCTAAATCCTCATTAATCTTTCCAATATTTTTTCCAGGGCTGACATATAGCTAACCTGCTCTGCAGCATTATTTGAAAAAAAAACCCAAATATAAAAATAATAGCATGATACTCGCACTCCATCTCTCTAGAATTTAAAAAATATTGCAACAGATCTCTTCAGCCTCCTTTTCTAAGGCTCTTAGGTGAAAATTATCAAGTAATGAGCCTTCTGCTTTACTTATTTTATCTCTGGCAGATGTTGTTTAACATGCTTTTAAAGATTCAGTGCTGTTTGCATAGTAGGGACACTGGATCTCCTACCACCATATGGGCTTGTTAAGGAGCAAACAGCACGTCCCTCCTACTGTGTGCCACTCAGTATTGAAGAGGTACCAGAGTTTTTGTTCATCTTTGCATGAATAAATGACACGATTAATTAAACAGTGATTGACGAGCTCCATTTCTTCTGCTTTTTGGTGTTACAAAAAAGCAACAAAAATTAGTTATGTGCATCCAAATTAAACCAAGAAATAAGCTTCATTAAACCTGTCTCAGAATCTTAGGAGGCAGAAATTGAGTGTCCAGATATATACTGTAAGAGTTCTTATTCATTATACTTGCCACTGAATTCATCCTGGGTTGCCACCTTAAGCACCACATATTTTTGGCCCTTATACTTAGGAAAATTACCCAGACATCCTAAGCCATTATAAATGGATGTCCAGCTGGTAGAGAGCTGTGCAAGGGTCGCTCGGAATTGGCATCTGCCCTATTTATCCCAGTGTCTTGTTAACTCTGAAATCAAAGGATAGCAATTTGGACATCAACAATATATCACTTTAGACTACTTTTACCAGAAATAGCCCATTAGTGTGCATTATCCGGATACCTTAAACCGCCTTCTTTTCCTCCTGAGACTGCAAAGGACCCAGCTGGCAAACAACCAAAATATCAAGTTTCTCACACATCTATTATCATAATGGTAGGAGGTCATACACCGAAAACTGAGAACACAAATGCAACATAAACTAAACTGAATATTTTGATAACAGAAATTTATGGAGGTTCGTATCCTGGTGCAATAGAGTCATTGGCATTTTGTTAGATTTTGTTAGATTTGGGGTTTCTTTCAATGACAACTGCTCTATCAAAAAAGCTCTTTGATTAAAAAAAAAAAAACAAAACACCAACAAAAGCAAAACCCAAACCCAAACAACTTCAACAACACTCTTTTCTGTCAGGCTCCTCAGGTCCGTGATAGCAGCATTATTCAACATAAATATACTTAGTCTTCCTGTCCTATATCTCAGGTTGGTCCTGCCTGTTACACCTCAGAGATGATCGATTGTATCTCTGCCAGACCAACAGACAATAAAAAGAAATTTCAAAAAGATAAAGGTGAAATTTTCCTGACCACATGAGATATCTAAAGTCTAGACATTTACATCTAACTTATTTGACCATAAAGAATGTCTAGAGAATGGAGAGAGACAACCATTTTCAGGGCACGATCCACCTCCATCTAAAGGAGACATCCAAAACAGGTTGGAAGAACGGCATTCAGGAGGAGTCTCTCCATTGACTGCCATGGCAATAGCATTGACTTCCTCAAATGTCAAAAGTCATGTGAAGCCAAATTGTTTTCCTAATAGCCCAAATTGTTTTCAGTTTGACCAGTACATAGCTGGGGCTTCTTAGATGCCACAGCATCTTGGCAATTATTGAAGCATTCACGCAATTTTTTTTTTTTTAACTCAAAACAGGTGCTTTGGAGTCTAGGGGAGCATTGGTGAGAAAAATCGGCAAAACTATGAAGCAGCAATCCAGAAACTGTTTCCTTTCCTCGCTTATTTCTCACAGCTAAATTCACTACTCTCACCTGTGCATTAGTCCATTCCATTTCAGGAAAAGGTCCCAGCTGAAGGCCTCTACCTGTGGGATTTTCTTCCTCTTGGCCTTTCTGGAAGTACATAGAGACATCTACTCAGGACACGTTCCAAACTCAGATTTTTCATCGTGTTTGCATATGTTTTTGCTTCCCAGGTTGTTTTTGGAGGGGCTGGGGGCTCATTTTTGCTGTAACTGCTTTGGGAAATAATCTGGCATGCCATCTATTCCCTTCAAGCTATAAATTGGTGTTAATACCTGCTGAATTGCCCAGAGGCTTTTTAACAAAAATGAAATGGCAATATATTATATAATATTCAAAATGTGAGTGCATATTATTGATTATAAATATCTATGGAACAGCTATTTATCCTTCAAGGGAGAACAAGCAAGGGATATGTATTTTGCAAGAATTAACACTGTGCTACTACATTTCAGTTTATTTTTAGTATGTAACTTCTACCAATCTCAAGTAATTATTAGCAAATCAAGCAAAAAGCTATAAGGAATAAATAAACATTCTCTTGACAGTCCACCTCTTTCTAGCTAAAATTAGAAATAACCCTGTTGTTTCTAAATTTTAAAACCCACTCTAATTATGACTAGGAATTTGTGAAGTTTAAACAGTAGGAGACTATACATTTGCTTTTAATGAACACCAAGCTTCATTTTTTGTGAAACGGAAAATCTGCCATGAATTCAGGCTCCCACGTAGGCATGAGTCAATGCCGTGGTAGAAAACACAGGTTCTTAACAAACAACAGCAATATGGAAGAGCCCTGTCAGTAAAAGGGAGACTTGTGTTGCAAGGGTCACCGTTTTTGTTAACAGCAAAACTACCACGTCTGTAGCTATTAATCCAATAGTTTCTTTTTACAGAATGTTTAATACCTAAGGTACTGAAAAGCATTTTTACAAAGGCCATATTCATTATGATGAGTATGTAATGCTGACCCTCACCTGGCAGTATATTACTTTAGAGACTTTTTATTTCCATATTATTAAAGAATACAACTTTTTAAAAACAAAAAGGACAAAAAAAATAACACTTTTTCACTCTCACCTGCAAGATGAAGTCTTTTTTAACAGCAAGCATAAAACCACTAGGCTAACAAGTCATTCAGGGAAGTCTTGATACACCGTCGGTATAAAGAATGGCTACTAATTGTCAAAAAACTCAGGGTACAACATCTTTTAATGCTAAGTATGGTCTAAGGAAAAGGGACTTCTAGCTCCGCTTAAAAGGAATACTGCTGTCGTACAACAGTATTCGTAAGAACTGAGGCTTACACCGATGCTGTCAAACTTCAGGCATTTAGATGTGTCAGGTGGGAGCAGAGTCCTTTGAGACATGGGAGACTCCTGAGAACGGCTCAGGGCTTAAATGCACCGAGTCACTCTTCGGAGGATGCGTTCCCACCTCAGTGAAGTGGGATGAATTGAGGTCCGAATATTCAATCGAGCTCATACGGACAGGATTTTTAACATGACGAAATCTAGACTAACTTCTTTTGCATTTTAATGAGTGGCCGTGGATTCCGGTACATCAGGACCAAGCCTACCAGGGGCGACTGGGAGGCATTTAATGGACAAGGCCACGGGGGCTGATGCATTTTGACCACAGCAAGCTTCTGCGTGTATGTAGCTTAGTTTGTGGATTTGATTCTGGAGACTTTTGAAAAGAAATGTGTAGTTTCATAAACACATATAGAAGAAATGCTCGCAGAGTAAGCACTGCGCTGATGGAGGAACCATCAAATGCAAAAATACAGAGTAAGGAACATCTATGTGGAGATCATTCACTAAGGAGGAGCCAAGAGTGAGGTTCTGTGGCAAAATGGCCTTCCTTCAAAACACAAATGATTGCTCTGTATAAGGACATGGGTTATAACCATTGTGCTTTAATCATTGGTGATGGGACACCAGCAGAACTGTATCATGTTGGGGGCACTGGGTTTTAAGATAGGTACTGAAAAAGCCAAAGGAAATCGACAGGAGAGGAAAAAGAGTGATGAGGGATTCAGAAATCACAGCCTAGGAAAGACTGAAAACAGGATATCAGATGGGGACAGTGATCAGTTGTCTCCACTGAGGACAGAATCTGGAGAAATCATCCTAAATTGGCTGCTGTGAAAAAAGCCTCTGACTGCAAGGGCGCTGAAACATTGAAACAAGTCCTTTCCAGCCTGACATGCTGTGATTCCACAGCTTTCACCCATGGGAAGCTTATTCCCTAGTAATTTCAGCAATTTTAATTGGGAACCAGAGGATTAATAGCCAGCTACCAGCAAAAGGTACATTCCTCTCTGCTAATTTAAAAATAAAATAAACTATATATATATACTTGCTTTCAAAGTAAGATTGTAGGACTGGCAGTAAGTGGATATACAATGTAGAAATGTGACCCTCTTTGTATAAAAAGGCTTTTGAATAAACTCTACTCAAGGCAAGTGAGGTAGCATTATAAACAGCATTCTTCATATTGTGTGTTACAAATGTGACAACCCTAAAGGTGAGACTGAGTTTCCCAAACAGAGTTGCCTTGTGTCATTAGATGCACTAAGGTATCACTTTGTCTCCAGCTGCTGCTTCGGAAGGGTATGGGTTTCCTTCTGGCATTTCTGACAGCCACACGCACATCCCAGATCTTGCAGGACATCTAAAATAGCCCTAGATGCCTATCTTGGACACCTGAATCTCACTCCTAAAAGTCGTCTTTTTTTTTTTTTTTAAGGAGGTCTTCTAACAGACATTGTCATTGATACTAGTTATTACTGAGTATAAACATACAGTATAAATACAAAATTTGGGGGTTTATTGCATAGAAAATCTAAATCTCCTGCTCTTTACTTAAGAAAAAAGATAAGTTTCAAACTACCTTAAATGTTATGAACTACAATGACAGTTGTCTCTCCCTTGGGAGGACTCACTTTTAAAAATCCAGTCAATGTTTTACACAAGACCTAGAGACAAACAAGTTTCAGTGTCTACGTATTCCACTTTTAGAAGGGTTTAAAGATACCTGTAGTCTGGAAAGCCTTGTTAATCTGTGGCTTAAGGAATGATCAAATTAGTGGCATGGAAAAAAAAAAATAGCACATATTTACTACTGCGAAGTCCCTTGGTCCAACAAAAATTACCTTCATAGAAGAATATCATGCAGTATCATACGAGTCAGCCACACAAAGAAAACTGAGGAAAATAGTTTTCTGTTTAAAAAAAGTCTTCATAAGGTGAAGAAGATCTCATGGAAATCTCAAGGAACTACAAAGTTCCTGTTAGTCTTATGTAGAGGGCACTGAAGTACCGCGATGCCAAGTAACAGTAATAAAACACGAACATAGGGAGAAGAGACGTGTGAAGAAAATTGTGATAGTGTTTTTAAATAAAGCAATGACAAATTGTTGCACTTACAGGAACTTCAATACACTGAATAGTATCTGTGATCACAGTGCTAAGTTCAAGTCTGTTCCTTATGCCAATGGTGCAATTACTAGATGAATTCTGCAGAATTTACACATATGCACTTACTGGTCACTAAAATTGGGATTTAGCATGAGTTGATGAACTTTTGTGGCAAATAATGGCTTTTAAACTAAAAATTTCAATTATGTCAGACAATGAGGAGAAGGCAAGTTTCAATTAAAAGCTCAAAAATATATAGGAGGCTACAATTCCCTTTTAAAACGTGAGTCATTCTTCTTACCAATTTACAACAGAATAATAAACAGTTGATAGCACATTGGCGATAAGTCCAAAAATACTTTTAAAACAGGCTTGTGAATGAAATGAAAATTCAGGAGCAGCAGATGGGTTTAACTGCTGTTAAATGTGGGGTGGTTTCCAAGAACATGTTGTATGTAATAATCAATAGCCAGAGACATAAAGTTTCCCCAGTAATTTAAATCCTGAGCTTACAAGCTAAGTGAGGGCTTTCAAGCTTTGGCTCGCTGCAACATCCTTACATTTTGCCCTTGTCTAAGGCAGCAAAAATGCTTGTTACTGACAACGTGTGTCAGCAACGGGTGCAATTACAGCAGCGCTGAACACAGTTTCCCAGGCAGGCAGGTTGAACATGGGCTTTCCGAAACAAGAATAGCTCTTGGCTGTGCTTGCAGGTTAATCCCATTCAGCACCAGCGTGTTCGTTGTCAGCAGTGGATAATTACGCTAGTGTCCACAATGCCTCCGTTTGTGCGTATGTTTTACATATTAACCATGTTATGAATTGTCTCCCCTTCTAATTCTCGATCTGGATGTGGGAATTGGGATGGCGTGCTGTGTCTAGGGTTTCTGCAGTCAGGCTCTGGCTGCCTCCATGTCTCATGCCCTATCGGTTTGAAGCAAAAGCAAAGTCCCAAAGACCCAGGAAAACATTTAGCAACTTTTCTGTTTGTACTTAAACCAGTTCTGGCTTCATCTCTTAATCCACCAAAAGTGGCTTTGTCAAGTGGCAGCTCTGACTAAGTAAAAGCTTCTGCACTTGTTACCGTGTATCATTATACTTGACCGACACAAATACTTATGACATGGAATAAAACTGGAACTTATAAAGTCGTACAGTAATGCACAGAGGCACAGACAAAGAAGGGTTCAAAGAATGACAGTGAAAAGAAATCTACATTGGGATTGAAGCCCAGAAAAAAATCATTGCTTTTATCTTCTGTTAAGCCAATTGCTTCTGTAAAAACAAAGAGTTTGTGAGGAACTGTGGAAAAGAGCATTGCTGGGTCCAAAGAAGTCTCCGGAGTTCAGCACAGACCTACACTTTAATATATGTATCTGCCTGCATAGATGCATCAAGGATGATTCTGGTTAGTTAGTACGTAATATCACTATCTGCTTAATACTACCTTGGATGAGCTGGAGGGAATGGGACTAGTAAGGGAACAAGTGAAAGAAAAGAAAGGTGAGGAACCAAGTGAAAGAACTGTCTCAGACAAGACCAGAGATGTCAGATCTTCACGTGAGATAGCAAGTATATGCTTGCTCTGTTGTTAACCTATTGCTTTTCTCGGCTACTCTAGAAACTCATCCCATAAAACACCTCTTTTTCCAATTAATTATCTCCATAAAATCAAATATTGATATAACTATTGCAAAAAAACCATCTCTTTAATCCCAGCATTATACTCCATTCATGAAATGGACAAAATTAATTCAGTCTACTGGTGCTCGTGTGGCAGTCAGTGATCGCTTGGTGCCCAAGGTTCTTCTAAGAGATCTTTCTCATCCCTTGTCTGGTACTTACTGCAAGGCTCAAAACCAAGAGATTACTCCATTGTCTGGGAAACTCAGCCATTAAAGCAGCAGTCCCCAGGGCATGCCTTTCATTCCCATCCCCAAATTAACGGTCAAAGAGCAGCAGCTGTATAAGCTTACACACTTTCAGTCAAACTAAGAAGAAACCTTAGTAGAGGAGCATAATTAGTTTGGAGATTTCCAGAGCTGTTGCTTCTGCCCAATGTATCTCAACTGAAATATCCTTTCTACTGCTGTCGTATGGATGCAAACCCACTTGTTTTGGTTGCCCCCTGTTCAAGCTGCTGCCTGTGCTGGTTAGTTCAACCTGCTGCAATTCTGTAACACCACCACTCCTGTACCACCAAAAAAAGGGGGCTGAGTAACAGGCTCAAGCCTGCACCCTCACTATCCCCACTGTTAGATGTTGGTGGAAGCTCTGGCTCTGTTTTGAGTCACTCCAGCTGGCTCCTTCCACGCCAAAACTGCTCTAGAAAGGGCCAGACTTAAGTAGTGTGGACATGAGCCAGACTGTGCAAACAGACCTTCTCTTGGGCAGCGTAGGCACAGACGCTTTCTGCTGTCGGAGGGGCACAATACCATTACCTGAAGTCCAAGTGCCCAAGACGTCGATTATTTTGCAGTATCTTTTTCTTTTCCCATTTGCAAGCCTCCAGTGACTTTAGGGGTGATTTCTAGCAATGCAAATACACTTATTTTCAGATTTTTATTAATCAGAGTTATGGGTAATGACAATTTCACTTCACTGGAGAGAGACATCCTGGAATTTGAAAGTGCTGAATATGGATCACAGTTTGACTGATTTTGCAGTAGTGGTTTTCAGGGGTTTTTTACATTATTTTCACCAGCCACTTAGACAGGGAATTACGGGGAGCAGAGATTACATGATTAAACCTAACCTTTATTGAAACGTACTTAAACACCTGTTCAGTAAACTCTGGTCTGTTCTCAGATATTCCTCAGTCAGTTGAACTATCTACAACAAAAATGGATTTGATATGCATGAGCTCCTCTTTCACAGGAGCACCTTCTGATAAAGGCTAATAGCCAAGCACAAATCCATAGGTTTGTGGGATTTTTCCCCCCGAAAATGTAAACAAATAAAGGCCTTTTTTTTCCAGGGAGCTATTTTTTTCTAACAACTAACATGAGCCTCTTTTGCAGAACGTAGGTGTGTGTATCCTGCAAGACTTCAGATCGACAATACTGCTCTTCAGCTGAAGCCAATTCAATATACTTTGCACCTTCTCTTGTGGGTTGTTCACTCTAAATGACCTTCATTTTAACATATTCTGTAGCATTTTCGAGATCATCTTTCTAATGCCCAACTCCTACCTGCTCCAGGAGTTCTTCCCAAAATTGCTAATAAGGGTTAAATACAGGCCGCTGCCAAATGTAGGCATTTTCCAGCGTCTTACCTTGAATCTGCTCTGGCAGCCTCTGTGCACATCTCCTCTGAGACCAGATTGGTTATTAAATTCCAGTTATTAGGAAACAAATTTAGACTCGGGACAATTTTTTCTACTAAACCTTTGTCAAATGCATGAGAGACTGTCTACAACGAGCAGCTCTCTTCCAGGTTTCTATGGAGCTCATGAATCACACCTTTTAACAAAAAAAAGTTCTTTACCCTTGGAAAAGTGGGGATTTCCTAAGACCTTTTGGCAATTCATTTGTGGTCAATATTAGCTTAGATTGGTTCATGAGAAATTGGGGCATAAGATATTTGCACCCACAATCTAAAGCCTTCTGTATTACATCAAACTGTTCCGGCTTTATCACCTGTAATGCTGAAGCTATTTCCAAGCGCCACAGAGTGGAATAAGAGGATTGAAAGAAACTCAGTATTTCATTTATGAAGATCATAAATTAAATAAGATCCTCTAATTCTTTCAGCTTCTCAAACTCTATAGTAAGATTACAACATTAATTTCCCTGTGTTGCTCTCCCCTCAAAGAAACCATGTGTGTTGAGGATACAGGTGTCGATATGGATCAATGGTATAATCTACCAGTAGCCCCAAAAAGCAAGTAATTTAACATATCACAGGACTTAGTTCAGCTTTGAGCCAGCGGCATACTGTTTTCCAGAGAGCTTCTGGTCATGGCTTTCTGACCTTTCTAGGTCCTACTGCTTGTGAGGATATCACAGATGTGCTTCCCAGTGAAACGTTTTGGTTGTCCAGCACGACTCAAACGGCAATAGAAGGAAAGAGTATCTTCCAGGGATGGAAAAAGCATAAATGTACTGTTTTTCTAAGGTGTCATCTGCTGGTGCATCAGGCTCGTAACACCTGGTATAAATTTTCTCCAAATCATCATTCCCCCTTTTTTTTTCCTTACCAAAGCTAATACTTGTACTTGCTCTGCCAGGCCTTAGGGTAAGGGACATTTACCCAAATGCAGGAATTGGAGATTGGTCATTCTTCCTCATCTCTTCTGATGCCTCTGGAGACTATAATCGTGCTCATCTGCTGAGATGAGGGTAGTTTATGCCATTTTACTACCAGAAAGACCTGTCTGGCCTTCAGCTGCCACTGGAGAAAGGCACAGCTTTGCTACGAGTGTGGTGCCATACCTACCACAGGCACACTGGGGGATGTCTCAGATGCCCAACGACATTTAAAATGTTGCTAAATGCCTGTGTTTTAGCAGGTTTATTGCTTCTGGAGAATATTTTTCCAATCTCCACTCTACTTCCTTCATTTTTAGGAATGCAGCTTCCTGATGAGGGAAAGGAGCTCCCATATTTTGCACTAGTAAAAGAAGTCTCTCTCCCCGTTTTTGTGCATGCTGGTGTGGCTATGGTTTTTTAATGGGAATAGGTGAAGCACTTAACTCTTTTACTATCAATAGTAAATTTACTGTCCAGTATCCAAGCCTGTACTTTTCTAACAATGAAAACAACTGTTTCTGCCGAAAGAATGGTGAGTATGCCATGTCCAACTTCATAAACGTCCCATTTACTTCCAGTTCAACAGTGTATTTATCTCCTAATGAACTGCTGCTCATTGCTCCTATGAGGATTCATCTGAGCAAAACCCGCTGTTGGCTCTTGCCAACTTTTGCAAAGCAAAGTAATCCATCCTCCTTCTCACATCTTTCCTTTTGTGACACCCAGTGGGTTGGCTTCTGTTAACTGACTCTGCTTCTGGAGCTCCACACGCTTTTTGCTGCAGTCAGAGTTGTGATGCCGTACACTTAGCTCTTTTCTCTTACAATGTTGAGGTTCTCAATCAGGATATAATTGTCCACCCATTACCCTGAGTCTGGACTTGGTCCCTTCTTTTCTTTGTCAGGTCCTTACATCTTTCCTTTTAGGACTCCCTGTGACATTCCTGAGTTTTGTTTACCCCCCCCCATCACAAGAGCTGTGTTGGGATGTGACTTGGGCATACTCAATCCCTCCTCCGCTGTTTTCTGCTACAGGACAGCTAAGCAGGCTTGACGTGCTCTTGGAAGAGCTCCAGCTGAATGACTGGGAGAAAACAAACACAGGGTGTAATACAGAATATAGAGTCAGCACGTGTTCACGGTTCACGCCAAGGATCGGCAGTGTGGAGACCACGCTTACGTCTCAACGCACATGTAACCAACACGATCTCTCATCGGCGACTCAACCCCCCAGCAATACCAAATGGCTCTTTACTCACAGAATTTCCTCAACCTTTTGCATCTCTGATTAAAACCACTATTGATATTTCATGCTTATGGGGTAGAGAGCTTTCCTCATCCTTCTGTATTTCAGTTTTACAGTCTTTTTGGCTGAGGCAACAAAATCTATCAAACACATCAAGGATTTCAAACTAGTGATTGTAAGAAAAGCAGCTGCCCTTCGCTGGCATTCGCTGCTTGCAAAAATGGAGTGGTGTTGCTTTCATTGTCCTCCACCTTCCGGGAGAATTTCAGCCCTGGCGAGGCTGGCTTTGAAGTGTTTCACTCTCCTCCTCTGTGTATTTTCTCTGCTGCTTTTAACTCCTTCCATGAATGGTGCTCAGCAATCCCTTAGTTCTGGCAGCACTTGCAAGAGGTTTCCTTTAGACTATGCCTGGTTTCAGCTGATGTCACCTCCCATGACCCAGAGACCGTGTCCTACTGACACGAACACACTGGTTATCTCGGAGAGGACTAATCTAAACGAGGTCTGTCATGAGACTTATTTCAAATATATCCTACCTGATTTTAAAGTTTAATTTCAAACCTGTCTTTCTAACAAAACACTGCAAATGTTACTACAAACTCAAGAAAACTAATTATGATGAAAGACTTTTCATCATAAAGTTGGGGAATATAACTATGCTGTACTTTTGAGTGCCTTCAGGGGCATAAATATAGATTTTAGCTTTTGTGCTACTTCCAAATAAATAAAATATACCAATTCAGAAATACGTTGGCAGGAAATCTTTATGCTGTTTAATTTTAGCAGGATGCTACGTATTAGACTTTGACCTCATGACTCACAGGAAAAAATGTGTATTTAAAGAACAGAAATAATTGCTCTGCCTCAGTAGGTCCAGCTTTCCTATATTTAAAGAAGAGTCACTGTTCAAAGACATTCCTAAATTTAATAATTCTAACATTTAATCCCCCCAATGAAAACACAATAGAATTTTTATGAAGTTCCTTTCTTAATATTTCTCAATTCTCTTTAGATGAATTCTCGGTGAGCTAATAATTATCTCCTTTATATACTCACAGGTCTTTCTTAAATATGGTGAACTCTTACTTCTTCTGTCTTTAGGTTTATATCTTTGGTATTTTAGAAGCCTGCAAATCTTCGTATTATTCTGTGAGTCTGCTCAGAATATACTTATACATACATTATGCTTATGTTATGTATATATAATGTTATCTCTATTGACTTTATACAACAGCTCAGCAAGAACATGGTCATATTTAGTAGATGCAGGGATGTGTATTTATTTCTATAGGAAAAATTATACCCCCTCAGTTCTTCCTCTAAAGTATTAATCCTCTTTCTGAGCCACTACCCTGAAGAATTATGTCACTGAAAATAGAGTTACAGGGCAACCACAGGAAAAAAAAAAAGAAGCTGTAGTTGGGAAAAGTACTTTACATAATACTTGTAAAGCTCACTGCCACGAACACGCCATTCACTGAATCTCATGACAGTAATAAAAATGAATAGTACCCTTTAACGTCTTCACCATCTAGACGCATTTCACACGAGTATAATATGCGGGTTTTCCACAAAACTTTCCCTTATTCACTCCGCCTCCACAAAACCACTCCAATCCCTTACAGCTGTCAGTCTCTCCCCACTAAACACCTCCCCCCGACCATCAGTCCCCTTGCTCCGCGCAGACCTTCGTTTGTGAGAGACACTTTCTCGTGGCCGACGTGCACATTTTGGAAAAACTGCGCATGGGCGAGGCGGGGACGGAGACGCGGCGGTTAAGGGAGCGTGGCACGGGAACGCCTGCTGGAAACGCCGCTCCCTCCGGGGACACCGCAGGACTGGAGATACCTCTGCGACGTCACCAGGCCGCTGCCTCCTCCATAATCCTCGATGGATAGGCAAATGATGCCTAACCTTTTTTAAAAAAACTTTAAGGGTGAAATTAGCTCTGCAGTATTAAGTGCTACCATCAAAGTGCAACGTGTAATCGGATGTTTCATACTAGTGAGTTCATCTGAAAAAAATGGGGGACAATTTTGTCTTACTGGCGCATGGGATTCATGACTGCAGGGTGTCTGTCACAACTGTAGCCGAATTTGAAAAATGATAGATCAGATTTATGACAAGATATGGATTGTTCAGGCATTATGTTTTAGCACGAATACTTATCAGACTGGACAGAAATGCAAAATCTCCTCTATATTGCAACACTTGGCTAGAGAAATAGCAGAAATAAATCACTTTTAAAGATGAGATTTCTGGTCTGATTAACATCTTCCTGATCAGTAAGTCCTAAATCACTCTGCCTGTGATAAATGAATGATCCTATTTTACACAAACACGCACACACATCCACTGCACACAGGAGACAGAGCTAAGGTTGCCATGGGAACTTTACCTCCAGATTTTTTGATTTTTGTGTAATTAAAATAACACAAGTCTAATGTTTCTATAATTTAGTTTTAGTCTGTAATTAATTGTGTTCACGTTTTCTTTAGGCAGGAACTCAGTTTATCTGATGGGTACACCCCAATGCGATAACTTTATTCAACATTTCCAAAACTTGGTTTTCTAAGCAGGGGGTATTTTAAACTGAAGTCGCTGTGTAGGAATGACTATGGGAGAGTATAGAAATAGCTGCGTCAGTGTTAAACCAGGTGGTTCAGCTGCCACTAAGGTAACCTCAATGGCAGCGCTGAACTCAGCACAAGCTGTGTGGTTGCACTGCAGGCTGTGCCAGGTTTTGGCATAGACTGACGCTGAGGGATGGAAAAAGCAGAACAATTCCGGGACCTGCTTCCTCCCCTCCACCAGCAGCCGTTGCCCCACGCGCATTTAATCCTCCATGAGGAGAACCAGCAGTCCCCAGCCTTGGTCATCAGGGCTGTCGTCCACTCAGTCTTTCTTGGTTCATCCCTTTCCTTCTCCTGTGCTCTTTCAGTCCAAGTCCCAACTCTGTCTGGATGTTCAGAAAACTGGAGTTAGCTGTGAGTGTAGGAATACTCGCAGGCTCCTCACTCTAAACTTAGGCTCCAGGTTTTTAGAAGAGGTGACCTACAAACCTCATTGATGTTAACAATTGAACGTATGCAGCAAATAGCCTTCCTCAACAAGTCTTCCCTCCAGATGAGGCATTTTGTGTCTTACAGAAGTTGCATGGTGTCCTGGTTTAGGCCAGGATGGAGATAATTCTCTTTCCAGTAGCTACTGTGTTTTGGATTTAGTGTGGGATTTGGCATGTGAAGAATGTTGCTAATACACTGATGTTATTAGTTGTTGCTACGAGATCAAGGATGTCTTCCAGCTTCCCAGGTTTTGCCAATGTGCAGGTGCAAAAGCATGGGAGGGGTATAGCCAGTATAGTTGACCCAAACTGGCCAAAGAGAGTATTCCATACCATAGACGGCATGCACAGTATAAGTGGGGGTCGGCTGGTGGGGCAGGTCCCTTTTTGTTCATTCAGGCCTTTTGTTCATTCGTGCTTTTGTTCGTTCGGCTGTTCCTTCCCTTGCTCTCTCTCTCTGGAACTTGCTGTTCCGAGATCGCTGCTGGGAAATATTGCTGTTCCCTGATCGCTGCTTGGGACAGGCTGTATCGGTCATCAAGCTGTCAGAAATTGTGCATTGTTTGTTTTATATATTCTATTATAGTTATATTTTGTTATTATTATCATTATTAATGTATAATATAATAATTTTTGTTTGTTTGTTTGCTGTTCTGGTGAACTCTTTTTATCTCAACTCACCAGCTTTCCTTTCTTTCCGATTCTCCTCCCCACCCCACTGGGGAGGGGGGGAGTGAGGGAGAGGCTGAGCGGTATTGGGTGACCAGCCGGGGTTAAACCACGACTCATGAAGATACCAGAAAAGAAGAATGGTCGTTGGAGTCATCTGTCTTTTCAGTAAAGGGAAACGCAATCTTTTGTGCTATCACTCTCTAGGACAAGACATATAACATTAAAAAAAGCAGCAGCTTTTCCTCCACGTTTGACCATGTTGCTTCCTCTAGAGACTTGGACCTTGCCATAGGTTGTATGCAAAACAGAGGATACTCGCACTGTGCAAACGTTATTGATCTAATTGCAGTAAGAGTGCCACTGCTGACCCCAAGAGCATTAGCTTCACAGCCTGCAGTTGATATACACGTACAGATCCTGCTGTCGGTGCTGCAGACATGGAGAATGCGCTTTCTGAAGAGCCAGCCGGTTTTTCAAGGAGAAAGGAACTGAGAAAAAACCAAGTCTTTGGCATTGTAATGAAATGAGACCCTACCATACAGGTCTGTATTGAGGAAGGAGTTTAGTTAAAATATTCAGTGTAAGTCTCCTCCCTAAAGGAATAGCACTTAATACATGTTAAAATATAATTGTATAATTGGAACTCAAGTGTTTGGGTTATGTAAAAGGTGCTGTAGGCGTATCAGCTTAGACAGCGGTAATTAGATCTTGTATATTAACATTTTTCCCTTAAAGGGATCATCAGCGATATTTTTAGTAGTGAGGATGCTTAAGCCTAGGAACTTGGGTGAAAAAGGTGCTGTTTGGACCTCCTCGTTCAGCTCTGCGTTTGCTTTGTACCTGCCTCTGTCACTGATTCTGTAAGACTCTCTTTGCGGTAGGTTGCCTGCTTAGTGCAACCCCGGCCGGGTGCCCACACAACGGCAACACTGCTGCTGCTTTTGGTGACATCAGCATAAAACTGAATCGCCTGCAAGCATCAATCATGGTGCTGAAAATAGGGCTAGATAGTAGCATTAAATAATACAATACTTGGCATGCATATATAGTAACAGGTCATATGCTGAAGCCACAAAAGAAGTCTGTGGCAGGGTCAGGAATAGAAGAAATCAGAGCTTTAAACTCTCCTTGAGGCAAGAGTTAACATTTTATGCGAAAAGAGTAAACAGCCACACATCACTGCTTAGCTCAGTCAGTTCGGAGGATACAATAAAAACAAACATGATTTTACTCACAGTAAGTCGAATGACAATCAATGGCTCTACAGCTTTTGAGTATCCAATTGAAGCCCTTGAAGAATCAAGTGGATGTATGGAAGGATAGGTTACTACTCCATCATAGGATGAAGATAGGAGAATGTCACTGGCTTCTTGGATTTTCAAATACTTTGCAAAGCTTTCTAGAGAAGAGGACCTGTTTATTTTGAAAACAGTACACTGAATCTCTAGAAAGTGGAACAGCAGAGCACAAATTAAAGCTGTTGTCATTTTTTTTTCTTTTTTTAAGCTAAAAGAAGAGATGTACACTTCCTCAAGCCAGGAAAACAAAACAAAGCCAAACAAAACACCCACGTACAAGGGCTACACCAGGTATTTTCTCATTTCATTACTGTTGTCTATGCTTGTCTTTTCAAATACAAGAAAAACAACCCATGGAAGAAATTCCAGGAGGAAAACTCAGACTTTAAGCTCCTCACTGAGAAGTTTGTACCAAACTTTGGAATCTCCATATCCAACAAAAATCTCAAATGAAATCAAGAGAGGGTTAATCCAAACTATAAATATTTCCCTAATTTCATATTTCTTCCTCCACGCAATGCCCACTGAAGACGTCCCTATCTCTACTCTACTCATACAAGGCTTTTTGAGGAGTTTGAGAACAGCACAGATATCTTGTTTCTAGGTAAGTCAAAGTCTCTCTTGGTAAGTGAAGGGAAATAAACTACTTTTTGGCTTTGTTCTTAAAGTCTCAAAAGATCAAGATATGTGACTTGAAAGAGCTGGATGGCCTAAACAGAGCTTTCTCTTCAATGCTCACCTGCACTGACATGAGAGGCAAGAATCATAGAATCATAGAATAGTTTGGGTTGGAAGGGACCTTCAAAGGACATCTAGTCCAAACCCAAAGAGAGAAGAAGCAAGGAACAGTCACCAAGACCCATAGGACAAGCTTTCCTGTCTTCCCTTCCTCCAACCCACCCCATGTATGTGACAAAGAGATATACAGCCCTTTTCCAGAGGCGTTCTCAGCACAGATATCAAGCAGCTCAATGGAATTTTGCCCTAAGCCTAGTGACTGGAAGTTCTCAATACACTTAATAAAGGATTTTTTAAAAGGCAGAGGTTCAGACCATAAAATCACAGCAACAATTACAGAGCTCCTCAAAAAATTCAGACCGTTTTTCACTTGTCATTTTTTCAAGGTGCATTTGTTCTAAAATGTGTTTTCTGTTATGGGTTTGCATCTGCAACTGATCTTTGCAGACAGCAGCCGAGCACAACGGTGCGTTTGGGAGCAGGGAATAGCAGCAAGTCGTTGTGTCCCTAAGGAGTCTGCACTCCTTTTAGAGGTCAAGCAGGAGCTCGGCAGCAAGCTGCTAAATGGTTGTTTGTGTAAACTCTACAGGCAAGACCAACAGGTTACCTACAGCCAAAGCAGCGAGGAAAACAGCTGTCGTCGGTAGCAAACACAGCCAGAAGGCCACCATCACCTGAAGACTGGTCATTTCCAACCACAAAGCCGCCAAGTCCTCAGATGTCTCTGCTCATATTTATGGCATTTAATGTTTAGTGATAACACATTGGAAAAAAACCCAAAACTGAAGTGCTTTGCTCTTCTTTTGGGATCTCACCTCCTAACTGGTACATATGATAGATGACTACAAGGTCTTTCTCTTTTGGGAATGGCACTGTAACTTTAAAGATCATTATATCAGCGTGTGTCAGATGTAGAATTGTTTTTCTCGCACACTGTAAGCTCAAGAATGTTATTATAAAGGGAAGAAATTAACTTCATTTTCAAAGCTTCACACACAGAAAATGTAATTTGCAGAGTAACAAGTTCAAAAACTATTCAGCTCTTTCTCGGTTTCAGCACCTTCTCTTTTGTCCTGCTACAGCTTCATTATTTTCCTATTCTTTGCAGTACACGCTAGTCTTTTTGGATGAAAAGGAACCATTCTGTATTAGTCACACCAGGAAAATGAGTTTTGGATTGCAATTGGTGAAGGAAGATTATCAGAACTTTTATTCACATGCAGAAAATAATATAATAGCTCAGGAATGCCAAAGAAATGCTGTGTTTACTCTAATTTATCACTTTTGCATGCCTTGACTTCTACTCAAAAAAAAGCCATCTAATGCACAACTACAATAGTCCTTTTTGGTAAGTTTTGTGCCAAAACTTGTTGGCCCTAAATCCAACTAAAATCCAACAGAAACCAGTGGACCACATGTAGTATTGTACTTTATACTCATTTGATGCTCTCTGGAGCATTTGTCAAGCTAATCTAAGCATGGAAGGAAAAGCAAGAGAAGACAACCTTCTGGGGCCTCACGCTCTTTAAAATGGCAGCAATATTTTCAGATCAAATAACCAAATTTCTTTACGTACCGACTCTGACTGAGGTCTGAGAACATTTTGCACGTAAGCATCTCAATAAAAAGCCCTAGCCCTAATTTCTGAAGCTAAACTACACCAAAGGATAGACGTCTTATTAAGTGCCATGCCTTGGTCTTTACATGAGTCATTTACGTGGTTTAGCCAAATCTGGAATTACTCATATGGAGGTATTTCACTACGATATGCTTTATCAGTCATACTTTGATCTCTGCATCAGCTTCTCACCATCTAACTAGGGGAATAAATTATGTAGGAAATTCAACGTGGTATCTGCTCCCTTTCTCTTTTTTGGCTTACTTTCATTTTAGTTGCTCTTAATTCAAGGAGTTAAAATCTTCTTAAAAAAGAAATGTTTTAAATACTTTGGCAGCATTTAACTTATTAGAGTTTTTGACAACGAATTGTGTTATTATTTACTGCACCATTCAAAGTCCTGTTTGACTTCTCACTCTTGCATAAGAAATTTCAGGGACATGTCAACGTGCATTTTCTATATAAGACAAACAGACCTCTGTATCACAAACATTTTTGACACTTTCAAATGCAGCTTTACAGCCTTAAACATACATTCCACTTCTCCCACCCACCCACCATCTCATCCAAGCCCTACAGTCACCAAATTTTCAGAATATAAGAGTGGGCGTATTGCTAATGTACCAGGTAAGCGCAGAGTTTAGTGACCTGTTTGTGTATGTACATATACGTGAGCGGGTACGGACACATTTCCCTATTCCTATCTGCCATTTGCTCTAGAAATGCCCTGCTAACTTCATTCTCCTTCTCAACCACATCCACTGACCCGGGTCTGACGGTGAATTTTAAGTGAGAGGCAGCAGCAGCAAGGAAAGCACGTATGCATATTTGGGAAGTAAAGCAAAGCCGAGTAGGAGATGAGGCACAGGGCTGAATAAAGGAAGCGATGTACTGCAGTCAGATCCTTAGAAGGTGCTTAATGGCCATCAAAAGCCAAGGGGGCTGGTATCTAAGTACTTTTGAGGGTCTCAACCTTAGAGTCTCACAAACTCTCCCTGAACGGTTTTACTAATGGAGAAACTGAAGCACAAAATCCTACCCCTGGAACAGCAGCCCCTGCAATCCTAATTTTATCAAAAACACTCCCAATTTTATCAAAAGGGGCTAAGTCAACTCTCTCCACATCTCCTATTGGATCAATGGAAGAACAGGGAGTAACGCTCAGAACGTTTAACCTCCTTTCCCTTGTTTTAAATGCTGGGTTATGCTTCCCAAATTTCCTTCTGGTTTAGCTGAAGGGATATTTCACCTGGCACTGCGTAAAACCCAAACCGTTTCTGCTGCAAAGCGAGGTGTACGGCTGCATGCTAAATCGCCTCTCATTTCTCCTGCTTTCAGCGAAATTTGGATGAGGTGATTTACAGAGGTCCTTTCCAATCAACATTTCTGTGATTCTCTGACTACTTTGTACACATTCTTATAATGTGAGCTGACCCTTTCTTATCCGGGCTCCTTTCTTTTGTCAATAAACTGAAGACAGTAGGAGAAAACATCAGACTGCAGAACAACTAATTCTTGTTTACTAACAGAAACTTTATTAACTCATAGAACCCGACGCTGTCCCTCCTGGTGAATACAAATAGTCAAGAAATAGCTGGTGTTTGCACACAGAATGTGGATTAGTTTGAGAGCAGCTCTGCTTCTCTGGCTCACCACACTGAACATTTTTATTCCAATTACAGGGGAAAGTAGTAGTTGCTAATGCTCTGTGAAAAGGTGCCGCAATCCAGCACCGGTAAGAGATTTATACATGGAATCTGTGCAGATTAGGCAACTGTAGGCAGCAAATTAAATGTCTGTTTTAGGAAGCCAGCTCCAGCACAAGATGCAGTAGCCTGAGGTTGAACTCTCAGCTCTGTGAGGGAGACGATGCTCCTCTGTCCCTACAGCCGTACCTGGCCTGAGGAAGCAAGCGCAAAGCTCAGCGGCCCTACAACAACAACACTTCTAATACAAAAGCTCCTTCTTCACAACCAGGTCTTGCAAAAGTTTGTCTCACAAAGTCTCGCTTCCCTCTGTCTCTGCTAGCTTCCAACACCTTTACGGGCTGCGAACTTCAAGACACTGGAAAGACATGCCCTTAATGCTGGAAAATTAAAGAGCTGCGTGCCTGGAACTCACGCGGGGGTTGATGCATATAGTAAAGAGTGCAAAACACCAGGGCTTTAAGGGAGGAGGTGCAACAGGCCCGTCCGTAATACGTACACACGCACAAAATTAGATCTGCAAGAGCATTTTCTAGGTCATCTTCTTCTCCCTCCTCTGCTCTCCCCCTCCTCCCCTGAGTTTTCTTAATTGTTCTGGGAAGGAAGACACGTTTCAAAATGTATCACCAAACTTTGTCTTATGAAAACATATTGTCCTGGTTATTTTATATCCCAGACTACTGTGTATGGAATATTAGTCCTCAGTTAACTTTGCCAATGCAAAAATGTACTATGCTTTTTTATGTTGTCAAGTGTTTAGTTCCTACCCAGCTCATTTATTATCTTACTTAAGCCAAGAACCAGAAATCCAAGTGCAAACACTAACACAGGCAAGGGAATATAATGAGTTGGAAAAGTATGCATTTTATTTAATTTATAGGTACAGTGCAAAACACTCATAGGACTGAAAAGACCTTCAGTCACAGCTCTGCGGATCGTTGTGTCCTGGATTTGATGGGACTCTACAGCGCTTTGCTTAATTTATGGTCTCCTGCAGAATCTGGGATTTAATGTGTAGTTTAAGAGAGCCGTATGGCCCTCTGAACCGGGCTGAATGTCCCTCCTAGCGATCAGCCTAACCAGAATTCCTGAACAGTCACAAATTTGTGTGATGCAGTTACTATTTGTCTCCTTGCAACAGGTTTATGTTCATCTGCTTGTCTGCTCCCTGCCTCGTGTATCACCATCCTATGACTATTTTTAAACAATCTTTGCAAAATAAAAACTCAAATAACCAGAGCTCTTGAAAGTGCTTCTCCCCTACAGCAACTTTATATAATAAATTAGATGATAGTAGCACTACTTGGACGGATGGAGATAAGAGCCTGTCAGCACTTTCTTTTCAAACCCCCTTTTCCAGGGACTTGCAATGCAACCATAACAATTTGCTACGGGCAAAAATTAGGATGTGAAAGCTCAGACCTGGAGGAAAAACTTTAAAAAAAGATGAACAATAGTATTTCAAGGTATACCTGAAATAAATACTGTGGGGAGAGGGCTGGACAGCAAAAAAGGAGGAGGAAATGCTTTGATTTTCACTAATATCATCCCATTTTCACTTATATCCTCCCCTGTCTCAGCCACACCATGGCTTTATGTTGGTCCTTAAAACCAATGACGCATTGTACTGACACTGTTCGTTTCATTTCAGTGCTGCGTACATGCGTACATGCAATGTTCGTTTCATTTCAGTGCTGCGTACATGCGTACATGCAATAATTATTAATTCTCAATACTCCTCCGAGGCAGGTATTACCAACTTGATTTTCCAGAAAGAGACGCAAGGCACAACTTGCCCCAGGCCACACCGGGAGCTCTGTGCGAGAGCCAGGAATAGAAATGTGGGGGTCCTGTTCCCTGTCCTAAATCGAGGCCACAGACCCCTCTCTGCCAGCAGCTGTTTTCTCAGTGTTTCATGGAGGTGATTATCCTGTTATGGAACTCTGTTTAATACAGACTGGGCTGTCCCTGGGATGTATAAGAATTTCAAGGCATCTCAGTGTCAGCTGACAATACCTCTCAGAAATAGTGTAAGTGCCAGGACTCCCACACTTTAACACCATACTTTACCAGGTGGTCATTATAAGCTATACCCCAGTCTTACAAGGTGGTAGACAAGCGTGCATTACTGATTTAAATGCCTTATAGGTATGCAACCTTTTAATTCACTGAATTTAAACTTCTCTCACTTGCAGGATCTGTAGTTAATAAAGTGTAAGTGGATATAGCTGAGCTGGTGGGAAGTATTTGAGGGTGGATTACTCCTATGTGCTGGACACAGGGTCTCTTGCCTTTTG
This sequence comes from Phoenicopterus ruber ruber, assembly GCA_009819775.1. Classification (NCBI taxonomy): domain Eukaryota; kingdom Metazoa; phylum Chordata; class Aves; order Phoenicopteriformes; family Phoenicopteridae; genus Phoenicopterus; species Phoenicopterus ruber. The sequence continues at coordinate 213,280,505 of CM020215.1, forward strand.
TTGAGTCCAAGGCAAGTTTCTTACAGATTTGGGCTTGGATATACCACAATATACCTGGGTATATTCCAGGGGAACTGCCTCAGGTGTGGTGGTGGTAGGTCCGGAAGAATCAAGCCTGACAGAGCTATTATGGTCTCTGCCCTATTTGTTAGTTTTTTCAAGCTCCTAGTTGTGGAATCATGACCGAGACCCTTACACAGCATCTACTGTGCTAAATACATCTGTTTCTTAGCATGATCCTTGGTTCCCAGGCCAAATGGTTGAGAGAGGCTCGTGTCCATGTTGCTACTAAAGTGGCATTTTTATTAAATGAAACTGAGGAGATGTGTTCCAGGCTTTCAAATATCATGTAAAGGCAAGGGGCAGAGGTGGGAGGCGTTTGAAGATATAGCCAAGAGCCTTGGCTGTAGGCTGCAAGTAATCTTGCCTGATGCAGTCTCATCCATGCTCCTCTTGGAAGGAGTCCCTGGAGTGAACAATCCTTCAAGCCATGCCTACGAATTGTCTTGAAAGAGCTTGGGAGCGCCCCAAAATACAGCCAAGGAACAAAAAGTAACGATTTTGCAATATGGAATATCAGGAGTCAAGCACTTGAGTATACTCATTAGCTCTCTTTTACTTAGCAATATAGGTATATCCTAAAAATTTTGCAGCTGGCCCAAGGTCCATAGTAACAGGTCTGTTTCCGTAGGGGATCAGCTCACATCTTGCAAAGAAAGGGACTCTGTATGGGTCTACATTGTCTTCTGCAGGCAGCTATGTGTTGACATAAGCTCTGTACCGCACTCGCCAGAGCTACAGAGCCTCCAGGTGATTCATTGTGTGGACTTCAGTGCTGACACCAGCTTACATCTTTCTGAAAATTCATATTTGGCGTATTCCATCCCAATTACACTGAACAGCTGTGAGCATCTCCTAAAGGAAATCTCCCCAAAACGATGTGTCAGGATTCTCAGAATCAAGGTTTCTGAAATGGCAGTTTGAGTGAAAACTGAAAAACAATTTCAGGTCCACTAAGAGCCAGATATTTTCCCAGAAAACCTGCTTTCTGGCCACTTACAACTTGGTGGGGATCCTTTGAGTAGCTAACGGGTGCAATTCCTCATTGAAGCTGGGTGAAGAGAGCCGTTTTTACCTTACAGATTCATAATGATACTCTCAATACATTCAATAGCCAAGTGACTCAAAAGAATAGCCCAAACTGCCTAAACACTTCATCAGATCATTCTGTGCCACCTCTCCTGGGAGTAGAGATCATTAACTTCTACAGGGAGTCGGAGGAATCCCCATCAGTGATTTTTCTTCCCATTCAAGTTTCCATTGCATTCAGCACAACCCCCAGCCAGGCTCTCTTGAGAAATCCTGTCCCGAATGATTATTAGTATTATATCAAATGTTTAAAGCTGAAGGAAATATAATCAGAAAAGTGAAAGTAATAAATATATATATTTTAATAATGAGAATATTTCTGACAGCTATGCTGGAAACATAAAAGTTACTTTTCAAAGATCAGGAGAACTGTTCAGTGACAGTTTTCAGTTTTATTGCTATTATCACTTAAATATATTTATATAACACTTCTTTGTCATCATTCTCTTCTATGACATCTTTTACAGTTAAGATGAATGTCTATATATAGCCTTCTCTTAGTCAATAATTAGTTTGTGAAATCAAGCAGCTCATATAACTGTGCATCAAGTCATTCCAGTATTTATATATTTCTATTTGAAAGTACCTCATTTTATGTAATTATGTATAATTTAAAGCAAAAATATATTTAAAAAATTGAGTGCCTGAGGAAACTCTGAACTTCTTCCAAATATTCAGTAACCCTTAGCTGTGTGCCTCCTGCCCTACTTTTTCCATAGGTACACTTTATTGCCATATTTCTAACCCAGTGCTTGTGAACCACGACAATCAACTCTGCTTTACTACTAGTTTAAAAAATAAACCCGTTTCCCACCATAGTTCTATGTGCAAAGGTACAATACAGGGGGTATTCATAGGGTTCTTTAGCCTCAGGTGAATTTTAAGTACTCTAAAGTGATGGAAATCAGACTCTGTCGCTGCGCTAGCGGTAAATACGCCTGTTGTGATGGCAGACGCATGCATAGCAAGCGTCGTGGCCACCCAGCCCAGCGTCCAGCCCGCAACGGCAGCTGGAAGCAGATATTCTGGCAAAATGTGGAAAAAAAGACCAGCGATTCAAATGATGTAGGGATTGAAGATCCCACCTACAACAGAAGTTTTTTTCAGGATATATACTTTTCAAAAAACCAAAATTTTATTTAAAAAGCCACTTTTAGTGTTGTTTTCTTAATTTAAACTATCCGCACATTTGTTATGGAGTGGTTTCTCAGGGAATCTCCTTCCAGTCACCCATCTTCTTCACAGCGTACAGGGAGCTCGTGGGCAGGAGAGTGGCAAAAAATGAGACGTGGTGTTCTCACACGAGGAGAAATATTTTTAACATCTGATCTTGATGCTTTTAGAAAAGTGCCTGGGCATCGCCCTCCCCGACGTTGGCCAGTGCCAGTGAGTGACAGCTAGCGAGTGAGCTCACTCCAAGCCTGAAATGATAACACTTGTTTACATTCCCTAACCAGTGACTTAACTCCTACGTGATTGAGGGGGTGGGCTCATCATTTCAGAGGATTCATGATCTAAGGTTTTTTTTTTTCTATTTTCAATCTAGCACCGGTGTTGCTTTCTCTTCTGTTTGCCTCCTCGGGACCCCTGCCCAGGCCACTACCTTCTCATCCTACCCCCGAGCTGCTATCTCTGCATTGTCCTTCTCTGTGCCTTTCCTTCAATTGCCCCACTTGGATCTTCTTGCGGCTGCCTCCTACTTCTCCGTAGGCTTCTGCCACCCTTGTGCCTCCTGTAATACTGATTTCTGCAGCACCCACCTGAGTTCAAGATAACAAACTCAGGATCACTTATGAATCACAGAATCATAGAATGGTTTGGGTTGGAAGGGACCTTTCAAGGTCACCTAGTCCAACCCCCCTGCAATGACCAGGGACATCCTCAACTAGATCAGGTTGCCCAGAGCCCCGTCCAGCCTGACCTGGAATGTTGCCAGGGATGGGGCATCTACCACCTCTCTGGGCAACCTGTGCCAGTGCTTCACCACCCTCATTGTGAAAAATTTCTTCCTTATGTCTAGTCTAAATCTCCCCTCCTTTAGTTTAAAACCATCACCCCTTGTCCTATCACAGCAGGCCCTGCTAAAAAGTTTGTCCCCATCTTTATCCCTCTTTAAGCACCGAAAAGCTGCAATAAGGTCTGCCAGGAGCCTCCTTTTCTCCAGGCTAAACAACCCCGAGTTGCAGTCTGCTCACCTCTGATACTGGAGTACTTCACCACTGCAATGCGCCTCGATGGCTGGGAACAAGAAGTTTTGAAGAGTAGGATCTACTTTATAAACTTTTCAATACTGGAAGAAGTTCCTGGCAGAGTTCCACAGCCTTATAACTTGCTACTTTGGCCTCAGAAAACTTCGGTCTGGTGGCCTTTGAGTACAATGTATAGTTCATCTTTTCCCACATGTATTGCTGATGGGTGGGAACTGCTGAGGAGAGCTTGTACTTGTTCTTAAGCCAAAAGTGTTAAAGTGTAGGGTGTTAGGCAATGCCTAACAGAAAAAAAGATACAGTCGGCTGAAATTGCTTGGGCTTACACCCCATGTCTAGCTCGTATAGATCCTATGCCAGAGAAGAAACCTCTCCCTGCCTTGAGCGCTGTACACTAATGCACAAATCCTCTGTGACACAACTGATCATACTCAGAGCCTCTTGCCAGTGGCAATCCTGCACCGCTTCTGCCGCTCCTTCTATTGCTGAGCTTTTTTATTTTAACACCGCAGTGGCCTAACAAGAATAATACGTGGAAGCAGGTTTCTCCGTGCCACTGTCAAAGGTTGTGCCTAGCAAGTGGCGGTAACGTCCCAGCTGACTTCCTCTGCTGATCGTCTGTGAATAGGCAGTAAACTCCTTCAGAGAGTTCTGGAACCCTATACAATATATCAGTCTCTATAGATGGATCACAGAAGTCAGAATGACCATGAGTATATTGTATTTTTACATCTGTCTGGTCCTGGCCCCCAAAAAAACCAAACTGAAATATCTCAGTGGAGTCAGAGGTTATGTCCACATCAGCAAGCAGCAGGAATGGATCCACAGAATGAAGGGCTGGTAAGAAGGACTCAACTGCAACATTACACATATGTTTTATGTTTTACTTTGAAATAGTGCTAATCTATTTTTATAAACTGAATACCCGTAAGATTTTGCAGAGTTCTTGATGTGTTCCTGGAGTGCATCTTTCTGCTTAGTTTCATCAAAAAGGCATCCCGTTTGCACACTCCAAGCCTACTCTGTAATGCAAAACGAAGCTGGACACATGGGTAGGGCTGGGATATTAATTTCAAAACCTTATTTATAATTAGAATGAATATTCTATCTAGTTGCATCCAGAAACCATCTCAGACCGTCCCATGAAAAGTAAAATCCCACTTGAGTCCACGGAGATGCGTCAAGAAGCTGAGGCACGCGAGGCTTTGAGCATGTGTACGACACCTAGTTGGAGAAGTATTTTCCTCTCATCTCAAATTACTGTTTCTTACAATAACCAAGTCTGGACTATGACAACACAGAGACTATTCTCAATCAAGGACTGAGTGACATACCAGAGTTTGTTCAAGAGACTAATAGTGCCAGTACAGAAAACTAGTAGTTTTCTAGCAGTTTGATCATGATAAAAATAATAAATATGAATGTAAAGTCATTCAGTAATCCCCCCTACTATTTGTTTTAATAATAAAACCTTCTGTATTGCAACAGTTTTGCAAAGCATAGAAGTTTTGGCAGCTGAAGAAACAAGTGGTTTTACTTTCATGCTCACCTTGGAGAGTGAAATAGGTCACTATTTGGCTATTTCAGCTAAAATAGAGAAATAGTAGGAAAAAAATACCAAAATCAGCTATTGTGCTGGAGGACTGGTTGTGATAAATGTGCGAGGAGGACAGAAAGGAGACAGAAGAGAGGGAGGTATACCTTATCCCTTAAAAAAAACCCCAAAACCCACAACTTTTTAATTATGCTAGGACAGATATAAAAATAAACCTAAATCAAAAGCAAAATAGGATTTATCAAAATACCTGGTCAAGGTCAACAAACAGGGAAGTCACTCATCTTTCAATAGAATCTCCTCAGTATCTACTTTCAATATATAGAGGTAAAGGCGATAAGACAGAAAACACTTCCATGTGAGGGTCAGAATCGCGGCTGAAATGTAATTTAAGAAATATCTCAGTCAATCTGAAATCCCTTCCTGGCACTGCTAATACGAGCAAAATGAACAGGATATTAAGAGTTGGGAGATAACTCTTCTGCAGTACTGAACAAACTGTTACAGGGCCCAACTCAGCAAAGTGAGTAAGCACAGACTGGCATTTAAGCATGCGTTGAAGTCTCACCATCTTCAGTGAGAATCTGATATATGCTTGGGCACTCCTCGCGATGGAGATCTGTGAATGCAGGTCTATCATCTTACACACAGGTCTGTCTTACACACAAGTCGTCCTTTAATCCACAGACACAAATCTGTCCAGTAGCTGTGGAGCAGCTCTGGGCCTCAGGGGTAATACACTTGTGTCCCAGCCCTGCAAGATTATGAACGAGACAGTTCTGCAAAACACCTCCTGGCACCTGAGGGCCATATTTACAAACCTGCTTATCCCCCTTCTGCTTCGGCTCTGCACCGCGGTGATGGAAACACCAGCACTTCCCCACCAGAAATGGGAGAAGCGTTTGCATATGTTAAAGTGGGTTGCAATAGTGGCAATTCAGGTAGACACTACCCCGCCTTTCAAATTAAACTGCTCTGAATTCTTTGCAATTTCAAGGTCAAGGATCATAACACTGGGCATCATTGAAAGTAAAGGTCCAGGACAAGGTCAATATCAAAGTCTAGGAAATCAAGTTGAAAAGGAAAGCTTCCCGCAGGCGCAGTTAAGACTCCTCCACTGCCTTCTTTGCAACATATGGTGTAGTAAGACATGCACACCCTCTTCCTGCCCCCCCAAACTAACTCCCTGGCACCACCTGTTAGGAGTGAGCAGACTGTAAAATTATTGCACTGGGAACAGATAAAAATGGGTGTGATGGTTCTGATGTGGTGCATTTCTCTCACTCGCTTCTGTGGCCCTAGGAAAAGACGACTGTATTTGGCACAAAATTAAAAGTAAAAACTGTAAATCAAGAGTGTGAGCAATATTTCATTCCTGTAACTTGTGCTGTCCTTTTGAAAGGAGCTAGTTAATAACCTGACCTGGTTATTTCATCACTTGGAGATATTTGCTTGAACTTTGAATTCTTTTGTTGCTTATTCCACCATCTATATTTTAAAACTCTCCTTCTATTCTGAGGACCTATTTTCTCCTCTGCCACCCAGAATATAGAGAGTCATTCCAGTATATTACTCTCCTTCCTGAGTTCAAGAACCACGTGATTGTAGAAGTCATAATATTATGAGCATGCTTAGATCCATGATTTCATGTCACGTAACTAAAAGATTTCCTAAAAAGAAACATCCTTACTTCTTGTTCAAACTTCTTTGCTTGTTAACAATGGATCTGCACCCATAAATCTAGAAATATAACCCTATGTGTCCAAGGCGAAAAGTTATGTATTTTGATACGGGCTGCAGAACAAAAGGAAATGAGAAAAAGATATTTGAAGTGAGGTGATACACTGGTATGTATAGAGAATATCTCATGTTTGCTTGATGGTGATATCAAAGGGTACTAATCTGACATGTGTTGAACCAACCGAAGATAACACAGTTCACTCCTGCTCCTTCTCATCTTTCTGAAAATGATCACTATCCCCCACATCCACTTTTCATTTGAGAATTAATTCCTACACCACCACAAGAAGATAAAACATTGACTGTGACTAACTTAATGAGCCTGAAGCGCTGAAGAAAGAAGAGGGGGAAAAAAGTTTGAAATTTATGATTTTTATTCTCTTGCTTCTTCCTAACAGGATCTGAAAATCATGAAAAACTTAAGTGCATCAAAGAATATCCTTTGAAAATCATGCTTACAGGCAGGAATACAAATTGGATACCAGTCCCTAGGCCACTGGCCTACCTTTGTAGAAGGGTGGCTTGCATTTAATTTCCCCTGACTAACAATTCACCTTTATTAATTGGAATTTAACACTTGAAAACCAAAGAGTTTAAGTTTTTAAAGTTAAAATAAAAAAGGAAATACGAATTGTTCTTATGAAAAAGATGGAAATTAAAAAAGCTTTTAAACTGTTAAACTTTTAATGCAATTTATATCACTAGTGGCATCATGACACAGCAATTAACTCACAACCCTTTTGCTAATAGAGCGTATTTTTGCCTATTTAAAATGGAAGTGAAGAAAATAGAAACTTTAGTTCAGGAAAGTCTCAAGTAACCAGAGATGTAGGCAGGCCTTAGTTTGAAGAAAAGCAGAAGGCAGACAAATAAATTGTAAATGTTTGACTGTAACGTAGTTTAAGTATATTATACAAAACAGTAGATGATCTGTCATTAACTTCTAAGTGAATTACGTTTAGGGAGCATTGGGTCATTTGTAACCTATTTCATAAAGTGACTTCATTTTGTTTAGGCTAGTCTGTCACATAGGAACTCACAAAATTATACTGTGTTCCCTAGTTTGTGGACTGTACAAGTAAAATTTGATTTTTGTAGCTTGGCCATTTTTGAAGATTAAAAAAGTTACACAGATGATTTAAAAATAATTACTATCACTACCATTTTTTATATAACTGCTCATTTCCTACTCTATTTAAACATAAAGGAATAGTTTTAATATCATCCAGTATTTAAGGATAGCAAGGAAAAGGAATAGGACAAAATCTGTAACCCCCCTGTAAAATCATCAACATTGATCCAGTGATCCAAGAACCAAACTTGTTTACCCAAAGATAATAAGTTTTAAAAACATGCCATCGCTTTTGAATTACTTCAGTAAAATAACAAACAACATTGTTTATACTCTAATGTCAAGTCAGGATGTATATGGGGAAAAATATAGTCCAATCCAATACCTTTGTTAAAAAAATTGGGGTGGGATTGCATTACACAGCCAGAAAAGAAACTTCTCTGGCTAACTGCGCCACCTTTTGATTTAGATTTAAAAGAGAAATTAAATGATTGTCCAGACCCTAGAAGAAAACACTTATTTAAAGATATTCCTGTAGACTTAAAAATGGGTTCAGGAGCTTACTTTAAGTATCTCTTACAGAGAAGTGCAGGGCTGTACACTTTAGTGTTGCTGTTATGGTTAAAAGCCATGTCAGCAATATAAATGGAAAAAATATATTCATTCTAGCTGGTTTGTGGTTTTGTAATAACAGTACACACATCAAAATCAATAAAGCCGGGCAAATGGCAGAGTAGTGGTTTAGTAATCTTAGCACTGTTAGCTAAGTATACAATCAACTCTAAACCAAATGCTTCATAATCCGTTAGATTCTCCTATGTAGATCCATACTCGTACAACCCTGGGAAATAAAGCTTTACTTGTGATTTTTTTTTCCTAACGTTTAAAACGTATCGGCTGTAAGCCCTAATTTATAGCCAACGGATCGCAATTTGCACTGAAATCTCTAGTCAGACATGAAATTAAATAGCACAGATATTCAAAGGAGTTACAGCATGCATTTAAATACATTAACCACATCCTACCTTGCATCCAAACATCAACGACAAAGTGTTGTTGGTGCATGCAACTTTGCAGTGGCAAATCATTGGTGTAAAGCAGTCAGGATTTTTAACAATAGGGCACATTCCTTTAGTGCTGCAGTAGTGGCAGCCTACTGAAGGCTAAAAACAAGTCGCTAATACAGCACATGGAGTGGCAACATATGCTGCTCAACAGCTAGCTTTTCTCTTGCCGGTCAGAAGCAGCCTGCTCGAATCTCTACCTGTGTCCCATTCAGCCATCCCCTTCTTTGTTGATGAATCAACGATGCAGCATTGATCACGAATCTCAGGATTTCCCTTCCTCTGGGAAATTAGTTTTTACATTGGGAAAAAAAAAAAAAAAAAAGAAGAAGAAGAAGAAGAAAAAAAAAAGAGAGAGAAATGGAAATGAGGGGGACTAGCAGGTGTGGCAGTATTAGCATGTAAAAGGATGTAAACGCCTACTCATAACAATCACATAAGATTGTCATGCTAGCTGAAGTGGGCTGAAATTATTCCATCGGAAGAAAAATACTGCAGCTCCTGATTTGGTAAAAAGCCAGTGAGTTGCTGCAATACATAGTCATTGTGGGGAGAGAAGAGAAAAAAAAATTACTTATCTAAGAAGCCAGAATCCTCAGCCTTTATCAATATGCATTCCAGTAAGGATTCCCTTCCCAGCGCCTCCCCGAGAAAAAGAATCGAATCAGTCGCAACTCCGGAGAAGCGATGACCTTTGCTTTCCCCAAAAAGATGAATCTCAGCATGAAACAAACTGTACTCAAAGCTGAAAATCCCAGATGCTGGGAGTTTGCAGTCAGAGAAATACAAGTAACATTTATCCAATCCTGGCTTGCCACATGGGAGCTTTCTCCAGGCACAAATTTACAAATAGACAGGTTGAAGGATTGCAGGAGACACTGGATAAAGATAGGAAGTTACACGGAAAATGCACCAGCGTGAAGCTTAAAACGCAACCCTCTTTTAACTCTGCTTTTGAGGCAACGAAACTACCGAGTCCAGCTAGTGCTGTTATCCTATAACCTGCAAACGGCTTGCTGTAGTCCAGAAAGGCAATAATTAAAGAAGTTGGGGAGCATAACGCTGGTTTGGATTCAGTTACAGCTGTCGCTGTTCCTTCAGTTAAAGCAACACGAGCTGAAAATGCATAATAAAGCATTCGGATGAGCAAACCGCTAGCTGTGCTTTTTAAGAGGATTATTTATATCAAAAGTTGGATGAATATATCCTCTGGTTTTAGGTGCAGTCATGGCAGACACACAAATATAAAATGAAAAGGCGACAATATCGAAAGTAAAGCCGCGTCTTCAACGATTTCACAGCTGATAGCAAGGTAAACCCAGCAGTTGTTTCACAGCGACTTGACCCTGCTTTTTGCGACTCGCTAAGCTCTGCCCATCAAATTAGAAACTCTTTCTAAAGAAATGAGAGCAGCTTGTCTCCCTGGCAATCGCGAGTGCGTTCTTAAGGCACAACTGAAACAATTTTCTGTAATAAACCCGAACTAGAAAATTGTTATACAACAGAATGGAGCAAATGGCAAATGGAGGTCTCTGCGTGCAGCCAGGTCAAGCGGCGTAGAGAGTGAATGGTACGGAATTTTTAAAAAGATCTTCCTGAGACTGCAAACCCCGATGTAGGAGACGTCTTCTATTAAGATTTTGTATTTATGTAAATATATATACGTGTGTGTGTATTGCATGTATGTATATATCTAAATTTTAAGCAGAATTTCTTCAGTATAACTTACCCTCACTTTGCACAGTTCAAAACCATGAGAGTCATTTTCTTAAACAGCTTTGATCCTGCTCTTTCTTTTGCACCATACAATAACTTTATTTTTATCCAATTTTTATGTATAGCTAAATTTCAGCTTGGTATAATACTTTCTGATTACTGTTTCTCACTCTAGATTTTGGAACTCAGAGCTCGCAAGAGCCCAAGCTCAGTAAAATGACTGTAGTTTCTAGAGTGAAGTGACAGATAGAACTGCTCCACAGTTTGAGTTACAACCCAGTTCCATTTCTGAAGATTTATTTCTTCCAAATAACAGGCTCTTACAACCCAGTGTCCTCAATTCACTCAGCTCATACTTTTTTTCCTAACAGCCTGGACAGGAGCGTTACGTTTCAGAATGTCATGGGCGTTCGCTGCGCGGATGCCAATCAATCCGCCATCAATAATCTAAGTCTGTCTGACCTGTTGGTCCGAAGTGACATGGCAGCGGCTCTTCTTTCTGACCTGCCGTGCTAGTTATCATCTGAAACAGTCCCTGAGCCTGTTTAGAAACGTACTATGGTGACAAACGGCAGCCGTAACATTGCCGAATCTTTGATCTGTTTATTCCCAGCTTGCCTGTCTCGTTATTAAGCTATATATTATACAGATTTTCTTTCAAGTACTGTCTCTCGCATAACCAGCACTGGTGTAAATATAGAAAAGTGTAGTTTCCATGACAATACATTCCATAGTTACAGCCAGCAGCCACTATCATTAAAACATGAATCACAGTGCTACCTTAAGGTGTGAGCGCACTACATCACTGGCCTTAGAAGCGTTAATTTGGGATGGGGGTGGCATGACAATATTTTTAGGAGACACTACTACAAAATGCCAGAAAACTGTGCTATTTAACTGGTTTAGCAGTTCTAATATCCACCCATCTTAGACATTTAAGGGATCAGTAACACTCTCAATCTGTCCTAATCATTAGCATTTCTGAGATAAGAATACATCGCATCTGCACTTTTCAATGTTTTAAACACGATGTCCTGATTTAAAACTGGACTCATAATCACACAAATGCGATTTCCGATTAATATTCACAGGGTCTAATTAAAATCACCTGCATTTAATTCCAAATTCAGATTTCAAAGAAGGCAAAGAAAATCAGCCAATTAATCTCTTGGATCTTTTGGATCTGACTGCGTTCAGCTGTCTCCTGCTCTCAAAAGGGAGGACGTATCTGTTCATTAAAATTCCCGTTTCTTCCCCAGCCCCTGATTTTCAATGATGTGACACTATTGCAGACTTTCAACCAGAACAGGTTTCACTTGTGATTTCATTTCAGTGTTAAGATGCATCAAACACCAATCACCTGAGTACTGCGCAAGGCACAAAATACATCCCTTCACACTTAAACTAATTGTTGCTTTCAAGTGAAAAACAGTTACCTGATGCACAGTCATTTGGGAAAAGATCAGAAAAGGAAGATTCATTCCAATGACAGATTGGAGTAATAACTCATATTGCAATTGGCCAAGACATTTCTTTCAATTAAGTGACAACCACACATAGAAAACTGCCACAAGAAAACATTTGCTCAGAGGTCCTCCTCTATCTTTTTTTTTTCCCCAACAGCACTCATCAGAGACACAGAAGTAAATTGCTAATTGCCAGGAAAGGCATTTAAATCACAGTCATACGGCAGGAGTAAGGGTTCTTGGAAAATCTGTGTCCACGTTTTTGCTCTGTCTGATGGGATACGCAGAAGAACACACATTGTAGGTGTTACCGTACGAAAAAGAGAGTCCACAGAGCTGCTGAGCTTTGTGAGCGCTCCAGCTTGCTTTGGACATGCGTGCGCTGACCCAGCCTACTCGCTCGCAACCGCTGTGCTGCCACAATGAAGTGCATCTCGTTTACTCTTAGCAAAAGGGGGGCTCCCAGCAAATTGCGATGTAGTTGTTGTCAGAAGCTTCAAGTAAAATGACCCCACCAGTGAATAAAAGTCACCTGCTGTTGTCTGAGCTTGGTCTTTGCAGAAGTTACTCTCTCCCTCACTGGCTGGATTTGGGAGGAACAAGAACTGTTGCTCCACTTATCATTTCCATTTGGTTTGCTCTGCTGTAAAACTTCTCCTGCTCTACCAGTCTCTCTGGCAGTTGCCTTCACTCAACCTTTCCAGGTTCTCCGACGATGTCTGCCTTTCACAGTGCACCACGATGTGGAAATACATGCATTAACTTGGAACAACTGGGTTGCATTTCTAGAAGTATTACGCCTAATGCGTATACACCTCCTCCTGCAGTGGAGCTAGCTCAAATAGCAACACATAGCCCTGCACCTGACATATCATATGAGAATCATTTCATATGAGAATCAAGGTAAAAATAAAAGTAAAGACCTGGAGAGCCAAAAAGAATTATTGAATATTCACCCTTGACTATATTAGGATATTTAATTTTTTTTTTAATTATCCCCTCTTTCTGTTGAGGAAATTGCTTAAGTTTTGGTACTATAATATAGATTTGTGTATTTCCCGTTCCCTGTTTTCACTATTCAACTTTTTTTCAGTTACTACACCATGAAAAATCCCTCTAACCCCCTACCACATCCATTAGGTATCAGAAGGCAAGCTATATGCATTGTTACTTTCTTCTAATTTTTGGTGGATAAGGGATGAGCAACTGGCATCATCTACCCGGACTTGTGCAAAGCATTTGACACTGTCCCACACTACATCCTTGTCTCTAAATTAGAGAGACATGGATTTGATGGATGGACCATTCAGTGGATAAGGAATTGGCTGGATGGTCACACTCAAAGAGTTGCGGTCAACGGCTCGATGTCCAAGTGGAGACAGGCGATGAGTGGCGTTCCTCAGGGGTCAGTATTGGGACTGGCACTGTTTAACATCTTTCTTGGTGACATGGACAGTGGGATGGAGTGCACCCTCAGCAAGTTTGCTGATGACGCCAAGCTGGGTGGTGCAGTCGACACGCTGGAGGGAATGGATGCCATCCAGAGGGACCTTGACAGGCTTCAGAGGTGAGTCCGTGAGAACCTCATGAAGTTCAACAGGCCAAGTGCAAGGTTCTGCACGTGGATTAGCGCAATCCCAAGCAGAAATACAGACTGGGTGGAGAATGAATTGAGAGCAGCCCTGAGGCGCAGGACTTGGGGGTGTTGGTTGATGTGAAGCTCAACATGACCCAGCAATGTGCACTCACAGCCCAGAAAGCCAACCGTATCCCGGGCTGCTTCAAAAGCAGTGTGGCCAGCAGGTCGAGGGAGGGGATTCTCCCCCTCTGCTCTCGTGAGACCCCACCTGGAGTACTGCGTCCAGCTCTGGAGCCCCCAACACGAGAAGGGCCTGGACCTGTTGGAGCGGGTCCAGAGTAGGCCACAAAAATGATGAGAGGGCTGGAGCACCTCTCCTATGAAGACAGGCTGAGAGAGTTGGGCTTGTTCAGCCTGGAGAAGAGAAGGCTCCGGGGAGACCTTCTAGCAGCCTTCCAGTACGTAAAGGGGGCCTGCAAGAAAGCTGGAGAGGGACTTTTGACAAGGGCATGTAGTGCTAGGACAAGGGGTGATGGCTTTAAACTGAAAGAAGGGAGATTTAGATTAGATCTAAGGAAGAAATTCTTCACTGTGAGGGTGGTGAGGCACTGGAACAGGTTGCCCAGAGAAGCTGTGGCTGCCCCATCCCTGGAAGTGTTCAATGCCAGGTTGGATGGGGCTTTGAGTAACCTGGTCTAGTGGAAGGTGTCGATGCCCATGGCAGGGGCGTTGGAACTGGATGATTGCTAAGGTCCTTTCCAACCCAAGCCATTCTGTGATTCTATGATTCTATGAATTCAAAATCACCTTCTCTGTTACTCTTCTCTGAATTCCCTGTACGCTAATCAAGCCTCCTAAAAGCTAATCCTGTCTCTGACAGTGATTAAAGAGAAGTTGTCTTCTCAAAGAATCATATTAGATGAAAGAAAAAGGGAAAAGGGTTGTTACACCACAGGCAGCACATACAAAAGGAATCAGGGAATATAAATATAAAACAAACTTGAAAGATCCTGCATCAAAACAGAAATGACTGCACACAACTGTGTCACGTGTTCACTACGAACAAAACAGTCTCAAACCTCTAGTCTAAACCAAAGTTTCCACAGCTGTCCTGTCGTTTGGAGGGACTCTACTTAGGGCATTTCAAGGACCTCAGCTATGTCTATGCTTTATGTGAACTGGTCATTTTGGGGAATAGAATGAAGATGAGAAGCCTTTATTTTGCTGGTATTTTTCTGTTGGGAAGTATCAAAGCCTGGGCTTAGTTTGCCTGAAAATCCACCTGACTTTGGAACAATTATCATGGAAGATCACCCACAAAAGGCCCTACAGTCACTGGGTATCAGCTCAACAGCAGCTAAAATCAATGGAGGAGTTGCTATTTTGTGATCTGTCCATGTCTCATGCAAAGCTATGTTTGAACCTTCCCCAAGGGGTAATATGAGACTGAATTTTCAGCCCTGCTCTTAGAAATGGGGACAGGGGGTTTTTTTGTGTGTGTGTCCAAAGGCCCAAGGACTAGACTAGATCCGGGCCATTCCTGAGATAAGAAGGAGACCAAGGACCCTCCTCTTCCACTGTCATGAGCAGCACCTGCTACATCTCACACAGTGGCTTGTGGCAACTGGCTTGGCTTTCCCAAGTCCCCGTATATAGACAGGGATGAGTGGCCAGTTGGCTCCTGCCAACAGCAGACCCTGCTGGTGGAGAGTTGCTTTGCTTCATCTAGAGCTGACAGGGGCACGGACAACTCATGAAGATAGAAAGTTCTCCTCGAGCACCTTGAGATCACAGCATGGAGGTAGATAGACAGGCAGAGGACGCGGATGCTCTGAAAACCACTTGTGCCGCAAAGGTTCAGATGTGGTAGGCAGCTTGGAAAGCATTATATGACTCAATCTCTCCACCTGAAGATGGAGATAGTGTCTTCCAATGAAATGTCCATGTCTCTAAGTACACAGTCATATAAACAGTGATTTTTAAGTTAATGGGAATACTCTTACAAAAAATATTCATGTTCCTAAGTGTTTACACATTTTAAAGTACCGCATTACCAGCATAGTTTTACATTTTTAACTAGTGGAAAACTGTCTGAATTATTTCTGAAAATAATTTTGATCTGTTAAATCATTTACAAAGTCACCAATTGTATATAATTTTTTAAAGTAACTTCTGTAGCCAGGTATAAATTTAAAAGAAAAATGAGAGAAAGGAGAAAAATTGCTCAAATTAAATATTAGCTTGAAGGAAAAAACCCAAGGATACTAATGCCAGTCCTCGATAGCTACAAAACAGCTCTGCTTTTCTGAAGATTCCTATTTATATCTTGTGCTAGAATTCTTAAGATTTTCTGTGACAAATTAAACAGACATAGAGGCCTGGTCCTGCCGACACAGAGCGAAAACGCGCACACAGCGCAGTCAGAATACATATGCCCCACTTTAATGTCATTATGTAGACCTACTGATTTCTTCAGGTGATTACAGCGTAATGCCCAGGCACCCAAATGAGTGTGAAACGATGGGTTTAGCCACCACACGCTAGAGCTCGCCAGGGACTAAGAGCTTCAGTATTTACCCAGACTGCTGAGGCAGAAGGGGGCTTAGCCTACACTCAGTTTGGTGTTACTACACTGTTGCTAGCACTAAACTTGCTAGCTCAGTTATGTCAATACTCACTGAAGCCGTTGCACCATGCACGTATTTACTGTAGGCATTAAATAGGAAGCCTGGCCACAGTCCTACACGTGGTCGCCAGCTCTGCACGCGCGTCCTTTCTGCTGTGTGCAAGTGGGACGCCTCCAGTAGGAAGCACAATAATTGATTGTAATTTTCCAATAATTTTCCAGCCTCCCCTTGAATCCATGTAAACTTCTACTTCCATAACATCCTTTGATGAGAAGTTCCTCAGGCCTTCCACTTCTCCTATGACAATCTCTCTTTTTTTGTTTATTTTGAATCTTGCTCCTGATATCTTTATCAGCTGTCCCAGAATGTTGCAATGGAAGAAACAAGGAACAGTCAACTCCTGTTCATCCTCTCCGCGTCACTCATGATTTTATAAACCGGTGCTGTATCCTCTCTAACTGGTCTCCTTTCCATCGTGAACAGTTGTAGCCTAATAGATTTCAGTCATTGTTGTGACAACAGCTTTTATATATTTGAAGATGGCCATTGTTTATCCCAACTTGTTCTACTTAATTCTTTCAAACTTCGCCATAGCTCATAAACTATAAAATCCTTAATGTCCTTGGTCTTTTCCTCTAAAATCTCTCCTGCCCTCTCCAAGTGTGCATCCAAACCGTGACATTGCCCAGCAGAATAATTCCTCCCAACTCTCGCTTACAGTAATTCTCTAAATATAGCCCAGGTTTTTTACATTAGCTTTGCAATAGCCTCACATTTTTCACTGAGACTCACTCTGGGATTCATTTCTACCCAGCCCCACCCCATCCCTCTCTGCTGCCTGGCTAATCGATACGCATTTGGTGCTTCTGCAATTGGATATCCCTTCCTACATGCAACACTTCACATTTGTATTTCATGCTATTGCTTTCAGGCCATTTATTTATGTTGAACTTTACGTGGGCTATTCCTACGACAAATTCCAGGGTGCTCAGGATATGGAATTTAATAAAAAATACTTGGAAGCAATTCTTCCTGGGATTTAGACTAGCTGGAGCACAGAGCGTTACATCTCCAAAAAGAGTTTCCAAGGGGAAGCGTGCTTTCAAGAAACTCGTGTCTGGTTACTGAGAAGCCACATGCACTGCTTAGACCTCACTGCCTTTGGATGATACTGAATTCAAATTTTGGTGATCATTAATGGCCCGTATAGGTGGGAAGTCAATAGGGACTATACCTGGCTGAAGGAAAATAAGGAGTCTTTCTCTTTTAAGAGTCGTGTGTGAAATGCTGTTGTGTTCTAAATAAAAGTTAGGAGACAGAAGAAATCACAAAATCAAAAACAAATAAAAAAGCAAGTAAAAAATCATTATTATTACTTTGGCCATTTCCTGAAAGTGTTTCATAAGGGTCTGGCATTGATTTTCAAATATGGTTCCCATAATTTGCTTTTATCGGAAAGCCAGTGCCTACACTACCATCTCCAGTACTGAGCACTTCAGGCTGCTGCTGGCAGCTCCAGGGAGGAACCACCGGAAACCAGCCTTCATTTCTCGTGTCATATGGTAGTACTATTTAGAGAGGAATGATAAGCCTAAAGGAAAAGTACTTGATGGAAGCAGAAGTAAAAATAAAACCGATGATGCATCACAATTCACAAGAAACAGAGAAGGTCGGGCTTTTTAGCACTTTGGAGAAATGAATTTTTCACAACACTACTAGCTTTTTGCAAGAAACTCTGACATCTTGATCGCAAAATGTCATTAAACAAAGCTATAATTTCAGGCAGACAGAAATAAAGAAAGGGACTGAGCCTGAAACGAAATCCTATTTTGTGAAGTATTACATTACCTGCTTGGTATTATTACGGTTAAGACTTACTATGGGTAAGGGTGCGGGCACCCTGGCTGGGTGCTAACCAGACACACATTTCACGTCAGCGATGAACCCAGGCTGTCGCCACGAGTGCTAGAAGCAGGAGAACACCTTTGGTTTCCTCTCTGAGGATCTTCTTTTGCTCAGAAACTCTCCCTGATATGTGGGAAAGGAAGTCCTGATTAACCAGATGTTTGAATTTTTTTATAAATTTTTTCTATGGATAAATGCATCCATTTTTCCCAGTTCCCATTAAAAGGGAGTGTTTTCCAGCACTTCCTAGCAGTCAGGAAGATTACCACTGATTTTCCTCAGCTTTTCTTAACAGGAAATTCCGGGTTCATTTCTGGCAAATCCCACTATTCTCACAGCTTTTAGCATTTAATGGCTTTTCAGCTATGAAATTCTCATTCCAGGAAAAAAAAAAAAAAAAAAAAAAAAAGACCTAAAACCTAAGAAATACCCAAACCCTAAACTTCATTCACTCCAATGTCAGCGGAAAGCAAATAAGAGATGCACTTTGGTCACAGCTAAATTCTACAGCAAGTTTTCCAACAAAACTCCGACAAAACTGTAGCAGAAACTGCTGTATGACAACACCTGCTTCTGCTCCCTGTTCGCCAGCTCTTCTGACTCCACCGCGCTCGGGGCGGGCTGTGGACGCTGGCCCTGGACACAGTGGGCACATAGGATCCCCTCACGGGACCCTGACAGGGTAGTTTGGGGAACAGAGATTGCAGATCCCTCTGTTAAATGCATCCATCCCACATCTGGGAAACAACTATCGTCAGTGAGTGAAAACCATCAATGCCCATCTTCTTCTTTTTGGAGAGGGGGCTGCTCTTGACTCCAAACCCCCCAGAGATGCCACCAGCTGAGCCGCTAATGTCGGCAAGGGGCTATTGAAGAAAAATGCCTCTGAAAGGCTTTTTCTCCTCTCCTCTCAGCTGTTGCTGTGTGTCTTTCTCTGTAGCCTGATCAGTTTTTCACAGCAGGGAGAGAAAAGCTGACCCAGTGAAAGCTGGGAGGGGGTTGCTTTTGTGTTTTTAATATTGCAGCGCAGACAACAGCTTCTCTCTGCCTCCGTGGGCTGATGCCCATCATCATGGCTTTAAAAGACTGAAAAGCCTTGGGGGTCACAAAAAACAGATGGAGGAGAAGAGGGTTTCATCCTGGGTTGCCTGGGAATCCTATCGATCCTCTCATTCATGGGAGCTTCTGGCCTGGGCACTCTCGTGGCACAAGCTCTTCCTCGATGCTCGCGGTCCCCGCTCGACCCTCTGCTGCAGCGTGCTCAGGGAGAAGCACGGGGCTGATTACAACAGTCCTACTCTGCCCCTTCCCGCTGAGAACTGACCCTTGACAGCACCTTTCTATTTCTAAAACAGCATTAAAAGTCAAGACAGGGATTTTCCACCCCGCTGGCACTGCACAAGTGCTCTCTGTCCCCAGGGCTGTGGGAGTACTAGCAGGGTCTGTTGCTGTTGACTGAGGTGAAACAGCCCTACAAATCGAAGTCATTAAGGAACAGCATGTTGCCTCCAGCTCTGTGTTGGTCAGGAACATCTCCTACCTCTAACACACCACCACCCCGGGGGAAAGGAAAGACCTTCATAAAATGAATGTTTTACAGATGGAGAGTCTCCTCCAAAGCATCCATGGGAATAATAAAATGAAATAAGGCTAAACTCTGGGGAGTTATTGGAGTGCTTGGTTTGCAGTCCTCTAAAGATGACATTTTTAATGCCTCAAAGAAGAGGAGCTTAGTGGAAAATCAATGCATTTCTGAGGGAAAGGAGCCAACACACCTTAAACTGCTCCCGGCGGCGACAGGCCTACAAGAGCCTGCAGAACCTTTCTGAGCTAATCCCTCAGCTCTCTCCGGTGACCGAAGACCACCTCCTCACCACAGGGTGAAATGTCTGGTGCGGGGCCCCAGCATGGCCTCGGGACCGTCGTGCCGCCGGCAGCTCCCATGTCTTTCAGGACTGCCTCCACGGAGGTGATGCTAATGCAAAGGAACGTGCATGAGATCAGCCTTGGGTGTGGGAACAGGAGTTTCCCTGTCCTCCTGGTAACTAAATTAATGCCAGTCAGCCAGGAAAGAAGTATAAGAGAGCAGAGGCCCAGGGCTGTTT
Organism: Phoenicopterus ruber ruber; assembly: GCA_009819775.1. NCBI lineage: Eukaryota > Metazoa > Chordata > Aves > Phoenicopteriformes > Phoenicopteridae > Phoenicopterus > Phoenicopterus ruber. The sequence goes on from CM020215.1 coordinate 213,300,690, forward strand.
GACTCTTGCCTGGCTGAGAGCTGTTGTGAGTCAGCTAGAGACACGGCCGGAGAGGACCATATTTCTCAGGATGGCAGCATCCTTGGTGCTGCCCCGTCCAGGTGTGGGAAGGAGCAGCTTTGTGGCAGTGGTAGCTTACCTGGGGAGAGCTGCCCTCCTGCTTCTGCTCAGTCTGCAGTGCAGCTGACTTGTCTGGAGCAAGCTTCCAGGAAAAACAAAAAAAGCAGGCTGGGCAAAGTCTGCTTACAGGCTGTGCTGCAGCAGGAGCATCCATCTTAGATCCAGTGGAGGAGGAGAGCTTGGACAAGCTCCCTTTTTAAAGCAACAGTGCTCCTACTGAGCATGGCGAGGAAGGGTAGTGCTACGCCACGACAGCGGTTGCGCCGGATACGTGCAGAGCACTTTATAGGCATTAGCTAATTGATCTTTGCAAAACCCCTTTGAGCCAGGCAATTAACCATCATCAGTTCAGTTTTGCAGGTGCAGAAACTGAGCTGGGCTGATGTAACCTTGCGCAGAAGTAGCCCACGATTTTAGGGTGCCTGAGTCAGAAGGCTTTTGGTCTGATGTTGTAGGTTCAGAACATCTGTAGGTCCAACTGACTTTGACAGCGCAGAGCATCTGTAACTTCGCTTGTAACTATGAGTGCACGGCTGTTTTTAAAAGCCAGCCCCAGGGATATTTCAAGTTGGCAGTCCCAAAAAAGAGTCACCCCAGATCACTAAGCCTTTCAGATAACGCTGACTTTTGTGTCTAAAGATATCTAAGGAGAAAAGTCTACAGTCAGGTTTAATTAGATTTTGTCTCTCTGTTTTCTCTTTATGCATCTAGACAGGCCCCTTCCCTGTGGGCTCCCCATGGGCTCCTGTGGACCTGTGGGCAGAGAGCTGAGGTTTGAGAAGGAAAATAAAACTTTTCTTGTCCAAGGACCACTTAGGATGCATGAACCGAAGGACTAGAAGATGGAACACCCTGGCTGGATCCACTGCCGCACTACAAAAACTGCCATCGGGGACATAGGACAGTTGTCCTGAGAGTGGCATTTATCCTTTCATGGCCACCGGCCACTCCAGGTCTGCACTGGTCTTACAAAGTGGAGAAAAGAGGCAACCCAGGTAGGAAGCAGGGACATGGGACACATGTGGGACACACATGGGACACACCACATGGCTGGGATATGACATTAACAGAGTAGTATGTGAGGTTTGTTTAATTTACTCTTTATTACCCTCAGGGAATATTTTTGTTATGTGGCAGACCCTTAATAAACATAACACTTTAAACTTTAAGTGTGCTTGGCCAAATAGCTATAAAAGACACCTCAGAGGCTGCCTCTCTCCTCACTTGCTAATGCTGTACCAGTAGTCTACCATGGCCCATATTTTTAAAGTTAGATAGATGCAGCCTGGTACCTCGTGGGATTTTCACTTGTAGGCTGAACAAGTTTGGAATTAAAAAAGAAGGCAAGTAAGAACACCCACTAGTGCCTACTTGTGATTACAGGTACATAAATAGCTTTAAAAATCTCAGGTTTATCTCATGTAGGGCTCCAAACTGGAGAATTCACTTCTCTTACAGCTATAAGACAACAGCTGAAGCTCTTCTTGTCCTTCAAACTGTGCTTAAAGGTACATCCATGTATTCATGCTGCCTTTTTCTCTTCCAAACCTTCCAGATGTGGGAGAGCTACAAGCTGAGTATTCTCCAAAGAGTCAGGCTTGAAGTAATTCAAAGTCTTTCGTTAGGCACTCTGTCAATGCTGTAAACATTGCTATTTAATTGATGTACTGTTTTTATTATATGTGCCCTAAGGGAGTGTGCTGACCAGAACCTCTTGTAAATTGAATAAATAAACAAATAAATAAGCAAGCATCGTTGCCTCGACCAGCTCACTGTGTGACAGAAAAGTCTGTGTGGTTTAATGTGGTTTCTACACAACAATCTTGCTGGCTGGAATGACTTGTTTGATCTTCATTAACCCTGGCAGGCTCTTCCAGCTCCTTCCTCCACCTCAGCAAAGACACAGAACGCCACTCTTCCTTTCTGGATTTCTAAGGTCACTTTGTTTACTAAATATGTCATTTTAAAAGCTTCCTATAAAGTGAAAACTGCCTATTCCCTTCCTTCATCTGGAAAATAGGTGAAGAATCTTGTCATTTTCTGTTAGAAGGGATGGAGTTGTATGTTGCTTCTTCCCCCATTCCTTCCCTTTCTTTCCTTGTCCATCTATCCCACTTCACAGTTCTGCAAAGCCATGATCTTTCATTTGCTTCTTACTTGCGTATTGTCTGGGCCTAAATATTTCTCAAATACTTGTCTTTTAACAAAACTTTAGAAAATATAGTTGTACCAGTCGGGGCTACAGTGCAAACAAAACCGTGCCAACTGGGGAGATAAGCTGGCTACACTCAAGTGTAGGAAGCAACGTAGACATGGGAGCCATCTCCCAGCGAGGGCTGGCCACCCAAATCCTTGCACTGCTGCTTCAGGGGGGGTTGCAGCCTATTTTAATCGCTGGGCTCCCACAGCAAAAGCACTACCGGTGCCCCGGCTGGCTGGCTTGCGCACGTCTACGAGAGCTGCAGCCACATACCGACTGCAGTCAGACCTTCATGCTCATGAACGTTATGCATGTGAGCAATTTTACAGCTGTGAGTCATCATCTTGCCTACATTCATATGTTCCTTTCCACTCTGGAAGGAAAGCGCTCTCATTCACCCGAAGAAAAAAATAGGTTTCAAGCAGTATCATGATACAATCGCATCCTTTTATGCTGTTCAGCGCCTTGTTATGAAATTTGATTCCTCTGAGGCACGACTACAGCTTAGAGTGTGGAAAAGCGAGTTAAGACGGAAAACAGGTCGTGCCAGCTATGCCTCCATGAATGCCCAAATCATTTAACCCAACCGCAGACTTCGCTCACTGAGCTGCTGAAAATTTGCAGGACAGTTATCCTAAATTGTCTTCACACTTGAGGGCAATAGATAAGTATCGTCAGATGGTCTTTAGTACAGAGCTTAAGGAGACGGGAGAAATGAAGATGGACTGAACTACAGACTGAATAGAGTTCACTCGTGTGCCCTGGTGTCCCAGAGCTCCATACCCTTTCCCCCTTAAACACACTGCAAAATTGTTTTGGGGCAGTGGAGGTGCTTTTCCCATAGCCAGGCTTTTCTGTGAGTGAAACAAAAAGAAAACAACGTACCCTATTTCTCCCAAATACGTGAGGCCTCTGTTGCCCTTGGCCTAGATATTGGCCAAACCAAATGGAGATAAATTCAAAATCAGGAAAAGTGTCACAGAAGGGGTGTTTCTCAGGGGACGTTCGCAGAATCCTTGAATCTGGACATATTCCTAAAATTGTTTCACAATAGGAAAGTCAGGCCGGATGTCTACTTCTTTCCCATGAGAAACTGGTAATGATTGACCTTAACATACGATTAACTGTTAAATGACTTTCAAGGAGACTTTCCTAGGAAAATCTACTTAGCCTTTAGCACCCATTTATCTCTTCATGGTGGAGACTAGGGTCAATTCTAAAGAACAGCATTACTTAAAGTCTCAACTACATTTATTTTAGTTAAGTAAATTATGCTTTTATGGGGATATTGAGAGAATTTTATGTTCTCTTTTCTTCTTTCTAATGTATTGTGATGGTATAAGTGACTATGAAAGTCATTTAGTGAATGATTGTAAATGAAACACTCTACAATTTAGAAAGGATTCACCAAAAGAACTGATGGACTTGTGGTCACCCAGAAGGTTCTTAAGATGTTTGTGAATGTAGATGTGATGATCACCACATTGCTGCTACCAGATATTGACCTAGACGCTGATTCTAGGAAGAAATTAAAGAATCCGGATTAAATCTTAAATAATTAAATCAAGGTGAGACTTGGTGTCTGGAAAATGGAAAAAGATTACGGCTAAGTTTACACAAACAGGAAGCCTACAGAGGGTGGAAGCAAGGACAGGTAGCCTGGGGGGAATACAGAGAAATTGTCCGAGCAGCCAGGGAGCGGGTTAGGAAACCTAAAGCCCTGATAGAATTAAATCTGGCCAGGGACCTCAAGGGCAACAAGAAAAGCTTCTATAGGTACATTGGTGATAAAAGTAAGACTAAGGAATATGTGGGCCCTCTCTGCATGGAAACGAGAGGCCTGGCTACCTGGGATATGGAGAAGGCTGAGGTATTCAATGACTTTTTTGCCTCAGTCTTCACCAACAGGTGCTCTAGCTACACCGCCCAAGTCGCAGAAGGCAAGGACAGGGGCTGGGAGAATGAAGAACCACCCACTGTAGGAGAAGATCAGGTTCAAGACCATCTAAGGAACCTGAAGGAGCACAAGTCCATGGGACCTGATGAGATGCATCTGCAGGTCCTCAGGGAACTGGCGGATGAAGTTGCTAAGCCATAATCCATCACATTTGAGAAGTTGTGGCAGTGCAGTGAAGTTCCCACTGACTGGAAAAGGGGAAACATAGCCCCCATTTTTAAGAAGGGAAAAAAGGAAGACCCAGGGAACTACAGGCCAGTCAGTCTCACCTCTGTGCCCGGCAAAATCATGGAGCAGATCCTCCTGGAAACTATGCTAAGGCACAGGGGAAATAAGGAGGTGCTTGGTGACAGCCAGCATGGCTTCACTAAGGGCAAATCGTGCCTGACAAATTTGGTGGCCGCCTACAGCGGGGTTAGAGCATTGGTGGATAAGGGAAGAGCAACTGACGTCATCTACCTGGACTTGTGCAAAGCATTTGACACTGTCCCACACGAGGTCCTTGTCTCTAAATTGGAGAGACATGGATTTGACAGATGGACCACTCAATGGATAAGGAATTGGCTGGTTGATTGCACTCAGCGACTCAATGTCCAAGTGGAATTGGGTGATGAGTGGCGTTCCTCAGGGGTTGGTGTTGGGACCGGAGCTCTTTAACATCTTTGTTGGCAACATGGACAGTGGGATGGAGTGCACCCTCAGCCAGTTTGCTGATGACACCAAGCTGGGTGGTGCAGTCAACATGCTGGAGGGAAGGGATGTCATCCAGGGGGACCTTGACAGCCTTGAGAAGTGGGCCCATGTGAACCTCATGAAGTTCAACAAGGCCAAATGCAAGGTCCTGCACCTGGATCAGGGCAATCTCAAGCAGAAATACAGGCTGGGTGGAGAATGAATTGAGAGCAGCCCTGTGGAGAAGGACTTGGGGGTGTTGGTTGATGAGAAGCTCAACATGACCTGGCAATGTGCACTTGCAGCCCAGAAAGCCAACCATATCCTGGGCTGCATCAAAAGAAGCATGGCCAGCAGGGCGAGGGAGGGGATTCTCCCCCTCTACTCCACTCTCTCGTGAGACCCCACCTGGAGTACTGCATTGAGCTCTGGGGTCCCCAACACGAGAAGGACATGGACCTATTGTTGGAGCAAGTCCAGAGGAGGCCACAAAGATGATCAGAGGGCTGGAGCACCTCTCCTGTGAAGACAGGCTGAGAGAGTTGGGCTTGTTCATCCTGGAGAAGAGGAGGTTCTGGCAAGACCTTCTAGCAGACTTCCAGTACCTAAAGAGAGCCTATAAGAATGCTGGAGAGGGACAAGGGCATGTAGTGATAGGACAAGGGGTAATGGCTTTAAGCTGAAAGAGGGAAGATTTAGATGGGATCTAAGGAAGAAATTCTTCACTGTGAGGGTGGTGAGACACTGGAACAGGTTGACCAGAGAAGCTGTGGCTGCCCCATCCCTGGAAGTGTTCAAGGCCAGGTTGGACGGGGCTTTGAGCAACCTGGTCTAGTGGAAGGTGTCCCTGCCCCTGGCAGGGGGTTGGAACTAGATGATCTTGAAGGTCTCTTCCAACCCAAACCATTCTGTGATTCTATGGTTCTATGAAGTTTATGATTCCTAGACATACCTTAGACCCTTCCGAAAAATATATGGCCGCTTGCATCCACCTCAGGCTAAGAAATACAACATGCCTTATACTGAAACTGTTCAGGACTCTTCCTCTACAATTCCGGCCACATCCACACTACACAGCACTTCACCTTGTGTTTTTCATGACACTGGAGATCTGTGTTGCATTCCTGTGACATCTGTGTCTGAGGGTAGAAAAAAAATGTGGGATTGTGCTGGAGGACTGTGTAGTCTCCAGACTGTGCACTTTCTTCTCTAGCACTTCTAGGGTGGTGTCCCATCAGGGAACCTGCCCCCGCATACTTGGTTGGCTTCAAAAGCCAGTCAAAGAGTGAATTAACATTTATGCAATATGTACGTCCAGAGGACTAGGACCCTGGAAGCTAAAGATGTGCACGGTGAGACTAACAGTGGATTTTTATCAAAATGGGTCCTCTCACTCAGCAGGAATCGCATTCAGGTCCTAGGGAGCCAGCCGAGAGGTGGCACCCAGTATCTCCAGATTTGGAAAATGGTGCTTCTCACCAATCCTTTGCTCAAAAGGACATGGCTCCAGTCTTGCTCTGGAACATGCAAAATCTACCCAAACACCACATTCGGCACCGTTGATGACCATTTGCCTGTAAATTGCCAAAGAACACTCTGTTGTGACTGCTTTAACCTTTTAAGTCTGCAAACACTCAATGTTCTGATCGATTGCCAAATTACCTTAATTTAACAATTGATTTAGCCTCAAATGAATTGCGTTAACAGTCCGTATGTTTACTCTTAATCTATTGCAAACTCCTCTTTTACTTGAAATGACGTTAAATTGCATTACCTCATATTTACCACCGGAGAAGAGCACAGGCACACTCAATCACATGCTCAACAGACATGTGACATCATGTTAATCCGTGGGAAACTGGCCATGAGATCAAATCCTTACCTATATGTAGATGAATGTGCAGGACTGTGGTCTTTAGCTTTTGTTGTTATTACCTGTACTTCTGTTTCATTATTATTGTTTTAAAGATCTTTGTCCTCTGATAAATCTCTCTTTTAGGTTATTTCTGCCACTCCCTAACATACGCATTTTCCTGCATTTCTCAAAGGTGAATGTCGGTGTACATCCAGCCTATGTTCCTACTCTCAATCATATTATCTGTTATTTAGCGACTGCTACTAATGTGTTTTGTACTATGCAGTACAAGAAATGACAATACTTCCCCAAAGGCCTAGTAATCAAAGTTAGACCAAAGAAAATTGTTGTGAAAATTGTTCTGGAGAGTTGAAAAAAAAAATTTTATATATATATATATACACATATATATATATATATATAACTTAAAAATTAAATAACACATCTGCAGGTATTGTTGAACATTAGAGTGTTTGAAGAAACAGATTCATTCAGCTGTGAATACATACACCGGCTTGTTTTACCCTGGATGGTTAACAGAAATGCTGGAATTCTGTTCTTTTACTATGAAACCATTTTTCTGAATAAGATAAACTGCCAGCCACAACCAATAATTATACCTCTTTTACTAAGGATATGTAACGGTGGTGTCTGGTTTAGACTATTGCATTTTCAGCCATAGGAAGGAGCTAAAGTTACATAAATTTCCTGGAGGAGTACTTAGACAGCTGTTTACCTGGAAATGATGCTTGTTTCTTGCACCAATGTGACATACAGGTTATTTTATACTTGTGGCAGAGAATTAATAAAGAAACTGTTGAACATAATCTATATGCTTGAATATGTACCTCACAAGAAGATGTTTATGTATTCTTTGCAGAATATTGCCAGTGATAAAACCAATACACCTTCAGTTTTACTCCCCTCACTGCATCTTTATGTGTAACAACAGATTTAAACAATTTAGCACATGAGAATAAATGTCAACAAAAAGCACGTATGCAGCCCCTCAGAGTTAAAGGATGCTCACGCAGTCAAATCCTCCACCAACGTACCAGGGACAAACTCTTGGCTTTAAGGGGAATTACCTGCGTTAATATTCCACATATCAATGCCAGATTGAAATTTGGTACTGGGTAGCTTTAAAGGGTGCTATTCTGTAAATTGGGGTAGTCGGGCTGAGCCAGGCACGTGCTGGAAAGCAGACAAGAGTCAGAAGGTGGGAAACTGCCTTACAACCAAGGGCGGAATCACAAAGCCACAGCTGAGCCTCCCTCTAACATCCCCACGGGATTTCTGGCTACCGGTGAAAGTGACTTTCCTAGGATGAACTGATTACCCCTAAGATTCCCCACCACTTCATGTCCCATATTTGGGTAACAATCTGGGAGACCTTTATGCCTGTAAACCTGAGCTGCCTTTAAATTAAGAGAACTATTTGCAGAGCTGCTGCAACTGCAGGTGACGTTGCAGCCACGTGAATGTAGGTTGACATCCTGAGGCTCCGTCAACTGTTCCCTCCTGCCACCTGTACCCTTCCCTCCACGTCCCAGGCAGCCTGCTCTTCCCTCCCTGCTGGCACGTCCTATCTCTGCCAGAATATCATGAAGCTTGTGTCACATCTTGGCACCAGAACATAAAGAGGAGAAGCTGAAAAGGATTCGGTAGCTGTGGGAGAATTTTATCTACTACTGTGGTTGCTGATCCATTATGAATATCACAGCCAGAAACGCCCATCTGGAGTCTCCTACCAACTGCTCTTGGGCAAACTTTGATGAAGTGATATCAACCATTTGAAACTTGACCCCATGGAGGAGTTTAAGCAGAAATGGAAACTCTACTCAGAATCCGTTCCTGTTATTTGAGACATCAGGGTGCACGTGGGTCATATGTTAAAGCATTTCTCTGCAATTCTGTGGGTTAGAAACATCCTACAACCAAAGGAGGGATAATTTTAACTTCCACTACTCTGTTCTAAAGAAAGATAAACTGAAAAATATCTCAAGACAAAGAAACCTAGTTCTTACGAACTGACCGTTCCTGATATTAGATGTTTCTGTAGAGGTTTCTTACAGCTATCTAGCACAATGGAATATATTGCCATTTTTCAGTGCAGACACATTTCTCATACCGTGAGAAAATCTGACAGTTCTAAAAATGTTTCTTTTTTTACAGGAAGGAAGACAGAAGACCGGGGTGTTTTCACTAGGAGCAAGGAATGTTCTATGCCATGCATTATTTAATGTGAAGAAATTTAGATCACAGAAGCACAGGATAATTCATGTTGGAAGGGACCTTAGGCAGTCTCTGGTCCAAACTCCTGCTCAAAGCAGGACCAACTACGAAGTCAGACAAGGTTACTCAGGGGTTTATCCAGCTAAGTCTTGAAAACTCCCAAGGATGGAGACTACACAGCATTTCTGGGCAACCTGACCCAGTGCTTGGCTATTCCAGTGGTGAAGGTTTCTCCTTATATCCATTCTGAACCTCTCCCATTTCAATATATGCCAATTATCTCTCATCCTTCCACCATGTGCCACTGTGAAAAGCCTGGCTCCATCTCCTTGAGGACCAGCTTGTAACCACTGGGGTCTGTGGTTAGGTGCCCCTTGAAGTCATCCCTTCAAAGGCTGAGCAAGCCTGGGTCTTTCAGTCTCTCCTCAGAGGGCAAGTGCTCCAGCTCTGACCATCGTCGTGGACGTCTGCTAAACTTGCTTGAATTTATCAACATCTTCCTTGTGCTGGAAGGTGCATGGAGTCTAACAAGCTTTGAGAAGAGGGAGATAATCACTGGGTATCACTGGATATCCTGGCTCTGCTCGTGTTCATACATGTTGAATTTCATGAGGTTTCTGTTGGCCCCATCCCCGTCCCTGTGGATGGCAGCCCTGCCCCTGAGCATGTCAACTTCTCCCCTCGCTGTGGTGTCTGCTGACTTGATGAGCATGTGCTCCTTATGCCCAAGTCATTGATAAAGATCAATTGATAAAGAGGACAGGTCCCAGGATAGACTCCTGTGGTACTCCACTTGTCACCAGTATCACGGTAGAGAGTGATCCACTAACCACTACCCTCTAAGTCTGATAATTCAAGCAGTTTGTTACTCATCTAGTTATCCAGCCATCCAAACAATAACATCCCAACCTCGATACAAGAGGAGGCATGTCAAAAGTCTTGCTAGAGCCGAAGTAAATGATGTCCATGGGTATCCCACACTCACACATCTATTCATTTTATCATAGATTTATGGCAACTATGGCCATGTCTGATGTAATAAAAACAATCCTATAGACACCACTGCATTTTAACAATAGTTTTAATGACCTAGAAGAAGCTAGATTAAGAAGAGAATGGAATCCAGGATGATTTTGCAGAGATCAGAAAGATCATAGAAAGTGGCCATGGTCATATGCTCTCCTTAAACAAACTCTCCTACTGTTACTGCACCATGAAGCCTTCCCAGGGAAAGAAAGGATGAAAGGAGAAGAGGAAAATGAGAAAACCAACTGATTGGGGTATGGTGAAAGCACAAGTGAGAAAAGGAAAGGATACAAGGGCCACAGAATCAAAAATATGTTGGTAGGGAACCAGAGGGGCAACCTGAGCAGAGCACCCACAACAGCACTCTGCTCCCTGGAGGTGCCCAATGAGCCAGTGGACATCACGCCCCGGTGCTCTGCCCACAGAGATGAGAGCACAAGGGAAAGAAAACATGGCTCACCCTCCACAGAGTCTCCACTGTCAAGTTCCCTCTTCCAGCCAATGTGTATGCCCAAGGCTGGGGGAAGTTGGTGAGGACGTCCCATGGGTGCTTGGGGTCCTGTTGAGGAGAGACTTCACATCCAGAGACAAGACACGGGGCAAAGGCAGCATTGGTCCATAATGGTCCAGTGCTCAGTAGGGCTGCTAAACTTTTTAAAACTAAAACACTAAACCCCACAACTTTTAAAAATCAGATTTGTTAAGATTCTAAATTGAATATATTTTTCTTTTTAAAAATAGAAGTATTAGAATTCAGACTCATGACAACTTATGCTAAGCCTAGACTTACTACAATTACGACAACCAATTAAAGACATATCAAAGTCTATTGCACCAGTGATTCATCTCCAGATTTTAAGGAGTTAAGGAGTGCTACCTTTTTCCATAATGACACAGCTGAAACTAAGAAATTGCTATTTTTTATGACAGCTCAAACTTCATAAATATGTCACATTACCCTGTATTGTAGTTTTTACAAAAGACTGAATGCAAATATTTACATGTTTTCCAAAGGCCAGTACTTTCTGCTTTTGTTGTGTAAATAAGCATTTGCCTTCATTTCTTTTAGTTTCTATTTATTATCAGATGCAGCGGGAATATTTTCCTCCTGTGAATTAATCCACTGAAATCTGAGAAAATGATTCAGAAATGAATTAGCAGACATGCTGTTCTCCTCTTGCAATTTATAAATAAGAGCCAGATAGGAGAATATGAGATCTACAATAACTAAAATTTAAAGAACACATGGGCAGTTTTTTAAAGTGCCTAAAAATGTGAGACTTTCAAAACTATCCACCAAGACTAGGTGCCTAATTCTGATTTAGTTCAGATACATATTGAGAATGAAGTGCCTGGCTGCTTATTTGTTTTGAAAAATCCCACTGATAACCCATTTGCTCTGTTAGACACCAACGTGTCAGATTTCGAATCCACCATCTCCCTAAAAAATAGGACAGAGAAAATATATTACAAACAATATAATTTATTCAATTAATGTGTAGATATTTCACACCCTTCTCAATGCATCCTTCCCACTAGGAAATAAGGAGAATCAAGTTTTGTGTAAAAACCCTATCTGTCTGCACATCACCACATCTAAGTCATTGGACCAGTCAATGAGAAAGATTCCTTAGGACATAAAATGCAAACGAAATTAAAAAATCACAGTTTAACTGGAGATTTCCTGTCTCTGATTTAATTCATGATTATAACCAGTGATTTAATTCACTTAGACTTAAATCAGTCTATGCTGCCTCAGATTCCCTATTTATCTATTTCACATTTATAAAATGAGTAATACTAGGATGAGTTTCTTCCCTTTGCCAGTGTGCCTCGTTAGGAAGAGTGATGCCTCTTACAGCTAAAGTGGATCTTGCTCTTCTCCACAGTCCCTTGGTCCTTTGCCGACTCTTCCTGCAATAGTCAGCCAGAAACACAAGGGTTTTTGTGATGTGGACATTTGTCCACTAGATGCTGCACTAAACCCACCTACTTATTTCAGACTGCCACCCTGCCTTAGACAGAGACCTTCTCCGAGTCATCCCTTCAGGTATCCGATCTACCTCGGCAAGGCGTCGGGTGCATGAGCCTATGGAGACCAGATGCCTCCACTCAATCTCCCAACTTGATTTCATCTTTGCTCTTGGACTGAGTGATGGTGAAAAACCTTTGCCAAAGTATTACACCGGTTAGTGATTATGAGTTAAACTCCCATGTACACCTATATACTCAGAAATACTCACTTTGTCCTACTGAATGAGGCTTAATGTCTTTTTCTCCATTTTTTTTCCCTCTTGACAGAGAGAATGCACATCTCCTGGCTTCTGGAGTGTGCTCTAGAAACATGGATGTGAAATGAAGAGGAGCTGCAGACTTTGCTGCCTGCTCCTGGGGTCCAGGACTGCAGGGGTGAAGCCCAGCTCCAGGAGAGCGGCCGAGGCTGTGGCTCGCTAGCAGAGAGGACGCTGTGCTTTGCAGGAATGGGAAACTTTAGATATGTTTCTCTCCTCAGAATTTTCTATTGCCCAGCTCAAACAGCAAAAGACAGCCTGTTGTGACTTCCTACCATCTAATTCTTCCCACTCAAAAAACCCCAGCCAGCCCAAACAGCTGTTCCAGGAGGGAAGATGACACTGGGGTGGAAGAGATGGCAAAGCAATGCCAAGGTCCTGTCTCCAAAACCACACGTGTTATGGGCAAAACCAGGGGTCTCTGCAGCTTTTCAGTGTGTCCAGGGTCAGGGAGCCATGGAGGTGGTTTTGACAATACTGTTTTACACTCAGGTGCTTAAAATCTACTGCAGGTTTAACCTTGCCCAAATGTCTTTCAAGTCATTTCCTCAGGAGATGATTTATTAATTCACACAAATATCTCCAAAGCGACATAGAATAAATAGTTATTTCCCCAGACTTCTACTCTGTGTAACTTTTTTCTTTATACGACTGCCATAGGAGCCCATGCACTCCTGTACCTCCCATATTGCTTTCTCAATCCCTTGAAGAAGATATAAGTTCCCTCCTCAGCTACATTTCAGCCCATGTGTCCTTATTGGGACAGATCAAGCTATCGTAAGAAGTTTAAATTTCATTAGCTTTCACTATACCTTTTGAATATCTCTTGTGTGTGTGCTCTGGTGATGGAACTTACAATCTTGGTGATACTGAAAAAATGAATCTTATTCTCCTTTAGCTTAAATGATGTCTGTCAAGAACAAATACTCTGATTTCTGTTTATCATACTGCAATTGTGTTGTACGACTTACTTCAATCAATTCTAAAATGGAACTGGTTTTGGCAAACATTATGCAAAACCATTGTAATTTTCTAATAAAACAATACACCAGTGCTTGAACTCCAGCCTTCCCCTTCCAAAACATGTTATCTTTTATTTTCAAGCTAGTTATTTCATTCAGATTCATAACCAAGCAATGGATAGAGAATGAGCTGACTTCCCAATCTGGGCTTGCCTGCTTGATGGAGAATTGGAGCAAAGGTGGGTGAAGGCGCTTGACTGCAGTGGACCTTGACACAGGATCAAGATAATATTCACAAACTGAAAGGCGACCACTGCTCTTTGTGAGGGCCAAGATCTCCTGCCCACCACTGAGTTTCTCATGTGACATTTAGCTTCTCATCTGGGAAAGAAAAATGAAAGCCAGAACATGACTTGAGAAACCTCTGAATGGTGCTCCTTCCCCAGCTACTTGTCCCCTGGGGAAACAGTCAACACTGACTGCTCCTTTACTATCAAATAACTTAATTCCTCTGCTCATTTGCTAGTCTTAGGCCATGATTTTATAAGGTTCTAAGTATGTCCTCCCACAGCATTTTGTTTTTTTGAAAAAAACCAATTTGTTGCCCTTGAGCTGAAATTTGAGTTCTAGCTGGGGACAGCTTAGACCAGGCCCCCAACATTCTGTCCGCAGGATGTGCTCTCGAGCTCATCCCACGTGCCGGAGCACAGCACTCACAGGCTCGGTCTTCTGCTGAAGTACCAAACTGAGGGAGTGCAACACCGCATGCTCTGGTATCTTGTACTGAAAAATCTGTAAGAAAAGGTGAAGTTGTTCTAGGTCCGCAGGGAAGATACATCAGGTCCAGAAGATACCTGAGTGTGCAGCGTGGGTGTGACATACCTGCTCTTGAGGAGTCAGCATCTATGCATCACCAAGCCTGGGAACCAAGGATCCCCTCTGGGAAGTTCTTCTTTATGGGGTAGGCATAGTCAGCATGGCTAATATCATGCTATCCAGGGACTTCCCTACCAAAATAATGATAATTATATACTGCCATGGCAGAGAAAGACAGCAATGAGAAAACTTATCCTGGTCCCACTATATGCAGTGGTCAAATTCGCACTAATTGTCCCAGGAGTAGATAGGTAATTCTCCTTCAATCATTGTTATCAGGGCTGGCCCCACATTATCCCTAAAATAAACTCCAAATTCTAACTACGTTGTTGTTATTATTGCATTATATATTCTGAACCTACAGCTTCAACTACATCTAACTACATGGAGAATTTGAAAGAAAAATATGCAGGAAACATTAGACAAAAGTTTCGATTTCAAACTCAGTCACACAATAGAAACAACAAAAAACTGACACTCTGTTTTCAAAATTTGCAGGAAAACTCCCCACAACCTTTCTGAAATTCCTTCCACTTTTGCTTTTTCAGGTTAAATTAATTTGCCAAGGCAAAGTTTTATGTTTAATACCAGAAGGAATGATTAGGCGACCCAGACTGAGCTCTGTAACACAAGACATTAATTTTCCTCCATTTACCTTGTACTGAGCCTAGTAATTTGAGCTAAACGACATCATTTCAGCCCATGAAAAACTAAATTATTAAGTGCCACAGGCAAGGAATAGAAAAGAACAAGGTGTTACCTTGGGCTTCAACAATAACAGGGAATTGATTAGGTGAGAAACGATCCATGCTCCAAGCTATAACAAAAACTGAAAAAAATCCCAAGGTTCCTTCTAATCTGACCTGTGGAAAATTCATCCCTGTCCCCAAGCCTCATGATAAATTTAATCCTCATCAGCTGGCTGAGACGTACCAGCCAAGCATTTAAAGTAGAGGATTCTCAATAGCCGCTCAAAGCGCTGGCCTGCTCAGTCTGGCTTGTCTTCTCCAGTTGCATCCAATGTCGATGTTTTAAGGGAAGGGGAGAAAATTCATTTTTGAGCGTACATATTCAACTTGGATCATGGAGGAAAATAATCCTTCCTAGACCTTGTGATCAACTGGATAGTCTTGAAATACGAGGTTTAAGGACAGAATGGGTACCGTCCTGGATCAAAGAACCACCTAAACTACCCTTCTGGCTCTGACAATAGCTATTAACGAATATTTGGCAAGGATTTTGCAAACAATATATATACGATCTTTCTTTTTGGTAAACTGTCCTAGTTCTCGACAATTAGTATTTACTTGAGTTAGATACACTATTCATACCATCGTGTTTAATATCCATTGATAGATTTATCCTCCATAAATGCATAATATTTATAATTATACATTTATGCAGTATAATTATGCACTCTGTCAGAAAGCACAGATTCTTAGTTTTAAATCTGGTACTTAATGTTCTCATAAGGTACACACTACATTTTGTAATGTGAAAAAAAGACCTCATCCCTTCCCATGTTTTCTAGACCATTCAGTATTATATATCTATCTATATTATACCTATACACACATATATATGAAGATTTAATTGGAGCTATTGACTACAAGTCATGAAGACAATGATGAGAATCATTACCTTCATGTTGAGCGGGAAGCATTAGGAGCGTGTTGGCAGCAACGCTGATCTTACCGTGCTCTGGCGACAACCCACGCGATGGGTAAAGGGGACGTGGAAGTTTGGCGACGGCCAGGTCAGAGGGAAGGAGGCAGCCAGACCCCCGCGAGCGCAGGGCATGGGATGTCTCCCAGAAGCCAGATTTAAGGCAGATCTTTAAAGAAGGTTATCTAATCTCATTTTAAGGACTGGTAAGGTGCTCTAATGTTTACCCTCACTGCTAAGTGGTGCTGTCTTATCTGATTTTCGCTTGCAGCTCATTGGGTAATTTTAAACCTTTCCCAGAGAGCTGGAAAACCCCTTCATATTTTCTCTTGCCCAGTAATCAAATCACCTCCACCCTTTCAGCGAGTGGGACAGGTTGAGGTCCTTTAGCCTGTTATATGGGAAGGATTATTTTTCCATCTTCTTTTTAATTCTCTCCACTGCTTCCACATCTGTCTTAAAATAGCGACTTAGACAAAATTCTAGCAAGTATCTTATCAGTGCGACATAAAATGTTAGACCACATTTCTATGTCTTGATAATTTTTTTCTTCACCCAAGGGTCACACCACAATTTCTAGTCACAGTATTGCGCTCAGAACAGCATTTTGGAAAAATTGCTTACAGCGTTATTTGAGTCCTCCTCCGACACTCGTATCCGGATATCTGAACTAGGATTTTCCTTGTCGTTGAAGTTCCCAGCGTGTAAAATGGACGTCTGTCTAGACACATTCTGCCTCTCATTGCTCCTAATTTCAGCAGTCGTAGACATTGTATTGCCGTCTTTAGCTTCCTTTAACAACACCACTTTTGTATCTTCTACGCATTTCTTGTCTTTTATTCCACACTTTTTGTATCAATTCTGTTTTACTGCTGCTTTGCATTCCCCTTTAGTCTGTTTTGCCTGGTTGGTTGGTTGTTTTGTTTATTTTTTTCATTAAGGAAACCTTTTTCACCATGTTTTCTGAGACATGACTCTGAGGACACACAACACTTCCAAGTTATGCAAAAACTTCCCATTTCAAGTATATTACCTTTTCACAGAGACGCCAGGAGTTATTTTAATCTTTGAAAAACAATGCATTAAATATAATTATTGGTTGATGTTACATTCTGTTTGTATAAATATAGCCAGATCATGATTACTGCTACCAAGGCAACAACTAATTTTTAGTTCAGTAATTAACTATTTGTCTGTCACAAAAACATCCCTCGTTGAGTTACTGGGAAACTAACTGAACGTATTTGGAAGCTGTAGGGGCCATCACTTTCTGCAACATGGCCAGAAATGAGGCAGCTAGAATTTATACACAGGCATCCAGGCATCGTGCTGGACCAAAATGCCGCGTAACAATGCCTCCTAATTTCCACAAAACACTAATGCCGGATTCTGCAGTTTATTCTGATTTCTGGGGAAGTACTAGCTGATTGCAATGTCATTCCAAAACACAGGAAAATCAAGAAGAAGAAAAAAAAAAGATCTAAAAATACTGAAACCACTAGTCATGGTAGAGAATCCAATATATTTGCCCACACAATGTTTGCGATTGTGCAACAAGCATCTATCCTGTGAGCGTTTGTGGACTTGCTGTGCCGGAGCGGCAGAGGAGCCGTGCCTGGCCGCGGCGCCGGCAGAGAGCTGCCATTGTCCCTCCCTGATCAAGGTGTCAGAAGCACAGAGGGTGCCTTTGTCTGCTCACTTCTGCAGGAGGACATGCCACTGACACCGGTTTTGGAGTCTATTCATTGGTTTAAGGACAGGCAATAGATAATCGGAAAAGCCAGTGTAGCCCGAGAAAAGAAAAGAAAAAGATTGCCACCAGGAAAATGAAGATACTTAAGAATCAGAAAGGTTAACATTTAAATGAAAATAGAGAAATGGGACAAAAGAAGTTACACAAGCAGTCTTGCAGGCAGAAGTTACTAGAAACCCCTCAATAAATAAAATCTAAACAAGCAAAAGGAGGCAAGGACACCTTTGACACCAAAGTCACAAAGGCAGAGGTTTGCGGCTCAGAAGCGGATGTTTGTTCTACTTTCTTTTCTTTTGTCATAGCCGCAGCAAAGATGGACAATTTGAAGCCTATAAATCTTGCTCCCAGCTGCAAGTCATGCTTCCAGGGAAGCCAGTGGCAACACTCCAATGGGCCAGCTCCTTCACTGAAATTCTGACAATACCTGGTGAAAGGGGCAAAAGGCAACTTGCCTCAAACAAGGATTGATGAACAAAAATGGAGAACACAAGGTTTTGAAGTCAAATTCAGAAGTCAATGCTTCAGCCTCAGAATGATGCTAAATATTGGGGTTTGCACTCCTTTCGGTAGCAGTTGCAGTGGTGAGACTGTGTCACAGCTGAAAATGCCACTCGGCTCAGCAGCTATTCCCAACCAAAGGACACCCAGCCCCTCCCTGTGTTCGTTTTTTACCAGCTTTCACAGAACATATACCTTTGCAGGGCTGATCACTGCTATATTCCACTGCATCCTACGCTCTGACATTAAATAACTGCATAAAGAGGGACCTCCATTTTGTTTAGGTACAAACAAAATCCTTGCAAATGTGCCAACTGAGTTATAGGCTTAGAGGGATTTGACCCCAGAAGGAAAATATATAGGGCAAATTGACGCAGAGACAAAGGGAACTCGCTAATTTTATTTAATACGACGACAGTAGCAACTCAGTCACACTCATCTGGGTTATCACGTTAAATGGTACTTTAACTAAATCACTGCTGAAATGCACGACGTCCATCAGCAGAGAGCACAGATCTCACCGCTGGAATGGCAAACCACTGCGGCTGATCTTGGGGATTGCTAAGGCCTTCTCGAGATACAGTAATGTCTCAATATAGCCTATGAGCTAAGTGAAAATCGAAAATTCTTAACATGACTAATTTAGAGCTTATAAAGCACTTACTAACACTGATTGCTATAATTATAATGCCAAAAACATCAATATCTTGGAAAGAATTATAAAACAATTTGGATACTAGCTGCCAAGTTCTAAAATAAAAAACTTGTATAGCTTATAAGCTGTAAATTCACGAAGTACTCTCTCTGAATTTCCCCCCATCTGAGCACACATGTTGAAAACCCAACACTCGTCCTGGTTCTTGCAAGAGGTTTTTTCCTGGACAAAAGCTATCTGCATATTTCTCAAGCCTGAATATAGAGAAAGCCCTTTGCTTGTGCAACTTTAATTTCTTTCTCAAGGTTTCCCAACATTTCTAACAAGCTTTGTCCAAAATGTGCAATATCTCCTCCATTCATACGTCTTAGTACTTCTTACCTTTTTAACACATTTTTGCTTGATAAATTCCGTATAGGAAAGAATCGGTTTTGGAGCTCATCCAGACATTCCTAATGTGTAATAAGTGAGAGTAGGCAGAAAAAAATTAAGCATCATAGACAGTAATGCTAAGAGGATAAATATTTTTGAGCTATGCTTTCTCCTTCCTTGAGTAATCTACTGCTTATAACCATGACACTCCTCCCTCGCAAACCTTTCTTCTCGGAGAGTGCTGACCCTTGCCGTGCTCTCCCATCTATTCCTCTTCCACTCCTCTTTCCATCTGCTCTGGTAAACCTGTTAAATTTGCATTAAGAGCTGTGAAAAGAAGAACGTTTGACAAACTGACTTGACTGCTGCTGACTCTGGTATCATCTGCTGTCATTTGCCTCCATTGCCGTCAACATTAAAGGTCAAAAAAGAGCGAGCGTAGCTCCTGAGGGCCATCGGTTCTGGGGAAGCAGGGTGGCATCTTCCACCATCTATAGCAGCCGAGTTTCTTACAATGACTTTAAAATGTTCAAAAGCTTCTGTTTCCTGTGCCATTCAAGTTGCAAAACTGGGCTGAGCCTTTCACACAGTTTGCGTGAATTTTTCTGAGTTATCAGTTTTCATGTACCGACACACAGGTAAAAATTCTCCGAAGCTTTAATTACAAACGAGTTTTGAAACTCAAATCACCCGTCCTCAGGAGAATGAAAGATGCGTAAGCAGACCCTGACGTACAGGCACTGGTACTTAAACACAGGAACAGTCTCGTCGCTTTTACAAGATCTGTCAGGAAAGGAAAATTCTTGCAATTCAGAACTTGAGTCCATTAATTAAAACGGCAAATAAAGGCCCACATTTTAAACCTGGCTATCTGAACATAGGTCATTAACACAGTTTATCTGCTGAGGTGAGTGCCAAAAGATGTGTACTAAATGTATTCATGTTAAAAGACTTAGTCATATAATCTTATGCACAGACATTTGAAAATTAGTCCCTATTTTATCATTATCCCTGTGCACTCACACAGACAATGAACGGAGACAGAAAGCTTAATAGCATACAACCAGATTTCCATATGACACAATTTACGTAAGGACTACCTTTTCTGTATCTTTCCACTTCCCGGACCCCAATACTATAAGAAAGTCCATATACACGATGACAGAAATTTTTTGTTCAAAAGACCTCAGTAACACCGGTTTTGCAGTGGACAAAGTCTATGAATAGCAAATGTTTCTCCTCCTGTTTCTGATCCTTATTTTGCATTTAAGTTATAATCCTTCCTTTCGATTTTCTATGAAAGCAGCAGTAAAACATATTTTTCCATTTTTCTGACATTTCCAGAGTGTGCTGTTTCTTAGATCATTATTCTGGCTATCTCTTTCGATACAGTCTTCTCTTTTGCAATGCTTGCCAATTTTTTTTTCTTTTTTTCTTTTTTTTTTTTAAATCTAGTTCCTGTCAATCTATTACAAACTTTCTCAGAAGCTGCATTTGGCACAGGAATTTTTTTTTTACTATAATCTTAAACTTTCATATCTTTCCCATCTGTTTTATATGACAGTAATGAGAGTCTTAAAATGGGACTCTATTTTTGCAGTGTTCCAAAAATGCCTTCTGCGCTGCATATTGTTTAGTACTACTCTTTGCATAGTGCCATTAATCTCTAAGGGCCAGATGCTGATAGTGGGTTTTGGTGCCCTCAGCTTCCATCAGCGTCAGAAAGAGGCGAGGAGCCTTCTCTCTTCGCTGGAGGTGATCAGGGCTTGGCAGAAGCAGATGCTCATTGCCCCATTGGGAGAAACATAAATGCACGGATATGTGTAAGTGCGCTTGGTTTTGTTCAAGACTAACCACGGATTAACCTTCTGGTTAATTCTGATTAACCATGGTTTGTCTGAAGTCAATAGCAGTTGCTATTTTTTACTGAACTTTTATAGTCCTATGCTCAGAACTTGCAGTAAAAAACCAAAAGCTTATCTCGTCTCAGTTTCCTTCATTGAAATCTGTTTTTTCCGTAATGAAAATGTGTTCCCTGAAAGAATGAAAATGAGAAAATGTATCTCTCAACTTGAAAGTGTGAATGGTAAAAACAGCACAAAGTAACATTACCAAATTTTCAGTGTCTAAGCAATAATCTAGACATTTATCAACTTGACTAGTTTCTGCTAGGCTAAATGGAGAATATCTGTAAACATTCCTACTCTATTTTTTCTGATAACAAGGAAACCTAAAGTCCATATGCTCCAGAGCCAGGAACCATCCTTAGCTGTTAGTAACCTGAATGACATGGAAAAAGAACAGATTCCATTTGTGTGCCACTGTATTTCATAATAACAACAAACCAATCCATCCATTGGTAAATATATAAACACAGACTCAGTCTACTCTTTCTAAACAAAATAAACCTTTTTAACGGAACTTTCTTTAGTAAGGTAGGAGTTCGGCTAAAAGAGTTATTGCAAGAGGAGGTATAACTCTTAGATCTTCATGAGTCTCAGGCATTTTTTGTCCTTCCTTGCTGGTCCATCCACAACATTTCTGGCAATGCATTTCTGAGGCCCCCAAGGACATCCAAGCCCTAGAACATCATATCCACATTTCATCCTGACGACCAAAGGCATTACTTGCACTATCACAGTTTTAATGAGGGAGAATCAAGCTGAGATCCAACTGTACAATTCAGTTTTATAAGATATTACCTCTGAACAGGAATCAAGAGGTTTTAAAGGCCGAGAGACATGAGACGCAGGACTAGGGGTACTGAAGTACTGGGCTACTTCATGTTCCAAGCTACTCCATGCTGCTAGGCATGACATGGGAATATTTGTCCAGACTTTTCAGTTATACAAAGTCAAAGAATGAATGTTAGTGATTCCTTCCTTACATGGTAATGAGGTAAAATTCACCTCTAGAAAAAGAGTGAAACAAATGAATCAATTTCAAGAAATACCGAGAGCCAACTGGAGATAGGTTTATTTCTACCAGAGATACTGTATTACTTATTATTTTGAGATTACTGGTATGATACCTATCATTCCTACTATATCATGGTCTTCCTTGCACAGCACCAGCAAAATCCCAACAAATTATTCTGTAAAACCTTGCTGGAAGCAATGAGAACACAGGTATGTCCTTGAAAGAAATCTTTGCACTGGGCAGCTTCTGCGACTGCTGATTATTTGAGAAAAGAAAAGCCCAGTTTAACTCCAAAGATATATGCTGAATAGTTTATTCCCTGGCGTCCAGCCAGGGTCAACCCACTACACATTTATATTCACGCAGCCACATTCCTACTTGCGGACTGAGTGTACTGTATATGACAATTGTTAATAGTAAAATTAACCTTATTTAAATTGAGTTCTTTAAAATGTCAGTGTTTACTCTAAGTCATGTTGGATACACCTATGCAAGCAAATTTAACAGAACTACGAAATTTTGCTGGGTGCTGGAAGTCAGTTGACTTTACTGTTACGTTTTGAAAGTTTCTAGCAAGGTTTTGACCCATGTCAATGAACATTGGCCCAGAAAATCCCTGGGCATGGTTCAGTAGATAGCACGGGCCAAGACCCATTCCCAATAGACATTTAGATGCATCCTCACCACTTTGGAGAGCAGCTTACTGGTGTGGCTATAAGCTCTTCCATGCCTGTAGGGCTCTGGACCAAAGAACAACCTCGGGCTGCTTCTCTACTTATGTCTACCCTCAGCTCCTCTAAAATCAATGAAGAGAGAAAGGCACCTCCTGAGGGCAATTTTTCTACCTAACTTGGATAGCTCTTTGAAGTATAAGTATCCTTCTGAGATGCCCTTTCTTCTAGTTCTGTATCCCATCTGACTAAGAAAGAATTAGACATTTATCATTTAGATGGCTAACATTAAGACAAACCCCACTTTAAAAGAGGGTGGTAACAAAGCCGCACGGGGAATGCCATCTGTGCACTCTTCTCCATAGATCCGTGGTAAGACTGAGGCAATCGGAGCAGGCTCAGAAGAGACACGGTCGTGATGTTATTGTTCATATTATATCTGTTATATAACTATTATTTCTTATGTCTTCTACATCATCTCCTGACTCTAGATGAAGTTGGGGCTCCATTGCGCCATGCAGCGTGAAATCACAGGATAGGGACTTACAGTCTAAACAGAACTACAGATGGAAAAGTGAAGCGTCAGTCTCAGGCTACACATTAGCCAGCGTAGGCTGAGAGCTAGACACTCAACCACAAGGGACGGCCAGGAGAAGAAGGCTGTTTCAAACTTGAAGATGTTTGCTGCTCACTGAAACATTCACTGCAAACTGGTGTTTAGCTTCTGCCACCCCAGATGAGGTTTTGCACTGAGTTTAATTAAATTGGTCCTTGTAGACAGGGAAAAATACAGCTCATTTTTGCCTTTTCCACTCTATTTTTCTTCCATCAGAGCTTCCTTTCCTCCTCCTCCCTCCAGTAAGAACAGGACTGGACACCTGGAGAAGTGGATTGGGGTTCACCAGGGCAGAACGCAGGACAAGAGACAATAGGACGTCTCTGTGAAACTGGCCTGTATCACTCCATTTCTACGGCAGGTGTTGATCATGCCAGAACAGAGCAATGTGGGTTTAGTAGCCCACCAAGAACCATTGCCTCACTGGACATAAGGGAGTTTGCAGACAGAGTCAGCTGGCAGACGTCCACAGGGAGGAAATCAAGGAATGGCCAAGCCCAGATGGGATCCTGCTTCTCTATTAACTCAGGGTTTGTTTTCTTTGTTAATGAAGCAAAGCCCTCGAAAGGGCAGAACTAGGCATTTGCTAAATGGAAATTGCATTCTTAGAGTGAGCATTGGCACTGCTAGCGATGTGCCGGATGAGGTGCTGTCCTGCAGAGAAGAAGTGGGACAGGGCAGTCAGAAAAAGGAGCCAGTTGAAAAATGCAGTGTACAACAACTGCGTAGCTTTTCAAGGGCTTAAACTTCCTCTACCTTCTAGTGGCTCTGAAAGAAATCTAAAACAAAGCATATTTTTTTTATGTTGAACTCTTGCAATGTATGAAAATAATAGAGTAAGTCAGTGGGAAATACTGGATACAGATGAAAATGGGATATAGCTTAGGTGTCCATACAGCTCGCGGATGAAGTCTGATAGTTCACATTTCATATTCTGATCCAGCTGCTCACTGCAAATAGCGCTATTTTGGTTTTTGCTATTCCACATCACCAGCTTTCCCGTGCTAGAGATGGAGCAGCAGCTGCTGAGAAGTTCAGCGTCTTGAATTCATTTGCCACTAGATGGCAACTGCTCAGCTTTCCCACTGCAGAAAACCCGTAAAGCATCAACCGAGCGTCTGCTCCAGACTGCTCGGGTACAGACTCATCGAATCATAGATTCGTTTTGGTTGGAAGAGACCTCCAAGATAATATTCTCTCTTTGCAGCTACCGAAAGATTAGCTGCTAATTAGTTCAAGTCATGACAAAATTTACACAAGACACACATGTTAAAATGGAATATGCGGTTTAAAGGTAGAAAGTAGGAAATCATTTATTAGATAAGTAGGGCCATGGCTTCTAAACTTTTCAGCCTTAGATCCGAGCACTGGGCTAGGGGCTGCAATCAATAACCACCATCAGTCTCTTATTTTATTTCCTTTACTTTATTTTGTAGAGTTAATACATATGGAGCAGTTATGCATTTCTCATGGTACAAAGATCAGCATCTCACAATAAAATTGACAGCCTCAAAACAAAACGTTTCAGTTCTCAATGATTCCCCTTTTTGTTTGAAACTATTCACTGAATTTAAGTGGGATTTGTGTGCAGGTCACATTCAGAGTCTTTCTGAAATTTGTTTTGGTAAAAAAAAATGTTTATAAAAATAAATACATCCATACAGCCCATGCGATACTCATAAAAAAGAAAAGCATTGCCTAGCTGGAAAGGCACATCCTGACTGCGACCTCCTCCCACGTGGTCTCTCTCTCTCTTTAAAAAATGTCTGCTAGACAACAGAACCTACTTTTACTTCTTGTCATACTAATATTATCTGCTGGTATTATTTGACTCAAACTGATAAAAATTGTATTAGAATCAAGTAGAGTCTTTTCAGACAAATAATAACACTCAAAATGATCTATAATCTTTCTTTTTGTGGAGTTTTAACTCACAAGCAAGAACTGGAAGAGATATCCGTATTTTTTTACTGATGAATTGACAGGGTTTAGCAGGGTTTTTTTTTTTCTTTTCTAAAAAATATAATATCTAGCACTTGTGTTACCAATATTGATTGCATGCTGAAAAGCTTTCCCAGAATTAGATTTTGTACCAAAGTTGGGGACATATTTCTAAAAGTTGTAATGCCCATCCTAGGTAATTTACTTTTAATAATGGCCTCAATTATTTACTGGCAATCTGTCTCCAAAAGGCCTGCTAGGGCAAGAGGCAGCAAACTCCTTTAGCTGCTCTTTGAGATTTCTTCCCTGATGTTAAGGAAGATTCTCATCCTCCCATTGAACGAGGAAAAAATATTTCTTCTTTGCGTACCCTTTTTCCATGGACAGGCAGAAACGTGAAGCCTCATCCCTCCCCACATGGCAGTTTTAAGTACCCGCCTGTTCTGTCTCTGTGTGTCTCTGTCAGCCAACCCGGCCCCCACAACTGCTCTCCCTCCTTCTCCCCATCCTCGACCTTCACCTCACCGCGGTCCTTTATCCGTATCTCCATCGAGGGTGTGGGTAGGTGACTCTAGGATCCTCTTCAAGAACAGTGAGGAAGCTACAGTGGTGAAGAGTCCACCCTGCCATATGTAAGAAGATAATTTTGACTTTATACTTGTTAATTAGTGATCTCTCTGAGAGATTAGTTACAGTTTTCTTGTGGCACGTGACGACTTAGCCATTCAGGGCTATTGAGATTGATGGCAATGGTGCAACTAAATTGTTTAGGTTTTAAAGTCTCATCTAATTTTTGCAACGCTGGTATTAGAAGCCTAAAATTTTACTAGATCTATTGTTCCCTTTTGAACTGTAGTTAAACTGGTTTCTTACACGGAATTAAAAGCACCTATCAAAGAAGCAGCTGCTGGCAATGACAGTGCCTCAACTCCCAGGTAGAAGGGTCTCTCCTGTGAGGACAAGAAGCTTAGGTAAATTTATGCCGAGGGTTACACAAAATGGTTGCCTGTGACAGCAGGACATTGAACTCGCTGGACTTTCATCAGCAAAGGCCAGGGAAATTGTCACCCTTGAGAAGAACATCAGAAGTGGTGGCATACAGTTTTACCTGTCCTGAGTCTCCACGCTGGATGAACTCATCCATGAAGTACAAGTGACTGGTGGACACCTTTTGACTGCTTTAGGAAGGGATGTGCACGGTGATTTCGTAATGATCACACATGGACGTTGTATTTGTTCTTTATACTTAGAAGTGGCATAGACCTTTTTGATGGCAAGAAATAAAAACCAAAACACCTGCTCAACCAAAAAAACCCACCTAAACAAAACAAGCAAAAACTGGGACAAACCAGAAATCGTAGGACTGGAGGAAAGAGCACCAAAGCTCAGAGTGCTTTCAAAAGCAATCAAAATTTCCCAAAGCCACCTTAATACCACAAACAGCTCGCAGTTGAGACAAGCAACCTGCCTCAAGCAATAGTGACTGGAAAACGTGAAAAGAGCAATGAAGTCTTACAGCGTCATCGAAATAGGAATTCCTGAGGTTTAATGAATAAAAAGGCACTGGTGGCTGAGGTAACTGCCAGTGGAACTCCATTGAAATATTTTTGGACTATGAGTTGATACACTCTTGGCTGGGTTTTCAAAAGTTTCCTAATTTGGACTGACATTTCTTGCACCTCCAATAGCATTTACATGACTAATAACTTGGCCAAAGCGACAAGTTTTCTGCCTGTGAGTCATAAAATGAACATAGTTGAAAAGGGAAGATAAACAGCCAAATTGAGACAACTTTGGAAACCTAAGCTTCTTTCACCAAATAGACGTAAGATGATGTATTGTGTACAAGTCATGTTCAGTAATAAAAAAGAACGGCATGCATTTGCTTACACCGGCTTCATCTGTGATTATCCAGTTTAGTATAACCCAATTAGTACTACCACAATCTACTTTTTTTTTCCCAGGTTGTCTTTAGACTTTTAGCAAAACTTTCAAAACCACTGAAGTAGCTTAGGAACTCAGGACCAATTTTCAAAAATTAAGGTCATGTCTAAATGGCAGATAGGACTTTACATATGGTAGAGAGAGGCAGGCAGGGGCTGAATCCCCTTGGCTTGGCTATTTCTAGGATTGTCGGTTATCTATTTTTTTTTCCCCTTTCATCTCCCTCTCCCCTAGCTGTGAGTGTCAAAGAAACAACACAAAGTAGAGAATTTATGGAGAGCATCCATAACTCTGCCAAGCGGGAAATGAATAGTAAAATTTGAGTCTATGTACCCTATATACTACTGAGGAACAGCTACCAAGGAATACCGTACCTCAGTCGCGCACCTTGGTGGAGAACTTGACTGCCACCTCCAGACACCCTGCAGTTGTGTTTCTATATCTCACATTTGTACACAGAGATAGATGAGAGTTTAAGGTCAAATTTTAGGTCAAGCTTTGTCCCAAGAAAACCTAAAGAAATCCAGAAAAGCTAAAAGATTTTGTTTTAAAAGACTACAAAACAAAGGTTGTTGGCTTTTGTTTTGAAAATTATGTATTTCAGTTGCCAACTAAAATGTAAAATAACACTAAAGATGTTTGATATGTTTCAGTTCACATGAACGATTTTATTCCTTTTAAATCATCATTTGCTTTGTTTGCATTAGCCAGCAAAATTGAAAAGTCAGTTATTCACACTGTTCTACATGAAAACCTGGGATCTCAAATGGAATGCAAGAAAGAGGGTGGGTAATAAGTAGTCAATACATTGAAATAAGACCTTTTAAAAGCCCTGACAAATGTTCTAAATAAGCCACCACCTGAGTTTTCATTTCAATCACCGCAATGTTATATGTGTTTGTTTTCTTCCTAATACAGTAATTTCATCTTACATAATGTTTTATTTGAATGTATTCTAAAATATTGCTCTTTCCTTTGGTGATGTTTCCAAAATGAATGAAGATTAAAGGGGGAAAAAAAGAATATTCTGTGCTTCTGTAATAAGTATCCAGCAAGTTTACTTCTACGACAAGTACATAAATATTAAAAGGAAGTCTGTTAACTTCTAAGGAATAAAGGCCTAGGATAAAGAGATGACAGTGGTTTATAAAGAAGGAATTACGCCATAGTGGTCTGCTGTCGCCAAGGCATGACCATCAGTCGTTCATTCCCTGGAAATGGGTCAGCAGCAAGAGGCTCTGATTTCTCCACGGTGACTTGCAGTTGCTGAGACCAGTCCCTTCTGCATTTGGAACAATCATCGAGCTTTTAACAATATACAGGTGATTTTGGTATGAAAAGAAAAATATACTGCAGATTTAGTAAGTATTTATCCTGCGCTAATGGGAACCCGGGGCCATTTTGCAAAAATGGTACCCAAAGACTTGAATTCTTACTTATAGAATCATAGAATGGTTTGGGTTGGAAGGGACCTTTAAAGATCCTCTAGTCCAACCCTTCAGCTACTAGCTAGTCCAACTACTTCAGCTAGGTACCCAGTTAGTCCTGTCTTTTGCCTTCATTCCCCATTCCCAATGGTTTTTTCCTCTTTTTCACCTAGACAAAAGACTGTGTAATATGAAAGAGTTTTGGGCTTAACATCTGCAGTGGCAATGAGCTCATCCCCCTAATGCTGTGCTCCAGACTCTGGCCTCCTGCAGAATATCACATGGAATTCAAGCTCTGAAGGTTAATTTTCAATGATGTCCTCCTTAGGGCTGGCCTTAAAAAGAGTGAGAACGGACCATCGCTCCAGCTCACGGCGTGGGCTCCCCCACCGCTGCCCATGGATACAGTTGCTTTACGCTGCTGAAATAAACTGTCTGGGGCTTTTCTGTGCAGCCTCTGATGGGTGCCTGTGGCCTTTTTAAAGGAGTGGCAAATTCCAGGTTATTGGAGGTCCAGGATGCTGATATAGGGGTTTTATGAGGAGGCACCATTTTGCTCCTTGCTATATTCATTACATCTACTATGTGCTTTTTCAGTGTCCTTCCCATTTATTCCTCTCTTCTGCTCTCACTTTCCATCTTCCAAACCTCCCTTATCCACTTTTTTATACTTCCAGCACTTTAACTGCACTGGCGTATCGACAGGATCTCCCGCAGTTGGGCTCTCTCCAGCACGTTCCTATTGCCTAGTTTTAGTATTTCCATAATGAAACAGATTTTTTTTTCTTTCCAGTGGACTAAACCCAGGTTTTCATGTAGCCCTGTTGTGTCAGAGTTAGGCTGAGGGTAGGTCTGACACTCGGGTTTAGTAAACTCATATGGAGTTTCATGTCAGCTTACCTGGCAACATGAGCACTACGGTGTATAAGCTAAATAAGTCATTTCAGTACATATCGAATGCAAAGATGAGGGGCAACGGGTCAGGTCTTGGGAGAAGGTTAGTGAAGTAAACCTGGCTTGGTATTGAGTTCAGTCTCACTAAATCCCTTTGTTAATTACACCTGGAAGTAGCATTTAAGGCACATCATAAATAAAGTTTATCTTTGGGAGCTGTTATAAATATTCATAGTCAAAGATATAATAAAAAGAGGCCTGAAGAAACTAGAAATAAAATTATAGTCAGCTTGGAAAAAGGAAAAAATGCACCCAACAGAGGGAAAACCCTGAAGCCTTGGCTTAATTTTTAATAAACAATTTAATAAGCTTGTGATAATGAAATAAGCCAGATCAGAGTATTTTGTGTGCAACAACGACAGTTCACACTTACTAATTTTGCATATTTTAGCCTATGTAACCATCAGAAGCACTAAAGGGCAACTGGATGTTCTTCCAGCTATTTGCAGACAATCCCTTAAGAAGCCTTTGCTGAAGCACACTTTCAGTTTAAACTTATTTAAAAAAAGTCAAAAAGCAGATGAAAGGAAAACCAGATTTCCTTAAGTTTTCTCCAGCCTGTTTGTTAATTACCAAGAGTCTCAGCCGTAGTCTGGTTGTTCCCGGCCTGCCATGCCGTACCTCCTCCTCCCACTCGCTCTTGTTCTGCACCTTTTGGCACCAGCATCATGCCAGTGGCAGACTGGTCCCCCCTCTGCTGCGCACCCCCCTTTCAAGTCGTATCTCTTGCCCTTACACGCATTATACAATATGTCTACAAAGCACAACGCAGCACTATACACAGGTTAATGCTAATCCACCTGGGCTAATAAATATTGTTTCTCAGCAAGTGCATTTCTCTGCTGCATATATAGAGCACTCCGCTTTCGCCGCAGACCACGGCGCCTGTCCATAAGCTGATGCTGTAAAATGAGGCAGAAGAAGAGACGCTGGACTCAAGTAGAGGTAACCCCATTGACATCTGGATTCCCTCACTCATAGAAAAGGAAAAATACCCGTCACAATAGTTAAAATTTGCATAAGAAAATTTTCTTTTGTACGTAGATTCCTCATTTGTACTTGGAAATAGGCTAACTCACAAGCCAGAACCTATAAGCGGTTAATTTATATACATCTAAGACAAAACATCTCCCACTGCTCTAACAGGACCAAAAGAATGTCTCCTCTACCAGATTTAGGTCCATTTGCTATAATTTTTATATTGCTGCCATCTAAGTAAATAGTCTGCATGTGAGCCCTGCTGCATAAATTTCACATTTTCACCACTAAAGTAACTTTAAAATTCTACAGTGCTCAATTAAATGTCTAAGATTTGACCTCATGTGTATTAAAGCCACTGTTCTCACACACCAGGCAGCACTGATGGGACTAGGAGTGATGCCATGTGAACGTCTCACTTCTTGGTGCACAGACTCTGCAAAGGGACTTCCCAGCCAAAATCTGCCAACAAAGTTTGGCAAAATTCTGTCCAGCATTTTTTTGCAAGTTAGAATTCCACCTCTATGTTACAATCCCACGTTCTCAGACAGTATTTCTAGTTTCTGTTTCAATTTCAGGTCTGCTATAAATTTAAAATACAGGTTAATGCATTTGACACAGTTTAAGAAATATGACACAGTGATATAACATTTTGCAAATTCGTAGTAACATTTCCACTTGCTGGTTTTAACCATCACACAGGGAGCAAATCTCAATATATTAAAACAAGAGAACTCAAACGACGTTGGTCAAAATTTTCCTGCTGATTCTCGGTGAACTCTGACCATTCGCTTCCTACCTTGCTCCTGCCATATTTTTTTTTTATGATTGCTGTTATAGCACGTGCAATTTATTAGCATGCACAATGAACAGTAGGGAAGGCTGTTTTACATGAAACCTTTGGGAATAGATTGAAGACCTTTCCAGCCATGCCTCTTTTATCAAAACTGGTGTCTTTGTTGGCGCTCGGAAAACGTGTGCTGCAGCAGCAGCTGCCTTAGGCTACTGCAACGCTTGATCTATCCATCGGCCCCGGCTCCTGGCCTGGGTGGTGAGGAAACCTCAGCTACTCTTGAAGAACCTCCACAACTTGTGGCAGCTCATCCTAAGCCAGGGCTGCAACCATCTAGCCACATACCCTGAGCTGCGTTCTTGAACCCCCTCTCTATTTTCAGCAGGGCAAGAATTTCCATTTTTCACCCCGTTATAGTTTGAGTTGAACTCTTCCACTTAGTCCATTCGTGCAAACCCAGTCACAGGGGAGCAGCCCTGTTCAGACACCCCTGGTTCGAAGGCGAACACAATCACCGTCCCTTAGTGCCTTCATGTTGTGTGTTGCAATATCATGATCAGAGCTACAGGACATATGGAAATGACTTTCCGTACTTTAAAGCACTGTATGTTTTCTAGCGCTTTTGGTTCTTGCAGAGCTAATGCTACTTTTATTGAAAAAAAGGGAAGGTTTCTAAGAGAGGATTGTGTTTCTGGCATGTTTCTAACATGGGAACGAGCCGCATGCCTCATACCCACAGCATGGATTGAATTTCCACAGCGAACTTTTACGCCACGTTTTACACTGTTTCTGAAATTACTATGCAGAATTACTACTAGTGACATTTGAAAAAACTAATGTGATTTTAATTGTACTAAGAGTTTCACACAGAGCAGAGTTTCCCAACCATTGCTGCCACGGGGTCCTTTGTAACTAAAGCCGTAGTTTTACTTATATACTGCGTCGTTGTTCAATACTTGTCCTCCTGCAGCTTTTTCAGAAAAAGTGCATTAATACTTTTTTTTCCTCAGTTGCGGTGTGCTAATTCAGAAAGACAATGATTTATTAGCTTCTTCTTGGAAGGTATTTTTCACAACTTAACCATAATTCTATTTTTTTAAATTTGTTTATTTATTTCACTATTGTTTAAATCCGGAAAAAATATATTCTTTTTAAAAAAAATGATGCATATGCACTGCTTATGGGAAAGAGCGTTCAAGCAATGCAATGTTTAAGCATCCATTCTTCGGGAAAAATCAGAACTGGCATATCTTAATTCAGTTTACACCCATCAGAATTTCATACAGAACAAAGAAAACACAGAAGAAACATAAATAAGTGACGCCCATAGAAATGGCATACTTATGTTCTGTGAATATCTTGCTGTTCCTTCTGAGCCATGTAGGTTCTTCACCACACCATTAATTTTTACACAACTCCAAAAATAAAGATGCCTATAGTGACTTCCTTTTGTGTCACCTTGTAAAACATATATACACGCTGTGTTGCGCCACCACGCCACCACGAGACCTCCATTTGCTTTTGCACAGAGCATTTGTCGTTTAGCTTTGCCCTTCGTAACCAACACCAGGAGCAGGAGCCAGTGCTACACGATTAAATTTTGAATGAACTAATTGGGAATTTACCCTGGGATAAAGGCATTTCAGTGCAAGCACTTGCATATTCAGTTCCTGATACAGCCAGGATATATTCACTTGAATTTGTAATTTAATATGCAATTCTTGTGCACAGCTCTGTGAGAATACCATATGTGACTAGTTACCACAGCCTTCACCCAAAGCATATACTAACCATAGCAACATGGGCATCAGATGTTGCATAAGCAACCTGACAAGGGCTGTATTTTTAAATTTGCACACGCAACAGTTTCAAAGCCAAATGCCTGCACATTTGGAGCTCCTGAAAAAAAAAAAAAAGTGTTTTAAAACCACAGTTAGCAGCTGGGTTTGGACATTTTGGACAAAATGTTCGAGCTCGAGTTCCTAAAATTAAATGCCTCAATTTGAATTTAAGTAACTAAATAAGTGGCCTAGTTAGAAGCGTTGAGCACTGAAAACATCCCTCCTGTTTACTCCGAGGGGTGAGACTCCCTGCAAACCCCCAGGGATGTAAATGGGACACCCCCCTAGCTCAGCCTGAAGCACCCAGGCACGGAGCGCTGGCTCTCCCCTTTCCCAACTGCATTTTGCTTTATCTCTGGATGTATCTGTGATTCCAAAACTGAACACAAATAGGCAGCGTCCGTAAATGACACTCTCCTAGGCAAAGCCAGGAGGATTCCTCACTGTCCCAGGGCACCTCTTGCGTTTGCTGCGTTGTGTGAACGCTGCAGCTCTTCGGATTGACCCTGGCGCCGGGAATTGCCTGTATTTTGGTGCAGCTGTGAGATGCCCCCGGTGCCCGGCTTGCAGCTTGCTGCTTCGCTTGTCCCAGGCACCATCCTCGTGTCAGCAGGGATGACAGCTTATCGCAACGCCCATCAGTGCCCCAGGATTGCCTAGGGGTGCGGGGGAGGTAAACTGTGTCACCGCTTGCCCTAGGGCACAATTCCTCCCCAAAAGGGCCGTACACCTCCGTGTGCCTTTTCCCGCTTCTGCTATCCTATTCCTACATGGCGAGAGGGAGACGAGAGTCAAATTTACTCCCTTCCTCTGCTTAGCGCTTTGTCCAAGCCAAAGGCCTC
The DNA here is from genome assembly GCA_009819775.1 of Phoenicopterus ruber ruber. Lineage (NCBI taxonomy): Eukaryota > Metazoa > Chordata > Aves > Phoenicopteriformes > Phoenicopteridae > Phoenicopterus > Phoenicopterus ruber. Next base: position 213,334,753 of record CM020215.1, read on the forward strand.
TGCCCCCCAGGCAGCCATGGGAGCCGTTCTGGTATTTTTATAAGCTAATTGAGCTTAGAATTGAGCTAGTGGGGCACATCTCTCCTAACCAAAAGGCTCAGCTGTTTAGAGATACTCAGCTGTGAGTAATGCCTTCAGCATTCACAAAGGATGAAACGCTGGGCTGCCCGTCCTGTTGATGTGCCATGGTGAGTGCTCTCAAGTTGGCCAGATCCAGGCCTTGAGGGAGAAGCTCCAAAAAAGCAGAATGCTGTAAAAGATGGCATTTCTCTAGAAAGTCTTCCACTTCTGATTGCCAGCAAGAGCTGTGTTTTGACCTGGAAACCCACTTCTCACAGGAGGCCGCCTAAAGCTAGCAAGGGGTTCAGCACGATGCAGGCTGGAAAATCAACTAAGCCAAGATCTGAAAATTCAGAGAAGCTGAATCAATGCCTTTCTGCTGCAGAAAACAAGAGAGAGGCTAGAGGGAGTCCGCGCTCCACTGCTTAGGAAACGGAGCAAGACTCGGCTGGCTTTGAAACGATCTCTGTTGTCCTAGAAGGTACATGGAGATAATAAAGTGTGACCACGGGGAAGACCTGGCAGACACCTCAGCAGGCCACCATGTGTTAACACAGATGACAAAGGAAGGTCTCTTCAGACTTAGACACGCCTTTCTAAAAGAGCTGGAGTGTGGAAAAAAGACCTTCAGTGAATCCAAGCACAGAGTAGAACTAAATGAGAGGTAAACAGTGTTGAAAGTAACCGGGGGAGCAATGGATATGAGTTGTCCTTTCCGAGAATTGAGTTTGGCATTATAACCCTAGCAGTAATTTCTGCATCTCCATTAAAGGTTACCACTGCTTGCCTTAACCATAATGACTTATCTTATGTTTTATACTGCTACCCATCAAGTCATATCAGAGCTCCTGTCACGTAACACTGATAATGGTTTTAATATTCATGATGGATTTTATGGAACGGCTGGCACATCTCCATTTCAGTGATAAGAAATCGGCTCAGGGCACACTTTCACATTTGGGTATTTTACATTTTATTATTTTCCTACTTTTTGCTGTCGGCTAAAACAGAGAATCAGCGTCATGCTGCGCTTCTAGTGGAGAGTTTCTTGCAAAGAGAAAGGCTCTGGAGGATTTCCTAGTATTGATCAAACTCTGGGTTTTCCTGCATGCACCTGTTACATGGTTCATAACTGGATCACATAACCGAGTACCCTCTGCGACAGCTCACATGCACTGTGATCTGCTGTTTGCAATCTGCACCATCCAAAGAAGTGTAGCTGTCATGGTGGTTCATCTATGCGCATCTCCTCTTTCATACACCTGAAGACTATTTCATTAATTATTTTAAAAATCAGGACAGAAACTGGCATCAGAAACTAACTGAGAGGAGTATTTTGCATTTCTTTCCAATTTAGAGGTTAAAGAAAGCGGTTATAAAATCTGGTTGCACCAGAACACCTCCCTTTAGGGGGAGCTGGGAAGTGTAGGAGACTTTCCTGTTAGTTGTAGCAGAACAAACAAGTAATATTTTCTATTGGAATAAATCTCCTAATACTACGTTATTTGACCTGGAAGAGTCTTTTAGCATGACGACTAATTTACACATTGGTGGACACTTGGGTATTTTTTTCAGTTACTAGTGGGTTTAAGCAACTGTGCACTAGATAATAATCAACCTGTTTTGTAAACACAAGAGATGTGATGGCGTTTGTGGCAAATTGTTAAAAGGTTGTAAATGCAACTGTTGAAAGACGTCAGTTATTTGGGGTTTTTTCTTTCTTTTTTTTTCTTGTAACCCCCCCCTCACCACAACTGGGCTTGTTCCTAATAGCCTGACTGGGGCCAGCTCCAGACACAGACCATCCAAGCAGCTGTGAAGGACAAGAGAGTGCCAAGACAGCAAAATAACCACGACTCCGCTACTTATTTTGACCATGCCAAAGCTCTAGAAGGCCAGGCTGGCGAATACTGCTGCTGTAAAACAAAAGATACAGGGTATTCGGGTCATCTATGGCTGCTGCTTAACCTGGCTAACGGGGAGCAGGAGCAGAAACTCCAGATCTTGTAGCTCTTTTCCCTCCGTGTCTCAGGCCTGCTGGCCTCCCTGGGGCAGGAGGACAAGACTTCAGCTTCTCATCCTCAAGCCAGGAGGAGGTGATACAGTTCAATTTTGCCTGCGATGCTGAGATGCTTTCAGCGGCACTTACGGCGATCAGACATGAGAGATGGCTACTTTGCATTTTTATTCTATCGGAGGCTATGTTTACACAGACAAGGGCAGGCAGACCCGACCTCCCTCTGATATGCCTGATCCAAGCCAGCTCTGGGTCCAGGAGCTCTGCAGCTGCAAGCGGCTGTGACATCCCGCCTCTTGGCAAGCACAGCCACCCAACAGCGGGAGAGGAGCTGATCCACGACCACCCACCTGGCAGCACGCAGTGTCCGGCTCCTCGGCCGCGGAGTCGGCATCTCAAAACCCACTGCGTGGATACGAGTTTTAACACAGGGGAATATATAACTCGAGCCAGTCAAATTCTAGCAAGTCCCAGTCAGCAGCGAAGAAACCTTATTTTCCTAGAAAAACTTTCTGTCTTGCACCTCTTGTTTACATTGCTCAATTTATCCGCTGGTTTTGGCCACATTGTTAACTTTGAAACTTTTGGAGCAGGGTCCTCCTTTTTGTTGCACCTCTGCACAGCATGCAGCTTATTGGGATCTTTGGGATGTGCTACGTTGCAGTGGAAGCCAAAGAATAGCTTCGTTGATTAATGTGACTGCTATGGGCTATTTCTCATGAGCTATTCCACGTGGTTATTTGCAAAGCCCTGTTTACTGCCTGATATACTTGACCTCGATTCTGCAACACTCCAGTGCAAGAGACAGGAGATTGTGTTGGCTTCAGATAAATTAAGGAATTGTGTTCTCTTTCATTAAATACAAACAATGCAGGCAGTAAAGTACATCTGTCTTATTTAATTTAATATTACGTTTGTTTTAGGTTACTAGTCTTTAAAATCTTTATATTTCCAGAGGGTACAGATTTTTTTTCAATTAAAAATGCATAAGATAATTATAGAACTTGTCTGGGGGGATGCCAGGGGCACCAACAATTAGGCAGAAAACTGGGGTTTCAGCACTTAGAAATTCATGGGATGTGAGAGCTTGAGTTTCAGGTAATTTCATTAGCTGGGCAGTAAAATGATTAATGGTGGAACAAACAGCCACGTGGGAGACTGACAGGACAGAGTACAGAGATCCGGTGACAGTAAAAGAGACTGGTAGGGAGACTTACACAAGGAGAAGCTGCAGTTCAAACCCTCTGTCATTTGGTCCTTCAGATCCATCACCTAGTGAGCAGGCAGAGATGGATTACAGGAGGCAGATCCTAACTCTCCATAGAGTGGCATTTTTCCTGTGACTTTTGTGGCCAGGGGATAGTTCTATCTATTTACTTTCCCGAGTGACTCAGCCTGCAGCTGAGATGCCTTGGACCGGTCACTCCTCAGAGCTTCTGTTTCAAAGGATTTTGTTTCATGTAAGTGAGGCTCTTAGCAGCCTTCACTTGGTTTTTGTATGGCAGACATCCTTTGGAGTAAACTGGACCAGAATGGGGTGGGAGAAGGGTCCCTCGGACTATGGGTTATGAGCTTGGAGGTATCAGGGAACACATCCCAGGGCCCAGCGGAGTGAAGTCAACAGGAGCCCAGTTCTCCCGGTTGGGGT